>CM067373.1:70261688-71749044 GCA_034401795.1 Chaetoderma sp. LZ-2023a
CAAAAAATGTATTCCCTTGACTTGTCAATGGACATTGCTCCCAGTCCTAGCCATCAGGTGTACTTTGATAAATTTATTTGTAAAAAATTATGCATGTTGACTCGGATGGTATTTCTGGGATTCGCGCTAACTCGTGACTACGTCTTTATTAGGCTAGCTCTTTTTGGAGGAGGCCTATATATTAGCTAATGCATGTTGTGCTTTGTATTTTCAGACACATGAGCTGATTTCTGAAGTGTATCCTTTATTTGGACACTATTTGTACTTGGTTTCTAGGTCCATCTAATTTATTATGAGTTTGCAGAGGGAATTATTACCATAAGTAATTTTTCCGCATTATCCCCCCACCACAGGGTTTGCATTCAGGATCAGGTATTCGTGTTGTTGTTCATCAGAGTTCACTTGTTCTTCAGGAGTCGTCTTCTGAGGGTTATTTTGGTGAGAGAAAATTTTCAGTCATTTTATTTCTAAAATTTCGAGATTTTATGACTGAGTGTTGAGTTATTTATCTTTTGATGGTTTGCATAGTTTCATTGTGTTTATAAAGTTCAACTACTAATGAACCTTTGTATTGAGCTGTGGAGTCTAAAATTGCCTCAAGTATTCAAGTTCAAATTCTAATGTCTCCCTTGTCTTCGTAAAGAAGAAAAAGAGGTTTGTAGGATTTGTTTACCTTCAGTCAGGCCCATAGTTTTTCTCTATGGCTCTAGCTTATCCTTTCAACTGATGGTCAAAGTTTTCCTTATGGAACTTATTAGCCTTCTGCAATTGGTTTTTTGGTTCGTCATAACTAAAAACTAATTGTTTCCATTTGTGTCATTTCAGAGGGTAATTGAGAACAAATGCCCTTCCTGCCACCGTTTCGTGAAGGCCCGCTTTTTCCCTCATGACTGCACTAGGTGCAGTACATGCGGGCCCCTTCTAAATTGCCATGTGTGTGAGTCATGGCCGGTGGAGGTTTTGACTGATTTTTTAAATCAGCTGGTGAAGTTGTCTGTCAGCTTCCAGTCGGAGTAATTTCAAAATATTCAACAATTTTCATAAATTGTTGCCTCTGGACTTGAGCGAGATATAGGATACTCATCAGGGAAAAGGTTAATCACCGATGGGTAGACCACTTTAGAAGAACACATGAGGATGGAGTATGGCTGTGGAAGTCTGATGGATTTACCAATCTCATTAATTTTAGGAAGATCACTACCACTATGGCTCATCATACATTATGGCTCATCATACACTATATTAGTATCAATAATAATAATAATAATAATAATAATAATAATAATAATAATAATACACCACATACTGGATTACTGTCTTTAAGCTCGATGAACGCCCGTTCCCCCCCCCCACCCCAAACCCCACCTCCCCAACCCTCTTTCCATTACCTCTAGCAACTTAAAACTGCAGATCTTCTAGCACTAAATGTTAAAAATTTTAAAATAATACATATGTACTGTGGGTGCAAGTGGAAAAAATACACATATTATTATAATTAACTACTAGTAAATTAATTATGTTTTTGTGTGCGTTACGTGTAGTGTTGTAATGTTATTATTTGTAATATGTACAGTAATTTAATGTTGTAATGTCTCTTTGTCTAATATATGTTAGGGGTCCATCACCACATAGGCTTTGCCTTTGATGGATTATCTGTCCTTTGTAATATAAATGTGAAATACTACTATAAAATGAAAAAAATTTGAATTGAAATTGAATTGAATGACCGGGCGGCAGAGGAGAAGAGGTGTCTGGAAAAAGAGTGTGGTAAGAAAAGAAGGCATCCATGCCAGACATGGAGGCCTTCCATCTTGAAATGATGGGAAAAATGAAGAAGATGATCACGGATCTTGACCCGGAGTTGCTTCGCAGCTTGCTTCCCGGGTCAAGTTCATCATTGTCTTCTTCATTTGCTTCAGGACAGAGTGTTCCCGTCTCTGGGTCTGGTTCTCTTAGCAAACCAGTTTTCGTTATAGACCCAGAGGCAGTTCCGGTTGGTCCGGCGCTGAACCTTGCCTCGCCCGTGGACCCAGGAGCGAAAGCTATGGCCTCGGGCGCTCGTTTATCAAGCGCTCTATAGCAGCCTAAGGCTATGGGTATCAGTGCCTCACGCGATGCCCCTCATCCCCAGGCCAAATTTGAACCCTTTTCAAGCTTGGCGTTTAATCTTTCTGGGCAGGAAGAAGAGGACACTGTTATGGCCTGCAGATGAGCCGATGGCCACGGAAACGGATATCCATGACCCCCATGTAGCCCCATGGGTGACCTTTTCCATGGAACTACTTCTTCCGGACTAGGTTTCACGGCTCAACAGCTAGGCCGGCTAGGAGCCGATGGCCATCCATACCGTATCCCTCTGCTTGCCAATAATTACCGTGAGGAAGGCCCGGACTATAACATCATGAATTATTTAGCCGGGATGACCGTGCAGCTTTGGGCGAAGACACGCGGCATGGGTACCAGTCTGACATGGGACCCTTGTGCGCTAGTGCCCTGCGCAATGCAAATTCTGCACTGCGGGACACGGTGAAAAGTACGAGAGGAGCTACAGGGAGTAGTATCAGCATCTGTGGCCCGCCAAGCTTCTCCTCTTTCAGTCCAGAGAGCCATCCAGGACGGCCTTGACCTGGCTCTGGACTGCATGACGAGATCCGTAACCAGGAGTTTACGGGAGAGGTACACATTTGCCCATGACCATTTGTGGCCCTCGCAGGACCTGTACACTCGGCTACTTCAGATGCCGATGGCAGGTCCAGGATTGTTTGGAGGTGAAGGATGCCTGCACCTCCAACAAACCGTAAACCTGGTGAACAACCAGAGGGCGCTGCGAGAGCAGTTTGAAGTACTCCGCAGGGAGCGTGTTTGAGCAGCGCCCCCTGCGTTCCACCCTCAGCAGGCTAGAGGTGGTTGTGCTGGCCTTGTCAGAAGCCAACCACCTATGTAGCGTCGGCCATGGCAACACAATTGTAAGCCAGTTAGGGGGGAGCGCAGGCTCCTCCAGTGCAACCCGCCAGGCAGCCCGCATACCGAGGTGTGCATGGTGCTGGTAGAGGAGCGCTGGGTTCTGGTTGTGGGAGCCGAACCTGATGGGTCGGCTCTCACAATGATCAAACCAGTGTTGCTAGGACAGCCACCAGAGACAGGGCTTCTCTTGCACTTCTCGGCTCCACCTCAATCCTTAGGTGCACCCGTGGGAGGCCGTCTGGCCTTCCACATGCAAGAGTGGGAGAAGGTTACTCAGGACCATTCATTCTTGCAATGGCTTTCAGTCGGTTACCATCCAGACTGGATTTCAAACTAGCCATC
This sequence comes from Chaetoderma sp. LZ-2023a, assembly GCA_034401795.1. Lineage (NCBI taxonomy): Eukaryota > Metazoa > Mollusca > Caudofoveata > Chaetodermatida > Chaetodermatidae > Chaetoderma > Chaetoderma sp. LZ-2023a. The sequence continues at coordinate 70,264,995 of CM067373.1, forward strand.
ATGCCTGTCTCTGATCTGGACTAAAAATCCAAGAGATCCAGACCAACGGTTGTGTATAGAGGAAGAAATTCAATCCCTCATACTAAAACACGCAATTCTACCCGCACAGCAATGTCTGGGTTATTATTCAACCGTGTTCCTACTGACAAAAAGCACTGGAGACCAATTCTCAACCTCAAACCTCTCAACAGGTTTATCCTCACACCAAGCTTCAAAATGGAAACTGTAAGAATGGTGTTAGCAGAATTGAGGACGGGAATGTGGACAGCATCAATAGAGCTAAAAGATGCCTATTTTCACATTCCCATTGCGAAGAGCTTTCGTCGGTTCCTGAGATTTGCATTTCAGGGCTGCCAATGGAAATTCAAGGTTCTCCCATTTGGTATATCGACAGCTCCTCGGGTCTTCACTCAAGTGGTCCAAGCTATGACATCATACCTCCGCAGGAGACACATAGCAATCTACACATACATAGATGACTGGCTGTTAAAAGCACACAATAAAGAAAGTCTATCAGCAAATCTGCAGATAGTTTTGAAAACTCTTACAGATCTAGGCTGGATAATCAACTTTAAAAAATCAGAGCTGATTCCATCCCAGATGTGTGTTTACCTGGGCATGTTCTTCGATCTAGAGGTAGGATATGTTTACCCATCTCAAGAGAGAGAGTAGAAATACTCATCTCAGTCATACAGTCAGTGTGCAACAGACATCATGTCCTGGCACTGCTCTACTTGAGAATGTTGGGGGTGATGATTTTTTTGGAACCAGTCATTCTACAGGCAGCCTTACGCCGGCGGCCGATCCAGTTATTTCTCATGACACAGTTGACCCAGAGTACAGGTTTTCTGGACTCAAAGGTGTCAGTGTTGGTACCTCTTATTCACCACCTTCAATAGTGGATTAAGAGAGAGAATCTCCTGGCATGGGTGACGTTGTCACCTCCCCACCCTCAGTTAACAATGTACACAGATGCATCAATGGAGGGATGGGGGAGCTGGCCTGGAAGAAAACGAAGTATCAGGGCTTTGGAATCCAGATCAGTCACAAGAACATATCAATCTGCTGGAAATGCGTGCAGTAGTCTTAGCCATGGAACACTTCCTAGAGAAGGTCAAGGGCAAGGGTGTTCTGGTTCCATCAGACAATACAACAGTAGTGACTTACATAAACCACCAGGGCAGAATGAAGTCTGTATGATGACATGGAAACTGCTTTACTGGTGCCTAGCTTATGGGATTTCCCTGAACGCAGTTCATATTCCGGGAAGGCTAAATCTATTAGTAGACCCATTGAGCCGAAGGATGAGCATTCTTCCCACGGAATGGCAACTAAATCAATGTGTGGCATACCATCTGTTAAACCACTGGGGCAAGCCCAACATAGAGAGATGACAATATACGTCTCTCCGATTCCAGATCCGAGCGCTATCACAATAGATGCGCTAGCTATCAGCTGGGAGGGAATGTATGCATACACATTTCCACCAGCAATCCTGATTCCAAAACTTCTCCAAAAAATCAGGCAGCAGGAATGCCAAGTGCTTATGATCGCCCCAAATTGGTCACGCCGATCATGGTATATGGATCTGCTGGACCTTCTGGTCTGCAATCCTGTTCCTCTGCCTCAGATGGACGACATAATCTTCCAGGGCAAGGACTTGCACAACAACTCATCAATGTTCCAATTGACTGTGTGGATGTTGTCAAGGAAACAGCAGTTAAGGAGAGCTTTTCTGAGCAAGCAGCCATGTTTGTGGCAAAAGCCAGAAGGCGGGTCAACCTCCAGAGCATATAATTATAAAATCAACAGATTTGCTGAATGGTGCTCAAAAAGATGTATTAATCCATTGGATGCATCTATTAAGGTAGTAGCCGATTTCCTCTGTCACATTTTTTATTCCTATAGCCTCAAGCCTAACTCTATTGCTGGCTACAAGTCAATTTTAATGTCAGTTATCCCTTGCTTGACTAATAAGGGAAGTGAGAAAGTATGTAATCTAAATACTTTAATCAAAGGCATGGGTAATCTTAGACCAAGGAATCCACCAGTGATTCCGTCTTGGAGTTTATCATTAGTACTTTAAGTATTAGTGGGTAAACCCTTTGAACCAGTAAGCTCCATTTCCATGAAAATGTTGACGCTTAAAACAGTTTTTCTGATTGCTGCAGCTTCAGCCAGATGAAGAAGTGAAATACATGCTTTGTCAGTAGAGCCAGACCATGTTGTTACAGGGGAAGGCCTCGGGCGTCTACCTAGAGTTAACTTTATGGCTAAAAAACAGTCTTTAAATTATGCTGGTCAGCCTATGGTTTTACCTGCTTTGACTAGGTTTGATCCTAATTCAAAGGCTTGTTGTCCTGTCCATGCATTAACATGTTATAAACAATGTACAGAGGAATGGCGGACGGACCCTAGTGCTTTATGGCTATCTTACATTGAGCCCCATGGGAGAGCTTCTAAAGATACCATTTCTAGGTGGATTGTGGAATGCATCCAGCATTACCACAAAGCCGCCACAGGAAAACAAGTTGACATGGCCAAGGCTCATAGTGTCCATGGTGTAGTGACATCCAGGGCTCTGTTTAATGGAGTGCCGGTGGATGGCATTATGTCGGTAGCACAATTGCACTGTGAGTCTAGTTTTTCAGATCATTACCTCCATGACACGTCTAATCCCGTTACCTTATCGATTTTACATAAACATTAAACTATATATTTTTTGTAAATATTGTACATAAGGCCGTTGATTCACACACAGTGCAATTTAGTGGGGTGATTAAAGGGAATTTTGTCAAAATAGGTTAGTCCTATATTTGGTGATGGTAATTTTTTGTCACGTTCATTATTACTTACTAAAATGGTGATGGTTTGTGTTCTTTGTGGTTCCATCTGAGAGTATAGGAAATGAAGCTTTCGTCTGATGTCTTATAGTACTTTAGCATGGGTGAATAGAGAGCCTATAGGGCATTGAGGTGGTCGCTCCCTCTTTAAAAGAGGGGGTGGGGTAGCGAATGTTAAACGGTCATTACTCTCAACATCGGTCATGTTAGCCAATGTCCAAATCATTTCCTGATTGTGTTTACATATGCAATTTCAGATGGTTTTTTGCTCTAAAAGCAAAAGAGCTTGCTCTTTCAGTGATGAGCCGGTTTTCTGACCTTTGCCTCCCACCCGCTGAATTCTCTTACAAATTCTGGCTATTTACGGTTTACGGATGCAAACCAAGTTTATACTGACAAACAGTAAGCTATGGGAAGCCTATTCACATTTTGGCATAGTAATATTCTAACCCGAATACGGGGTAGTGATGAAGCTGTAATGTAAGTAATAGTTCGGCAGGTCAGTTCTGTGTTTACAATCTGCAAGTCGTCGCAAGCATGTTATAAATTCATAGTATTCAATTATTGTCATTAAATATATATTATTTACAATTATCTTGGAGGTTGTAAAAGTTACATAGTTTAGAATAGAACAATCAATGTAGTATCACGATCTCAGTAAAAACTTGTTTTTGGATCAATCTCGGAATCTGTAAGCAAAAGTTTTCCAAAAAGGCGGAATGGCAGACAAGGGGAAGAGCACGAATTAGAACAGCACCGTGGGACCCCACAAATCCTGCCAACTGGACAGCCAGCAAATTGAAAGACGAACTAGAAATAATTGGAATTATTGTGCCGACAAGTATGTCCAAATCCATGCTAAAACAGATGTGTCTTGACAATATAGGCCGTAGATGAGGTCCATTGTCCACAAAATCGGGATCAAAATTCTCCACAAAATCGGGAGCAAAATGTAGAGAATTCAAACTAGTGCAACACAGGTAGGGATAGAGTTGTGATAAATGGTCACACATCTGATGCTAATAACAACAGTGATTCAGTTTTAATTCGGGCGATGCAGTCTATGCAGAATACGGTGCTGGGTTTACAGAGGACAGTGAACAATATTATCAAACAAAGGGCCAGTCCTGGTCAAGGAAGTACACTGAGCAGCAACTCCAGGAATACATTCACCACTGGGAATACCCTTGCCACCGCCTATGCAGACCTAGAAGCCAGGCAGTCACCACATCAAGATTTGGATGGACAGGAAGGCAACATTACCATAGTATGGGTTCAGATTTCTATGTTCTGAATTTGGGGTTCCATCAAAATGTATTGGTCACATTGACATAGTGTGAGACTCTCTTAAATAATGTGTATGGGATGGGAAGGATGTAAATCTTGCGAGCCTTTTAATACCGAAGTATGAAGTGGATAGCAGCAAAATGACAGATGACGGTGCATGTGCGGATGATGTTAGATTAAACAAAACACTCGATTAGCGAGTTCATCACATCATTGGGAAAATTCAAATGAATCATGTGTAGTAGGTTTACATGTAGGCTAATTGAACTTGACCAATATGAGGCGCGCATAATCGAGATTTATAATATTTATGGCCAAAAATATTATGATTACCACTGTCGATTTTGGGCCAAGGCAGCAGCGGCCCCAATATTAAAGTAGACTGGGCCGTTAAAGATCATGCCTTGCTTACAATGGTAGTGGGTAATAGTAGAGCGAACTCCTGTTATCAGTGCAATTCTATGTCACACACCTCTTACTTTTGCCCCCAACTACAAAACAGAATACCGGTTCAGAGATTGTATTCTCGTCCACATATTCCAGCGGTTCGTGGTGTAAGCAAAGATGTAGATAAATTTGGTAGACAGAGGATAACACGTGATGGGAAGGAGGTATGTAACAACTTCAGTCAAGGCAGATGTACTCGCCAGGACTGTGCTTTTTCCCACATTTGTGTAACATGCGGGCTAGCTAATCATGATGCAAGGACATGTAGGTTGACCAAATCTAAACAGAGCAACCAATCACGGCTATGAGATGGCACAGTGGCTGACATTGAGGGCACTAGTAAAACTAATACTCCTATAAAAGTTGACCATTTGGAGCTTGAACTTGAGCAGTTTCCAGACAGGGCCTTTATTCAACATCTGTCTAAGGGCCTTAGGCAGGGATTTGACACTATGGTTGGAGAGACAGACTTGCCAGTTAAAGAGTGCAAGAACTTGCTATCTGCGGTGTCACAAAGTGATTAAGAGCAAGGTAGACAAAAGTTTTTTGTGCGGTCCACTGGAACATATGCCTTTTAGTGTATATCGCATAAGCCCAATGGGAATTGCAACTGGGAAGTATTCTGGTAAGCAACGGCTTATTGTGGAGCTGTCTGCTCCACATGAAGATATTGAACACCTTAGCATTAATAGCTTGATAGACAAAGATATGTGTTCTCTCAAATATGTAACAATTGACAATGCTATTGAAATTATTCAAAAGTTAGGACAGGGCACAACCATGTGTAAGATGGATATAGTTGATGCCTTCAAGCTAATGCCTATTCTATCTACACAATGGCATTTATTTGGTATTAAATGGTGTCAACTATATTATTACTATACTAAGTTAGCCTTTGGTTGACGCTCAAGTCCAAATATTTTTGATACATTGTCTCAGGCTATCTGTTGGACAGCCGAAAATAATTATGGGATCCAGCATATTTTACACTTGTTAGATGATTTTAAGACTTTTGACCACCCCAATAACTGTGGTGAAAGAAATATGGCTTTACAAAACCTAATTTTTTCCAGGTTGATTATCCCTATGTCTCCTAACAAAATCTGTGGTCCAGTAACGGTCATTGAATATTTAGGGGTGGTGCTCGATTCCGATAAAATGGAAGCTAGGCTACCTATGAATAAAGTTGAAAGAATTGTGTCATTCCTTATAGAATTTAAGATGAAACATTCGTGTACTAAAATAGAACTACTGCAACTTCTTGGCCATTTAAATTTTGCGAGCAGGGTAGTGATAGCAGGTAGAAGTTTTGTCTCGCACCTTATTGCACTATCGACCATGGTAAAATCACTCCACTGCCATGTATAACTTAATAATGAATGTCGCCAAGATATCAAAATGTGGCTCTACTTCATGTCACACTGGAATGTGGTGTCTCTTTTATAATCCACATGTTACGTTGGCCGAGGACTTGGAATTATATACCGATGCATTTGGTTCAATAGGATTTGGTGGTTTTTCCCAGGGTCAGTGGTTCGCTGAGCCGTGGCCGCCATCATTGGTGAGCAAAATCTCCATGGATGATAAGTTGTCAGTGGCATTTTGTGAACTTTACCCTATTGTTGTAGTGGCTATGCTCTGGGGACATCTATGGAAGCGGCAAAGAATTTTGTTTAGATGCGATAATACAGCAACCGTTGCCATCTTACAAAAGGGTCGATCTAAATCAGCCCACATCATGCCTCTAATGCGGAGGCTTACAATATGCTCTGTCTTGCAAAACTTCACTGTTATATCTAAACATATTGCTGGTTGCAAAAAGTAACAGCTGACTCTTTCTCGGTTGCAGATCACAAGATTCTCTAGCTCGCTCCTCAGGCCCAGCCATTGCCATGCCAAGTACTCCTCCAGCTCCAGCCCATCATAGATTGCCTGTGGGGTGCTGCTGTTGCCCACAAAACCAGACAATCATATCTAACCGGTTTCAATACGTATATACATTTTCTGTTGTTCTCTGGTGTAATTGCTTTTTTTAATATGAGAACATTGCCCGTAACTGAAGAATTCTTGATAAAATTTGCAGCTCATTGTGTTAGCCGGTTGCATGTTGCGTATTCTACCATTAAGTTGTACATCTGTGGAGTACATTTCATGTGCTTAGAAAATGAGATAAGGTACTGAGTCAACAATCAGATGCAACAACTACCCATCATTCTTAAGGGAGTTAAGCATAGTCAGACTAATATATCTAGAGCCCGATATCCAGTCACTTTTGACATCTTAAGAAAAGTTTGCTTGTTGCTCCGAAGAGGGGTCTACCATTCTGAGTTGGATTTGTTATTAGAAACTGTTTGTACAGTTGCCTTTTTTGGATTTCTGCGATGTGGCAAATTTACATTCACTGATGCTTTTGACCCTTCAGTGAATCTTTGTGTGCAAGATATGAATATTTCAATTGAATGTGTACTTCTAACTTTAAATGTGTCGAAAACTGACCCAGTCAGAGAGGGTGTCACTATTAAACTGTTTAGGACAGATGGTATTATTTGTCCATATGCAATATGTTGCAGATACATGGAAGTGCGGATGCAAGTAAATCCAACTCCTACAGCTCCATTATTTGCTAATAGATCTGGTGATGCTTTGTCTCATTCAGAATTTATTGCCAAGTTTAAACATATCCTTGACTATTTCTGAAAAAGTTGGTCCCGATCCCAGGATGATTCATAATAAGGAAAAATTAGTTACCTCTCCAGGATGTAGAAATTGTTTGAGTGTAGCTTTCGTGACCATCTCGGTCACTTCTTCAGCACTAACTGATGGTCGCTGGCAACGTATACCAGCAGTCTACCAGTCCATGCTGTCATATGACTCCACAAGATCTGACCAGAGTGACGTTGCCAGCGATCATCAGTTAGTGCTGAAGAAGTGACCGAGATGGTCACGAAAGCTACACTCAAACAATTTCTACATCCCGAAGAGGTAACTAATTTGTCTTTATTATTTATATCCTTGACTGTTTAGGTTTAAATTCAGAGTTATATAATGGTCATTCCTTTCGTGTTGGTGCTGCTACATCAGCCGCATCAGCCCATATTGAAGACCACCTGATTAAAGTTTTAGGTAGATGGTGAAGCGACGCATATTGTAGATACATTAAGACATCTGAGCACACCCTTAAGAGCGAGATTGTTTGGCTTGTAAAAACCTTTCAGATGTTGAAAATCTTCCTTTCAAATATGAGTACACTGTGGCTGACTGCGGAATCTGGGCCTGGCGTTACCACAGTTACTGCTCATTGGTAGATTAAACATGCAAGGGAGCTCAGATTGCCAATGTGCAGTGGTGGTGGTGGTGGTGGTGGTGGTGGTGGTGGTGGTGGGAATGCTAGGCAGGTTTCTTTGCATGTCTCATGGAGTTCATTTGTATGGTATCATACATAAATGCCTTGGTAGTCCATGGTAGGTTGCATACAGTCAATGCACAAGGCACCTAATTAAGACCATCTGTATTAAGGGACCACGTAATAGAGGTTCCAATTATAATAGCAATCAAACGTTTCTCAGTAGACCACCTTTCTATCGAACTCATGATGATGAACACTTGTATTAATACTCCCTAGCAGTGGATAGGAAGGCTCTATTCAGATATATGTCTACCATGGCCGAGTGGGGAATCCATGCCTGGTGGTTCACAACAACTGCTCATTGCTGGACTAAACAAGCAAACAGCACAAAGGTAGGTAATGTGCGGTGGTTATGGTACCACTAGGTGGGTTTCTGTCCACGTCTCATGGGAATGTACATTTAGGATTTTAGTGTGTGTGGGTTTCAGAGTGATGCTGTGTGGATAGACAGCTGTATGTCATTGCAATGTGGCTAATAAGACTACCTACGTTACGAGGACACTTTCTACGGTTTCAAATCCTATAGGCGATCAAAACTTGTCAGAAGACCACCTTGCTATCAAACCCAGTATGTTATCACTTGTATTAACAATCACCTAACAGAGGACGAATGCTATTCAGATACATGTCTACTTTGGCCAAGTAGGGAATCCATGCCTGGTGGTACCACAACAACTACTCATTGCTGGAGCAAACAGAGCGAAGGCAGGCATGTGCAGTGGTTGTAGTCTCACTAGGCAGGTTTCTGTGCATGTCTCATGGAACTGTACAGTTAGGACGTTATCAAGTATGGCGTATAGGGGTTTCCAAATTGATGCTTTGGTAGGTGGTTGTATGTCATTTACAGGCAATGCGGCTAGTAAGACTACCTATGTTAAGAGGACGCTTTCAACTGTTTCAAATACTATTAGCAATCAACCTTATCAGAAGACCACCTTGCTATCAAACTCAGTCTGATATCACTTGTATCAACAATCCCCTAACAGTGGACGAACTCTAGTCAGATACATGTCTGCCGTGGCCAGGTGTTGAATCCATGCCTGGTGGTACTACAACAACTGCTCATTGCTGCATTAAACAAGCAAACAGAGAAAAGGCAGGCACGTGCAGTGGTTGCGGTCACACCAGGCGGGTTTCTGTGCACGTCTCATGAAGATGTACCTTTAGGATGTTATCATGTATGTGGTTGGAATTGCATCAGTCTACTGAGCATCTATTTAGACCACCACAAGTAAGGGACCACTTCTATCCTTGCCAAGTAGACTGTACAGTCAAATCTCTGTCGCCAACCACATGTTTTAGTCAATTAAGAGATCACTTGCTTTAAATCGTACCAGTGTTAGAACTTGAATTCCTTATGCATGTGATCTAGCTGCAGTTTTGAATGTATTGACTTTTTGTTAATTTGTGATGTGCATAACATTGTTTTTTTTGTCTTTGATTTTTTGTTTTTCCTTTGTTTTTACTGTGATTGATACTTGGTAGTTTCTTGTACTCATGTAATAGTGTACAATTTTGAAAAACTGTAAATAGTCAATGTTGCAATTATGAGCATCTCTGGGGGCATATTACACGGTAATATGCTTATATCTCTCTTACTCGGTGGTGTAGGCTGATAGCGCAGGCAGGTGATGCTTAGATTAGATAACCTCCGGTATACAAGGGGTGCCATATGGTCGTATTTCTAAATGGTCATTGAGAAGCTAGGATAATACAGTCAGACCTAGTTACGATCATATTTAGTAGAAAACCTCCGCAAATCAAACTATAACATACAAGTCCACACAGATCGCTCACTACATTCCAGTATGCCTTTTCCGACAGTATATATCTAGTTCCTGATTAATGTCCTAGTACAGTATATAGCTTGTTACTTTGTATAAGATTTTCAATTTACTACATCAGACCGCAGAGGCACTGGACATAACCAAATCCAAGTCTTTGCAAGAGTTATCTCCCATTAATTGATATCTATGATCTGATCAAGAGCATACATTTACTTGTTTCAAATATGATAAGCAAGATTCATTCAACTATGCAAAAGGGAATTTATATCTTTATTTTGGGGCACTCCGCTTTTTTTGTGGAAAAAATATCTAAGTTATGGGCAGTATTTAATTCTGAATCTCTGTTATGTGAAGATTCATCTTAAATGACCCCAAAATTCAGCTAGTAATCTACAGGCCAGGCTTAGTTTCTAGGTCTAATAGCTCTTTTTATACTGGTGCAGAACCATCTCACTGCACAAATCCATGGATCCTGGTGGATAACCAACACTGCCAGTTTAATATGTCTAGCGGCTCAGCATTCGGCTCAGCATTCGGCTCACCTGAGGCGGTGGCAGAGCCATCTCACTGCCCAGTTGCATGATGGAATTCATCATAAATTCATAACCAACTCACTGCATACCCAGTCACTTACTCAGTTCAGCGTTCAATTCATCATAAATGCAGAACCATCTCACTGCTTACCCAGTCAGTTACTCAGCCTCCGACTCTCTGAGGCTGTACAGAACCAGCTCACTGCACAGTGGCACAGGGTTGCTAAGAAAAATTATCTGGAGCTAGAATCATCTCATAATCACAAGCCATTTTAATGCATACTTTAGGTGGCCAAACTTTCATCTAGTAGAAGGCTGTACAGAACCATGTAACTGTATATCTGCTCTTATCCTCACAGGTCCAAGTAGCTTTTCAGACTTAAGTTATTAATCTGGTATCATCCACTTGACAGGTATTTCTCTCACAGCGTGTAACTAGCACATCATCTGTCCATGAACAAATATCATTCTGTTGTCTGTCTCTGAACACACCAAGTCGGAGAAATACCTGTCAACAAAAGAACATCCTATTATAGCCTTTGTAGCTGAGTCTGCTCCTCCCCCCAATGATTTAATTGATTAAGTATAATAAATAGATAATCAGTTAAAATAAATCCTCATCTTGTGTTGTTTGTTTTAGTTTAAATCATAGAGTATCAGGGTGGTAAGTATACTCTTGATGTGAAATAAACGAAATCACGGATTTCTTTTTTCACGAGGGAGTTGATACTTACCACACTGATACAATCCATGCCTCTCCGCCCCTCAGAGGTTTGGTTTTTCGGCGTTTTATGTTGCAATTATCCCCGCACATGCATGAGTTTGGCCCGCACATCCGCTGATCTGTCAGTTGAGTAACCTGCCCAGTGGTGGGGGGGGGGGGGGGTCAGTTTCTTTTTAATTCTAAGTATTATTGAAGCTAGATTGATATTTAGGAAATATCATAGAGTATTAGGGTGGTAAGTATCTGTGATTTTGTTTATTAGCTCACCTGGAGCCTGTCAAAAAGATTACTATCTCTAATTAAGGTTAAGCAAACTCACGCTGTGTGCTTATGGATAGCTTGCACAAACTAACACTGCGAGCTAAAATCGTTCGCTTATCACATGCTTAAATTTCTGTAAGCGTTGACTTGCTGAATATTTTGAAAACAATTAGCGACCAACAAGTTTCAGTCAAATTGTTTAAAAAATATTTAGCTCATCCAGATAAATAACCCCTGCAAAAACTCATCAAACAGACGGTTAAAGAAACACACACTATAATAAGAAACAGAAGGTATTCATGTTTGTATTGTCTATATAACACAGGATGACGACCAAGCAATGGTATCTCCAGAAGAATCCAGACCAACTACCCACTCTACTCGGCAAGCTATTCGTGTTCGCTTTCACGTGGAGTTTCGGCGGAAACCTTCAGGGCTTCGAGGACTATGACGATGAGATTCTGATGAAACGTAGTGGTTCTGAGAAGAGTGGTAAACTGGTGAATATCTGCGCGGAATTCGACAACTTCATGCGTGAACTGTTTGAAGTCGAAGGACCACTAGGTATGGATAGATTTTGAATTATTGTAATCTCGATGTTATCATGATGTGTTAAAAGCAACAGGTGTGCTGCGATATTCACTATGTAGCAATTCCTAATAGTAGCACCTACGGGACCAATTTCTAGAGCTCAATCACAAAGGAGGAATCCAGTGTTAGCTATTCCCCGTCCATTTCTAGCTAGGTTCCACCCACGCGCCACCCGTGTTGGAATCGATTGATCCCTGAACACCCTGACTATAAATTTCCAAAAAATAATACACGTAATCTGTTGAATATTTTGAAACTATTTTGACTGGGCGCTGTTGCTGCCATAGGCAGGAGATCTGTGAATAAGCGTCCCATATTGGGTTCTGACACTTGGGCTGAAACCAAGGCACTTGTCTAGAACATCAACTGGACAGTTCAGTATGGGTTGAAAATAAAAGGTGAAGAGTATGGTACTGATAGTTTATGCTTTGTCTGAGCACCTCCTGCATTGTTGTAACAATTGGGAGGAAGTGCTGACAATAACAGTGAAGGCAGAGATGAAGAAATGTGTGGCGGTGCATATCAGAAGAGAGAGAGGAAGGTAGCATTGTGTGAAATAGCCTGGTGATTAATGGGTCATTTTCTTTTTCTGGTGTTGCTCAGTTCTGAAACCATCATGAAAACATTCTCGATGGCTTCTGTGCTTTTGGTGTCCATTAGTGGCACTGGTTGGTGGTTGTCATTCTGCTCTGTTTGTCTGTATTGCCCACATCATTGGAAACTTGTTTGGTGGGTTTTGTATTGCCCTGGTCTTCATTTTTGCCCATCTGCCATCGACCTTTCTCGGCAGTTCTGGAAATTTCTGGATCTCCGGCTTGGTGAGTGGCGGTTTTGACTATGCCTGACATGTGTGGTCCTGATTGCTAGTTCTCCCTCTTTCGTGACTTCAGCCAATGTTGCTACTACGAACACCCTTCTCAAGCCCTTGGTGACTGTCTGTTGCGTCCTCAGTTTTTTGGTGTTGTGCTGTAGTAGTAGTTTCATGAGAGACAGTTCAAAGGATGCTATTAATTAGTGTTCCCACAAGATGCTTTGACTTGCCATAGTCTACTATTGCCATCTTGACCATTAAACACTTAAACATGATTACACTTTTGATAATATTATATAATATATATATATATATATATATATATATATATATATATATATATATATATATATATATATATATATATATATATATATATATATATATATATATATTATATAATATAATATTATCAAAAGTGTAATCATGTTTAAGTGTTTAATGGTCAAGATGGCCAAAGCCAGTATCTGAGTGGTTTGAGCAAATGGCCATTTGTAGGGCAAGAGAAGACTTTTTGGAGAATTTCCCACTGGAATTAGAATAACTGTCTCAGTTACCAAGCCAGTCATCCTAGTAGTAAAATTTCAAAAATTGTCCTCACTTGGACAGCAAGTGGACATTGACTAAGCAAAGCTCTGGCTTTTCATGACCAATGTTGATCATTTACAGGTTAATGACATAGAATCATGATTGCCACAATAGAGGGATCCATTTATAGCTATGCCCTGCCCATTCCTAGCTAAGCTCCACCCTCTTTTCATTTGTGTTTATTTGAGTATGCTTTGAACTCTGAATTACCAGAATCCCAATATGAAAGTAGCTATACAGGTAATCGGTTGAATATTTTGAAACAAATTTGACCAATTGAAGGCAGCAACGGCTCCCAGTGAAATTAGTTGCAAAATATTCAACAGAATGTTTATTAAATTGTATATCTGTCAAAGATATACAATTCGTACATTTGAGAGACTTCAACTTTCATGATGGAGAGCTCGGCGCCATTTTCTTTGTGACATCAGATAATTTGTGACGCTTTTGAATATGACGTCAGATACTTGAGCGACAGGTCGGATCCCTTGATTGCTCTTTCGTCTACTAGACTAACACTTGCTCTTATATATATAGCCTCTCTCTCTGCGAGTCAAGTGACAGGAGAGAGCTGATGCGCTACTGGTTAGTGGTTCTATGTACCTCGCAATAACACAATCACCTCTGTTTTATTTTACAGGAGTTCGTGTCCCGACTGGTAACCGCCCCATCTACGGATACTTTGTAGATTTGGACACATGTACCTTCATTCCATGGGAACATCTCATCCCGTCGACTAAGTCGCTCATTGAAAAGGGTGCCATTATTACAATCGGTGAAACTTTAGGCCTAGGTACAGAGCAGAGTAAAAAGAGCAGTTCGTATGAAACAGAAATTGTTCCGACGGTGGATAATGTCCGATTTGCATTTTTGACCAGTTTACTCTTGCTCAACAAGCACCCTGTGCTATTGACTGGTAAGGAAGCGATACTGGACCAAGATTAAGTTGTAAAAGATAAAATAATATTTTGCAAAGTTACGACAAATAGGTCTATGTCAGATAAACTAGTCACATTAACTGTCTGGCCGTGCACTGCCTTTTTTATGGGGTTTAAATCTTGATATGCTGAATATTTTGAAAACAATTTGACTGAAAGTTGTTGGTGGCTAAGCCACCAACAACTTTCAGTCATTTTGTTTTCAAAATATTCAGCTAGTTCAGAGTTATTGCCCATTTTGTTACCCATTGAAATTATTGTCTGGTGGCTTGCAGCAATTTAATGTATCAATGATAAGTTAAAGATTTTAACCAAGAGAGTCAAGCTATACCACACCCATTTCAAGCTAAGCTCCGCCCTCTTTTTAATGTGTGTTGAAATCGATTTGAAATATTGAAACCTGAATTTCCCAAATTTAAATTTCAAGGTAGCTATTCGAGTGGACGGGCGAGCAGGTGGGCTGGGCAGGTGGGCAGGCAGACAGGTGGTGAACAGATTGATGAGCATGACTGTTTCAATAAATTCGCAACTCCTCGTGGCAAAACTAATAGACCGATTCAAAGATGTGGTAAACATTAAGAGTAATTTTATTCATTTGAACACGTTTTATCCCTTTACTCATCAGATTTGATTTTTTTTGTTAAATCAAGATATTTGCTTATTGTGTCCATTTGCTGGCAAAGAGAAGTCTATTTTTGAAAATTTACCACTGGAATGACTGGTTTGTTTATAAAGCCAGTCATTCTAGTGTGAAAATTGTATAAATAGTCTTCTGTTGGCCAGCAAATGAAAATTTCTCAGGACCCATCAAGAGGCCGGTTTTGGTCGGCTTGACCATTAACTGTTTACCTGCTGCAAGCCACCAAACAATAATTCCAATAAGCTAAAACTCTTGACTTGCTGAATATTTTGAAAGCAATTTGACAGAAAGACCAACAACTTTCAGCCAAATTGTTTTCAAAATATTCAGCAGATCCGGAGTTATGGCCCATTGAAATTATTATCTGGTGGCTTGCAGCTGTTAGAGAGTTAATGGTGTAATCAAATGTGTTTTGTTATCCAAGGAAGCACATTTATGTCAGATTGAAATTTACCAAAAATCAGATGAATAAAAATTAGTCTTTGAAGTTACCATCTGTTGACCACATTGTCTCAGGTTCCATTGTGGTGTTTTGGGGATCTACTTTGTATATATAGTTTTCTAAATATTCTTTTGCTAAAATATACAGTAACCTTTTCTTAGGCGAGTCGGGTGTTGGAAAGACAGCCATGATTATGAATATGCTAAAGCGACTCAGTAAAGATGGTGGCACTGGCACCCGGATTGGTACGATTCTCGGCAACGTTTTCAACTTTGCTGAGAAAAGCGCTGCGTTATTAGAGAATATTTCAAACCTAACGCGTATGTCAACTGACGACGGTGAAGAAAGTAACCTTGACCTGATTATGGGCACTGCACAACCAAAGCTCAGCACAGGGTTGATTAGCTCAATGATTCAGTGTAGTGCTCAGACGACGTCATCGCGCATGCAGTCACAGATTATGTACAAACTCGTCAAGAAAGGCAGGGATGTGCTTGGGGCACCAAGAGGCAGGAAGGTACGTAGCATCATATTGTACATGGATTAATAGAGGTGTAAATTTCTAGTTATGCCACGCCCATCTCTAGCTAACCTCCATTCACTTTTTACACATGTTTGACTTAAGTTTAGCGCTGTGAAAGCCGATTTCCCAGAATCAAATTCTAAAGGTAACTATGTCTTTTTATCTCTCGAATTTGTTAACGAAAATTTCAGTTTTCTCATAGAAAATGTTCATTTATAGACCAAGAGAAGACTATTTTTTTTAATTTACCACGAATGACTGGCTCGGTTATCGAGCCAGTCATTCCAGTGGTAAATTTTTAAAGATAGTCTTCTCTTGGTCTGCAAATGTACATTTTAAAAGACCACTGTGGAATCCGTCTGTGGTTGATATAAGTGTTAAAGAGTAAGGGTTAATTTACTGTTATTTCTATCTCAGGTGTTGGTGTTTGTGGATGATATGAACATGCCAGCTCCTGATGAGTACGGAACACAAGCGCCGCTTGAACTCCTGAGACAATTTGTTGAGTTTGGTGGTTTTTATGACACAAAGAAGCTAGTTTGGAAGGTAATGTGTGTGGATGATATGTCTTTGTACTCATCTTCTATATAGTGCATATGATGTTTTTATTAGTTTCTTTATGACGCCACATCAAAATTTGTAGCGTCATGTAGAAACAAAAACATGTATTAGTCTCTTGGTCTTGTATGCAGTGATGGTATTTGTGTGCGAGTGTATGCGCATGCGTGCATTGTGTGCACATGTTTGTGCATACTGGTGTGCGTGCATGCGTGCGTGTGTGCATGCATGAGTATGTGTGTGTGCATGCATGTGCATTTGTGCGCATTCGTACCTGCCTGTGTGTATGCGTGCCAGCATGCATGCGATGTATTTCTCCTTGAGGGATCTTCACAAAACCATGGGTTAGACGTTATGCTCGATGAGCTCTATTGAGTTTTATGTCAAAATGTCATGGTGATGGTGACCTATTTAAGGAAATTGGTTTTTGTTTCCAGATTACTACTCCTGAAAGGCTCACCACCAAACATGGCTCGTATGTTCCCTTCATGGTCTAAAGACCCACACTCTATTGATATTGATGTCACAGGTGAACATCATAGGGATAAGAACTTTCTTTGTGTTTTTGGATGATAACTTATGATAAACTGAATGGATCTCTACCAATGGATCTCTACCAAACGTGGCCTGTATTTTCCACTCGATTTTGAATGGGGTGGGTGGGGGGCGGGTGGTGTGGTGTCAAAGAAATTAATTTTTGGTGTCATGAGCAAAGCTATGATGACCCACTTAAGGAAATTCTGTTGCATTTCCAGATGATAACACAAGTTGTTTTGAAGGTACGTGTAAGAAATTTGGTTTGTATGTGCCCTTTGCAGCACCAAAAAGTCTATTAATTTGGGGGTTGAAAGTCAGAGGTCATGGCAACCTATTTAACTCAAAATTAGCAATCAAATTTGTTCCAGAAGATTTAATTTTTCTCATAGAAAATTACCATTAGAAGATTTTTTTTGAAAATGTACCACTGGAATGATTGGACTGAGTTGGTGAGGTGGCATCTGTTTCAGCAATCTATAACGTTCTGTTTTTCTTGTTACATTTGTTACTAGGAAATCTTGGACGTTACTCTAGTCGCTGCTATGGGTCCTCCTGGTGGAGGAAGAAATCCTGTCAGTCCACGACTTCTCAAGAATTTTAGGTATTATTAATGGGGCTACTAATCTCATCTCAAATGTTGTATGTACCAGAGATTATGGTTCATAGATTCCATAACATTCATATCCTGCCACATTCTCTTATCTGTATCACAATTATCTGTTTTGAAATATCGCGTACATATTGAACAGTGATCCAGTCTCAACAGTGGTGGTCCATTTTGTCTCCTCAAGCCATAGTGTGTGATGTCATGTAAGTGCAATGCATGCATTCTTTATTATATAATAGTCATCACATTGGATATTTGAAACTAATTTGACTCGAAGTTGTTGCTGCCTGTGTGGTAATTTCAAAATATTGAACAGCGTACCTGTATTAATGATTTTATACAGCATTTCCAAACTATAGTTGCCAACTGTGTGACTGAGCATATATACTGAGGCAGACATGCTATGTTTTTCTGATTGGTTGAAAAGTAAATCATGACAGCCATAATAGGTCATAGAAATATATCAACATTTAGCTACTAAAGACTGAATATCTTTCACTGTTGGCATGATAAAAAGATAAAATGTCAGGAATGTATTATGGGTGACAAATTCTATCACCTGAATTGTTAGTATAAGATAAGGTGACATTTCCTTTAACTGTCTGCCTGGTGAATTTCTGCAGACTACATTTTCCAAGGGATTTAACTCTGGATACACTGAATATTTTGAAAACAATTTGACAAAGTTCTTGGTGGCTAAGCCACCAAGATCTTTCAGTCCAATTGTTTTCAAAATATTTAACAGGTCCAGAGTTATTGCCATTTGAAATTAGTGTTTGGTGTCTTGTAGCAGTCAGAGAGATAATAAATATATATTGTTGGCTAGCTGTTCACTAACAATATCAACTCTATTCTACATCTTTTTTTATATTTCTGACTATCTGATTCTCGCTTTGATAGAGAGATAAAAATTTAAATAAGCATTTGTTAATGATCTAATTGGAAAATTTGTTTAGGAAAATCTAAATATTTACTTATTCAAAATTGATGTCCATTTGCAGGCCAAGAGAAGAGGGCGGGTGGCCGGGCAGACAGACTGACAGCATACTCACATCAGCATTTGGCTGGCTTGAGCAATGATGATGAGAATGATTATGATGACAAAGAAGATGTTGATGATGATGATGATGATTATGATGATGATGACTCTTCCGACGATTATGATAATTCTTTTAATGATTTCAGCATGTTGTCCGTACCACAACCATCAACCCGCTCACTACAGCATATTTACCAAGTGCAGCTTGGCAGTTTCATTAAAGAGGGTGACTTCATGCCGGATGTAACGGAACTTTTGTTTCCTTTGATCTCGGCCAGTATCGCTATATATTACAGAATGTGTTTGAACATGCTACCAACACCTGCTAAGTCACATTACACATTCAATATCAGAGACTTGTCAAAGGTGAGCAATGGAAGAATACAGTTTTAGCTATGTCCCCGCCCATCTCTAGCTAAGCTCCACCCACACTTCGCCAGTGTTGGGATCGATTGATGCCTCAGCTCATTGTTTATCAATTTCCAGAAAACTGTACAGGTAAACTGCCATCTCTAGCTAAGTTCCACACACACTGCGCCAGTGTTGGGATCGATCAATCCCTGAACCCATTGACTATCAATTTCCAGGAAACTATACACTCAGGTAAACTGTTGAATATTTTGAAACTAATTTGACTGGGCGCTGTTGCTGCCTATGGCAACAGCAGTGCCCAGTCAAATTAATTTCAAAATATTCAATAGCATGTTTATGTTTATTAAACAGTAAAGACATACAATTTGTACAACAATGCTTAGTCCATTATCAATTATGCATTCGTGATGAACTTAGCTATGTCATTCATGATGTACTTGATTATAACATCAGCCTACATGTCACGTAGTTGATTATGATGTCATATGTTTCACATCATGAGAACATACTTACCTCCATAACATTGATATACTAGTATATCGGCTCTAAATTCGATAATATTCAGAATTATAGAAAGTTAGGTGCCCCTAATGGGCTGGGGGTGTACACAGTCATGCCCATGACAGACCCCACCCACTGCGCATGCGCACACAGGTACTTCCGTTTTTCTAATATATTGGCTTCCATGCAACTGTGGAAATCTTATTCAAGCTCTTTTTAGAGAATTTTCAAGTTTATTTATTATCCATTTCTATAATGGCTTATTCTAAGACGCCAGAAGAGTCCTCTTCATCATCCATTAAGGTGATGTTGTTCCATATATTAATTAAGACTTGTAACTTTTATACGTTACCGGTTTTAGTTCGCGGCCGATTTGGCGTTAACGCGTTTTTAGGCGCTGGGAATCCTTGTTAAATTATTCCAGTGCCTAGAGCTACTAATCCCTTGTGTCTTTGTGTCCATAGGCTCATCTTATGATGGTAGTGTTCCTGTTCTTCATTCGGAGGTTGATCACGTTTCTTTTTTCTACCATATCATTATGATATGTCTATGGGTCGGAGATATAAGATGAAAAATATCTCCCTCCTTTTGTCCCATCCCCCCATCAAGACTCTACAGATTCGGCGGATGGATGGACATGTTCTTCTACACAAGGGGATGGTTTGCCTGTGCTCAGGATAAGGGAGTTTATTAGTTATGGCACCTAATTATTTGAAGATTTTATCAATTCTTGCTGCCATCTTTATTGCACTGTATTCTCTCTTGTGGTTATGCATGGGTTCTCAGATATATAATTTAATATTATATTATTCTTGAGTGATGAATGTGGGTAGTCCTAGGTATTTCTTGCGTTTATAATCTAATGTCTCCTCCACTTAACGGGGCTTTTGCATTGAGGTTTGATGTCATAATCATCCAGAGGTTTTTTCCCCTTTCCTTGATGTCATAATCTTAGTTTAGAGAAACAATTGATGTCATTATCGTCATATGTTATGAATGTGGAGAGATATCTGGATAGTCATAATCGGTCTCTCTCATCTTTTCTAACATTCTTTGTTATCCCTGGCTGTGTTTTTTATTCTTTAAAAAAATCAAGAGAAAACATCTGTCCCTTCAGGGTTGTCAGTAATAAAAGTGGGTGTCTTCTCTCTCGAGTTTGTTCTTGGTTTAACTAAAAGAAATACCAAATTAACAAACTAAAATACTCATTCTCTTCATATGGCTACCTTTCAGAAATCATCATGCCAGAAACATCTGAAGGCTAGATTCTTCCGCACCTCTGCTCATCCTGTACAGATTGTAGACTTTCTAACAAATCTGCTATTTGTAAAGAAGGGGGTGGGGGGATCTAATCTCTGAGTTTTTCTGTTCCCAGGCAAAGATGATGGTAGAGGACGGCAAGAGGGTGAGGAAGGATGAGAAGGGTAAGAAGAAGGCCTCTGAGAAAGGTGAGCTAGAGGCCTTCAAGGTAGAGTTAGTGAGTGAGATGCACAGGACCTTGAAAGACCTGGTGCCTGACATGCTTAGTGGCATGCTTCCGGGCACAGGTGTTTCAACTTCCTGCGCATCGACCTCAGCACAGGTAGCCCACGTCTCTGGATCATGCCCTACTAGTTCGGACAAAGTTTTCAGTGATCCGGGGTCAGCCGTTTTGGATGCAGGCTTGATGTTCGCATCGCCTGGTAATCCAGTGGCACGAGCAGCATCAGGCGGGACCCGACCAGCGGGCCTGACCATGATCACTCGCGGAGTACCCTCGTCATCTGCCCTCGGGCATTCTCCTGGTCAGTCTGGGTTAGCTTTCCTTGCTAACCTAGAGTCTAACTTTCCTGACCAGGAAGATGACGAAGACTACCTGCTCGGCCCACAGGATGACCATGAAGACATGGATGCGAGCATTTACACTCCTCTCATGGGGAGCGCGGCTGCTCGCACCTATGGTACTGTTCCCTTGGGAGCAGGTTTCATGATTCAACCTGTGGGCCGATTTGGAGCCGATGGCTGCCTGTATAAGATACCACGCTTAGCCGTAGAATCTTATAGAGACAACCCGGTCCGCGCTAGTGTGCATTATGCCCCTCACATGAGCGCGGCCTCGGTGCGCGGCCTGCCCGTATGAAAAGGCTGCCAGTAACCTGCGGGCATTGTTACAGGCTAAGCCGTTGGCCACCTCGGCTCAGTGTCTGCTGTATGCTGAGCATATCTTAGATATGTTCACTGGGCAGGGAGTCAATTAGACTGAAGGTCGGCTCGTGAAGGCCCCCCCCCCCCCACGAGGTTGCTAGACGCAGTCGAGTTACTGCCAGTCAGTACACTCGGTATGGTCTAGCGCCAAGACCGAGCGCGGACGACTACGCTGCTCTGGGGGAAGACACACGGCCAGGCTCTCGTGCTGACACGGGAGTGCTGTGCTTGGGCGCTATGCATTCAGCTAACGCCGCTCTGCGTCATACCGAGGAGACTTCGCGAGCAGCGATCAGTGCACTGTCTCACATCTCTCAACTTCTATCAGGGGTAGTGGCAGCCGCGGTTCACCAGCAGCCTAGTCCAGTGACCGTGCAATGAGCCATCCAGGATGGGATCAACCTGGCATTGGATTGTTTGACTAGGACTAGTTATTGCAAGCACCGATGGCTGTTCGACAGCAGTACGCTCATGGCGGTGCTGGCAGTATCAGAGGCCAGCAGGCCGGCTGGGTTCAGGGACCACGCAGGCCATGCCAACAGCAGCATGCTGCTGTACGTCAGCCAGCACCTCAAGTGCAGCCAGCCAGGCAGCAGCCCACGCACAGAGGTGCACATGGCACTGGGCGTGGCACGTGCAGAGCAGCGCATGGTAACTGGACCTGATGGCCTAAAAGAATTTTTCGGTTACCACAGGTACCACTCAGGTGTTGTCACACGTACCAGAAACACACCCACCTCTAAAATGTATGTGTATACCGCTAACCCTAGGTGCACCAGTGGGAGGTCGTTTGACTTTCCACATTCAGGAGTGGGAGCGGTTAATTCAGGACCGCTTAATCATGCAATGGCTTTCGTGCTTTCAGTCCAGAGTGGATAATAGGTCCGCCATTGCATCTGTTGCTAGTACCAGGCTGGGCTGAAATTCCAAGAGATCCAGACATGCGGTTGTGCATAGAAGAGGAGATAGAATCTCTAATTCTAAAAGAAGCAATTCAGCCCACGCAAGATTTCCTGGGGTTCTATTCAACCATATTTCTTGTGACTAAGAACATGGGGGGGGGGAGCAATTCTCAACCTCAAACCCCTAAACAAGTTTATAGATACGCCGATTTTCGAGATGGAAACAACAAAATCGGTGTTGTTGGGGTTAGAGAAGGGGATGTGGACAGCATCAATAGATCTGAAAGATGCTTATTTCCACATTCCCATTGCAAGGAGTTTTCATCAGTTCCTGAGATTTGCTTTTCAGGGACGCCAATGGGAATTCAAAGTTCTCCCATTTGGCATCTCGACGGCTCCGAGGGTCTTCACTTGAGTGGTCCTTGCTATCACAGCATACCTCAGCAGGAGGAATATAGCAGTCCACTCTTACATAGATGACTGGTTGCTAAAAGCACACAACCCAGAAAGCTTGACAGCAAATCTGGAGATAGTTTTGAAAACTCTCACAGATTTAGGCTGGATAATCAACTTTCAAAAATCAGAGCTGACGCCATCCCAGAAGTTTGTGTACCTGGGTATGTTCTTCGATCTGGAGATAGGATATGTTTATCCATCCCAGGAGAGAGTGGAGAATCTCAGAGATCTGCATTCAATTGGTTTGCAGCAGTCATTATATTCTAGCATGAGTCTATCTGAGAATGCTAGGTCTGATGGTTTCAATGGAACCAGTCATTCTACAGGCGGCCTTGCGCAGGCGGCCGATTCAGCTGTTTCTCATGACTCAGTGGAAGCAGAGTTCAGGATAACTGGACTCGCATATTCAAGTGTTGGATCCTCTCATTCATCACCTTCATTGGTGGATGGCGAGAGAGAATCTCCTGGTGGGGGTCATGCTGACCCCTCACGACCCTAAAGTAACGATGTTTGCGGATGCATCGATGGAGGGATGGGGAGTTTCCCTGGAAGAAGCCACAATATCAGGGCTTTGGAATCTGGATCAGTCAAAGGAGCATGTCAACATGCTAGAATTACGGGCTGTAATTCTAGGCCTGGAACACTTCTTAAAAGAAGTGGAGAGAAAGTTTGTGTTTCATAGATTCAGACAACTCAACAGTAGTCAGTTACATAAACCGCCAGGGCTGAACGAAGTCGCCCAGTCTCTGTATGATGATATGGAAACTGCTTTGCTGGTGCATGGATCATATGGTTACATTGAAAGCAATTCATATTCCGGGAAGGCTGAATCTGTTAGCAGACTCATTGAGCCGAAGGATGAGCATTCTGCCTACGGAATGGCAACTAAATCAATGTGTGGTGGATCATCCATTCAATCATTGGGGAAAACCCAACATAGATTTATTCGCAATGAAGAAGAATGCGAAGATAATGACGTACATTTCTCTGATTCCAGATCCAAGCGCTATCGCAATAGATGCATTAGCTATCAGTTGGAAGGGAATGTATGCACACGCATACCCTCCAACAATCCTGATTCCAAGGATTCTTCAGAAAATCAAGCGGGAGGAATGCCAAGTGCTTCTGATCGCCCCGAATTGCCCAAGCCGATTATGGTTTATGGATCTGCTGGACCTTCTGGTCTGCAATCCAGTTCCTCTGCCTCTGATGGACAATATTATCTTCCAGGGCAAGACTCTTCACAGCAATCCGTCAATGTTTCAATTGACTACATGGATGTTGTTAAGAAATCCGCAGTTAAGGAGGGCTTTTCTGAGCAAGCAGCCAATTTCATGGCCAGAGCCAGAAGATGATCAACCTCCAGAGCATATAATTATAAAATTAACAGATTTGCGGAATGGTGCTCAAAGAGATGTATCAATCCAATGGATGCATCTATTTAGGTAGTAGCTGATTTTCTCAGTCACCCATATCATGCCTATAGTCTTAAACCTAATTCTGTTGCTGGATGTAAGTCCGCATTAATGACTGTTTTCCCTTGCTTGGCAAAGAGGGGAAGTGATGAAATATGTGTTCTAAATACACTTATCAAAGGTATTGGCAATCTCAGACTAAGAAATCCTCCACTGACACCATCATGGAGTCTTTCTCTGGTTCTCTAAGTTTTGAGCGATAAACCTTTTGAACCACTTAGTGCTATTTCTATAAAATTATTGACACTTAAAGCTGTATTTTTTGTTGCGGCAGCATCATCCAGACACAGAAGTGAAATTCATGCCTTGTCTGCTGAGCCTGACCATTATATAGTTACAGGTGAAGGCCTTAAGCTTCTACCGAGATTGAATTTCTTGGCTAAGAAGCAATCTTTAGCATATCCCGGTCAACCTATTATTTTACCTGCCTTAACCAGATATGATCCTGGTGCTAAAGCATGGTGTCCTCTCCATGCATTAAATAAGTACAAAAGAAGAACTCATGTTTGGCGGATGGACCCATGCTCCCTAGAGTTGTCATATACTGAACCCCATGGTAGGGTGTCAAGAGACACTATTTCTAGATGGATAGTAGAATGCATTAAATTCTGTCATAAGACAGCCACTGGAAAACAAGTAGATAGAGCCAAGAGCTCATAGTGTCCATGGTGTGGTAACTTCCACAGCATTATTTAAAGGTGTTTCTATTGAAGACATTATGTCAGTACCCAATTGGCACTGTGAATCAAGTTTTACCAACCATTACCTCCATGACACTTCCAACCCGCTCGCCATCTCAGTCCTCAGTAAATAAAAAGAGGTTTTCTATTTGTAATTAGTTTTCCTCCTTCACTATTTACAAATATCACATTTGTTAGTAGGGGATGCCTACTATTTCCGGTTTCATTCCCTTCATCCAGTGGGGGAAGAGGTGACTTCCACGCCAAAGACATCAGAGATCAGTATATATGACCATTTTGTTTTTTTGTCTTGTTGATTGGGTCATGTTTTTATTTAATATGGTGATGGTTAATGTCTCTTAATTGCGGTTCTTTCATTTTTTTTTAAAATGAACAATTCTTCTTTTTCCTATGTCTAGTAATACTTTTCATCAAGTATTAGAGAATGTGCTAGTCATTTAGAGCAGCGCTTTTTCCTAACCTTCCTCAGAAGGAGGGGGTTGGGGGGAGGTGGAAGAGTGCATTTGCCTTTAGATCAATCTCTCTTCATCGGTCGATTATCAGATACAAAGTTCTATCCTGGTTGTGTTTTCAGATACAATTTCAGATGTTTCAAACCTCTTGAAAATTCAGAGTTAGTCTCTTTGAGAGTGAACTGGTTTTAGGACCTTGCTTCCCTTCCACCAAATTTACTTTCAAATTCTGGCTTTTATCAAGAGTGTTAGGAAGATAAGTATGTTCTCATGATGTGAAATAAGAAAATTTATCAAATGTCTTTTTCATGAGTGAGATGACATACTTACCTCCCTAACAGGATCCCAGCCTCTCCACCCCACGGAGGCCTGGTCCTTTGGTTATTTGAATAGTTGCTTTTATGTCAGCCAATATTTAGTAACGGAAGTACCAGTATGCGCATGCAGTAGGGGCAATTAACTTTTTATAATTCTGAATATTATTGAATTTAGAGACGATATACTACTATATCAAGAGTGTTAGGGAGGTAACTATGTCATTTCACTCATGAAAAAGAAATTTGATAAATTTTCTTAATTGACTGAGAAACTGGAATCTTCCATTTCTTTAGGACACGCACGCGCGCGCATGCACGCACGCACGCACTCACTCACTCACTCACCCACTCACTCACTCACTCACCCACTCACTCACTCACTCACTCACTCACGCACGCACGCACGCACGCACGCACGCACGCACGCACGCACGCACGCACGCACGCACGCACGCACACTGCTTGACAGAAGCTGATGGTTATTTAACCATTTGACGCTTGCGGACCGGAAAGGATACATTCTTTATAATGTAAGAAATTGTCTGCTAATTATTTTAAAACTAATTTGACTGGAACCAGCTAGTGACTATGGCATCAGCAGGATCTAGTCAAATGAATTAAAAATATTTTTATCATCTTTTTTCCAGAATAGTTGTTTTGAAATTGAGACACGGCCAAAACCGGCCTCTACAATGTTCTGGAGGAATGTCAATTTGCAGGCCAAGAGAAGAGTAATTTAGAAAATTCAACACGGGAATGACTGGCTCAATAACCGAACCAGTCATTCCAGTGGTTTGATGGTCAAATTTCCTTTATTTATTGGGGACTATTTTTTGCCATTTATTGAGCCATGGTTAAGATTACAAAATAGTCTTCTTGATTTTGCAGATGGACATTTCTCAAGACCACTGCAAAAGCTGGTCTTGATCAGCTTGAAAATTAACCCTTTAGCCTCGAGTTTGTTCAAGAAAATTTCACATTTTCTCATAGAAAATGTCCATTTGTAGACCAAGAGAAGACTATTTTTGAAAATTTACCACTGGAATGACTGGCTCGGTTATCGAGCCAGTCAATCCAGTGGTAAATTTTCAAAAATGGTCTTCTCTTGGTCTACAAATGGACATTTCCAAGACCACTGCAGAAGCCGTTTTCGGCTGATATGGGTGTTAAAGGGTTAAAGGTTGAATGTCGTGACACCTTTACACATTATTTGAAGAAAAGTATGGCTTATGTCAACCCACCTGTGTGTGTGTGTCTGTGTGCATGTGTGTGCGCGTGCATGCGCGAGTGCATGCATTCCTGTGGAGGTGTGTGCATGTGCATTCATGCACATGCTCGTGTTTGTGTGTGCATGCACATCATGTGTGAGTGTGTGTGTGAAATTGATTGTAATGCAACTCCTCCAAAGCTGTTGGACGGAATTCAAACAAATTTGTTATGTGAGTTATCCATATTGTTGCAGAGTACAAGTGGTAATTAACAGTTGACTCCACCATCAGTGGGCGATGGGTTGGGGTTTGGTGTCAAAAGGTCAAACTGGTGAACATGATGATCTGTGATGGCATGCCTTTGACTTCCTTCTTCTTCTTCTTCTTTTCGTTCGCTGATCATACCGCCAGTCCTGTAAGTGACTATCGACATGATCATAAGCGTTAAGTGCGTGGATCCATGGTTTATTAGAGTGCGCCATGCGGCCTGGAACCTCCGTCTTCAGCACTCGAGGTTTCTGTCAGGGTTACCTCACCCTTACCTCCTTTAGTCACCGCTTACGACATGCAGAGGATACGGAAGGTGTATTCTAAGCCCCACCTACAGGGCGACCTTTGACTTCCAATCTAGTCGAAAGTTGCTGGTGGCCTCGACAGCCAGAACGTAAAGTTGTTTAAACATTGTCATCAAAATTTCTGATATTCATTCATATTTCAGGTGATAAATGGTATGCAACAGGCTCACAGTTCAGTCATCGTCAGTCGTGAAAATTGTGTGTGGTTGTATGTGCATGAGGTGACACGCATATTCCACGATCGGCTTGTAGACGACCAAGACAGAGATTTATATTTTAACTATCTTTCAGACAATCTACACGATCATTTCAAGGTGAGTATAATGGACCTTATGTCCTGCCCATCTCTATCTAAGCTCCACCCACACTTTGCCGCGTTGAATATTTTCTAACTAATTTGACTTTGTTCTGTTGCCACCTATTGCATGTATGTCAGCAACAGCTGCTGCCTATGGCAGCAACAGCGCCCAGTCAAATTAGTTTCAAAATATTCAACAGAATATTTATTAAATAGTAAAGACATACAATTCGTACAACAACGCATAGTCTGTCTTCAAATATGCATTTGTGACGTACTTACCGACATCATTAATGATGCCATTTATTATGATGTCATTCTACACATCGCGTAGTTGATAATGACATCATAGGATGGTTTGATAAATTGTACAAGTCTATTACCTCCCTTGCATACCCGCCTGACTATTCTGTAGCATTTACATTTATGCCAACTAGATCAATACGTTTCTAGCTAAGCTCTACCAATGCTTTATGCATGTTAGAATCGATTTGAGACTTTGAAAGCTGAATGCCCAGAAGCCAAATTTTATAACTATGCAGTAAGCTGTTAAATCTTTTAAACCAATTTTCTTGCCTACAAAGTAGAAAGTGAGATATAAGTATCACTTTTTCCGCTGTGAACAAGAATCTGCGTTTAACAAATCATCCGTACCTATATTTTAGGATTGCTTAATTTCACTTCAAGAGATACTTACCTCCTAAACGCTCTACGATATTCCCAAAATATCCACTTACACTCAATAATCTCGTCGATTTAAAAAAGTAAGGTGCCCCTATTTGGGCAGGGAGAAAGATGACAGCGGGCATATGCCGGCCCCACCTCTGAGCATGCGCCGACTGACACTTCCCTCTCCTAATTCATTGACTTTATAAACACATGCCTTTCTAGTTGCCAAGCTAGTTTTGTTTTTTGTGACTCAATATCTGAATAATTTTGGTTATTAATCATGTCTGGACATGCTACAACACCAGATGCAGTACTGGGACCAAGCTATCAGGTGTTTTTAATTAATATTTTGTCTAAATTTTGCCGGTGTTTCGCATTGTTATGTGTTTCTGGGATTCTTTTTAGATGTATTTAGCGCCATACAAACTGGTAAAATTATATGTTGGCACCTTGAATTTCTTATCTCTCCTTTTTGTGTCCACAGGTACCTGTAATGAACTGAGAAGTTTTTGGAGAGGTTCTTTTCTCCACCATTCACTCCCTTCCTATTAGGAATATTTATGCCTAGATAGTCGAGGGCTACCTATGAGTTAAGCTTCTCTCTCTCTCTCTTATCCCATGGTCCATTTTATTTATATGGTGGAGAGGCATGTGAAGTGGTGGATTGATCAAGAGTCATGGTAGTATTCCTATGCTAAAGATGCAGGTAATCGAGTTATAAAACAATATGGTACTGTTATATATTTGAAATTATTTTCAAATTTGCTGCCAAATCTTTTCTTTTTTTCTTTTGTTTCTCTGTTGATTTGCATGGGTTATTACTAACAAAACATAACATAACAAGTATACAGCTTACTGTAATCATTACCTATGTTTCATGCACTTGTGTGTTGAATACTATTCATTCTTTACACCCGGTTGATTGGTTTCTCTTACTGATTATCTTGCTTGGATATATTTAAGATATGATGTCATTGTCAGCCATATGCTTATTGTCAATATTTACATTATGTATCAGGCTGTATCTTAGCAACATTCTTAGTATGGTCTGTTTTAAAAAAATATTAAACTAAGAATTTATTGCTCCGTGTTATTAAGGTTTTAGCCTATGACTAAAACTCTCTTTGTCTTCGTATTATGAGTTTAAGTGGGTTTGCTCCTGTGGGAGGTTTTTTCAAGCCCAAGTATGCTCCCCATGTCTGCTTTAGATGCAGTTCCTGTGGTCCCATCATTAAATGTGATGTTTGTAAAAACATGGAGGGGTGAGGGTGGCTGACGTATTCTCTGAATCTGTTTTATTACAGGTGAAGGACAGGGCTTGTGTTGAGAAGCGTCTCAAGAAGGAATGCAAGGGTGTAAGTGGTGGAAAGGGTAAGAGGAAGGCCGTCATGTCCACGGATATGGAGGCTTTTCATGTTGAAATGAGTGGAGAGATGAAGAGGACAATTAATGTCCTGGTACCAGGGTTTCTTCGCAGCATGCTTCCTGGTCCAGGTTATTTGTTGCCTTATTTTTTGGCCCCAAGCAGATAGTCTCCGCCTCTGATTCCGATTTCCGTCGAGTTCCGTTGTCCATTCGTGAATCAGTGGTGGCTCCAGTAGATCTCGGAAGGCCCACCGCCTCACCATTGGATCCGGGAGCAGCCCAAAATTATTCTGGCAGCAGGCTTTGCCGCGCCGGTAGATCAAAATGATGATGGCAGCAGGCTTTGGTGTGCCAGTAGATCATGAGTCGGGCACGCTGGACCCAGGTTTCTGCTTATTGGGTTACCTGGAGCATCTGCGCCCCTCGAGTACCATACCCTTTTTCAGTACCTTCCCTGGCCAGCCAGAGTTAGTGCTCTTTGCTAAACCAGGAGTAACCTTTCTGGCCAGGAGAAAGAGGACTATCTGCTGTGTTTTCCGGATCGGCGCTGCCAATAGCCGCCCGTTCTGCATTCTACGGCTTGCCGATGGATGTGCTGGGGTTAGGCTGGACCATGGTGGTGACTTTTATTACAGCATCGATGCCATGGATCCAACTATATATACTAACCATCAAGGGCTCATATGGTGTGTCCGGTTTACCAGGTGTAGGAGGAAATTATCTGTTCCGGCCTCTAGTATGCATGCGAGTGATAACACCGATATAGATACTCTAGATATCTGTGACGAAGAAGGCCTGCGCCTGGTCGAGCACTCGCAAGCGTCCACAAAGGATCGGTTTTACGCTATGCCAGTGAAAGCTGGTAATCGTTAGACTAGACCTTGTGGAACCGGCATCTAGCCAATGGGACCAGTGCCCGTAGTTAGCAGGAATCAGCGATGAGCACTTTCCATGTGTGCCTAATGTTAGCTAAATATATCTTGCATACGTTTACAGCGGTCGAGATGCCTATTTGTCTATATTAATGGCCGCCTGTCATAGACCCCCATAGTGGTGTTCTGGATGTTTTCAGTGGCCGATAGACCTATTTGTCGATATTAACAGCCGCTGTGCTTAGGCCCCGGAGTGTTGGCCACATTTACATAGATACTATGGATATCTATGGGTGGCCACATATATGTTTCAACGGCTGATAGGCCTATTTGTGGATATTAACGGCCACCTGCAAAGGCCCCGAAGAGGTGACCAAGCGCTGTCGCTGGCCAGTACCAGCAATACAGTGTAACCATCCAAGGATATATACTGTGAATATAGTACATTTCTATGGTTGTACCTAAGCCGAGCATGGATGGCCGTGCTGCGCTAGGCGATAATACACGACCAGGTTCCCATGCAGACATGGGAGCACTGTGCTTTGGAGCTCTGAGGAGCGTCAATTCCGCATTTCGTGATTTAGAAGAAGGCCACTATGTTAGCACTCTTGCGTGTCTAACCTTGTAATGGTGTAGGAACACAGTGTAGTGTTGGCTTCTGTGTCGCATCAGTCAAGACCTGTCTCAGTTCAGAGCCATGGTTTTTACCTAACTCTGGACTGTATGATGTGGGCTGTCACTAGGAGTGTATTGTAAACACCTCCATTAGATGATCTACAGTAGACAGTCGCTCTAGTGAAGCGCACTGGGCCACTCCGGCCATGGCGCTCACTCATCCAGTGTGCCGGGATTTGATCGTGGGCAGCGTTCCTGACGGTTCGTACCCTACGGGAGCCACTCTAGTGCTATCAGATCCAGAGACAGTGCTGCTCTTGTATTACTCATATCCACCTCTATCCCTAGGTGGACCTCTTGGAGATCGTTTGGCCTTGCACAAGCAAGAGTGCGTATGGTTAACCCGGAACCTCTTAGTCTTGTGATGGCTTTCAGGCGGGTACCAGCCCGACTAGTCAAGTCTGCCATCAAAACTGTCTCTGGTACTGATCTGGACTCATAATTCAAGAGATACAGATCAACAGTTGTGTATTGAAAATTCTCCCACACAAAGAGGAGAAATTTAGCCAGCACAAAATTGTCCTGTCTTTTATTCAACCTTTTCTCTGGTGACAAGAAGCACTGGGTTGAAGCCAATTATCAACCTCATGCCATTGATTGAACAAATTCATACACACTGAGTTCTCAAGATGGAAGCAATCAAAACGATGTTGGCATGGTTAGGGAGGGGAATGTGGACAGCATCAATAGATCTGAAAGATGCATATTTCCACATTCCAATTGCGAGGAGTTTTTACACTGATTTCTGAAATTGGCTTTTCAGGGCTGTCAATAGGAATTCAGAGTTCTTCCCTTTGAATTTTCGACTGTTCCTCGGGTCTTCACCTTGGTGGTTCTTGCTATCACAGCATACCTCCGCAGGAGAAGCATAGCAGTCCACTCATATATAAATGGCTGGCTATTTTAGGTACAGAATCAGGAAATTTGATCAGCAAATCTGGACATATTTTTGAAACTTTTGATTTAGGCTGGATGTTAAAATTTTCAAAAATCAGAGCTGACTCCATCCCAGAAGTTTGTTTACCTGGGAATATTCTTCGATCTGGATATTTGGTATGGTATCCATCTCTGCAGAGAATGGAGTCACTCATCTCAGTCATTCAGTCAGTGTGCAGCAGTCGCTATGTGTCAGTGTTGGAACCTCTTATTCACCACCTTTAGTGGTGGATGAAAAGAGAAAATCTATCGGGGGTGATGCTCACCCCTACCCACCCTCAAATAACGATGTATACTGATGCATCTATGGAGGGATGGGGAGCTTGCTTGGAAGAAGCCACATTACCAGGGCTTTGGAATCTGGATTAGTCACAAGAACATATCAATCTACTGGAATTATGAGCTTAGAGAAAGTCCAGGGGAAGATGGTTCTGGTTCGATCAGACAATCATCAGTAGTGACTTACATAAACCGCCATGGTGGAACAAAGTCACCCATTCTCTGTATGATGACATGGAAACTGCTTTGCTGGTGTCTAGATCATGCGATCACCTTTAAAGCAGTTCATATACCGGGAGGGTGAAATCTGTTAACAGACTCATTGAGCCGAAGGATGAGTATTTTACCTACGGAATGGTGACTAAATCAATGTATAGCGGTCTGTCTGTTCATCCACTGGGGATAACCCAACATAGATTTATTCGTAACGAAGAATGCGAAGATGACTACGTACGTCTCTCCGATTCCAGATCCGAGCACTATTGCAAATGAAGCGCTCACTATCAGCTGGGTGGAATTGTTTACATTTACATACCCGCCAGCAATCCTGTTTTCCCAAAAATTCTTCAGGAAATCAAGCATGAGGAGTGCCAAGTGCTTCTGATCGCCCCTAATTGACCAAGCCGATCATGGTACATGGGTCTGCTGGACCATCTGGTCTGCAATCCGGTTACTCTGCCTCTGATGGACAATATTATCTTCCAGGGCAAGGTCCTTCACAACATCCGTCAATGTTCAAATT
This sequence comes from Chaetoderma sp. LZ-2023a, assembly GCA_034401795.1. Lineage (NCBI taxonomy): Eukaryota > Metazoa > Mollusca > Caudofoveata > Chaetodermatida > Chaetodermatidae > Chaetoderma > Chaetoderma sp. LZ-2023a. The sequence continues at coordinate 70,298,536 of CM067373.1, forward strand.
GGCTGCGTGGATGTTGCCAAGGAATCCGCAGTTAAGGAGGGCTTTTCTGAGAAAGCAGCCATGTTTATGGCAAAACCCAGAAGGGGTCAACCTCTAGAGCATATAATTATAAAATCATCAGATTTGTGAAATGGAGCTCAGAAAGATGTATTAATCCAATGGATACATCTATTCAGGTAATAGCCGTTTCCTCTTTCTCGTGTATGATGCCTATAGCCTCAAGCCTAACTCTATTGCTGGCTTCTAGTAAGCTTTAATGTCAGCTATCCCTTGCTTGGCTGTTCGGGGAAGTGATGAAGTATGTTCATTAAATACTTTAATTAAAGGCTTAGGTAATCTAAGACCGAGAAATCCTCCAGGGATTCCATCTTGGAGTTTATCTCTAGTGCTTCAAGTTCTAACTGATAAACCCTTTGAAGCACTAAGTGCCATTTTCAATGAAAATCTTTACACTTAATCTGTATTTTTTATTGTTGCAGCCTCTGCAAGGCATAGAAGCGAAATTCACATCTTTTCTGCGGAGTCAGACCATTTGTGGTAACAGGGGAAGGCCTCAGGCTTCTACCTAGGGTTAGTTTCATGTCAAAGATTCAGTCATTGAAATACCCAGGTCATCCTATTGTTTTACCAGCTTTAACTAGATATTATTCTAGTTCAAAGGTATGGTGTCCAGTCTGCACACTTAGCCGGTACAAGCATCGTACCCAGGAGTAGTGGACGGACCCTAGTTCATTTTGGTTGTCTTATATTGAGCCCCACAGCCGGCCATCAAAAGACACCTTTTCTCGGTGGATTGTGGAATGCATCCAGTTTTGCCACAAATCTGTCTCTGGTAAGCAGGTTGACATGGTCAAGGCTCACAGTGTCCGAGTCATAGTGGCTTCTACCGCGACGTTTAATGGGGTTCCGGTGGATGACATTGTCGGTAGCCCAGTGGCACTGTGAGTCGAGCTTTACTGACCATTATCTCCGTGACACCACCAATAATTAGGTGTTCTTTTTCTAAATAAGGCTTTCTCACTGTTTTTAATGTCAGTTCATTTAATTATGAGAACAACCACTTTTGTATTGTTTTCATTCTTCCCCGAGGGGATGATGATGATGTCCAAGTCAAAGATTTACTAAGTAAGTCTTGTGTCTTGTGTTGTTTACATAATTATGTCATGATACCCATTCTATAATGGTGATGAATTGTGTAATTTTATGGTTCCCTCATGAGAGTTTACGAAATGAAGCATATTTCATTCGATGTCCTTTAGTACTTTAGCACTAGTACTTAGAGAGCGTTTAGGACATTGAAGTCATAGCTCCTGCTGTCCCAAAAGGAGGTGGGGGAGCGCATTTGACTCGACAGTCATTACTCTCAAGCATCGGTTTTGAGCCGATGGTCTTATCTTTCCTGGTTGTGTTTTTATAAACAAATTCAGATGTGACTGCTTTTACGCATCAGGAGCTTGGCTCGCCTAGGGAAGAGCTGGGGTTTTTTTACCTTGCCTCCCTCCCGCCAAATTCACTGACAAATTCTGGAATATCATAGAGTGTTTAGGAGGTAAGTATATCTTGAAGTGAAATAAACGAAATCACGGATTGCTTTTTTCATGAGAGAGTTGATACTTACCTCCTAAACACAGACCCGGCCTCTCCACCCCACAGAGGCTCGGTCTTCAGGCAAGTTATAGTTGCTTTATGTCAGCCAGTAAATTATTGGAAGGAAGTGTCGGTCGGCACATGCTCGGAGGTGGGACCGGCATCCACCCGGCTGTCATCTTTCTCCCTGCCCAGTAGGGGCACCTTACTTTTAAAATCGGGGGGATTATTGAGTGTAAGTGGATAATTTGGGAATAACGTAGTGTTTATGAGGTAAGTATCAGATCTCTTGTGAAAAAGCTCATTGGAACCAAACTTGGACACATGGTTGCCTATACCATAAAGCGCCAGCTCGATGATAGCGAGGGCACTAGGTCAAAAGTCGAGGTCATACTGACCTTGTAATTTGACCTCTGATTTCACAACATTAAGTTTTGCTATTTAAAAATCATCTACATTTATATTTCAGAATTGGTTAATCCTATTTGAACTAAACTTTGATACACAATTACCTAAGATGTTATTAAGCAGAATGATGACACTTAGTTTGCAAGGTCAAAGGTCGAGGTCACTGACAAAGAGGCGATAGGCGAGACATTAATCTGCGGAATTCTTGTTGCCAATTGTAAGAGTATACTATATTAGCCTACACTTACATCCAAGCCAGAATAGTGTCATGAATATGTTGATTAGTATGACTTTAATATTCCTTTAACCCTTAAATTTTTTCAAGAAAACTTTAATTTTCTCATAGAAATTGTCCATTTGCAGACCAAGAGAAGATTATTTTTGAAAATTTATCACTAGAATGACTGGCTCAGTTATTGAGCCCATCATTCCCATAATACATTTTCAGAAATAGTCTTCTCTTTTTCTGCAAATGGACATTACTCAAGACTACTGCAGAGGCCGCTTTTGGCTGATATGAGTGTTAAAGGGTTAAATGGTTAACTCTTTCACCAAAAAATCCTGGAAAAGTAAATTCTTTATGATATAATTCTTATTCTGTTGAATATTTTGAAATAAATTTGACTGGAAGCCACTACTGCCTATAACAGCAATGCCTTCCAGTCAATTTAATTTCAAAATGTTCAGCAGTTTTTATGTATGGTTGACTTGAAAATGAGATACTGGAAATTCATCAGTAAGATGTTTAAGAAGGTGTGTATGTATGTTCTGTGACATTATGCCATTATCTCTGCTAACAGATGAACTGGTCTGCTGGCACGCTGTTGACTGAACAAGCTTTGTTTGGTGATTTCTTCGAGATAGATGAGGCAGACACAGGAATGACTGAGGATCGAATATATCGTCCTATTCACGATCGCAAAAAACTGTCGCAAATTCTTGATGAGCTTTACATGAGAATGAATCTTGGCAATACCGATGTAAGCTATGCTATTATTAGTAGTTATCACAAATTTGTCGCTATCATCTTCATTGTCAACATAGTCATTGCCACAGTCTTTGTTGTCGTCACCGTCTTTATTGTCATCTTTGTCGTCGTCTTTGTCATTGTCATAATCTGTCATCATCAGTTGTAGTCATCATCAACCTTGTCACAGCCACAGTCTTTGTTACCATCCTTGTTGCCATCTTTGTTGTCATCACCGCCGTCGTCATGCGCCATCGTCATAGTAGTGGTGGTGGTGGCAGCGGCGGCGGCAGGAGCACTGCACACAGTGGGTAGTATGGTAGTGCATGCATAGCTGGTCTTTAAAAAAATTAATAAGGAGATCAATCAATATATACATTCTGCAGAATTCTTGTGACAATGCTATAAAATTTGTAATTAATTAATAAACATGTGTAAGTGTGCTATAGTTGCGACATAGGTGGCTTTGGCAAAATCATACAGGCAGACAGACAGACAGACAGACAGACAGACAGACAGACAGTCAGACAGACAGGCAGGCAGGCAGGCAGACAGACAGACAGATTGACAGACAGACAAGCAGGCAGGCAGGCAGGGAGACAGGCAGACTTATGTTAGTTACGAGTTCTATGAAAGAGTAGCAACATCTAGTTAACTTGCAGACTAGTGATCTGTTGCTTAAAGCTTCTGTTAATGTGTTTATAATGTCAGGCTCCTGAGATGGTATTCTTCAAAGAAGCAGTTGAGCACATAGTGCGCGCGGTGCGGGTCTTCAGACAGCCGGGTGGACATATGATGCTGGTAGGAATAGCATCTATTAATTTATTGTTGGCCCACTGCATGAATTTATGTCCTAGCAATCATTCGTCATGTCTGTTATCAAGTTTTTCCTTCAGGCGTCTTCTCCCAAAAATTTTTTTAACCAAATTTAGAAGGCAGCATTCTAGAGCCATGGAGATGCAATAATGTTCAAATGAAGCTCGAGGTTAATTGCGTAATTTGAATTGTGACCATCTTAGATTTCGCGCCAGTAGACAGTTGAATGCCTTATCTTACAACATTTGGCTGATTGATTCGAAATACAAAGAGATTCATCTAGTGCATGAGCTGGACCAAGGACGTTCAAGAGAACCTGTCTTGCGTTCTGTATGGAAAACTTTCCAGAGCGCTCTGCTAGATTAGCAGAGACAAAAACGTTTCTATTGAATGATAAGTGTTGTGAGTGCTCTGAAATTTCGCGAACATGTGACTCATGCGAGGTGACTCGCAAAAAACAAAACATTGTTTTTAATTTGTGATGTAATTGCATGCGAAACAACATCGGCATATATTATGCCATATAGCTTATCACGCAAAGGATGCTGGGGAAAAGTGCTCTGTTGAAACATTATTGTTCTGTATACAATAGTTTTGTGAGAGACAGCTCTAACAGAGCGACCTTTAGAAACTATTTTTTGCATGTTTTATGGAGCATAAGACAGATTTGTTGATTTGGCCATTTGGCCATCTTCGAAGACATGTTTTTACAAGAAATTACTTTTTCCAGAACAACTGATGCGATTGGACCAAAATGTGGTGAAATATGATTAGAGATTCAAGTCTGTTTAACCGAGATGATATGTGAAAATAGATAGACCCTATCAGCCAATCAGTATATCGATTTCAAAGCATGGCAGACCTTAGCTAGAAATGAATCCCTCAGTTACTGATATTAGAGGTGTATACAGGCCTCCTTGGGCCTCTTTTACTGTGTTCGCATGTTGAACATTTTTTATCTTTTTTATGTTAAATTAAATTTGGAATCCCATATGAGAGACTGATTTGGGTTTGACACAGTCTGTTTGTTCGTCAGTCTGTCCATCCATTTGCCTGTCCACCAATCCGTTCCTTGTTCAGTCAGTCGCTTTGTCTGTCTGAACTCCCTACATTGTTGCTATGGTGCAACGATTATGCGGTCACCAATGCGGAAGCAGACGAGATAATCACGAAAGATTTACTTGCTGCCATTTTCACCTCATTATCCCCGCATGTTTGGAAAAAAACAGAGGGGATATGCAATCACGTCCATCAATCTGTCCATCCATCCGTCTGTCCATCCGAATTCAATCAAATTTGTTATGTAAGTTACCCATATGATTGGGGACTGCAAGATGACATTTATATTTGGCTCCACCCCACCCCCACTCCTCCACTCCCAGGGGGTGGGTGGGGTAGGTTGGGGTGGGGTGTTGGGGTGCAGCAGATTTCAAAGTTGGAGAAATTCTCACCAAATTTTGTAGACCTGAGAGTTGCTTATATGATTGCGAGACAAAGTTGATGAAAGCATGGGGATTTGCAATTACGTGCTATCACCGACACATTCTAGTTAAAAGATTTATAAATGGTACAATAGTATTTTCCTTACAGGTTGGCATAGATGGCACAGGGAAGTCCACATTAGTGCGCATCGCATCATACATCGCGGGTTGCGAGATCTTTCAGTTGACACTGCACCGGAATTACAATATCGATGATTTCCATGATGACTTGAAGAAGCTGTACAATATGACTGGGTTGAAGGGCAGGAATACTGTGTTTTTACTTACTGACAGCGATATCGTTCAGGTAATACATAAAGGAAGAGTTATCTCCACCTGCTTAGCAATTCACCTTTCCAGAGTATCCATCCATCATCTGACCTCGTATGACTTCATAATCAGCTCAGTGTGTGTATGATGACATCACAATCATTACATCACAAAGAGTTCCATATAAATGGTCATCAGATCTCAAATAGTCTGACACATATGAATTGTGTCTTTGTAATTCATTGCTATTTAATAAACATGCTGTTGAGTATTTTGAAACTAATTTGACTGGGCGCTGTTGCTGGCAGAGGCAGCAACAGCACCCAGTCAAATTAGTTTCAAATTATTCAACAGCTTACCTGTGTAGTTTTTTGGAAATTGATAGTCAGGGTGTTCAGAGATCGATCGATCCCAACACGAGCGAGGTGTGGGTGGGGCTTAGCTAGAGATGGGAAGGGCATAGCTAAAACCGGAAAAGTCCATTGTTAGCTCTATTATACTTGAGAAAGTGGTCTCGTTTTACCCATTACCACTCAAGCAGACCAAATATGCCTTCTGCAATGGTTTTGTTGAATATTACGGGTGTTCATATCAAGAAATATGGAACAGGCTGAAAGGCTTGTTTAAGTGATAAAAGCATTTATTTGTTACAGGTTTCAAATGTGCATTCCTTTATTATAAAATGTATTCTTGTAATGGATGAATCGAGTCTGTCACTCTGGTATTGACGTCGTAACCATTACATCACATATAGGTTGACGACACAATCATAATTGACAGACAATACGCCATCATGAAGCTGGAATAGTCCGTCAGTTATACGAATTGTATGTCTTTGATGGATTTACTTTTTAATAATCATGCTGAATATTCTGAAACTAATTTGACTGGGCACTGTTGCTACCATAGGCAGTTTACGCGTATGGTTACATGGATATTGTGAATTCAGGATTCAAAGTATATAAATCGATCCCAACAAGTGCAAAGCGTAGGGGAGTTTAGCTAGAAATTGGCGGGACATAACTAGAAATGTGCAGGACATAGCTAGAAATGTGCAGGACATAGCTATAAATGGGCGGAACATAACTAGAAATTGGCAGGACATAGCTAGAAATGTGCAGGACATAGCTAGAAATGGGTGGAGCATGGCTAGAAAAGGGCGGAACACAGCTCAAAATTAGTGGGACAGCTAAAAATTGGTGGCACATAGCTAAAAATGTGTGGGACAACTAGAAATTGGTGGGACATAGCTAGAAATGGGCAGGACATAACTAGAAATGGGTGGGACATAGCTAGAAATGGTAGGCATGTAGCTAGAAATGGATCACTCTATTGTCTATGTTTATAGGAATCATTCCTAGAGGACTTAAACTGTATCCTGAACTCCGGTGATGTGCCTGACTTGTTTGACAATGAGGAGCTAGATGGTATCGCTATGGAAATTAAGAATACCTCCACGGAGGTGGGAGATACCCGCGATGCTGTGTATCAGTTCTTCATACAGGTCAGTTTGAAACTTTAATTCTGTATCTCATGCTATAGTTATTTTGGAACCAATTTTACTGAAACAAGCCACCTGATTGTTCAGATTTGGGTTTAACTATTGCTGCTTGGTTTATTTACATGATGTCATTGTGGTCAGTTTGCATTGGTTATTGGGGCAATGGAGTAGAAACTCATTCGTTCATTCATTCATTCATTTGTTTGTTCATTTGTCTGTCTGTCCATCCATTCATTTGTTCATTCATTCATCCATCCTTTTATTCTTCTGTTCATTCATTCATTCATTCATTCATTCATTCATTCATTCATTCATTCGTTCATTCATCCATATGTTTATTCTTCTTTTCTTGTTCATTCATTTGTTCATTCGTTCCTTCATTCGTTTGTTCATTCATCTGTTCATTCGTTCGTTCGTTCGTTCGTTCGTTCGTTCGTTCGTTCGTTCGTTCGTTCGTTCGTTCGTTCGTTCGTTCGTTCGTTCGTTCGTTCATTCGTTCATTCATTCATTCATTCATTTATTCATTCATTGAGATTCAGATTTGCTAATTTGTAGTCTCATTTAATAGACTGTGTTATATTAAATGTTCTTTTTCGACAGCGTGTGTGCCAGAAACTACATGTTGTCTTGACGATGAGTCCCGCCGGTGGCCGCTTCAGACAAAGATGTCGTATGAACCCGGCTCTGATTAACTGTTGTACTATAGACTGGTACAATGAGTGGAGTTCTGAAGCCATGCTTAGTGTAGCGGAACTGTTCTTCCAAAACGAAAACTTCATCGCAGATGATGATCAGAAGTTAGAGGTGCTTTCTCTATGACATCATAGGAGGCTTGTGCAATTATTGCTTTGAAAGATCATCATCATCATCATCATCATCATCATCATCATCATCATCATCATCATCATTATGTTTTCAGGACTTAAGCCTTAGGCTTCTTATATCCTGTTGTATAGTATGTTTGTATTTTGCTGGTGTGGTTTTATTTGTAGTGATATCGACTGTGGTGCTAGTCAAAATCATACATCATTTTGTATAAGTTTTTATCTAGTCTCACAATCGATTATTTAGGATTAATCATGATTTCTCGATTAATCAGCATGGGTACAAATTACCCAGACATAACAACAAAGGCGTATCAATGACGAAAGCTACAATGATGCTTAGAAATGTTCATTTGTAGACGAAGAGAATACTATTTTCGAAAATGATCAGTGGAATGCCTGGCTCGAGCCAATCATTTCAGTGATAGACTCAAAAATAGTCTTCTCTTTGCCTACACATAGACATACATTGGCTGAGCAAAATGTAAATTTTTGTGACCAATCGTATTAAAGAGTGATTAAAAGATAGGTTTTAAAATATTTTATGCAGTAGAAATTATTCATGATTATTCGATTATTGAATTTTTAGTCATATAAATTCACGACTTGAAAAATAATGATTTTCAATTAAATCACATAATTGCGCAAGCCCACATTATAGTGTACTGTGTAATGGAAGGATCCAATCTGTCACTCCAGTATCTGACATCATAATCAGTTACGTCACTAGTTAGGTGGTGTCACAATCAATATGACATCGCTCCATCATGAAAATCGAAAGGTCAGTCACTAACATGTACGATTTGTATGTTTTGTGTATACAATTTATTAAACATTCTGTTGAATATTTTGAAACTAATTTAATTGGAGCTATTCCTGCCTCCAGTCAAATTGATTTCAAAATATTCAACAGGTTTCGAGTGTAGGTAGCTTGGAATTTAAATGGTGGGAATTAAGATTTCAAAATTTAAAATCGATACCAATAGGCCTAAAAAGTGTGTGGAGCTTAGATTGAAATTGGTGGGGAAATGCTAAAAAAATATCTACATCACTTCGCTTTGTATCCTTGAGCAAGTTGCTTAACTCTGTATTTCTCAAGTCGAGCTAGCTGTAAATAGGTACCTGTGATGGCATACATGTGCAAGTGTATATGGGTGCTGCAGAAATTCACTGCCAAATGAACAGGAGATAGATGTAAAACTCTGCATGCATTCACATGAATAGGTGCTATATAAATGTACAATCTGTCTATCTATAAGAATAAAAGCATATAGCTATACACTTATAACCCAGGGAATGCCATTCATGTGGTCGTCTCTAGTTACATTGGTATTCATGTATTTTATTTGGTCATTATTGTCACTCGAGTTGATTGTGTTTAATTTCTCCCAGGCTGTTAAGTCGACGGTAGCTGGTGTGTGCGTGAATCTGCACAAGACTGTTCAGGAGACAAATGTCCGATATCTGCGGGAAATGAGGCGTAATGTCTACTCAACTCCGAGCAACTACCTGGAACTCATTAAGCTATACTCACGCTTTCTTAAGGAAAACAAAGATCACTTTCAAAATAATAAGTAAGATACATGTAATTAGCATTTTTGTCTCGCCTGCAAAGCAGAAAGCGAGATATATGTGTCACTTTTCCGATGACGATAAGTTCGCAAAAGGTATCAGCTTATCTTTCAGAATTGATTAATCCTATTGGAACAAACTTGGATACATGGTTACCTATAATGTTAGGAAGCAACATGTTGATACTGAGCTCACAATGTCAAAGTTCAAGGTCACTGAGACCTTGATACAAAACAAAGTTTTTAGGCTTAGCAAATCTTATCATGTTATATTTATATTATGTTACACAACTTGGATACAGAATGCTGACATGGGGTTCTACTTAGAATAATACTTACCAGATGTGCTATTATGATAATGTCTATTATCTAGTCTAGCTCAAAATAAACAATTAAAACTCCACACTCTCTATGGTCCTGCCCATGCTGTGTCCGGGAATTACCATAAGCCTCCAGGTACCGAGTCAATTCGCAACAACAGTCAGATTCGTCTATCTTGCACTCCAATCTAGTCGCACGTTTTTTGAGCTCTCAAATTAGCAATTTCTTGAGAATTTAAGCCATTTCTTACTGATTCGTTTCCGCAATCATGGAAGGGAAAGGAAAGTTGTCGCAGGGGCAGGTTGTATCAATCTATAATTTATACATTCGTGCCGCAATTGCTGTTTGAATTTTTCTTAAATTGACACATTGTTTTAAAATGGTAACCATTGTTGGAGTCGCTCCATTACCCGCTAACTTTTTAATTTTATCTGGGTACTCGGTTAATTTCTCTTGTGACTCGGTTCCTTCCAAGATGGATGTGCCCGTAGCCAAGATTGTGGCGCCCATGATTCACGTTTTGTTTTGGCTTAGCATGTCTGTGCACTCAATTTTAAGCTGATCATTAGCTCTCGCTTCATTGTCGAGGGTGTTTGTAGCGATCGGTCTTAATTTCTTGGTTATTTTAACGTTAGTTAATTTCCAAGTTGTGTTTATAAAATTTTCACTCTAAAGATTTTCAAATATTTCCTGCCTAAAACTTGATTAACATTAATCTAAGAGAAAGTTAATGTTTTTAAGTAATTTAATGATTACCATCAAGTCATTGTGCGTGTTGGTCATTTTCATCTTACCATGTGCAGCGTTTTAATTCTTATTCTGTGTTCGCAGAAAGTGAAGGGGCAGGGCAAGGCCCCGCCAGATACCCTCTGTTTCACATCAAGAGTATACTTATCACCCTGATACTTTATGATATTTTCTAAATATCGACCTAGCTTCAATAATACTCAGAATTAAAAAGAATTAAATCCTGATTGAAAAAGGTTACACAACTGACAGTTGACAAACTCGCACATGCGTGGGGCTGACTCATTCTCTTCTTAAAATATTAACCTGCCATTGCAACACACTTTCTAGCCTGTTTTTCTTTTTGAAGCTTTGAGTTGTTTTGCAACTTGCTTTGACTTATTATTAGTATGTCTGACGCTGCCAAGTCGCCGGAGGATGCTTCCAGTCCAAGCCATCAGGTGTACTTTAGTAAATTTATTGATAAGAAATTTGCGTGTTGACTCGGATGGTATTTCTGGGATTCATGCTATCTCGTGGATACGTCTTTATTAGGCTAGCTCTTTTATGGGGGAGGCCTATATATTAGCTGACGCATGTTGTGCTTTATTTTTCCGACACATGAGCTGATATTTGAAGGGTATCCTTTTATTTTAAACAATATTTATACTTGGTTTCTGGGTCCTTCTAATTTATTATGAGTTTGCTGAGGGAATTATTACCATAAGAAGTAATTTTTCCGCATTTCTTCCCCCACCACAGGGTTTTGGACTCAGGATCAGGTATTCCTGTGTTGTTTATCAGACTTCACTCATCCTCAGAAGTCATCTTATGAGGTTATTTAGGAGAGAGAACAAATTTCAGTCATTTTATTTCTAAATATTTTAGAAGTTTTTTGACTGAGTGTTGAGTTATTTATCTCTCTTGATGGTTTGCATAGGTTCATTGTGTTTATAAAGTTCAATTACTAATGAATCTTTGTTTTGAGCTGTGAAGTCTAAAAAAGTTCGCCTCTCAAGTATTCAAGTTCAAATTCTTATGTCTCCCTTGTCTTCTTAAAGAAGTATAACAAGGTTTTAGGATTTGTTTACTTTTTGTCAGGCCTATAGTTTTTTCTATGGGCCTGGGTTTTCCTTATGGATCTTATTTGCCTTCTGCAATTGTTTTTTTGGTTCGTCATAACTGAAAACTAATTGTTTCCATTTGTGTCTTTACAGAGGGTAATTGAGAACAAATGCCCTTCCTGCCACAGTTTTGTGAAGGCCCGCTTTTTCCCTCATGACTGCACTAGGTGCAGTACGTGCGGGCCTCTTCTAAATTGCCATGTGTGTGAGTCATGGCCGGTGGAGGTGTTAACTGATTTTTAAAATCAGGTAAAAGACCGGGCAGCAGACGAGAAGAGGCATCTGGAAAAAGAGTATGGTAAGAAGAGGAAGGCATCCATGCCAGACATGGACGTATTCCATCTTGAAATGATGGGAGAAATGAATAAGACCATCATGGATCTTGTCCCGGAGTTGTTTCTCAGCTTTTTTCTCTTAGCAAACCAGTTTTTGTTATATACCCAGAGACAGCTCCCGTTGGTCCAGCACCGTGGCTTGCCTTGCCCGTGGACCCGGGAGCAAAAGCCATGGCCTCGGGTGCTCACTTATCGCGTGCTCTAGAGCAACCTAAGGCTAAGGGCATCAGCACCTCACACGATACCCCTCCTGCCCAGGCCGAGCTTGATCCCTTTTCAAGCTTGTCATCTAATCTTTCTGGGCAGGAAGAAGAGGACACTGTTATGGCCTACCGATGAGTCGATGGCCATGGAAATGGATTCCCATGGGCCCCCATGGGGGCCCATGGGTGACCTTTTCCATGGGACTACTTCTTCGGGAGTGGGTTTCACGGCTCAACTGCTAGGCCGGCTAGGAGCCGATGGCCATCCATGCCGTATCCCTCGGCTTGCCGAGAGTTACCGTGAGAAAGACCCGGACTGTGACGTCATGTTTTTAGCCCCCCCATGATGCCGTAGACCTGGCTCCTGGAATAGCCACAGCGCAAGCCATGCCATCCCTTGCAGGTCCGTATGGCTTCCCTGGCTATCCAGGAGTATCTTCAGCTCCGGCCATTACCCCACCAATGAATGTGGTAGAGGACGATGAAGGCCCTAGGCTCGTCGAACATTCACAGGTGGCCACCGAGGAAGACTTGCTGGATGTTTGCCAACGGCTGGTGAACATCAAGCCAGAACTCCAGGTGGATCCGCCGGCTTCCCAGCGCCTGTGGTTGGGAGGGAAACCGGTGATGAGCACCATGCCATCTCTGCCCTATGTGGAGCATATCATTGCGAAGTGGCACGGCGCTGCCGTATAAGTTCTGATCTATATCAGAAGTATGGCGTCGTTCCAAAGCCTTGCACGGATGACCGTGCGGCTTTGGGCGAAGACACGTGGCCTGGGTCCCAGTCGGACACGGGACCCTTGTGCGCTAACGCCCTGCGCAACGCTAATTCCGTGCTGCAGGACACAGAGGAAAGTACGAGAGGAGCCATCTCGGCCCTCTCGCATGTTTCCCAGCTGCTACAGGGGGTTGTAGCAACATCCGTGGCCCGCCAACCTTCTCTTGCAGTCCAGAGAGCCATCCAGGACGGCATTAACCTGGCACTGGACTGCATGATGAGATCCGTAACCAAGAGTTTACGGGCGAGGTGCACATTTGCCCTTGACAATTTGTGCCCCTCGCAGGACCTGTACAATCGGCTCCTTCGGACGCCGATGGCAGGTCCAGGGTTGATGTGAGGTGATGGATGCCTGCACCTCCAACAAACCGTAAACCTGGTGAACAACCAGAGGGCGCTGCAAGAGCAGTTTGAAGTGCTCCGCAGGGAGCACGTTCGAGCAGCGCCCCCTGCCTTCCACCCTCAGTAGGCTAGAGGTGGGGGTGGCCTTGTCAGAGCTCCTCCAGCGCAACCCGCCAGACAGCCTGCATACTGAGGTGTGTGTGGCGCTGGTAGAGGAGCACGGGGTTCTGGTTGTGGGAGCCAAACCTGATGGGTCGCCTCTCAAAAAGACCACACCAGTGTTGCTAGAGACAGGGCTTCTCCTGCACTTCTCGGGTCCACCTCAATCATTAGGTGCACCCATGGGAGGCCGTCTGGCCTTCCACATGCAAGAGTGGGAGCGGATTACTCCGGACCACTCGGTCTTGCGATGGCTTTCAGTCGGTTACCATCCTGACTGGATTTCAAATCAGCCATCGCGCCTGTCTCTGGTTCCGATCTGGACTCAAAATCCAAGAGATCCAGATCAACGGTTGTATATAGAGGAAGAAATTCAATCCCTCATACTAAAACACGCTATTCAACCGGCACAAATATGTCCGGGTTATTATTCAACCATGTTCCTAGTGACAAAAAGCACTGGAGGGTGGAGACCAATTCTCAACCTCAATCCTCTCAACAGGTTTATCCTCACACCAAGTTTCAAAATGGAAACTGTGAGAATGGTGTTAGCAGGATTGAGGAAGGGAATGTGGACAGCATCATTAGATCTAAAAGATTTGCATTTCAGGGCCGCCAATGGGAATTCAGGGTTCTGCCATTTGGTATATCGACGGCTCCTCGGGTCTTCACTTGAGGGGTCCAAGCTATGGCATCATACCTCTGCAGGAGACACATGGCAATCCACATGTACATAGACGACTGGCTGTTACAAGCACACTAAAAAAAGTCTATCAGCAAATCTGGAGATAGTTTCGAAAACTCTTATAGATCTAGGCTGGATAATCAACTATCAAATGTCAGAGCTGACTCCATCCCAGAAGTTTGTTTACCTGGGCATGTTCTTCTATCTAGAGATAGGATATGTTTATCCATCTCAAGAGAGAGAGAGAGAGTAGAAATACTCATCTCAGTCATACAGTCAGTGTGCAACAGTCGTCATGTCCTGGCACGGGTCTACTTGAGAATGTTGGGGTTGATGGTTTCTTTGGAACCAGTCATTCCTCAAGCAGCCTTACTCCGGCGTCCGATCCAGTTATTTCTCATGACACAGTGGACCCAGAGTATGGGTTTCCTGGACTCAAAGGTGTCAGTGTTGGAACCTCTTATTCATCACCTTCAATGGTGGATGAAGAGGGAAAATCTCCTGTCACCTCCCCACCCTCAGTTACCGATGTACACAGATGCATCAATGGAAAGGATGGGGAGCTTGCCTGGAAGAAAACAAAGTATCAGGGCTTTGGAATCTGGATCAGTCAAGAGAACATATCAATCTGCTGGAAATGCGAGCAGTAGTCTTAGCCATGGAAGACTTCCTCGAGAAGGTCAAGGGCAAGAGTGTTCTGGTTCGATCAGACTAACAACAGTAGTGACTTACATAAACCGCCAGGGTGGAATGAAGTTGCCCAGTCTCTGTATGATGATGTGGAAACTGCTTTGTTGATGCCTAGATCATGGGATTTCCCTGAAAGCAGTTCAAATTCCGGGAATGCTAAATCTATTAGCAGACTCATTGAGCCGAAGAATGAGCATTCTTCCCATGGAATGGCAACTAAATCATTGTGTGGCGGATCACCTGTTCACCCACTGGGGCAAGCCCAACATAGATTTATTCGCAAGGAACAAGAATGCGAGGATGATGACGTACATCTCTCCGATTCCAGATTCGAGCGCTATCACAATAGATGCGTTAGCTATCAGCTGGGAGGGAATGTATGCATACGCATTCCCGCCAGCAATCCTGATTCCAAAAGTCCTCCAGAAAATCAGGCAGCAGGAATTCCACGTGCTTCTGATCACCCCAAATTGGCCAAGCCGATCATGGTATACCGATCTGCTGGACCTTCATGTCTGCAATCCTGTTCCTCTGCCTCTGATGGACAACATAATCTTCCAGGGCAAGGCCTTGCACAACAATCCGTCAATGTTCCAATTGGCTGCATGGATGTTGTCAAGGAATCAGCAGTTAAGGAGGGTTTTCCTGAGCAAGAAGCCATGTTTATGGCAAAAGCCAGAAGGGGGTCAACCTTCAGAGCATATAATTATGAAATCAACAGATTTGCTGAATGGTGCTAAAAAAGATGTATAAATCCAATCGAAGCATCTATTCAGGTAGTAGCCGATTTCTTCTGTCATATTTGTGATGCCTCTAGCTTTAAGCCTAACTCTATTGCTGGTTACACGCCAGCTTTAATGTCAGTTATCCCTTGCTTGGCTATTAGGGGAAGTGATGAAGTATGTAATCTAAATACTTTAATCAAAGGCATGGGTAATCTAAGACCAAGGAATCCTCCAGTGATTCCGTCTTGGAGTTTATCGTTAGTACTTCAAGTATTAGTAGATAAACCCTTTGAACCACCAAGCTCCATTTCCATGAAAATGTTGACGCTTAAAACAGTTTTTCTGATTGCTGCAGCTTCAGCCAGCCGAAGAAGTGAAATACATGCTTTGTCAGCAGAGCCAGACCATTTTGTGGTGACAGGGGAAGGCCTTAGGCTTCTACCTAGATTAACATTATGGCGAAGAACCAGTCTTTAAAATATCCTTGTCAGCCTATAGTTTTACCCGTTTTGTCTAGGTTTGATCCTAATTCAAAGGCTTGGTGTCCAGTCCATGCATTAGCGTGTTATAAACAACGTACACAGGAATGGCAGATGGACCCTAGTGCTTTATGGCTATCTTACATTGAACCCCATGGGAGAGCTTCTACAGATACCATTTCTATGTGGATTGTGGAATGCATCCAGGATTGCCACAAAGCTTCCACGGGTAAACAAGTTGACATGGCCAAGGCACACAGTGTCCGTGGCATAGTGACATCCATGGCTCTGTTTAACGGAGTGCCGGTGGATGACATTATGTCAGTAGCACAATGGCACTCTGAGTCTAGTTTTACAGATCAATATCTACGTGACACGTCAAATCCACTTGCTTTATCGATTTTACATAAATGTTAAATCTGTATATAAATTTGTAAATATTGTACATAAGGCTGTTGACTCACACACAGTGCAATTTAGTTGGGGGAATCGCCGCTTTTCCGTACTGTACCTATCATCGCCAGCGGTGATCAAAGGGGAATCTGTTAGTCCTATATTTGGTGATGGTTATCTTTTTGTCATGTTTTATATTACTTACTACAATGGTAATGGTTTTGTGTTCTTTGAGGTTCCAGCTGAGAGTATACAAAATGAACCTTTCATCCGATGTCTTATAGTACTTTAGCATGAGTACATAGAGAGTGTATAGGACATTGAGGTCATCGCTCCATCTTTAAAAGAATAGGGGGAGTGGATGTGAAACGGTCATTACTCTCAACATCGGTCGTGTTATCCGATGTCCAAATCATTTCCTGATTGTGTTTACATAGGCAATTTCAGATGTTTGTTGTGCTCCAAAAGCAAAAGCTCTTCCAGGGATGAGCCGGTCTTCTGACCTTCGCCTCCCTCCTGCCAAATTCTCTTACGAATTCTGGCTATATCATAAAGAATCATGGTGCTAAGTATACTCTTTTCACGAGAGAGTTGATACATACCACCCTGATATGATCCCGGCCTCTCCGCCCCACAGAGGCTCGGTCTATCGGCGTTTTATGTTGCAATTAGGTCAGCCAATATTTTGGAATAGAATGAATCAGCCCCGTGCATGTGCGAGTTTGGGCTGCTCATGCGCTGGACTGCCAGTTGTGTAACCTGCCCAGTGGGGTGGTTTCTTTTTAATTCTGAGTATTATTGAAGCTAGGTCGATATTTAGGAAATATCATAAAGTATCAGGGTGGTAAGTATCAACTCTCTCGTGAAAAAAAGCAAACCATGATTTCGTTTATTCTCACTGTAATTGCTTCATGAAGTGGAAGTTCGCAGGGCATCACTGTGTGCCTGCGCTAAGTGTAAGGTCAGAAGTTCTTGCGATGTATGTGTAAAGTGGTCGTCAGCCTTAGTGGCTGAGTTTGATTGTGATCGACATGTGTGAGCTGAGAGGATCACGAAGGACAAGGCGGCCAAGGTGGATCAGGCGTCCGTTAAAGGATTGTAGGAGCGCCTGAGTGAGCAGATGGAGTCGGCCGTGGGTATTTGGGCAGCCCAATTTAAGATGATGTTCGAGTCATTCCAGGCCACTGTCCCATCGATGCAGTCTGGTGGTGGACCACTAATCGGTGGTCCGGCCAGTTCTGTGGAGGGACATGCACCTGACCTTTCTCTCGCGCTGGCTCAAGAAGAGGATATTCTTCTGATGGAAGATTTTGGCATGCCAGAGCTTTCTCAGGTGACGGATTCCGGACTTTCCTGTGGGTCACCCCTGGTTTTTGTTCGGGCCTGTCAGCTGGGTGGAGATGTCGACGTTCCATCGGGTATCTACCTGAATTTCACTCTATCCGGAGTGCCCTCAGAGCCATCTTTTATGGCACCTGTCGGCATCGTGGATGCGGGTATGCCGGCTCCTCTTGGAGTCACATGCCGTGCAGTCTTAGCGGGCATAGTTCTGGCTCCCATGCTGGAGCCGATGAATTGTGGTGATTCCGTGTCTCGCGATTCGCTAGACACTGGAGCTGCGAGTAGTTGAGCGATGGACCCACTTCGAATTGGAAGGTTGGTCTGTAGTTCTCAATATGGATCGTCTGTGGCTTTCTCATCCAAGGGTGAGGAGGATGAAAATGATAGTCCTTTAATGGATGAATCATTATTCTGCACCGAGGCTGAATGGGTGCAGGTTCTTGGCTGGATATCTGACCATCTCAGGTTGGCGTCTGACCAAGGATCTCAATGCGATCCGGCGATGGAACGGATGCCAGAGCATGCGGCTAGTGCTCTGACGAGTGGCTTTTCGACCATGCCTACCCTTCCATTGGATACTCAGTCTTCTGACTTGTTGGAAGTCGCGGTGTACCGTATGGTTCAGTCTGAGTACACGCTACCAAAGGCCCCTAAGGGGATAAAGAGTAGGGCCCATTTTCCGGAGCAGGCCTACCATTAGTATGCCGGTGTTCCTCGTCTTTCAGCACTGAATAGGCATTTAGCTGGGAAATCCAAGGGTCGAGAACCAAGCGTCGTTCTCGATCCTTGGTTTAGCAAACTAACAAGGATGTGTTCAATGAGCTAACGCTTATTGAGGATGCGGCGAGAGCAGCTATGGCGGAAGGTGGACAAGTGCCAGAGGCTGCTTCCGGAGTTGTCCGGGACACCATGCGCTTGTCCCAGGATTGCCTGGCCAGGGTGATCACCAGATCATTGGCGGAGCGAAGGAGAATGGTTCTCGACTGTGTAGAATCAGGACCTGAGATGAGGGCTGCGCTATCTTCTGCACCTTTCATTGGTCCAGGCTTGTTCGGAGGCTCGGCACGGCAAGCCTTATCCAAGGTCGCGTCAATGGTCGCTGAGCAGGAAGTAGTCGGCAAGTCGTGGAAGTCGACTAAGAGGACACAGCCGAAGCAGTCCTACAAACAGCATTGGCATGAGCAACAGAGGTAGCGCCAGAGATCGCCCTTCCGTCCTTCTGGCCGTGTTGCGTCCTCATACAAGTCCTCTAATAAGACGCCGTATGAGGAGGACAGGAAGGGTGGCGGTTCTGGTCGCGGCGGTTATCTTAAGGATAGCTGTGGTGGTGGTCCCGGGCCATCATATTCTAAGAAACCGTGGGGCGGCCGTGGAGGCCGGTCCTGACGGGTTTCCGGCGGAATCAGTTCTGGTGACGTCAGGAACGAAGGGAGTCGAGAATCTTCACCCAAGCGATTTAGCATCTTATCGTGCTATATCGACCGCCAGCTGTGTGCAGATTCCTACCGTCTGAGGCAGGCTTCAACTGTTCTCAAGCCAATGGGAACGGATTGTGCAAGATTGTTTAGTCTGTCAGTGGTTAAGAAACGGCTACGAACCGGACTGGCTCATCCGTCAATCGTTAGTTCCGTTAACATCGACTCCAGTGTGGACTCCCGTTCCAAGGGAATCCGATCGTCTAGATGCCATTTGCGCAGAAATCGAAGCTCTTCAGCGGAAGAGCACGATTCATCTAGTCCGCAATCAGTCCTCCCTAGGCTTCTATTCGGTGATGTTCCTCGTTCCGAAACCTACCGGAGGTTGGAGACCAATTCTCAATTTCAAACCATTGAACAAATTTGTTCTTTCTCCAAAGTTTCAGATGGAAACTGTAGCAGCGGTGATGACAGGGCTGAGAAAAGGCATGTGGGCAGTGTCGATAGATATGAAGGATGCATATTTTCATATTCCAATGTCAATTCCTTTTCAGAAATACCTTCGCTTTGCATTCCAAGACAATGTTTAGGAATTCAAAACACTTCCATTCGGCCTGACCACAGCACCGAGGGTCTTCACCAAAGTGGTTCTCGCCATGACTTCTTATCTTCGCGGGAGAAACATAGCTGTTCATACTTACATAGACGACTGGCTGCTGGAGGCAACAATCTTCAGGTAGTCCTAGACTTACTAAAGGATCTAGGATGGATTGTGAATCTAGAGAAAGCAGAATTGACTCCATCCCAGGAGTTTGTTTATCTGGGAATATTTTTCAATCTCAGGGACGGTGTAGCTTTTCTGGCGGAGAGCAGAGTCAAGAGCCTGATTGCAGTTCTGGAGTCGGTTTCTCTAGGAGCCTATTTGATGGCTCATCAATTTCTCAGGATACTGTGTTTACTAGTGTCCCTTGAGAAAGTGGTTCCTTATATGGCACTCAGGCGCAGATGTATCTAATGTCATTCTGGTCTCAGAGAACGGATCCGTTATCTCTGAAAATTTCAGTTAAAGATCCATTGATATTCCACCTTCAGTGGTGGTTATCAGAACAGAATATCCTGCGAGGTGTTCCTCTACAACCACAGATGTCCATCATCACAGATGCATCAACAATGGGTTGGGGAGCTGTATTGGACGATCAGTCAGTGTCAGGGGAATGGGATCGGACCAATGCGCAGAAACATATCAATGTTCTCAAATTATTAGCGGTGACATTAGCACCTGGAAAATTCAGGAGCTTAATCCGAGACAAGATTGTCCTAGAAAGGACAGACAACTCAACAGTGGTGTCTTATTTGAACCGCCAAGGCGGAACAAGATCACCGGAGTTGTGTATGATGATTTGGAACCTTCTGCTGTGGTGCCAAGAGAGGAATGTTATTCTTCGGGCAGCACACATTCCAGGAAGACTGAACATCTTAGCGGATGCTCTCAGTCGAAGGTTGGTTTGTCATCCGACGGAGTGGCAGCTCAACCAATCGGTAGTGGAGGTCCTATTCAAACATTGGGCCAAGCCAAATGTGGACCTGAAACAGAACACAAAGATGGTCACATACGTGTCACCGATCCCGGACCCGCTAGCTCTAGCAGTAGATGCACTGGCGATAAGTTGGAAGGGAATGTACACATATGTGTATCCTCCAATGATTCTCATCCTAAAGGTTCTGGCAAAGATAAGAGAGGGTATGTGCCAAGTACTACTGATCGCCCCTTATTGGCCAGGCCGATCATGGTCTGCAATCCAATCCCTCTTCCAGACAGAAGAGATCTAATCTCTCAGAACAGGGGTCTGTACTTCCACGACAGACCAGAACTGTTCAAATTGACTGCATGGATGTTATCAAGCAGCGTGCAATTAAGGGTGGCTTTTCTAAGCAAGCAGCAAAGTTTGTTGCTTCAGCCAGAAGAGGGTCAACCACTAAAACTAAAAATAGAATCAACATATTTGGAGGGTGGTGTAAGGGAAGAGATACCGATCCCTTTTCTGCATCTGTTCAACATGTAGCAGATTTTATCTGTCATTTATACGAAGTAGACAAACTTGTACCTTCAACCCTAGCAGCATATAAGTCTACATTAGCTTCAGTCATTCCCAGTCTGGCCATTGAAGGAGTGGAGAATGACACTTTAAATGAAGTTATTAAAGGAATGAGCAATCTGCGACCTAGACAGTCAATTCCTATCCCAGCATGGAATCTATCTCTTGTTCTACAGGTTTTAGGGCATGCTCCCTTTGAACCGATTAGATCTATAGATATTAAACTGTTAACTATTAAATCAGTTTTCTTGGTTGCAGCAGCATCGGCGAGAAGGAGAAGCGAAATCCATGCACTTTCTGCCGAACAAGACCGTTTTGTCGTCATGGGTGAAGGTTTAAGACTACTTCCACGTAGTCTTTGTTTCCTGGCAAAAAATCAGTCACTTAAATATCCAGGACAGCCGATCAATTTGCCAGGTTTAATTAGACATGACCCAAACTCTTCTGCTTGGTGTCCTGTTAGATGTCTGAAAATGTATAAAAAACATACTGAGGAGTGGAGAGATGTCCCGAAATCTCTGTGGTTATGTCTCAAAGTTCCTCATTTGCGCGCCTCGAAAGATACTATTTCTCCTTGGATAGTCGATGCTATTCAGATGTTGCACAAAATCGCTACAGGAAAGCAGATTGATCGTGCGAATGCCCATCAGGTCCAAGCACTAGCAGCATCATCAGCCCTTTATAAGGGTGTCTCATTAGAGGAGGTGATGTCTGTAGCACAATGGCATGCCGAGTCGTCATTCACTGATTTCTACCTTCGCAACATCTCCAGCGCACTTAATCCGGTAGCCATCGCCAATTTATTGAATCTGAACTAAGCCACATCTGACCACTATTTCGCACACATCACAAGTTCTTCCACTTGCACTGAACAATGGCCATGCACATGATCTGAGAACGACCGTGTTTCACTTCAAGAGTATACTTACCTCCCTAATACTTTTGATATTGCTAAATATTGGCTTTCACTCAATAAACACTCAGATTTAAAACAGTTAGGTGCCCCTACTGGGCAGGGAGTCAGAGCGTAGTCTGGCGGATGCCAGCCCCACCACCGCGCATGCGCAGACTAGCACTTCCTCTTTGCTAGATTATTGGCAGAGAGATCACACATGTCTTTTTGTGCAAAAGCTTTTTCTTACTCTTAAACTGTTTAAGTGGTGTTATTTTGGAGTGATAGTCACTGATTTGGATGGCAGGAAGGAACACTTCGCCAAAGGAGGACTTAGGACCTTTAAATCAGGTGACTTCTAGTAAAATTAGCGAGTTTTCTTCCCGGTGTATTGTGTTTCCGGGACTCGCGTTTACCGTGATAAGCGCCTTGGTTAGTTGGTTTATGTCAACTCGGTGCTACCTAAGGCTAATTTCTCTTTCTGTTTATGTCCACAGGTCTGTATGACGCTAGGTGGTGGCATCACAGCAGCAGAGAGTTAGTTTTCTCTCCACCATGGTTCCATTTCCTACTAACACTGTTAGGTTATCTAACCAAATGAAAAATTATGTCCAGTGAGTTGGAGGCCTAGTATAAAGGTCTTCTCACTTTGCCCTCTTGATCCAATTCCTTCCCCATGAGGTGGAGAGAGTTAAGAGGCGTGCAGATGGTGGAGTTCTCCGGTTCGTCACGTTGGATGGTTTGTCTATACAAAGTGTCAGGTATCTAGTTATTGATAATGTGGTGATGTTAATTATAGTAAGCAAAGGGAGATAATTAACATTTTTGCCAGAAAAGAGTTATCTATATGTATCTGATGGTTGTGTAGTCGACGTATCCATTCAGCATACAATTCGTCCTTGCACTTGGATGTTTTGTTGGGATCGAATTTTTCCTGTCACGGGATTAATGACGTCATAATCAGCCTGGCTATGTATTTATCAGCAATTTAAGTCGCTATGCTGGTTTCTGATGTATATTGATCTTTATGATCGTTTTCCTTCTCTTTGAGTTGGTTTGAGTGTCTAAGCTTAACTAGTTTGCTCATACTCCTTGTCCTTTGCCCTGTTTCAGGGACCGGGTTGCGCGTCCTGTGGACGTTTTCTACATGATAAGTTCTGGCCTCATCTTTGCTATCAATGTAGCCCTTGTGGTCCCTTGGCTAATTGTGACATATGTAAGCACTGGGGGGGCGAGTTAATGTCCGAATTCTTGTGCTGCTTACAGGCGACGGACAAGGTGGTAGAGGAGGAGAAGAAGAAGAAGCGGAAACGAGAGGTTGTAAGTAGGAAGGGTAAGGGGAAGGTCTCGTCCGCGGTGGATATGGAGGCCTTCCGGACTGAGATGTTGGGAGAGATGAAGAGGACAATAAAGGATTTGGTTCCAGGGTTGCTTCGTGGCATGCTTCCTGGACCAAATCCTTTACTGTCCTCATCATCGGCTTCGGAGCAGGTAATCCCCGCCTCTGGATCGGTTTTCCTTAGACCGCTTCCGTTGTTCGACGATTCAGAGGTGGCCCCATTAGAGGGGGCGTTCCACGACCCTGGCAGCAGGCTTATTGCCGCGCCGAGAGGGGACCGTGGACGGTTGTCGCTGGAACCCGCGGGCTGCTTATCAGTCCAGGGGTATCCGCACGCCGCGGTGGCCAGTACCTCCTATGGCACCGTTCCTGGTCAGCCCGGGTTAGCTCTCTGCTGACCCGGGGTCTAATCTTTCTGACCAGGGTGATGAGGATTACCTGCTAGGGTCGCCGTCTGACGACGTGGACATGGATGAAGACGTTTGTGCACCCCTCGCGGGGAATACAGGCGGCTTCTTCCACGGTTTTACTCTCCCTGGAGTAGAGTCCGCGGCTCAGGTGGTGGCCCAGGGCGCTGCTGATGGCCAGCGGTACCGCATACCTCGGCTTGCCGAGGGTGTTGCTGGTGCTGGCCGGGCCCGTGGTGGGGCGGTATATACCCCGCGCTCTGCCACGGTGCCTGCTCCTGGTCAAACCAGTGATATTGTCATGCCGGTGCTGTCAGGCCCGCATGTTTTCCCTGGCTTGCCAGGTGTATCAGCGTACCCGCCGTCAAGCTCTGCTGCTTGCGCTCAGGAGGAAGACGAAGGACCCCGTCTTGTAGAGCGCTCGCAGTTAGCCACGGAGGAGGATTGGTCTGACGCTTGCCAGTGGTTGGTGAGCGTTAGGCCTGATCTGCCCGTGGAGCAGTCGGCTAGCCAGCGTGACCACAGGCCGTGGTTAGCTGGGAAACCGACTGCTAACGCTATGCCTTCTCTGCCGCTGGCGGAGCATGTCGTTGACATGTTCAAGGCAGCGGAGTCATCCATTGAGTCGAGTGGACGTCTCGCGAAGGCCCCTCGCGAGGTGGCCAGGCATTGTCGCATCGTGCCCCTGGATTACCAGCGGTACGGTGTGGTACCCAAGCCCAGCGTGGATGACCGCGCGGCTTTGGGTGAGGATGCGCGGCCAGGCTCCCGTTCTGACACGGGGGTCTTGTGCTCGAACGCGTTGCGTTCGGCGAATACCGCGTTGCGTGATGCGGAGGAGAGTGGGAGGGCTTCGATTGCCGCTCTGTCCCACGTCTCCCAGCTGTTACAGGGGGTAGTAACGGCATCCGCATCGCGCCAGCCAAGTCCGGTCACGGTCCAGCGAGCCATCCAGGATGGTATTAACCTGGCGCTGGACTGTATGACTCGGGCGGTGACCAGGAGTGTCCGGGCAAGACACACGTTTGCCCTGGACAATCTGTGCCCGTCTCAGGACCTGTACAATAGGCTACTGCGTACGCCTATGACGGGTCCTGGTCTTTTTGGAGGTGAGGGATGTCGGCACCTCCAGGAGACGGTCACCCTGGCGCTGCGCGAGCAGTTTGAGGTGCTGCGTCGTGCTAACGTTCGCGCCGCGGCCCCTGCGTATCGTCCCCTGCAGGCTCGAGGTGGTGCTGGCCAAGTCAGAGGCCAGCCACCGTCGCAGCGTCGGCCTCGGCCGCGTGCGATTCGGCCAGCAGCGAGGGGGGCGCAGGTTCCTCAGGCGCCGTCAGCCAGGCAGCCGCCCGCGCACCAAGGTGCGCGCGGGGCGGGGCGGGGCGGGGCGCGCGAGGATCTGGGCGTGGTTACCACTCCGGTGTGTATGGCGATGGAGACAGTGCCGCTCTTGCATGCCTCGTGTCCACCGCGGTCCCTAGGTGGACCGGTGGGAGGCCGGCTAGCCGACCACATGCAAGAGTGGGAACGGTTAACTCAGGACCGTTTAGTCTTGCGATGGCTTTCCGTCGGGTATCATCCAGAGTGGATGACAGGCCCGCCGTCGCGACTGTCTCTAGTGCCAGTCTGGACTCCCATTCCGAGAGATCCAGAGCAAAGGTTGTGTATCGAGGAAGAGATAAATTCCCTCGTACAAAAGGGAGCTATTCAGCCGGCACAAAGGTGTCCGGGCTTCTATTCAACCCTGTTCTTAGTAACAAAACGCACCGGAGGGTGGAGACCGATTCTCAACCTCAAGCCATTGAACAAGTTCATCGAGACGCCCAGTTTCAAGATGGAAACGGTGCGCTCGGTGTTGGCGGGGTTGGAGAGGGGGATGTGGACGGCGTCGATAGATTTGAAGGACGCTTATTTCCACATCCCCATCCACGGGAGTTTCTGTCGCTTCCTGAGATTTGCATTCCAGGGCAGACAGTGGGAATTCAGGGTGTTGCCCTTCGGAATTTCCACGGCTCCTCGGGTTTTCACCCGTGTGGTTCTTACGATCACAGCATACCTCCGCAGGAGAAGCATAGCAGTCCACACGTACATAGACGACTGGCTGTTGAAAGCGCACACCCGGGAAAGTTTGTCGGCCAATCTGGAGATTGTTTTGAAAACTCTCACAGACTTAGGCTGGATGATCAATTTCCCAAAATCAGAGCTGACTCCATCCCAGAAGTTTGTTTACCTGGGGATGTTCTTCGATCTAGAGACAGGATATGTTTATCCTACTCAGGAGAGAGTTCAGAAACTCATCTCATTAATTCAGTCAGTGTGCGACAGTCGTCATGTCCTGGCACGGGTTTACTTGAGAATGCTGGGGTTGATGGTTTCATTGGAACCAGTCATTCCTCAGGCCGCCTTACGCAGGCGGCCGATCCAGTTATTTCTCATGACACAATGGACCCAGAGTACAGGTTCGCTGGACTCGAATGTGTCAGTGTTGGCGCCTCTGATTCACCACCTGCAATGGTGGTTGAATACAGAGAATCTCTTGCCGGGGGTTTTGCTAACCCCTCCCCACCCTCAGGTGACTGTGTATACAGATGCATCGATGGAGGGCTGGGGAGCTTGCCTGGAAGAGTCCACGATATCAGGGCTTTGGAATCTGGAACAGTCAAAGGAACATATAAATCTACTGGAGCTAAAAGCAGTAGTCCTGGGCCTGGAACATTTCTTACAGAAAGTTCAGGGCAAGATTGTTCTTATTCGTTCAGACAACTCAACAGTTGTGACTTACATAAACCGCCAGGGCGGAACGAAGTCGCCCAGTCTCTGTATGATGACATGGAAACTGCTTTGTTGGTGTCTGGATCACCAGATTACCTTGAAAGCAGTTCATATTCCGGGAAGGTTAAACCTGCTAGCAGACTCATTGAGCCGAAGGATGAGTGTTTTACCCACGGAATGGCAACTAAATCAATGTGTGGCGGATCGTCTGTTCGACCATTGGGGGAAACCCAACATCGATTTGTTCGCAACGAAGAAGAATGCGAAGATGACGACGTACGTCTCTCCGATTCCGGATCCAAGCGCTTTCGCAACAGATGCGTTAGCTATCAGCTGGGGGAGAATGTATGCATACGCATTCCCTCCAGCAATCCTGATTCCAAAAATTCTTCAGAAAATCAGACAAGAGGAATGCCAAGTGCTTCTGATCGCCCCGGATTGGCCAAGCCGATCATGGTATACGGATCTGCTGGACCTTCTGGTCTGCAATCCGGTTCCTCTGCCTCTGATGGACGATATTATCTTCCAGGGCAAGGCCCTTCACAACAATCCGTCAATGTTCAGATTGACTGCGTGGATGTTGTCAAGGAATCTAGAATTAAGGAGGGCTTTTCTGAGCAAGCAGCCATGTTTATGGCCAAAGCCAGGAGGGGGTCAACCTCCAGAGCATATAATTATAAAATCAACAGATTTGCAGAATGGTGCTCAAAAAGATGTATTGATCCAATGGATTCATCTATTCAAGTAGTAGCTGATTTCCTCTGTCACCTCTATGATGCCTATAGCCTCAAGCCTAACTCTATTGCTGGTTATAAGTCAGCATTAATGTCTGTTATTCCTTGCTTGGCTAAGAGGGGAAGTGATGAAGTAAATACATTAAATGTATTAATTAAAGGCATGGGCAATCTAAGACCAAGGAATCCACCTGTGATTCCGTCTTGGAGTTTATCGCTAGTGCTTCAAGTACTAGGTGATAAGCCTTTTGAACCACTTAGTTCCATTTCTATGAAACTATTAACACTGAAGACTGTGTTTTTAATTGCTGCGGCCTCGGCTAGGCGTAGGAGTGAAATTCATGCCTTATCAGCCGAGGATGACCGTTTTGTGGTTTCAGGGGAAGGCCTTAAGCTGCTACCTAGGATTAATTTCTTGGCTAAAAATCAGTCGTTGAAATATCCAGGTCAACCTATTATTTTGCCTGCTTTAACTAGATATGATCCTAATTCTAAAGCATGGTGTCCCGTCCGGGCGCTGCGCCGGTACAAACAACGTACGGCGGAGTGGCGCACCGACCAGTCAGCGTTATGGTTGTCATATATTGAACCCCATGGCAGGGCTTCTAAGGACACCATTTCCAGGTGGATTGTGGAATGCATTCAGTTTTGCCATAAATCCGCCACCGGGAAGCAGGTTGACGTGGCCAAGGCTCACAGTGTCCGCGGCGTAGTGACATCCACGGCCCTATTTAATGGGGTCCCTGTGGATGATATTATGTCGGTGGCTCAGTGGCACTGTGAGTCAAGTTTTACAGACCATTATCTCCGTGACACCTCTAATCCTCTCGCCTTGTCGATTTTGAAAAAATAACTCGGTTTATATTTTTTGAGGAGGTTTTTCCTCATTACTTATATATTTCACAATTAATTTATGGAAACACCCACTTTTTTGGGCCTGCATCAGTCTTTACCAATGGGAAGATGATGTCAGCAGCCATTTCAACAAGGTCAGTCTTGTTCATGTGTTGTCCGTTGTTGATTGTATTGTCACGATTACCCGTTATTAATATGTTGATGGTTTGTGTATTTGTGTGGTTCATTGTTGAGAGTTACGAAAATGGAGCTTTTTCGTCTCTGTCCTGTAGTACATGGCACTTGTACGTAGAGAGTGTATAGGACATTGAGGTCAGTCGACTCTTCCTCCCAGGAAGGAGGGGGGGGGGAGCGCATATGACATTCGGTCATCTCTCATACATCGGTGGTGTTATCCGATGGTTAGTCAAATCCTGACTGTTTTTTCTTACAGTTTCAGAAGTTTAAGTGCCTTAAACGCAGAAAAGCGTATAGGGATGAGCTGGTCTTTTGACCTCGCCTCCCTCCCGCCAGATTCACTTTCGAATTCTGGCAATATCAAAAGTATTAGGGAGGTAAGTATACTCTTGAAGTGAAATAAACGAAATCTAGGATTTCTTTTTTCACGAGAGAGTTGATACTTACCTCCCTAGATACGGACCCGGCCTCTCCACCCCACAGAGGCTCGGTCTTCAGGCTCTTAATAGTTGCATGTGTGTCAGCCAATAATCTAGTCAGAGGAAGTGCTAGTCTGCGCATGCGCGGTGGTGGGGCTGGCATCCGCCAGACTACGCTCTGACTCCCTGCCCAGTAGGGGCACCTAACTGTTTTAAATCTGAGTGTTTATTGAGTGAAAGCCAATATTTAGCAATATCAAAAGTATTAGGGAGGTAAGTATCAACTCTCTCGTGAAAAAAGAAATCCTAGATTTCGTTTAGATTGGGCCGAGCTCCTGTGATGAACTAAAAAGACCAAGCACTCAAAATGGTGAGTGTTTACATTAATTAAGTGACTAATTTTAAGTTTACTTGTAGTTGAAATACCAGACTATTTAAGTAAATAGTCTGGACAAGAACATCTTATTCTTTTGCAGACATTAGACTCATTCCAATTTGAAAATCTAATCGATATACTGATAGTTTTTCCAAAATTTAGAAGTTGTAGTAGCTTCTTTGTACTCTCTGGACTGCCCTAGCTGAGACTTGGGGCTGACACGGGTCTGGTTGGTGTTGTTCCCCGCTTTTGACAGCCCTCTGGAATTTGTGTGGACAAATGAGGGGGGGGGGGGGGGAGCGCGGTCTAGACCATGGAAGTTTGACACTTTATGAGTCAGATGGCAGAACCCAAGCGTATGCCATGGTTCTAGTCTCTTCATAACCTTCTCTGTCGGATGGTAGATGAGTGCTGGTTCGAGCCTCACCTCCTCCCACCGGTATTTCTTGGCTGTTGAAATCCGGAGTTTATCATAATAGTACATCTGGTAAGTATTATTCGAAGTAGAATCAAAAAGGCATCGGCTTTTGTTTCTACGAGAATTCTTAATACTTACCAGATGTACTATGGCCCTGTCTCAGCCGCCCCGCTGAGGTGAGGCTGAGCTGCTTTCGCTGTTTGTCAAGACAAATATAAGACGAATCTGACTGTGATTGGGAATTGACTCGGTACCTGCGGCTATGGTAATTCCCAGACACTGTGTGGGCAGGACCAGGAGAGTGCGGAGTTTTAATTGTTTATTTTGAGCTAGACTAAATAATAGACATTATCATAATAGTACATCTGGTAAGTATTAAGAATTCTCGTAGAAACAAAAGCAGATGCTTTTTTTAACCTCTTTCGCTTAGAAGCTCCACTGCTTGTTTTATACTACATGTAATAGACTAAGTTAATATATACAAACAAACAATATTCTGCCACTATGGCCCCAGTGAAAAATCCACTGAATTTATTGAAGAGTTTATATAGAAAGTTGTTTCTGCCAAATGCAATGCCAGACTTCAGTGCATGGAACTCCTTCAGAATAATCATGAGTATCTAAGTACTGCACTCTGCAAATGCAAATAAAATTAAATTTATAATGTACCAAGCAAACATCTCTAGCCGTCAAGTGTGCATCCACTTCATTTTAAACTATTAACACAAATTTTCTCACGAAAATTTCATTTTTTTAAAAGAAAACATGCATTTGCAACCCAAGAGAAAGCTATTTTTGAAAACTTACCACATGAATGACTGCATTGGTTATCAATCCAGTCACCTCAGTGGTAAGTTTTCATAAAGTCTTCTCATGGTCTGTAATTGGGAATGTCTGTTCTTGTCCATGCATATTAACTTTGAGCTCAGACAATCAAGGACTTGCTTTGTGGCATATTCTCATTAATCACATATTAAATTCTCAAAATATTCAGTTTGCATCTATAGTTTCATTCCCCTGCCCATTCATTCTTATGGTGTAAATGATACATGTATAGCATATATATAATACAAGAAGAGAAAGGGGTCTGGATCGCTCACCTGGAATTATTGGCCACTCGCACAACCGAACAAAATGAGATGACCACTGGAAAAATTTACCAATCTAATTTCTGTGATGGTTTAGCCACCATTAATACATGTAAGTAGTCTTTTTATGATTTTCTCAGAAATGTACAGAAAATATATGTCTGCCAAAAACGCTATATTTTGATTGATTCATGGCGTACCTGTTTTTTTATGTATCAACTTTCCATGTACAAACTTTAATGGTGTTTAGGCCCTAATTATATCTCCTATATTTTGGCCTGATCCGTTCAATAGTTCTGGAGAAGTTATTTTTGATAAAACTACATCATCCAAGATGGCCACCAAAGCATTTGACCAATCAAGTTCTCTTAAACAAACTTGGTTCAGCTGTTGCTTCAGATGATGTTTCATGAGTTTTGAATCGATCCCCCATGTGGTTTCTGAGATTTTTTCCTTTTTTAAAGACATTTCTAAAAATCATCCAAATTGCTCTAAGGATACTTCCTGCCAAATATACTTGAAATTGACCAAGTAGTTCTTGAGAAGAGATTTAAAATTTCCTACTGATTTTTTTAGCTCTTGCCCTAGATGATATTTCATGAGGTTTGCATTGATCCCCCAAGCAGTTTCAGAGAAGATTTTAAGACGTTTCTAAAAATCAGCCAAAATCCGGCCAAACTTCGATTCCTATGGCCTAAAGATGATTCCTGACAAATATACTTGAAATCGGCCTAGGGGTTCTCGAGAAAAATACATTTTAAATTTCCCATTGCTTTAGTATGGGAGTTTTTGGCAGGAAAGAGATACAAGACGGCCGTCAAACCGTTTGTCCAACGGTTTTGAAAATGGCAAATTTGAGATCAGAATACCCAAAAACCTATATAAAATGCCAAATTTCAAGCCGATCCGTTCGGCGGTTCTGGAATCCAAAAATAAATCATTTCTGCGAAAACTAGGTCATCCAAGAATGGCTGCCGAACCATTTGGTTAATCAAGTTCCCTTGAACAAACTTGGTTCAGCTCTTGCCCTGGATCATATTTCATGAGGTTTGCATCGATCCCCCAAGCAGTTTCGGAGATGAAGTTTTTTAAAGACGTTTCCAAAAATCGGCCAAAATCCAAGATGGCCACTGGCCAAATTGGCCTATCAGCTTTCTTTTGAACAAACTTGGAGCCCTATGGCCTAAGGATGGCTCCTGTCAAATACATGTATACTTGAAATCGGCCGAGAGGTTCTCGAGAAGACATTTTAAATTTCCCATTGCTTTAGTATGGGAGTTTTTGGCGCGAAAATGATCAAGATGGCCACCAAACCGTTTATCCAACATTTTCGAAAATGGCAAATTTGAAGTCAGAATAATCAAAAACATATATAAAACCATCCAAATTGGCCGATCGTTTGAACAAACCTGGATCCCTATACCCTAAGGATGTTTCTTGCCAAATACAATTCAAATCGGCCCCATGGTTCTTGAGAAGAAGTCGGTTAAAGGAAAAGTTGATGGACAATGGACACACGACGGATGGTCACCCCGGCATAAGCTCACTTGGCTTTTCAGGCCAGATGTGCTAATAATTAAAATATGTCACAAATTACATCTTATGTATGAGGTTTGTGTAACCTTACTGTGATATACATGTGTGCTGAAATAATAAGTACAGTAGTCAAAAATTCTATAATAGAATGGCCTCAGGTCTAAAATTAGATAAAATACATGTAGACTTTTGACATGCGCCGGGTGAGCTAATAACAGATAACAAATATAACTTCAGCAAGGCATTAACACTGTATTATACCCTGTGTGATATGTTTGCTACAATCAGAGATTATTAACATATTACATGTATTAGAACATCTGGTCAATGTATTACTATATAGACTTAATAACAAGTTGTCCCAAAACTAGTAACTGTTAAGAGCTTTCAGTAAATCAGTAAAATACATACCTCCCAATACAGCTATTTCCATTTTAAGGTTACTAGTCCTCGGTATTCTATCTAACAGTTGTGTCAGAGTTTTCAAAATAGTAAATTCTGTATCCATGACTAATAATACATATATAGTAATGCACTGGATTTTTTCAGCCAAAGACTTAAATTTCCCGCCAATTTTAGCAGGTCATGAGGTCAACTAAAGTAAAAGGCTTTTTCACATGATGAAACAAATAACTGGCATTTCCAAGTGCTCGGACGTTACTATTTTATTATCTTAGTGCAGAATAACAAGTCTGGGTTAATGACTACGTATTGAATACAGTAGTTTTGTTCTTTAGCCTGACGCTTAATTATGATTTATGTAATCCGGAAAGTCTGAATGGGCTGGGCTTGATTTGTGGGCCCCTTTTATACCCTTTTTGGCGGCCTGGTGTTGGCGGTCTTTAGTGGATGGCTTTGTGGGTATGTGCATGTGTATGCGCATGTACAATGGAAGGGTGGGTGGAAGGTCTGGCGGCATGGTGGTTTGGTGGCTTTGTGGCTTGGTGATTTTACCAGACCAGGGATCCTGAGTGAATATATGAGTGCATACAATCTATGGCGCAATTCCTCATGTAAGCAATCCAGGTTGTAGTACCAACATGAGAAGCTCCAAGATGCGGTGAACAAGAAATCTATCCTGCCTATGCTGTTGGCATCAGTTCCGTTGAAAGCAGGCGATGCAGATTCAGTCTTCATGGCCGAATGGAACAATCTCCACTCGGACTTTAGTCACAAATTGACTAAACTATTAGCAACACACACTGCCATCAAACTGGCAGTAGTGTACCATGAAACCATGGGCTACAAATCAACCTTCACTAAAGCAACCAGTGCCACCAACACACTAGAAGCACAGAATGCCATAGCCACCACTGAGGCAAGACATGATGAGCACCAACACTCTAGCAGCCTTAGAACCCGCAGACCAAGGCCACACCCTCACACCCAGAGGGCCAGGGCTCCTTCATAGCAAGGGGCAACACTGCCCCGAGTTACAGGAGAGAGCCCTATAGGCAGGCACAACAGCAATGCCACCAATCTTCCTCTGCGAATTCACATGCATGAGTACGCTTCTCAAAAAAGTGATAAACAAATACTGGCCCTTCCTTCAAGCCAGCCAGAGATGCAGGGATGCATCTCCAGAGAAACCACTATCCGGTTATTGGGGGAATAAAACTATCAAGGATCACACAGTCTGGGCCAGACTACCAGACCCCATCGATGCTTTACGCCCACACCACAACCCCTTCATAGAATGCATTACCAAAAATTGCATCATCTGCAACAATGTGGAGAAAACGAGGTTCTTCAAGAGATACCAACCACACTGGCTTATCCAATAGATGCAAAATCATATGCAATTGTCAGACACGCAACATAGTCTACCTGCTAAATTGCAAACTATGCCACATATGGGGAGAGAGACTTTGAGGCCATTCAAAACAAGAATACAAGAACACCTTAGATCCATAACTAATCTCCACAAAAAAGAAAGTTATGACACACCTGTCTCATGTCACCAATAAACGCAAGCATACAAGAGCCCACATGAGTCACCGCACTATACAGGTACTCTCCTCCGACTCCGCAGACCCAGAATCAACACCATGGAGGAGGTTCAAAGAATCCTATTGGATTCACCTACTCCACATCATGGAACCAACAGGAATAAACCTAGCAGGGTGAGGAAACACCTTTTCATGTGGGTCTCGGGTCACAACTCGACATTCACATACGTTGTTATTATCTATCCAGAATAACAAGTCCAGGTATTTCCTGGCTCTTCTAAAAAGCCCAGACTTTGACTTTGAAAACAAGTGATTAAAATTCCAGACTTATCCAGACTTTTCCTGGCTTCTTAGTGTATCACTTTCATGCCAGCTTTTTCTGGCTAATCCAAGCTTTATAAAGCCAGGGAAAGAAAGCCTGGATAAGCCTGGAGTGTTGCTATTGCTTGAAA
The DNA here is from genome assembly GCA_034401795.1 of Chaetoderma sp. LZ-2023a. Classification (NCBI taxonomy): domain Eukaryota; kingdom Metazoa; phylum Mollusca; class Caudofoveata; order Chaetodermatida; family Chaetodermatidae; genus Chaetoderma; species Chaetoderma sp. LZ-2023a. The sequence goes on from CM067373.1 coordinate 70,333,187, forward strand.
TCCTGGCTTCTCCTGCCTTTTGAATCCCAGTATATGCCAGGAAATGCCAGGATTTCCCAGCTTTTGTTCAAAAGCCTTGATTTTTTTTTCACCAGGCTAATAGACATTATCATAATAGTACATCTGGTAAGTATTATCAATTCTCGTAGAAACAAAAGCGGATGCTTTTTTGAGTCACCAGGTCAACGGTCAAAGCCATTCTAATATTGCTATTTGACCTCTGTGTTTTCAACCTTAAGTTTTTGCATTCAGCAAATCAATTATATTTCAGGCTTGGTTAATCCTATTGGAACAAGAATTGAATACATGGTTACCTATAATGTTTGGAAGCAGCGTAATAACACGGAGGTCACAAGGTCAAACATCAATGCCACTGTGACAAACAGGAGACAGGCGAGACATTTAATTCTGCAGAATTCTTGTTTAACCCTTTAACCCTTTCAATGACAAATCTCTGACAAAGTAAATTGATGACTGGAATTACGCTTTCTAGCTTATGTAATTAAAAAGTAGTTGATTTCCTATTTATGCTGAGCAATGAATGGGTCTGATCTGTCACTCAAGGATCTGACGTCATGATCAAAATACATCATTTGTTAGCTGATGTCACATTCAACATTTCTTAAGTCTGTAAGTCAAAAAGTATAGCATGAAAGCAAACGAATTGTATATCTTCGATGAATTAATAAACATTATGTTGAATATTTTAAAACTAATTTGACTGGCTCTATGGCAGCAACAGCTCCCCGTCAAATTAGTTTAAAATCTTTTTGAAATTCTTAATTAGTGTATTAATCAATTCGAATTTGAGCTAGAGCTAGATGCATTATTTATTGCACATTTTGATCATAACAGCCGCTATTTTGATTGTGACATCAGCCTACATGTGACATTATTGATTATACCATCATACACTTGAGTGACTGATCGGATTTATACATTACAGCAATCCTTTGTTATAGCGAAAAAATGTTGTCTTTGTCTTTCATATATAGATTTGTGTAATTGCATTAATTTAATTTTTTGCTGTGTTTTTAGAGAACGTCTGTTGATTGGTCTGTTCCGTCTGTCGGAAGCTAATTCATTGGTCGAAAGTATGAAAGAAGAGCTGGTCTCATTAGGCCCGAAAATTGAAGAGAAAGCTCGCGTAAGTTTATTGGTCAGAAAAAATATAGAAAATAGATTATTTAGTGTCTCCATGATAGCCAACATAATTATCTCAGCTGTGGAGCAGAAAATAAGATATACTGGTAGTTATCAGTTTTGTGATGGCGATTGCATCATCTTTGCATTGCTGCACTTAGCAAATCATCTTTCTATATGTTAGGGTTGCTTAATCCTTGAATTTATTCAAGAAAATTTCAGTTTTCTCATAGAAAATGTTCATTTGCAGACCAAGAGAAGACCATTTTTTAAACCATTTACTACTGGAATGACTGGCTCGATTATCGAGCCAGTCATTGCAGTGGTAAATTTTCAAAAATAGTCTTCTCGTGGCCTGAAAATGAACATTTCTCAAGACCACTGCAGAAGTCATTTTTGGCTGATATGAGTGTTAAAGGGTTAATCTAATACTGGCACCAAACTTGGACACATGGTTGCCTATGCCATAAGGATCCAGCATGATAATAGTGACGTCACTAGGTCAAAGGTCAATGTCATTCTGACCATGATATTTGATCACTGCTTTTTAAATAAAAAATTTCTGTATATAGCAAATCATTTACATTTATAATTCATAATTAGTTAATCTTAATGGAACTAAACTTGGAGACCTGGTAACCTATAATGTTAGGAAGCAGCATGATGATATAGAAGTCACACAGTCACAAAGGTCAAGGTCACTGTGACAAAGAGGAGACAGACAAGATATTTATTCTGTGGAATCTTTTTTTACCTCAATGGTTGGATTCACTTATGAGGATGCACGGCAAGTTCCTTTGAGCTAAGTCGGATTAGTCGTTTTGAGATACAACCAGGAATAAGATCTTGTGACTGACTAACTAACTGACTAACTGACTAACTAACTAACTAACTAACTAACTAACTAACTAACTAACTAACTAACTAACTAACTAACTAACTAACTAACTAACTAACTAACTAACTAACTAACTAACTAATAGACACAGTGGTTTATTGAGCTGCTACCCACAGCTAAAAAGTGCCCACCCATCGTCTTTTCACTGTAGTATATGTTTATTGTTGTAGGATACAGAGGAGCTGTTGAAGCAGTTGGAGAAGGATCGGGAGGCGGTGAAGGAGGTCCAGGTGATCGTAGCTAAAGAGGAGATGATTATGCAAAAAGAAACCATTGTTGTCCAGAATTACGCTGACGTATGTATTAACCCCTATGGTGTCAACATCACCTCAACACGCTCACAATCCTACTTATGTCAATAGGCAACAATTTTCGGGAAAATTTAAATTTTGATTCAGTGAATTCCGATTTTCAGGCCAATAGATTTTTTAAATTAGCATTGGAATTTACAAAAATAACTTTTTGTTGAAATGTAAAGCAATATTTCCTGAAAAGAAAATCCAAATTCTTGCTTACTAGATAGTGTCCATTTGCAGGCCAACAGAATACTAGTGTTTAAAATTTACCACTGAAATAACTGGTTCACTTATCGAGCCAGTCATTTCATTTGTAACTTATCAAAGCATTCTTCTCTCGGCCTGCAAATGAATATTCCAAAAAATTATTGCAAATGCTGGTTTTGTCTGGCTTGATCAGTAAAAGGGTTAGGATGGCTCAACATAGTGAGCATCATGACATAGTGTCACGCGGAGGGTCCCAGCAGCCCCAGCTTTCCTGTGTAGTTGTCCCTTTGAACCGCGCATTCACTAGATATATAAATTTGTTTCAATTTTAATTCTTTAATCCTCAAAATTTCAATTTTCTTATAGACAATGTCCATTTGTAGACCAAAGGCAAGTGGTCTTGAGAAATGTCCATTTGCAGACAGAGATTATTTTTTTTCATTTACCACTGGAGTGATTGCCTTGGTTATCTAGCCAGTCATTCCAGTGGTAAATTTTTAAAAATAGTCATGGTCTACAAATGTACATTTCTCAAGATCACTACAGAAGCCTTTTTATGGACAGCTTGTATGTTAACTGTCTTGGTGCTGCAAGCCATCAGACAAAATTTTCAATGAGCAAAATCTCGATTCGCCAAATATTTTGAAAACAATTTGACAGAGAGTTGTTGATAGCTTAGCCAGCAAAAACTTTCAATCAAATTGTTTTCAAGATATTTAGCAGGTCCAGAGATATATATATGTAACCACCGGAGTATGTCATCTGCAAAAACACAGCAGTCAGACGGTTTAAAAGGATTAAGAAAAAATATCTAGATTTCAAATATGCATAATTATGTTGTTATAATGATGATTTCAGGAGTGTGAGAAGGATCTTGCATCAGTCCTACCAGCTCTACAGAAGGCCATTTCTTCTCTAGATGCCCTTGATAAAGCATCTATTGCTGAAATCAGGTATGTCTTAACCGCTCTTGAAGTTGATGCATGCCCAATTGCCGTCCAAGAGAAGACTATTTTTGAAAATTTACAACTAGAGTGACTGGCTTGGTTTCGGCAAAATCCGGCCACATTTGCCCAAGTTATCTACCCTAAAAAGCAAAAATGTGTCCAAATTTTCTTGCTCGAAGCAGATCTCGAAGAGTTTTGAAGGTACACTCACAAATTCTTTTTCAGCAGATGTGTTAGGGATAGACAAAATGCAATGATTTCGTTTCGGCAAAGGCCACCCATATTTGCCAGAGTTATCTCCCCTGTAAAGCTCAAATTTCTCAAAATTTTCTTTCCGAGCCGTATCTCGAAGATTATTGAAATTACACTCACAATTTTTTGTTCAGCAGATATTTTAGGGATAGACGAAGTGTCATTTATCAAAGACAAACTGTTCACATTTAGCATTCCTCAAACAAGTATGCCCGCGGGCGTTTGTCAAGTTTCACTAAAACTCTTGTTAGTTTTATATTTCATGTTTGGGTGGTATTTGGAGGACCATAGATTATTATTATTATATTACCTTGCACGGCAGCATGAATTTACGTGTTCTATTTGCTGGCTGCACTAATAACCCATGCACTAACCCATGTACTAACCCATGTTGCAAAATAAAATCTGGTTCTTGTTTATCACCCAAACTATCTTTGTCTCTGTTGCCTTACTCCTCGATGTGGGACAATGGGAGAGATGACCACCTCCTTCCTCTGACCCCTAAAATTAATATACGTCACATGTTAATATTATCTGTTTGGTTTTGCCATAGATGGTTGTGGTGGTTGTGGTGTTGATGGTTGTGGTGGTCATGGTGGTGGTGGTGGTTGTGGTGTTGTTGGTAATAGTGGTGGTAGTGGTGGTGAATGTGGTAGTAGTGGTGGTGGTGGTGATGGTGGTTGTGGTGGTAGTGGTGGTGGTTCTGGTGGCAGTGGTGGGCGTAGTGATCATAGTGGTGGTGGTAGGTGGATCATCACAACCAGATCATCATCATCATCATCATCATCATCACCTGTGAGACCACGTCATCATCATCATCATCATCACATGTGAGACCACGTCATTATCATCATAATCATCATCATCATCATCATCATCATCATCATCATCGCTAATTTTGTAATTTGTTGCCTACAGAGTATACACTAAGCCGCCGGAGCTTGTGATGACCGTACTAGCCGCGGTTTGTGTCCTGTTCCAGAGGAAGGCTGACTGGATGACGGCTAAGCTTATGCTCAGTGACCCAAGCTTTCTCAAGCTACTGGTCCAATTTGACAAGAACAACCTACCAGACAAGGTAGAGAAAATACTTTGCTCACTTTAACTTCATTAACCTTTACCCCTCGAATCTGTTCAAGAAAATTTCAAGTTTCTCATACAAAATGTCCATTTGCAGAACAAGAGATTATTTTTGAAAATTTACCAGTGGAATGACCGAGTCAGTCATTCCAGTGGTAAATTTGAAAAAAGTCCTCTTGATATGTTAATGGATATTTCTCAACACCACTGCAGAAGACGGTTTTGGCTGATATGAGAGTTAAAGAGTTAATCATTACAATTCTAGTATATTGATTCCAAGACAACTATGCAAGAACAGTGTTTAATATTTTAAAATTAATTTGCCATGGCCAGCAACATCTCACAGCCAAAATAGTGTCAAAATTTTCAACAGAATCGTCCGCGCATCATAAGGAATTTGATAATTAATAAGAGTATTTGTATACAGTAATCAAAGTTGGAGTATGGATGCATTGTCAGCTACGGTTTGCCATGTATTGAAAGTAGGTTAGCCTGACCTAATTTTCACTGTTTACTGAGTATCACAGAAAATTATTGTCCAGACTTTATTTTTAAGACGTTTTGTATACATTAACCAATGTTGTTGTATGGGTGCATTGTACTTGTAGTATCAAAAGTAGGTCAGTGTGCTGAGTGTGGCCTACTTCATGGTTCACCAAATTTCAAGAGTAAAGGAAAACTCACCTTATCTTCAATGAAAGATATTCAGGCTTTAGTAGCTAAATGTTGATACATTTCTAAAGCCTATGATAGCTGCAATGATTTACTTTTCAACCAATCAGAAAAAAACTACCATAGCCTGTCTGCCTCAGTATATAAGCTCAGACGTGGAGGTACCAGTTATAGTTTGACAATGGGGTATAGAAGCAATCGCACAGGTGTGATGTTGAATATTTTGGAACTAATTTGACTGGAAGTTGTTGCTGCCGTAGGCAACAACAATTTCTAGTCAAATTAATTGCAAAACATTCATCGGGATAAATATTACATAAAGAATGTAATGCATTGGCACTTACATGACATCACACACTATCGTTTGAGGAGACAAAATGGTGGCGATCACGGGTCAAGATTTACTCGATATTACAAAGCAGATAATTGTGATACAGAAACGAAAATGTGATAGGATATGTATGATATGGAATATATAAAACATAATTTATCGGTACAATACAACATTTAAGATGAGGTTAGCATCGCTTTAATCAGCAAAAGGCAAGGTTCAGCAGAAGGCGGGGCTATCCTTTGTGATGTGCACACTAGTTAATATTATTTTTATGTCTGTATTACTCAGTGATTCACAATATAATCTTTCATTTCATTTCAACCACATTGTTATTCATATCCCATTTTCCATATTCCTTTCATAATTCTCAGGTGTTTACAAAACTAAAGCGCTATTCCAAGCATCCAGACTTTAATCCAGACACTGTGGGCAAGGTGTCAGTGGCGTGTCGGTGTATCTGTGAGTGGGTGCTGGCTCTCGAGCATTATAATGACGTATATAAGGTCAGTGATAGAGGGGATCTATTTCTACCTATGCTCCACCCATGATTGCCTATGCTCCACCCATTTCTACCTATGCTCCGCCCATGTCTACCTATACTCCACCCATTTCTACCTATGCTCTCCCCATTTCTACCTATGCTCTGCCCATTTCTACCTATGCTCTGCCCATTTCTACCTATGCTCCATCCACTTTTTTACATGTGTTGGAAACAATTTGAAACTGAAAACTACATCGCCTGATTCTAAATTTTAAGATATCTACAGGTAAGCTGTTGAATATTTTGAAACTAATTAGACTCAGTGCTGTTGCTTCCTATGAAGCATTAACTCCAACTCAAAATATTCAACAAAATTACTATTAAATTGTAAATTCATAATAGCTTAGATTCATACACATTCATGACATGCCTTTCGATTTTTATAACAGCGCTACGTCATTATGATTGTGATGTCAGCTAACTAGTGACGTAATTGATTATGACGTCAGATACTTGACTGATACCTCGGAACCCCCTTTTTAGCTTTTTATCCCCTGGTCTGGAAGACAGGGTGATATAGTGATCAGCATGTCCGTCCATCCATCCATCCGTATCTTGTCAACGCAACTCCTAGAGATCTCAATGGATTAACTTAAAATTCTGTCCACATTATCGGTATCATGTGCAGATGTGCATGTGCATTTTTCGCGTAAAAAAGATTTTTCATTACAGAGTTATCGCCCTTTAGATATCTTAAAGCAGTTTCATAAACTGCATTGCCAATCATTTCTTGTCAACGCAACTCCTACAGTTTGGCTCTGATTCTCTTGAAACTTGGTAAGTGTTATCATTACCACGTGAAGGTGTGCATGTGCTATCCGTATACCTGTACATCCATCCATCTGTCCAAAATGTATGTATGTCCGTCTGTCGGTCCATCCATCTCTGACAATCATTTCTTGTCAACGCAACTCCTAGCGGTCTCAATGGATTAACTTAAAATTTCGTCCACATTATCAGTATCATGTGCAGATGTGCATGCGCTTTTTTCACGCCCACAAAATTATTCATTACAGAGTTATCACCCTTTAAATATCTTAAAGCCAATACATAAACTGGAGTACCAATCATTTCTTGTCAACACAACTACAATTTAGATGTGATTCTTTTGAAACTTGAAAATGGACCTCATTACCACTTGAAGATGTGCATGTGCTATCTATATGCCTGTACATCCATGCATCTGTATGGAATGTATGTATGTCAGTCAGTCTGTCGGTCCATCCATCTTTGACAATCATTTCAAGATGTCAACACAACTCCTACAGTTTAGCTATGATTCCAGAAATCTCTGTTTGAGTGACATTAAGGGAGTCTACTCCATCCAGAAACCTGGACTAGAGTAGAGTTTTGTGGTTCTTGCATTAAAAGGCATTAAATGCAAGATTAGAAATCTTCTGGCGCTAAATGTAAGTAGATTTATTTAGCAAGTAGTGATTGAACGATACATATGTTTATGTGTCTAATAAAACGACAGACTAACCCTAATGTGTTATCCATTATCTCCCCTGAAATACTTAAAATTCATCAAAATTGTCTTGTTCGTACTAGATCTTGAAGAATTTTGAACCTATCCTCTCAATTCCTTTGTCACTGAATGTATATTAATTGAAGAAGCAGTGCTATGATTCCATTTTGAAGAAATTCATCCGTATTTTCCTGAACTATCGCCCTTGAAAAACTTAAAATTCACGAATTTTCTCTTGTCCGTGCATAAATTGAACGGATTTGAACCTCCACTTACAAATCTATCTTTCTTTAAGACGAGATGCAGTGTCAGGATTTCATTTTTCATTGATTAGTTTTAGAATATCTGAAATGTTTGGATCCGGTGGAATATGCCATCTTCTGGTGGCTCTTGTTTAGATTTTTATCAAATTATCCTTGCTAGTTCTAGGAACTTAATTATTACGGCGACCTCAGCAGGCCTATCACTTCAATGAACATGACTCAACTGAGATTTAGAACCTATCTAGTGGCCCTTTCCAGTTTTTGCTAAGCCCCGCCCATCATTATCTTAGCTCCACCCACACCTTGCTCGTGTTGTGATTGATCAATCCCTGAATGCCCTGACTATAAATTTCCTGAAAACTATACAGTTACTATGGCCTATGGCAGCAACAGCGCCCAGTCAAATTAGTTTCAAAATATTCAACAGGATATTTATTAAAGAGTAAAGACACATAATTCGTACAACAATGCATAGTCTGTCTTAATAATGATGTCATTGATTGTGATGTCATTCTATACATCATGTAGCTGATTATGACGTCATATTATGAATGGATACAGTAGAAAGGCTCATTCAGTATATAAGGGGAATTTTGACATTACAATTCAGCAACAGCACCCAGTCAAATTAGTTTCAAAATATTCAACAGGATATTTATTAAAGAGTAAAGACATACAATTCATACAACAACGCATAGTCCGTCTTCAACTATGCATTTGTGACTTACTTATCTACGTCATTCATGATGATGTCATTCTTTACGTCATGTAGCTGATTATGACATCATATTATGAATGGATACAGTGGAAAGGCTCATTCAGTATATAAGGGGAATTTTGACATTATAATTCTATAAAAGATTGCAGAGTGGCAACTGTTACCGGCAGAACTCAGAATCTTTTTAGTCTAATATAAATGTTTTATCGACTTACTGTAGGTTTAATGTGATCTGTTTAAATCAGCCATCTTTAAAGGTGCATATTCACATCAAAATGCTTGAAAATAAAATTGTTAAAATTGTATACTTTTAGAGGCTTAAATTGTGTGCTTAGATGGAATGGAATGAAATAAGTCAACATATAATGATTTCATTCCATATAAATAAATTTCATATTTTTAGTTGTGAAATCAAATTAGAGATTCGTGTCTCTAATTCAATTTCACAACTTTAAAAATTATATTACTTTATATGGAATGAAATTATCATATGCTAAGATTTATTTCGTTTCATTACGTCCTTACACACAATTTAAGCCTCTAAAAGTGTACAATTTTAACAATTTTATTTTCGAGCATTCTGGTGTGAGTATGCACCTTTAATTATTAGCTCACCTGACCAGAATGGTCAAGTGAGCTTATGCTATGGCGATCGTCCGTTGTACGTCAACTTTTGCTTTAAAACGCTACTCCTCATTAACCGCTTAGCGGATTTCAACCTGATCTGGCAGGAATGACCATAAGGATGTAGGATTCAGAACTTATATACAGAATTTTGATTGGCCAATTTTTCCGGTGGCCATCTTGGATTTCAGAAAATTTTGGGAAATAAGATAAAAGCCTACTCCTCATTAACTACTTGGCCGATTTAAAAGCAAACTTGGCTGGAAGGTCCCTAGACTGGTATGCTTCAGAACTTATGTACAGAAGTTTGATTGGTGAATTTTCTTGGTGGCCATCTTGAATTTTCCGAAAAATGGCTGAAAATCGTTTAAAATGCTACAATTCATTAATTGCTTGGGCAATTTCAACCAGATTTGGTGTCAAGAATACTAGACTAATAGGTTTCCGAACTTGTATACAGAATTTTGAATGAATTTTTTCGGTGCCCATCTTGGATTTTTTTAAACCCGTTAAAAGCTGACTGTTCATTAACCACTGGGCAGATTTAAATCAAACTCAGTGGGAATGACCCTAGAGTAGTATGCTTCAGAACATGTATACAGAATTTTAATTGGATAATTTTACCGGTGGCCATCTTGAATTTTCCCGAAAATTGGTGGGAAGTTGTTTAAAACGCTACTCCTCATTAACTTCTTGGGCAATTTCAGCCAGACTTGCAATTGACTGGAAGGATTCTAGGGTGGGAGGTTTCAGAACTTGTATACAAAATTTTGATTGGTCAATTTTTCTGGTGGTCATCTGGGATTTTCTGGAAATCAGTTAAAAGCCTACTCTTCATTAACCACTGGGCCGATTTCAATCAAACTCAGTGGGACTGATCCTAGAATAGTATGCTTCGGAACCTGTATACAGAATTTTGTTTGGACGATTTTTTCGGTGACCATCTTGAATTTTCTGAAAATTAGCTGGAAATTGTTTAAAGCGCTACTCCTCATAAACTTCTGGGCCAATTTCAGACAGTCTTGGCTAGAAGGACCCTATGGTGGTAGGATTCAGAACATGTATACAGAATTTTGATTGGTCAATTTTTCCATTGGCCAGCTTAGATTTTCCGAATTTTTTGGAAATCATTTAAAAGGCTACTCCTCATTAACCGAGTGGCCGATTTTAACCAAAGTGAGCTGGACGGACCCTAGGCTGGTATACTTCAGAACATGTATACAGAATTTTGACTGCTTGATTTTTTTTGGGTGGCCATCTTGGATTTTCCGGAAAATGGGAATTCGTTTAAGACACTATTCTTCATTAACCCCTGGGCAATTTAAACCAAATTTAGCTGGAAGGATCCTATAGTGGTAGCCTCTAGAATATCTATTCCCAATTTTGATACGTCAATGTTTTGGTGGCCATCTTTGATTTTCTGAAAATGATCCGGAACCATATCAGTAGTCTGATTTCAACAAAACTGGGTCGAACAACTCTATGATGGTAGTCTTCAAAATGTCAAATGAGGATCTGGATTGGTCTATTTTTTTGGTACCCATCTTGGATTTTGCGAAAATTATCCACGTCTATTTAAATGCAAATGGTTCAAATGTTAATGGTTCAGGTGAGCGTCACAGGCCCTTTCTGGCCTCTAGTAGTTCCTTGTTATTTACTGTTTCATGTGCTTCATTTTCTCAGATGGTTCGTCCGAAACAAGATGAAGTGAAGAAAGCCAGGGAGGCTTTACAAATGGCACAAGATAATCTTTCTCAAAAACAACACAGCCTAAAAAAGGTCAGAGGTCAATTCAAGAAATACGATAGTTTATCACGTGTTCAAGCCCTATAAGGAATGGAGTGATACATTTCTAGCTAAGCAACACATATTTTATATGCGTGTTGGAACCGATTTTAACCCTTAACACTCTGATATCACAGAAACTGGATGTACATTTTTCAACAATTTTGGTGGACGACGTTGCTGTCTATGACAGCACCATCTCCCACCAAATTTGTTGAAAAATGAACACCAGTTCATCTTTTGATTTAATTTGAAAATTTAAAACTTTGACATCAGATTGGTACGGGTTAAGACTTTGAAACCTGAATTCGCAGAATCCCAATTTCATGATAACTATACACGTCAGGTAAACTGTTGAATATTTTCAAACTAATTTGACTGGGAGCTGTTGATGCCTGTGGCGGAAACAGCTCCCAGTAAAATTAGTTTCAAAATATTCAACAGAATAGGTATTACATTTTAAATTCAGTAAAGACATACAATTCGTACACTTTCATGACAGCCTTTTCGATTTTCATGATGGAGCTACGTCACTTTGAATCAACTGACATATGACTATTTAATTATGATACTTGAGTGACTGATCCATCATTTTCAATGAAACTCTAACTTTATTCCTTACATTGATTGCATTCATTTCATATCATAATAAGAGTTGCATATAGTGATGCAATAGACATTGAGCAGTTTAGAAATAAATTAACCCTTTGATTGTCAAAATTTGTGTAGAAAGTTATATTATTTGCTTAATGGCCAATTCACCATTCCAGTTTTAGCTATACCCCGCCTACCTCTAACTAAGCTCCACCCACACTTCGCCATGTTGGGATTCATCGATCCCCAAATAACCTGACTATCAATTTCCTGAAAACTATACAGGTAAGCTGTTGAATATTTTGTAACTAATTTGACTGACAGCAACAGCGCCCAGACAAATTATGTTAAAATTTAACTAAAGGACACAGTTTTTTTGTCATATTACATGTTCTAGGAAAGGGGTGCATCCTATAATCGAGTACAGTCTTTGAGCACATTTTTTTGGCCAACTTTCATAATAAAAATTAATGATACCATGGAAATTCAATGGTACAAGTTCTCGCCGCCTTACAACTATGTTTAACATATACCTCAAAACATCATCGCGGAAGTGAAATTATTAAATTGGAGCGCCTAAATATTGCGTATCCATTAATAAAAATCATTTATTACATCAAAATTAATCCTGAATTTGACATAAAATGGCATCCAGAAAAGATATAAATCATGTGATTCACCTCCAAACGCAAAAGATTGTTTTTAATTAGTGAGTACTCAGATAAAATATTCTGGACTCTGAATACTATATATTATCATTGCGCGATATGAACTAAGTATTGTACTTTAGGTCTGATCCATATCCGCTTGATAACAAACTCCCGTTAACGTATGAGATCTCGCGAGAACACAGCACCTCCAATCACAAAAGAGTCAGCGGCTCACCAACGTAAGAAGCGCTATCTCTCATTTTAATTCTGATTTCGTTTTGGATCGTTTAATGTTGGTCAGCATTACAAAATTAATGCGCAATGCAAGAGTAAACACGGTTCTATTATTAATTTTTACTGAAGAGAAATATTATTTCTCTGTTCTGATTGGATAAATTCTCCAGTACAAGGCAATGAAAATAGAGAATGGCAGATATTAGAAGAATTCTAGTAAACACAACTGCTGATCTGACTGCATTCCTAATATCACATGATTTCCATATTTTCAAGGCGACATTATATGTCAAAAGTAGCATTGATTTTAATGTAATAAACGATCTTTATTAAAGATACGCGATATTTAGGCTGTCCCATTAAAAATTTCACTTCCACAATGATATTTTTGCGGCGTACATTAAACATAGTGGTACGGCGGTAAGCATGCATATGGAAATTGCATTAAATAGTAAATTAGGGCTGGGTGGTATACCGGTTTCACACCGTCTCATGGTTTTTTATGGCGACGGTTTAAAAACCATTACAAAAATAAAAAACCGAAAAACCGTCCGTAAGATCACCATTGCGCAAAATCTGGTGACTGTCCTAAACTAGTTTGTTCTTGACTTGCAGTTTAATCTTATCATCCAGTGTAACCATTTGCTACTATAGACCTAAAATACAGTCATCTATAACTATTAGCCTGGGAAAGCAAGGGTGTTGGTGAAATCTCAACAAATCAGCCGAGGACAACCCTGTGCAAATGTGATTTGATTTGCCAGCAATTAATTTTACATGACATAAGCTCTGCGAGTTCAATGTAAGATTGAATAATTTGAAAATCTAAATTTCGTCTTTGCAGCAAATAATCCTTTTTTCAATTCGAGTTTGTACTATGTTTAATTAGGATTCCAAATGTGACATGATACAAAAAAAAAAAATCAAGAAACGTGCTGCGAAAACAACGACACTATACAATGAACTCCCAATCCAAAGAAATCATTATTTCCCTTAGATTTCGACAAACATAAAATGATCCATCACGGACTAAGACATATGAGACAAATTGCTTGAACGCCCGAGAAATGAAAACGATTAAGTTGCTTCTTACGTTGGCGGAGTAGTTACAAGTAAAATACACCTCTTAGCCTCTCAAATATGAGCATGCGTAATGTGATTCGTTGTTAACAAATTCTTCACTTCACGGAATATTCACTACTATCAATTTTATGAATGAAATTCATAGTATTTTTTATCACATGACTTTTCTGCTCGATATGCGTTAGAATCACATCGTTTTGTTTTACGGCCCGGTCTCTTTCGTCTTCGTATATCTTCAAGTATGGAGTGTTGATTTAAGTAGATTTAAGATAGATTCACAAATCATTGCGTTTATGTTGTCAAATTGTCATAATCTCTTTATTGTATGACATATGAACCTCAAAAAATAGTCAAACACATTTTTTGTGATAATTCTTGAGGCGCGATTTCCGGGAAATGGCTACTCTTTAGTTACATGCTGAATGACATTCACCTGCTTGAACGACAGTTTATTGAGTAGTATTACTAAATACCGAGTACTCGAATACAAACACATAACTTACTAGACTAGATCATACTGTAGGTGGTTTTACGAACTCTAACCGTATGTGCGGTACTCTACTAGGAGCCTAAACTCACTCTCATATCCGGGTTCCTACTTACACGCGTTAGATTTTACTACGCTTTCGAAAATAGTTACCTAATAACAGTGTTGAAAATCAACATTTTAGTAGTTAGTGTTGTTTTCACGACATCACATGAACCAGACTTTATTTATTTAATTTATTTTAACTACTATTTTGAGATAGATAGCGTCGAAGTGAGCAGTCATACGTAGTTACCGTTCTAATTTCGTGGCAGTTTACCTCAGTGTTCAAATCGCAAAATACATGTACTGTAGCTAATGAAAATGGCATATTTTCATATTTCAAATTATTTTAAATCATTCTAACCCCTTAAACCGGTATTTCATTAATACCGGTTTAACTAGTGATGCCATCACTGGCTTTCTTTTAGGCCAAACGGCCCAGCCTTATAGTAAATACATACAATTCATACAACAACGCATAGTCTGTCTTCAATTATGTGTTTGTGACGTACTTATCTATGCCATTCATGAAGTCATAATGATGTCATTGATTATGATGTCATTCTACATGTCACATAGTTAATTATGACATCATGATAGATGGGTAAAGTGGAAAGGTCCATTGCAGGCCAAGAGAATGCTATTTTTGATAATTTTTCAAGAGCGAATGGCTTATAGAGCCAGTTATTCCAGTGCTAAAATTCCAAATATAGACTTCCTAGCCTTCAAATGGACATTTCTCAATACAATGCAGATCCAGCCTTGCGTTCCATAGGGAAAACAACAGAACGTTCTGCTAAAATGTCTCTGCAGAAAACTAGTTTCTCCTATGGAATGATACATTTTGTTAGAGCGCTCTTCTATTTCGCGCAAAGGATGTTGGGCTACTGTTTTCTTAGCAAACATTCCATATAGAATAGTTGTTTTCCAGGCCGCTATGTTAGAACGACCTATTGAAACTATTTTTTGCATCTCTTATGGAACGTAAGGCTGACTTAACTCTTAACGTGTTAACTGTTTTACAATGTGTACATTTACTTAAGAATTGTATTTTGTGGATCACAGATTCAAGACCATTTAGGGAAGTTAGAGGATCGCTATCAGGACAGCGTCAATCAGCGAGAAGGTCTTAAAGAGAAAAAAGAGCAGACACGATTACGCCTTCAACGAGCCTCTGTGTTGATTAACGCTCTGGCTGGAGAAAAGGTAATAAAGCTGACCTCCAGAGGCTAAGGTTCATGTAGGTCAAGGAAAACTGGAAATTTCGTCAATTTTGAAAATATTAACCCTTTAATGGTCAAATTTGTTCAAGAAAATTTATTTATCTGCCCATTGAATGTCCATTTACTGGCCACGAGAATACAATTTTTGAAAATTTATCACTGGAATGACTGGCTCGATTATCGAGCCAGTCATTCCAGTGGTAAATTTTCAAAAGTTGAGTTGTATTCTCTTGGCCTGTAAATGGACATTCCACAAGACCATAATAGAGGCCGGTTTTGGATGGTATGACCATTAGAGGGTTAATGTATATCTACAGTTTGGTTATGATTTAGCTGTCTGAATGCTGCAAGCCACTAGACAATAATTTCAATGGTCAATAACCCCGAACCCGCTGAATATTTTAGAAACAATTTGACTGAAAGTTTTTGGTGGCTTAGCTACCAACAACTTTCAGTCAAATTGTTTTCAAAATATTCGGCTGGTCCAGAGTTAAACCCCATGAAAAATGTAGTCTGCAGAAATTCAGCAGACAGACAGTTAAGTACCAAAATCATCCACCCAACTGATGGTGCTTAACCCATTACTGGTAAAATTTGGTCAGGAAAATCTAAATAATTGTGTATTTAATATACATTTACTATCCAAGAATAGACTATTTTTGAAAATTTACCACTGGGATGACTGGATTGATTATGGAGCCAGTCATTCCAGTAATAATTTTTTTTTAATAGTCTTCTCTTGGCCTGTTATAGGACATTGACCAACACTGTTTCAATAACTTGTTTTGGCTGGCTTGACCATTAAAGGGTTAAGTTATACCCGAGCTGTGAAAAAAGTGACCACACAAATTATAACCTCGTCTTTAGATGAAGACATCCAGTAAAAGAGTTTTCAAAATATTCAGCTGGGGCATATGGCCATTGCAACATTACAGGTATCTGTCATAGTTGTCCTCAATGCCCTTGACTGGACACGTATTTGAATGTTTGTCTATCCTTCTGTCAATCTATGTGCGTGCGCCTATCTGCACAGCTTTCCATGAATGTGTATTTGTTTCCATAGTATGACTTTGTAATTTGTTCATGGATTCTAGGAAAACTTGGTATATGCATGTATTGTAGCAATGGTTAGCCAGAAAGGCCACACAGTCTCCAAGGCAACGTATCTCACGTGAAAGGGTTAGATTTCAAGAGTGTCATTTCTAGTATGTGGGTGGTAAATGGTTAAATAAATATAATTTCTGGAGGATAACTCTGAAAGACCTGCATGAATTCATAACAACTTTTGTGAATGAATAAACATGAAGAAGACGTCACTTGCTATAATAGAGGGATCTGTTTCTGTTGAATGTTTTGAAACTAATTAGACTGGGTGCTGTTGCTGCCTATGCCATCAACAGCACCAAGTCAAATTAGTTTCAAAATCTTCAACAGAATATTTATTCAATAGTAAATCCATCAAAGACATACAATTTGTACACTTGACGGACTATTCCAACGTCATGACGGCGTATTTCTGTCAATTATCATTGTGACGTTGGTCTGCATGTGAGATAATTGATTATAACTTCATAAACTTGATCAATGGATCAGGTTCATCGATTCGATTACCTTTCAGTGGAATCTGTATGTACCCCTCTGAGTTACCTCCCATGAAATGTTCAGATTCATCAGTGTACTAGGTTAGTAACAAACTATTATCGTTGTGTATGTAAAAAAATAGTTTTAACCTTTACCACAGGTGGTGGTGGGTGGGGTGGTGTGGTGATGGGGGTGGGGGAGGGTGGGTGGGTGGGCTGTACTCACAAATGGTACTTAAGTACAAAAATGATGTCTAAATAGGGTAATTTTAAAAAAACCAGCCTACGTATATATTCAGCCATCGTACTAACACACACCCACTCACATAGCTATGCTGTTCATGGCTGTACTTGCAGTCCTATGATCTCTTGCTATTTGAAGTAATGTTGCAACTGTGGGCTGCTGTCCGCCAATCAGGTTTCAGCTTATGTCGCTTGATGGGCAAAACTTCATCTGATGACCTAATTTACAATGACAACAACAAAAATGATGGCGATGCTGTTGAAATGGAAAGAGATATTTACAAATGTATGTAATTATTTTGCTCTAAACGAGTTATATAAGGAACAGAAAACGTGTAGACTGATTTTTGGAAACAAAAAACTAGTTTGGTTTGTACGCGCACATGTAAATCTGTGTACATCCTTATTTCTTATCGAGCAATTTCATTGGCAGAAGTTGACTCATCCCAGCTCATTAATATTTATGAAGTTTCCTGAACTTTGTGCAGACATCAAAAGCGTGCAAGCCTGGTACTCAATACGGGAGTGAAGTGCGAGGATGAGGATCATGCAATAGGAGGATGGTATTCAGCTAGCTTAAATGGATATTTAGCCACCTCTTCGTGAATATGACGTTACGTTGGATCTTTTAAATAGGTGTGAGTAGTTAGGCAGTTGCATAATTTAGGCACTCATCATGAATACGGCCTCTGATGTCAAAATGTAGGTCATTATGGAGTGAACTGAGGAAAGACTGGTGTACAAAAATTGTTCCTGAAACCTTTTGCTCTCACACAGCTGTTCCTGTCATAGACAGCAACAACTTATAACTACATTGTTTCTAAAACGAAAACCAGCCATTTGAAAAGAATTTTAATTTAAGAATTTGAAATTTCAGTGCAAATTCCATTATGAGTTAATTAAACTTATGTATAACTATCTTGCCTAAATTTGCCTCCGTTCAGGTTCGCTGGTCGGAATCAGTAGAGGAATTAGATACAAAATTAACCGGTTTAATGGGTGATACTCTGATATCGGCTGCAACTGTGGCCTATCTCGGGCCATTCACAACCCATTATCGTCAGCGTCTTATCAAAAAATGGAGTAAGATGTGCTGTGATGACGGAGGCGTACCCATCAGTTCCTCGTACAATGCTGTTCAGAACATGGCTGATGCTAATGAGGTATGTCGCCAGAACCAGATTAAGCCTATTTGGGGCCCAGGTCTAATTAGTTGTAGGGGCCCTTTATTGGGTGTGTCACTGAGGGAAATGGCTACTACTACTGCTACTGCTACTACTACTACTACTACTACTACTACTACTACTACTACTACTACTACTACTAGTACTACTACTACTACTGCTACTACTGCTACTACTACTACTACTGCTACTGCTACTGCTACTGCTACTGCTGCTACTGCTACTGCTACTACTACTACTGCTACTACTACTGCTACTACTACTACTACTACTACTACTACTACTACCTACTACAGCTGCTGCTCTTGCTGCTGTTGCTGCTGCTGCTGATGATGATGATGATATTGCTGCTGCTACTACTACTGCTACTACTACTACTACTACTACTACTGCTGCTGCTGCTGCTGCTACTGCTACTACTGCTACTGCTACTACTACTACTACTACTACTACTGCTGCTACTGCTACTGCTACTGCTACTGCTACTGCTACTACTACTGCTACTACTACTGCTACTACTACTGCTACTACTACTACTACTACTACTACTACTACTACCACCTCTGCTGCTGTTGCTACTACTACTGCTGCTGCTACTACTACTGCTACTACTACTACTACTACTACTACTACTACTACTACTACTCCTGCTACTACTGCTACTGCTACTGCTACTACTGCTACTACTGCTACTACTACTACTACTACTACTACTGATGCTACTAAATATAATAATTTTGTTACGTATGTAACGCTCCCAGCCTAATTAGTTTTAAAATATTCAACAGAATTTTTATTAAATCATAAATTTATCAAAGACCTACAACTCATACGCTAGTGACAGTGTTTTTGATTTTCATGACAGAGCTATATGTCATTCTGATTGTGAAGCCAGCTAACTAGTGACGTAATTGATTATGATGTCAGATACCTGAGTGACACATCGGATCCATCCATTACCACCCAGCCATGACCGCACCACCGCCCACCCACTCGATCATTTACTCTTAATCTCCTTTTATTAGCTCACTAATTAGCTAGCAAAGCCAAGTGATTCTATGTTATACTGACCATTCGTCACCCGCCTCTCTGTTGTTGGTCAACAACTTTTTCTTTTAAACAACTTCTCAAGAACCACAAGGGTGATTTCAATCAAATTTGCCAGGAAGCATCTTGGGATATCTAAGATTATTCTGATATAGCTATCCTTTTTCAATTTACTTCATGACCATTTTGGATTCTATCAAGTCCCTATTTGGTACCGGGTTTAGTTTGACACGTTACCTTGCGTGAGTTGGATAAGGGCTGTTATTTTATTAAAGGCAAGTTTTTAATTCTGTGGACAGTTAAATAAATAACTTAATACAATTGATAATGATAATGGCATGACAATATGAAAACTGCTCAGTGATCTGTGGAACCACTTGCATGTGTTAAAGTTACAGATTTTATAGTAACAGTAATGGAGGATTTTATCTGTCAATCATATGACGTCATGATCAACTACGTCATTAATGATGTAGACAAGTTCATCACGAACGCTTAATTGATGACAGACTAAGCGTTGTACGAATTGTATATCTTTACTATTTAATAAAAATGCTGTTGAATATTTTGAAACTAATTTGACTGGTCGCTGTTAGGAAGCAACAGCAACCAGTTTCTTAAATTAGAAAATTAGTTTCAAAATAATCAACAGCTTACCTGTATATTTTTTCTGGAAATGAATAGTCAAGTAGTTTCGATCGATCCCAACACAGGCAAAGTGTGTGTGGAGTTTAGCTAGAGATGGGCGGGGGCATATGTAAAACTGTATTCATTCATAGATGATCCAATGATGTTGACTCAAATACGTCACTGCCATAAAATATACTAATTGACCATATGTCGTCGTATTTCATGCATGTGTGTCGAAGATGACTTGCTTCTCAAAAATTACATATCTTATGTAAACGTTTGATAAAAATTTAACAGATATATATGAAAATAACCTTATATAGCTTAATTTAATTGACAGGTGTTACGCTGGCAGAATGAAGGTCTCCCAAGAGATAGTCATTCAACAGAAAATGCATTGTTTGTGAAGAAAGGCTTAAAGTGGCCATTACTGATTGATCCACAGGGACAGGCAGAGAAGTATGCAGCGAACGTATTCTCATCTCAATAACTTTATATATTCTCCCAACATAGATGTAAAAAGTGTAGATCGCTCATGACCCTTTCAAAAGCGTCATTTCAGAGTTCAGTATTTTCTCGCCAGTCTCGTTTATATGAGAATATTCTATTACTAACAAAATCATATTTTTGTTGCAAGTTTTTCCTAGTGGAATAAAAAGTTGGATTAATACATCAACCAAATTTTATTTACGATAAAAATATATAAATTCCAGTCATGAGTGTCGGCTTTTGCTTCTGTTTGCCAATTAGTAGCGATTATGCAACTGTAGCGCATGCACAGCAAGGTTAGAAACATCTGTGTTCTGATTACTGAAAAACATTGGAGACACAACATTATGTATGCCGGCACTGTATTATAGACTGTCATGGTTGGACCCGGCAGTATACAGAAGAATGCAAAGAGCACTGAGAAACATCATGATTGACTGATAGTTGTTGACAAATTGCCAAGATGAAATGATCACACGAGCTGTACAGCTGTTGCTGACAGCTTGCTTCAACATGTCGAAATCTGAAGATACCAAGTCAGTTACACTGGCAATTTACTGAACTGACATCAGCGATGGTGGCGAGAACTAGCCCCATAGTGAGGCTATGTACTTGATCACTCTATAGCTATACTACCGCTATGGTTCCCAATTTGAATTAACACATTGCATCCGGAATAAAATGTTTTCAAGGAAGCGAAGTAGGAAAGCTGTTGAATAATCTTTAAAAAAATGTAATTAACACTTATCACACTGATATTAAAAGGTTAATTCTCAGATGTTGCTGAAAGTTGTGAATTTTGAAATCTAAAATTTCAGACCATCTAAGAGGTAAATGTTATTTCTTTAGAATATTTATATTGTATGTCAGCTTCCCCAGCTCGGTATATATTAAGTAGAATAGAGGAATCCAGTTTTAGCTATGCCCGGCCCATCTCTAGCTAAGCTCCACCCATACTTTGCCTGTGTTAGGATCAATCGATCATTGTACTCTCTCAATCTCAATTTCCAGAAAATTGCTGTTGAAAGCTGTTGAATAGTTTGAAACTAATATGACTATGCTGTTGCGGCCTATGGCAGCAACAGTGCCAAGTCAAATTAATTTCAAAATATTCAACGGTATGGTTATTAAATAGTAAAGACATGCAATTCGTACAACTCGACAAACTATTAAGCATTTAAGGCGGACTGAATCATGTCACTCATGATGTAATTGATTATGACATTAGCCTATATTTGACATTGTTTATTATGATGTCATAAGATTGATTGAGAAACTGGATTCCTCTTTTCTCTTGACCTGCAAATGGACATTCCCCATGACAAGTGGAGAACCCGCTTTTAAGCGTATTCACAACTAGCAGAATCCAACTCTAGCTATGCTCCACCCATTTTTAGCTCAGCTCTGTCCACTTTGTATATAGAATATATCTATATACTTTGAACACTGAATGCCCAGAATCGCAAAATATTCAATGGAATGTTTATCAAATTATAAATACATACAATATATTTACAAGACAGACTTTGTGATTTTGTGACGGAGCTACGTCATCTTAGTTATGACATCAGCTAACATGTGAAGTATTTGATTACGACATCAGATACTTGAGTGACAGATTGGATCGATCCTTTTATTAAAATATTTTGTCATGTCTTGCTTCTGCATGGCTAGTACTCATCTGATACTTGATTGAAAGAGCTTAGTTAATGTGCTTTAATTTTGATAAATTCCTGTTTAAGACTTTTAGCCTCTCTTTTGTCAATAGCACCTCAAAATAGCACTCAAAATACTACTCCTGTCAATTAGCACTTGGATGGTTAAGATTTTTCAAGAAAATTATAATTTGTTCCATTGAAATGTAAGATAATAACTTTCTATTCTCCTGCAAATAGCCATTCCTCAATTATAAATACATCAATGACGTACAATACATTTTTCCTCAAATCTCTGAAAAAGTAAATTCTTTATGATATAAAACTTATTCTGTTGAAATTTTGAAATTAATTGGACTGGAAGCCATTGCTGCCTTAGGCAGCAATGGCTTCCAGTTAAATTACTTTCAAAATATTCAACAGTTTTCCTGTATGGGTGTCTTGAAAATGAGATATGGGAATTCCTCGCTGAAAGGTTTAAAGGGGTTAATTGATATGAGTAACATTTTTAGCGCTTTCCCATGTGGTTATCACAAGAATGGTTAATGTGGATACTCGACAATGGTTAAAAATTCCTTGGAAATAGGTCGTTGTAAATTCCTGTTTTGTCACCCTGCAATGAGGCTTGTTCTACTGTCATGTCTACAGATGGATTAAGCAGATGGAAGGCAGTCCACTGAAGATAATATCTGCCCAAGATGTGAACTACATGAGAACCATGGAACGAGCAATTAGAGTGGGTGAACCAGTCCTCCTAAAGGTATGATTCCCTTCTCTATGGCATGCCGCTGGTGACCCATACACACTTATCTTCCAGTTTTTGTTACCCTCACCCCATAAGAGGTTATTGTGATCAAGTCTGTCTGTCTGTCTGTTGGTCGGTCGGTATCTGTCTGGGTCGGTTGGTCGGTCGGTGTCTTTTCACATCAAGAGTATACTTACCACCCTGATACTCTATGATATTTTCCAAATATCGACCTAGCTTCAATAAGGCTCAGAATTAAAAAGAAACCGCCCCCACTGGGCAGGTTACTCAACTGACAGTGCAGCGGATGTGCGGCCCAAACTGGTGCATGCCTGGGGCTGTCACTTTGTCTTCTCAAATTATTGACCTGCCATTGCAACATGCTTTGATTATTTTGAAGCCCTTAAGTTGTTTTGCAACTTGCTTTTAGACTATTATAAGATGTCTGATGCTGCCAAGTCTGTATTTTCAGACACATTTAGCTGATTTCTGACATGTGTCGTTCATCTGAACAATTATTTATACTTGGTTTTCTGGGTCCAAATAATTTATTATGAGGTTGCAGAGGGAATTATTACCATAAGAAGTAATTTTTCTGCATTCTCCCCCCCCCCCACCACAGTGTTTGGATTCAGGATCAGGTATTCCTGTTGTTGTTCAGCAAACTTCACTCGTTCTTCAGGAGTTTATCTTCTGAGGTTAAGTATGGAGAGTAAGTTTTCAGTCATTTTATTTCTAAAAAGTGTTGTGCTATTTATCTCTCTTGATGGTTTGCATTGGTTAAATTGTGTTTATAAAGTTCAAACTACTAATGAATCTTTGTTTGAGTGTGGAGTCTAGCACTCACCTCTCAAGTATTT
The DNA here is from genome assembly GCA_034401795.1 of Chaetoderma sp. LZ-2023a. Taxonomy (NCBI): domain Eukaryota; kingdom Metazoa; phylum Mollusca; class Caudofoveata; order Chaetodermatida; family Chaetodermatidae; genus Chaetoderma; species Chaetoderma sp. LZ-2023a. Next base: position 70,357,161 of record CM067373.1, read on the forward strand.
ATGTTCAAATTCTAATTGTCTCCCTTGTCTTTGTGACAGAAGAATAAGAAGTTTTTAGGATTTGTTTACCTTTAGTCAGGTCCATAGTTTTTCTATGGGCCTGGCATATCGTTTTCATCTAGGGGTCTAAGTATCCTTAAGGAATTTATTAGCCCTCTGCAATTGGTTTTTTGGTTCGTCATAGCTAAAAACTAATTGTTCCTGTTTGTGTCTTTTCAGAGGGATATTGAAAACAAATGCCCTTCCTGCCACCGTTTCATGAAGGCCAGCTTTTTCCCTCATTACTGCACTAGGTGCAGTACATGCGGGCCTTTACTAAATTGCCATGTTTGTGAGTCGTGGATGGTGGAGGTTTTTACTGACATTATAAATCAGCCGGTAAAGGACTGGGTGGCGGATGAGAAAAGGCGACTTGACAAAGAGTCATGTGGTAAGAAGAGCAAGGCATCCATGCCCGACATGGAGGCTTCCGTCTTGAGATGATGGGAGAAATGAAGAAGACAATCATAGATCTTGTCCCGGAGTTGCTTCGCAGCATGCTTCCCGGTTCAAGTTAGTCATTGTCTTCCTCATTTGCTCCAGGACAGAGTGTTCCCGTCTCTGGGTCTGGTTCTCTTAGGAAGACAGTTTTCGTTGTAGACCCAGAGACGGCTCCCGCTGGTCCGGCGCTGAGGCTTGCCTCGCCCGTGGACCTGGGAGCGAAAGCCATGGCCTGGAAAGTTTGCTTATTGAACGTTCTAGAGCAGCCTAAGGCAAAGGGTATCAGCGCCTCATGCGATACCCCTCTTGCCCAGGCTGAGTTTAATCCATTTTCAAGCTTGGCAGCTAATCTTTCTGGGCAGGAAGAAGAGGACACTGTTATGGCCTGCCGATGGCCACGGAAATGGAAATCCTTCCCCATCCCCCCCCCCCCCCCCAGGGGGCATGTGGGTGACCTTTTCCATGGAACTACTTCTTCGGGAGTAGGTTTCATGGCTAAATGGCTAGGCCGGCTTGGAGCTGATGGCCATCCATACCGCATCCCTTGGCTTGCCAAGAGATACCATGAGGAAGACCTGGACTATGTCATCATGCAGGTAGCCGCCCATGACGCCATAGATCCTGCTCCTGGAATAGCCATGGCACAAGCAGGTCTATATGGCTTCCCTGCCTATCCAGGGTTATTTCCAGCTCCAGCTGCTACCCCACCCGTGAATGTGGTTGAGGACGACAAAGGCCCTAGGGTTGTCGAGCATTCACAGGTGGACACCGAGGAGGACTTATTTAATGCTTGCCAATTGCTGGTGAATATCAAGCCGGAACTGCAGGTGGATCCATCGGGTTCCCAGCTAGAGTAGCACCTGTATTTGGGAGGGAAGCCGGTGATGAGTACAATGCCATCTCTCCCGTATGCAGAATATATCATGGATATGTTTGTTGTGGCAGAGACATCCATTCAGCCAAATGGATGCCTTGCAAGGCCCCTTGCGCAGTGGCACGGCCCTGCCGTATCAGTTCTAATCTATATCAGAAGTATGGTGTAATTCCAAAGCCGTGCATGGATGACCCCGCAGCTTTGGGCAAAGACACGCGGCCAGGGTCGCGGTCTGACACGGGACCCTTGTGTGCTAGCCCTTTGTGCAATGCAAATTCCATGCTGCGGGACACGGAGGAAAGTACGAGATGAGCCATCTCGGCTCTCTCACACATTTCCCAGCTCCTACAGGGGGTAGTAGCGGCATCCATGTCCCACCAAGCATCTCCTCTTACAGTCCTGAGAGCCATCCAGGATGGTATTAATCCAATTGAAGCATCTATTCGGGTCGTAGCCGATTTCCTCTGTCACCTTTTTGATGCCTATAGCCTCAAGCCTAACTCTATTGCTGGCTACAAGTCAGCTTTAATGTCAGTTATCCCTTGCTTGGCTAATAGGGGAAGTGATGAAGTATGTAATCTAAATACTTTATCAATGGCATGGGTAATATAAGACCAAGGAATCCTCCAGTGATTCCGTCTTGGAGTTTATCGTTAGTACTTCAAGTATTAGCAGATAAACCCTTTGAACCACTAAGCTCCATTTCCATGAAAATGTTGACGCTTAAAACAGTTTTTCTGATTGCTGCAGCTTCAGCCAGGCGAAGAAGTGAAATACATGCTTTGTCAGCAGAGCCAGACCATTTTGTGGTTACAGGGGAAGGCCTCTGGCTTCTACCTAAAGTTAACTTTATGTCGAAAAACCAGTCTTTAAACTATCCTGGTCAGCCCATAGTTTTACCCGCTTTGACTAGGTTTGATCCTAATTCAAAGGCTTGTCCTGTCCATGCATTAACACGTTATAAACAATGTACACAGGAATGGCGGACGGACCCTAGCACTTTACGGCTATCTTACATTGAACCCCATAGGAGAGCTGCTAAAGATACTATTTCTAGGTGGATTGTGGAATGCATCCATCATCCAGCATTGGCACAAAGCTGCCACGGGAAAACAAGTTGACATGACCAAGGCTCACAGTGTCCGTGGCGTAGTGACATCCACGGCTCTGTTTAATGGAGTGCCGGTGGATGACATTACGTCAGTAGCACAATGGCACTGTGAGTCTAGTTTTACCTCTGTGACACGTCAAATCTGTTTGCCTAATCGATTTTACATAAACGTTAAACTGTATATATTTGTAAATATTGTTTATACGGCTGTTGACTCACACACAGTGCAATTTAGTGGGGGAATCCCCGCTTTTCCGTACTGTTCCTATCATCGCCAGCGGTGATTAAAGGGAATCTCATCAAAATCGGTTAGTCCTATATTTGGTGATGGCTATTTTTTGTCACATTACTTACTAATATGGTGATGGTTCGTGTTTGTTGTGGTTCCATCTGAGAGTATATACGAAATGAAGCTTTCATCCGATGTCTTATAGTTTTATAGTACTTTAGCATGAGTACATAGAGAGCATATAGGACATTGAGGTCATCGCTCCCTCTTTTTACTAAAGGGGTGTGGGGGGGGGTGCACATGTTAAACGGTCATTACTCTCAAACATCAGTCGTGTTAGTCGATGTCCAAGTCATTTCCTGATTATGTTTACATACGCAATTTCAGATGTTTTTTGTGCTCCAAAAGCAAAAGAGCTTGCTCTTCCAGGGATGAGCCGGTCTTCTGACCTTTGCCTCCCTCCCGCCGAATTCTCTTATGAATTCTGGCTATATCATATAGTATCAGGGTGGTAAGTATACTCTTGATGTGAAATAAACGAAATCACAGATTTCTTTTTTCACGAGAGAGTTGATACTTACCACCTTAATACAATCCCGGCCTCTCCACCCCACAAAGGCTCAGTCCATCAGCGTTTTATGTTACAATTTGTCAGCCAATAATTTGGAATAGAAAGAGAAAGCCCTGCGCATGCACGAGTTTGGCCCGCACATCCGCTGGATTGTCAGTTGAGTAACCTGCTAAGTGGAGTCTTATTGAAGCTAGGTCGATATTTGGAAATATCCTAGAGTATCAGGGTGGTAAGTATCAACTCTCATCAAAGATGAAGTCTGTTTGTCTGCCTGTCTGTGTCTTTCTGTGCTTTTTACTGTTTCCCGTTGACTGTGACTGTCTGTCATTCCTATCTTTAATATGTCTCTAATACTTGCTATGCTGTTTGTTACTCTGTCTGTTTGACATTCTACTTTTAATTTACAAGCTGACATTAGAATATAATTTAAAGACTGGCCAGTCAGTTATGAATCAGGTATGAAAGCTATTATCTAATCTATACTGATATGCTTATGCATGTTTATCAAATAACTACTTTTTAAAGTATTATATTTATTATTAATTTCATTATTAAACACACACCCCCCCCCCCCCCCACCAAAATTTAAATCTATAATTTCTGAGAGTATATAGCACTTACTTTTTTGGCGCTGTCTATGGCTTCTAGATTTCTAATGGAGGGTCAAGGTCATGATGACTGAATTAAGAAAAAATTTTTTTATCTCAATTTCAAGGTAACTATGTATACAGTCATGTTAGCTGTTGAATATTATGAAACTAAGTTGACTGGCGCAACAACATCTCCCAGTTAAATTATTTTCAAAATATTCAACAGAATGTTTATTAAATTGTAAATTTTATCAAAGACATTCATTTCATACACTAGCGACAGACTTCAATTTTCATGATGGAACTATGTGTCATTGTGATTGTGATATCTGCTAACTAGTGATGTAATGGAAGAAGCCAGTTTTAGCTGTGCCCCGCCGATCTTTAGCTAAGCTCCAGCCACACTTTGACGGTGTTGGGATTGATCGATCTCTGCACTCTCTGAATTTCAAATTCCAGAAAACTATACATGTAAGTTGGTAAATATTTTGAAACTAATTTGACTGGGTGCTGTTGCTGTCCATGGCATGTTTATTAAATAGTGAAGACATACAATTCATACAACAACCTTTAGTCTATCATCAGTGACGAACTTATCCAAGCCATTCAGGACATTGATTATGACATCATCCTACACATCACATGCCTATGATTACGACGTCATGTGATTGATGGATGAACTGGAATCCTCCATTGATTATGATGTCGGACACCTGAGTGACAGATCAGATCCCTCTATTGGACGTGATGTTATGTATATCATTTGAAGGAGGTTTCTTGAAACTCAGAAGCGATTTGTCTCCTAAGTGCATGTGCCTGTGTTTGTTGTAAATGTTTAATATCTTATTTCAAGTTTTCCATGATAAGGTTGATGAAAAATATTTCTATCATCCTTGTCTCTGTGTTGTTATGTTGTTTGCATGGGCCATTCATTTGTTAATATGTATTTATACATTTTATTTACATATGTTATACAATGTAATTGTTTGATTGATTGATTGATTTCATGATACTATACACATAATAGATGAATCCATTTTAGCTATGCCCCACCCATTTCTATCTAAGCTCCACCCTTGCTTTGCATGTGTTGGGATCGGTTTATCTTCTTTGCATCCTGAATTCCCAGAATCCAGATTTTAAGGTAGCTATACAGGTATGTAGCTTGTTGAATATTTTGAAACTAATTTGACTAGGTGCCCAGTCAAATTAGTTTCAAAATATTCAACAGACTTTTTATTAAACCCTAAATAGGTACAAATTATACACATGACTGACTATTCAACGCTCATGATGAACCTAGATACGTTATTTATTACGCATTTTGCTTGTAATTGATTTTGACATCATATATTTGAATGACATATCGAATCTAGTTTGATTTATTGATTTTGTGGTGCCTGCTTGATTGTTGTCTTGCCTGTGACATGGAACTGAGACATAGGTATCGCTTTTTTGATGGCATCATTGTCAATGTTATGTTCTGTGTTTAGCAAAAGTTCTCAGCTTATTTTTCAAGGATTGGTTAACCATATTGGAACTAAACTTGTATACATAGCTGCCTATCCTGCTAAGAATTTTCCTGATGACATGGAGGCCTCGCTGTCAAAGAGCACAGTCACTCATTTATCTAAGCATCTTAGTTTATATTTCAGGATTGGTTGCGCCTATTTGAATTAAACTTTGACATATGCTTGGGTATGCTGTTAGGAATCATGGTGATATGGAGGTCATAAGGTGAAGATCAGGTCACTCAGACCTTGGCACAAAACTGTTTTATCTATGTTAGGTTTCTGTGCTTAGCCCAAGTTCTTGGTTTATGTTTCAGGATTTGTTGACCCTTTTGGAACTAACCTTGGATTACATGGTTGGCTATGTTAAAAATTCAAATTATGACAGTTAGGTCACATGGGGAAAGGTCAAGCTTACTGTTGCCTTGGTAGTTACCTCTGAATTTTTCAATGCTAAATTTTTGCATTTAGCATATGCTCTTAGTTTATATTTCAGGATTATTTGACCATATTGGAAGTAAAATTTGATATATGGTTGACTATGATGTTAGGAGTCGGCCTAATGGCATTTAGGTCATAAGGTCAATGGTCATGGCCACATTGACTTTGGTGCAATGCTCTGCTTTTCCAGTGTTAACTTTATGTACTTAACTTAGCAAAATTTCTCAGTTTATATTTCTGGAATTGTGGATACTATTGGAACTAAGCTTAGGTATATTATTTGCTATGCTTTTTGGAATAGGCATGATGACATTGCGGTCCCAAAGTCAAAGGTCAATGTCATTGTCCTCTGAGGCTTACCGGTAATAAAGAGGATGAGCGAGATGTTTAATTCCATAGAATTCTTGTTTAGTTACTTGTCTATGTACTGTTTGACCTTGTTCTGGCTGGATTTCAAAGTGATCTAATGGACCTTTCTAGTTTTTGCTATGCCCTGCCCACCTCTAGCTAAGCTCCACCCACACTTCACGGTGTTGGGATTGATCGATCCCCGAATGCCCTAACTATCAATTTCCTCAAAACTCTACAGGTAAGCTGTTGAATATTTTGTGACTTATTTTACTGGGTGCTGTTGCTACCTATGGCAGCAACAGAGCCCAGTCATATTAGTTTCAAAATATTAAACAGTATATTAATTAAAAAGGAAAGACAATTCGTACAACAAAGCATAGGCCGTCTTCAAATATGCTTTCGTGACGTACTTATATACGTCATTCAGGACGTCATTCATTATGATGTCATACTACAAGTTACATAGTTGATTATCTCATATGATGGGTGGATAAAATGGAAAGGTCAATTGTCACAAAACATTGTCTATTGCGTGTCTAACCATGTTGTCTGTCTGCTTATTTCAGTAATATGTTTTGTCTATGATAGTGTGTTGTGCATGTAATTTAAGTACTTAAATGGGGCACTCAGCATGTTATCTTGCAATCAGATTATCTGCGTTTTGGCCTATTGCGCCTTAGTGCTTCTCTTGAAAGCCAAACAAACCCCCATTTTCTCATTGTGTATGACCATGCCTGGGCATTGAACAGCAGTAACAAGGCAGCCACTATTTCTTGATACACTCATATCATGTATTTTATTAGCCTGATATACTCCGGGTGTAAGCACCTGGCCATCACCCAGTTCTTGGGGTAATATTTAGTGGGCTACATTAAGAGTTGTCTCGTATCGCCAGCACCATATGCTAGGCTGTCTACAGGTGATGTGCCTCATCATCAGGACCTTGTAGTTATTTACCAGCAAGCCACACCAAGGTTTATGCTCCCGAGAATTTTGCTTGACCTTTCACCCCCCTATAGTTCAAGTTGTTTCAATAATCAAACATTAAGGCTTCATGCTTAGAGACTTGGACTACAAGTGCACTGGGAATTAAGTCAGGTTTCTGAGTCTTGTTTCTTCCTCATAATTCGCAATGTTCCAGTAGAAAACCTACAAACAATAGATGTGTATTTTAGTATTGACAGTTATGAGGCAGGATCCAGAAGCTGAGTTTGCCTCTTATTGCCAAATATGTTTAAAAATAATATTGTATAGTAGAGTGTATAATAAATTTATTAATAAATGAAATAGAAATTTGTCTTATGTTTGTTCAATATAAAATGATTGATGTTGAGGATGGACTGTGTTCTGTGGTTGAGATAACTTCATGTAGCTATAATCAGTCCTCCTTTGGCCACAGTTTCTTATTTTCAAAATGAATATTTGAAGAGTTGACAGAAAATCAAAATGGCAAACCTTAAAATCAAATAAAAATTTTATAAAGAGATCATGAATTTAGCTCTTTAATGGTCCAAATTTGTCGTGAAAATCTTAATTTTTGTTTAGTGAATGACTATGTGCAGGCCAAGAGAAAGCAATTTTTAAAAATTTATTACTGGAACGACTGGCTCGGTTATTGAGCCAGACATTCCAGTGATAAATTTTCAAAAATAGTCTTCTGTTGGCCTGCAAATAGACACTCCTCAACACCACTGTATTTGCCTTTTTTGGCCATCTTGACAGTTAACGTGTTGACGTGCCTATAACAGCAACATCGTCCACCAAAATTGTTGAAAAAAATGTTCACCAGTTTCTGTGGTACAGACACAGTAAAAGATAGAATATTGGCATCGGATTATAAGTGTTAATGGTACTGTTATTGTTATATTGTAGGATGTTTCTGAAATGCTTGATCCTTCACTGAAACCCATCCTGCTTCAGGAGACATTCTTCAGAGGCGGACATAGGCTGATGAAGCTGGGAGATACTGAGATTGAATATAATGAAAATTTCAAGTAATATTGTGCATGCGTGCGTGTATGTATGAGCATGCGTGCTGGTGTGTGTGTCTGTGTGTGTGTGCGTGCGTGCGTGCGTGCGTGCATGCGTGCGTGTGTGTGTGTGTGTGTGCGTATGTGCATGTGTATGTGTTTGTATGTGCGTATGTGCATGTGTATGTGTTTGTATGTGCATGTGTTTGTGTGCATTTGCGTGCATGTGTGTTTTCATGTATGTGTGCCCACGTGTCTTCTATGCATGCCATATGTTTATGATGTGCTTATTTAAAGTTAGTTTTTATGTCAGCTAAATGGAGGCATCCATTTCTAGCTAAGCTCCTCCCAGTATTTTTTATGTTTGTTGTAATCGATTTGAAATAGGATAAAGCTTAAAGATGCATGTATGATTACTGTATTCTGCGGCTGTAGTAGTAGAAACATCCTACAGCTGCAATCAGACCTTCTTTGCTTTTGCCCACTGTGTCTTGTCCTCAGCCAAAGTCCTTAGCTTCCTCAGATCCATTCTTGACTTGAGTGTACCGAGTCCTGCTTTCTTGAGGTCACCTCGTAGTACGATTAGCAGATTTATGCAATGACGTCCTCTCCTGGCTTTGTATTTTCTGGCTCCGAGTAGGGCAAATTCCAAGGCTCTCTGTGCTGCTGTCTCTTCTGGCATCCTTAGCACATGACCAAACATGGACCATCTTTGCTGGTCGACTCTTACAATCAGCAGCGATGTATTACACATCTTGCATAGGGCATCATTGGAAATTATGCTGTCTGGCCATCGGTGTCCAGTGATGGTGCATAGGTGTTTGCGGTGGCAGGCATCGAGTTTGTCTAGAGCTGCCTTTGGAGCTGCTCAGTGGTTACAGTTATACAGCATCAAGGATATGCAGGTTGCATTGTATAAACGTAGCCTCTTTATCAATGGCATCTTTGATCTATGAATCCATAGCTTCCAGAAGGACTGGAAAGCTGTTTCCCATGATGCCGCATGCAGAAATGTCAGCAGTACTGCAAAGTAGTGAGCCCAGGATTTTACTTTTTCCTCCATGGTTCGCCGCCACGAAGTGGGTCATCATTTTCTATAGTCTCATGCTTTGTCGATAGGTATATGTGGGTGAACTCTGTTTTGGATTCATTCATAAAAAGATTCTCAATTTTTTGTCTGCTTGCAGCTATTGGGAGAAGTTCGTCAAGGGGTTTCTTTTCCTCGTCTATGAAGTCCACATCATCAGCATATTCCATCTCTAGTGGCATGCCCAGTATTGGCACTGGGGGGGGGGGGGGTTGGTCTTGTGGAACTTTCCCGCACAGATTTCAATGCGGCACCAAGGTAGCAGATGAAAAGCACCGGAGATAGACCATCTCCCTGTGGGGAGCCGATTGATGTCTCAAACTCTACAGATTTCACTGACTTGACTCCTACTCTCAGCTTGGTGTCTGCAAGCAGTAGTCTCACTAGTCGTAGCTCATCGTCATTGCAACTGGCCTGGCGTATTACATCTAGGATCTTTGAGCTTTTAATTGTGTCGAAGGCTCGTGACATGTCAATTGCCATTTTGTGGAAGTCCCAGTGTTTGGACATGACTACCGACACGAGCATGCATTGACCCCATACAATGTCTGCACAGTAGAGCTGGGTGGTCTGACGGTAGTACCGTGAGGACCGCGGTATACCGTGAACCGATACCGTGACCGTTGACATTTCCAAGTACCGTGAATACCGTCCATAATGTTTGAGTAATATTTGAGAAATATATTCATAAAATCTGACTTGACCAAGGGTAAATAAGTGCTAATGGTGCCAAAAATACAGGCATCCCTAACTATTAGCCGAGTTGAGGTGAAAGGGTCGTTGTAAAAACAAACATCAAGACATCAATTACAAAATAATGACAGGCGGAATTGCATGTCAAACGTACGTCTTGAAAGTCTCACGGTAAAATTGCTTTATTTAAAACATCTAAACTCATTCTCTGGCCGTCCGCCGGTAGTAATTACTCTATAATATATTCCCTATTCCCTTTTCTATTATTTGTAATTTATTACTCCAAGCATTTTGTCACCGAACAAACACGCTAGAATACCAAAATAACATACAAACTGCGCGCTATTCAAACATAACAGTAATCTCGCAAAGACGTATCTGATTGGTTGTTCATGAACTAGACCGTGGGAAAATACATTACTATGCTGAATTTATCAATGAAAATTTACTAAAACGTAGTATTTGCTCGCGCCGTTTTGATCACGTGCTAATTTATTAACAACGAGCAGTATTGAAGTCATTAGGGGGCCTATTTGTTATTTTTCTGGCTTGTTTTAAGAAATTTCTTTAAGGATTAAATCCAGTTTAAGTAACGACACCTAAAAATTATAGTGTTTTAGTTTTTGTAATTCATTTTTCAACTGGCTACACGTCGGAAGTTCGCGCAAATAGCTTTTTACACGCATTGTTCACTTGAAGCATGGTGAGTAACGAGTCTGCACATCGGGTACTCGGTAATTATCAGAAGCTTTGGAATCGGCTATATTCAATGTCGTGTTATATGTATGTGTATAGGCCTTGTTTTCGCGAGTAACAGAATATACGACTCCAACAGAAATAAAAGAGTACAACACTCGCCTCGTTTAAATAGTCGCAGATTTTGTCTGGACTCTGTTTATCAAAGCGCTCGACTGGCAAAATAAACCATTTGCTGGGCGCACGCATTAATAGCAAGAACACTCCAGATTGAAAATAGTGCACCCCAATGTCTCAAACAGTGGGTTATAGTTAGCGAGTCGACCACACCCTTTGACCGATATTCCCGTGAATGATATTACGTCAATAAAAATAGTGACCTAATAAAATCGTGAAACTAAACACGCGCAATAGCCATGTTTTTCTTCTCTAAATCAGGAAGCCGATTTATTTATTTTACCTATATTTACCGTTGATTGGAGATGGAAGTGAAAAGGAAATGGAAAAAATTGTTCAAATTTGGTGGCATGCCTCAAGCTCAGATGACGGTATACTGTGGTACCGCGGTATTTTTTCATGGTACCGATACCGTCATGTAAATATCAATAGCGTCGATGGGAAGGTGGTGCATAAAAGCTGAATTGATTAGGTGCATGATCGGGTTTGAGATAATGTCACTTGCATATTTAAATAGTTCATTGCTCATGCCATCATGTCCAGATGCACATCCATTTTTCAGGGCTTTAAGTGCCTTCTCAACTTCTGCTGTTTTAATTGGTGTTAGTAATGGCCTGGGGTCTCCTGAGAATGGGTGTAAGGGCTCATCATCGTTGTCAGTGAACTGTTCCTTGAACCATTCTCGGATCGCCTCGGCCTTTACCTGGTCAGTCCGGATAAAGTGTCCTTCAGAGTTGTGTACATTGAGTGGTGGTGTGTAGTCAGTAACTCTCAGATGCATATTCACAGCAAAATGCTTGAAAATAAAATTGTCAAAATTTTATACTTTTAGAGGCTTAAATTTTGTGATTCAATTTCACAACTTAAAAAGTTATATTAATTTATACGTAATGAAATCATCACATGTTAAACTTTTTTTCATTTCTTAGCATCTAGGCATACAATTTAAGCCTCTAAAAGTATACAATTTTATTTTCAAGCATTTTAGTGTGTATATGCACCTTTAAGAGATAAGTTTAGGATGTAAAATTTAATTTTTGATAAATTTTATATTCTATGTAAAACACATATATACATGGATAGTGTTTGCATAATATACCCTGATTTTTTGCAGATTATACCTGTCCACATCTCTGGCAAATCCTCATTACCTTCCCTCAGTGTTCAACACAGTGATTGTGATTAACTTTACTGTCACATTCGATGGCTTGGAAGAACAACTACTTTCAGTCGTTGTTAGTCAGGTAGGAGAATCATTATTTTTTAGGTACATGTAGTATAATTCTGAAAATATTGACCGCTATTTTTACAGTTATTGTTGATGAACTTGTAAGAAATAACATCCAGCAGCGACCAGTCTCAAGAACTGAGAGGGAAACTGTGTCAGATTGTCTATCTCTGTTTCAGTATTGAATGAATTGTCAACAGAGTGATCCATTTGTGACTATGCCACACCATTTATAGCTAAGCTACACCCACTTTATCAGCACATTTGAATTGAAATAACAGGTTGAACTCTGATCTTGCAGAATCTTAATTTCCAGATAACTATACTAACCCTAATCTTAACCCTAACCCTAAGCCAGGTAAGTTGTTGAATATTTTGAAACTAAATTTAATTGTGGGATAATAGTCACATTAGTCTTCAAAATATTCAACAAAATGCATGTTTATTAAGTTGTAAATTCATCAAAGACATTCAGTTCAGACACTCACGCAGGGGATCATTGCCACTTCTGTGAGAGACATACATAATTTTGATTGTGATGTGAGCTAACACGTGACTTGTTCCATTATAATGTCTGATACTTGAGTGACATATCAGATCCATCAATACTACACCCATGAAACACTCGGACAAAACCAGCCAGTCATCACTAATAGTACTGATACACATGTACCTGCTCGCGCCAAAGGGCAAGGGAGATAACTCATTGGTTCTCTAAATTTCAGTCAACAGTTATCTCCCTTTCCATGGACAAATTCGGTAATACAAGGAGGTAACATTTACGCTTTATTTATCCCCACACATTTTGCAAAAACTATGTGAATATTGCAATCTCTTACATCTGTCTGCCCATCCATTTTTCTGTCCATCTGTCCATCAAGATATCTCCTCCGAAACCATTTAGCTGAATTTAACTAAGTTGTTTATGTGAGCTACCCAATATGATTTTGGATTGAGAGACAACATTTATATTATTAGGCTCTGCAATATGGGGTTAGTGGAATGGAGGGTATGGGTGAGGTGTGTGCGCTTCAACTTTACATTCTATTTTTTTTTCTATGTGTTATTATAGGAGAGGCCACGTTTGGAGAAACAACGTACAAAATTGTTAGAAAGTTTGGCGAACGATAAACAGAAACTCAGAGACTTGGAAGACACTTCCTTGAGCCTCCTACACAATGCTAAAGGTAGATACATAATTATATAGTCTGCAGATGCTGTAGTAAGAAATAATCTTGCAGCCAGATATAGTAATATAATAACCAGGAGGATCTATTGTGTTGCTACCATCTGCTTAAAATGTACTACTTCAAACATTTCCTGTGTGTTACACTCAAGCTGGCTAAAACAGCTTCTGTACAGATCTTGACAAATGTACATTAGCAGACAAAGAGAAGAATATGTTTGAAAATCGATAACCAAGCCAGTCATCCCAGTGGTAAATTAAGAAAAATAATCTTTTGATCTGCAAATGGACATCTTCTGAGAAAATGTAAATTTTCTTGGATAATTTTTAGGGTTAACGGGGAGAGAGTACTGTATTGAATATTTTGAAGCTTGTTATGCCACCCCACCCAACCCCTCCACATTTAGATATATTTGAGGGGTATGACGCATTTGCGTTTTCCGTTCATACATTTGTCTGTGAGGCTTTAATTGCTGTGCGATGACTTTACCTTCTACTGGAGCCATATCAAGATACATGAGTGGTAGGGTGCCTATGTGGTCCCAAAGAAACATATTGATTTTGGTGTCAAAGGTCATGGTGACCCAATTAAGGAAATTTGGTTGCTGGTTTCAGGATGTTAACTCAAATTCTGCGAAACGGTCTTAGCCAAACTTAGCCTGTGTGTTGCTGTTGGGTATCTGAACAACCCTATTAATGTTGGGGTTGAAAAGTTATAGGTCAACATCACGGTGACCCATTTAAAGAAATTTGTTTCCATTAATGGATGATAACTCTCGCTAAGCTCTCCTGAAGAGATTGTCACCAAAATTGATCTATGTATTGCCTTGCGGGTCTGAAGACTGTTATTAATTTCTGTGTGAAAGGTCGAATGTCAAGGTCATGGTGACCAAATTAAGGAAATTGTTATTAACCTTAGGCCTAATAATATGGCCTTTATGTCTGAGTGAATGCCATCAGTGCAGTACATACTTGCATGCATAAATGAGAATGAACGCAATATGCTGTGTCAATTTCTTTTGACACTGCACTGCTAGCCAATCTTCATTCTACATTGATCTATTGATGGGTGTGGGTGGGGCGGGGTTAGGGGATATATTTCAGCAATCTCTGATAGACATTCTTGCTTTAAAATTAACCCTTTCACCGACAATTTCTTGAAAAAGTAAATTATTAGCTCACCTGGCCTGAAAGACCAAGTGAGCTTATGCTGTGGTGACTATCCATCGTGTGTCCATTCATCGTCCGTCCGTCCGTCAACTTTTCCTTTAAACGATTTCTTCTCAAGAACCACTGGGCTGATTTCAATTATATTTGGCAGGCCACATTCTTAGGGCATAGGGATCCAAGTTTGTTCAAATGGAGCCAATCGGCCAATTTGGCCGGCGGCCATCTTGGATTTCGGTTTAAAAATCTTCTCCGAAACCACTTGAGGAATCGATTCAAAACTCATGAAACATCATCTAGGGAATGAGGTACGCTAAGTTTGTTCAAGAAGACTTGATTGACCAAATAGTTCGGTGGCCATCTTGGATGGCCTAGTTTTCCCAAAAACAACTTCTCCAGAACTCCTGAAGAGATCGGGCCAAAATTTGGGAAATATGATCAGGGACTAAGCGCCATTAAAATTTGTTCAAGGGAAGTTGATCCATCAAAAAACATGGCTACCATGAGCCAATCAAAATGTAGCATGTTTGGCGGCCATATTTGATTTTTTTATTTGATGGATTTTGAGGCCGAAATTCGTTCTATGTATGGTTTTGGGTATTCTGAGCTCAAATTTGCCATTTTCGAAACTGTCGGATAAACGGTTTAGCGGCCATCTTGGATTATTTTCCCGCCAAAGGCGCCCATACTAAAGCAATGAGAAATTTCAAATGTCTTCTTCTGGAGAACTACTAGGCCGATTTCAATTATATTTAGCAGGAAGCAACCTTGGGGCATAGGAATCCAAGTTTGCTCAAATGGAGATAGTCGGCCAATTTGGCCGGTGGCCATCTTGGATTTTGTCCGATTTTAGGAAACGTCTTTAAAAATCTCAGAACTCGCTTGGGGAATCGATTCAAAACTTATGAAACCTCATCTAGGGAAAGACATAGCCAAGTTTGCTCAAGACAACTTGATTGACAGAATGGTTCAGCGGCCATCGTGGATGACCTAGTTTTTCTGAAAACGACTTCTCCAGAACCGCTGAAGGGATCAGGCCGAAATTTGGGAGAGATGATCAGGGACTAAGGGCCATTAAAGTTTGTTCAAGGGAAGTTGCTCCGTTGAAAAACATGGCCGCCATGGGCCAATCAAAATGTAGCCTGTTTGGCGGCCATATTGGATAAACAGTTGATGGCCATCTTGGATAATTTTCTGGTCAAAAGCTCCCATGCTAAAGCAATGGGAAATCTAAAATGTCTTCTCGAGAACTACTTGACCGATTTCAATTATGTTTGGCAGGAAGCATCCTGAGGGCATAGGGATCCAAGTTTGTTCAAATGAACCCGATCGGCCAATTTGCCCGGCGGCCATTTTGGATTTTGGCCGATTTTAGGAAATGTCTTCTCCGAAACCGCTTAGGGAATCTTCATCTAGGCCAAGAGGTAAGCCAAGTTTGTTCACGAGACCATCTTGGATGACCTAGTTTTCCCGAAAATGACTCCTCCAGAACCGCTGAATGGATCAGGCTGAAATTTGGGTGGTATGATTAAGGACTAAGGGCCATTAAAGTTTGTTCATGGGGAAAAATACCTGGGCGCCATGGGCCAATCAAAATGTAGCATGTTTGGCGGCCATATTGCACTTGCAAAAATGTCCACAAACTCATTTAAACGACTACTAAACCACTCGCCAACAATTTTGACAAAGATTGATGGTGCTCCAGGTGAGCGACACAGGCCCCTTGGGCCTCTTTTTTACCCTATAAAACTTATTCTGTTAAATATTTTGAATTTAATTTGACTGGAAGACATTGCTGCATTAGGCAGCAATGGCTTCCAGTCAAATTAGTTTCAAACTATTCAACAGTTTTCCTGTATGGTAGCATTGAAAATGAGATATGGGGAAGTCATCTGTGAAAGGGCTAAGCATCTTTGAATTGACAGGGTAAAGTCTTTGGGCATATGAGCTTGGCAGCAATGCCAAACCCGAGTCCTTGCCACGGCTTCTATTTACAGCTAGTGGTTCAATGTGCAGGCCATAGTTTTTTGTAGTTCTGTAGAACCTAGGAATAGTGAATATATTTCTTAAATTTTAATATAACAAATAAATATTTAATTTTCTGTTTGCTATTTGATGATACCCTAATAATGTATGTTACTGGACCCATACCAGGCTGATTGGCACAGTAACCTGCATTATCAGGGTCTATTCTCCCAACATTGGTAAGACAATTTTCTGATTCTCCCGAGTCCTCATTTTTTTTGTCGCCAGGTAACATTCTTGATGACCAAATGCTGGTTGACACTTTACAGAGCAGTAAGACTATCGCGGCAGAGATTTATCATCGAGTCGCAGAATCTGAAGACACGGAGAAACGACTCAGTCTGGCTAGGCAACGATATCTGCCAGTAAGAAATTATCATAACTTCTATTTTGAGAGAAAATTTTGTCTAAAAGTAATTTCTGGTCCAGTTGTTAACTAGTATAAGTTGGTCTGTCTGTCTGTCCATTTCTGTTTGTCTGTGTCGGTCGCTCAGTACACAGGTCTGCCTGTCTGTCTGTCAAATATGTGACATTTCTGATAAAACTGGCTATGTTGAAGCTATAGTGCCTTTGCACTTGTTTTAAAAAATAATTTGCATCTTACTAAGCATAGCAGGATGTCGATACATTCTCCTCGTCTTAGAAGGGTCCATTTCTAGCTATGTCTCACCCATTTCTAGCTAACCAGTGGCCACATTGTATATGAGAATTTATCATTGTGAACCTTGATTTACTAGAATCTTAATTTCAACTTAACAATACAGTCACGTAAACTGTTGAATATTTTGAAACTAATCTGAATTGGAGCTGTTGCTGCACAAAATATTTAGCAGAATTTTTATGTAATTGTAAATACACCAAAAACATACAATTCAGACCGTTGCTATCCGATCATAGCCGCTTTCGTGTTGGACCTATGTCATTATATTGTGATACTTCAAGAGCAATGGATTGGATCCCTCCATTAGAATGAACAACCAGTTCTTTAGGTGAAATCTTGTGGATTGTAATTATGGCGAGTTCACTTAACAGCTCTTGCGTCAACAGCACCTCAAAGTGCTCACAATGCTACTTATGTCAATTGACACTTTAACCCTTTAACACTCATATCAGCAAAAAATGACTTCTCCATTGGTCTTGAAAAATGTCCATTTGCAGACCAAGAGAAGACTATTTTTGAAAATTTACCACTGGAATGACTGGCACGATTAAGCGTTTAACCCTCATATCAGCCAAAAATGACTTCTGCAGTGATCTTTAAAAAATGTCCAATAACCGAGCCAGTCATTCCAGTGATAAATTTTCAAAAATAGTCTGCTCTTGGTCTGCAAATCGGCATTTCCGGAGAAAATTGAAACTGTTTTGGACAAATTTGAGGGTTAAAGGGTTAATAGCCCATATTTCTCAGGAAAATGTAAATATTTGCTCAGTGATCAGACGTCTACGGGATTGTTAAGTATGACATCACTGCGCGTGACTCGCAACCCCAGAAGCGTGTATTTGTCTTTATTACATCATAAGTGCATGTTTATGATATCATTTGTTGTTAAACAAAGACATTGTATTTAACAATCGAGCTGAACCCGGAAGTACATCATCACTTAACAAGCCCATATGCACACCTAGAGGCTGCAATTTTTGTAACATTGTCACTGGAATTTACAAAGTTAGCTTTTTTACTTGTTCTGCAAATCAATATTCATTGTAGCCTTTTCAAAGTGGGTTAACGGTCAATTCAATCCACATTCTTGCTTACTCAGGCTCCATTTTCAGGCCATGAGAAGAATATTTCTTTACCCTTTAACCCTCGAATTTGTTCAAGAAAATTTCAATTTTCTCATAGAAAATGTTGATTTGCAGACCAAGAGAATACTATTTTTGAAAATTTACCACTGGAATGACTGGCTCAATTATCGAGCCAGTCATTTCAGTGATAAACTTTCAAAAATAGTATTTTCTTGGTCTGCAAATCGACATTTCTCAGGACCACTACAGAAGCCGTTTTTGCCTGATACGAGTGTGAAAGGGTTACAAAAATTTATAACTAATGACGGAGATACAGAGGAGGCTATTATGTTAAATTTGACTTTATGTGATATAAATATCATGTTGTATAGCGAATAATTTCTTCCTTGTCTAAATCAGGTGGCGACACGCGGCGCAGTACTGTACTTTGTCGTGTCAGATCTAACAGGCATCAATGTCATGTACCAGTTCTCTCTGCCGTGGTTCCAGGCAATATTCACCGGCCAAATCACACCATCTGAGGACAAACATCCACCATCTATTTCAAGATCACGCCACATAAGCGGCACGTTACGGCCAGGCGATACACAACAGCAACATTATAGAACTATTAATGTCAACACACCTCAATTACAAGATTCTAGTTCCGATCTTGTCGAGATGAGTGACCGAGATATGGCGAGTTACTTACACGAAATGACAACACGACTAACATCGACAATGTACAGAGTTGTCTCCCTTGCAATGTTCGCTCATCATCAGCTGACGCTTTCGTTCTTGTTATGTACGAGTATTTTGCGAAAGCGAGCCTCGAGTATATCGGATGAAGAGCATGCTGAACATGTGATAAGTGAGTTGGAATGGCAGGTATTTTTGCAAGCCAATGTGCTGATCAGTGCAATGGATTCCGAGCAGCTCGCTGAGCATGACGGTAAGGCTGATTGAGTAGTATTTATACGAGATTTTTACCCATATCTGAAAGTCTAAAAAAAATATGAAAACTAAACAAATTCCTTATCCCTTACCACTCTGATGTCAATATTCTATCTTTTACTGTGTAAATAGCAAAGAAACTGGTTTACATTTTTCAACAATTTTGGTGGATGATGTTGCTGTTTACGCCAGCACCATCTTCCACCAAATTTGTTGAAAAATGAACACCAGTTCATCTTTTATTTTAATTTGAAAATTAGAAATTTTGACATCAGAGTGGTAAGGGTTAAGCATTAACCCTTCATCCCTGATTGATCAGAAATTACAAATTCTTTATTATTTAACTCTTTGACGGCTACAAGCCACCAGAGAATAATTTCAATAGGCAATAACTCTGGACTTGTTTGAATATTTTAAAAACAGTTTGACTGAAAGTTGTTAGTGTTCCAGTAGAATTGGTTTCAAAATATTCAGCATCTTTCTTATTTAATTGTCTTGAATTTGAGACTGGAATTTTAAGGATTAAAGGCATTAGAAAAGTTAAGCATTTTGGAAAAAGGTCTTGGAAACTGATAAATTAGCGGTGCTAATTTTTACGCAGCTAGTTAAAATAACTCTTCTGTCTTGACTACTAATCTTGACTAATTATATACCACTTTTTTTAAAATTGTAACATGTCCCCTTGACTTCAAGATATCGTAAAATGTGTCTAGATATCGTAAAATTGGTATGCAAATTGCTAAAATAAGTTCTTCAGATATGTATTGTTTCAGGTATGTGTTCTAAGGTTTACTAAAACTCTTGTGACATTTGCTTTATGAAATAATGAGCCAGACGTTCCTGTAGCAAACCTATTTTCACCTGTGCATTATTACCCAGAAATGTATTGCTATAACTTGGGAAAGTAGCATATATATAATAACTACATATATGTTATAGTAGAAAGTAATATCCAATTTTTGCGGTGCTATTTATTTTGATAATTTTCTTGCGTTCTTTTCTTATGTCTTATTACTAAGACATATTAATATTTTCTTATTATATCTCTTGTATGTCCACCATCCAGGTCTGACAGCCATTGAGAGACTTGAGTCTCAGAGTCGCAATCTATCCAGTGTCACTGCTAAAAAGCGTCACAGTCCACCCACCTTTCTGACAGAGGTTATGTGGCATGAATGTCAGCTAATGGAAGCTAAAATACCAGCAGCATTCGAGAAGCTCTGTCGAAGTCTCATCAGTAACCATGAACAGTGGGAGGAGTTCCACACATCTGAGGAGCCGTATTTGTTAATGAAGACTCTTTATACCCTGAAGATCATTGTACCAGGTATGGCTAAAGGCAGTGACAGACAAAAACAAGGGCGAACAGGGCTACAGCCCCAGGGCCATGGAAAAATAAGGGGCCCCTAAATGAAAAAAACGGTCACAACTCTAATCGCAGTATCTCATTTTTACAGTCATGATATACGTAACATGTTGAATATTTTGAAACTGCCTTAGGCAGCACCAGCTTTCAGTCAGATTAGTTTCAAAATTTTCAACAGCATTTTGACACATGTAGCAAATTCATTATATTTGGTTGTAGTGATAGTGTTAGTAGTACCACTTGATATAGGCCCCACAACTAATTAACCCTGGGCCCTAAATAAGGTTAAGATGGCTCTAGTTAACCGCATTTAATGTAGGGATCTAGTCTATCGCTCAAGTATTTAACGTCATAATCAATATACAATACAGTATAGCTAAAACCTTAAGTTAACATGTTTCCAAAACAGTATCATGTTAGTTAGTAAGAAATGTTCTGTTAAATATTTTGCACATAATTGGATTGGAAGACATCCTGTAGTGTATGCCACTTGTTAGCTGATGCCACAATTAAAATGGTGTATAAAGTCCATCACAAAGCACAGGAAGAGGAGGGGGTGTAAAGAGGGGTTATTCCCCCTCCTAGGTTTTTCCTCTCACACACGTGTAGTATATCCCCATAGCACCCCAACAGGGTTTATCCATACCCATGCTTCAACCCTCCCCCCCCGCCAGACCCAAGTACATTTTCCTACACCCATGCTAAGGTGACAATAGTTTGTCAAGAAAGTGCCGGAATTGTATATCTTTGGGGTGAACTTACAATGTAATAAATATACTGTGGAATATTTTGAAACTAATTTGACTGCGAGTTGTTGCGGTCATAGGCAAGTGCTAGGTTACACCCCTGAACTTATTTTGAAAATAATATTTGTAAAACTATTGTTCCTTCATGAGATATCAATATTGTCTTCAACCAAATTAACTTTCAATAGTTAGTGGAATATTTTAGAGGCAGGTTAAAAGATTACACATTTTCACTCCTGAATTTCCAGAAGCCAAGGCCGTATTGGATTTAAATATGAAAACTGCATATGCTATTTATCCCTGAGTGTTCTGAAGAAAAATGAGGATTATACCATCCCACCTGCATGTATGTGTGTGCATGCATGCATGTGTGCGTGCATGTCTGTCTGTGTGCAGAAATTGATTATAACTCTTCTGAAGGCATTGGATGGAATTCGACCAAATTTAGTATGTGCATTATCCATATGATTTTGGAGTTCACGAGGACATTTATATTGGGCGCACCCATGGTGGTGGGGTGTGTGGTGGTGGGGTGTGTGGGGGGGGGGGGGTGACAAATGGTCAAAGGAGTGAATGTGGGGATTTGCAATGGTGTGGCATCACCCATCCAATCTAGTGTACTATATATTGGTGGTCTATTTTACTGTCTGTTGTTGCTTAAGACAATCGTCAGCCTTATAACTGTAACACTCAAGCAATTATATACTTATACAACATATAGATTGCAGTAACTTAGAATATTTCAAAAGTAAAATGAAAAGTGCTGCTAAATATTTTGAACATAATTAGATTGGAAGAGGTTGTTGCCTTAGGCAGTAATGTCTTCCAATCCAATTACGTTCAAAATATTCCACGGAACAGAACATTTCATACTAGCTAACATGTTTCTGGGGTTTTTGTTTTGGAAACATGTTAACTTATTCATGAGCTGTCCTGTATGACGTTTATTGAGCATTGATTGCTTTTGATAACCTTGAAAATTACACGCTTTAATGTTTCAGAGGAAGTACCAACAAAGCCCGCCGTTTTAGAATGGGAAAAGCTAACATCGTTTCAGCGCCTATTACTAGTAAAAGTTCTCTCCCCTGAGACGTTGACGTCTGCAATTCGCCATTTTGTGGAAGATGAACTCGGAGCGTCCTACCTCTCAGCTGGTACCTTTGATCTGAAGACTGTTTATGATGATTCCAATGCAAGATCACCTTTAATATTTATCCTTTCGCCAGGTAAATCTACCCAATATGCAGCTGGTTCAGGTGCACAGTTACCATAACAATGAACGGCTATTATCTACTGTAACTATGTTTAGCTAATCACATATGTTATTCTTTGTATGGGTCTACAGAGTTAATATAAAATTCTAAAAATAATAATTTGCAGATTATTGATCCATTTTGTACTGTGCACGGTCAAGGTCACAGCGACCCGATTAAGGATATTTGGATGCGTTTCCGGATGATAGCTTAAGTTTGTCAGAAGGGGGTCTTCACCCAGCTTGGCCTGTGTGTTAACTGGTGTAGGCAGTGAATTGGTAGCGGGTTTGTGCCTCCAAATAACTATTAATTATGGAAGCGAGATGTCATGAGTACATTAACCAAATTATGGAAATTGGTTTGTGTTTCTGGATGATAACTGTTGTCCTACTGACATGATCTCCGCTGAACTTGACGTGTCTATTGCTTCAGTGGTGTTGGCTTACCCGCTTCATGCTGGGCTCAAAATGCCAAATGTCAAGGTCACGGTGATCAAATTAAATAAATTGTGATTATGTTTATTTTTAAGAATATTCCATTTATGTCTGAGTGAATGTAATCAGTGGAGTTCATACTTACCTACATAAATAAGCATGAACACAATGTGCTGTGTCGATGTCCTTTGACACTGCAGGGTAATAAGTACCCTTATTGGGGAGAGGCCAAACATTAAAACACCCCATACCTGCATTGTTGATGCCTTGTGGTTCCATGCAGTGCAATTGGTGTATCCATGGTGATTCTTTGGATCTTCCACAAAGGGTTGTGTTTTCATCATCAGGATCTGTTCCGGTGACTGAAATACTAGCCACCGGGATCACCGTGTTTCACTTCAAGAGTATACTTACCTCCCTAATACTTTTGATATTGCTAAATATTGGCTTTCACTCAATAAACACTCAGATTTAAAACAGTTAGGTGCCCCTACTGGGCAGGGAGTCAGAGCGTAGTCTGGCGGATGCCAGCCCCACCACCGCGCATGCGCAGACTAGCACTTCCTCTTTGCTAGATTATTGGCAAAGAGAACACACATGTCTTTTTGAGTCATAAGCTTTTCTACTCTTAAACTGTTTTATTAGTGTTATTTTGGAGTGTTAGTGTCTGATTTGGATGGCGGGAGGATACACTTCGCCACGGAAGGACTTAGGACCTTTAAATCAGGTGACTTCTAGTAAAATTAGCGAGTTTTCTTCCCGGTGTATTGTGTTTCCGGGACTCGCGTTTACCGTGATAAGCGCCTTGGTTAGTTGGTTTATGTCAACTCGGTGCTACCTAGGACTAATTTCTCTTTCTGTTTATGTCCACAGGTCTGTATGACGCTAGGTGGTGACTTCACAGTAGCAGAGAGTTAGTTTTCTCTCCACCATGGTTCCATTTCCTACTAACACTGTTAGGTTATCTAACCAAATGAAAAATTATGTCCAGTGAGTTGGAGGCCTAGTATAAAGGTCTTCTCACTTTGCCCTCTTGATCCAATTCCTTCCCCATGAGGTAAAGAGAGTTAAGAGGCGTGCAGATGGTGGAGTTCTCCGGTTCGTCACGTTGGATGGTTTGTCTATACAAAGTGTCAGGTATCTAGTTATTGATAATGTGGTGATGTTAATTATTGTAAACAAACAAAGGGAGATAATTAACATTTTTGCCAGAAAAGAGTTATCTATATGTATCTGATGGTTGTGTAGTCGACTTATCCATTCAGCATACAATTCGTCCTTGCACTTGGATGTTTTGTTGGGATCGAATTTTTTTCCTGTCACGGGATTAATGACGTCATAATCAGCCTGGCTATGTATTTATCAGCAATTTAAGCGCTATGCTGGTTTCTGATGTATATTGATCTTTATGATCATTTTCCTTCTCTTTGAGTTGGATTGAGTTTCTAAGCTTAACTAGTTGCTCATACTCCTTGTCCTTTGCCCTGTTTCAGGGACCGGGTTGCGCGTCCTGTGGTCGTTTTCTTCTTGAAAAGTTCTGGCCGCATCTGTGCTATCAATGTAGCTCTTGTGGTCCATTGGTTAATTGTGACATATGTAAGCACTGGGGGGGCGAGTTAATGTCCGAATTCTTGTGCTGCTTACAGGCGACGGACAAGGTGGTAGAGGAGGAGAAGAAGAAGAAGCGGAAACGAGAGGTTGTAAGTAGGAAGGGTAAGGGGAAGGTCTCGTCCGCGGTGGATATGGAGGCCTTCCGGACCGAGATGTTGGGAGAGATGAAGAGGGCAGTAAAGGATTTGGTTCCAGGGTTGCTTCGTGGCATGCTTCCTGGACCAAATCCTTTACTGTCCTCATCATCGGCTTCGGAGCAGGTAATCCCCGCCTCTGGATCGATTTTCCTTAGTCCGCTTCCGTTGTTCGACGATTCAGAGGTGGCCCCATTAGAGGGGGCGTTCCACGGCCCTGGCAGCAGGCTTATTGCCGCGCCGATAGGGGACCGTGGACGGTTGTCGCTGGAACCCGCGGGCTGCTTATCAGTCCAGGGGTATCCGCACGCCGCGGTGGCCAGTACCTCCTATGGCACCGTTCCTGGTCAGCCCGGGTTAGCTCTCTTTGCTGACCCGGGGTCTAATCTTTCTGACCAGGGTAATGAGGATTACCTGCTAGGGTCGCCGTCTGACGACATGGACATGGATGAAGACGTTTGTGCACCCCTCGCGGGGAATACAGGCGCCTTATTCCACGGTTTTACTCACCCTGGAGTAAAGTCCGCGGCTCAGGTGGTGGCCCAGGGCGCTGCTGATGGCCAGCGGTACCGCATACCTCGGCTTGCCGAGGGTGTTGCTGGTGCTGGCCGGGCCCGTGGTGAGACTATATATACCCCGCGCTCTGCCACGGTGCCTGCTCCTGGTCAAACCAGTGATATTCTCATGCCAGTGCTGTCAGGCCCGCGTGTTTTCCCTGGCTTGCCAGGTGTATCAGCATACCCGCCGTCAAGCTCTACTGCTTGCGCTCAGGAGGAAGACGAAGGACCCCGTCTTGTAGAGCGCTCGCAGTTAGCCACGGAGGAGGATTGGTATGACGCTTGCCAGTGGTTGGTGAGCGTTAGGCCTGATCTGCCCGTGGAGCAGTCGGCTAGCCAGCGTGTTCACACGCCGTGGTTAGCTGGGAAACCGACTGCTAACGCTATGCCTTCTCTGCCGCTGGCGGAGCATGTCGTTGACATGTTCAAGGCGGCGGAGTCGTCCATTAAGTCGAGTGGACGTCTCGCGAAGGCCCCTCGCGAGGTGGCCAGGCGTTGTCGCATCGTGCCCCTGGATTACCAGCGGTACGGTGTGGTGCCCAAGCCCAGCGTGGATGACCGCGCGGCTTTGGGTGAGGATGCGCGGCCAGGCTCCCGTTCTGACACGGGTGTCCTGTGCGCGAACGCGTTGCGTTCGGCGAATACCGCGTTGCGTGATGCGGAGGAGAGTGGGAGGGCTTCAATTGCCGCTCTGTCCCACGTCTCCCAGCTGTTACAGGGGGTAGTAACGGCATCCGCATCGCGCCAGCCAAGTCCGGTCACTGTCCAGCGAACCATCCAGGATGGTATTAACCTGGCGCTGGACTGTATGACTCGGGCGGTGACCAGGAGTGTCAGGGCAAGACGCACGTTTGCCCTGGACAATCTGTGCCCGTCTCAGGACCTGTACAATAGGCTACTGCGTACGCCTATGACGGGCCCTGGTCTTTTTGGAGGTGAGGGATGTCGCCACCTCCAAGAGACGGTCACCCTGGTGAATAACCAGAGGGCGCTGCGCGAGCAGTTTGATGTGCTGCGTCGTGCTAACGCTCGCGCCGCGGCCCCGGCGTGTCGTCCCCTGCAGGCTCGAGGTGGTGCTGGCCAGGTCAGTGGCCAGCCACCGTCGCAGCGTCGGCCTCGGCCGCGTGCGATTCGGCCAGCAGCGAGGGGGGGGCGCAGGTTCCTCAGGCGCCGTCAGCCAGGCAGCCGCCCGCGCACCGAGGTGCGCGCGGGGCGGGGCGGGGCGCACGAGGATCTGGGCGTGGTTATCGGTCCTGACAGGACGCTTACCGCGGTAAGAACCACTCCGGTGTGTATGGCGACGGAGACAGTGCCGCTCTTGCATGCCTCGTGTCCACCGCGGTCCCTAGGTGGGCCGGTGGGAGGCCGGCTAGCCGGCCACATGCAAGAGTGGGAATGGTTAACTCAGGACCGTTTAGTCTTGCGATGGCTTTCCGTCGGGTATCATCCAGAGTGGGTGACAGGCCCGCCGTCGCGACTGTCTCTGGTGCCAGTCTGGACTCCCATTCCGAGAGATCCAGAGCAAAGGTTGTGTATCGAGGAGGAGATAAATTCCCTCGTACAAAAAGGAGCTATTCAGCCGGCACAAAGATGTCCGGGCTTCTATTCAACCCTGTTCTTAGTAACAAAACGCACCGGAGGGTGGAGACCGATTCTCAACCTCAAGCCACTGAACAAGTTCATCGAGACGCCCAGTTTCAAGATGGAAACGGTGCGCTCGGTGTTGGCGGGGTTGGAGAGGGGGATGTGGACGGCGTCGATAGATTTGAAGGACGCTTATTTCCACATCCCCATCCACGGGAGTTTCTGTCGCTTCCTGAGATTTGCATTCCAGGGCAGACAGTGGGAATTCAGGGTGTTGCCCTTCGGAATTTCCACGGCTCCTCGGGTTTTCACCCGTGTGGTTCTTGCGATCACAGCATACCTCCGCAGGAGAAGCATAGCAGTCCACACGTACATAGACGACTGGCTGTTGAAAGCGCACACCCGGGAAAGTTTGTCCGCCAATCTGGAGATTGTTTTGAAAATTCTCACAGACTTGGGCTGGATGATCAATTTCCCAAAATCAGAGCTGACTCCATCCCAGAAGTTTGTTTACCTGGGGATGTTCTTCGATCTAGAGACAGGATATGTTTATCCTACTCAGGAGAGAGTTCAAAAACTCATCTCGTTGATTCAGTCAGTGTGCGACAGTCGTCATGTCCTGGCACGGGTTTACTTGAGAATGCTGGGGTTGATGGTTTCGTTGGAACCAGTCATTCCTCAGGCCGCCTTACGCAGGCGGCCGATCCAGTTGTTTCTCATGACACAATGGACCCAGAATACAGGTTCGCTGGACTCGAATGTGTCAGTGTTGGCGCCTCTGATTCACCACCTGCAATGGTGGTTGAATACAGAGAATCTCTTGCCGGGGGTTTTGCTAACCCCTCCCCACCCTCCGGTGACTGTGTATACAGATGCATCGATGGAGGGCTGGGGAGCTTGCCTGGAAGAATCCACGATATCAGGGCTTTGGAATCTGGAACAGTCAAAGGAACATATAAATCTACTGGAGCTAAGAGCAGTAGTCCTGGGCCTGGAACATTTCTTACAGAAAGTTCAGGGCAAGATTGTTCTTATTCGTTCAGACAACTCAACAGTTGTGACTTACATAAACCGCCAGGGCGGAACGAAGTCGCCCAGTCTCTGTATGATGACATGGAAACTGCTTTGTTGGTGTCTGGATCACCAGATTACCTTGAAAGCAGTTCATATTCCGGGAAGGTTAAACCTGCTAGCAGACTCATTGAGCCGAAGGATGAGTGTTTTACCCACGGAATGGCAACTAAATCAATGTGTGGCGGATCGTCTGTTCGACCATTGGGGGAAACCCAACATCGATTTGTTCGCAACGAAGGAGAATGCGAAGATGACGACGTATGTCTCTCCGATTCCGGATCCAAGCGCTTTCGCAACAGATGCGTTAGCTATCAGCTGGGGGAGAATGTATGCATACGCATTCCCTCCAGCAATCCTGATTCCAAAAATTCTTCAGAAAATCAGACAAGAGGAATGCCAAGTGCTTCTGATCGCCCCGGATTGGCCAAGCCGATCATGGTATACGGATCTGCTGGACCTTCTGGTCTGCAATCCGGTTCCTCTGCCTCTGATGGACGATATTATCTTCCAGGGCAAGGCCCTTCACAACAATCCGTCAATGTTCAGATTGACTGCGTGGATGTTGTCAAGGAATCTAGAATTAAGGAGGGCTTTTCTGAGCAAGCAGCCATGTTTATGGCCAAAGCCAGGAGGGGGTCAACCTCCAGAGCATATAATTATAAAATCAACAGATTTGCAGAATGGTGCTCAAAAAGATGTATTGATCCAATGGATTCATCTATTCAAGTAGTAGCTGATTTCCTCTGTCACCTCTATGATGCCTATAGCCTCAAGCCTAACTCTATTGCTGGTTATAAGTCAGCATTAATGTCTGTTATTCCTTGCTTGGCTAAGAGGGGAAGTGATGAAGTAAATACATTGAATGTATTAATTAAAGGCATGGGCAATCTAAGACCAAGGAATCCACCTGTGATTCCGTCTTGGAGTTTATCGCTAGTGCTTCAAGTACTAGGTGATAAGCCTTTTGAACCACTTAGTTCCATTTCTATGAAACTATTAACACTGAAGACTGTGTTTTTAATTGCTGCGGCCTCGGCTAGGCGTAGGAGTGAAATTCATGCCTTATCAGCCGAGGATGACCGTTTTGTGGTTTCAGGGGAAGGCCTTAAGCTGCTACCTAGGATTAATTTCTTGGCTAAAAATCAGTCGTTGAAATATCCAAGTCAACCTATTATTTTGCCTGCTTTAACTAGATATGATCCTAATTCTAAAGCATGGTGTCCCGTCCGGGCGCTGCGCCGGTACAAACAACGTACGGCGGCATGGCGCACCGACCAGTCAGCGTTATGGTTGTCATATATTGAACCCCATGGGAGGGCTTCTAAGGACACCATTTCCAGGTGGATTGTGGAATGCATTCAGTTTTGCCATAAATCCGCTACCGGGAAGCAGGTTGACGTGGCCAAGGCTCACAGTGTCCGCGGCGTAGTGACATCCACGGCCCTATTTAATGGGGTCCCTGTGGATGATATTATGTCGGTGGCTCAGTGGCACTGTGAGTCAAGTTTTACAGACCATTATCTCCGTGACACCTCTAATCCTCTCGCCTTGTCGGTTTTGAAAAAATAAATCGGTTTATATTTTTTGAGGAGGTTTTTCCTCATTACTTATATATTTCACAATTAATTTATGGAAACACCCACTTTTTTGGGCCTGCATCAGTCTTTGCCAATGGGAAGATGATGTCAGCAGCCATTTCAACAAGGTCAGTCTTGTTCATGTGTTGTCCGTTGTTGATTGTATTGTCTCGATTACCCGTTATTAATATGGTGATGGTTTGTGTATTTGTGTGGTTCATTGTTGAGAGTTACGAAAATGGAGCTTTTTCGTCTCTGTCCTGTAGTACATGGCACTTGTACGTAGAGAGCGTATAGGACATTGAGGTCAGTCGACTCTTCCTCCCAGGAAGGAGGGGGGGGGAGCGCATATGACATTCGGTCATCTCTCATACATCGGTGGTGTTATCCGATGGTTAGTCAAATCCTGACTGTTTTTTCTTACAGTTTCAGAAGTTTAAGTGCCTTAAACGCAGAAAAGCGTATAGGGATGAGCTGGTCTTTTGACCTCGCCTCCCTCCCGCCAGATTCACTTTCGAATTCTGGCAATATCAAAAGTATTAGGGAGGTAAGTATACTCTTGAAGTGAAATAAACGAAATCTAGGATTTCTTTTTTCACGAGAGAGTTGATACTTACCTCCCTAGATACGGACCCGGCCTCTCCACCCCACAGAGGCTCGGTCTTCAGGCTCTTAATAGTTGCATGTGTGTCAGCCAATAATCTAGTCAGAGGAAGTGCTAGTCTGCGCATGCGCGGTGGTGGGGCTGGCATCCGCCAGACTACGCTCTGACTCCCTGCCCAGTAGGGGCACCTAACTGTTTTAAATCTGAGTGTTTATTGAGTGAAAGCCAATATTTAGCAATATCAAAAGTATTAGGGAGGTAAGTATCAACTCTCTCGTGAAAAAAGAAATCCTAGATTTCGTTTATTGTGAGGTATGTTGGTGGTGTCCCCCACTGGATTTGCAATGGCAAGCTAAGCTGGCGGCCAGCGACTCAATCGGATGCAAGGAGAGTCCTGAGATTGGGGGTGGGTGGCGGGTGAGGGGTGGCAGAAAGTTGACCTCTTATTCTGTTCTATGTGTTGCATGGCAACAATGCAGGAAGGTTTTTCTGATTAGAAAGTTGATAACTAAGTCTTCAGCTACTTGGAGACATCTTCAATTGAATTTGGATCAACCTTATGCTGAGTTCTGATGTGGCTCAAAAGTCTGAATGGTCTGAGACTGACTTTTTTCTGTCATTCTTGTTATTTATTGAATATGCAATCTTAGCTGTGGCTAGCAGCTCATTAACCTTCATATCTCAGTCCATCAGCCAGCCAGTCAGTCTATTCTGGGCTGTATCTAAAAAAAACTCCTGCTCCGATTTGGTTCAAATTTCAACACAGCCAAGGAACTTGATGGGCAAGAGGATTTCAAAAAATCTGGAAAATCTAATCGAAAACTGAACCCGAGATTCTATGGACCTTGTTATTACAATCAATGTTATGAGTAATCCATGTCTCATCCATGTGTTAATTGCTGTATTTGAGACACTTGTCATGCTGAAAGAGGCCATCGTGTTTGTAGATTAATATTTTTTCGTTGCGATGAAATGTGCATGACTCTGATGGCTAATTAATTCATCGTTCTCATTTGTAAAACATTCGTTGTACAAGTATTTTGCAGGGTGTTCAGGCTTGTGATCCCTACGCAAACAATGTATTTCACTCCCTTGGCTTGGGCAAATACAAATGGTATAATTACCATGTTTGTGCAGGTCATAGAAGCTTATGCACCAAGCATTTTCATGGTGTTCAGGATTGTAGTTCCTAGGCAAACAATGTATTTTCCTCGCTTGACTTGGCTTGGGAATATACAAATGGTATAAATACTATGTTTGTGCAAGTCATAGAAGCCACGCAAAAGACTGAATAGTTATAAAATAAGTGTTTCAGAACAGAATGTGGTGGGAGCTGACGATCCGTGGTTACAGGAGGGGGGGCGGGGCCTGTCAGAACAGTAATTATGCACATACCTTCCACACATTCCAACTCGGCATTGTATCCCAAGAAAATGTGCGATGCGCCTAAGCACACAAAATAGCTAACGCTTAAAACACTATCTCACCATTGTTATCTGTTAGATGTAATATGCCATTTGGCTTCAAGAGTATACTTACCTCCCTAACACTCTTTGATATTCCCAAATAGCGACATTCACTCAATAAACACTCAGATTTAAAAAGTGTTAGGTGCCCCTACTGTGCAGGTAGTCAGATGACAGTCCGGTGGATGCCAGCCCCAACCTCGTGAATTCGCAGACTAGTACTTCCTCTTTTCCGATTTATTGGCAAAAGAGTCACATGCATACGTTTTCTGCTGTGTCAAATCACTTGCTAAACTTATTTAACATCTGAAAATCATGTGTGAGTGTGGGAAGTCGCCAGAGGAGGGCCCAGGACCAAGTCATCAGGTGATTTCTAATACATATTTGTCTAATTTAGCATCTTAGTTCTGATGTAATGTGTTTCCGGGACTCGCGATTAGACGTGGACGCTATGAAATACTAATCTGTCTTTGTGTTTGTGTCCACAGTATCTACCTATGATTGAAAAGGACAGCACATCATCAGAGGGTTTGTTTTTCTCTCCACCAAGTTTCCATTTCCTACTAACAATGTTAGAATGAACTAATACAAATCTATGCCCAGTGAGTTGGAGGCCTCGTAAGGTCTTCTCACTTTGCCCTCTTGGTCTACTTCCTTCCCTTTAATGGTGGATAGAGTTAAGAGGTCATAGAGTTTGGTGGAGCTTCAGATCGGATAGTTTGTCTATGCTAAAGACATAGGTATTCTAGTTATGATATTAGGCACTTCAATTATTTTTGAAAATATTTCTGAAATCTGCTGCCATTGTATCATTGTATATCTGATGTTTGCATAGTCTGTCTCTACTATCCTTTCCAGTTAGATGTTCTGGATATGAATACAATTCGTCCTTACACCTGGATATTGTTTTCGGGTCGGATTAGCTTCTTATTTCTGGAGTTATGACGTCATAATCAGCCTTGCACTTTACTAACTATTATAAAGTTTTGTCCAACGCTGGTTTACTTATTAGTTAGTGGTCTTTATGGCCACCTTCCTTCTCTCTTATTTTGGTTTTGAGTTACTAATTCATTAACTAAAATGCTCATTGTCTTCGTCTTCTGGTCTTTTTCAGAAGCCTGGTTGCCCTTCTTGTGGAAGGTTTTTGAAAGAACATTTTGCCCCACATTTACACATTTATGCTTCCAATGCAGTCCTTGTGGACCATTGCTTAACTGTGACATCTGTAAACAGTGGGGGAGGGGGGTGGGGGCGAGCTAATGTCTGAGTTTTTATCATTACAGACCAAGAAGGTGATTGAGGAGGAGAGAAGAACGAGGAAAGAGGTTCTTGGTAAGAAGGGTAAGAGGAAGGCCTCGTCCACCATGGATATGGAGGCATTCCATGTTAAAATGATGGGAGAGATGAAGAGGACAATTAAGGATTTGGTTCCAGAGTTGCTTCGTGGCATGCTTCCTGGACCAAATCCTTTATTGTCATCTTCTGCTCCGGAGCAGATAATCCCCACCTCTGAATCTGTGCTCTGTAGGGACTTAGCAGTTTTCATCCAAGATTCAGAGGTGGCCCCATTAGAGGGGATTGGCAGAAGGATTGCCACACCGGTTGTTTGTGGACAGATGTTGCTGGAGCCTGGTGCCTGCTTATCAGGCCAGGATTATCCGCACCATGATGGTACCACTACCTCCTATGGTACCTTTCCTGGCCAATCCAGGTTAGCGTTCTTCGCTGAACTGGCGTCTAATCTTTCTGGCCAGGAAGAAGAGGATTATCTGCTGGGTGCTCCTTCTGGCTCTGTGGCCATGAACATTGACGTACGTGCACCCCTCATGGGAATACGGGCGAGATTGTCCATGGAACTACTCATGAAGGAGTAGCGTTCATGGCGCAGAAGGTAGCCTGGGCCGATGGTGTAGCAGGTTCTGGCCAGGGCCGTGGTGTGGCAAAATTTTCCCCACGCAGTACCACGGCGTCTGCTCCTAGTCAAGCCAGTCAGTTTAGCATGCCTGTTCTTTCAGCCCTGCATGCTTTCTCTGGCTTCCCAGGAGTATCAGTTCCTCCAGCCACATACATGCCTGTGATTGCTCAGGAGGATGACAAAGGCCCGCGCCTTGTCAAGCATTCGCAGGTAGCCACAGAGGAAGACTGGTCTGATGCTTGTCATTGGCTAATAAATGTCAGGCCAGGTTTTGCTGTGGAACAGTCAGCCAGCCAATGGGACCAGCGCCCGTGGCTGGCAGGTAAGCCGACTACTGCCGTTATGCTATCTCTGCCTCTGGCGGAACATATTGTAGATAGGTTTACAGCGGCAGAGACGTGCATCAAGGGGCATGAACATCTCACGACGGCCCCTCACGAGGTGACAAAACGATGTCACGTCGTACCTGATGAGTATTAAAGGTACGGTGTGGTGCATAAGCCAAGCATGGATGACCGCGCTGCGCTAGGCAAGGATACACAGCCAGGCTCCCGGTCTGACACGGGAGCACTGTGTTCGAACATTTTGCATTCAGCAGTTACTGCATTGTGCGATGCGGAGGAGAGTGTGAGAGCATCTATTGCAGCGCTTTCGCACTTCTCCCAGCTGTTACAGGGGGTAGTAACAGCATCCGCATCACACCAGCCTAGTCCGGTAGCAGTCCAAAGAGCCATCCAGGATGGAATTAACCTGCCTCTGGATTGTTTAACCTGGTCTGTGACCAGGAGTGTCCGGGCACAGCGCACGTTTTCCTTAGACAACTTGTGCCTGTCCCAGGACCTGTATAATAGGCTGCTGCGTACACCTATGACAGGTCTTTGTCTTTTTGGAGGTGAGGGATGTAAGCGCCTCCAGGAGATGGTCACCCTGGTCAATAACCAGAGGGCAATTTGAAGTGCTCCACAGAGAGCGCGTTCGCGAAGCTCCCCCTGCGTATCATCGCCTGCAGGCTAGAGGTGGCAGGGGCGAGGTCAGAGGCCAGCCACCAGTGCAGCACCGGCCATGGCTGCACGTGCTTCGGCCAGCAGTGAGGAGGCCGCAGGCTCCTCCCGTGCAGCCAGCCAGGCAGCTGCCCGCGCACCGAGATGTGCACGGCGCAGGCCATGTCGCGCGAAGATCTGGTCATGGTAATCATACCTGATGGGACGGTTACCATGGTAAGAACCACTCCAGTGCTTCTGGACCAGGAGACAGTGCCACTCTTGCACTACTTATGTCCACCTCTCTCCCTAGGTAGTCCAGTGGGAGGCCGATTGGTCTACTACAAGCAAGAGTGGGAACGGTTGACTCAGGACCATTTAGTCTTGCGATGGCATGCAGTCGGGTATGATCCTGATTAGATAGCAGGCCCTGCCATCACAGCTGTCTCTGGTGCCAGTCTGGACTCAAATTCCAAGATATCCAGATCAATGTTTGTGTATAGAGGAGGAAATAAATTCCCTCGTACTAAAAGGAGCAATTCAACCGGCACAAAAGTGCCCCGGCTTCTATTCAACCGTGTTCCTAGTGACAAAGAGCAATGGAGGGTGGAGACAAATTCTCAACCTCAAGCAATTGAACATGTTCATAGAGACACCCAGTTTCAAAATGGAGACAGTGAAAATGGTGTTGGCAGGGAGAAGGGAATGTGGACAGCATCAATAGACCTGAAGGATGCTTATTTCTACATTCCAATAGCGAGGAGTTTTCATCGGTTCCTGAGGTTCACATTCCAGGGCAGACAGTGGGAATTCATGGTTTTACCCTTTCAAATTTCAATGGCTCATCGGGTCTTCACCAGGGTGGTTCTTGCTCTAACAGCATACCTTCACAGGAGAAGCATAGCAGTCCACACATACATAGACAACTGGCTGTTAAAAGCACACAATCAGGAAAGTTTGTCAGCAAATCTGGACATAGTTTTGAAAACTCTCACAGACTTAGGCTGGATAATCAACTTTCAAAAATCAGAGCTGACTCCATCCCAGAAGTTTGTTTACCTGGGGAATGTTCTTCGATCTGGAGATAGGATATGTTTATCCTATTCAGGAGAAGGTACAAGTACTCATCTCATTAATACAGTCAGTGTGCAACAGTCGTCATGTCCTGGCACGGGTTTACTTGAGAATGCTGGGGTTGATGGTTTCTCTGGAACCAGTCATTCCTCAGGCGGCCGTATGCAGGCGGCCTATCCATTTATTTCTCATGACACAATGGACCCAGAGTACAGGATCACTGGACTCCAACGTGTCAGTGTTGGAGCCTCTTATTCACCACCTTCAGTGGTGGATGAAGACAGAGAATCTCCTGGCGGGGATGATGCTAATCCCTCCCCACTCTCAGTTAACGATGTATACAGATGCATCGATGGAGGGGTGGGGAGCTTGCCTGGAAGAAGCCACACTATCTCAGGGCTTTGGAATCTGGATCAGTCATAAGAACATATCAATCTACTGGAATTGCGAACAGTAGTACTAGTCCTGGGCCTGGAACATTTCATAGAGAAAGTTCATGGCAAGATTGTTCTAGTTTTTGATCAGACAACTCAACAGAAGTGACTTACATAAACTGCCAGGGCGGAACGAAGTTGCCAAGTCTCTGTATGATGACATTGAAACTGCTTTGCTGGTGCCTGGATCATAGGATTACCTTGAAAGCAGTTCTTACTCCGGGAAGGTTAAATCTGCTAGCAGACTCAGTGAGCTGAAGGATGAGTGTTTTACCTATGGACCAACTAAATCAATGTGTGGCGGATCGTCTGTTCAACCACTGGGGGAAACCCAACATAGATTTATTCACAGCGAAGATGACGATGTACGTCTGTCCGATTCCAGATCCGAGCGCCATCGCAACAGATGCGTTAGCTATCAGCTGGGTGGGAATGTATGCATACGCATTTGTTCCAGCTATTCTGATTCCAAAAATTCTTCAGAAAATCAGACAGGAGGAATGCCAAGTGCCTCTGATCGCCCCAAATTGGCCAGGCCGATCATGGTATACAGATGTGCTGGACCTTCTGGTCTGCAATCTGGTTCCTCTGCCTCTGATGGACAATATTATCTTCCAGGGCAAGACCCTTCACAACAATCCATCAATGTTCCAATTGACTGCGTGGATGTTGTCAAGGAATCTAGAATTAAGGAGGGCTTTTCTGAGCAAGCAGCCGTGTTCATGGCAAAAGCCAGAAGGGGGTGAACCTCCAGAGCATATAATTATAAAATCAACAGATTTGCAGAATGGTGCTCACAAAGATATATTAATCCAATGGATTCATCTATTCAGGTAGTAGCCCATTTCCTCTGTCACCTGTACGATGCCTATTGCCTCAAGCTTAACTCTATTGCTGGCTATGTCGGCTTTAATCACAGTTATCCCTTGCTTGGCTAATAGGGGAAGTGATGAAGTAAGTACATTAAATACTTTAATTAAAGGCATGGACAATCTAAGACCTATGAATCCCCTAACACGGACCCGGCCTCTGCCCCACAGAGGCTCAGTCTTCAGGCTTTCTTAAAGTTGCATAGTGTCAGCCAATAAATTAGTCAGAGGAAGTACTAGTCTGCACATGCGCGAGTTTGGGGCTCACATCCACCGGAGTGTCATTTGACTGCCTGCCCAGTAGGGGCACCTAACTTTTTTAATCTGAGTGTTTATTGAGTGAATGTTGATATTTGGGAATATCAAAGAGTGTTAGGGCGGTAAGTATCAACTCAAATCTGTGATTTCCTTTAGTCATCAGTAGGTCTGTGTCTAATAACTAGGACATAACGGGCTATCAGAACTGAGGGTGGTGGGAGCCGCGGATCGGTGGCTACAGGAGGGAGGTGGGCTGTCAGAACAGAGGCGTGATAATGCTGCTGCAGCTCATCCGAACACCCATTTAGAGAGACATCCTTAGTGGTATACCGATCACCTGTGATCAAACACACATTACATATAGACAGAGGCGTGATAACGTTGCACCAAAAAAAATATAAAACTCCTATACCTCACTGTCAGGGAGAAGCCCTGCACTATTGCTGGCCTCTCTCTGTCTCTCTCTCTCTCTCTCTCTCTCTCTCTCTCTCTCTCTCTCTCTCTCTCTGTTTTCTGTGGGGTTTTATGTGGTTCTCATTGCTCCTACCAATTTTTTTCTGTCATTGTACCCCCTACACTATTTCTGTCATTATACCCCTACACTAGTGTGTACCATTTTTTTTAACTGGGTACCATCTAGCTGAGGTCTGAGAAATTTGAACCATGGGTTTTTCTTTATATTTCAGCACCGTTATGAATTGAGCCAACGAGGAACAGATAACTTGCCCACAAATAATGACATTTTATGAATTGTTGTGCAATAATAACAAACAGATCAATCGGACTGATAACGCTCTGATAACTACATTTTGAAATTATTGACAACAGTTTACAGCAACACACTGATAACTACATTTTAAATTAGTGACAATGGTCTATAAACATGTATGCTTAATGGTGTTACTGATCACAATCTCTAGGCATATATTTCCTTTGCTCTGCGACGTGAATAATGCATGCATGGCTGAGATGGCTAATGCATTATATGACGAATTACACTTAAAAATCACAGGTTCAAATCTCGCTATGTATTATTAGTAAATGTAAACAGTGAAATGTTACTCCCAATCACATAAAAAATTAAACACACCAAATTAATACTATCGTTATAAAACACCTACAAACGACAATATTGTTACAAAAGATATAGACCTAGTCAAGGAAAGTACAGCTGATATGTGTACAGATTTTTTCCTTAGGTTTCATATCATAGATAACGCATAACAGGTTATCAGCTAAATCTAGGTCATTTTTTTATTAATGCATGAATGGCCGAGATGGCTAATGCATTATTCGTTTATATGTCGAATTACACTTAAAAATTGCCGGTTCAAATCTCGCTATGTATTATTAGTAAATGTAAACAGTATTGCCAGATAGTATTGGTTATAAACCTTCGTCATCAGGGTTACTGTATACCAGTATATTGAGTACTGGACATGCTCAGTGAGCACACACACGCACAAAATGCGGCGGCCAGACGCTTTTTTCAGGGTCAAGGAGCATATTCAGAAACTTGAGGAACTTCTTCAGAAACTTGAGGATCTTGAAAAACTTCTTCAGAAACTTGAGGAACTTCTTTAGAAACTTCTTGAGGAACTTCCTGAGCTTCTTGAGGAACTTGAAAATGTTTCTGAAACTATCCACTGAGGATCAGATGCCATGACTCTCTTTTGAAACTTCTCGCGTTCAGTGTCGAGGAACTTCATCAGAAGCTTGAGGAACTTCTTCAGCAGCTTGAGGAACTTCGGCAGAAGCTTGAGAATGTCTCTGAAACTCTATCCTCTGAGGATCACATGCTATAACTCTCTTCTTCTAAAAGACCCACTTCGTCCATGCCTTCTTAGCATTTGCGTTGAGAACAGGTTTGATGAGGTAGCCTTGGTAGTTCTTGGTGGGGAAATTTAGAAAGTCCTCCAGATTACTCTCTAACTGCTTGCGCCATCTTTCATTGAAGATGTGCTCAATGGCCTCCTTGTGGCCGGTGGCCTACCCCTCCTCTCTACTTTCGGTGTGACCAGTGGCATGCCCAGCCTCATGGCCCTCAGTCATGGCTGCACCGATCTCTCGGAAGTAATCTATGGCCCCAGCCTGTATAGCATCCAACATCCGGTGTTCATTATCAGTGTGGAGGCTGAATACATCAGCCCACTTCCCGACCATTAGTAGATCTTTGGGATCAACCCTAGCCTTCTTCAGAGCTAGAATTACAGTACTCTTAGTGGGTCTCCTGGGGAGATCTAGTAACCTGCCCTGGGCACTGTCAAACTTCCGGTAGAGCATCCGAGTCAATAATTCCTTCGTACTACGGGTGGTGTGGTCTCTTCTATGGCAGTCAGTATCTCCGCATCAGATGGAGGTGGGACGTTGGCTCACTCGTGGATAATGTTGACGTCACGAAGTAGTCGTCGGACCCTGTCAATCGACAGCTGTACCAGTTTCTTCTTGGAGGGTTGCAGTGGTTTCTGCCCTCCAAAAACGATCTGCTGGAGAACTTTACCAAACATTGCCTTGGCGGGTTGCACAGGTTTCTGCCCTCCAAAGACGATCTGCTAGAGAACTTTACCAAACATCGCCATTTAAACCTGTATATAGCTAGATGTTAACATGCAGCAGCACGTGCGACATCCTGATAGAGCGGTTGAACTCGTGACCTCGCACCACACCGATCCTTGAAGGGACTGCTTGACAGTCATTCGACCTAGTATCCATGATGCGAACCCTCTCTCCACTGCGGGGCAGTACATCGACTTCGTTATTTCCGGACAGATCCACGAGATTAGGAGTATGGTGCTCAAGTTTAAGCTCGAGAGCACTGAGGAGAAGGATGTAGAGCTCCCACAGATGGTGAGCAGGTGGGAGATTGTGCAGAACAACACCACCTTAGACACCACCTACATAAATGATGAGTATCGAGTCCTGGCTCCTCTAGCTCATGGACCGGCCTACTATGCGAAGGGGAAGGGGTACTATGCCGTCGGATGTAATGAAGGTTTCACAGAATTCAACTTAGAGCCAGACGTAGAAATGCTTGTCGCGGTGCCACTCTTCTCTCCTTGAAAACACACACGTGAACCCGGCCTTGATGCAGGACAAGCTGTTTCTTCGGGTGTACACTGAACATCTTCCGGATGTAACGATGACCTCTCCACGACGTCATATCTGCCATGATGAGAATGACCAGGAACTAAAACGGGAGGGTTCTAGACAGCGAATCCTACATGTAGAGTGAGAGTACCAGCAGGTCCAGGCCACAGATAACCACAGATAACCAGCGCCTAGAGTTGATATTGCAACAAGGTTTCTCAGATTGTGCAGCTGTGGCAGTCCTGGTTCATAGTGGCCGGGACCTATGTTCTCGGTGAGCTACGCAATCGGGCTGATTGCTGTCTCTATCAACAGGAGATGAAGTCGTATGCCTTACTGCGTCTAACCAGTGGCCCCGAGGATCTGGAGATGGCACTTGACGGTCAGTACCACCTTGGAGGTAAGAACATTTCACCTAATAATTTCAACCGGCTCAGCTTTTATGTTGGGAACTTGCTTGGGAAACGAGTGGCCACTCGCACAGTAGGCATGACAGTACTGTACTTCGGCTATGCCAAGGTTTGTGTATCGCACACTGCTGGTATTCAGCTTGGGCGCATGTAGAGCATTATTCCATCTCTAAAGATAGGTGATCACTAAAGACAGGTCAGCACCTACCATACGTCTCATCAGCTACAGCTGGGTGGCCAGTGATGCAGGTGGTCATTAAGGCAGCCGATGCGGCACCAGATCCTCTGTGTCACCTCTGAACATGCCGGACTCTGCCATGGTGCAGATGGTAGGCACTTTAGCATTCTTCCAATTGAGCATTGCCAAGGCAGCTGGAAGGGCCTGTGGGTAATCCCCTCATGCCGATGTGACACCGGTCATGACTACGTATTTGTTTGATTCAGTTTGTTTGATATGGAGACATGAGGCTGGGCATGTATTTGTGATCCAACATTATGTCTATCATCATCATCATCAGCAGCAGCAGCAGCATTATGTCTATCATCATCATCATCAGCATCATCATCATCATCATCATCATCATCATCAGCAGCATTATGTCTATCATCATCATCATCATCAGCATTATGTCCATCATCATCATAGTTATAAAATAAGTGTTTCAGAATGGGCCCCACCACCAGGTGATGCCCTATTAGAGAAACGCAACTGTATAGGTAACAGAATCACTCAATCAATCAAGCTAACTGAATCTGAAACTCAGTCATGGGTTACCCCGAAGAACTATGAAGTAACATGCATGGTGTAGGCTGTGCGGCACGGCGGGAAAAAGTGGCAAGATCATTACATGACCTGGGCGACTATGCAAATAAATCACTTGAGTTCTGGAGAGCTTCTCCTGACCTATCATTCGCAATAGTAGTAGACGAGGTACTCGCCCGAAAAACTCCACCAGGCACTGAGTTAGGGATTAGATGCTATCCACTGACAGCAATGACAATGACAGAACTAAGACAGTATTTAGATCATCTGCTAATGATCAACAGTATCAATATGGATGATGCTATCAAACCGGAATAAATGTGTTGCTAGGTTTTTTTAATTTAGAGTGAGATCATCGATGAGGCAGTCGAAGAGGAGGTCAAACGCTTCATTTGTAAGAGTCTTGTGCAGGTGTGTCTGCTTTGGGCTTCCTGTATGGGTGCAGGTGTGTCTCTGCTTTGGGCTTCCTTTATGGTGCTGGAATGGGTGGCTCGCTGTGAGGGGTCGAGGTGGGCCCTACATTGTAATACACCTCCTCATCTGTGAACTTATTGTGATTGTGTGTATCCATAATTCGGAATCTTATGAGTAAACATGTAGTGTACTACAATTTGTAGTGGAAGTTTTGTACTTGCCTGGTGTGAATAAAATTTTGATGTCATAG
This sequence comes from Chaetoderma sp. LZ-2023a, assembly GCA_034401795.1. NCBI lineage: Eukaryota > Metazoa > Mollusca > Caudofoveata > Chaetodermatida > Chaetodermatidae > Chaetoderma > Chaetoderma sp. LZ-2023a. The sequence goes on from CM067373.1 coordinate 70,399,087, forward strand.
GTCTAAATGGAAGTTTTGTACTTGCCTGGCATGGTCTGAACAATGGGTGGGGGCCCACCGGGGGGTTGGGGTGGGCCCTACATTGTAAAACACATCGCAGCCAGCCATCCCTCTGTTCTGACAGCTCACCTCGTTCCTATAGCCACCGATCCGCGATCTGCAGCTCCCACCACCCTCTGTTCTGATAGCCCATTATGTCCTAGTTATTAGCCGCAGACCTACTGATAACTGGCATATTACATCTAACAGATAACAACAGCAAGATAGTGTTTTAAGCGTTAGCTATTTTGTGTGCTTAGGCGCATCGCATATTTACTCAGGACACAATCCCGAGTTGAAAGGTGTGGAATGTATGTGCATAATTACTGTTCTGATAGCCCAGCTCCCCTCCTGTAGCCACGGATCGGCGGCTCCCACAACGTTCTGTTCTGAAACACTTATTTTATAACTACTAGACTGATTATATAACTAATAATATTTGGATAATGTTAGCCATCATGCAACTTGTATTCGCTGATGATTTCCGAAAAGTAGACATAGAAATTTACTTCTTTTAAGAGTCAACCTGTATTTCATGATGAAACTTAGAACTATGTATGGTTGGTTAACGTTTTAATGGTCAAGCGAGCCTTTAGAATGGGCTTGAGATATGTTCATTTGTCAGCCAAGAGAAGATTATTTTTGAAAATTTACCACTGGAATGACTGGCTCTGTAACAGAGCCAGTCATTCCAGAGGTAAATTTTCAAAAATAGTCTTCTCTTGGCTGATAAATGAACATTTACTCTGAAAAAATGGAAATTTTCTTGATCAAATTGGGCCTTTAAATGGTTGATCCGTTGACACTCAAGCTAACCTTACGCATCTTCTGGAATACTCTTGGTAATTACCGATTTGTAGACCAAGAGATTACTTTTGAAAATGTCTTTAACCAAGCCAATGGTTTATCCAGGGATAAATTTTCAATAGTAATCTCTTGGTCTGCAAATGGATATTTTTAATGAGAAATTTAATTTTTTTTAAATGCATTTGAGATTTAAATGGTTAAAACCAGTTTTACTGTATGTAGACACGCTTATCTCCCTTAGATTCTGATCCTGCCTCACAATTGTTGAGATTTGCTAAGGAATTACGCGGAAGTGCCCTTCACCTGGATATGGTCTCTCTTGGTCGTGGCCAAGGTCCGCGTGCAGAGGAGCTCATTTCTAAAGCACAGATTTTAAAAGGACGTTGGGTATTTCTACAGAACTGTCACTTGGCCGCGTCGTGGATGCCAAAATTACAGCTCATCGTTGACAAGTAAGTTGATAATTTGCTAACTTTGGTGCACACAAAAATGGCAAATAAATCAGTTTTATGTGAAATTAAAAAACACCAATTTCTACCACATTTAACAAGATTTTGTTAATCATAATCAATTTGGTGTCTATTTGTATTATCACTATCAAGATTCGTTTGGGTACAAAATGCAATATGTGTACAGGATGCCTATCTAAAGTGGGCAATGTGCAAAAATTCAATATGTTCACCAGAACGCAGTCTTAACACTTTGTTCATCAAGATTTGTTAATAAAATTAATTTTTGCTTTATTGCATACCCATTTGCAAGTCAGGGGGAAAGTTTTTAGCCATTAACTTCTGGAATGACTGAAGTAAATCTTCAAAGATGTTCTCTGCATCTGCAAATGGACTTTAACCCTTTAAGCCTTGAATTTGTTCAAGAAAATTTCATTTTTTTCAAAGAAAATGTCAATTTGCAGACCAAGAGAAGATTATTTTTGAAAGTGTAGCGCTGGAATGACTGGCTCAACTATTGAGCCAGTCATTCCAGTGGTAATTTTTTGAAAATAGTCTTCCTTTGGTCTGCAAATGGACATTTCTCAAGACCACTGCAGAAGTTGTTTTTGGCTGATATGAGTGTTAAAGGGTTATAAGGGATATAATATCTTTTATTTAGATAGTGCTGTCAATGTTTGTCAGATCAATTTCAAATGTTATTTGTATATTGACTTAAATGAAATGAAGAGACATTCAATATGCACTACTGGATGCAGGCTCCATTAACCAGCCATTAAAATACCATGAAAGAAAAGGCATTAAAACACCATGAATATTGCCACGGTTAATGGCCAATTTAATGGCGTTTTAATGGTAATTTAATTTTAAAAACCCATTAAAACCCCATTAATATCTTGCCATTATTACAAAATTTAATTGTCATTAATATCTGTAAATGATGGCCATTTATTTTAAGGACAATTTAATGCCCATCAAGTAGGAGAAACTCCACACCATTAATTTCTCATTTAATGGTCATTAATTTTAATGGGAAATTGATGACCATTAGTTCAATGGCCATTAAACTTGTAAGAAGTTAATGGTGAAAGGTTATTGGCCATTAAGCACACATTAAATAATTAATGGGTTTTTGTCTCATTAAATATTCCCATTAAAAAGCCCTGAAAATTGCCATGGTTAATGGCACCATTAAATTTTAATGGTACAAATAAAAGAATCATGGCCATTAAATCTGGAACCTTAAACCCATTAATTTAGGAATAGTAACCCATTAATTATATTAATGATCTCCAAAATAATTTAATGACCATTAAAATAAGTTTTTGGGTTAATATCCCAAAATGAATGGCTTCTAGGGTGTAGTAGGAGCAGCTGGGCCCATTCCACTTTCATACCCTTGTATACGGGTTCTCATTTATCCTTATAGTTGATGTAGATCATGTACAGGTTTGACCATTGGTATACCATTATCACTGTATTAGACACTAAACAACACACTCACATTTACCATGTTAGAAGTCAGTCACCAGACTCTCTAATCAGATGGAAAATTAATATATATGTAGATAAACCATGTTATGGAACCTTCCCTGGACTGATCCATGAAATCTGTACACTAATTTAGCTACTATTAAACAAGCCAATGAGCTATGCGTGTTATATGACGAATTCTCCAGAAATTGTGAATTTCAGCATTTCATAGAACAAGCAAAGCAAGCTCAGTAGATTTCTAATTTTATAACTTAGAGGATGTAATTTTGTTGCATGAACATAATACATGTAGTTTCAATGACATGGCAGTTTCAGTTGAATTCAATAAGTCAAGAATGAAAATGTATTAAAACTAATGTGATAAAATTATAAGTAGAAAGAAAAGCACATGTTATCATTACTAGACTAAAATACACATACACGCAAGCACGCACGCACGCATACACATGCACGCACGCACGCATGCATGTACGCACGTATACACGCACGCACGCATGCACGCACGCACGCATGCATACACGCACGCGCACACATATATATATATATAATATATATTAGTGGTGCAACGATACACTAAGCAACGATGCGATATGTATCACGATACTCCTGTCATGATGCGATACGTATCGAAATTCTTCATGTCAGCTATGACAATGACAAAGTAAAATATTATTAGCAGGCATTGTAAAACGAGCGAATTGTATTGGCCAAAACCATCCAATCGGTAGCTCTGTGAAATCTGCTTTATATTTTTTATATCAGAGTGACACTGTTTAAGTACAGGCATTTTATATATTACTTACCAGCTCTTAAAATTCCACGCAAATGTGCAGCAATTACGAGTCAAAATAAAATTAGTTCAACTAACCCATGAACAGTTGGCAATTCCCGGAAAAATAGCCAGCTAATGTCTAATGACGAAGTAGTCAGCGGAATAATCTGATTGGATGCTGTTGGAATCACCCTTTATGGAACTCCAATTAGTGTGTATCTATGAATGAAATTCCTCTATAGTGTATATTACGTGTGTCAGGCGCTCATTGATTTAATAATTTGATACCTCATTTTCGTATCTCACTCGCTCTTATTTTTGTATTTCACGCTGATCCCGTAGACACTCTCCACATCGTACAAAAGCAAGCAAGTTTTCTTATATAGTACATAAACAGTAAAAGATGTTTCATTGCCTCCCACCGCGGTTCTTTATCGTGAAAAATTTGGATTAAATTTAAGGAATTTTCACTGCCGGCGTCGTTGTAGAAGTGTTTAAAGACCGAACTAAATATGTTTGCGACAATGTATTGAAAATATTGCGAGAATTGGCCAAGAACGATGTTGTAAAATTTATGTGCCGTTACCGTCCGTTTAACGTCCGGAAACCAATTTTCAAGATGGCCACTGTTGGCTGGCAGCTATATTGTATTTCAGATTATTGTCAATTTGATAGGTTTCTTCACGAGACGTAATTCAACCACCCTATGAAGTTTCAAAGCAATCCGATCAATGGTAAGGGAGATAGATACATGTATCATCCGGATTCCAGAAACCAATTTTCAAGATGGGAGCCTATGGCTGGAGGCCATCTTTGATTTCAGATCATTGCCCATTTTGATAGGCTTCATCACCAGACCTAGTCCAACCACCCTATGAAGTTTCAGTGATCCGATAAATGGTAATGGTGTTATCATCTGGAAAACAGTTTTCAAAATGTCTACCAGTGACTGGTGGCCATCTTTAATTTCGGATCATTGTCGATTTTGATAGGTTTCTTCCCCAGACCTAGTCCAACCACCTTGTGAAGTTTCAAAGCGATCATATATACGGTAACACAGGGTTATCATCCGGATACTTTGCCACCAACCCGGCCGGACCGCGTCATCACATAATACCCCACTAATTTCTTTGGTGAGATATAAAAACAAGGGGAAGAGTGAATATTTTGACTCCTGATTATAGCAAAATGGATTTGGACAGAAAAATCAAATCATCTATCTCCTATATATTCCTTATTCATATCGAGCATAATTAATGAATGGCCCCAGGGCCTTAGTGCTCACCTAGCTGATGAGGAACTGTACTAATTTTTACATTAATTAATGCACAAAATGCGCCATTTGTCCATCAGGCAAGCATAACTGTTGCCATAGACCAATGGTCCATACCATTATTGACCAATGTGGCGATCATCCTTACCACTAATACAAAAACTTTGGTGTCAATGCCACTATTGACTAATGGGAAAGGTACCATTGACCAATGGGGCAGACAACCCTGACATTATTGACAGGCAGATGATACTTAACAGTGGGACAGTGGTCACAGTCAAATATTTGGATATGGAAATGCAAGAATATTGATGTCATTGACATTGTTGACCAATGGGAAAAGTACCATTGATCACTGGGGTAGCCATCACTGACACTATTGACCAATGGTGCAAGTGTCACAACACTGGCACTTAACCAGAAATAATGGTGAAGTCAAAGTACAAAATTTGGATGAGGAAATGCGAGAACATTGGCATGATTGATCAAATGATTAAAATGTATCATAGGAACATTTCTGCCAAAATCTTGTATCAAATGCTGATCCAAATCCATTAACAATTTACAAAACGTGACACAGATTATGTTCCTAATAGGGTCCAATACTTTAAAGCAACTTAAAGTACCCGAGTTATGGCACCTAATGCAAGTCGTGACCTCTTAATATTCATAGGGCAAATAGATATTATAGATATTGGCTAAAGGAACATACCTGCTGAATTTGGTTTTAAACCATTAACAATTGACTATGTCCAATGTACTTTAACCATATGGTTGAATAGTCTGTCTTAATGAACCAGAATTATGGCCCTTGTTTAATGTTTCAGACCCTTTATATTCATAGTTCAAATAGATATTTGACTGCAGGGACATGTCGGCCAATAGGCTTCAATGCTTAAAATCCTGTTAATGAACCAGAGTTATGGCCCTTGTTTAAGAGTGTGGACACTTTATATTCATAACTGTTGCATAAAGAAACCTATCTGCCAAATTTAGTTTCACTCCATTGATAAATGACGAAATGTGCCACAAACGTATTTCCCCCATAAGGTTTGATACTTTGAAAATATATCAAGGGCCATAACTATGCTATTTGTGGGCGTGGCCACTTCATCTTCATAGGCCAAACAGATAGTCCAGAAAGGAAAATATCTGCAAAATTTGGTTTTAATCCATCGATAAATGACGAAACATGCCACAAATTATGTATTTCCCCAATTTGCTTCAATACTTAAAATCGCCTTAATGAACCAGAGTTATGGCCTTTGTTTAAGGGCGTGGTCACTTTATATTCATAACTCTAATAGATGTTGCATAAAGAAGCATATCTACCAAATTTAGTTGTACTCCATTGATAAATGACGAAACGTGCTACAAACATATTTTACTCATAGGCTTCATACTTTGACAAATATAACAAGGGCTATAACTGCTATTTGTGTGCGTGGTGCTGCAAAACGTTATGGCGGACACATGCACTTTAGGGGGCCATACTTTTTGTTGTCATTAGCGAGCATGGTCTACAAACCATACCCTAGGCACTGCTTTACAGACACCATGCACTCAACTATAGCGATGTGTTCCAAACACATTTCTTTCAAATACTACAATTATAACACTTGCATATCCTTATATAGTCCCACACCAGCCCTACAAATACACAGTGGTAAAGTTGCTTACAACTGTTAATTTACATACACAATAATTATTTTCCAGTCACGTGGATGAAAAATTAAAGCGTTATGCCATGAATTATAAATTATAGCAATCACTGCTATTTCAAATACCGGTAGCAACAGTATTAAATATAAAAAATTATTATATTTATAAATAAAAAATAATATAAATCAAATAATTAAATTATTAAATAATTTATTTAGACTGAATTACCTCCCATGGAAATATTGAATAATCTCAAAAATAGATGGCTACTTATGACGTCACAAACAAAATATGTTTGATTTACTATTTTCTCTTCTCTGAAGATATTTTTCTTTAAATCCTATTGGATAATTTATGGCAATGACCAATGAAACTGTGAATGAAGATTTCCTCATGATATTGGATAAACATATATTCCAAGCCAGCGCGTCTACATTATCGGCGATCTTTATGATAGTACGATATCGCGATAATATGTAGAAGCATGTCTTATCTGTTTGAAGTATATGAAGAGATTTTGGTGGAATCTGTGGCAGTTGTTTGAATGGAAATATTTCTTTAATAAAAGAGAGTTCTAAATGTGATGGATTAGTGTGGAAGTGTAGCAATAGAAAATGTAATAAAAAATTACTGTAGCTGTAAGAAGACTCGTTTTTTAGTGGATGTCATCTAAAATTATACCAAATTGTATTGCTTACTTATTTCTGGCCCTTTAAAATATCTCAGAACTTCGTACAAAAAGAACTACATATTGGTAGTATTAACACATTAGTAGACTGGTACAATTTCTGTCGCGATATATATTGTGAGATTGTGTTACTAGATCCAAAAAAGATAGGTGGACCTGGAAAAGTTGTTGAGATTGATGAATCCAAATTTGGTAAGAAAAAATCTAATAAAGGAAAACTTGTCTTGAAAGAGAGAGAGAGAGAGAGAGAGAGAGAGAGAGAGAGAGAGAGAAAATCTGGATGCTGGATCATTGCCAAAATACGTTACAATTAAAACATTGTATGAGAGCTACTTTACAGAATATTGTGTTAGAAAAGGTATCTGTCAGACAGTTCTGATAAATTTGGGAATTTCCTCGAATTAGTCAAGAGAGTTTATCCGGGTGCTGAATATAAAGGCGCCGTTCCCACTAACCTCGAATGACAAGTGCTTACTGACCAAAAAAAAGTTAATATTTTAATCGATTACCTCCCTGAAATATATTATCATTGACCACTAAAATATCATGCCATAGCTGCATGATTATTACATCATTCAATGACCTCATAATATACTTTAGTAGTATTACTATTAGCTCTATCATGAGCTCAATAACTTCATAATATATTTCAATAGTATTTGCTAAGATAGTTGGGACCCCTAAAGTGCATTTACCTAGGACACTCACCTGATACAAATTGCAAACATGAATAATTAATTTGCTTTCTTTTTTTTTTTTTAATAAAAATATTCTTAATTTCATAATGACTTCAGCTTTAAATTTGTGCAAAAACGAAAACTGGTGTCTTAAATAACAGCCTATAATAACTGTCACTGGTAATTTATTTACACAGGTTTTGCTGTAATAAGTTTTAGACAAATATTTAAACTTACTTTTGATTCAAAATCAGATTTTGACAAATAATTTGAAAAATTAAAAACAGGTGCTGCTGCTGGCATAGGCAGCACCAGCACCCAGTTAAATTATTTTCAAAATATTCAACAGCTTACCTGTATAGTTCTCTGGAAATTGATAGTCAGGGAGTTCAGGAATCGATCAATTTTAATATGGGCAAAGCGTGGGTGGAGCTTGGCTAGAGATGGGTGGGGCATAGCTAAAACCTGTTTCTTCCATTACATCACAATAATAATGATGTATAGCTCTGTCATAAAATTTGCAATGCCTGTCACTAGTGTACAAATTGTATGTCTTTGATGAATTTAAAAGTTAGTAAACATTCTGTTGAATATTTTGAAACTAATTTGTCTGAGAGCTGTTGCTGCCATGTTCAAAATATTCAACAGTTTACTTGTACTTTTACATTGAAATTCCAATTCTGGGAATTCAAAATATATTACGTTGATTCCAACATGCATAGAAATTGGGCGGAGCTTAGCGAGAAAGGGGCAGAGTATAGCTAGAAATGGATCCCTCTATTGCTACTGTATAGGCTTGGACTAAGTGTTTTCTAATAGAGAATTTTATGATTGATAACATTTTTCCCACAGTTTCAACAAACAAACTGCTGACGTGGATCCTCAATTCCGTCTATGGCTCAGTTCCAAACCAGATCCTAATTTCCCCGTCTCTATTCTACAGACAGGACTTAAGGTAGGTTAGCTATGATTTAGATGCGACTCAAATTTATACAGATGTTGTATAGTTTACTTAGTTATTCAATTATTTACTCATGTCATCGCAGTTATGCTAGCACGATGGTTAAATTGAATTTCATGTTAACCAACTCTTAGAATTAAGTGGAGGTTAAACATGACTAAAAACACAGATATTAACCCTTTCAACACGAAATTCCCCATATCTCAATTTCATGACAATAATACAGGAAAGATGTTGTTATTTTGAAATTAATATGATTGGAAGCAACACATGCACAGCAGCAATGGCTTCCAGTCAAAATATTCAACAGAATATGGTATGGATCGGAAAGAAATTACTTTTTCAGGGATTTGTCGGTGAATGAGTTGACCCTTTACCCCACAATCTGTTCAAGAAAATTCCAATTTTTCTAAGACTTTTATATGTACAATCTTGAAACATCTTATGGAGCTGATGCTCACTGTGTAAAAAGTAGGTCAGCATGACCTGCTTTTGAGTAGGTCAGCATGACCTACTTTTGACCTACTTTTCACGATGCATTGAATTTCACATCAAGAGTATGCTTACCACCCTGATACTCTATATTTCCTAAATATCGACCTAGCTTCAATAATACTTAGAATCAAAAAGAAACCGCCCCCACTGGGCAGGTTACACAACTGACAGTCCAGCGGATGCGCAGCCCAAACTTGCACATGCGTGGTGCTGACTCATTCTCTTCTTAAAATATTGACCTGCCATTGCAACATGCTTTCTAGCCTTGCTTTTGCTTTCTATGTTTTTGAAGCTTTGAAATGTTTTGCAACTTGTTTTTACTGAATATTAGTATGTCTGATGCTGCCAAGTCGCCGGAGGATGCTCCCGGTCCAAGCCATCAGGTGTACTTTAGTAAATTTATTGATAAAATATTTGCGTGTTGACTCGGATGGTGTTTCCGAATTTTTCTCGTGGATACATGTTTATTCTGTTAGCTCTGTTTGGGGGAGGCCTGCCTATATATTAGCTAACGCATGTTGTGCTTTGTTTTTCAGACACATGAGCTGATATTTGGAGTGTATCCTTTATTTTGAACAATATTTATACTTGGTTTCTGGGTCCTTCTAATTTATTATGAGTTTGCAGAGGGAATTATTACCATAAGAAGTAATTTTTCCACATTCTCTCCCCACCACAGGGTTTGGATTCAGGATCAGGTATTCCTGTTATTGTTCATCAGACTTCACTCGTCCTCAGAAGTCATCTTATGAGGTTTATTTAGGAGAGAGAAAAATTTTCGGCCATTTTATTTCTAAAAATTTTAGAAATTTTTTGGCTGAGTGTTGAGTTATTTATCTCTCTTGATGGTTTGCATAGGCTCATTGTGTTTATAAAGTTCAATTACTAATGAATCTTAGTTTTGAGCTGTGAAGTCTAAAAATTTGCCTCTAAAGTATTCAAGTTCAATTTCTAATGTCTCCCTTGTCTTCTTAAAGAAGTATAAGAAGTTTCTAGGATTTGTTAACCCTTTGTCAGGCCTATAGTTATTTCTATGGCCCTGGCTTATCCTTTCATTTGATGGTCAAAGTTTTCCTTATGGATCTTATTAGCCCTCTGCAATTGGTATTTTGGTTTGTCATAACTAAAAACTAATTGTTTCTGTTTTGTGCCATTTCAGAGGGTAATTGAGAACAAATGCCCATCCTGCCACCGTTTCGTGAAGGCCCGCTTTTTCCCTCATGACTGCTCTAGGTGCAGTACGTGCAGGCCCCTTCTAAATTGCCATGTGTGTGAGTCGTGGCTGGTGGAGGTTATGACTGATTTTTTAAATCAGCAGGTGAAAGACCGGGTGGCAGACGAGAAGAGGCGTCTGGAACAAGAGTGTTGTAAGAAGAGGAAGGCATCCATGCCAGACATGGAGGCCTTCCATCTTGAAATGATGGGAGAAATGAAGAAGATGATCATGGATCTTGTCCCGAAGTTGCTTCGCAGCTTGCTTCCCGTGTCAAGTTCGTCATTGTTTTCTTCATTTGCTCCAGGACAGAGTGGTCCCATCTCTGGGGCTGGTTCTCTTAGCAAACCAGTTTTCGTTATAGACCCAGAGACGACTCCCGTTGGTCCGGTGCTGAGGCTTTCCTCGACCGTGGACCCGGGAGTAAAAGCCATGGCCTCAGGCACTCGGTTATCGAGTGATCTAGAGCAGCCTAAGGCTAGGGGTATCAGCACCTCACACGATACCCCTCCTGCCTAGGTTGAGCTTGATCCCTTTTCAAGCTTGGCGTCTAATCTTTCTGGGCAGGAAGAAGAGGACACTCTGTTATGGCCTACCGATGAGCCGATGGCCACAGAAATGAATACCCATGGGCCCCCACGGGCACCCATGGGTAACCTTTTCTATGGAACTACTTCTTTGGGAGTAGGTTTCACGGCTCAACAGCTAGGTTGGCTAGGAGCCAATGGCCATCCATACCGTATCCCTCGGCTTGTCGAGAGTTACCGTGAGGTAGGCCTGGACTATGGCGTCATGTTTTTACCCCCCCCCCCATGACGCCATAGATCCAGCTCCTGGATAGCCATGGTGCAAGCCATGCTGGCCCTTGCGGGTCCGTATGGCTTCCCTGGCTATCCAGGAGTATCTTCAGCTCTGGCCATTACCCCACCAGTGAATGTGGTTGAGGATATCAATGATATGCTCCGCATATGGCAGAGACGTCCATTCAGCCAAAAGGATGCCTTGCAAAGGCCCCTCATGAGGTGGCACGGCGCTGCCATATAAGTTCTGATCTGTATCAGAAGTACGGTGTCATCCCAAAGCCTTACATGGATGACCGTGCAGCTTTGGGCGAAGACACACGGCCTGGGTCGCAGTCCGACACAGGACCCTTGTGCGCTAGCACCCTGCGCAATGCTAATTCTGTGCTGCGGGACATGGAGGAAGGTACGAGAGGAGCCATCTCAGCTCTCTTGCATGTTTCCCAGCTGCTAAAGGGAGTAGTAGCAGCATCCATGGCCCAGCAATCTTCTCTCTCATCCCAGAGAGCCATCCAGGATGGCATTAACCTGGCTCTGGACTGCATGACATTTGCCCTTGACAATTTGTGCCCCTCGCAGGACCTGTACACCCGGCTTCTTCGTACGCTGATGTCAGGTCCAGGGTTGTTTGGAGGTGAAGGATGCCTGCATCTCCAACAAACTGTAAACCTGGTGAACATCCAGAGGGTGCTGCGAGAGCAGTTTGAAGTGCTCCGCAGGGGACGTGTTCGAGCAGCGCCCCCTGCCGTCCACCCTCAGGGTTAGGGTTATGCAGCATCGGCCATGGCAATGCCAGCATAAGCCAGTGGGGGGGGGAGTGCAGGCTTCTCCAGTGCAACCCGCCAGACAGCCCGCGCATCGAGGTGCACGTGATGCTGCTAGAGGAGCGCGGGGTTCTGGTCGTGGGAGCCAAACCTGATGGGTTGGCTCTCACAACGACCACACCAGTGCTGCTGGGACAGCCACCAGAGACAGGGCTTCTCTTGCACTTCTCGGGTCCACCTCAATTCTTAGGTACACCCATGGGAGGCCGTCTGGCCTTCCACACGCAAGAGTGGGATCGGATTACTCCTGACCACTCAGTGTTGCGATGGCTTTCAGTCGGTTACCATCCCGACTGGATTTCAAATCAGCCGTCTCGCCTGTCTCTGGTTCCGATCTGGACTCAAAATCCAAGAGATCCAGATCAACGGTTGTGTATAGAGAAAGAAATTCAATCCCTCATACTAAAACACGCTATTCAACTTGCACAAAAATGTCCGGGTTATTATTCGACCATGTTCCTAATGACAAAAATCACTGGAGGGTGGAGACCAATTCTCAACCTCAAACCTCTCAACAGGTTTATCGTCACACAAAGTTTCAAAATGGAAACTAAGAACGGTGTTAGCAGGATAGAGGAAGGGAATGTGGACAGCATCAATAGATCTAAAGGATGCCTATTTTCACATTCCCATTGTGAAGAGCTTTCGTCAGTTCCTGAGATTTGCATTCCAGGGCTGCCAATTGGTATATTGATGGCTCCTCGAGTCTTCACTTCAGTGGTCCAGGCTATGACGTCATACCTCCGCAGCAGACACATAGCAATCCACCTGTACATAGATGACTGGCTATTAAAAGCACACAATAAAGAAAGTCTATCAGCAAATCTGGAGATAGTTTTGAAAACTCTTACAGATCTAGGCTGGATAATCAACCTTCAAAAATCAGAGCTGACTCCATCCCAGAAGTTTGTTTACCTAGGCATGGTCTTCGATCTAGAGATAAGATATGTTTACACATGTCAAGGGAGAGTAGAAATACTCATCTCAGTCATACAGTCAGTGTGCAACAGTCGTCATGTCCTGGCATGGGTCTACTTGAGAATGTTGGGGTTGATGGTTTCTTTCACTTCAAGAGTATACTTACCGCCCTAATACTCTTTGATATTGGTAAATATCGGCTTTCACTCAATAAAAAACTCGGATTAAAAAAGTTAGGTTCCCCTACTGGCCAGGTAGTCAGATAACAGTCTGGCGGATGCTAGCCCCAACCACCGCGCATGCGCAGACTAGTACTTCCTCTTTGCTAATTTATTAGCAGAGTCCACAAGCAAAATTTTTCTATAAAGTTTTCTGCTGGTTTTTTCCATTCAATTCAAGAATTAATACCTGAGAATTATGTCAGAATGCGCTATGTCTCCAGAGGAGGGCCCAGGACCTAATCATCAGGTGAATTCAACTACACTTTAGCGAGTTTGCTCCGTTGTAATGTGTGTCCGGGACTCGCGTTTAGAATGATAAGCACCTAAAAAACTGGTTTATTTCTATTATGGTGCTATGAAATTCTAATCTCTCTTTTTGTGTTTATGTCCACAGGTATCTATATATGATTGAACAGGACAGCACATCATCAGAGGGTTTGTTTTACTCTCCACCAAGGTTCCATTTCCTACTAATATTGTTAGGTTATCTAACCAAAAATTCTATGCCCAATGAGTTGGAGGCCTCGGAGGAAGGTCTTGTCACTTTTCCCTCTTGGTCCACTTCCTTCCCCTTATAGGTGGAGAGAGTTAAGAGGTCATAGTGTTGGTGGAGTTTCCAGTGCATCAGATCGGATGGCTTGTCTATGCTAAAGACTCCAGTATTCTAGTTATGATATGAGGCACAATATTTATGAAATCTGCTGCCATTTTATCAATGTTTATCTGATGTTTGTATAGTCTATATACTCTATTCTTTCCAGTTAGGATGTTCTGGATATGAATACAATTCGTCCTTACACCTGGATGTTTGTTTCGGATCGATTTAACTTCTTATTTTTGAAGTTATGACGTCATAATCAGCCTTGCACCTTACTATCATTTAAGGTTTTGTCCAACGCTGATTTATTATTAGCTTGGGTCTTTATGGCCCCCAGCCGCCTTGTTTATTTTGGTTTTGAGTTTCTAATTCAATAGCTGAAATACTCATTGTCTTCATTCTCTGGCTTGTTTCAGAGACCTGGTTGTCCTTCATGTGGAAGGTTTATCAAGGATAGATTGCCCCCCCCCCCCCACTTATGCTCCCAGTGCAGCCCATGTGGGCCATTGCTTAAATGCGAGATCTGTAAAAAGTGGGGGAGAGCTAATGTTGCAGACCAAAGAGAAGGCTCTAGATGAGGAGAGGAAAGTTAAGAAGGAGGGTTCTGGAAAGAAGGGTAAGAGGAAGGCCTCGTACTCTATGGATATGGAGGCCTTCCGTATTGAGATGATGGGAGAGATGAAGAGGACAATTAAGGATTTGGTCCCAGAGTTGCTTCCTGGCATGCTTCCTGGTTCAAATCCTTCATTGTCCTCTTTACCTCCTTCGGAGCAGATAATCCCTGCCTCTGAATCGGTGCTACCTAGGGACCTACCAGTTTTCATCCGTGATTCAGAGGTGACCCTAATAGAGGGTAATGTCCACTATGAGAATATTGGCAGCAGGCTTGCCGCATCGGTTGTTCGTGGACAGGTGTCGCTGGAGCCTGGTGCCTGCTTATCAGGCCAGAAATATCCGCACCCTGTAGGTACCACTTCCTCCTATGGTACCTTTCCTGGCCAGTCCGGGTTAGCATTCTTCGCTGATCTGGAGTCTAATCTTTCTGGCCAGGAAGAAGAGGATTATCTTGGGGGGGGGGGTTCTCCTTCTGGCACCATGGCCATGGATATTGATACACATGCACCCCTCACGTGGAATACAGGCGACATTGTCCATGGTACTACTCACGCAAGAGTGGCATTCACAGCGCAGCAGGTAGCCCGGGCTGGATCTGATCTTTCTGGCCAGGAAGAAGAGGATTATCTGCTGGGTTCTCCTTCTGGTGCCATGGCCATGGATATTGATGCACGTGCACCCCTCGCGGGGAGTATGGGCGACATTGTCCATGGTACTACTCATGCAGGATTAGCGTTCACAACGCAGCAGGTAGCTCGGGCTGGATCTGATGGCCAGTATTACCGCATACCTCGGCTTGCCAATGGTGTAGCTGGTGCTGGCCAGGGCCGTGGTGCGGCGATAATTTCAGTGTCAGTTTAGCATGCCTGTTCTTTCATGGCGGCATGCTTTCTCTGGCTTGCCAGGAGTATCAGTTCTTCCAGCCACTCACATGCCTGCAATTGCTCAGGAGGATGACGAAGGCCCTTGTCTTGTAGAGCATTCGCAGGTGGCCACAGAGGAAGACTGGTCTGACGCTTGTCAGTGGCTAATCAACATCAGGCCAGGTCTCGCTGTGGATCAGTCGGCAAGTCAACGGGACCAGTGCCCGTGGTTGGCAGGTAAATCGACTGTTACCGCTATGCCATCTCTGCCGTTGGCTGATCATATTGTTGAAATGTTCATTGTGGCAGGTGTCCATTAAGGCGCATGGATGTCTAGGGAAGGCCCCTCGCGAGGTGGCAAAGTGATGCCGTGTTGTAGCTGAGCAATATCAGTTATACGGTGCAGTGCCTAAGCCAAGCGCGGATGATCGCGCTGCGCTAGGCGAAGATACGCGACCAGGCTACCGGTCTGATACGGGAGCGCTGTGCTCGAATGCTTTGCGTTCGGCTAACACCGCATTGCGCGATGTGGAGGAGAGTTCGAGGGCGTCTATTTCAGCGCTTTCGCACGTCTCACAGCTGTTACAGGGGGTAGTAACGGCATCCGCATTGCGCCAGCCTAGTCCGGTGGCTGTCCAGAGAGCCATCCAAGATGGAATTAACTTGGCTTTGGATTGTTTAATCCGGTCTGTAACCAGGAGAGTCCGGATGAGGCGCACGTTTTCTCTTGATAACTTGTGCCCATCCCAGGATTTGTATAACAGGCTGCTGCATACGCCTATGACAGGTCCTGGTCTCTTTGGCGGTGAGTGATGTAGGCACCTCCAGGAGATGGTTACCCTGGTCAATAACCAGAGAGCATTGTGTGAGCAATTTGAAGTGCTCTGCAAAGAGCGAGTTCACGCAGCTCCCCCTGCGTATCATCCCCTGCAGGCTCGAGGTGGCAGTGGTCAGGTCAGATGCCAGCCACCAGTGCAGTGCCGGCCTTGGCCGCGAACGCTTCGGTCAGCATCGGGAGGGGCGCAGGCTCCTTCAGCGCAGCCAGCCAGGCAGGCGCCCACGCACTGAGGTGCGTGCAGTGCGGGCCGTGGTGCGCGAAGATCTGGTCATGGTAATTATACCTGATAGGGCAGTTACCACGGTAAGAGCCACTCCAGTGCATCTACACCAAGAGACAGTGCCAATCTTGTGCACCTTATGTCCATCTCTCTCCCTAGGTGGACCAGTGGGAGGCCGATTGGCCAACCACATGCAAGCATGGGGACGGTTGCCTCAGGACCATTTAGTCTTGCGATGGAGCCTCTAATTCACCACCTACAATTGTGGATGAAGACAGAGAATCTCCTGGTGGGGGTGATGCTAACCCCTCCTCACCCTCAGTTAACGATGTATACTGATGCATTGATGAAGGGGTGGGGAGCTTGCCTGGAAGAATCCACAATATCAGGGCTTTGGAATCTGGAACTGTCAAAAGAACATATAAATCTACTGGAATTACAAGCAGTATTCCTGGGCCTGGAACATTTCTTACAGAAAGTTCAGGGCAAGAGTGTTCTAATTCGATCAGACAACTCAACAGTAGCGACTTACATAAACCGCCAGGGCGGAACGAAGTCGCCAAGTCTCTGTATGATGACATGGAAACTGCTTTGCTGGTGTCTGAATCACAGGATTACCTTGAAAGCAGTTCATATTCTGGGAAGGTTAAATCTGCTAGCAGACTCATTGAGCCGAAGGATGAGTGTTTTACCTACGGAATGGCAACTAAATCAATGTGTGGCGGATTGTCTGTTCAACCACTGGGGGAAACCCAACATAGATTTATTCGCAGCGAAGATGACGATATACGTCTCTCCAATTCCAGATCTGAGCGCCATCGCAACAGATGCGTTAGCTATCAGCTGGGTGGAAATGTATGCATACGCATTTGTTCCAGCAATTCTGATTCCAAAAATCCTAGAAGTGAGATTCATGCCTTATCAGCCGAGGCAGACCGTTTTGTGGTTACAGGGGAAGGCCTTAGGCTTCTACCTAGGATAAATTTCATGGCTAAGAACCAGTCTGTGAAATATCCAGGTCAACCTATATTTTTACCAGCTTTGACTAGATATGATCCTGATTCAAAAGCATGGTGTCCAGTCCGAGCATAAACAGGTACAAACAACATACTCTGGAATGGCGGACGGACCCAACAGCGTTATGTTTGTCATATATTGAACCCCATGGCAGGGCGTCAAAGGACACCATTTCCTGGTGGATTGTAGAGTGTATTCAATTTTGCCATAAATCCCCCACAGGTAAACAAGTTGACGTGGGCAAGGCTCACAGTGTCCAGGGCGTAGTGGCTTCCACTGCCCTATTTGATGAGGTACCTGTGGATGACATTATGTCAGTAGCTCAGTGGCACTGTGAGTCAAGTTTTACCGACCATTATCTCTGTGACACCTCGAATCCTCTCGCCTTATCGATTTTGAAAATCTAATCTAGGTGTACATATTTTGATGAGGTATCCTCATTTTTTATATATTTCACATTTAATCAATGGGAACATCCACTTTTTTGGACTGCATCAGTCTTCACCAATGGGGAGATGATGACAGCAGCCAACTTCCACAAGGTCAGTCTTGAGTATGTGTTGTCCATGGTTAATTGTAATGTCACGTGACCCTTCGTTATTAATATGGTGATGGTACATGTTTTATGTGGTTCATTATTGAGAGTATACGAAAATGAAGCTTTTTCGTTTAATGTCCTATAGTACATGGCACTTGTACATAGAGAGCGTATGGGACATTGAGGTCATTCAGTCTTCCTCCCAAGAAAAGGGGGTGGGCGGGGTGGGGTGGGGGTGAGCGCGGGGGTGGGGTGAGCGCATATGACATATGGTCATCTCTCAGTCATTGGTTGTGTTACCCGATGTTCAATTCTGTCCCTGGTTGTGTTTCCACACAATTTCAGAAGTTTAAGTGCCTTAAACGCAGAAAAGCGCATGGGGAAGAGCTGATCTTTTGACCTTGCCTCCCTCCCGCCGAATTCTCTGTCGAATTCTGGCAATATCAAAGAGTATTAGGGAGGTAAGTATACTCTTGCAATGAAATAAACAAAATCATGGATTTCTTTTTTCATGAGAGAGTTGATACTTACTCCCTAATACGGACCCGACCTCTCCGCCCAATAGAGGCTCAATCTTCAGGCTCTCGTAAAGTTCCATAGGGTCAGCCAATAAATTAGCAAAGAGGAAGTACTAGTCTGTGCATGCGCGGTGGTTGGGGCTAGCATCCGCCAGACTGTCATCTGACCACCTGCCAAATAGGGGCACCTAACTTTTTTAATCTGAGTTTTTATTGAGTGAAAGCCGATATTTAGCAATATCAAAGAGGATTAGGGAGGTAAATATCAGCTCTCTCATGAAAAAAGAAATCCGTGATTTCGTTTATTCCACAGGCAGCCTTACGCCGGCAGTGTCAGTGTTGGAACCTCTTATTCACCACCTTCAATGGTGGATGTAGAGAGAAAATCTCCTGGCGGGGGTGATGTTGTCACCTCCCCACCCTCAGTTAACATTGTACACAGATGCATCAATGGAGGGATGGGGAACTTGCCTGGAAGAAAACAAAGTATCAGGGTTAGAATCTGGATCAGTCAAAAGAACATATCAATCTGCTAGAAATGCGCGCAGTAGTCATAGCCATGGAACACTTCCTAGAGAAGGTCAAGGGCAAGAGTGTTCTGGTTCGATCAGACAATACAACAGTAGTGACTTACATAAACCACCAGTCTCTGTATGATGACATGGAAACTGCTTTGCTGGTGCCTAGATCATTGGATTTCCCTGAAAGCAGTTCATATTCCGGGAAGGCTAAATCTATTTAGCAGACTCATTGAGCCGAAGAATGAGCATTCTTCCCACGAAATGGAAACTAAATCTATGTGTGGCGGATCGCCTGTTCAACCCCTGGGGCAAACCCAACATAGATTTATTCACAACGAACAAGAATGCGAAGATGACGACGTACGTCTCTCCGATTCCAGATCCGAGTGCTATCACAATACATGTGTTAGCTATCAGCTGGGAGGGAATGTATGCATACGCATTCCCGCCAGCAATCCTGATCCCAAAAGTTCTCTAGAAAATCAGGCAGCAGGAATGCCACGTGCTTCTGATTGCCCCAAATTGGCCAAGCCGATCATGGTATGCGGATATGCTGGACCTTCTGGTCTGCAATCCTGTTCCTCTGCCTCTGATGGATAACATAATCTTCCATGGCAAGGCCTTGCGCAACAACCCATCAATGTTCCAATTGACTGCATGTATGTTGTCAAGGAATCAGCCGTTAAGGAGGACTTTTCTGAGCAAGCAGCCATGTTTATAGCAAAATTCAGAAGTGGGTCAACCTCCAGAGCATATAAAATCAACAGATTTGCTGAATGGTGCTTTAAAAAGATGTATTAATTCAATAGAAGCATCTATTCCGGTAGTAGCCGATTTCCTCTGTCACCTTTTTGATGCCTGTAGCCTCAAGCCTAACTCATGCTGGCTACAAGTCAGCTTTAATGTCAGTTATCCCTTGCTTGGCTAATAGGGGAAGTGATGAAGTATGTAATCTAAATACTTTAATCAAAGGCATGGGTAATCTAAGACCAAGGAATCCTCCAGTGATTCTGTCTTGGAGTTTATCGTTAGTACTTCAAGTATTAGCAGATAAACCCTTTGAACCACTAAGCTCCATTTCCATGAAAATGTTGATGCTTAAAACAGTTTTTCTGATTGCTGCAGCTTCAGCCAGACGAAGAAATGAAATAAATGCTTTGTCAGCAGAGCCAGACCGTTTTGTGCTTACAGGGGAAGGCCTTAGGTTTCTACCTAGAGTTAACTTTATGGCGAAAAAACAGTCTTTAAAATCTTTAAAATATCCTGTTCAGCCTATAGTTTTACCCTCTGGGACTAGGTTTGATCTTAATTCAAAGGCTTGTTGTCCAGTCCATGCATTAACACGTTATAAACAACGTACACAGGAATGGCGGACAGACCCTAGTGCTTTATGACTATCTTACATTGAACCCCATGCGAGAGCTTCTAAATATACCATTTCTAGTTGGAGTGTGGAATGCATCCAGCATTGCCACAAAGCAACCACGGGAAAACAAGTTGACATGGCCAAGGCTCACTGTGTCCATGGTGTAGTGACATCCACGGCTCTGTTTAACGGAGTCCCGGCGGATGACATTATGTCAGTAGCACAATGGCACTGTGAGTCTAGTTTTACA
This sequence comes from Chaetoderma sp. LZ-2023a, assembly GCA_034401795.1. Lineage (NCBI taxonomy): Eukaryota > Metazoa > Mollusca > Caudofoveata > Chaetodermatida > Chaetodermatidae > Chaetoderma > Chaetoderma sp. LZ-2023a. Next base: position 70,419,724 of record CM067373.1, read on the forward strand.
GATCATTGCCTCCGTGACACGTCAAATCCACTTGCCTTATTGATTTTACATAAACGTTAAATCTGTGTATATTTGTAAATATTGTATGTACATGCAATTTAGTGGGGGGAATCCCCACAATTCCGTACTGTACCTATCATCGGCAGCGGTGATTAAAGGGAATCTCATCAAAATAGGTTAGTCCTACATTTGGTGATGGTTATTTTTTGTCACGTTTTTTATTACTTACTAAAATGGTAATGGTTTTGTGTTCTTTGTGGTTCCATCTGAGAGTATACGAAGTGAAGCTTTCATCCGATGTCTTATAGTACTTTAGCACGAGTACATAGAGAGCGTATAGGACATTGAGCTCATCGCTCCCTCTTTAAAAGAGGGTGTGTGGAGCGGATGTTAAACGGTCATTACTCTCAACATCGGTCATGTTATCCGATGTTCAAATAATTTCCTGATTGTGTTTAAATACACAATTTTAGATGTTTTTTGTGCTCCAAAGGCAAAAGAGCTTGCTCTTCCAGGGATGAGCCAGGCTTCTGACCTTCGCCTCCCTCCCGCCGAAATCTGTTATGAATTCTGGCTATATCATAGAGTATCAGAGTGGTAAGTATACTCTTGACGTGAAGTAAACGAAATCACAGATTTCTTTTTTCACGAGAGAGTTGATACTTACCACCCTGATACGATCCCGGCTTCTCCGCCCCACAGATGCTCGGTCTACCGACATTTTATGTTGCAATTAGGGCAGCCAATATTTTGGAATAGAATGAGTCAGCCCCACACATGTGCGAGTTTGGGCTGCACATCCACTGGACTGTCAGTTGTGTAACCTGCTCAGTGGGGGCGGTTTCTTTTTGATTCTGAGTATTATAGAAGCTAGGTCGAGATTTAGGAAATAGCATAGATTATCAGGGTGGTAAGTATTAACTCTCTCGTGAAAAAAGAAATCCGTGATTTCATTTATATTACCGAAAATTTGTATCCGGGCTGTAGTTTCAAAAGGTTTTGGTATGCAGGAACTAAGCTTGATATGTGGATGAATCTTACAGAGGAGGTGTGCACTGTATGAAAAGTATGTTAGCAAGACCTACTTTTCACAGTTCACTGAACATTACAGTGTGCAAGCTTGTCCGGGCCATAGGTTCTACACTTTTATATGTACGATCATGAAACTTGGTATGTGGATGTATCTTATCAAGCTGATGCACACTGTAAAAAGTAGCTCAGCGTGGCCTGCTTTTGAGTTGGTCAGTGTGACCTATCTTTGACCTACTTTTCATGGTGCATTGAATATTACCGAAAATCTGTGTCCGTGCTGTAGTTTCAAAAGATTTTGGTATACAGGAACTAAACTTGATCTGTGGATGCATCTTATGGAGGTGTGCAGTATATGAAAAGTAGGTCAGTGTGACATACTTTTTTTACCTACCTTTCAGGGTTCATTGAACATTACAGAGATTTTTGTCCATGCTGTAGCTTCAAGAGTTTTTGGTATACAGGAACTAAACTTAATATGTGGATGCATCTTAGGGAGGAGGTGTACAGTCTATGAAGAGTAGGTCAGCGGGCCCTACCTTTGACCTACTTTTCATGGTTCATTGAACATTACAGAACATGTTAGTCTGGGCTATAATTTCAAGTTTTTGGTATACAGGAACTAAAACTGGTGTATGGATTATTATACGCTGAAGGTGTGTTGCATATGAAAAGTTGTGACCTACTGTTCATGGTTCACTGAACATTATAGAGAATTTTTGTGTGCATGATAGTTTCTACAGTGTACCTACGGAGCATGCCTTCGGGGAGCATACATCAGTTTACTGATATGCCTTGTTGAAAATTTATCACTGGAATGACTGACTGGCTCGGTTATCGAGCCAGTCATTCCAGTCATAAATTATCAAAAATAATCTCTTGGTCTGCAAATGGACATATCTTGAGACCAATGTAGAAGCAGTTATTGGGCGGCTTGAGTGTTAAAGAGTTTACCGTTACATGCCAGGCACAACACTTTCTGTCGAGCACTACGTGGATAAGCTCAACACAGTGTGCACCAAGAATTAGGAAATTGTTAAAGTTTTTCAATGGACACTTCATGGACTAATATTTGATCATGATAAAACTTTAAAGATTAATCTGTGCCATCATTGCATCCAGCTGTCTGCATCATAATAAAAATGATCTTCAAATTTTCTTCATATTTTTATGTAGTTTGGTCTTAGTTTATTTTGCACCAATAATTAGAAGAATGTTTAAGGTTTTCAATGAACCTTTAATTCATCTGATCTCAATAAAACTTTACAGATTTGTTTTATATTGTTGCATCAGTTTGCATCATAATGAAAATGATTTTCAGACTCCATATTGTTACATGGTATCTAGCTCCATGACGGAGCTGAACATCGAAAAGTTTGTCACATGTGCAAATTGTTTGTCTTTGATAAATTTACAATTTAAAAAACCATTCTATTGAATATTTTGAAACTAATTTCACTTGACGCTGTTGCTGCCATGGGCAGAATATTCAACAGCTTATGTGTATAGTTACAACGAAATTGGGATTCTGAGAAGAATTTAGGATTCAGCGTATATAACTTGATTCCAACACACAGAAAAAAGTGGTTGGCGCTTAGCTTGACATGGGCAGGGCATAGCTAGAAATGGGTGAGACATAGCTAGAAATGGGTGTGGCATGTCTAGAAATGTATCCCTGTATTGTTGCTTGATGATTTCAGATGACTATTGAATCTCCTCAAGGACTGAAAGCTAACTTGCAGCGATCATTTGGCAGCAGCAGTGTAGGGATCGTCAGTGAGAGAAGCTACGAGGATGCCAGCGCTACAGAAGCCTGGAGAAATCTGTTGTTTGGCCTCTGTCTGTTTAACGGAGTTATACATGAACGGAAGAAGTATGGCGCGCTAGGATGGAATATTCCATATGGATTTAATGATTCTGATTTAGAGGTTTGTCCATTTGAATACTATGAAAGGTTTCTTCCTCAAATAAGTATTAATTGGCATTGGGTTTCCAGTTAGAAATTTTAAAAAAACTCCTGGGAACCCTTTAGTCCTCAGATTTATTCAAAAAAATTTCAATTTTCTCATAGAAAATGTCCATTTGCAGACCAAGAGAAGACCATTTTTGAAAATTAACTGCTGGAATGACTGGGTTGGTTATTGAGCCAGTAATTCCAGTCGTAAATGTTAAAAAATAGTCTTCTCTTGGGCTGCAAATGGACATTTCTCAAGATCACTGCAGTAGCTATTTTTGACTGATATAAGTGTTGAAGGGTTAAAGTGTTAAATAAATGTGAGCTCCTTTTTGCTTGTGATTGACAACATGTATCTGTTCTGTCTGACAGATATTTTATGTTTCGTCCAAAGCCAACTATGTCACAACTATAGTAAATATACGCTTGTCTGATTTAGCAACGATATTCCGAAATGTTCACCAGTTATCCTGATACTAGCCATTGTAAAAGTTAACCCCTTTTGTGTTAACAGCGCCTCAAAGCGTGCAAAATGCTACTTATATCAGTATAATCCTTTAATGATCTACATTTTTCACAAACTTACCAGTGGAATTTACAAAAATATCTTTCTGTTGTCCTACAAATGAATATTTCAATGTCAAAACATCCAAACCTTTGCTTAGTCAGTGTCTGTTTGCAGGCCAAGAGATGAATATTTTTTTTTAATTTACCACTGAAATGGCTGGCTCGGTTATCGAGCCAGTCATTTTAGTGGTAAATTTTCAAAAATAGTCTTCTCTTGTCCGGGAAATGGCCATTCTTCAGGGGCACTGCAGAGGCCATTTTTGGCCGGCTTGCACATTAAACTGTTAAATTCATACAAGAGTGGTTAACTGCTAGATACAGAAAGACAAGGGTTAAAAATTAACTACTTTCTTTCAGAAAAACTTAATCTATAGCTTTAAAAAATCTTTATCTCCTATCTTTTACAGGTTTCAATTCTCCAGTTACGAATGCTGCTCGATGAACAACAGGAGATTCCATGGACCGCACTCACATACTTAACAGGGGAGGTAACTTATGGCGGACGCGTGACGGATGAGTGGGATCGGCGCTGTCTTCACAGTTTGCTGTGTTGTTTCTACACACCGGATGTGCTCGAGGAGAACTACAGTTATTCGCCAAATAAGGTGAGATCAGTGACAGAGGTTCATTTTTAAAATTTTAACCTGTCATTGCTTGAAATCTCATTACCACAATAGAGGGATGCGATCTGTCATACAACTATCTGACATCATTATAATCAAATACATTACTTGTTAGATGATGTCACGATCGGAATGACATAGCTCTGCCACGAAACTCACAAAGTGTGTCACAAAAATGTGAAAATCGTATGTCTTTAGTGAATTTACCATTTAACCCTTTCACCAACAAATCCCTGAAAAAGTAAATCTTTCATATTATAGCACTCGTTCTGTTCAGTATTTTGAAATTAATCTGACTGGAAGCTGTTGTTGCCTAAGGCAGTAACGGCTTCCAGTTAAATTAATTTCAAAATATTCAACAGTTTTCCTGTGTGGTGGTTGCCTTGAAAATGAGATATGGGGAATTCATCGGTGAAAGAGTTAAACTCCCAGTTATATAATTTCAAAAATAGTCTTCTTATAGTCTGCATATGAGCGAGCATACCTCAGAACCCTTACATTACAGGGCCAGTATGAGTTTTGTCCATCTTGACCGGTAAAATGTTAAATTTGATTAGTCGATTAGTTTAGTTTGGTGGCCATCTTGAATTTTCACTGACTTACAAGTTTTTGAAAATCCTTGTCTATACTGAGCCACTGGGCCGATTGCACTAAAACTTCAGATACCGTATCTAGTATTTAGCAGCTCAATAAACAATCATGTCGCTTAGTCAGTCAGTCAGTCAGTCAGTCAGTCAGTCAGCATCATATAAAATCTCCATTTGCAAACCAAGAGAAGACAATTTTGGACAATTTCACTGGAATGACTGGCTCGATTATCAAGCATGTGTGCGTGCGTGCGTGCGTGCGTGCGTGTGTGCGTGCGTGCGTGCGCGTGTGTGTGTGTGTCCGGTGCTGTGTGTGTGCATGCATGTGAGCGTGCGTGTGTGCATGCATGTGAGCGTGCATGTGTGTGCATGCATGTCCATGTGTTTGTGTGTGCGTGCATGCATTCCTTCATGTGTGTGTGTGTGTGGGTGTGTGTGTGTGTGCGTGCATGCATGCATGTGCACGCGCATGCATGCGTGCATGCACGTGTGTGTGTGCACATGCGCACGGATGTGCGTGTGTGTATGTCCAAAGCTGTAGCTCGGAATCTACTGTTCTGATTTGGCTACGGTTTTAACACAATGATGGAACTTGGCGTGCAGGGCAATTTCCATACCTTGGTAGTGATCCGGATAAAAGAGCCCAGATCCGGATTTGATCATATTCTGGATCTATGGATATCTCAGAAACTGTTGGTCTGATTTTGCTCAAACTTTAAGAAAGTGTGTGACCAAAAAACTGACCATACTCTAAGATTTCATAACATTGGGCGTGATCCAAAGAAATCTAGAAAATCCAAAAAAATTCAGAAAATTCATGTAATCGGAGAACGTTTACAATGTAAAAATCCTGATTGTGAGGTCATATCTGATTGCTCCTGTTATTGTTCTGTCCCACTACTATCTTCATGTTCGTGAGTTTATTCCGTTATTGTGAATGACAGATCTACATGCCGCCAGCAGAGGACTGGTCATTTTCTGACGTCGTCGCATACATAGAAGCTTTACCAGACTATGATGCTCCAGAAATATTCGGCATGACCGATAATGCTGAAAAGGCTTTTCGGGAACATTGTGCAAACTGCTTGATAGATACGATACTGAGTGTTCAACCACGCACAGCGACCCACCTTCCAGGGTAAAGTGAACTATTTCATATTAGGAAATTGATAATAAAAATGTATTACATGTTTTATGTATTTAATGTCCAACACTGTCTTGTTTTAAAAGTTTAACTAATCATTATTGTTGTCTCTGGAAGCACTGATGGCTTAAAGGAGAGATACATTTCGCATCATGAGAACATACTTACCTCCCTAGCACTCTTGATATACTAGTATATCGGCTCTAAATTCAATAATATTCAGAATTATAAAAAGAGTTAGGTGCCTATACTGGGCAGGTGGAATGTACACTTTCAAATCAATCGTATACTTACCTCCCTAATACTCTATGATATTGCCAAATATCGACTTTCACTCAATAAACACTCAGATTAAAAAAGTTAGGTGCCCCTACTGGGCAGGTGGTCAGATGACAGTCTGGCAGATGCCAGCCCCAGCCTCGCGCATGTGCAGACTAGTACTTCCTCTTTACCAATTTATTGGCAATAAGAGATACATGCTTTTTGGCTCTACGCTTTTCTGCAGTTTCTCATCACTCAAATCTACTCATCATTCATCTAGAAGTCATGTCTGAACGTGGAAATTCATCAGAAGAAGGCCCAGGATCCAATTATCAGGTGACTTCAAATACATATTTGTCTAATTTAGCATTTTAGTTCCGATGTAATGTGTTTCTGGGACTCGCGATTAGACGAGTGCTCCGCAGAGAGTGTGTTCACGCAGCTCCCCCTGCACATCATCCCCTGCAAGCTTGATGTGGTGGTGGCCAGGTCAGAGCTTCAGCCAGCAGCGAGGGGGGTGCAGGCTCCTCTGGCTTAGCCAGCCAGGCAGCCACCCATTCAACGAGGTGTGCGCGGTGCGGGCTGTGGAGCGCGAGGATATGGTCGTGGTAATCGTACCTGAAGGGGCGGTTACCACAGTAAGAACCACTCCAGTGCTTCTGGACCAGGAGGCAGTGCCACTCTTGAACGTCTTATGTCCACCTCTCTCCCTCGGAGACCATTTAGTCTTGCAATGGCTTTCAGTCGGGTATCATCCCGATTGGATAACAGGCCACCACCGCAGCTGTCTCTGGTGCCAGTCTGGACTCAAATTCCAAGAGATCCATATCAACGGTTGTGTATAGAGGAAGAAATAAATTCCCTCATACTAAAAGGAGCAATTCAACCGGCACAAAAGTGCCCAGACTTCTATTCAACCATGTTCCTAGTAACAAGAAGTATTTGAGGGTGGAGACCAATTCTCAACCTCAAGCCATTGAACAAGTTCATAGACACACCCAGTTTCAAAATGGGGACAGTGAAAACAGTGTTGGCAGGATTGGAGAAGGGAATGTGGACAGCATCAATAGATATGAAGGATGCTTATTTCCACATTCCCATAGCGAGTAGTTTTCATCGGTTCCTGAGGTTCGCATTCCTGTGCAGACAGTGGGAATTCAGGGTTTTACCCTTTGAAATCTCTATGGCTCCTCGGGTCTTCAATATGGTGGTTCTTGCTATAACAGCATACCTCCGCAGGAGAAGCATAGCAGTCCACATGCACATAGACGTTAAAAGCACACAAACAGGAAAGTGTATCAGCAAATCTGGAGATAGTTTTGAAAGTTCTCACAGACTTGGGCTGGATAATCAACTTACAAAAATCAGAGCTGACTCCATCCCAGAAATTTGTTTACTTGGGAATGTTCTTCGATCTAGAGATAGGATATGTTTATCCTACTCAGGAGAGGGTACATGTACTCATCTCATTAATACAGTCAGTATGCAACAGTCATCATGTCCTGGCATGGGTTTACTTGAGAATGGTGGGGTTGATGGTCTCTGTGGAATCAGTCATTCCTCAGGCGGCCTTATGCAGGCAACCTATCGAGTTATTTCTCATGACACAATGGACCCAGAGTACAGGATCACTGGACTCGAATGTGTCAGTGTTGGAGCCTCTAATTCACCACCTTTAATGGTGGATGAATACAGAGAATCTCCTGGCGGGGGTGATGCTAACACCTGGAAGAATCCACAGTATCAGGGTGTTGGAATATGGATCAGTCACAAGAGCATATCAATCTACTGGAATTACAAGCAGTAGTCCTGGGCCTGGAACATTTCATAGAGAAAGTTCAGGGCAAGAGTGTTCTAGTTCAATCAGACAACTCAACAGTAGTGACTTACATAAACTGCCAGGGTGGAACGAAGTCACCCAGTCTCTGTATGATGACATGGAAGCTGCTTTGCTGGTGCCTGGGTCGCAAGATTACCTTGAAAGCAGTTCATATTCCAGGAAGGTTAAATCTGCTAGCAGACTCATTGAGCCGAAGGATGAGTGTTTTACCTACGGAATGGCAACTAAATCAATGTGTGGCAGATCGTCTGTTCAATTACTGTGGGAAACCCAACATAGATTTATTCGCAATGAAGAAGAATGCGAAGATGACCACGTACGTCTCTCCGATTGCAGATCCGAGCGCTATCGCAACAGATGCGTTAGCTATTAGCTGGGTGGGAATGTATGCACACGCATTCATTCCAGCAGTCCTGATTCCAAAAATTCTTCAGAAAATAAGACAGGATGAGTGCCAAGTGCTTCTGATTGCCCCAAATTGGCTAAGCCGATCATGGTATATGGATCTGCTGGACCTTCTGGTCTGCAATCCGGTTCCTCTGCCTCTGATGGACAATATCATTTTCCAGGGCAAGGCCCATCACAACAATCCATCAATGTTCAGATTGACTGTGTGGATGTTGTCAAGGAATCTAGAATTAACAAGGGCTTTTCTGAGCAAGCAGCCAATTTCATGGCAAAAGCCAGAAGGGGTTCAACCTCCAGAGCATATAATTATAAAATCAACAGATTTGCAGAATGGTGCTCAAAAAGATGTATTAATCCAATGGATTCATCTATTCAGGTAGTAACCGATTTCCTCTGTCACCTGTATGATGCCTATAGCCTCAAGCCTAACTCTATAAGTCAGCTTTAATGACAGTTATCCCTTGCTTGGCTAATAGGGGAAGTGATGAAGTAACTACATTAAATACTTTAATTAAAGGCATGGGCAATCTAAGACCAAGGAATCCCCCAGTGATTCTGTCTTGGAGTTTATCTCTAGTGCTCCAGGTACTAGCCGAGGCAGACCATTTTGTGGTTACAGGGGAAGGCCTTAAGCTTCTACCTAAGATAAATTTCATGGCTAAAGATCAGTCTTTGAAATATCCATTCAACCCATATTTTTACCAGCTTTGACTAGATATGATCCTAATTCAAAAGCATGGTGTCCAGTCCGAGCATTAAGCCGGTACAACCAACTTACTCGGGAATGGTGGACGGACCCAACAGCGTTATGGTTGTCATATATTGAACGCCATGGCAGGGCATCTAAGGACACCGTTTCCAGGAATGCATTCAATTTTGTCATAAATCTGCCACAGGTAAACAAGTTGACTTAGCTAAGGCTCACAGTGTTCGCAGTGTAGTAGATGCCACTTCCCTGTTTAATGGGGTTCCTGTCAGGTTTTACCGCCCATTACCTCCATGACACCTCGAATCCTCTCGCCTTATCGATTTTGAAAAGATAATCTAGGTGTACATATTTTGATGAGGTTCTCTCATTTTTTATATATTTCACAATCAATGGCAACAACCACTTAATTGTACTGCAGCAGCCTTCACCACTGGGAAGATGATGACAGCAGCCAACTTCCACAAGGCCAGTCTTGTTTACGTGTTGTTCATTGTTGATTGTGTTGTCACATGACCCTTCGTTATTAATATTGAGAGTATTTTAATGTCCTATATTACATGGCACTTGTACGGAGAGAGCGTATGGGACATTGAGGTCATTTTGTCTTCCTCCCAAGAAGGGTGGGTGGGGTGGTGGTTGGGGGTGGTGGGGAGGAGAGCGCATATGTCATATGGTTTTCTCTCAGCCATGGGTTGTGTTATTCGATGTTCAAATCTATTCCTGGTTGTGTTTTCACACAATTTCAGAGGTTTAAGTGTCTTAAACGCTGAAAGTGCATAGGAAAGAACTGGATTTTGACCTTGCTTCCCTCCCGCTGAATTCTATGACAAATTCTGGCAATATCATAGAGTATTAGGGAGTTAAGTATACACTTGATGTGAAATAAACGAAATCATGGATTTCTTTTTTCACGAGATAGTTGATACTTACCTCCCTAATACGGACCCGGCCTCTCCGCCCCACAGAGGCTAGGTCTTCAGGCTTTCTTAAAGTTGCATGGTGTCAGCCAATAAATTAGTCAAAGTTTTCAATGATCCACGAGCAGCCGATTCAGACCCAGGCTTGATGTTTGCATTGCCTGGTAATCCAGCGGCGTGAGTAGCATCAGGTGGGACCCGACCATTGGGCCTGATCACGATCACTCATGGAGTACCCACGTCATCTGCCTACAGGCTTTTCCTGGTCAGTCTGGGTTAGCTTCCTTTGCTAACCCGGAGTCTAACTTTCCTGATCAGCAAGATGATGAAGACTACCTGCTTGGCCCATGGGATGAAGCCATGGATGCGAGCGTTTACACTCCCCTCATGGGGAGCATGGCTGCTCACACTTAAGGTACTGTTCCCTCGGGAGCGTGGTTCATGATTCAACCTGTGGATCACTTCGGAGCAGACGGCCGCCCGTATAAGATACCATGCATAGCCGTGGAATCTTATTCGGATGACCCAGAGCGTGCTAGTGTATCTTATGCCCCTCAAACTAATGTGGCCCCGGTGCGCGGCCTGCCAACGGAGAATGCCATGCCAGCCCTCGCGGGCCCGTATTCATTCCCCGGGCAGTCGGGTACATCTGTAGCCTTCTGCACGCCCCACTTGTGAATGCCATTGAAGATGACGAGGGCCCACTGCTCATCGGCAATTTGCAGGTGGCCACGGATGAAGACTAGTCTGACGCGTGCGCATGGCTCCTCACTGTCAGACCAGAGCTTTTCTGTGGATGAAGCGGCCGCGAGTAACCCGCGGGCATGGTTACAGGCTTTGGCCACCTCGGCTCGATCACTGCCGTATACAGAGCATATCGTAGATATGTTTACTGTGGCAGAGGAGTCGATAAGACCGAAAGGTCACCTTGCGAAGGCCCTCTGCGAGGTTGCTAGATGTTGCAGAGTGACTGCTAGTCAGTACACTCGGTATGGTCTAGCTACCAGACCATGTGCGGACGACCATGCTGCTCTGGGGGAAGACACATGGCCTGGCTCTTGTGCTGACATGAGAGCGCTGTGCTCGGGTGCTATGCGCACAGCAAACGCAGCACTGCTTGACACCGAGAAGAGTTCGTGAGCAGCAATCAGTGCACTGTCTCACGTCTCAGCTGTTATCAGGGGTAGTAGCAGCCTTGGCTCATCAGCAGCCTAGTCCAGTTACAGTCCAAGGAGCCATCCAGGATGGTATCAACCTGGCGTTGGATTACTTGACTAGATCTGTAACCAAGTCACTGAGGTGCACGTTTGCGCTGGACAATCTGTGCCCGTCCCAAGAGCTCAAGTTGCGCTTTTGCAAGCGCCAATGGGGGACCCTGGTCTGTTTGGAGGTGAGGGTTGTCGGCACCTCCAAGAGACAGTGAACTTGGTTAACAACCAGAGGGTGCTGTGTACACAATCTGAAGTGCCGCGCAGAGAACACGTACGTGTTCAGCCCTTGGCTACTCGTCAGCAGTATGCTGGTGGCGGTGCTGGCATTGTCAGAGGCCAGCAGGCCGGCTGGGTTCAGAAACCTCACTGACCGCGCCAGCAGCAATGTGTTGCTGTATGTCAGCCAGCGCTCCAAGCGCAGCCAGCCAGGCAGCAGCCCATGCACTGAGGTGCGTGTGGCCCTGGGCGCGGCACGCGAGGAGTGGCACGTTAATAGAATTTTCGGTTACCACAGGTACCACTCTGGTGTTGTCATACGTACCAGATACGCCCACTTCTAAAATTTATGTGCGCCCCGCAAACCTTAGGTGCACCAGTGGGAGATCGATTGACTTTCCGCATTCAGTAGTGGGAGCGGTTAGTTCAGGACCGCTTAGTCTTGCAATGGCTTTTGCTTGGATACAGTCCAGAATGGATAATAGGTCCGCCATTGCATCTGTCTCTGGTCCCGGTCTGGACAAGAGATCCAGACAAGTGGTTGTGCATAGAAGAAAAGATAGAATCTCTAATTATAAAAGAAGCGATTCAACGGTACAAGATATCCCAGGCTTCTATTCAACCGTGTTTCTTGTGACAAAGAAGACCGGAGGGTGGAGACCAATTCTCAACCTTTTATAGACACTGAGCTTCAAAATGAAAACTATAAAATCAGTGATGTTGGGTTTAGAGAAGGGGGTGTGGACAGCATCGATAGATCTGAAAGATGCTTATTTCCACATTCCCATTACAAGGAGTTTTCGTCTCTTCCTGAAATTTGCTTTCCAAGGATGCCAATGGGAATTCAAAGTTCTTCCATTTGGAATTTCGACGGCTCCGAGGGTCTTCACTCAAGTGGTCCTCGCTATCACAGCATATCTCCGCAAGAGAAATATAGTAGTCCACACTTACATAGCCGACTGGTTGCTAAAAGCACTCAACCCAGAAAGTTTGACAGCAAATCTGGAGATAGTTTTGAAAACTGTCAAAGATTTAGGCTGGATAATCAACTTTAAAAAATCAAAGCTGACTCCATCCCAGAAGTTTGTTTACCTGGATATGTTCTTCGATCTGAAGATAGGATATGTTTATCCATCCCAGGAGAGAGTGGAGAATCTCCTCTCATGCATAAAATTGGTTTGCAGCAGTCGTTATATTCTAGCTCGTGTCTATCTGAGAATGCTAGGTCTGATGGTTTCAATGGAACCAGTCATTCCTCAGGCGGCCTTAAGCAGGCAGCTGATTCAGCTTTTTCTCATGACTCAGTGGACACAGAGTTCAGGATCCCTGAGCTCGCGCATTCAAGTGTTGGCTCCTCTCATTCATCACCTTCATTGGTGGATGGAGAGAGAATCATGCTGACCCCTTCCCACCCTCACATAATGATGTTTATGGACATGGAGGGATGGGGAGCTTGCATAGAAAAAGCCACAATATCAGGGTTTTGGAATCTGGATCAGTCAAAGGAGCATATCAACATGCTAGAATTACGAGCTGTAATCCTACACCTGGAACAGTTCTTAAAGGAACTGGAGAGAAAGTTTGTGTTGATATGTTCAGACAACTCAACAGTAGTGATTTACATAAACCGCCATGGCGGAACGAAGTCACCCAATCTCTGTATGATGACATGGAAACTGCTTTGCTGGTGCCTGGATCATATGATCACCTTGAAAGCAGTTCATAATTTGGGAAGGCTGAATCTGGTAGCAGACTCATTGAGCTGAAGGATGAGCATTCTGCCTACGGAATGGCAACTAAATCAGTGTGTGGCGGATCATCTGTTCCATCATTGGGGAAAGCCGAACATAGATTTATTCGCGATGAAGAAGAATGCGAAGATGACGACGTACGTCTCTCCGATTGCGGATCCAAGCGCTATCGCAATAGATGAGCTAGCTATCAGTTGGAAGGGAATGTATGCATACGCATACCCTCCAATAATCCTGATTCCAAGGATTCTCCAGAAAATCAAGCAGGAGGAATGCCAAGTGCTTCTGATTGCCCTGAATTGACCAAGCCGATCATGGTTTATGGATTTGCTGGACCTTCATGTCTGCAATCTGGTTCCTCTGCCTCTGATGGACAATATTATCTTCCAGGTCAAGTCCCTTCATAATAATCCGTCAATGTTTTCATTGACTGCAAGGAAGTTGTTAAAAAATCCGCAATTAAGGTGGGCTTTTCTGAGCAAGCAGCCAATTTCATGGTGAGAGCCAGAAGATGATCAATCGTCAGAGTATATGATTATAAAATCAACAGATTTGCAGAATAGTGCTCAAAGAGATGTATCAATCCGATGGCTGCATCTATTCAGGTTGTAGCTGATTTTCTCTGTCACCTGTATGATGCCTATAGCCGTAAGCCTAATTCTATTGCTGGATATAAATCAGCTTTAATGACTGTTACCCCTTGCTTGGCAAAGAGGGGAAGTGATGAAGTTTGTGTTCTAAATACTCTTATTAAAGGTATGGGCAATCTTAGACCGAGAAATCCTCCACAGACTCCGTCATGGAGTCTTTCTCTGGTCCTTCAAGTTTTGAGTGATAAACCTTTTGAACCACTTAGTGCTATTTCTATAAAATTATTGACACTTAAAACTGTATTTTTAACTGCAGCAGCCGTAGCCAGATGCATAACTGAAATTCATGCGTTGTCTGCTGAGTCTGACTGTTATATAGTTACAGTTGAAGGCCTTAAGCTTCTTCCGAGATTAAATTTCTTGGCTAAGAATCAATCATTAAAATATCTGGGTCAACCTATAATTTTACCTGCCTTTACCAGATATGATCCTGATGCTAAAGCATGGTGTCCTGTCAGTGCCTTAAATAAGTACAAGAAAAGGACTCAGGTTTGACGGACAGACCCATGCTCCCTATGGTTGTCATATATTGAACCCATGGTAGGGCATCAAGAGACACTATTTCCAGATGGATAATAGAATACATTCAATTCTGTCATAAGACAGCCACTGGAAAACAAGTAGATAGAGCCAAGGCTCATAGTGTCCGTGGTGTGGTAACTTCCACGACATTATTTAATGGTGTTTCTGTTGAAGACATTATGTCAGTAACCCAGTGGCACTGTGAATCGAGTTTTATCGACCATTATCTCTGTGACACTTCCAACCCGCTCGTCGTCTCAATCCTCAGAAAATAATGCAGATGTATTTATTTGTAATTAGTTTTCCCCCGCTGCTATTTACAAATATCACATTTGTTAGTAGGGGATCCCTACTATTTCCGGTTACATTCTCATCATCTGTATGGGGCAAGAGGTGATTTCCATGCTCAATACATCAGAGGTCAGTTTATGTGACCATTTTGTTTTTTGTCTTGTTGATTGTGTCATGTTATTATGTAATATGGTGATGGTTAATGCCTCTTAATTGTGGTTCTTTCAGAGAGTTTTATTATTGAAAATGAAGCAATTCTTCCTTTTCCAATGTCTAGTAATTCTTGTTTTCAAGTATTAGAGAACATGCTAGTCATTTAGAGCAGTATTTTTTCCTGACCTTCCTCAGAATGAGGGGGGTTGGGGGAGAGCATTTGCCTTTTGATCAATCTCACTTCATCAGTCGATTATCCGATGCATAATTCTATTCCTGGTTGTGTTTCCAGACACAATTTTCAGACGTTTTTAAATCTCTTGAAATTTCAAAGAGCTAGTCTCTTCGAGGGTGAACTGGTTTTAGGACCTTGCCTTCCTCCTGCCAAATTTACTTTCACATTCTGGCTTTTATCAAGAGTGTTAGGGGGGGGGGGGTAAGTATGTTCTCATGTTGTGAAATAAGAAAATTTATCAAATTTCTTTTTCACGAGTGAGATGACATACTTACCTCCTTAACAGGATCCCGGCCTGTCCACCCCACGGGGTCCAGGTCCTATTCATTTGAATAGTTGCTTCTATGTCAGCCAATATTTAGTAACAGAAGGACCAGTATGCGTATGCGCAGAGGTGGGGTCTGACATGTGCCTGACTGTGTATATTCCACCAGCCCAGTAGGGGCACCTAACTTTTTATAATTCTGAATATTATTGAATTTAGAGCCGATATACTAGTATGTCAAGAGTATTATGGAGGTAAGTATGTCATCTCACTCGTGAAAATGAAATTTGATAAATTTTCTTAATTTGGCGCTGAAGTATCTGATGTATCTGTCATAAACAAATACATCACATGTTAGCAGAAGTCACAATCAAAATGGGGCAGTACCATCAGGAAAATCGAAAAGTTTGTTGTACGATTTGTATGTTATTGCTGAAATTATAATTTAATAAACATTCTGTTGAATAATTTGAAACTAATTTGACTGGGCACAAAATATTCAACAGCTCACCTGTATAGTTTTCTTGAAATTGATATTTAGGGAGTGCAGTGATCGATCGATCCCAACAAGGGCAAAGCATGGGTGGCGCTTAGCTAGAGATGGGTGGGGCATAGCTAAAACTGTATTCCCCATTATCTTACAGAGTGGACCGTCAGCCGGATAACATCGTGCTAGAGACATTAGAAGGCATCATGTGTCATCTCCCAGAAACTGTTGAAAATGTTGATGACAAGGAAACATCTGTGCAGGCCAGCAAGAAGGGTTTGAAGGAGTTCATCTTGCGAGATACTGCTCCATCCGAGAGCAAATTAAAAAAGCCTGATGCCACTAAAGAATTGGATGGTGAGTCAGAGTATCTCACATAATTTGCCATTTTGTATAAAAATGATCAATCGAGTTTTGTAAATTGTGACAGTTCAAAATTATATTTACTGAATTAGGTTGCTTATTCTGATGTTAAATTGTAGCGAGTTTATCACTTTGAAGGTCACAATGGGCCTTTCCATGTTTTGCTATGCCCCGCCTACCTCTAGCTAAGCTCCACTCACACATCGCTCTTGTTGGGATTGATCGATCCACGAATGCCCTGACTATCAATTTCCTGAAAACTATACAGCTAAGATGGTGAATATTTTGTAACAGATTTGCAGAATAGTGCTCATGCCTATGGCAGCAACAGCGCCCAGTTAAATTAGTTTCAAAATATTCAACAGAATATTTATTAAATAGTAAAGGCACAATTCGTACAACAATGCATAGTCTGTCTTCAAATATGCGTTGGTGACGTACTTATCGACATCATTCATGACGTCATTCATTATGATGTCATTCTACACATCACGTAGGTGATGATGATGTCATAGGATGGGTTGATAAAGTGGGAAGGTCTATTGAGGCATGTGTTGAATACAGATAGATTTACGCCTTTAAAGGCTTAATTTGATAAAACAAATCAATATTTTTCTGTAAAGAATGTCTGTTTACAGGTCAAGGGAAGGGTATTTTTGAAATTTATTACTGGCGTGACTGGTTTAGTTATCGAGCCACTCATTCGAGTGATACATTTTATACAATAGTCTTCTCTTGGTGTGCAAATGAACATGTCTCAAGACCACTGAAGAAGGCATTTTTAGGCATTTTGTGTGATATATGGTTACGTACAGGTGAATGTGTTGTCTATTTCATATTGTGTAGATAACCTGTGATATTGGATGATGTCATACGAATTGAAGTTTCGCATCACATTTATCTGTTACGTTGCACAATATCGCAAGGTGTTAGCGTAATTGGTGTGCAAGATGTGATATGTCGAAATCTCTATTACACCTTAATAGGTTTCAAATTGCATTGGCTTTAACCATTTCACGACGAAGCCAGCCAAAACCGGCCTCTTTAGTGGTCTTGGGGAATGTCCATTTGCAGGCCAAGAGAATACTATCTTTGAAAATTTACCACTGGAATGACTGGCTCGATAACCGAGCCAGTCATTCCAGTGGTAAATTTTCAAAAATAGTATTCTTTTGGCCTGCAAATGGACATGCAATAAGTACATATTTTAATTTTTTTGAAAAATTTGTTTATTAAATGGTTACGGTTATGTTTTTGTAGAAGCATGTGTTTAATGTGTTTATCTCTTCAGAGCCATCATTGAAAATTGAGGACGCTTTGAGTCGGTCAGCTTTGATAAACGTTCTTAGACAGGAGATCAACCGTTTTAACCATCTCTTGAACACAATTCACCGTTCCTTGAGAAGTCTTCGTCTAGCGGTAAAGGGTGAGATTGTGATGTCTGAGAACCTGGAGGAGACTTATTCTGCCTTGTTACAGCAAAAGGTTCCTGGACAATGGGAGGTACGTACATACAAATAAAACAAAACTAGACGGGTGACTCATTCCATGTCGCTTAGCTGATTCCTAACTATTATAATTTAACCTGTTAATCCGGCTTGAAATTTACTCAAGAGGATTTCAATTTCAATTTCAATTTTGCTCACTATTTGGCATTTAACCCTTTACCCCTCAAATTTATTCAAGAAAATTTCAATTTTCTCAGAAAATGTCAGTTTGTAGACCAAGAGAAGACTATTTTTGAAAATTTACCACAGGAATGACTAGCTCGCTTATTGAGCCAGTCATTCCAGTGGTAAATTTTCAAAGATAGTCCTCTTTTGGTCTGCAAATGAACATTTCTCATGACCACTGCAGAGGCCATTTTTGGCTGACATGAGTGTTAAAGGGTTAAATATACCTAATTTCTGAATTTGGTTGTTGCCACTTCGACAACTCCACAATTTCTGTAATTCTGTGTCACAGGATCTGAAGTTGCAAGTTTCTAACTATAATAGCTTTATGCAATGCATCTTTAGATTAGGTTCATAATCTATAATGCTTTAACACTCATATCAGCTAAAAACCGCTTCAGCAACAGTCTTGAGAAATGTCTATTTGTAGACCAAGAGATAACTATTTTTGAAAATTTACCACTGGAATGACTGGCTTGATAACTGAGCAAATTCGAGGGTTAACTGGTTTAACCCTTATTGTGTCAACTTGTGGTCAAGGCTGACAAAATGGCCTTTAGTCCTCGAGGAATGTCCATTTCCAGGCCGAGAGAAAACTATATATTTTTTAATTTACCACTGGAATTGCTGGCTCAGTTACTGAGCCAGTCGTTCCAGTGATAAATTTTCAAAAAGTGGTCTTTTCCTGGCCTGAAAATTAAGAACTAAGCAAAAATTGGCTGGACCATTACCCCATTGATGGTCAAACCTGTCAAAGCTGCTCTGCAGAGGTTTTGAGCAAGTTCATTTCACATCAAGAGTATACTTACCACCCTGATACTCTATGATATTTCCCAAATATCGACCTAGCATCAATAAGACTCAGAATTAAAAAGAGACCCCCCCCCCCCACTTGGCAGGTTACTCAACTGCCAGTCCAGCGGATGTGCGGCCCAAACTCGCGCATGCGCGGGGCTGTCTCTTTCTCTTCTCAAATTATTGACCCGCCATTTCAGCACGCTTTCTAGTTTTGCTTTTTCTTTAGAATCTATTTGAAGCTTTAAGTTGTTCTGCAACTTGATTTTGACTTGCTATATTATGTCTGATGCTGCCAAGTTGCCAGAGGATGCTCCCGGTCCTAGCCATCAGGTGTACTGACGGCTAGCTCTTTTTGGGGGAGGCCTATATATTCGCTAACGCATGTTGTGCTTTGTATTTTCAGACACATTTACCTGATTTCTGACAGTATCCTTTATTTGAACAATAATTTATACTTGGTTTTCTGGGTCCATATAATTTATTATGAGTTTGCAGAGGGAATTATTACCATAAGAAGTAATTTTTCCGCATTCTCCCACCACCACAGGGTTTGTATTCAGGATCAGGTATTCCTGTTGTTGTTCATCAGACTTCCGTCATTCTTCAGGAGCTGTCTTCTGAGGTTTAGTATGGAGAGAGTAAAATTTTAAGTCATTTCTAAAAATATTTGCAAATTTTATGACTGAGTGTTGTGTTATTTATCTCTCGATGGTTTGCATAGCTTCATTGTGTTTGTAAAGTTCAACTACTAATGAATCTTTGTTTTGAGTGTGGAGTCTAGCATTCGCCTCTCAAGTTTCAAGTTCAAATTCTAAGTGTTCCTATGATTCATGTAGGAGAATAAGAAGTTTTTAGGATTTGTTTACTTTTAGTCAGGCCCATAGTGTTTTTCTGTGGTCCTGACTTTCATCTAGTGGTCTAAATTTTCCGTTAGGAATTTATTAGCCTTCTGCAATATTTTTTTTGGTACGTCATAACTAAAAACTAATTGTTTCCATTTGTGTCATTTCAGAAGGTCATTGAGAACAAATGCCCTTCCTGCCACCATTTCGTGAAGGCCCGCTACTTCCCTCATGACAGGTGCAGTACATGTGGGCCCTTAGTAAATTGCCATGTGTGTGATTCGTGGCCGGTGGAGGTTTTCACTGATTTTATAAATCAGCAGGTAAATGACCGGGCGGTGAATGAGAAAAGACGACTTGACAAAGAGTCTTGTGGTAAGAAGAGGAAGGCATCCATGCCAGATATGGAGGCCTTCCGTCTTGAGATGATGGGAGAAATGAAGAAGACAATCACGGATCTTGTCCCGGAGTTGCTTCGTAGCTTGCTTCCCGGTTCAAGTTCGTCATTGTCTCACTCATTTGCTCCAGGACAGAGTGTTCCCGCCTCTGGGTCTGGTTCTCTTAGGAAGCCAGTTTTCGTTATAGACCCAGAGACAGCTCCTGCTGGTCCGGCGCTGAGGCTTGACTCGCCCATGGACCCGGGAGCGAAAGTCATGGCCTCGGACGTTCGCTTATCAAATGTTCTAGAGCAGCCTACGGCTAAGGGTGTCAGCGCCTGACACGATGCCCCTCCTGCCCAGGCCGAGTTTAATCCCTTTTCTAGCTTAGCATTTAATCTTTCTGGGCAAGAAGAGGACATTGTTATGGCCTACCGATGGCCATGGAAATGGAAATCCATCCACCTCCCCCCCCCCCCCAGGGCGCCCATGGGTGACCTTTTCCATGGAACTACTTCTTCGAGAGTAGGTTTCACAGCTCAATGGCTTGGCCGGCTAGAAGCCGATGGCCATCCATACCATATCCCTCGGCTTGCTGAGAGTTACCATGAGGAAGGCCCGGACTATGACATCATGCATTTAGCCCCCCCCCCCCATGATGTCATATATCTGGCTCCTGGAATAGCCACGGTGCAAGCCATGCCGGCCCTTGTGGGTCCATATGGCTTCCCTGGATGTCCACGAGTGTCTCCAGCTGTTACCCCACCAGTGAATGTTGTTGAGGACAATGAAGGCCCTAGGCGCTTCGAACATTCTCAGGTGGCCACCGAGAAGGACTGGCTGGATGCTTGCCAATGGCTGGTGAACATTAAGCCGGAACTCCAGGTGTATCCACCAGCTTCCCAGTGGGACCAGCACCCGTGGTTGGGAGGGAAACCGGTGATGAGCACCATGCCATCTCTGCCATATGCAGAGCATATTGTGGATATGTTCGCTGCGGCAGAGACGTCCATTCAGCCGAATGGACACCTTGCGGAGGCCCCTCGTGAGGTGGCACAGCGCTGCCATATCAGTTCTGATCTGTATCAGAAGTATGGCGTCATCCCAAAGCCTTGCACGGATGATCGTGCGGCTTTGGGTGAAGACACGCGGCCTGGGTCCCGGTCTGACATGGGATCTTTGTGCACTAGCGCCCTGCGCAATGCAAATTCCATGCTGCGGGACATGGAGGGAAGTACGAGAGGAGCCATCTCGGCCCTCTTGCACGTTTCCCAGCTGCTATATGGGGTAGTAGCAGCATCCGTGGCCCGCCAAGTTTCTCTTACAGTCCAGAGAGCCAACCAGGATGACATTAACCTGGCTTTGGACTGTAAGACGAGATCTGTAACGAGGAGTTTATGGGCAACTTTCTGCCCCTCACAGGACCTGTGCACTCGGCTTCTTGGGATGCCGATGGTAGGTCCAGGGTTGGTTGGAGGTAAAGGATGACTGCACCTCCAACAAACCGTGAATAATCAGAGGGCACTGCGAGAGCATTTTGAAGTTCTCCGCAGGGAACGTGTTTGAGCAGCACCCCCTGCCTTCCACCCTCAGTATGTTAGAGATGGTGGTGGCCCTGTCAGAGGCCAACCACCTATGCAGCGTCAGCCACGGCAACACCAGTGTAAGCCAGCTAGGGGGAAGCGCAGGCTCGTCCAGCACAACCCGCGAAGCAACCTGCGTACCGAGGTGTGCATGGCGCTGGCAGAGGAGCGCAGGGTTCTGGTCATGGGAACCGAGCCTGATGGTCTGGCACCCACAAGGGTCACACCAGTGCTGCTAGGACAGCCACCAGAGACAGGGCAACTCTTGCACTATTTGGGTCTACCTCAATCCTTAGGTGCACCTGTGGGAGGACGTCTGGCCTGCCACATACAAGAGTGGAAGCGGATTACTCAGGACCGCTCAGTCTTGCAATGGCTTTCAGTCAGTTACCATCCCGACTGGATTTTAAATCAGCCATCGCGCCTCTCTCGGGTTCCGATCTGGACTCAAAATCCATGAGATCCAGATCAGCGGTTGTGTATAGATGAAGAAATTCAATCCCTCATACATAAACATGCAATTCAACCTGCACAGAAATGTCCGGGTTATTATTCAACCGGTTCCTAGTGACAAAAAGCACTGGAGGGTGGCGACCAATTCTCAACCTCAACCCTCTCAACAGGTTTATCCTCGCACCAAGTTTCAAAATGGAAACTGTAAGAACGGTGTTAGCAGTATTGAGGAAGGGAATGTGGACAGCATCAATGGATCTAAAAGCTCCTTGTTTTCACACTCCCATTGCGAGGAGGTTTTATCGGGTCTTCCATTTGGTATATCGATGGCTCCTCAGGTCTTCACTCGAGTAGACCAAGCTATGGGAGGATCATGCCGCCGCAGGAGACACAGCAGTCCACACATACATAGATGACTGGCTGTTAAAAGCACACAATCAGGAAAGTTTATCAGCAAATCTGGAGATAGTTTTGAAAACTCTTACAGATCTAGGCTGGATATTAAACTTTCAAAAATCAGAGCTGACACCATCCTAGAAATTTGTTTACCTGGGCATGTTCTTCGATCTAGAGATAGGGTATGTTTATACATCCCAGGAGAGACTGGAGAATCTCCTCTCATGCATACAATTGGTTTGCAGCAGTTATATTCTAGCACCAGTCTATCTGAGAATGCTAGGTTTGATGGTTTCAATGGAACCAGTCATTCCTCAGGGGGAGAAAGATGACACCTTCACGCCAGTCTCCTCCGTAAGTATCAACTTTGTTTGGAAACTAAGTCATCAAGGATTGTGGCCTGACATCCACATACAGAGGCAACTCTAATTATGTCTACCCTTCTTCAAACAAGAAACTGTGCTTGACATCCTCAGATGACGCAATCTTCCCAGGAGCTTACCGTAGCTACATTGAATGTACGTGGTCTGAGTGCAACATCAAAGAGGAAAACCTTAGGTGCAGACTGTGAACACTATAACATCGATATTGCATGCATTCAAGAGACTAAAGTAGCTAAACACTCAGAGCAGCAACTACAGACAGGCCATAAGCTAGTGCTCATCGAGCAAAAACAGGCCACATACCAGGGCTTAGGGTTCGTAATCGGACCAAGGGGCTTGGGTCATGTCATTAGTTTTGGATGCGTCAGTGATCGCGTTGCATTGATCGACCTGGCCATACCTACGCGAAAACACACCACCACTAAGTGTCGAATTGTCAACGCATATGGCTCAACTACAGAAAATGCCAAAGAGAATCCAGCAATGTTAGATTCCTTCTATGCAGAACTGAGCTCCACCATTATAATCCCAGCGAGATGGCAACTGTTCGTGTGTGAAGATTTCAACTCCAAGCTGGATAAACTTGGAACTGCGGACAAAAGTTCAGGACATGGCTTATGTATGGAATCCTATAGAGAGGGCACACGCAACAGCAATGGAGATGCACTGGTGGCATTCCTTAGTTTCAATGGCCTATTTGTCTCAGGCAGCCCGAGCCCTGAGAGTTACTGGCTAGACACGATCTCTCACTGTACACAACTCTGAAGGACACTTTATCGGGACTGACCAAGTAAATGCTGAGGTGATCGGAGAATGGTTCAAGGGACAGTTAACTGACAATGATGATGAGCTCTTGCACTCGTTCTCAGGAGACCCCAGGCGATTACTAACACCAATTAAAACAGCAGAAGTTTAGAAGGCACTTAAAGCCCTGAAAAATGGACGTGCATCTGGACCTGATGGCATAAGCAATGAACTATTCAAATATGCAAGTGACACTATCTCAAAACTGATCACGCACCTAATCAATTCAGCTTTTATGCACCACCTTCCCATCGACGCTGTAGGCCAAGGCACCCTTATCGCACTACGCAAGCCCAAGAAGCCACTTGGGCCCCCAGCCAATCTGCGACCCATTGTGCTCCTCAACAGCATACGGAAAATCCTATCCAATGTTACTCTATGCTGCATCCGAGACAAGATCGATTACTTCACTGGATCATGTCAAAGTGGTTTCAAACGTGGATGCAGCTGCGCAGACATTGTATGGGCTCAGTGCATGCTTGTGTAGGTAGTCATGTACAAACACTGGGACTTCCACAAAATGGGAATTGACATGTCATGAGCCTTCGACACAATTAAACGCTCAAAGATCCTGGATGTATTACGCCAGGCCAGTTGCAATGAAGATTTGCTGTGACTAGTGAGACTACTGCTTGCAGATACCAAGCTGAAAGTACGAGTCAAGTCAGTGAAGTCTGTAGAGTTTGAGACATCAATCGCCTCCCCACAGGGAGATGGTCGATCTCCGGTGCTTTTGACCTGCTACCTTGCTGCCGCATTGAAATCTGTGCGGGAAAGTTCCATAAGAACAAACCCCCCAGTGTCAATACTGGGCATGCCACTAGAGATGGAATATGCCGATGATGTGGACTTCATAGATGAGGAAAAGGAACCCCTTGAACGAACTTCTCCCAATAGCTGCAAGCAAACTAAAAATTGAGAATCTTTTTATGAATGAATCCAAAACAGAGTTCACCCACATATACCTATCGACAAAGCATGAGACTATAGAAAATGATGACCCACTTCGTGGCGGCGAACCATGGAGGATAAAAGTAAAATCCTGGGCTCACTGCTTTGCAGTACTACTGACATTTCTGCACACTGTGTCATGGGGAACATAGCTTTCCAGTCCTTATGGAAGCTATGGATTTGTAGATCAAAGATGCCATTGATAAAGAGGCTGCGTTTATACAATGCAACCTGTGTATCCTTGATGCTGTATAACTGTAACCACTGAGCAGCGCCAAAGGCAGCTCTAGACAAACTCGATGCCTGCCACCACAAATACCTAAGCACCATCACTGGACACTGAGGACCAGACAGCATAATTTCCAACGATGCACTATACAAGATGTGTAATACGTCGCCGCTGTCTGGAAAAGTTGCCCAGTAAAGATGGTCCATGTTTGGCCATGTGCTAAGGATGCCAGAAGAGACACCAGCACAGAGAGCTTTGGAATTCGCCCTGCTCGGAGCCAACAAATGCAAAGCCAGGAGCAGACATCATTGCATAAATCTGCTAAGCATGTTACGAGGTGACCTCAAGAAAGCAGGTACACTCAAGTCAAGAATGGACCTGAGGAAGCTAAGGATTTCGGCTGAGAACAAGACACAGTGGGCAAAGGCGAAGAAGGACTGATTGCAGCTGCAGCAGAATACAGTGATCATACATTCCTCAGGCGGCCTTGCGCAGGTGGCTGATTCAGCTGTTTCTCATGACTCAGTTCACGCGGAGTTCAGGATTCCTGTTCTCCAGAAAATCAGGCAGCAGGAATGCCAACTGCTTCTGATCGCCCCAAATTGGCCAAGCCGATCATCGTATACAGAACTCCTGGACCTTCTGGTCTACAATCCTGTTCCTCTGCCTCTGATGGACAACATAATCTTCCAGGGCAAGGCCTTGCACAACAACCCACCAATGTTCTAATTGACTGCATGGATGTTGTCAAGGAATAAGCAGTTAAGCAGGGCTTTTCTGAGCAAGCAGCCATGTTCATAGCAAAAGCCAGAAGGGGTCAACTTCCAGAGCATATAATTATAAAATCAACAGATTTGCTGAATGGTGCTCAAAAAGATGTATTAATCCAATGGATGCATCTATTCAGGTAGTGGCCGATTTCCTGTCACCTTTTTGATTCCTATAGCCTCAAGCCTAACTCTATTGCTGGCTACAAGTCTACTTTAATGTCAGTTATCCCTTGCTCGGCTAATAGAGGAAGTGATGAAGTATGTAATCTAAATACTTTTTACTTTAATCAAAGGCATGAACAATCTAAGACCAAGGAATCTGCCAGTGATTCCATCTTGGAGTTTATTGTTAGTACTTCAAGTATTAGCAGATAAACCCTTTGAACCACTAAGCTCCATTTCCATGAAAATTTTTCTGATTGCTGCAGCTTCAGCCAGATGAAGAAGTGAAATACATGCTTTGTTAGCAGAGCCAGACCATTTTATGGTTACAGGGGAAGGCCTTAGGTGTCTACCTAGAGTTAACTTTATGGTGAAAAACCTGTCTTTAAAATATCCTGGTCAGCCTATAGTTTTACCCGCTTTGACTAAGTTTGATCCTAATTCAAAGGCTTGGTGTCCTGTCCGTGCATTAACACTTTATAAACAACGTACACAAGAATGGCAGATGGACCCTAGTGCTTTATGGCTATTTTACATTGAATCTCCTCGGAGAGCTTCTAAAGATACCATTTCTAGGTGGATTGTGGAATGCATCCAGCATTGCTACAACGCTGCCACGGGAAAATAAGTTGACATGGCCAAGGCTCATAGTGTCTGTGGCGTAGTGACATCCACGGCTCTGTTTAACGGAGTGCCGATGGATGACATGTCGGTAGCACAAAGGCACTGTGAGTCTAGCTTTACAGATCATTACCTCCGTGACACGTCACATCCGCTTGCCTTATCGATTTTACATAAATGTTAAATCTGTATATATTTGTAAAAATTGTTTATAATGCCATTAACTCACACACAGTGCAATTTAGGGGGGGGGGGGGGAATCCCCGCTTTTCCATACTGTACCTATCATCGCCAGTGGTGATTAAATGGAATCTTGTCAAAATAGGTTAGTCCCATATTTGGTGATGGTTATTTTTTGTCACGATTTTTATTACTTACTAAAATGGTGATGGTTTGTGATCTTTGTGGTTCCATCAGAGACTATGAAATGAAGCTTTCGTCCGATGTTTTATGGTACTTTAGCATGAGTATATAGAGAGGACATTGAGGTCAGCGTTCCCTCTTTAAAAGATGGGGCAGGAAGCGAATGTTAAATGGTCAATACTCTCAACATCAGTCGTGTTATCCAATGTCCAATTCATTTCCTGATTGTGTTTACATACGCAATTTCAGATGTTTTTTGTGCTCCAGAAGCAAAAGAGCTTGCTCTTCCAGGGATGAGCCAGTCTTCTGACCTTCGCTTCCCTTCCGCCGAATTCTCTTACGAATTCTGGCTATATCATAGAGTATCAGGGTGGTAAGTACACTCTTGATGTGAAATAAATGAAATCACAGATTTCTTTTTCATGAGAGAGTTGATGCTTACCACACTGATACGATTTCGGCCTCTCCGCCCCACAGGGGCTCGGTCTATCGGCGTTTTATGTTACAATTATGTCAGACGATTATTTGGAATGGGAAGAGACAGCCCCGCGCATGCGCGAGTTTGGGCTGCACATCTGCTGGACTGTCAGTTGAGTAACCTGCCCAGTGGCAATTCTGAGTCGTATTGAAGCTAGGTCGATATTTGGGAAATCTCAGTGTATCAGGGTGGTAAGCATCAACTCTCGTGAAAAAAGAAATCCGTGATTTCGTTTAATTTGCAGGACAGCAGAAAGCTATTTTTGTCAATTTCAGTGGTAAATTTACCAAAAAAACTGGTTATCTCTTCACCTGCAAAATTCATTTTGAGCGGTTTACGGCGATATTGAGTGGTTAATCCAAATTCAAAACATGTGTTATTATGCTAGAGACCTTAAGTCAAGTTCCAATTCCATTAACCCTTTCAGGATCAGGTTTCCTTGAGAAAATTGAAATTTTGCACTGTAAATGTCAATTTACAAGCCACGGAAAGAATCTTTTTGAAAATTTATCAATGTAATGACTGGCTCGCTTCTTGGCATAGAAGTAAAAATTTCTCAAGATCACTTCAAAGACCATTTTTGGTCGGCTTGACCTTTTCTTAACCCTTTCACCGACAGATCCCGAAAAAGGTATATTCTTTACGATATAAAACTTATTCTGTTGAATATCTTGAAATTAATTTTTCTGGACGACGTTGCTGCCATTGCTGCCTTAGACAAATTAATTTCAAACAAGTTTTCCTGTATCGTTGCATTACAGACCTTATGGTATTAGTCTTATTACAGACCTCTTTCCACCACCCCCCCCCCCCCCAATTTTAAACTATTCAACAGTTTTCTTGTATCGGTGCATTGTAAATGAGATATGGGGAATTGATCGGTGAAAGGGTTGATATATTGTAGCACTATCGAATTTTAAATTCAATATTTGATGAAGATGAAGATATGGACCAGACCTTATGGTATTAGTCTTATTACAGACCTTACGGTATTAGTCTTAGTACATACCTTATGGTATTAGTCTTATTACAGACCCCTTCCTTCCACCCCCCCCCCCCCCCCCCCGGAAATGTGGGGGATTTCTATTGCAGTTTCCTACTTGTGACTCTGAAGTCTGTATAAAATGTGGCATTTCTGACAAAACTGCTTATTTCACAGCTATAGAGTGCATACACGCCATTATTAGTCCCCTACTGGTAAAACCAGGGGGTGGGTGGGACTATAGGTTTGCACTCCGTCTGTTCATCCGTCCATCTGTCGCAGTTGGTTTTCTGCACTTTTTTTCACAGTCCTTCAAGGTATTCAACAAAGGTTTCAGGTGTATGCATACATTTTTTAAGGAGTTATCCCCCCTTTTTGACATGAAATGCAAAAAATATTAGTTTTCCGCCCTTTTTTTTCGCAGTCTTGCAAGATATTATACTGAGAATTGCTACATTGATTTGGTATGAGAAGTTACAGACCAAGTTCAAGTTTCAGGCATATGCGTCAATTTCTTTATGGAGTTATGCCTTTCGACTTAAGAAATACGAAAAATATTAGCATTCCGCACTTTTTTTTCGCACTCCGAGATATTTAAGCGAAAATCGGTGCATCGCTTTAGTATAAGGATTTACAGAGCAAGTTCGAGTTTTAGACATTTTCGTCAATTTTTCATGGAGTTATGCTCCCTTTCGACCTATGAAATACGAAAAATATTAGTTTTCCGCCCTTTTTCTCACAGTCTTTCAAGATAATCAACTGAGAATTGGTACATTACTTTATTATGCGAAATTACGGACCAAGTTCGGGCTTCAGGCGTTTGCGTCATTTTTTGATGGAGTTATGTCCCATTTCGACTTATGAAATACAAATATATCAGCTTTAAAGACTTTTTCCTTCTCCATCACCATATATAACTGAGACTTGGTTTATTGCTATGCTATGAGAAGTTACAGATCATGTTCGAGTTTCAGCTACTTTTGACAATTTTTAATGAAATTTTTGACTGGCAATCTCTAAAGATTTATATCACCAGGTATTGCAAAGCAATACTTACAGAATCCTTGTTTCTTTTGTATCTTTTCCATTTCGTCTCACGCAGGCAATTGCTTATGGATCTCTAAAGGCCCTTGGTGCTTGGACAGAGGACCTCATTCTGAGAGTAGAATTCTTCTCCGCCTGGGCAGACCAGCTTGTCACCACTGTGGAAAAAGCGCTTAAGCAGAACAGAGATCCACGCGCACCGTCAGCTGGAAGTCTGGAGAATAGCGCAAACTTTAAACTCCTGCCAAGAAGTTTCTGGTTGCCGGCATTTTTCTTTCCACAGGGTGAGTACTGGCGGGTTTGGATGGATTGATAGAGAGTTTTAACCATGTGTTAACCCACAAATTTGTTAAAGAAAATTTATTATTTTTCATGGAAAATCTCTGCCAGTCATTGTAGTGGTAAATTTTCAAAATAGAATAATCAAACCACTGCAGAAGCTATTTTAGGCTGGCTTAACCATCAACCCTTTACTGGTCAGGCCAGCCGAAACTGGCCTCTTCAGTGGTCATGAGGAATGTTCATTTGCAGGCCAAGAGATTTTTTTTGAAAATTTCTCACTGGAATGACTGGCCCTTGAACCGAGTGGCCATGAGGAATGTTCATTTGCAGGCCAAGAGAAGACTTTTTTTGAAAATTTCTCACTGGAATGACTGGCTCGTTAACCGAGCCAGTTATTCCAGGGATAAATTTGTAAAAAATAGTCTTCTCTTGGCCTGCAAATGTACATTTAATAATCAAATATTTTGATTCTCTTGGCGAAGTTTACCATAAAAATGTTCATGTTTAGGTTTTCTGATGGCTGTCCTGCAAACTCAGGCGAGGAAGAAATCTATATCTGTGGATTCATTGTCATTTGATTTCACCGTAATGTCAAGCGGAAAAAAACTTGCTGGATCAGATAGCATTCATCACAATTTACCTGTCAACAAACTCGCTTTTCAAGTTAGTCATTTAGTTAGAGATCTGATTCTGTAGAAATTGCCAATAAATCTTCTAGGGATATCAGGGAGAGGGTGTGTGCATTTGGGCGGAGGGGGGGGGGAGGAGTGAAGTGTTTATTACGGTGATATCTCAGGAATACCTGGGACTGTGATATCCCAGGCATGGACATTGGTCATGCTTATCCCACACATTTTGAAAAGCAGACGGTTATTGCAAACACCTCCATCTATGTGTCCCTCCGACTATCTCTTCTGAAACTATGCAGTGGAATTCAATCAAATTTATTGCGTGAGTTACCTATGTGAAGCAGACTGCAAGACAGCATTTTCATGAGCCTCCACCACCAGGGTGGGGTTGGGGGCAGGGTGGAGGTGGAGGCAGAAGGTCAGTGTTGGCGTATTTCAACCAAATTTGGTATGGGAGTTGCTCATAATGATTGCGGATTGTGAGGCAATGTTTACATTACATTGGCGAAAGCGTGGGGATTTGCGATCGTGTGATATCGACTGTGCAATCTAGTTTTTTTATGCAAATACAGAGATCCCATTTCTGCTTCTATTTCACATCAGCCTTATGATACACGGTTAGTAAAATTTCATTTAGCCCATTTCATTATATATACTTACAGACAAATGCGATTAGTTTTCATTGAAAACAA
Source organism: Chaetoderma sp. LZ-2023a (assembly GCA_034401795.1). Taxonomy (NCBI): domain Eukaryota; kingdom Metazoa; phylum Mollusca; class Caudofoveata; order Chaetodermatida; family Chaetodermatidae; genus Chaetoderma; species Chaetoderma sp. LZ-2023a. The sequence continues at coordinate 70,450,419 of CM067373.1, forward strand.
TCTGAGTAATCATTTGCTGCCTAACTGGCAATGACACCAACAACTTTCAGTCAAATTGTTTTCAAAATATTTAGTAGGTCCAGAAATATAGCCCCTGGAATGTCGTCTGCAAAATCTCAAGAGTCAGACGGTTAGGGAAACCAATGCTTGTCATCATCATCATCATCATCATCATCATCATCATCATCATCATAACCATTTTCAACAAAATCTACATTTAAGCTTAGTCTACATTTAAGCTTAGTGAATAGATGTCTATTTGCCGTCCAAGAGAAAACCTATTTTTGAAAATTTACAACTGGAATCACTGGCTCAGATATTGAGCCAGTCATTCCAGTAGTAAAATTTCAAGAATATATTTTGGAATTAAAGGAGTGTTGGCAACCATTTTTACCTTTTAACTTGTTTTCTGTATCAGGGTAACTCTCCCCCTGAGGAAGGTGTGTTAGTTTTTGGACTTTATCTCGATGGTGCCTGTTGGGATTCAGAAACAGGTACGCTGCAGGATTCCCCACCTGGCGAGAGATTTGCTTTCTTACCTGAGGTCCACTTCCTACCTGTTCAGGTGAGATAATAGAAATTAATAAATTAACCCTTTAATGGTCAACATTGTCATTGATAAGAAAAATCAACGTTTGTGCTTAGTAAATTAAAATTTGTTTGAAACTTTAACATTGGATTGACTGGCTCTGTTACAATGAGGCAGTTATTCCAGTGATAAATTATCAAATATAGCCATCTTTTGCAATGAAAATGGCGATTTCTCAAGGCTACTGTAGAAGTCATATTTTGCTGGCTTGAGAAGTAAAGTGTTAACACAATGGACCTTTCCAGGTTATCCATCCATCATATGAGATCATAGTCAACTAAGCGACCTGTAGGATGATGTCATAATCATTATATCATGAATGAGTCAATTTAGTCCATCTTAAGTGCTTAATAGTCTGTTAGGTTGTATGAACTGTATGTCTTTACTATTTAATAAATATGCTGTTGAATATTTTGAAACTAATTTGACTGGGTGCTGTTGCTGCCATAGGCAGCAACAGCACCCAGTCAAATTAGGTCCAAAATATTCAGCAGCTTACCTGTAGTTTTCTGGAAGTTGCTAGTCATGGAGTTAGGGATCGATTGATGGAGCTTAACTAGGGATGGGCGGGGCATAGCTAAAACTGGATTCCTCTATTGGGCCAGTGATTCCAGTGATAAATTTACCACAAGAGTTTGTGCCGTTTTCGTGTTCTATATCTGCTAGTTGCATACCAGTGAAGCTCTTGAATATTTTGAAACTAATTTAACTGGAGCATATTGCTAACTATATCAACAACAGCTCCCAGTCAAATTAGTTTCAAAATATGCCATTCTGAATAATCCCTACAACATAAAGAATTTGTCATGTCTGGTATGTGGTGGTGTTAACTGGTTAATCAGGTCTGTATATTCTAATTTCATCCGATTTTTATACTTTTCTGAAACTAGGCATCGCCAAGAGAGAGTTCACCCATGCAAACAAACACTGATGAAACTGATAATGACGTTGTTGATGATGAAAATAACGAGGAAGATGATGATGATGTTAATGATGAAATAGGTAGTGATAAAGGAAGCAGTCATAGCCAGTCCACTACCGGTCATCTATATGAGTGTCCACTCTACCGGACATCTGCACGAGCGGGAACTTTGTCATCTACTGGTTTGTCTAGTAACTTTGTTAGCGCAGTCAATCTGCCATCCACGCAACCCTCTGATTTTTGGGTTATGAGGGGCGTCGCCCTCCTTTGTCAACTTGATCAATGATTACATAACTTTGACTTAAAATTGGTCAAGAATGTATTTATATTTTCCTATAAGGAACGTTTACTTGTGAAAGAATGCTTGCTGCTAGAAAGAAGGCCGTTTCCAGTTACCAAACCAGTTTTTCCTCTGTAAATTTTCCATAATTCATCTCATGTTCGGAATTGTGAACATATCTAAAAAACAGTATCAAAACCAGTTTTCATTGGCTTATCCATTGACCCTTTCACCCTTGATATTCTCAATTTTAACACAGCTATACAGAAAAACTGTTGAATATTTTGAAACTAATTTAGCTGGAAGCTGTTGCTGCCAATGGCAGCAACAACTCCCAGTTAAATCAGTTTCAAAATATCTAACATATTAAAGCTGTCGAGTATTTTGAAACTAATTTAACTATTGGCAGCAACAGGTGCCAGTCAAATTAGTTTCAAAATATTCAACGCAATATTTGTTGTATCAACAACAACACTAATAGCAGCAGAAGCAGCAACATATATTATAACATTTCCCAGTTTGAAATAGATATTTGTGAAAGTAATTGCTATAAACAATGTCTGTGATAATATTTATTGTAAATCATTTCATTCTGATTTTTCAGTCACTTGTTTTTTAATGGAGCATGTGAATGTAACTTCATGTTTTTAGAAACCGTTGACTGATCGTTAAAAGTTTATTCACAACAAGTTGCAGGATTTCAAACATTGCATGCAGTATACAGTATTCTATTAAAAAAGATTTTTTGCATTTAACATGTCCATTTGTAGACCAAGAAATAATTATAATACACAGTCGATGGCATGCCATCGCAAATCCCCATGCTTTCGTCAATTTAGTCCATTCTCTCATCACACACCCGCATCCACCTATGGGTGGATCCTAAATTAAAGATCGCAGCACATTACACAATCATATGAGTAACTCACATTCCAAATTTGGTTGAATTCTGCCAACTTTACCATTCTCCATCCTCCACCCCCCCCCCCACCATACTCCATCCCGCATCCCAGTGGCAGAGCCTAATGTAAGTGTCTTGCAATCCACAATCATATGGGTAACTAACATACCAAATTTGGTTGAATTCCACTAAATTTGACTTGCTGCCCCCCACCTCCACCCTTCCCCCACCCTACTCTGGGTGTGGAGTCTAATTATGTAAATGTCATTTTACAGTCATCAATCATATGTTTAGCTCACGTAGAAATTTGATTAAATTCCAGCATTTGTTAGAGGAAATTAAACGAAATCTAGGATTTCTTTTTTCACGAGAGAGTTGATACTTACCTCCCTAATACTTTTGATATTGCTAAATATTGGCTTTCACTCAATAAACACTCAGATTTAAAACAGTTAGGTGCCCCTACTGGGCAGGGAGTCAGAGCGTAGTCTGGCGGATGCCAGCCCCACCACCGCGCATGCGCAGACTAGCACTTCCTCTGACTAGATTATTGGCTGACACACATGCAACTATTAAGAGCCTGAAGACCGAGCCTCTGTGGGGTGGAGAGGCCGGGTCCGTATCTAGGGAGGTAAGTATCAACTCTCTCGTGAAAAAAGAAATCCTAGATTTCGTTTATTTCACTTCAAGAGTATACTTACCTCCCTAATACTTTTGATATTGCCAGAATTCGAAAGTGAATCTGGCGGGAGGGAGGCGAGGTCAAAAGACCAGCTCATCCCTATACGCTTTTCTGCGTTTAAGGCACTAAAACTTCTGAAACTGTAAGAAAAAACAGTCAGGATTTGACTAACCATCGGATAACACCACCGATGTATGAGAGATGACCGAATATCATATGCGCTCCCCCCCCCTCCTTCCTGGGAGGAAGAGTCGACTGACCTCAATGTCCTATACGCTCTCTACGTACAAGTGCCATGTACTACAGGACAGAGACGAAAAAGCTCCATTTTCGTAACTCTCAACAATGAACCACACAAATACACAAACCATCACCATATTAATAACGGGTAATCGTGACAATACAATCAACAACGGACAACACATGAACAAGACTGACCTTGTTGAAAATGGCTGCTGACATCATCTTCCCATTGGCAAAGACTGATGCAGGCCCAAAAAAGTGGGTGTTTCCATAAATTAATTGTGAAATATATAAGTAATGAGGAAAAACCTCCTCAAAAAATATAAACCGATTTATTTTTTCAAAACCGACAAGGCGAGAGGATTAGAGGTGTCACGGAGATAATGGTCTGTAAAACTTGACTCACAGTGCCACTGAGCCACCGACATAATATCATCCACAGGGACCCCATTAAATAGGGCCGTGGATGTCACTACGCCGCGGACACTGTGAGCCTTGGCCACGTCAACCTGCTTCCCGGTAGCGGATTTATGGCAAAACTGAATGCATTCCACAATCCACCTGGAAATGGTGTCCTTAGAAGCCCTCCCATGGGGTTCAATATATGACAACCATAACGCTGACTGGTCGGTGCGCCATGCCGCCGTACGTTGTTTGTACCGGCGCAGCGCCCGGACGGGACACCATGCTTTAGAATTAGGATCATATCTAGTTAAAGCAGGCAAAATAATAGGTTGACCTGGATATTTCAACGACTGATTTTTAGCCAAGAAATTAATCCTAGGTAGCAGCTTAAGGCCTTCCCCTGAAACCACAAAACGGTCATCCTCGGCTGATAAGGCATGAATTTCACTCCTACGCCTAGCCGAGGCCGCAGCAATTAAAAACACAGTCTTCAGTGTTAATAGTTTCATAGAAATGGAACTAAGTGGTTCAAAAGGCTTATCACCTAGTACTTGAAGCACTAGCGATAAACTCCAAGACGGAATCACAGGTGGATTCCTTGGTCTTAGATTGCCCATGCCTTTAATTAATACATTCAATGTATTTACTTCATCACTTCCCCTCTTAGCCAAGCAAGGAATAACAGACATTAATGCTGACTTATAACCAGCAATAGAGTTAGGCTTGAGGCTATAGGCATCATAGAGGTGACAGAGGAAATCAGCTACTACTTGAATAGATGAATCCATTGGATCAATACATCTTTTTGAGCACCATTCTGCAAATCTGTTGATTTTATAATTATATGCTCTGGAGGTTGACCCCCTCCTGGCTTTGGCCATAAACATGGCTGCTTGCTCAGAAAAGCCCTCCTTAATTCTAGATTCCTTGACAACATCCACGCAGTCAATCTGAACATTGACGGATTGTTGTGAAGGGCCTTGCCCTGGAAGATAATATCGTCCATCAGAGGCAGAGGAACCGGATTGCAGACCAGAAGGTCCAGCAGATCCGTATACCATGATCGGCTTGGCCAATCCGGGGCGATCAGAAGCACTTGGCATTCCTCTTGTCTGATTTTCTGAAGAATTTTTGGAATCAGGATTGCTGGAGGGAATGCGTATGCATACATTCTCCCCCAGCTGATAGCTAACGCATCTGTTGCGAAAGCGCTTGGATCCGGAATCGGAGAGACGTACGTCGTCATCTTCGCATTCTCCTTCGTTGCGAACAAATCGATGTTGGGTTTCCCCCAATGGTCGAACAGACGATCTGCCACACATTGATTTAGTTGCCATTCCGTGGGTAAAACACTCATCCTTCGGCTCAATGAGTCTGCTAGCAGGTTTAACCTTCCCGGAATATGAACTGCTTTCAAGGTAATCTGGTGATCCAGACACCAACAAAGCAGTTTCCATGTCATCATACAGAGACTGGGCGACTTCGTTCCGCCCTGGCGGTTTATGTAAGTCACAACTGTTGAGTTGTCTGAACGAATAAGAACAATCTTGCCCTGAACTTTCTGTAAGAAATGTTCCAGGCCCAGGACTACTGCTCTTAGCTCCAGTAGATTTATATGTTCCTTTGACTGTTCCAGATTCCAAAGCCCTGATATCGTGGATTCTTCCAGGCAAGCTCCCCAGCCCTCCATCGATGCATCTGTATACACAGTCACCTGAGGGTGGGGAGGGGTTAGCAAAACCCCCGGCAAGAGATTCTCTGTATTCAACCACCATTGCAGGTGGTGAATCAGAGGCGCCAACACTGACACATTCGAGTCCAGCGAACCTGTACTCTGGGTCCATTGTGTCATGAGAAACAACTGGATCGGCCGCCTGCGTAAGGCGGCCTGAGGAATGACTGGTTCCAACGAAACCATCAACCCCAGCATTCTCAAGTAAACCCGTGCCAGGACATGACGACTGCCGCAAACTGACTGAATCAACGAGATGAGTTTTTGAACTCTCTCCTGAGTAGGATAAACATATCCTGTCTCTAGATCGAAGAACATCCCCAGGTAAACAAACTTCTGGGATGGAGTCAGCTCTGATTTTGGGAAATTGATCATCCAGCCCAAGTCTGTGAGAATTTTCAAAACAATCTCCAGATTGGCGGACAAACTTTCCCGGGTGTGCGCTTTCAACAGCCAGTCGTCTATGTACGTGTGGACTGCTATGCTTCTCCTGCGGAGGTATGCTGTGATCGCAAGAACCACACGGGTGAAAACCCGAGGAGCCGTGGAAATTCCGAAGGGCAACACCCTGAATTCCCACTGTCTGCCCTGGAATGCAAATCTCAGGAAGCGACAGAAACTCCCGTGGATGGGGATGTGGAAATAAGCGTCCTTCAAATCTATCGACGCCGTCCACATCCCCCTCTCCAACCCCGCCAACACCGAGCGCACCGTTTCCATCTTGAAACTGGGCGTCTCGATGAACTTGTTCAGTGGCTTGAGGTTGAGAATCGGTCTCCACCCTCCGGTGCGTTTTGTTACTAAGAACAGGGTTGAATAGAAGCCCGGACATCTTTGTGCCGGCTGAATAGCTCCTTTTTGTACGAGGGAATTTATCTCCTCCTCGATACACAACCTTTGCTCTGGATCTCTCGGAATGGGAGTCCAGACTGGCACCAGAGACAGTCGCGACGGCGGGCCTGTCACCCACTCTGGATGATACCCGACGGAAAGCCATCGCAAGACTAAACGGTCCTGAGTTAACCGTTCCCACTCTTGCATGTGGCCGGCTAGCCGGCCTCCCACCGGCCCACCTAGGGACCGCGGTGGACATGAGGCATGCAAGAGCGGCACTGTCTCCGTCGCCATACACACCGGAGTGGTTCTTACCGCGGTAAGCGTCCTGTCAGGACCGATAACCACGCCCAGATCCTCGCGCGCCCCGCCCCGCCCCGCGCGCACCTCGGTGCGCGGGCGGCTGCCTGGCTGACGGCGCCTGAGGAACCTGCGCCCCCCTCGCTGCTGGCCGAATCGCACGCGGCCGAGGCCGACGCTGCGACGGTGGCTGGCCACTGACCTGGCCAGCACCACCTCGAGCCTGCAGGGGACGACACGCCGGGGCCGCGGCGCGAGCGTTAGCACGACGCAGCACATCAAACTGCTCGCGCAGCGCCCTCTGGTTATTCACCAGGGTGACCGTCTCTTGGAGGTGGCGACATCCCTCACCTCCAAAAAGACCAGGGCCCGTCATAGGCGTACGCAGTAGCCTATTGTACAGGTCCTGAGACGGGCACAGATTGTCCAGGGCAAACGTGCGTCTTGCCCTGACACTCCTGGTCACCGCCCGAGTCATACAGTCCAGCGCCAGGTTAATACCATCCTGGATGGTTCGCTGGACAGTGACCGGACTTGGCTGGCGCGATGCGGATGCCGTTACTACCCCCTGTAACAGCTGGGAGACGTGGGACAGAGCGGCAATCGAAGCCCTCCCACTCTCCTCCGCATCACGCAACGCGGTATTCGCCGAACGCAACGCGTTCGCGCACAGGACACCCGTGTCAGAACGGGAGCCTGGCCGCGCATCCTCACCCAAAGCCGCGCGGTCATCCACGCTGGGCTTGGGCACCACACCGTACCGCTGGTAATCCAGGGGCACGATGCGACAACGCCTGGCCACCTCGCGAGGGGCCTTCGCGAGACGTCCACTCGACTTAATGGACGACTCCGCCGCCTTGAACATGTCAACGACATGCTCCGCCAGCGGCAGAGAAGGCATAGCGTTAGCAGTCGGTTTCCCAGCTAACCACGGTGTGTGAACACGCTGGCTAGCCGACTGCTCCACGGGCAGATCAGGCCTAACGCTCACCAACCACTGGCAAGCATCATACCAATCCTCCTCCGTGGCTAACTGCGAGCGCTCTACAAGACGGGGTCCTTCGTCTTCCTCCTGAGCGCAAGCAGTAGAGCTTGACGGCGGGTATGCTGATACACCTGGTAAGCCAGGGAAAACACGCGGGCCTGACAGCACCGGCATGAGAATATCACTGGTTTGACCAGGAGCAGGCACCGAGACAGAGCGCGGGGTATATATAGTCTCACCACGGGCCCGGCCAGCACCAGCAACACCCTCGGCAAGCCGAGGTATGCGGTACCGCTGGCCATCAGCAGCGCCCTGGGCCACCACCTGAGCCGCGGACTTTACTCCAGGGTGAGTAAAACCGTGGAATAAGGCGCCTGTATTCCCCGCGAGGGGTGCACAAACGTCTTCATCCATGTCCACGTCGTCAGACGGCGACCCTAGCAGGTAATCCTCATTACCCTGGTCAGAAAGATTAGACCCCGGGTCAGCAAAGAGAGCTAACCCGGGCTGACCAGGAACGGTGCCATAGGAGGTACTGGCCACCGCGGCGTGCGGATACCCCTGGACTGATAAGCAGCCCGCGGGTTCCAGCGACAACCGTCCACGGTCCCCTATCGGCGCGGCAATAAGCCTGCTGCCAGGGCCGTGGAACGCCCCCTCTAATGGGGCCACCTCTGAATCGTCGAACAACGGAAGCGGACTAAGGAAAATCGATCCAGAGGCGGGGATTACCTGCTCCGAAGCCGATGATGAGGACAGTAAAGGATTTGGTCCAGGAAGCATGCCACGAAGCAACCCTGGAACCAAATCCTTTACTGCCCTCTTCATCTCTCCCAACATCTCGGTCCGGAAGGCCTCCATATCCACCGTGGACGAGACCTTCCCCTTACCCTTCCTACTTACAACCTCTCGTTTCCGCTTCTTCTTCTTCTCCTCCTCTACCACCTTGTCCGTCGCCTGTAAGCAGCACAAGAATTCGGACATTAACTCGCCCCCCCCAGTGCTTACATATGTCACAATTAACCAATGGACCACAAGGGCTACATTGATAGCACAGATGCGGCCAGAACTTTTCAAGAAGAAAACGACCACAGGACGCGCAACCCGGTCCCTGAAACAGGGCAAAGGACAAGGAGTATGAGCAACTAGTTAAGCTTAGAAACTCAATCCAACTCAAAGAGAAGGAAAATGATCATAAAGATCAATATACATCAGAAACCAGCATAGCGCTTAAATTGCTGATAAATACATAGCCAGGCTGATTATGACGTCATTAATCCCGTGACAGGAAAAAAAATTCGATCCCAACAAAACATCCAAGTGCAAGGACGAATTGTATGCTGAATGGATAAGTCGACTACACAACCATCAGATACATATAGATAACTCTTTTCTGGCAAAAATGTTAATTATCTCCCTTTGTTTGTTTACAATAATTAACATCACCACATTATCAATAACTAGATACCTGACACTTTGTATAGACAAACCATCCAACGTGACGAACCGGAGAACTCCACCATCTGCACGCCTCTTAACTCTCTCCACCTCAAGGGGAAGGAATTGGATCAAGAGGGCAAAGTGAGAAGACCTTTATACTAGGCCTCCAACTCACTGGACATAATTTTTCATTTGGTTAGATAACCTAACAGTGTTAGTAGGAAATGGAACCATGGTGGAGAGAAAACTAACTCTCTGCTACTGTGAAGTCACCACCTAGCGTCATACAGACCTGTGGACATAAACAGAAAGAGAAATTAGTCCTAGGTAGCACCGAGTTGACATAAACCAACTAACCAAGGCGCTTATCACGGTAAACGCGAGTCCCGGAAACACAATACACCGGGAAGAAAACTCGCTAATTTTACTAGAAGTCACCTGATTTAAAGGTCCTAAGTCCTTCCGTGGCGAAGTGTATCCTCCCGCCATCCAAATCAGACACTAACACTCCAAAATAACACTAATAAAACAGTTTAAGAGTAGAAAAGCTTATGACACAAAAAGACATGTGTGTTCTCTTTGCCAATAATCTAGCAAAGAGGAAGTGCTAGTTTGCGCATGCGCGGTGGTGGGGCTGGCATCCGCCAGACTACGCTCTGACTCCCTGCCCAGTAGGGGCACCTAACTGTTTTAAATCTGAGTGTTTATTGAGTGAAAGCCAATATTTAGCAATATCAAAAGTATTAGGGAGGTAAGTATACTCTTGAAGTGAAAAGTGGATGGACAAATGAACTGACAGAGGCAATTGTAATATTTTTTAACTGCGGGTTGCAGTTCAATAAACCATCATGTCTATTAGTTAGTTTGTTAGTCCATTACTCTGTCAGTCACAAAATCTTATTCCGGGCTGTATCTAAGAAACTACTGATCTGATTTGGCTCAACTTTTAACACAACAAAGAAACTTGGTGCGCATGAGGATTTCCGGATTTTGGCCATGATCTGAATAAAAGAATCTGGATCAGATCAACTTCTGGATCTGTGGATGTCTCAGAAACTGGTCCAATTTGACTCAAATTCTAACATCTGAAAGTCAGTGTGACAATACAGTAGGATTCCACAACTTACGTGTTGAAGAAAAGAAAATCCGAAAAAATCTTGAGCCCCCCGCTACTGAGATTCTATAGACCTTATTAGCTCACCTGGCCTGAAAGGCCAAGTGAGCTTATGCCGTGTTGACCATCCGTCGCCTGTCCGTCGTCCATCCGTCGTCTTTCAACTTTTCCTTTAAATGACTTGTTCTCAAGAACCACTGGTCAATTTCAATTATATATGGCAGGAAGCATCCTTAGGGCATCGGGATTCAAGTTTGTTCAAATGAACCCGATTGTCCAATTTGGCCGGCGGCCATCTTGGATTTAGGCCGATTTTAGGAAACGTCTTTAAAAATTTTCTTCGAAACCGCTTAGGGGATTGATGCAAATCTCATGAAATATGATCTAGGGCAAGAGCTGAACCAAGTTTGTTCAAGGGAACTTGATTGGTCGAATGGTTCGGTGGCTATCTTGGTTGACCTAGTTGTAGCAAAAATGACTTCTCCAGAACCGCTGAAGGGATCGGGCTGAAATTTGGCAGATATGATTAGGGCCTAAGGGCCATTAGAATTTGTTCAAGAGAAGTTGATCCGTAAAAAAAACATGGCCGCCGTGGGCCAATCAAAATACAGCGTGTTTGGCGGCAATATTTGATTTTTTTATTTGATGGATTTTGAGGCCGAAATTGGTTTTGTATGTGTTTTGCGGTATTCTGATCACAAATTTACAATTTTCGAAACTGTCGGATAAACGGTTTGGTGGCCATCTTGGGTCATTTTCTCGCCAAAATCTCTCATACTAAAGCAATGGGAATTTTAAATGTTTAAAACTTCTTGTCCGATTTCAATTATATTTCGCAGGAAGCATCCTTAGGGCATGGAGATTCAAGTTTGTTCAAACGAAGCCGATCGTCCAATTGGGCTGCCGGCCATCTTGGATTTTGGCAGATTTTTAGAAACGTCTAAAAATCTTCTTCGAAACTGCTTGCAAACATGAAATATGATTGAGGGCACATGCTGAGCCAAGTTTGTTCAAGAGAACTTGATTGGTCAAATTGGCTATCTTGTTTGACCTAGTTATAGCGAAAATTACTTCTCCAGAACCGCTGAAGGGATCAGGCCAAAATTTGGCAGATATGATTATGGTCTAAGGGCCATTAAAGTTTGTTCAAGAAAAGTTGATCCATAAAAAAACATGGCCACCGTGGGCCAATCAAACTATAGCATGTTTGGTGGCCATATTGGATCATTTTATTTGATGGATTTTGAGGCCCAAATTGGTTTTGTATGTGTTTTGGGGTATTCTGAGCTCAGATTTGAAATTTTCGAAACTGTCGTATAAATGGTTTGGGGGCCATCTTGGATCGTTTTCCGGCCAAAAGCTCCCATACTAAAGCAATGCGAAATTTAAAATGTTTTCTTCTGGAGAACTACCTGGTCGATTTCAATTATATTTGGCAGGAAGCATCCTTAGGGCGTAGAGATTCAAGTTTGTTCAAGCGAAGCCGATTGGCCAATTGGGCCTGTGGCCATGTTGGATTTTGGCCGATTTTTAGAAACGTCTATAAAAAGCTTCTCCGAAGCCACTTATGGGATTGATGCATACCTGATGAAATATGATTTGGGGCAAGAGCTGAACCAAGTTTATTCAAGGGAACTTGATTGGTCAAATGGTTTGGCGGCCATCTTGGTTGACCTAGTTGTAGCGAAAACGACTTCTCCAGAACTGCTGAAGGGATCGGGCCAAAATTTGGCAGATATGATTAGGGACTAAGGGCCATTGAAGTTTGTTCAAGGGAAGTTGATCCGTCAAAAAACAATCAAAATATAGCATGTTTGCTGTCCATATTTGATTTTTTTATTTGATGGATTTTGAGGCTGAAATTGGTTTTATGTGTTTTTGGGTATTCTGATCTCAAATTTGCAATTTTCGAAACTTTCGGATAAATGGTTCATTGGCCATCTTGTTGATAAAGAGCATTCTAGTTGAAATGCCTATGGTCCAGGTGAGCAATACAGGCCCCCAAGGGCCTCTTGTTTTAAAAAATATGTTGGGATAAATATACAGTATTTCTCTTAAAAGCCTGAACTGGAATGGCTGACTCTGCTACGGAGACAGTTATTCTATCTGTACATTTTCTCAAATATCCTGCTGTTAGCATACAAATAGACTAGATATCAAATCTATGGCCAGAAGCCATGCATTTTCCCACATTTAACCCTGTATCCTGTTTGCGTCATTGCATAAATAATTGCACAGACTATTTTATGTTATACAGTATTTCTATAATTATAACAGTCATTATTGTTTACTTATAAGTGTGATTATATAATACATCTGTGATATTTACTAAGCCAATATTTTCCATCCAAATAGTAGTTTCACTAAATCGAAGGATGCTCCAGATAGCTTTACGTCTTTGCCATTGTACTAATAAGAGCGATTCATTTTTAGCTATACCCCGTCCATTTCTAGCTAACCGCCAACCAGCTTCTGACGCGTGTTTGAATCGATTTGAAACTTTGGAACATCAACTCATAGAATCAAAATTTCAAAGTAAGCTCTTTAGTATTTTGAAGTTAATTAATTGCCTATGGCTACAGCTCCCAGTCAAATTAGTTTCAAAATATTTAACAAAGTGTTTATTAAATTGTAAATTCATCAAAGACATATAATTCATACACTTTGTAACTTTCTATTTTTGTGACAGAGTCATGCGTCATTTTGATTGTGACATCAGGTAGCATGTGACATATTTAATTTTAACATCAGGTAATTGTGCGATGGATTGGATCTCTCCATTGAATGTGTTATGTTTTATTAATGTACATGTTATTTAATTGTTTGACTCTTGTGATCCACTAGTCAATAATTTCAATGTACATTAACTCTGGGACTTGCTGAGTGTTTTGAAAACAATTTGACTGCAAGTTGTTGGCTTAGCCACCAGCAACTCTCAGTCAAATTGTTTTCAAAATATTCATGAAAAATGCAGTCTGCAAAAATTCAGCCAGCAGACAGTTAAGATTTTCCATCTACTGGTAAATTGCTGCATCTGAATCACTTATCTGAATCGCTTACCATACACCAATGGAAGGATCCAATCTCTCACTCAAGTATATGATATCATACACGATTATGCCACATGCAGGTTGATGTTACAATACATAGTGACGTATCTAACTCCGTTATGAATATTGAATAGTCTGTCAAATGTATAAATTGTATGTCTTTGATGGATTTACTATTTCATAAACAGTCTGATGAATATTTTGAAACTAATTAGACTTGGCGCGCTATTCCACCAACAGCCCCTACTCAAATTATTTTCAAAATATCCAACAGCTTAACCTATGTAGTTATCTTTAAATTGTGATTCTGGGAATTCAGTGTTCAAAGTATATAAATCAATCCCAACACATGCAAAAAAGTGGGCGGGCTTGGCTAGAAATGGGCGGGGCATAGCTAGAAATTGATTTCTCCTATTACTGATAACAACATAAAGACTAACAACTATTTACTGAGCTGGCTATACTTTAGTCATTTAACCCACTAATGGTCAAATTTGGTCAAGAAAATCTAAATATCTGTCTATTGGATGTCCATTTAGAGGCCAAGAGTATACTATTTTTAAAAATTTAGCACTGGAATGACTGTCTCAGTTATCGACGAGAATAACAAAGGCCGATTTTGTCCGGCTTAATCATTAATGGGTTAATTGTTAAATTTTGTCAAGAAAATATCAAATTTTCTCATTAAACTGTCCATTTGCAGACCAAGATAGGATTAGTTGTGAAGATTTACCACTGGAATAACTGGCTTGGTAACCAAACCAGTCATTCCATTGGGAAGTTTTCAAAAATAGTCTTCTCGTGACCTGCAGATGGACCTTCCTCAGGACCATTGTAGAATTCATTTTTTCCTGTATTGGACATTTTAAATGGGGTACTGGTCAAATTTGGCAATGAAAATGTAAATCTTATTTGCAGAATTTAAGTGAGCAGTTTAGAAAACATACCATGTGATTGAAATCTGTGACTTAGTTAATTAGCAGTCATTCTTGTGGTAACCTTTCTAAAGTATTTTATAATTCTGCAAATTGACATTTCTAAAATTTATTTTTTGTGCGTTATCATTGTAGTGACTTCTACCATCTTTGCGCCTGAATTCCCAGAACAATTAACATTTATTTAGTCATTTAACATTCACGATTGCCAAAAATTACTTTAGCAGTGGTCTTGAAAAATGTCAATTTGCAGACATTGGTCTTGAAAAATGTTCATTTGCAGACACTGGTCTTGAAAAATGTTCATTTGCAGACACTGGTCTTGAAAAATATTCAGTTGCAGGCACTGGTCTTGAAAAATGTTCATTTGCAGACACGGGTCTCCAAATATGTTCATTTGCAGACACTGGTCTTGAAAACTAAGAGAAGATTATCTTTTTAAATTTATCACAGTCATTTCATTGATTAATTTTCTAAAATAATCTCTTGGTCTGCAAATCGACATTTGTCTAAGAAGAAATTGGAATTTTCTTGAACATATTTGAGAATTAAATGGTTAAAAGGAGTTAGATAGATAGGAAAGGTGCAAAATATTTGTAAAAACGTTATGGCACAAGGCAGCAACAACTTTTAGTTAAACTCATCAATATAATTGTCAGCATATTTATATACATGTATTATGATAACAGGGGAGTTTATGAGGAATATCATAGTTTGGTGTGATGCAATTTACATAAATTGTTTATATTATGTGAAGATATATATTAAGGGAATTCACACAATTATTATTATATTTTTAAAATAATTATTCATAATATGTTTATGTTTTCTTGTTGCAAAGAAATATATTTTTGTTAGTTTTCACTTATTTCTGTATGATAATATCACCAGCTGTGAAACAGACCTGTTGTCTTCATTCTGATTTTTCTACTCCCCGTATACTGAACCAGATTAAGGAAAGGGCTAATGGGGCTAGAGCCATAGGGCCCAGAAGAATAATGTCCGCCAAATCAAAGACAACTATCCCTTTTTATTAATTTGAACTGACTGTCTGTCTGTCTGTCTGTGTCTGGTTGTCTGTAGGGCTAAATTTAGGACTTGGGGTGGGGGAGGGCTGTGTAATGTTCTTACCCGTGGCCCTCAGAACTGCGGTTAAGCTCAAATCTTGTTTTGACCATAATGCCTCTTGGACTGCTGAGGTCAGATGACTGTGGGATTTGGCCAGTGGCATAGCAAGCGTGACGAGGCCCCCACCTCAAGACATATGTGAAAAACCCAACTAGAAGACAATCCGGAGAGGTGGGGTTCAAAATTTTGAAATCCAGATGCTCTCAGAGGGAATATCCTACATTTCTTGAGACAAATATTAATCATTGGGCCAGTGGAAAATGTATCTAGTTTACCTAATATTTTGTTCTATCTATGATCAATAAAACTGGGGCCAGTGACCAAATGCCATTTCACATCATGAGAACATACTTACCTCCCTAACACTCTTGATATACTAGGATATCGGCTCTAAATTCAATAATATTCAGAATTATAACAAGTTAGGTGCCCCTACTGGGCAGGTAGAATGTACACAGTCATGCACATGTCAGACCCCACCTCTTCCATTTTCTAATATATTGGCTTATAAGCAACATTGAAAACAATTTCAAGCTCTATTTTGTAGAATTTTCAATCATTTCTTTCATCCATTTTTCTCTATGGCTGAATCTAAAGCATCAGAGGAGTCTGCCTCATCATCCATTATGGTGATATTGTTCCATATATTATTTAAGACGTGTAACATTTATACATTACCAGTTTTCTTCACGGCCGACCTGGCGTTAGTGCATTTTTAGGCGTTGGGAATCCTTGTTAAATAATCCCAGCGCCTAAATTCTACTAATCCCTTGTGTCTTTGTGTCCACAGGCTCATCTTATGATGGTAGAGCTCCTGTTCTTAACTCAAGAGGTTGATCACGTCTCCTTTTTTCTGACTTATCAAATGATTATGTCTAAGGGTCGGCGATATAAAATGAGAAATATCTCCCTCCTTTTGTCCCATCCCCTTCATCAGACTCTACAGATTTGGTGGATGGTATGGACATGATTTTCTGCACAAGAGAATGGTTTACCTGTGTTCAGGATAAGGGAGGTTATTAGTTATGGCACCTAATTATTTGAAATTTGTATCAATTTTTGCTGCCATCTTTATTGCACTGTATTCTCTTTTGTGGTTGTGCATGGGTTCTCAGATGTATAATTGTAGTATTATATTATTCTTGAGTGACAAATGTATGTAGCCCTAGGTATTTCTTGCATTCATAATCTGATATCTCCTCCCCTTGAATTGGCTTTTGCATTGAGATTTTTTGCCTTTTCCTTGACATCATAATCTTGTTTTTAGAGGTCGCTTGATGCCATCTTATGTTATGAATGGGTAGAGATAACTGGGTGTCATGATCAGTCTCTCTCATTTTTCTTTCATTCTCATGTTATCCTTGGCTGTGTTTTTATTCCTTATCTTTTTATGAAGACATCTTTCCCTTCGGGGTTGTCAATAACAAAAGTGGTTGTCTTCTCTCTCAAGTTTGTTTTTTATTCTTTAACAAAATTACAAACTAAAATACTCATTCTCTTCGTATTTCTACCTTGCAGAAGTCATCTTGTCCCTCTTGTTTGAAGCATCTTAAGGCTAGATTCTTCCCCCACCTCTGCCCATTTTGTACTGATTGTAGGCTGCCTAACAAATGTGCTATTTGTAAAGAGTGGGGGATCTAACCTCTGAATTATTCTGTTCTCAGGCGAAGATGATGGTGGAGGATGGCAAGAGGGTGAGGAAGGAGGAGCAGGATAAGAAGAAGGCCTCTGAGAAGGGTGAGCTGGAGGCCTTCAAGGTTGAGTTAGTGAGTGAGATGCACAGGACCTTGAAGGACTTGATGCCTGACATGCTTCGCGGCATGTTGCCGGGCACAGGTGTTTCAACTTCCTGTGCATCGACCTCAGTGCAGGTAGCCCCATCCCTAGATCATGCCCTCCTAGTTCGGACAAAGCTTTCAATGATCCAGGGGCGGCCAACTTGGACCCAGGCTTGATGTTCGCATCGCCTGGTCATCCAGCAGCGTGAGTAACATCAGGCAGGACCAGACCAGCGGGCCTGACCACGATCACTTGTGGAGTACCCTCATCATCTGCCTACAGGCCTTCTCCTAGTCAGTCTGGGTTAGCTTTCTTTGCTAACCCGGAGTCTAACTTTCCTGAGCAGGAAGATGATGAAGACTACCTGCTCAGCCTATGGGACGAACATGAAGCTATTGATGCGAGTGTTTACACTCCCCTCAAGGGGCGCACAGCCGCTCACACCTGTGGTAGTATTCCCTTGGGAGGGGGTTTCATGATTCAACCTGTGGGCCGATTTGGAGCGGATGTCCACCCATATCAGATACCACACTTAGCACGCTAGTGTGGCTTATGCCCCTCAGACGAGCGCAGCCCCAGTGCATGGCCTGCCCATGGAGAATGTCATGCCAGCCCTCGCAGGCCTGTATGCATTCCCCGGGCAGTCAGGTACGTCTATAGCCTCCTCCATGGCCCACCTGCGAATGCCATTGATGACCTGGGCCCGCTGCTCGTCGGAAATTCGCAGGTGGCTATGGACGAAGACTGGTCTGACGCATGCGCGTGCCTCCTCACTGTCAGACCAGAGCTCTCTGTGGATGAAACGGCTGCCAGTAACCCGTGGGCATAGTTACAGGCTAAGCCATTGGCCACCTCAGCTAAATCTCTGCCGTATGCAGAGCATATCGTAGTTATGTTCGCTGTGGCAGAGGAGTTGATTAGACCGAAAGTTTGCCTCGCAAAAGCCCCCCCCCCACTCCTCCCCCCACGAGGTTGCTAGACGTTGTCGAGTTACTGCCAGTCAGTACACTCGGTATGGTCTAGCGCCCAGACCGAGCGCGGACAACCATGCTGCTCTGGGTGAAGACACATGGCCGGACTCTCGTGCTGACACGGGAGTGCTGTGCTCGGGCGCTATGCGCTCAGCAAACACCCCACTGCATGATACCGAGGAGAGTTGGCGAGCAGCAATCAGTGCACTGTCTCACGTCTCTCAGCTGCCATCAGTGGTAGTAGCATCCTCGGTTTACCAGCAGCCTTTTCCAGTGACATTCCAACGAGTCATCCAGAATGGTATCAACCTGGCGTTGGACTGCTTGAGTAGGTCGGTGACCAAGTTACTGAGGACGAGGCGCACATTTGCACTGGACAGTCTGTGCCCATCCCAAGAGCTCAAGTCACGCTTATTGCAAGCGCCGATGGCGGGCCCTGATCTATTTGGAGGCGAGGGTTGTCGACACTTCCAGGAGACAGTGAACTTGGTCAACAACCAGAGGGCACTGCACGCACAAATTGAAGTGTTGTGCAGGGAACAGATGCGTGTTGAGCCCTCATCTGTTTGGCAGCAGTAAGCTCATGGTAGTGCTGCTTTATGTCAGCCAGCGCTCCAAGCACAGCCAGCCAGGGGGGGGGGGACCAATTCTCAACCTCAAACCTCTAAACAAGAGTTTATAGACACACCGAGTTTCAAAATGGAAACAATAAAATCGGTGTTGTTGTGGTTAGAGAAGGAGATGTGGATGGCATCGATAGATCTGAAAGACGCTTATTTCCACATTCCCATTGCAAGGAGTTTTCGTCGGTTCCTGAGATTTGCTTTCCAGGGACGCCAATGGGAATTCAAAGTTTTCCCATTGGGAATTTCGACGGCTCCAAGAGTCTTCATTCGAGTGGTCCTAGCTATCACATTATACCTCTGCAGAGGAAATATAGCAGTTCACACCTTCATAGAGGACTGGTTGCTAAAAGCACACAACCCTGAAAGCTTGACAGCACATCTGGAGATTGTTTTGAAAACTGTCACAGATTTAGGCTGGATAATCAACTTTCAGAAATCAGAGCTGACTCCATCCCAGAAGTTTGTTTACCTGGGTATGTTCTTCGATCTGGAGATAGGATACGTTTGTCCATCCCAGGAGAGTGGAGAATCTCCTCTCGTGCATAGAATTGGTTTGCAGCAGTCGTTATATTCTAGCACGAGTCTATCCGAGAATGCTAGGATTGGCGGTTTCAATGGAACCAGTCATTCCTCAGGTGGCCTTGTGCAGGCTGCCGATTCACCTGTTTCTCTTGACTCATAGGCTAGCGGATTTGGTCAAACCTCGGGAAAAAATTCCAATGTTATTGAATCCTTCGAATTTTTGTTTACATATGACCATAGTATTATAGACAAAAGGTCGCAGCTGATAACCTTTGGGGAAATTTTTTTATGCCAAATTGGATTTTTCCCCAAATTTTTTCACTTTCACATATTGTAATCACACACTAGACGAAACCAAATTAAGATTTCTCATGATATGTTATGGTTACATTGCTGGAATTTGCTCTGGATGTTGGAAATAAAATATTCTAACTGACTTTCAACCAAGTAGTCGACATAGCAAAATCCAATATGGCTGCTGGTACGTTGAGTAAATCAGAATTCCCAATAATACAAGACATGTTCCAGGCAATTTATTAAATGAATCCAAATGAATATAACATACTAAACTATCTCTCGTACCAATCATTAAAGAGCTGTCTATTATCTCTATGCTTTAATTTGTAACCCATTCTTCAATATCGTCATCTTCAGCTTTTTAGCTGTCAGTATGTGGCCTGTTGTAGCAGGTCTCGCCATGACAACCTCCACATGCTGCGACGCATTTTAACCCAGATTTGTGGCACGAGCATTGATTTGTTGCACATTGTCTTTTATTGCTGACTTTACATTTGCAACGAATTAATTTTAAGACACTTTCTCGTGCAGCACCTAAATCAGTCATCACCGGTTGCATACCATCTTTCTCCAGCTTCCAGCCCCACTTGCAATGATTGAGAGAGTTGTTTTTTAGTTCAGCCCATTGCTTCATTTGCATGTTGAAGGCTGTGATAATACGCTGCTCTCTCAGTTGGAGGTAATCTTTCAGGCTCAATTTTATTACAGCGTGCAACCATTGCTTGGTACCATGTATGTCTTAAGGAGGTTAGTGTGTCATGGTCTTTACCACCGTAAAGTCTGCAGAAGATAGACACGCCTACAGCACCAACATCATCAGTGGTTGTCTCGTCAATCAGTGCACGGGATAGATGCTGCAACCTATTACATTTAACTAATGTCTTCATTAGATGCTTTTTCCCTGGTCCAAATGTAGATGAAGTCGTATCACAACCACTCCACGCGTGTATAAACAGGATATTATTACGTAAAACCGGATCCATTACCTGGTGTGTTTCTCGAATGCTGTACAGTTCAACACTTATTCGATGCACTAACCTTTTTCTCTTTCATCAAGAATATGTCAGCCATTTGTGTTTCCCAGTGATGAATCAACATAATGAAGATATCCGTATCTTCAGCAACACGGATTACTGGCTGGCCATTCTGCGAAAAGTTTAGAGCAGTTGATACAATCAAAGTGTCTGCATCGCCATCACTGCACTTAATTATGTGTCCTTTAGATTGTAGCCGGCAAGCAAGGAGTTCTAAGAACTGTGTCTTATTTCTCACGTTTGAGAGAAATGCCTGCTGATTCTTGTGACATTTGGAGTTTTCATTGAGAGTGATATCTGCAGATCGTGTTCCAGACCTCCTCAAATGCTCGTTATCCTTGGTAGATGGCCCTTCGTACCCATCAAAAACAACACAACACAACACATCCCAAACTTATTTCTAAGAATGTTTCATGCTGTTCTACCACTTCTCGATATGTGGCATTCTTTTGCCATCTAATACGATGCAGGAGCCATCCGCCACCCATACCCTGAGCTCTTCAAGCTGAATGGGAATCCACTGGAACAATCAGATGATGAAATCCATCTTGGAGTCCATAGAACTACAGATACCAGAAGCCTGCTTACACGACGTACGGCATACTCATTAATGGGAGCATGTATGCATGGCCTTAACGGAATTAACACCAAGACATCTAGGAAAACATTGGACATATATGTCATACCAGTTCTCCTGCATGGTTTGGAAGCTCTGATACTCTCCAAGACAGAGACCCAGCTTCTAGAAGACTACTATAGAGGATCCATGAAACAGATACAGCATCTTTCAGCTTCAACTGCTAATGCTGCCACATATCTTCTCGGTATCATCCCAATAGAAGGCCAACTGCACAAGATAATCTTGACTCTATTTATAAACATGGTCCACAGACGAGATTCCATCAAGGCCCAGGTTATCCGACGTCAACTTGCCATTAAGGACTCCGGTTCACACAGTTGGGTGATAATGGCTAGACAACCACTCTCTCAGTATCAGCTCCCGTCGGCGTTTCAACTTGTGAAAACCCAGCCGTCAAGGTACATGTGGAAAAATCTATTGAAGCAGAGTGTCAATGCTTATTGGAGAGACCATCTAATTAGTGAAGCTACCACTAAAGTAACACTATCATTCATCAACCTGAACTCCTGCACCATGAATAGATGTCATCCTATTTGGGAACTGACTAATTCAGACACACTAACAGTCCTAAAAGCAGCAGTGAACGTTAAATTAATCACACAGCAATATAACCTGTTTGGCGGATCTACGCGAGACCGATCTCAAAGCACTATCTGCCCAATGTGCAAGTCTGCAGCTGAAACAATCACCCACTTTATCCTGATGTGCCCGAGCTTAGAAGGTGTTCGTGTCACATATCTTCGTAGAATAGATGACATCCTTCAGACTGCTGATGTACCAAGGCTGTGCGAGCTGACGGAGGAGGATGCCACTAGACTGATACTTGACGCTTCACATTTCATTCCACTTAACAATCCACTGACAATTCTCCTGGAACAAATATCACTAGACCTCTGTTTCAAGTTACACCACACTCGATCATCAAAACTTAGCGGAATATCTCGATACACCGTACAAAGACGAGGAAAACCCCAAAAATCAACCAACAACAAAAGGCATACATGTAGTGATTAAGATAACGAAAATTCTGACTAATAAATTTACAGTCGTCACATCAGTCCAGTTCAGGGCTGATGGTTCGCCTAGAATTGGAGAGGCGGTATCTACAAGACAAGTAACAAGTAACTGGCATACTGTCTTTGGTAATAGCATTAGCTTGGTTACTTAGGTTGGTAAGATCTTGTTTAATCTCTCTAGCTAATTCTGCCTTATCTGGTTTTCGCATGAAATAATCTTTGAAGAGTGATGTAGGTACCGCTGACAGCTCATACTTGAAGTAAGATTTAAGGTCCTCAAACTCCCGGATAGCCAATGCCGTACAACGCATGAATATATATAAAACACTGGGCTCAATTTGAATTGATTTCTTACCCACTTTGATACCTGGCAGAAGATATTCCAATGTCCGAACTTGCTCCGATCGCTTAATATGTGCACTACTTAATGCTACGCCATCAAGTGATTGTTGAATCTCCCTACCAATTTGTTCAGCTTGGTCACAGGTGATTCCATCCTCATCGGTTGCTGTTAGTCCAGTTGCCAGTGATCTTAATGCAGAAACTTCATTGAAAGGGTTGTGCTGTTCAAACCAATCCAGTATTTTCTCCATGTCTGTCGAATCTCGCCTGCACCTAGATTTTCCTAGTTCTGCGTGCTGTTCACTTGTAGCATGGTGGCAGTTTGTTAGAATTGTCATCGCGTTATGAATAGCTGCACAATGATACATACTATAGACCCATTGGTGTCTAAGACTATCTGTTATGCCACGACCATGTGTCAAACCTCCTCGAGCTTTCATTGATCGCATTAGAATTTGCTCTATGCATAGATCAGTCCACAAACTAGGCCAGTATTTTTCAGTTCGGCGCACTGCATGGTAGCCTTCCGAAAATTTCTGGTACAACCACGGATGTTGATTTGGGAGGTCCCTCATTTTTTGGAGGTACGGTCTAGCACTATTGGCATAATTAATATGACCAGATGCAGCGAAAAGAGTCAGCAGCTTTCCAACAGCTGTGAGGTGACCTTCCCAATCGCACACCCTCACACTGCATAAAGGTCTTGACAATGTTAATATAATATAGATACAAAATTCAATACTTGGCAGTGCGTGACTCATTTTCCATGTTTTGTTTGTGCTTAGCAATACATTGATTTAAATCTGACAGTTCTTCAGAATCAAGAATATCATTGAGTGGTACACCACCATCTTCGGTAACTTGATCAAACAATTCTTTTAGTTTGCTTACTTGATCCATGGTTAATCTATTAGTGTTTTGGGACGATTTTGAATTGGAATGTTCAGACTGCAGGTAATATACCCGAGACCAGCTTAGTCATAAGTGCCTTTTCGACCAGAAAATGGGCACGTAAAGCTTTGGCAATTGATTTACCTGTCAAAATATGGGAAATAGTATTTGGCCCATTGACTTGTCCCATGGCTTCCTCAAGACCAGACCCTTTCATCACATTACCGATACTGCCACACGCGCTCATAAGAAGATGAAACCCACCAAGTCGACAAACTATCCTGTTTAGACCTTTTGACTCAGTAATTTCTACTGCTTTCTGCCAGAGCGGCTGGTCAAATGTAATGCAAGCACTGGGTTGCATCAATCGACAGGATTGTTCTTGAATGTACAAAAGTGTAGAGTACAGACATGTCTCATCATTTGGATTAAGGTCTATGAAAGGAAGAATAAGCACTTGCCATTTGTCGATTCCATCATTGAGTGATATGAAGAAGTGTTGCATGAATCCAGAGAAGTTAAGTATTTGTGTATTTGCTTTGCTGAAGAGGAGAGCTGATTGCCACATAAGATTAGCATAATATGCTACTGAATGTGTTATATACGGTCGCTGATTTTCCTCAATGGATTTAAACTTTAGAGAGGAAAGGCCTGATACAGCTGACCCTATGTATTGAACAATGGGTATACCTTTGTCCGTCATAAGTTCTGAAACAGCCAATCTTGCCTTACGTCTTACATGTTGGTCAAAGTTTGTTCGATCTCCTTTCACAGCCGACATTGCTATCGTACCCATACCATGAAACTGATTATGGCCATCTATCGTCCTGACATCATGGTCTGCATTATCAGATGCCCATTGCGTGATTTCTGCATCTGCATTTGGTAGTAATGTACCAAGATTTTCCGCTTGTAAAATCGATTGCTTAAACAAAGTGACCTCATCATATGAGACCAAAAAACCTAATCTAACTAGCTCATCTACTAGCCACTTTGATCCAAATACATGATCCATCTCCACGGCCGTCCCAAACAAAATAGGTGACATTATTGAAGATGGTCTTACAGCTTGTGTAAGTGCTTGGCCAATGTTATTTCGTCTTACGTCATTACTTATCATTGTCTCGATAAAAATATGTGTCAGTGGTGTAAGGAACTCCCTCCCCTTATCAATATCCTTAATATCATTGCTACCCGGGTAGTTTTCCTTTGAATATTTCCCCTCACGTATTTCCTCCTTTAATAGTTTCGCACACATAATGACTATTCTTTCAGCTTCTTCTGCATCATCATCTAATTTCTCAGAGTGCAATGTCTTGTGTACTATGTAACTTGCCATATTCTGGAAACACAGCACATCCTCCCGACCTCCTTTCATTCGTGACCAAAATATGTGGTCACCATAATGCTCATGAAGTTTATCTCGGAGGCTTTTAATACCATAGACTTCTGCCCCATTAGCCAATTCTGTCATTTTCTCATGGATATCAGTAACAGTCAGTGTTTCAGTCTCACCCTCCTCATCCAGCCAGTCGCAAACAGCCTCCAAGCAACCCTGCTTCCCTAAATCAGCTGGTCGACCGACTGTCACATTCTTAGCATATGCAAAGCAAAAGAAATCTCTATAACATTTGCTATGATATTGTGCTTCTGCTGGTACTAAGTCTATGCAATCATTTACTCTTGTCATAACATCATATGCACATAGGTCGTCACGATTGTTACATTGCTGTAAAACTAATTCTCTGAATCCAAGTAGCATAACCTGTGACACAGGGTCTCTTGTTGGATGTGTCAGATCAATGGTCGCGGCTTTTTCATATAGAAAACAATCAGCTGCCCAGTCAAATGGCTCACCACTTGAACATAATCTTTTGAATGTTGATCCACCCTCATTATCATCATCGGTTCTAGTTCTTCGCAGGTCCGTATATTCAGCCCTACACCTTTTTATTTTATGTACATAAACATTTCCAATTGGGGAGGTTAGAGACCTTTTCAAAAGGTAGTTATGTAATTCATCATCACCTCGAAGACGGCTTATGCGCAAAAGAGTCAAGTCCTTTCTTGTACACTTTTTGCTTATCTCCATCCAAAGGGTTGCGACAGATAACGCAATTTCCCTCGGATAAAGTATGCAGAAATGGGAGGGTCACATTTACATTTGGCTCATTCATTTTTGTGTTTCTTAATAGCCTCTGAATAATTTCAGATATAGTATGTGCTAAATGCACGTGTTTCTGTTTAAAAAAATATATTAAATAATTCTGTGTCGAGAAATACAATGTAAAAGCAAAAGTAGTTTTACAATGTACTTTCTCGAATGTTTTCTAATATTACCCCGGTCCATTTATTATCATAAATCGCCATATTCGGACGTTCAGGATTGAACCAATATTAATTATTCACAAACCATGGCATACTCTGATAAATTTTATTTGCAAATTGCATTGATATGATATAGAAATTAGACATATTGTAATTG
This sequence comes from Chaetoderma sp. LZ-2023a, assembly GCA_034401795.1. Classification (NCBI taxonomy): domain Eukaryota; kingdom Metazoa; phylum Mollusca; class Caudofoveata; order Chaetodermatida; family Chaetodermatidae; genus Chaetoderma; species Chaetoderma sp. LZ-2023a. Next base: position 70,476,562 of record CM067373.1, read on the forward strand.
GAGGGACTGCCATTGGGAACTATATGTTGATTTAGTGCATGTTTGTATGGTTATACCAAAATTTGCCACGCTGTCTTCAAAATAACTCAACCGTTGTGTAATGCTGAGCGGATCACATCAAAAGCCAACAGAATGACAGGGCTTATATGGAGAACGTTTCATTCCATTACTACAGACATATTTAAGATGATGTACCAAAGTTTAATACGCCCTCATCTGGAGTATGCTGGTCCCGTTTGGTCCCCACACACATGGAAATTTGCCAAACAATTAGAAAAAGTTCAGAAACGAGCGACTAAAATGGTACCAGCTTTGCGGAACATGTCCTATGAAAATCGTCTTCGGAATCTCAACTTACCAACCTTAATGTATAGAAGAATACGAGGAGATCTCATACATGTTTTTAAGTATCTTAATAATATCTACTCAGTAAATCCCAGTAAACTATTCACACTAAATCAAGATGGCAGAACACGTGGCCACAAATTCAAACTTAGAAAAACTAGAGCGAATACTAACAATAGACTGAATTTTTTCTCCAACAGAATCATAGACTGGTGGAATGCATTACCGGAAACAGTCATTGACGCACCTACCATAAACACATTCAAAGCTAGACTAGACAAAATCTATGTAACGCACCCAGTGTACTACAACTATAGAGCATTAGATAAGCCAAATCACCCGAAAATCACCATACACTAATAACTAATAATTATAGTTTATACACCAGCTGATAATAGGACGTAAAAGTCCTGGTAAGCTGTATACTTGTTATGTTATGTTATTATATCTTTAAGAACTGTGCCAATTTTCAGCTCTGTAATTATAAAAGAAGTGGCGAAAAACTGATTTTACGTTCATCTATCATATAATTACAGTTTGTAAGAATACAAAAGTAGATCAAATTCAAAGTGCTGTCAAAAATCTTCCCCAAAAGGTATCTCTTGCGACTTTTTCTGTAATACTAGGGATATGTGGGAACATAATTCCGCAAGTTTTGATAACATTATAATTCCCCCCCCCCCCCCCCCCCCCCGGTCGACCAAAAACTGCCTCATCCTACTAGCCTGTCAGTACACACAGAGTTCAGTATCTCTTGACTCGCGCATTCAAGTGTTGGATCCTCTCATTCATCACCTTCATTGGTGGATAGAGAGAGAAAATCTCCTGGCGGAGGTCATGCTGACCCCTATCCACCCTCAGATAACGATGTTTACGGATGCATCGATGGAGGGATGGGGAGCTTGCCTGGAAGAAGCCACAATTTCAGGGCTTTAAGTCTAGGCATGGAACACTTCTTAGAAGTTTGTGTTGATACGTTCAGACAACTCAACAGTAGTGAGTTACATAAACCGCCATGGTGGAACGAAGTCGCCCAGTCTCTGTATAATGACATGGAAGGCGATTTGCTGGTGCATGGATCATATGATCACCTTGAAAGCAGTTCATATTCCGGCAAGACTGAATCTGTTAGAAGACTCATTGAGCCGAAGGATGAGTATTCTGCCTACGGAATGGCAACTAAATCAATGTATGGCGGATCATCTGTTCAATCATTGGGGAAAACCGAACTTGGATTTATTTGCAATAAAGAAGAATGTGAAGATGACGACGTACGTTTCCCCAATTCCAGATCCAAGCGCTATCACAATAGATGCGCTAGCTATCAGTTGGAAGGGAATGTATGCATACGCATGCCCTCCAACAATCCTGATTCCAAGGATTCTCCAGAAAATCAAGCAGGAGGAATGCCAAGTGCTTCTGATCAACCCGAATTGGCCAAGCCAATCATTGTTTACGGATCTACTGGACAGTCTGGTCTGCAATCAAGTTCCTCTGCCTCTAATGGACAATATTGTCTTCCAGGGCAAGACCCTTAACAACAATCCGTCAATGTTTCAATTGATTGCATGGATGCCGTAAAAAAAATTCGCAATTAAATAGGGCTTTTCTGAGCAAGCAACAAATTTCATGGGCAGAGCCAGAAAGGGATCAACCTCCAGAACATATAATTATAAAATCAACAGATTTGCAGAATGGTGCTCAAAGAAATGTATCAATCAACGATGGATGCATTTATTCAGGTTGTAGCTGATTTTCTCTGTCACCTGTATGATGCCTATAGTCTTAAGCCTAATTCTATTGCTGGATATAAATCAGAATTAATGACTGCTATCCCTTGCTTGGCAAAGAGGGGAAGTGATGAAGTTTGTGTTCTAAATACTCTTATTAAAGGTATGGGCAATCTTAGACCGACAAATCCTCCACATCACCGTCAAGGAGTCTTCCTCTGGTTCTTCAAGATTTGAGTGATAAACCTTTTGAACCACTTAGTGCTATTTCTATGAAATTATTGACACTTAAAACTGTATTTTAACTGCAGCAGCTTCAGCCAGACACAGGAGTGAAATTCATGCTTTGTCTGCGGAGCCTGGCCGTTATATAGCTACAGGTGAAGGCCTAATGCTTATGGCTAAGAATCAGTCTTTAAAATATCCGGGTCAACCTATTATTTTCCCTGCCTTAACCAGATATGATCCTGGCGCTAAAGCATGGTGCCCTGTCCGTGCCTTAAATAAGTACAAAAAGAGGACTCAGGTTTGGCGGACAGGCCCATGTTCCCTATGGTTGTCATATATTGAACCCCATGGTAGGGCGTCAAGAGACACTTTCCAGATGGATAGTAGAATGCATTCAATTCTGTCATAAGACAGCCACTGGAGTACAAGTAGATAGAGCCGAGGCCCAGTGTCCGTGGTGTGGTAACTTCCACGGCATTATTTAATGGTGTTTCTATTGAAGACATTATGTCAGTAGCCCAGTGGCACTGTGAATCGAGTTTTACCGGCCATTACCTCCGTGACACTTCCAACCCTCAGAAAATAATGCAGAGGTATGTACATGTATTTGTAATTAGTTACCTCCTCTGCTATTTACAAATATCACATTTGTTAGTAGGGGATCCCTATTATTTCCGGTTACATTCTCTTCATCCGTATGGGGGAAGAGGTGTTTTCTGCGCTCAAGACATCAGAGGTCAGTATATATGACTATTTTATTTTCTTGTGTTGTTGGTTGTGTCATGTTATTATTTAATATGGTGATGGTTAATGTCTCTTAATTGTGGTTATTTCAGAGTTTTTTTGAAAATGAAGCAATTCATTTTACAATGCCTAGTAATACTTATTTCAAGTATTGGAGAACGTGCTAGTCATTTAGAGCAGCGTTTTTTATTTCCTAACCTTCCTCAAAAGAGAGAGAGGGTGTGGGGGTGGGGCGGGGGGGGGGGGGTGGCGGTTCGCATTTTTTCTTTCGATCAATCTCTCTTCATCGGGCGATTATCCGATGCTTTTTTCTATTCCTGTTTGTGTTTTCAGATGCAATTTCAGATGTTTTCAATCTCTTGAAAATTCAAAGCTAGTCTCTTCGAGGGTGAACTGGTTTTAGGACCTTGCCTCCCTCCCGCCAAATTTACTTTCAAATTCTGGCTTTTATCAAGAGTGTTAGGGAGGTAAATATGTTCTCATGATGGGAAATAAGAAAATTTATCAAATTTCTTTTTCACGAGTGAGATGACATACTTACCTCCTTAACAGAATCCCGGCCTCTCCACCCCGCGGAGGCCTGGTCATTTGGTTTTTTGAATAGTTACTTCTATGTCTGCCAATATTTAGTAACGAAAGTACCAGTATGCGCATGCTCAGAGGTGCATAACTGTGTGCATTCCACCTGGCCAGTAGGGGCACCTAACTTTATAATTCTAAATTCTGTTCAATTTAGAACTGATATACAAGTATATCAAGAGTGTTAGGGAGGTAAGTAAGTCATCTCACTCCTGAAAAAGAAATTTGATAAATTTTCTTGTACCATACCAAATTGGAGTCACATTAGACACAGAACCTAACTACGAATACTTGGAATGAATTGTAAGCCACCATAAAAGTAAGCTGACAGTCAGATGTCAAACAAAAGGGTCCTCGGGGAGCAGATAGCTAACATCGACGCCAGCTCCGATCCAAAATACTGAAATCTATGGAATCAGCTACAAGCACCATAGGCGTTCTTAAAAACAACCGAACTAGGTATAATGACGACCTTCTAGTAGTAAAACTGTCAGCATAGCAGAAAGCATTACAGCTGCGCATCTATCAAAGTGGCCAAAGTGAATATCGCACCAAATTACTCCGGGACCGCAATACCATTCTGCGCCACATTAGCGAAAACTTAAATGATCTTACTATTCAACAAGCAGACTCCGTAGCAGAGGAAATCACTGCCACGGATGACTGTCACAAAATGTTTTGGCAGCCTGAGCCCTGACAGTTACTGACTACACACCATCACTCACTGTACACAGCTCTGAAGAGAACACGCTATCGGGACTGGTCAGGGCAAAGCCGATGTGATTCGGTAATGGTTCAAGGAACAGTTCACTGACCACGATGATGAGCCCTTATACCCGTTCTCAGGAGACCCCAGACCATTACTAACACCAATTAAAACAAGTTGAGAAGGCAATTAAAGCCCTGGAAAATGGACGTGCATCTGGACATGATGGCATGAGTAATGATCTATTCAAATATGCAAGTGACATTATCTCAAAACCGATCATGCACCTAATCAATTCAGCTTTTATGCACCACCTTCCCATCGACGCTGTAGGCCAAGGCACCCTTATCGCACTACCCAAGCCTAAGAAGCCACCTCCACCCCCCGCCCCCCGAGCCAATCCTTGGCCAATTGTTCTCCTCGACAGCATACGGAAAATCCTATCCAATGTTACTCTATGCCACATCCGAGACAAGATCGATGTCTTAACTGGATCATATCAAAGTGGCTTTAAACGTGGACACATCTGTACAGACATTGTATGGGCTCAACGCAGGCTTGTGTCGGTAGTCATGTTAAAACACTGGGATTTCCACAAAAATAGGCATTGACATGTCACGAGCCTTCGACACAAACGCTCACTGCTTTGCAGTACTGCTGACATTGCTACATTCTGCGTCGTGGGGAACATACCTTTGCAGTCATTCGGGAAGCTATGGATTCGTAGATCAAAGATGTCCTTCATAAAAAGACTACGTTTATATAGTGCAACCTGCGTATCCTTGATGCTGTATAACTAACAGCTTGCCAGCTCCAAAGGCCGTTGTAGACAAACTCGATGCCTGCCACCGCAGACACCGATGACCAGGCAGCATAATTTCCAATGATGCACTATATAAGATGATTAATACGTTGCTGCTGTCTGTAAAAGATGCTCCATGTTTGGCCATCTGCTAAGGATGCTAGAAGCGACACCAGCTCAGACAGCCTTGGAATTCTCCCTACTGGGAGCCAGCAAATACAAAGCCAGGAGAGGACATAATTGCATAAGTCTGCTAAGTGTGTTACGAGGTGACCTCAAGAAAGCAGGATTCGGTACACTCAAGTCAAGAATGGACCTTGGGAAGCTAAGGATTTCGGTGAGAAGACACAGTGGGCAAAAGCGAAGAAGGACTGATTGCAGCTGTATGATGTTTCTACTACTACAGCCGCAGAATACAGTAATCATACATAAAAGTCAGCTGTTCAATATTTTATAACTAATTGGGCTGGAAGCTGTTGCTGGAGGCAGTCAAGCTAGTAACACGAAATTCAACTGGTATTGCTTATTACACATGCTAGAATGAATATTCCGAATTTGCTAAAAAATAACTAGGTTGCGGGTGTCACGTGGCCACATTAAAAAATTAATGGCTTGTTAGGTTGGCTGCGACGCAACCCCACCCAGAGGATTTTGTATTTTTAGCCTTCATTTGTTGATTTCTGATGCATTTTTGGAAGTCTACAAAGGAAAATATTTGCAATGTATGAATTACACTTGTAGCTGTGTGAAAACGTGGGCATTTCTCATAATAGATATGATGTGTCATCAATACCTAGTGCCAATATAGCTGTTAAAGATATAGCAAGACACTGATGTGTGGAAGACCGAATAATGTGAGTCTCTCTCAGACTATAAAAAGATTTCTTTGTTCATTTTTTAGCTCAACTTTGCGAAGTAAAGCAAGCTATTCCGATAACCTGTACGTCGTCCAATTTGGCCCGATTTCAATCAAACTTGAGTGGAATGCTCCTATCGTGCTCAGCTTCAAGAGTTCTAATGAGAATATTGATTGGTAATTCATTTCGGCAGAGATCTAGGCTTTTCCAGACATTTTCCAGCAAGGTTTAAATCGCTACTACTACTTAATCAATGATTAGATTTCAAACAATCTTGGGTGGAATGATCCTATGACGATAATCTTCAGGAAATCAAATGGCAATTTTGATTGGTAAATTTTTTTGGCAGGCATCTTAGATTTTCTGGAAATTATCCATTATGTCTATATAAATACAAATGGTTCAATTCACACTTCAGATTTAGATTTAACCCCAATTTCAATTTCACAAATCCTGGCCACATTGTGCCATATGGGCAGCATAAATGTATAATATTTACAGAGTACTTAAAATATTAGTATTCATAGCTTCACAGTGCCATTTGAATGTCTGAGCCTCCCCGCCGTTACGCGCGCGCGCGCGAGCGAGCGTGCGTGCGTGCGTGCGTGCGTGCGTGCGTGAGTGCATGCGTGCGTGCGTGCGTGTGTGTGGTTGTTGGTGGTGGTGGTGGTTGTTGGGGGGGGGGGTGGTATTGATCTATAATTAATATGCCACTGCTTTTGGCCACATCATTATGGCCCTTGTGCCATCCAGTTTTTATACCCGACAAAAAAATTGGCGGGGGGGTTATTATGTAATGACGCTGTCCGGACAGGCAGGCTAGGGAAGAAACCTATCGAAATTGATGATGACCTGAAATACAAGATGGCCACCAGTCACCGTCGTCCATCTTGAAACTTGTTTTCGGATGATAACTCTGTTACCACTTAGCAGATTGCTTTGAAACTTAACAGGGTTGTTGTATTAGGTCTGAGGAAGAAACCTATCGAAGTTGACGATGATGCGAAATCGAAGAGGGCCACCCCCTCCACACCCCACACCCCCATCCCCGGGTGGTCATCTTGAAAATTGGTTTCCGGATGATAACTCCGTTACCACTTATTGGGTTGCTTTAAAACTTAATAGGGGTTTTGCACTAGATCAGGGGAAGAGACCTATCGAAATTGACGTTGATCCGAAATCCAAGATGGCCACCAGCTAATTGCTGCCATCTTGAAAAGTTTTTTCCGGATGATAACTCCGTTACCGTTTATCGGATCACTTTGAAACTGGATAAGATTATTGGACTAGAGCTGGGGAGGGAACTTATCGAAAATGATGATGATCGGAAATCCAAGATGGCCGCCAGCCACTGTCGACCATCTTGAAAATTGGTTTCCGGATGATAACTCTGTTACCGTTTATCGGATCGCTTTAAAACTTTATAGGATGGTTAGACTAAGCATGGGAGGAAACTTATCGAAACTGATGATGATCGGAAATCCTAGATGGCCGCCAGCCACTGTCGACCATCTTGAAAATTGTTTTCCGGATGATAACTCCGTTACCGCTTATCGGATTGCTTTAAAACTTAATAGGGTTGTTAGACTAGGTCAGGGGAAGAAACTTATCGAAATTGATGATGATTCGAAATCCAAGATGTGCACCAGCCAAGTGCTGCCATCTTGAAATGTGGTTTCCGGATGATAACGCCATTACCGTTTATCGGATCACTTTGAAACTTGATAGGATTGACGGACTAGGGCTGGGGAAGAAACCTATCGAAATTTACAATGATCTGAAATTCAAGATGGCCACCATGCAGCCCCCTTCCACCATCTTGAAAATTGATTTCTTGAGGATAACTCTGTTACCGTTTATCGGATCGCTTTGGAACTTCATAGGATCGTTGGACTAGGGCTGGGGAAGAAACCTATCGAAATTGACAAAGACCCGAAATCCAAGATAACCACCAGCCACTGGTGGCCATCTTGAAAATTGGTTTCTGGACAATAACTCCATGACCGTTTAGCAGATCACTTTGAAAATTCATAGGATGACTGGACTGGGTCTGAGGAATAAACTTATTGAAATCAATGATGATCCTGAATCTAATATGGCCACCAGCGGCTATCTTGAAAATAGGTTTCTGAACGACAACTCCATTTCCGTTTTGCGGATCGCTTTGAAACTTCATAAGGTGACTAGACTACATCTGTAGAGGTAACCTAGTGAAACCAATATGCCCAACAGCCACCGGCAGGAATCTTGACAATTGGTTTCCAGACAATAACTCAATGAACGTTTAGCAGATCACTTTGAAACTTCATACGACGACCACAAATCTTAGACCCATTACTCAAATACCCCCAGCGAATTCGCACTTCGGCTATGTGTATACAAATTATTTCAACGTTGGCATATGCTTCACACGTCAATTAAAAATTTGATTTTGAGAGATGCTGTTAAATCTAATATCCCTTGTTGTAATGTGTCCATTTTCCCATCATCGCACATATATTTTATTCTACGCACTAAGCAAGGCAGTAACGGAGCATGGACCAGTATCACATCAAAATTCGAATAGTCTATGACTATGTGTCTTACAATTACTTGCAAAAGAAACCGCTTACAGATTTTTAAAAATCAATATGTTGCATGTAACTGCGACTACATAAATAGCGTTTGCATTGATAATTTGATTCGGCGCTAAAGTCGCAGGTATGAGTTATTATCATTAATCTAAAACGAATTCTATGGTTTTCATCAGTCTGCACGACGTAAGAATAGATATATCCGGTCTAGAAGCACTCCCATATTACTTTATCGACTTGTGTTAATGCCAAAACAATCGAACATTAATACAACTGCTCAGTCGGCTCTGAATATTCGAAAACTCTCTTTAAAGTTCTAAAGTAAAGTTTACTCACTTTTTGCATAGAAATGGGTGAAGGCACAGCTGCCCCCCCCCCTGACCAAAGGGCAATGGTGGCAGCTGCCCCCGATGCCCCACCCCCGTGCTTCCGGCGCCCCTGGTGGTGTCCTGGTGCTTAGATGTCGTGTGAAATCCATTGTGCGAGTTGGTGGCCTGCACTGGCCTAGAGGTTGTGTGCGTCTATTCCTTTCCTAAAAGACATCCATAATCCCAATTGCGGCGATTTGGTTGATGGTTGTCCATCTGGACATTATCTGTGTGCCTTATAACTGAGAGTAACTCCTGGAACAGAGGAATTTGCAATATATGTTCCTACTCATTGTCATACGCTCAGTGGAATAAGATCAATCGATAGTTTGGTAGCGGGCATAAGCAATCCCTGACAGCTTGGCTGAACGTGTGAAGAACAACTATTTATATTGCTATCCTGCATCACACTAGTTAGTTCTGCTAGTTTTCTGAAAATGTTTGTTATGCTAACGTCTATGCATATGTGACATATATGTGTACTCATATGTCATGTTTATGCCATGTGTGTGCTTATGCCATACTATCTTGTCCCAGTCCAGTCAGCTGCCAGCTACATTTTATGTTTCTGTTTACATCCCTATCAATGAAAGACTGATTATTATTGTGTCTATGGCTAAGACATGTTTCTGCGTACTTATATGTCATGCTTATGTATTGCTTATAGGTAGTATTGATTATGCTAATGAGAGTCCAGGTTACTTGTAAGCATATGTTATGCTTATGCATATTTGATTAAAAGCCAGTCTGTTGTCCATGAGTTTCATGTTTACCGCCCTGTCAGCCCTTGTTATTACATATTATGTTATCTGTCTAGTAACCCTATACTAACCTGTTCAAGATGCATGCATGATTAAATGTGTATATTATGTCCTGATTATGCTCATAGACGTCATGCTTACGTATATACAACGCGCAGAGCCTGCCAGATAATTACGCTATCTTAAATGTCTAGTAAATATAGTCATGCGCTAAACCATGCCCCACACAATGGCTGTCTAATTTATCAATATTTACTTGTTATTTGCCTGTCAACCATAAACCAATTATGTTTGAGATATTTGACAACCTTATGTGTATGCCTATGCCACATTTCTATGTGTACTTATATGTCATGTTATACATATATTTCTGCTGGCATTCCCTATAGAATCTTCGCTGTTAACCCTTCGATAAAATTAGCCCAATTTTTTTACCTGTAAGATATATTCACACTGATGTGTATCCATTATGTACATATACAAAAAGAAAAAGAAAAAGACAAGTACAAGGCGGATAAGAAGGAAAAGGTTAACACAGACCAGTGCTGAAAATACAGAATTGGTAAAGTATGTAAATATACAACTATAAATATGTTATGAGAGCGTTCTGAGTGCTTTGAGAGTGAATGACTGGAATTTCTGATGCCTCCTGATGCCCCAGGCAACACCATCTCCGGCTCAAAATATTTTCAAAGCATCCAGTAAAGTGCAGATTGAATAGAAATTGCTCTGTACATTGTAATTCCAATGTCAACCATAAAGTCCATAAAGATAAACTATCATTTGCTGCCAGCTAAGGAATCCATCAGGTGACCACTTGCCATTGTTGTAGGTCCAAAATCCTTTTATACATATGACAGCAGATAAAAAATCCACACCTATATAATTCCCAATATCAACCCTTCCACATCCGTAGGAGCTCCCATGCCCATCAAATTTCCTTGTTCATTGTGTAAGAAATCAGGAAGACAAAATCAAGCTGGTACCTTGTGTTATTGCTGTGGTGAATGGGTGCACTTAGTGTGTTCAAAGTTAACAAAAAAAGATTATCACACACTACAGAATACAAATGAGTCACGATGGTGCATTAACTGTTACAGTAGCCTGTTTCCTTTTAATCACTATACAGATGACACAGCTTTTATTATGACTGTTCTTGGCTTAAACAATGATTATGATCACATCAACTATAGTCCACTGATTAACTCACTTGTAAATCCATTCAAACTTAATAAATTTTATCAACCCACACAACTCGAAAATGATCATGACGGTGAGGAAATAAACTTCCCCTCACCAGAATGTGAATACATATTACAAAAGGAATTTAATGATATAATAACTAAGACTAAAGACACAGTTTCATTTTCTTTACTCCACATTAAAACCCGCTCCATCTTGAGGAACATTGATAAACTAAGCACCTTCCTGGATACCAGCTCTCATGAATTTAATCTCATAGGTGTTAGCCTACTGAGACATGGCTAAAACCCTACTCACCAATCAATCTAATCAATATGCATCATTACACTTTTATTGACAAACAGAGACTATCCCATAAAGGAGGTGGAATATGCATCTACATAAAAGATCACTTACAATGCAAGATAGGGGATGACTTGTCAATCATAGAAGAGTATATTGAAACTATTTTATTGAAATACCCACCGACAAAACCTAAAACAGAATTGTCGGTGTAGTATATAGACCTCCTGGAAGCGATAATGATAAATTCACAGAAATACGAAATACAATTCTACAAACTATTCATAGTGAGAGCAAGATAGCAATTATTACCGGTGATTATAATGCTGATTTATTAAAACAGAACTGTCTTTATACTCAAAATTTATTAAATTTACTAGGTACTTTCGGCTTTTATCCAGTAATCACCAAGCCAACAAGAATTACTGAGTTCACTGCTTCTATAATTGACAACATCTTCACAAATAGTACTGTAGAAGGTAACCTTCAAGGCATTCTCGTAACAGATATATCTGACCATTTAACTATCCACTATATAGAGAAAGCTAAAACTAGACAAAAAACATTTGCAAAAGAGACAGTAACTAGTAGAGATTTTAGTGACGAGAATATGAAAATTTCAAAAACAAGATGGCTGTTGTAGACTGGAATACAGTAATTGAAAGACAATCAAGTGAAGATGCCTACAACACATTTCACATTATATGCACAGAAATTTATGAACAATGCTTTCCACTAAAACAAGTAAGAAAATTTAAAAGAAATCCTACTAAACCCTAGCTAACTAGAGGATTGATTGCTGCCTGTCAGAAAAAGAATAAATTATATCTAAATGTCATCAAAATTCCAAACAAGTATAATGAAACGCAATTCAAGAAATATCGAAACAAATTAAATCAAATAATTAGAATAGCCAAAATTCATTATTACAAAAATAAATTTAACGAACAGAAAAATGACATAAAGGAAACTTGGAAACTTATTAAGACATTATTAAATAAACAAAACAGTAAATCAGAATCATCAAGACACTATTAAATAAAGAAAACAGTAAATCAGAATCATCAAGATTCATCTACAACAACAAAGTCATAACTGATTCTCATGAAATTGCAAATAAATTTAATATTTTATTAACATTGTACCAAATTTGTCGAAGAAAATTCAAATTAACTCAGATGCTAGCATACAAAATTATCTGACAGGCGACTACCAATCTTCTATTTTCTTAAATCTCACTGATACAGGAGATCTTAAAAATAATAATGAACATTGACGCTAATAAAAGTGCTGGAATTGATAATTAAAAACTGCACCTCACAAATACTAACCCCCACTCAATCACATTTGTAATTTAACTCTAGCACAAGGTGTGTTTCCAACACGATTAAAGCAGCACGTGTGGCACCTATATATAGCTTCCTCTGATTTCACTAACTATCGGCCAGTCTCAGTACTCCCACTTTTCTCGAAACTCTTAGAAAGACTCTATTATAATCGCTTAACTAAATACTTAAACAAACAGTATAATTTATCAATCGCAATATGGATTTAGGGAAAAAACTTGACAATGTTTGCTCTTGTAGATATGATAGAAAGAATATCGGACTCTCTTGAAAATACAAGAACATATTTTATATATTAGGAATATTGTTGGATCTTTCAAAAGGTTTGTATCATAACGTTCTAGCACAGACACTATCATACTATGGGATTACAGGTGTTGCGCTTGACTGGCTTAAAAGCTATTTAACCGATCGAGTGCAATGTGTTCAATATAATGAAGTGCTTTCTGAGAGTGGTAGGCTGATCTGCGGATCAATACTTGGCTTCCTGCTGTGTTTATTATATATGAATGATCTACCTAAAATCTGTAACCACTTATCCTTAATACGGTTTGCAGATGATACCAAGGCATTCTGCAGCAATACCAATATAGATACCCTTTACAAAAATGCAAATGAGGAAATGGAAAAGGTAATAGAATGGTTTAATGTAAATAAATCATCGTTAAATGTTAGTAAAACAAATTTTATTCTATTTACGAATATGAAGAAATCAACAAGTACCAAACTCCCAAAACTTGTGATAAATAATCGAGAAATACGCGAGGCCCAATTTGTCAAATTCTTAGGTGTATATTTGGATAGAAACCTTACTTGGGAGAAACATATAGATATTGTAACAACTAAGGTTGCAAAGAACATTGGTATCATGCGTCGACTCAAAGCTTATTTACCACACAACCTTTTAAAACACTTTATAGCACACTAATACTCCCGCATATTACATACTGTAACACTATATGGACTAATTATAATACATATCAATCTAAACTCACAAAACTTAAATCACTACAAAAGAAAGCCATCAAACTTTTTTCACAAACAGCAGAGGGCCAAAATATTTTCACAACCACACGAATTACTTGGAATTTTGATGGTGTACACAGCAGATATCTAACTTTTACATTTTTGAGATCCCTTTTGCTAGATCACTAGGCACTCGCAAGTATGCAGTTTTTATTATTGTCATAGTTCTATGAACCCTGTCTTTGAGGACGCACTGGCACTAGGATCTAGCTCATTCACCATCTGGAATGTAATTTTACCTTTTTCATTTTTTCGACTCGAGTGGGGTTCGAACCTGGCAATTCTATGGCACCTTTCACCTAGCGTTTGGGAGGCGAGTGCTCTACCACCAAAACAACATCCAGAGGACAAAAATCGTCGTTCACCGGACTGGCTTTCAACCACCCATCTCACAACCACATTTTTGCTCAATTTACATGTACCACCCACATACAAGTACTATTTCCTGTTATTGATAGCGTACGCAGCATGGAGACAGGTATTCGACAGATACAGAAACTGATTATCTCGTAAGTTGTGCCACGCCTGAATGCGCGTGCACTAAGTGCAAAATTGGTCCATTTCCAAACTCCTAAATGACATCACGCCTAAGTGCTGGCCTCGTGAACATGGATGGGGTTTACAGCCCTGAAGATTAAAATTGTCCATTGATCCATTTTAAAACCATATACATGAACACGATTTACATCGTCTCGTTCGGTTTTAGAATGTTGTCTCACGGATGTAGGTCTTATATGTCTGTAGCTTCAGTGGGTGACTGTCTGGCAGTGTTTATGTTGGCCCACTTAGGATAGTATTCTGTTGGTATAGCTGCTTGCCCATGCAGGATCATGTACATAAAATGGCATTTGTCTTCATTCACTGTTATGCAAGGCTTTCCCATCCCAGCCGATACATCACTGCCGAGATGCCCTCCCTGGGGTAGAGGTACACTGAGCGACCTAGTACGAACTTTGCTGCATTCGGTTGTACTGCTTCAAGTTGTTTTTGAATTTACATGTTGGTTGATCGCCGACTGTTGAAGCATATTCAATATTTGGTCTGACAAGCGATTGATAGGCACGCTCTCTGTCGGATGTTGGGCATGATCTTAGATTTCTGATTGAAACGCCAAGTACTCGATGTGCAGATGGTGTAGATTTAGATACCCTGTTGTGCCATTTTAGTCTGTGTCTTAGTTGGACGCCAAGGTGTTGTGCTGCTTTACATTTCTCCAACCTTTCCCCATGTCATTGTGTAGTGTGTTGTGAGGCATGATCTTCGCTGAGTGAGTTTGATGAAATTGCACTTGGATCTTTCTGTCCAGACTATATGTTTACCTAGATCTGCTTGGAGAAGGCGCTGATCCTCCTCTTCTGTGTGTATGGTCCGATATAAGAGGCAGGCAGCAAATAGCCGGATCATGGAATTGAATTTGTTTCCTATGTTGTTGATGTAGATTAGAAACAGTATTGGACCTAAAACCGGTCCTTGTCGCATTCTTGACATGGCCTTTGTTGACCGTTTATGACGACATTTTGCTGTCTTCCACTGAGGACTGATGTTATCTATATCTCAGAATGTTGGCTTGTATTGCAAAAATTGGAAAAGAGAATAAAGAATATAATTTTTATCACGTAACAATAAAATCATGATAGTTAGACACAGAATAGAGAATTTATAAATTTATCCAGTAACAATAACGTAGCGTAGAACTCATATTCTATTGCACGATTAAGACAGGGTTTTAATATGTCCCCCCCCCCCCCCCCCCCCCCCGGTGTCATGGTATCTCACATGCTGTTGATAAGACAGGTTATCCAATGTTACGGAATGTCCCCGAGTGCAATATACAAGCACAACACGGTAGTCATCTATCACATCAGGTTAGTGGTACCTAATGAAGGTATCCAGTCTGTCACTCACGTATTTGACTTCATAATCAAATACATCACATGCTAGCTGACATCATCATCAAAATAACGTATTCCTTCACGAATATTAGTCTTTTGAATTGTATGTCTTTGATGAACCTAATCCGATCTGCAATATAGTGTTTTCTTAATCCACATGATGTTGATGTATTTTTACATATATGGATGCAATGGGCGTCAGAAGTGAAATTACAGCCTGAATTGGCTGATAAATTCTGCAGAATTTCCTAGTTTCGGGCACTAAATTTGCGAATGCCTTTGGATTTTATGTATAGGGATGTTACTTAGGCAGATCGGCAGATCAAAATCTACCAAACTGTAAGAAAGTCATAAGTATTTTGCTACCTATACACCCTAAACGGAAATATCAGGAAATTGCTTCATTCTCGTATACTCCATATTAATGGTTATTAATGTGTATATGATTTCTCGTATAATACGTTGTATTCACTCCACCCCACCACCCTCAAATAATTGTGTTCGTGGAAGGGGGTGGGTGGGGTGGGGTGTTGCCTACCGCCAAAGTTGTGCTTGCCCTGTTTCAATGAAGAGCAAAATCTGATATTGGACTCTGATACCCGTATCTCCCGCATCCCTTTCTGTGTTCAATGAGGAAACAACCAGATTAGTAGCAATATCCCGTGCCACTGGCGATAAGTGGAATGTGTATGCTTATTGGCGATTAGGCAATATATTAGTTCAAGTTCTCTGACTCTGCCCTATGCTGATTATGATATGCCGAGCCCGGCATATCAGAATCGGCTTAGGGCGGAGTCAGGGAACTCGGACTAGCGACATATGAGCTGGAATGCACATGCAAAGACAAATTGAGTGATCAACTGTTCAATGTTATTTTGCTTTTAGGTGGCTTTCAACTGGCTCACAACTAACTGAAGGGCTATCTGTAAGATAATAAGAGAATCTGGTTAAAACGATATTCTCGTTGTGGCAGGTCTATGTCAAAAAGGCCAGCATGAAAGATGTTTGGAGAAACCTTACTATTACCAGTCTATGCTTTACTTGGATACTATAAAATAATGGGTGGTAAACAAAGAGATCACGCAGTTGAAATAAAAGATTGACATTCTCCTGAGTACCTTACTGGGCAATATTATAGCTACTAATGCACGATTGAAGCATATCAGTGAATCTCATCCACAGCTCGTGGCCATTCAAGTCCAGTTGATAAAGTTCAGGGATCGTGCAATGCACGTCCAGCAACAATCTTGTGTATGGACATTTTAACTATGAACATTTTGCCAATGTCTGATATTCTTCACACTATCAACGTAAAGAAATGTGGCTAGTGCATATCTGTGAATCGATCAGAATGCTCCCTTATGTCACAGCAACTGGACATTATAAATATGGTCAACAGTCGCTGCCACCTTACTTATCTGAGACACATATGCTCCCCTAAGCCAATGTCACAAAGCCTAATTCTCGATGTGTTGAAGATTATGGATGGCCTCATAAAGAAGTCATGCCCGTACCTTTTCATTTTGCAAAACCAGACATGAAAAAGCAATGTCACGTGGTTGCACAGTATATTATATTATACCTAAGCCATCAACAAATTTCAGTAAAATTGTTTTCAAATTATCCGGCAGGTCCAGAGTTACTGCCTATTAAAATTATTGTCTGGTGGCTTGCAGCAATCAGACAGTTACATATATCAATGGTTTGGGATAACACCACGTGTTCAGGTAGTGCCTTCCATGTATTGATGGGTAGAGCTGTCCTGTCTAAGGTCACGTTCTCACTAGAGAGTTAACCCTGAATAATGCCATACGGCAGTATGGTATTATTGAAGATTAAGTCTCTAGTGAGAACACGACCTAAGTTTTGTTCTGGAATGGTATTTAGAAAGTTTCAGTGAATAAGAATGACCTTTAGTAAGTTATAATAGTGGATGGAGTTAGATTTCTTTGCATACTGCTTGATCCTATACTTTGGTAATCTTGAAGCATTCAGTCCCGTCGTCTTTTAGAAACCTATATTTTCTTATAGGAATATCTAGTAGTTTACTCATGCACTTTTAGAAAAGGTCTCTTAGTCTTTGGACTGATTGAGTTGCAGGGTGGGGCACGCCTTCCACTATGTAATAATTGTCTGATGTATCACACACTTCAAATGTTTTCGTACCTGACTTGTGTTTTGATTGGCGCAGTGGAATTGTAGACAAACGTTTAGGACTTGGCTTATGCATGGGATCGTATGGAGAGGGGACAGGCAACAGCAATGGAGATACACTGGTGGCAATCCGTAGTTCCAATGACCTATTTGCTACAAATACGGCTGTCAAACACCCATGCCGTCACCGGACAACATGGACCGGATACATTGCTGATTGCAAAGCTCCAAAAGGTTCTAAGGCTACAACAGCTGTCTTCAACCAAATAGACTTCATACGATGCAAGACAGAAGCAAAATCCCTACTTCGAGATGTGCATGCCTATGGAGGCACAGACCTTAATTCTGACCATAAGTCAGTCATTACACGTCTTCAGATGAACAATCTCGACCTAATGTATAAACGTCATACCAGGCAAGAGGGTAGCGTCACCTACAACCTACCCAAGCTCATCAGCGACACTGACACTAAAATGGCATACAAAAAAGCTCTCGGGGAGCAGATAGCTAACATCGAGGTCAGCTCAGAGCCAAACGAAGCCCTAAACCAAAATACCGAAATCTATGTAATTCTCAACTACCAGCACCATAGGTGTTCTTAAAAACAATCCAACCAAGTATACTGATGCCCCTCTAGCAGTAAAAGTGTCAACAGAGCAGAAAGGGTTACGGCTGCGCATCTATCAAGGTGGACAAAGTGAAGACCGCACCAAACTACAGTCGGAGCGCAATAACATTCTGCACCATATTAGAGAACGCTTTAAAGATCTTACTATTCAACAAGCAGACTCCCTAGCAGATGAAATCACTGCCACGGATGATTGTCACAAAATGTTTTAGGCAGCCCAAGCCTTGAGGTTACTGACAACACATCACCACTCACTGTACCCAACTCTGAAGGGCACTTTATCGGGACTGACCAGGGCAAAGCCGAGGCGATTCGAGAATGGTTCAAGGAACAGTTCACTGACCACGATGATGAGCCCTTGCACCCGTTCACAGGAGACCCCAGGCCATTGCTAACTCCAACTAAAACAGCAAAGTTGAGAAGGGAATTAAAGCCCTGAAAAATGGACGTGCATCTGGACCTGATGGCATGAGCAGTGACATATTCAAATATGCAAGTGACACTATCTCAAAACCGATCACGCACCTACTCAATTCAGCTTTTATGCACCGCCTCCCCGTCGATGCTGTAGGCCAAGGCACCCTTATTGCGCCACCCAAATCCAAGAAACCACCGGGCCCCCAGCCAATCCGGCGCTCATTGTGCTCCTCAACAGCATACGGAAAATCCTATCCAATGTTACTCTATGTCGCATCCGAGAAAAGATCGATGACTTCACTGGATAATGTCAAAGTGGCTTCAAACGTAGACGTACCTGCACAGACATCGTATGGGCTCAACGCATGCTTGTGTCGGTAGTCACGCCCAGACACTGGGATTTCCACAAAATTGGCATTGACATGTCACGAGCTTTCGATACAATTAAATGCTCAAAAATACTAGATGTACTACGCCAGGCCAGTTGCAATGAAGATGAGCTACGACTAGTGAGAATATTGCTTGCAGACACCAAGCTGAGAGTACGAGTCAAGTCAGTGAAGTCTGTAGAGTTTGAGACATCAATCGGCTCCCCGCAGGGAGATGGTCTATCTCCTGTGCTTTTCACCAGGTACCTTGCTGTTGCATTGAAATCCGTGCGGGGAAATTCCACAAGACTAAACATTCCAGTGTCAATACTGGGTATGCCGCTAGAGATGGACTATGCCGACGATGTGGACTTCATAGACGAGGAAAAGAAACCCCTTGACGAACTTCTCACAATAGCTGCAAGCAAACTAAAAATTGAGAATCTCTTTGTGAATGGATCCAAAACAGAGTTCACCCACATATACCTATCTACAAAGCATGAAAAAATGAAGATCTACTTCGTGGCGCGGCGAATCACGGAGGAAGAGTAAAATCCTAGGCTCACTGCTTTGCAGTACTGCTGACATTGCCGCACGCCGCGCCATGGGGAACATAGGATTCCAGTCCTTCTGGAAGCTATGGATTCGCAGATCAAAGATGCCCTTGTTAAAATGACTACGGTTATACAATGCAACCTGCGTATCATTGATGTATAACTGTAACAGCTGGGCAGCTCCAAAGGCCGATCTAAACAAACTCGACGCTTGCTACCGCAAACACATATACGCACCATCACTGGACACCGATGGCCAGACAGCATAATTTCCAATAATGCACTATACAAGATGTGTAACACGTCGCCGCTGTCTGTAAAAATCGCCCAGCAGAGATGGTCCATGTTTGGCCATGTGCTAAGAATGCCATAAGAGACAGAGAGCCTTGGAATTCGCCCTACTCGGAGCCAGCATATACAAAGCTAGGAGAGGACGCCATTGCATCAATCTTCTAAGCGTACAACGAGGTGACCACAAGAAAGCAGGACTCGGTGCACTCATGTCAAGAACGGACCTGATGAAGCTGATGAAGGACCAGACACAGTGGGCAAAAGCGAAGGACTGATTGCAGCCGTAGGATGTTTCTACAGTGTGCTACAGCGGCAGAATACAGTAATCATACAATGGATGATTCCGCTCTGTCAGTTACGTATATGACGTTATAATCATTTATGTCATATGTAGGCTGACGTCACAATCAAAATGCGTAATGAATGACGTAGGCCTAACTAGGTTCGTCATGAACATTGAATAGTCCGTAAGAATTATATGTCTACTGTTTAATACACATTCTGTTCAATATTTTGAAACTAATTTGACTGGGCGTTGTTGCTGCCATAGACAGCAGCTGCAACTAGTCAAATTAGGTTCGAAATATTAATAGGCTTCAGGCATAGTTGCCTTGAAATTGTCGTTCTGGGAATTCAGGATTCAAGTATATAAATCGATCCCAAAACTCGCAAAGCATGGGCTAACTAGAAATAACAATGCATAACTAGAAATGTACGGGGATAGCTAGCCATTGGCGGGTCTTAGTTAGGTGGTGGGGGGGGGGGGGCTAGAAACGGGTCCGTCTATTGAACAATAAAATACTGACAACGAGATAATGTGAGGCTAGGCGCTGAACATCCATGCTAACGTAGGTTACTGGGCCAGTATTGCCCAAATTCCGGATAGTACAGGCAACAACAGCACCCAGTTAAATTAGTTTCCAAATATTCATCGCTATCCTATATAGTTACCAGGAAATTTAGATTCTGGGAATTCAGGTTTCAGTATTTCCAATCGATTCCAAGCTGCGTAGAAAGCGGGCGAAACTTAGCCAGAAATGTGGCGGGCATAGCTCGAAATGGATCCCCTATTGACTCTTGGAGTCCCAGGAAGATGCTATCTTCTGATGTACTAAGTTTGAAACAAAGTGCTAAGTTATCGACATGACGTAAACTATGTGATCATATTTCTGTAGAATACACGATGGTGGTGGTGGTGGTGGTGGTGGTGGTGGTGACACCGCCACCGCCAGGTGTTGCCACCACCGCCACCATCATCATCTTGTACCGTGCATGGTGGTGGCAGAGGTGGGGGTGAATGGCTGTTTTGCCTTTCAGCTGCAATTACTTTTTCTTCAACTTTCTCTACTGTATGCGTGTCCTAAGCTCATTTAGGTTCTTTCTCGTCTTTAGTGGTGCTAGATTACGTTCTTCGAGGTCTGGTCGCAAATTGCTTAGCAAGTTGATGTTGTGGTGTCCTATTCGTGCCTGATACCTGTTGGCACCTACCACTGCGAATTCGAGTGCTTTCTGAGCATTCGAAGAACACGGCCGCTCATAGACCACTGTTGCGCCACCCTCGCAGATAATGGCTCTGCGTTACACAGTTTGTGGAGTGGTGCATTTGATATTAGAGTGTATGTGTGGCCAGCGACAATGCTTTGTAATGGTTCGCAGTTGTTTGTGGTGGCATGCATCAACTTTGTTTAAGAGGGCGTCTGGAGCTGCTGCAATTCGCCTTTCCAGAGTATCCACCGATGATCTGACGTCATATGACGCCGTATCAGCTAAGCGATCACGCTTTATAATCATTACGTCATAAATGATTCTATTTGGCCCGTCTTTAACTCTTAATAGTCCAACACGTTGTATGAATTGTATGTCTCTATTATTTAATAAATATGCTGTTGAATATTTTGAAACTAATTTGACTGGACGCTGTTGCTGCCATAGGCAGCAACAGCGCCCAATCAAATTAGTTTTAAAATATTCAACAGCTTACCTGTATAGTTTGTCATCATCCATTTCTGTCGTGTCGGATAGGTATACGTGAGTGAACTCTGTTTTGGCTTCATTCACAAAGAGGCTTGCAGCCTTGAGATGTTAGGCAGCTATTGAAAGTAGTGTATCAAGAGGACCTTCTCCCCCTCGAAAACCTCAACATCGTATGCATACTCCATCTCTAGTGACATGCCCGCTGTAGGATGGTTGCAAGTGAAGAGCATTGGTGATAAACCATCACCTTGTGGTGATCCTATTGATGTTTCAAACTATGCAGAAAGCGTTGATTTGGCACAAAGATTTAGTTTTGTGTTTGCCAATAAGAGTCTCACTAGACTGCTGTAACAATCCGCAACTTCATCATGAAACTATAGTTTTAGGATTATTCACGACCAACCGGCCGCCAGCCCACCCACCCGCCCGCACATACGACCACACGCGCTCTCACATCAACCTTATTCCCACCCGCATACATGCATGACCACACGCACGCGTGCATCTCGCCCCCACACATCCACGCACTTAAATCCAAAACCATTAAAATATAGCAATAGAGAATTTATTAATAGTCTAAGTTGAAAATACATAATTATATAACAAATAATGAATAATAACTTATTTTCTAATATATAACATATCCACGTTCTCGCGTTAGTTAGAGAACCACTATTTAATCAAACCTGCCTATAACGGCACCTGGCTTTTCAAGGGCACAAGAGGGACGTTCATTACTACAACCATGCGTCTTTAAAGAATCGTCATCATTTTACCATATGACTTATCTAACATGACATATGACCTGTATTAACTTTCCGCATTCTGAATTTCTGCAGACTACATTTTCCAGGTGTGTTAACTGTCGATGTGCTGAAACAATTTGACTGAAAGTTGTTGGTGGCTGAATATTTGAAAACAATTTGACTGAGAGCTGTTGGTGGCTAAGCCACCAACACATTTCAGTCAAATTGTTTTCAAAATATTCAGCAGCTACAAAGTTATTGTTTTTTGAAAATATTGTCTGGGAGCCCGGTATAGACAGATTTGAACTTATAATTTACCCTTTAACCCTCAAATTTATTCGGTTATCGAGCCAGTGATTCCAGTGAGAGATTTAAAAAAAATAGTCATCTATTGGTCTACAAATGGATATTTTATCAAGACGCTTCAAGCCATTTTGGCAAACTTGAATGCTAACGGTTTAACGGCTACTGTATTAAGTGGAAGCTTTAATGGTCAAGCCGGCCAAAACGGACTCTGCTTTTGTCTTGAGAAACAGTCATTTGCGGGCCAAGAGAGATGTTTTCATTTACCACCTGGAATTCCAGTGGTAAATTCTAAAAAAATCGTCTTCTGTCGACCTTCAAATGGACAATAACTAAAAAAAATTTGGATTTTCTCGACCTTTATCAAACCGGCTAAAACGGCCTATGCAGTGATCTTAAGAAATATCCATCTGCGTGACAACAGAAAACTAATTTTTTTGGTAAATTCCACTGATAAATTTTCAAAGTCTTCTCCTAGCCTACAAATGGACATTTACTGAGGAATTTTTTACAAATTTATTGAAAAATCTTATCTATTAAATGAATGAATTATAGGAGTAGCATTTTTAGCGCATTGAGACGATGTTGACGAACGAGTGGTCAATACATGCACTATAGTCATCTATGCTTCTGTTTGCACCAAGTCCTCTCATGGTTCTAACTATATCTAGCTATACCCCGCCCATTTCTAGCCATACTCCGCTCATTTATAGCTATACCCCGCCCATTTCTAGCTATACCCCGCCCATTTCTAGCTATACTCCGCCCATTTCTATCTATACCTCGCCCATTCTAGCTATACGGCGCCCATTTCTAGCGATACCACGCCCATTTCTAGTATAACCCACCCATTTCTAGCTATACCCCGCCCATTCTAGCTATACCGCGCCAATTTCTAGCTATACCCCGCCTATTCTAGCTATATCACTCCAATTTCAAGCTATACCCCGCCCATTCTAGCTATACCGCGCCCATTTCTAGCTATAACCCCCATTTGTAGCTATACCCCACCCATTTCTAGCTATACCCCGCCCATTTTAGCTATACCACGCCCCTTTCTAGCTATACCCTGCCCATTTCTCTCTATACCCCGTCCATTCTAGCTATACGGCGCCCATTTCTAGCTATAGCACGCCCATTTCTAGCTATAGTCTACCCATTTCTATACCCCGCCCATTCTAGCTATTCAGCGCCAATTTCTAGCTATACCCCGCCCATTTTTAGCTATACCATGCCCCTTTCTAGCTATACGGCGCCCATTTCTAGCTATACCACGCCCATTTCTAGCTATACCCCACCCATTTCTCTCTATACCCCGCCCATTCTAGCTATATGGCGCCCATTTCTAGCTATACCACCCCCATTTCTAGCCATACCACACCCATTTCTAACTATACCCCGCCCATTCTATCTATACCACGCCCATTTCTAGCTATACCAGCCCATTTCTAGCTATACCCCACCCGTTTCTAGCTATACACCGCCCATTTTTAGCCATACCACACCCATTTCTAGCTATACCGCGCCCATTTCTAGCCAAGCTCCGTCCATACTTTGCACATGTTCAGATCGATTTATAGGCATATACTTTGAATCCTGAATTTCCAAAATACCAATTTCAAGGTAACTATAGAGGTAACCTGTTGAATATTTTGAAACTAATTTGACTGGGCGCTGTTGCTGCCATAAGTCAAGTTAGTTTCAAAATATTCAAGAGAATGGTTATTAAATAGTAAACACATACAATTAATATACTTGACGGACTATTTAATGTTCACGAGGGACCTAGATAACGTCATTCATTAAGCATTTTGATAGTGACGTCAGCCTACATATGATGCAATTGAGTATGACGTCATATAGCCTACTTGAGCGACAGATCGGATATATCCATTGACTATGGACATTGAACGAACCACTCCTCAGATGAGAACAGACGACACAAAAATAGCTCATTACTTTTATTATTATTATTATTATTATTATTATTATTATTATTATTATTATTATTATTATTATTATTACAATTCCAAGATTTTAAAAATGTTGTCTCATTAAAAAATGAGTAATTTTATAATAAATAAGTTATGTTGCTAATAAAGTCTATGCCTCTACTACGAATAGAAAATGTGATTTCATTTACATTGCAGATGCATGTGTATGTATGATGCAATAACATTTAGATTATTACTAATATCTTTAACAGTTTACTATTCTCGCAAGCAGAGCCGGATTAAGGCGAGGGCTAATGGGGTTTCAGCCCAGTGTTCCCCGAAAAATAAGTAGCCCCAAATTCAAAAACCGTTTATCGCATTTTACCCATTTGAACCTGTAATTTCAGTATGAGATAAAAGTTTTTGATTTGGGGGACGCTTTTAAATGTCTATAAATAGGTAAGCTAATACGTTGAAACCAATTTTACTGGAAGCCGGCGCCAGCTTTCAGTCAAATTACTTTCAAAATATTCAACATCATTTTGACACATACGTAACAAATTTATTATGTTTGCTAGTAGTAGTAGTAGTAGTAGTAGTAGTAGTAGTAGTAGTAGTAGTAGTAGTAGTAGTAGTAGTAGGCCTAGTAGTAGTAGCCATTCCCTCCTTGACCCACGCGATAAGGGACCCCACACCTAACTAGCCCTGGGCCCCAAATAGATTGAATCCGGCTCTGGGCGTAAGTATGCGATTAACATCCGCACGCGCGCAGATTATTGATCCACCTTTCACGCATCCAGCGTGAGAATCACGCATTTGACTTTCATTTCACGTTGTCACGCAAATGTCTGTAAATCGCACGTATATTGGGAATTTCTGGTAAAAATACTCAATTTGCTATGATTGAATTTGAAGATCTTTGCTCTGACCGTGAACTATCCCTATTGAAGATATTTGGATTGCATGCTGAGGTTAGGGTTAACCCGGCCCATTAGTCTATGCAAGTATCTGTCATATGACCGGTTCACGGTCGGAGTAGACTCGGACCATTCATTGTCACACGGTCGCGGGCCTAGACTCACTAGACATTATTATATTAGTGCTAGTCAACTCCAGGAATCTCAGTCCAAGACTAACAGATACGTAATCTGAACCGATCTACATCCGGGTCTCTTTAATTCGAGATTACGGCTAAAGTCTGGAAATCCTCTGACAGGGTGGGATACTTTCTTGTGGTAAAACATGGAACTATGGGCCTTTCCATTGTATCCATCCATCCATCGTATGACGTCATAATCAACTATGTGACGTATAGAATGACATCACAATCAATTACGTCATTATGACATCATGAATGACGTCGATAACTACGTCACGAACGCATAGTTGAAGACGGACTATGCGTTTGTACGAATTGTATGTCTTTACTATTTAATAAATAGGCCTATCCTGTTGCATATTTTGAAATTAATTTGATTGTGCCCTGTTGCTGCTATATTAGTTACAAAATAGTCAACAGCTTAACTGTATAGTTTTCAGGAAATTGATAGACAGGGCATTCGGGGATTGATCGATCCCAACACGACGAAGTGTGGGTGGGAGCTTAGCTAGAGGGGGTGGGGTATAGCTAAACACGGAAAGGTCAATTGGGATCAGTTGATTTTAAACATAACTCCACGCACACACACACTCACGCATGCGCATATGTACACAAACACACACGCGCACAAACACAACACAAATGCAATATTCTGTTCCCATTATGGGACGAGGGTAATCATCCATACGAATAAAATGTTGAATCTTTTTGACAGAATATCGTAATACCCTTTACGATGCTAATGATTAAATCTCCATGGCGACCGTAGGCATGTATTTTACGTCCGTATTGAAAATTTGAAAGGGCAAATGTTTTCATAGTAGCTTGTAGAGAGCTATCACTTGCCTGGCGAGCTTAGGTAATGGACCTCTCGATTTTTAGCTATGCCCCTCTCATCTCTAGCTAAGCTCCGCCAACACCTCGATCGTGTTGGGATCGATCGATCGCCGAACTCTCTGACTATCAATTTTCAGAAAACTATACAGCTTAGGCTGTTGAATATTTTGAAACTAATTTGACTGGGTGCTGTTGCTGCCTATGGCAGCAACAGCGCCCTGTCAAATTAGTTTCAAAATATTCAACAGCATGTTTATTAAATAGTAGAAACACAATTTGTACAACGTGTCGAACTACACGCCGCTTAGCTGATTATGACGTCATTACTCCGGAAAGGTTCAATGAACAACTTCACCCAATGTCTTACAATCAAACACTGACAAGTTTTTATTAAACTGGAATCAACAACCAATCTTACAGCTGCATCAAAGTTCTAAGTCAGATGTTTGTTTCTTTCTTCTTCCGTTTTTACAGAATCTTCTTTTATGGGCGTGTCGTTTAGTTTTAATTTATTCCTACTATCTTCCCTTGAAGTCCGTTTAGAGCTTTCATCTTCATCGTCTTCATTACTATCTGGACTGTCTTTGATGGCTTTTGTTGAAGCCACATTCGTTGGTTCTCCTTCAGTAATAAGTTTGAGTTTATCACCTTCTCCTTGACTATCAGCGAGTTCTTGCCATTTCTTTAAGTTCTTTCTGTGGGTATGAATGAGAACAAATTACCGAGTATTTAACCTCGCCAGTGTTGACAGCGCCTCAAAGCGCTCAACGTGATACTTTTATCAATTAACTCTTCAATGGTTAAAGATTTTCAAGAAAATTTAAATCTTTGCACAGCGAATGTTTATTTTCCGGCCAATAGATGATGACTATTTTTGTAAACTTACCACTGGAGTTTACAAGAAATAGACCTCTGGTGTCCTGCAAATTTATATTTCTTGTGACCAATGCAGGGTTAATCGTCAAGGAAATTTGCATGTCAATAAGACATTTTTTGAATATTTACCACTGAAATGACTGGCTCGGTTACCGAGCCAGTCATTCCAGCGGTAAATTTGTAAAATATTGTTATTTTTCTTTTCTTGCAAATGTCATTCCGCAAGTAGAGGCTTCTTGTGCCTGCTTAAGCGTTATATTGTTCAGTTGACACAAGAGGGGCTAAGATTGGGTAGAAACAATCTACCTATATAAACTAGGATGAGTACAAGTTAATTATTTAAACTAGGAAGTGTCATAAATAGTGGTAAATCTCGAAATCTTTTCACCAGGGGCAAACTGTGGAATATTTCCCTTAATTTGGGGAACTACATGGGCACACCGTGGAAAAATTGCCCAATTTTGGGTAAATGCACCCCAATTTGTGGACTACTTTTTTAGGGAAATGCGTATTTTTAGAAAGATTTTGAAAAATGTGATGTCCTGAGAGGCCGTTTTTTGGACTCAGGGTGATAAGAATCTTGCGAAATAATCTGGGCAAATAGGTATTTCCCCATAATTCTTTTTGGTGCGACAGTCTACCCCTGTTGCACGCACGCGCACGCTGGCCCCCACCACAACACCCCCACCACACCCCATATCGTCACCAGTAGATATGGTACTATTTTGAGGCTAACTATGATAACATAGGTGTCGGGGCTGGTAGTGGGCCAATACCGGGCAATATTGCTGAGGTATTGGTCCAGTACCAGCCCAGTACCTTGTGCTATGGTGAAATTTGGCAGGATACTGCTTCTAACAAAGGTATACACCTCCCCCAATTCGCCAAGTACACAACTAAACATTTTCCATTTCAACCAATGCTCAGTGTGTGATATCTCCAATTCTTTTCAGTCCTAGAACATTGAAGTACCACCAAAATTACAGATGAACCCTCAATTTCACACATAGACCCACCTCACATACTCAACTACCCTCAACCACGCAACGACTCACTCGCTATGACTTACTTCCATCACTT
This sequence comes from Chaetoderma sp. LZ-2023a, assembly GCA_034401795.1. Lineage (NCBI taxonomy): Eukaryota > Metazoa > Mollusca > Caudofoveata > Chaetodermatida > Chaetodermatidae > Chaetoderma > Chaetoderma sp. LZ-2023a. Next base: position 70,505,265 of record CM067373.1, read on the forward strand.
ACAGCAGTTACATGTGCCAATTGCGCAATGGTTACTCAACTTACTTGGCTCCGTCCATCATAGGTTTCGTTTCAGGTAGAATTTGTGACATTAGCTCATAGCATGGCAAGCAGATGCCTACAATGAATCCAACCTGAGAATAATATTGAAATAGACAATTAAAACAAAACATTATTTTAGTAACAATGATGATGGCTATACTCGAAAGGTGACTACGAATCATTTAATGAAGCAGTGGCAGCCATCGACTGGAATCAGGTCCTAAGTAATCAATCTGTAAACGAAAAATGGGTAACTTTCAAATCTATTTACCAACAACTCTGTGACAAATTCATCCATATCAAGTTAGTGAAATCCGGGCAACGACACAAACCTCCTTGGTCCCGTTATGTTTCAGTGAAATGTGCCTAATGAAAATGAAAGGCCTGGGTCAGGGCCAGGACAAGCGGCTTATCAGCAGATTACATCTTACATGACAGCGAGACGCAGCGTTAGACAAACTATGCAAAAAGCCCAGGCTGACTATGAAGAGTCATTAGTTAGACGTATCAAAGACGATGCCAAACTATTTTACAACTATTGTAGACACTTTACTCGATCATCATCAACAGTAGACACACTGGAGCCGAATGGCGTCAGAATTACCGATGATCGTGAGAAAGCCAATCTACTAAATGACTTTTTTTATATCTCCATCTTTTACATCACTCTTTTTATATCAGTACTCAACAATGCACCATGCTCTCTCCCACCGATTATAAATGATGTGAACAGCAAATTGTACCATCTATCCATCTCCATTGATCAAGTAATAACTAAATTGAATAAACTAAAGAAGAACAAGGCAGTTGGATCAGATGATATTCATGTAAATATTCTTCGTGAAGTTTTGGAGCTAGCGATCTCTCTAGCAAATAATTTCAACCAGTCTTTAATATCAGGCACTATTCCACAAGATTGGAGAGATGCAAACGTGACCCCACTCTTCAAGAAAGAATCTAGACTTTCTCCAAACAATTACCGACCAGTTGCTTTAACCAGCCAACTATGCAAACTTATGGAACGCCTCGTACTGGACGCATTACGGGAACATATAGACATAAACCAGATTATATCATGTAACCAGCATGAATTCCAGAAAAGATGTTTCTGTGTAACTCAACTAATTGAGTGCATGTCAGATTGATTCTTCGCATACGACCACAACGAACAAACCGACGCCATCTACCTAAACTTTAGCAATGCTTTCGACACCGTACCACATATACGTCTTGCCCACAAACTCAGCAACTTTGGAATTAAGGGACATATCCTTCGGTGGATTAAATCCTTTCTGGCTTCTAGACGGTAATGTGTAGTTCTCAAAAATGTTTGCTCTGACTGGAAACCGACCACCAGTGGCGTCCCACAAAGATCATTATTGGGTCCAGTACTCTTCCTCCTGTTTGTGAACGACTGACCTGAATCAGTTCAATCCACAGCCACGCTATTTGCCGATGACACAAAACTCTACCGTACTATCAAGACCCCAAGCGATTGTCAAATCCTCCAACAAGATTTAAACTCCCTTTCAGCATGGTCTCGAACATAAGCAATGTGGTCCAATGCAGAGAAGTGCATTGTACTCTGAATCGTGCATCGATTACTTATACTCATTAACCGGTCATTACCTAACTGAAGAAACTGAGCGGAGAGATTTAGGAATATTACTTTCAATTACCTTACAATCAACCCCTCACATCTCTAACATCACCAAAAAGCCAGAAAAAAAATAGGCATGATCAAGAGATGCTTCAGAAACAGTTCACCGACTATTGTCTCAACTTTATTCAACTCGATTATCAGACCAGCACCCGAGTATGGGTCCATAGTCTGGAACCCATATTTAGTCAAGGAGATCAAGCCCTTAGAGAAAGTGCAGAATCTCTGTTTTAATTTATGTAATCACACATGGCCAACTACACTATCAGATAGAAGAAGACAGATCGACCTCACAGAAGCCTACAAATACCTCAACAGGCATTACAATACAGATCCATCAACTCTATTTGAACAACCCCATAGAGACCTACGTGGACACTCCCATAATATATACAAACAGAAATGCAACACAGAACTGGCAAAACACTTTTTCCCATCTAGAGTACTGGAGGATTGGAACATTCAAAAGAAAACTGAGAGCTGTCCCCTTAGGCGAAGACAGCTAGACCATCAAGTATCAAGTAACTGTAGAAATTGATCTTTCGAGTTTATCCATCCATCGTATGACGTCATAAGGAAGTGATGTGTAAGATGATGTCATAATCATGAAGTCATGAATGACAAGTTTTAGTCAGTATAAGACTCTTAATAGTCCGCCACGTGTACGAATTGTATGTCTTTGCTATTTAATAAACATGCAGCACAGCATCCAGTCAAATTAGTTTCAAAACATTTAAAAATCACGTAAAATGATAACGCAAATGTATTTATTTATCACAGTTTGAAAATGTGACCATTTAGCTACAATTAATTTCAAGGACAATATGTTTAACCCTTTAATGGTTAAATCTTTTCAAGAAAATCAAAATATCTGCTTATTTAATGTTTATCGGCAGGCCAAGAGAAGACTAGTTTGGAAAATTTGCGACTGGATTGACTGGCTCGGTTATCGAGCCAGTCATTCCAGTGGTAAATTTTCCAAAATGGTCTTTTGGCCTGCAAATTGGCATCCCTCAAGACCAATACCGAGGCCGGTTTTGGCAGGAAATGGTTAAACAGATTCCAATGACAAATGTTTAATTTGTTTATGGTTATTTGCTTACCTCGAGCTGTGGCAACTCGTATTCACGATCTCTGTCCATCATCGGCTGTGGTACAATACCACGATTCTTTTCTATGTCGCCCTAACACAGCAAATCAAACACGAAGTTTTAAGATAGATGTGCTCGAAATAATTCTCCGAGAGTGAGAGTGAGAGGGGGGGGGTAGGGAGGGGAGAGAGCGAAAGAGAGAGAGAGAGAGAGAGAGAGAGAGAGAGAGAGAGAGAAAGAGGGTGGGGGCGAGGGAGGGAGAGAGGAGGAGGAGAGAAAGAGGAAGAGAGAGAGAGAGAGAGAGAGAGAGGGGGTGGGGTGGGGTGCTTTTGGGGGTGGGTGGAGTGAGACTCAAAGAGAGAGAGAGTAGAGCGCGAGAGAATTAAGTATTCACGAAGTGTTCTTGTAATCTTGTATCATCTAGTTATTGTTTTTGTAGATTTTGATCAAAGGTGGTTAGTTGCCTTTATTTACCTATCGGTTCATATCGACAAAATAATAGAAACAGACACTTTGCTGGCTAAATTTGGTCAGGGTTATGAAAATATTTGCTTATTGAATGTCCCTTTGCAGGCAAAGATATGATTTTTGAAAATTCACTTCTGGCATGTCATTCCAATGGTAAATTGTAAAAAAAATCATCTCCTGGCCTGAAAATGATTCAACATTCCTAAAAACCGCCGCGGAGGCCAGTTTTGGCCAGCATTGCCATGAAAGGCAGAATGTGTTAAGCATTACCTGAATAGTTTAATAAGCATAGCAAGAGGTTACAAGACACACGACGTACCTTCCAATAGGAGGGTGAATTAAAAGTAAATGGTAGAATTGACGTACAAATCGATGTATTTTTTTCTCAATTTCAAATGACTATGAATGAGGAAAATGGACCTTTCCTGTTTTAGCTACGCCCCGCCTATCCCCAGTTAAGCGCCCGCCCATGCTTCACCTGTGTTGGAATTGATCGATCCCCGAATGCCCTAACTATAAATTTCCAGAAAACTATACAGGTAAGCTGTTGAACATTTTAAAACTAATTTGACTTGGCATCATGTGACTGACTGAGAGACTGGATGCCTTTATTAACTTATAGACCACGATATCATTTGATAAGGCTTTTAACCGAAGGCTCATTTATTAGTATAATGGTTGCCTTTTCTGTGACATTGACCTCTCATTTTCCTGACTTATTAACAGCTATTGATAAAGCCATTGGTCAAAAGGAAACCAAAAGGCAAAAAACACAACTTTTCATACATATCCAAGATATTTGCACAGTGTAAAATAATTCTTAAAGCTAGGCATGTGCGATTCTATGATTAAATCGAAAATCGCGATAATTTCTTTAGTCGTCAATTTAAAGGATTAAAAATTAAATAATCGAATAATCGTACATAACCGTACTGCATAAAATATTTCAAAACCTACCTGTTAATCATTCTTTAATGTGATAGGTCATGAATATTTACATTTTGCTCGCTGACTGTATGCCAATTTTAAGGATAAGAGAAGACTTTTTTTTTAATGTATCGCTGGTATGACTGGCTCGAGCCAGGCATACCAGTTATACATTTTCAAGAATAGCCTTCTCTTGGCCTGCACATTGGCATTTCTTAGCAACATTGCAGCTTCCATCATTGATATGCTTTTGTTGCTATGTCTGTGTAATATGTACCCAGACTGATTAATCGAGTAATCACTATAATTCTTATATAATCGATCGCGATCAATCAAATCAATAACCGCACAAGCCTACTTCAACCCATACGCAACTTACCACGAGGCTTCATTCGTATATTCCTAGTAAAATCTACTCTGATAATACAGGTTACTGGGCTGCTACTGGAAAAATACAAGGACAATACGGCTTGGTATTGGCCCAGTATCAGACCAGTCATCTGAATTATCAGGGTAGATTTTAACGAAGAGAAAACAAAGCCACATGCATGATTAACCTAAAGACCCAGCCACCGCCACCACCAATATCCATAACGGCAAGGCACCAGTGGTTGGGGGAATTGTATTTTTGTGTTTTGGTAAGTACATTGTAGCTTCATATAATATATTCAAACCAAATAATAATTAAATAATGTAATAATACTAAGCACTCAAAAACTGTACTTGCCTGTTGCCAGAATTCCTCCATTATGACCTTAACGAGACGAGATTGAAGAGGCCATTTCTTGTACATGGCGCACAGGTCCGCGCCAGTCATACATACACTCATGCACAGTTGTCTGGACATAACACGAGGGATGGTCATCAGTAAACGAATCAGCTCAATAGATGTTAGCTTGATTGATGAATTATTTTATGGTTTTCTTTTCTGTATAATTGTGTGTTTTCATGATAGGGGTTTCCCCCGGTTTTCAATGCTTTGCTACTTTCTAATGCAAATATTACCCAAGTATGTTGACTAGGCTACAAGCACGTGTATAACTTTGGCATTTAAACTTCTACTGATTACTCCAACCATAAATGTTGTTTTGTATTGGTCTTCAGCAATGTTCATTTGTGAGAAAAGTGAAAAAATGTTGAGAATTTTCAACTGGAATAGCCTGGTCGATAACAGAACAAGCAATTCCTGTGTGAAATTTTCTAAAATATTCATTTGTTGTCCTGTGAATGGATATTACCAAAGCATCAATTTAATTTTCTTAACAAATCTTGAGTCTTGGCATTTAAAGGAGTAATCTGTTATCATTAGGCAAGAATTTCGTGGCAAGAAGGTTAGTGTTAATTTTGAACCGATATCCTGAAAACAGTTGCTGCGTCTGTTTATATCAATTTCACCTAAAAGGAAATGCAATCTGCATGTGCAATGGTAGCTAATAATACATCCGTGATATTGCATCAATCAGATTCTCAATGACCTAAATACAATTGTACCACCAGAGAAATTGGTTGGGCATCAGAAAAGAGTCTTGCCATTATTGCAACAGGAAACTTATTCCATTGTAAACATCAATTGCACGATCTTCTGCCTTGGTCAATGGACCTTTCCATGGTACCCATCTATCAATCTGACTTCATAATCTGCTAAGCGGCGTGTAGGATGATGCCATAATCATTACGTCATAAACGATTCTATATGGCCGATCTTTAACTCTTAATAGTCCAACACGTTGTACGAAATGTATGTCTCTACTATTTAAGAAACATGTTGTTGAATATTTTGAAACTAATTTGACTGGACGCTGTTGCTGCTATAGGAAGCAACAGCACCCAGTCAAATTAGTTTCAAAATATTCAACAGCTTACCTGTATAGTTTTCTGGAAATTGATAGTCAGGAAGATCGATTCCAACACAGGCGAAGTGTGGGTGGAGCTTAGCTACAGATGGGCGGGGCATAACTAAAATGGAAAGGTCCATTGAAATATCTGCCCTGATATGTTCGTACTTGGTCACATCTGAGGATATTTCTCACATATTTCTGAAATATGTATGACTGTAAACTCTTTAACAAATAAAGCATATTTCAGATATGAAAAACCCTGGTACGACTGTTCAAGTTCAACTTTATCAAATTGTAGATAATTGGATACAGCAAATGAAGTGCATCAGAATGATAGATGCCAACTTTTGAAAAGTACACACAAGTATTAAGAAAGAAAGATGGATGACAAAGGTGACTAACTGTAAGATGATTAACTGCACGGCATCCATTTCCTGTGACAAAGTGTCAATGCAGTATGATGGAAAATGCCTTAACTGATCTTCAGATACAATGCAAAATTTATCAATTTGTATAGATAACTTTGATATAACGGTTACTCGTTGCATATATTCCCCAGGAACTTTGCCCATTCATCATACACCCTACTAACACCAACCTAACCAATATAAACCCCAGACATCCAGAATCCATCTTAGAGATTGTGTTAGATTGATAACAATTTTATGACTCTGATGGGCGACTAGCTCAGAAAACTAAATGAATGATCTCGATGCTATGGCAATGTAAACGTGGTCTTGGATTGAACAGTTTCATATTTGATGCCAATGACAAGACTCATTTTCTATTCCTTTGCAATTTTATTTGTGAAAGATGATATTTACATACGTATATTTAGTAGAGTTTAGGTGTCTAAAATACTATCTATACATATCATGCCACAATATGCATGTCACATGCAGATTGCAACCACAGTTTACTTCTATCTACCATGCACACAACAGTGACAAACCTGTTTAAGAGTCCACATGGTAGTTGGTGACAAAATGTTGACTCTCAAAGACAGGGAATTTAAATGCAGGTCTTTGGTTTTCAGAAATCTAATTCACACATGCAATTGTTAAAACTGATTATGCAGTCATGCAGTAGTATTACGAATTAGGTATAGAGTGTTACAGATGTTTTGTAGAATGCCATACTCAAACTGAATTAGCAAGATTGTGGGTACCGAAGTCAGTGGAAATTGGCGGAAGGTGACCTTGGCTCTCAGCTGGTGCATAATGGAGGATTTCTGGCTCAGCTATCTGACTGAAAACTTAATGTTATAATGACTCCAATGGTTAACTTCAGGATTTCTGTCAAAGCCATCTTACATTCTTCACTTAATTGTACTTCTAGTGGTCTATTGATGCTGAAATCTAACCATATCCATCCAAAGATTTTCAGAAGCAACGCTCAAAACGAACTAAATGAAAAACCTTGCTAAGCATTTTGAAAAGAATTTGACTGGAATGTGTTGTATAAGCAACAAACATGAGTCAAATTGCTCTAAAACCTCGCAAGAATGTACTTTCTTGTGTTTAAAAGATAGCATATAGCGTATATGACGAGATAGGGTAACTACCTGTTCATAGAACTCTTGGAATATTACTCTGACTGTGTCCAACTGGACGTTCCATGGTTTGGCATTGGCGCATAGATCACATCCCGCCATTACTATTGCACGCAGGTGTCGTCTGTGCGAATAAGGCAAGCAAAATGTGAGCAAAGCAAATGAATACAGTCAGAGCCGGATTAAGGTAAGGGCTAATGGGGCTATACCCCCCCTCACCACCACCCCTCCCCCAAAACCCCGCCAAAATAAAGGATCCCCAAACCACAAAAAATATAGCATTTTACCTATATCAACCTGCAATTGCAGTATTTCACTTTTACAGTCATGATATACGTAAACTGTTGAATATTTTAAAACCAATTTGACTGGAATCCTGTTCTGCCTTAGGCAGCGCCACCCTTCGGTCAAATTAGTTTCAAAACATTCAACAGCATTTGGACATATACATAACTAATTTATTATATTTATGTAGTAGTAGTAGTGGTGGTGGTGGTGGTGGTGGTGGTGGTAGTAGTAGTAGTAGTAGTAGTAGTAGTAGTAGTAGTAGTAGTAGTAGTAGTAGTAGTAGTAGTAGTCATTCACTCCCTGACACACCCAACAAGAGCCCCCACCCCCACCCTCACAACTAATTAGCCCTCGGCCCCAAAGAGGCTTAATCCGGCTCTAGTTATAAAGGTCATGGTATAGGAAACGGAAGATGGTCAGTAAACACACGACCACTCATTATAATGCTTTTAGGCTACTATGCTAAATTTATTTTGTGCAAACTGGTTGTGGTGTCTTTAACCGCCTCGCTGCTGCAAGCCATCACACAATAAATTGAGTGAGCAAAAACTCTTGCATATTTTGAAAACAATTTGACTGAAAGTTGCTGGTGGTTTAGCCACCAACAATTTTCAGTCAAATTGTTTTCAAAGTATGTAGCAGTTCTAGGGATATAACCCCTGGAATATGTCGTCTGCAAAAACTCAGCAGGCAGACGGTTAAACGAATAGTGATATATGACCACCCATCTTAGTTCATCTTGTGTCAACAACGTGCCCAAGCACTCAAAATATTACTTATATCAAATGACCAAGCCAGGATTTTTCGTGAAAATTGAAACTTTAGCTCAGAGAATGCTCCTTTTGTAAGCAAATAGAAGACAATTATTGAAGATCTACCACTGGAACGACTGGCTCAATTAAACCGTCAATAGCTACGATTAATCGCTCATCTGTAGGTAAAGAGAAGACTATTTTCGTATATTTACCACTGGAATTGAACAAAATAGCTTTCTGCTTTCATGCAAATTAATATTCTTGTGATACATGCAGACTCAGTTTTTTGGCCGGCTTTCCCATTGATGTTGTAATGAGCTAGAATGGTCAAAATCTTTTGGCTTATTTAGTCAGTGTCCATTGACAAAGAGAAAGCTATTTCTTTTAATTTATCACTGGAATGACTGGCTCGATTACCGAGTCAGTCATTCCAGTGGTCCTAAGCGTGTGAGATGGCATTTTCCAGAGGGGCAAAAGGTATTTGCCCTAAAATTATTACTTATTATGAGGCTTCCTGTATTTCTACAAAAATATATGTAGGAAGATGGTTATATTTGTTATATTAACAAACAGTTTAAAAGCAAACACGTAATATATTGAATATTCCTTTCCCTTTCTGATCATATACAAATTGATAACAGTTTTAACAAGGTTAACAATAGGCTTGCAATACAATTTCTAAATTACAACCAAACGTACATCTGCATCTTAGCAGTTGATATTCGTCATATTCGATCAAATACCGGTGTTTGACAATAATTTACTAATGGACCTTTCCCGTTTATCCATCCATCATATGATGTAATAATCAACTACGTGGCGTGTAGGCTGAAGTTATAATCAATGACGTCATGAATGACGTAGATAAGTACGTCACGAACGCTTAATAGAAGACGGACTAAGTTTGTTGTAAGAATTGTATGTCTTTACTATTTAATAAAGATGTTGTTGAATATTTTGAAACTAATTTGACTGGGTGTTGTCGCTGCCTATGCCCATAGGCAGCAACGGCACCCAGTCAAATTAGTTCCAAAATATTCAACAGCTTAGCTTTATAATTTTCTAGAAATCAATCCTAACACGGGACAAGCGTGGTAGAGCTTAACTAGAGATGTGCGGGGCATAGCGAAAACAGGAACTGTCCATTGCCACATTTCAAAATTCAAATGCTATGTGTTAATGTTCCCCTTCATAGTCAGGTTGAAACTGTTTGTCCATCCATCATAAAATAGATCCACAGTTATGTGTAAATAATGTCAAATGTAAATTATGGCGTCCTCCGTGGAACTTGTGCTTCCTTACAGTTAAATGCAAAATCAGTGTCCTTAATCCATTCTTTCATTCTGTCACCAAGTATCTCTAGTTTCTGACAGAGCAAGCTCAATCTTTCTTCTTCGTTTAATTGTCAAAGAAACCTTTCGCCTGTCCGCGATAAAATCCAACTTTTTACCTTGCAGATACGTTGAGAGGGTTCTGGTACTTGCTAATATCACTCTCAAAACACACAAGCCAAATACAAATTAAAAATTATAAATGGCCACAAACAAAGTCCTGCTTTCAGTATACGTCTTGACATTTTTGTCTTCTGCTGAAGTCAGCAGAGCATTGACGATACTTTCTAATTCGACTTGGAAAGCCTTCCGCTGATTCTCAGTGGCAGGACCACTGTGCTACCCTTTCATAGTTCGCACAATTGGTTTCGCATCAATTGTTGATTAAATATTTTGGTCGCCTGCATTTAAGACCTCTATAAGACAACATAAATTGTTATGTCTTTGGCTATAGCATGGCATTTGGGGCTTGCTTCTAATAAGTTCTAGAGATTTTGGATGGTACCAAGAGCAGTTCTTAAAGGTTCAATCTGTGCCATTGTATGGTCATAACAATGCATATATACAGCTAATGGATAATATTCTGTCATACTTATGACCAATCCTTTGTTAATGCCAGATATATTTGCTGGACAAAAATGTTTACGTCTAATTCCATAAAAAAAATCATCTATTTTGCCCTAAAATGCGCAACCGCGTAGGGCCAATGGGGTGGGGGAGGCTACTGCGCCTTGACATCATGCCTCATATACCTATGCCAGTGGTAAATTAACAAAAATAGCCTTCTCTTGGCCTCCAAGTATTAAGTTGACAAGAAAGACACATTAACTGTTAAGCTGACACAAGATGAATTAACAATCACAATATTTTGAAACCAAAGGATAGCATCAGATATAGAGATACGTTTAACCCTTTCAGTCCTCAAATCATTCAAGAAAATTTAAGTTTTCTCATGCAAAATGTCAAGTTGCAGACCAAGATAGATTATTTTTGAAAATTTACCGTTGGAATGACTGGTTCAGTTATTGAGCCAGTCATTCCAGTGGTAAATTTTCAAAAATAGTCTTCTTTTGGTCTATAAATTGACATTTCTCAAGACGACTGCAGACATAGTTTTTGTCCACATTGAGTGTTAAACGGTTAACTGTAATTAGTAATGTGACAAACAAAACAATTATTAGTAGTCACCCTACAATGGAGGCATCCATGTCTAGCTACGCATATTTTTAACTAAGACCCGCCCACTTTTTTACATGCATTAGCAACGATTTGAAACTTTGAAATCACCATTTCCCGAATCTAATCTTCAAGGTAAATATAGTAACTGGTAAGATTAGTTTTAAAATATTCAATATAGTTTTATATTAAACTTTAAATTCATTAAATACATACAATTGATACACTTTCGTGACAGACTTTTCGATTTTGCACGTCATTTCGATCGTGAGGTCTGCAAACATGTGACGTGTTTGATTATGACGAAAGATATTTGAGTGACATATTGGGTCCCTCCATTGTGTCCCGCCATTGTGTTCACACACTTTTTAACTTGGTAATTCAGAGATAGATAGAGCCTAGGTTATCATATTCTAAATTATTACAATCTAATTCATTACGATGTTGTTGATTTTTTAATTGTCCCTCTATTCTATCCGTTAATATATGAATTTTGACTCACAGACTATAAAGATATAATGGTAGTGGAAGACAAACGTTTCATGCAAAGAATTTACAGAAAATTAGAGTGTCAAGAACTGTTCCTGAAAGTAGTATGACGTACGACATTGATTTCCGTTTCATGCCAATTTATTATTAATGCTTTGACCCTTGTGTGATACTATAACGATAACCAAGCATTTCTATTGTTTGAAGGAACAAGATGGTAAAGATGGCAAAGACACCAATACACTGAATTGCGCTATTCAACAGAATTATTTTGACAATTCTCCATTCATAAGATATGTAATGTTAGGTACCTTGATTTCCTGTTCTGACATAATAGAGAAGAGAGTATATGCGTTGTTGTACGAATTGTATGTCTTTACTATTTAATAAATATCCTGTTGAATATTTTGATACTAATTTGATTTGCCATAGGCAGCAAAGGCACCCAGTCAAGTTAGTTACACAACATTCAACAACTGTATAGTTTTTAGGAAATTGATAGACTGATTCGGGAATCCATCAATCCCAGCACATTGAAGTGCGGGTGGAGCTTAGCTAGTGATGGGTGGGCCATAGCTGAAAGTGGAAAGGTTAATTCTGCGGTAGCTGCCACAGAATTCCACGATGTATCAGAAACCCACCTCGTGAAAGTCTCACCGGCCAAGTAACATTTTTGTCTTGCGGGTTTGGTGTAGTGGAAGTGTTTGTGGGCGCTTTCGTCGGTTGTGGGCTCGATTCCCTGTCTATGTCAAAATATTGTAATGCCACGACTCCTTGTATGACATAATATTCAGGATACATCCTTTGACCAGTTACTTTCAGCAATGAAATAGTAAAGAACTTAATCCCATACGAGAACGAAAACAAATCGGCCATGTATCAACATGGATATCTTACAATATCTAGTTGAAACACTGACATTGACATCTAAAATTTTCTCTACACTACATATTTTGGACGTTATCACTTTGAACAATGAATTTCCAGTATCTCAAGTTCAAGGTAACTATACAGGTAAGCTATTGAATACTAATTTGACAGGAACCCGCAACAGCTTCCAATAAAATTAGTTTCTAAATATTCAATAGAATATTTATTAAATGCGCATATACATACTAGATCGCTTGAAAATAAAATTGTTAAAATTGTATAGTTTTAGAAGCTGAAGATGTGTGCCTAGATGTAAGTAAACGAAATAAATCTTAATCTATGCTAATTTCATTCCATATAAATTAGTATAATTTATCAAGTTGTCAACGTGAATTAGAGACACCAGTCACTAATTCAAATTCACAGCTAAACAGTTATATTTAATTTTAACGGAATGAAATCATCATCACATGTTAAGATTAATTTTGTTTTATTACATCTAGGCACACAATTTAAGCCTCTATACAATTTTGACCATTATATCTTTAGACATTCTGCTTTTAGCCATAAGTTGAGATTTCGAAATCAGTATTTTGGGCTTAAAAAGTAAATTATCTATACGAGAACGGTATAAATAGTACTCTACGTATTATACACATGCAAATCTATACAGAGGTAAAACAGAGCCAACGATTGTACTCAGTGCGTATAACACTATCTAATCAAATGGTCCAAACAACAATTATATATTTTAACCACCCGATTGCTGATTTTTATCAGACGATATATTCCAGGGGTTATATCGCTGGACTCGCTAAATATTTTGAAAACAATTTGACTGAAAGTTGTTGGTGGCTAAGAACAACTTTCAATCAAATTGTTTTCAAAATAATCAGCAAGTCAAGAGTTTTTGCTCATTGATATCATAGGCTGGTGGCTTACAGCAGCGAGACGGTTAATGACAAATCTAGCACCTCAAAATATGATAAAATATTTCCTTTTCACATTTAGATTTTATTGCATAATCATCATATTTAAGATATTTAAAAAAGTTAAATTAAGTTTAAATTAGAATTATATGTAAATATCAATAGTTTTACAGTATGCCTACCTGTGCTCAGGGTTGTCCCAGGTAAAGCCTCCACCGTCTGCGATTTCCTTTAAGATTGCACGATTGGCGAAAAATAGTGCAAGATCTGTAGCTAGAATCGCCTGTCGAATATCACTCAAAACCTATTGAAAACAAGGACATAACGAAGTATGGATTATACCTAACTAGATATCGAGAAAGAATCGCAAATCTATGTTTATACAAGACAACCAGCGTATCCTTGATGGTCTACAACTGCAACAGCTGGGCAGCTCCAAAGGCAGTTCTAGACAAATTTGATGCCTGGCACCGCACTGGACACCGATGGCCGGAGAGCATAATTTCCAACGACGTACTATACAAGATGCGTAGTACATCGCCGCTGCCCGTAAAGGTTTCCCAGCAAAGATGGTCCATGTTTGGCCATGTGCTAGAGATGCGAGAAGAGACGACTGCCTTGGAATTCGCTCTCCTGGTAGTCAATAAATACAAAGCCAGGAGAGGACGTCATTGCATAAATCTGCTAAGCATGCTACGAGGTGACCGCAAAAAAGCAGGACTCGATACTATCAGATCAAAAATGAAACCAGAGGATGCTAAAGACTTTGGCTGAGAACAAGATACACTGTAGTCAAAAGTGAAGAAACTACAGCCGCAGAACACAGTAGCCTACATCATTATCATGGTGTTGCCTATCAACGTCATTAGGCAGTTCCATTTTTCTTTTCTTTAACACAATTCACCTGCCAGTTTATCAATCCGTCATATGATGTCATAATCAACTAAGTGCCGTGTAGGATAACGTCATAATTAATTATGGCATGCATGACTCAATTTAGTCCATCATTAACGCGTAATAGTCAGACACGTTGTACGAATGTATGTCTTTACCATTTAATAAAAATTATGTTGAATATTTTGAAACTAATTTGACTATTTGATTGGGTGCTGCTATGGCAGCAACAGCCCGCAGTCAAATTAGTATCAAAATATTTAACAGCGTACCTGTATAGTTTCCTGGAAATTGATAGTCAGGGAGTTCAGAGATCGATCGACCCAAATACGAGCGATGTGTGGGTGGAGCTTAGCTAGATATGGGCAGGGCATAGCTAAAACTGGAAAGGTCCATTCAGATAGGTTGTCCAGAATTTTTCTTACCTGCTTGTAGTCTTCAGATGTGAGGTTCTTGAATATATTGTGACCTTCATTCTGCAAAATGAGTAAAACAAAATCCTTAATTTATTTAAATCTCGCGAATGTGTTTATTTCTAGCATGCTTTCATTAAAACAAACATGAATGCCACAGATATACGACCTTTTTTTATTGACAAAAAGAAACAAGACAGTTTGACAGGCTGCCCGACAAAGTAACTTATAGGCATGCGCGTTGCGAGTCACAACTCAAAACAACAGAATTTAATTCCAAATAATATTCTTACTTGAAAGAATAGAACTATAATTTGCACCCTGACATCGTGATCTCCTGTTACTAAACGCCAACAAATAAGTCAAAATTTTCCGAGGCTACCATGCTTTTAATTATCTGACGGCTGCAAACCACCAGAATATAAATTCGATGGGCAATATAACTCTGGTGCTGCTGAATATTTTGAAAAGAATTCGACTGAAAGTTATTGGTGGCTAATTTGTTTTCAAAATATTTAGCAGGTCCATAGTTACTGCCAATTGAGATTATTGTCTGCTGGATTGTAGCAGTCAGAAAGTTAAGAAAGCTAGTCTAACATGAAAGTTTGGATTGTCAATAAAAATTTGTGGGTGAATATTAAATTTTGACTTACTGGATGACATCATGCTAGATAACAATTGCTCCCTTTGAAACCTGAATCCCCAGAATATAGATTTCCAACGAACGATACAGGAAAGCTGGTGAATATTGTGAAGGTAATTTTATATGTGCCTTACCCTGATAACGCAGCATACGGGGCCGATGCTGGGCCGATACCGGTTGCGTTATCTGGGATGTTTGCCAGTTCGTCAGACTGATCCGATTTGGCACAATTTTAACGAAGGGCGTTGTCGGGCAGGAGGATTTCCAGACGATGGCCATGATCGGGATAAAAGAACACGAATCCGGATCAGATTAAATTCTGAGTATGTAGATATCTCGGAAAAAACGGGTCCGATTTGGCTACAATTTTTGACAAAGGAATGGGTGTGACCATACACTAGGATTCCACAACTTGTGGGTGGGGTGTGTGTGGGAAAAATCTGGAAAATACGAACAAATCCGGAACCCACAGCTACCGAGATTCTACCAAGCATGTTTTGCATTTGGCCTTTCGTGGTCTAAGGGTTAAAACGCAGAACTATAGTACAGTGGTTTCATTGTCGTCTGTTGTGTTAGCTTATGATACTGTACCTGTAGAATAGTGACTGTTTGGTTGAAATGGTGGTGCTCCATAGTTGATGTGGAATATACCGCTGCTAAAGGAGAAGAGGACTTCACCATGAAGGCATTTGTCTTCCCTCTGTGGTCCAGATCGTGACAGAGGCAGGCGACAAATAATGATAGTGCCTGGAAATGATGATCACATAATATATTAACCGCCATTCTTCATGTGAATTAACTCTAGATATGATGAATATTTTGAAAACAATTTGACTGTTTTTATATTTTAACCGTCTGATTGTTGATTGCTGATTTTTGTCAGACGATATATTCCAGGGGTTATATCTCTGGATCCGCTAAATGTTTTGAAAACAATTTGACTGAAAGTTGTTGGTGGCTAAGCCACCAACAACTTGCAGTCAAGTTGTTTTCAAAATACTCAGTAGCTCAAGAGTTATTGGCCTTTGAATTTATTGTGGGATGCCCTGCAGCAGTCGGACAGTTAAGTATGATAAATTTGATAAAAGTAATAAACTTTAGTCTGACTAGAAATTGTACTGGGTTGGACAAGGGGCTTCCCATCAAATTGAGTCCAAAATATTCAACAGAACATTTCTTACGTCCTCAAAACTGTACTCATTAACATGTTTCTGTTTTCGTTTTGGAAACTTCTTAACTTATTTCTGAGCTGTAGTGACTTTTGTCACAAGTTTGAATGATTTCTGCTCAACTCCGATTGCGCAATGGATGAACCCGACCTGTCACTCAAGCATTAACGTCGTAATGAATTACGTCAAATGCAGGCTGACGTCACAATCATAATTGACAGAGAATACTCCGTCACGAAGCTGGAATAGTCTGTTAAATGTACGAATTGTATGTCTATGATGGATTTACTATTTAATAAACATTCCGCTGAATATTTTGAAACTAATTTGACTGAACGCTGTTGCTGCTATAGGCAGCGACAGCACTCAGTCAAATTAGGGTGGTGAGTGGCTAGAAATGGAAGGGGTATGGCTAGAAATTGGCGGAGCATTGCTAGAAATGGATAGCTATACTTAGTCACATATAATAAAATTTATGGCAGTTTGGGGCAGTTAGCGAATGCTTGGAAAACCTGAGCGTTTATTTCCAGCAATATCATCTTATATTGTAGAGCCATATTGCCATTGTAACGATAGCTGGGCAATAATAAACGAATTAATTTCTTTCAACGGCCCGCCCATTTCTAGCTAAGCTCTGCCCACTTTTTAAGAGTGTGGGAATCGATCTGACACTTTGAAACCTGATGCTCCAGAATCTAAATTTGAATGTAACTATACAGGTAAGATGTTGAATATTTTGAAACTTATTTGAATGGTGGCTGTTAATGCCTAAGGCAGCAACAGCTCCCAGTTAAATTCCTTTCAAAATAGGCAACAGAATGTGTATTAAATTGTACATTTATCAGAGAGAAAATTCGTACACTTTAGTTACAGACTTTTCAATTTTTGTGACAGAGCTACGCCATTGCAATTGTGATGTCAATGAAAATGTGACGTATTTCGATTATGACGCCATATAGTTGAGTGACAGATCGGATCCCTCGACTAACATTCGAAAAGAACAACTAGAATGCACTCGAAGGAGATGCCGATTCACACCTTTACACTCTGTCTTAGCAATGGACTTCACATATATGGTTGATCCCTTGACCTCAAACTCCACTCCTGGGCGTTATGGCTACAACTGTGTATTCAGCTATGCACTATGCACTTTGTGACTCAGTCACGTAGGTATGTCATGGTTTATCCTAAGAACTTTTAATCACCTATAATAGGAATGGTGTGTCAAATTTGGCGATTCTAGCTGTGTGTTCCAGATTTATGCTTAAAATGTGCATTTCAGGGTGCATTTAGTGACCGCGTGACCTTAATATTTGGAGTTTTTTTGGGTTTTTTTTTTATCTCAAACTCATGTTTGTATAGGCATCTACGATAGGAATAGATATGCAAAATTTGGTGATTCTAATTTCTTGGACTCCGGAGATATCGCGCGGACAGACAGACAGACAGGCGGGCGAGCGGGTGGGAGAGCGAGCGAGCGGGTGGGCCGACCGACAGACAGACAGACGTTGCAGCATGCAATGCGAGTACATGCACGTGTTCGCGTTGCTGTACCTCTAGCGGTGAGAATTTATGCTGCGCTGTTTTGATCACGGTGTACATGGCATGCGCTACCGAAAAAGCGTGAGTCCAGTTATGGTAGGGCACATTCCGGTAGTTCTTTCTCACTGTCAGTGTAAATCGCACCAGATCCTGGTAGTCAAATCTGATTTGTAAAATGAAAAAAAAGCACAGGCAAAATTTTAACCTGGACGTTATGGATCAAATGTTTATGAGTCAGAATTTGTTGTTTGAACATGATTTACTGAACGCATAGATACATAGTCAGAAATTAATACAAACAAACTTCACCACATCCAACATATCTAAGTACATTGATCACACATAAACAGCACACAATCACACCAGAATACTTGAAAATAAAACTGTTATAATTGTATGCCGTTAGGTCGTGTTTACACTAGAGAGGTAATCCGGAGTAACGCCATACCTCAGTATGTATGGTGTTACTCAGGATTAAGTCGCTAGTGAGAACACGGCCTAAGCATATGATGATTTCATTCTGTATAATTTAATATGATTTTAGTTAAGAATACCTCTAATATGTGTCTCTATTTCAATTTCCCAACTTAAAATCTTTTTTATAAAATTTTAGGGAATGAAATCAGTATATGTTAAGATATATTTTGTTTCATTACAACGCGTTACACAACATAAAGGCACACACTCACACCAAAATGTTTGAAAATAAAATGATTAAAATTGTGTACTTTTATAGGCCTAAATTATGTACCTTAATGTAATGAAGAAATAAATCTTAACATATGATTTCATTCTGTACAAATTAAATATAAATTCGACTTATAGCTTAATGATTAAGCTTGTCATTATGGTAAGATAAAAATTCTCCACAAATCAAATGAAAAACATAAAGAAATAAGTAAACAAATCCTGCGAAACCACGATAACATAGGGAGTCACGTCTATACCTAGACTCTTTCTTGTAATGCCACGCCCACTTTTGTGCGTGTTGGAATCGGTTGAAATTTTGAAACCTGAATTCCCAGAATCTAACTTTCAAGGTAACTATAAGTTGATGGATATTTTGAAACTAATTCGACTGGGGATGGAGCAACAGCTCGCCGCCAGATTAGTTTCAAAATATTCAACAGAATATTTACTAGGTTGTAAAATCATCAAAGGTATACAAGTCATACAATTTTGTGACAGACTTTTAAATTCTGATCATGACGTCATATAATTGAACAAAACAATGTGGTGTGAGTAGAGCTTATAATGAGATGGGCGGAGCATAGCTAAAAGCTGGAAAGGTCCGTTCTAAAGAAGGCTGTCTCACGGTTATTTAACTGGAAATAGATTAGCGTACGAATTCTGTACGAATACTGTTTTCAGAAGAGAATATAGAATCTATCCATATAAACATACTTTCTCTATTATGTGCAGGTAGAATTTATGCGTAGTCGAGTGAAGAGAATTGGTGGAAAGAGCGTACATTAGCATGCTAGTAAATAAAATGTAGGATACCACATGCATATAATATGCAGTTGTAGATACAGAATAGCTATCTATGTCAACAAATGCCATGCATTAATTAATAAAAGCTTTCGTAGCAAATGAAGGAAATTGCGTCAAGGAAAAATATGTGGAAGCGATAGTTTTAAAAGAATATTATTTTGTTATCACACAATGGATGGGTCCGATCTGTCACTAAAGTATATTACGTCATAATCATATTACGTCACGCATTCCTTGATGTCACAATTAAAATTACCTAAATACATCACGAAAGTGTTAACAGTCCGTCATGAACGTGTGTGAATTGTATGCCGTTAGTGAATTTACCGTTTACTAACAAACCCCACTCAACTTGGTTTCAAAATATTCAACATCGTAAACTAGATTTCAACACATGTAGACAGTGGGCGGAGCTAAATCTAGCAATGGGCGTGGACCAGCTAGAAATGGATTCCTCTATCGCATTAATGATCGAGAGCAGCAACATGACAGTACCCTGCAATAATGCAGGCTACTCGACCGGTACTGGCCCAATACGGCCCGTTATTGACTCAATACCGGCACAACAGCATATATTATCAGCGTAGTCTTTCATGACGAAGCCGCCCAAAAGTGACCTTTGCAGTGCACTTAATGAATGTCCATTTGCAGTTGAAATCTTACCTCTGGAATGGCTGGCTCGGTTACCGAGGCAGTCATTCTAGTGGTAAATTTACAAAAATAGGCTTCTCTTATCCTGCAAATTGGCATTTAATAAGCGGACGTATTAATTTTCTGACCAAATATAGGAATTAAATGGTTAACACAACAACTGTAGTATAGAGCGTTAAGCGATGTTTGCAGCGGGCTGTAATTGCCAGTGTGTGACTTAATTATGAATTTATGTACTGGAATAAACAGTCATTAGGCCTACCTGAAAAAAAGCATATGCTACATCGTGTAATGGAAATATGCGAGGCAGACGCATGAATTTGAAAAGTAACGATGTTGAGTACTTTTACCATGACCAGACTCACCACTTTTGTGTCAACAGCGCCACAACGCACTGAAAAATCTACTTATATCAATTAACCATTTAATGGTCAAGATTTTTCAAGAAAACAATAATTTGTACAATGAAATTTACAAAAATATCTCTGTTGTCGTACAAATGGAAATTGCTCAAGGCCACTACAGGTGCTGTGTTTTGGTCAGGAAAATTCAAGTTATTGTTCAGCTAGTGTCTATTTGCCGGCTGAGAGAAGACTATTTTTGAAAATTTACCACTGGAGTTACCGAGCCAGTCATTCCAGTGATAAATGTTCAAAAATCATTTTTTCCTGGATGAAAGATGGGCATTCCTCAAGCCCACTACGTAGTCCTTTTTTGGCGGTCTTGACCATTAAAGATAAGTTTTAGAAGTATTTAGCAGTATAATCAGTCAAACTAAGGATGTGTTATATACTCTTAGAATGAGTAGGAACGCTACAGATTTTGGTAAAATGGCATGCCCAAAAGGGCTTAAACAGCGAGTAGGCTAGTAGAAGGGAGGTGGGGTGGGCACAATTATGATTGGTCGAGACCTTTATGACATCTTCTCATTTGCATATTAGGCTACGGACCCTCCATTTTCTCTCAAAAAATTACCATTCAGTTATTGATTTAGGTGTTGGCGGGAAAACAGAGGTGTGGCCTAATATGCAAATGAGAAGGCGTCACAAAGCTCTCAAGCAATCATAATTGTGCCCACCCCGTCGCCTGTGTTTGGTACGTAGATTTTTTTATGTGTTCTGATGATTGACAGGTGTACAGAGGCGCGAAATGGACACCGGTGTAGGGGCTGGGTAGATCAATTGTTCCTGGATGAAGATCACACTTAAGTGCTAAGTCTTAACATTCAATCCATATGTAGTTAAATGGCTGCTATGCTCATCTCAAATATTGCATTCCACTGATAGATTATGGCTGATAGATTCCATATCATTCATATCCTGTCAGATTCCCTTATCTGTATCATAATTATCTGCTTTGTAATATCGTAAATGTTGAACAGTGATTGCAAACATTTTGTCTCGTAAAGCGGCAGTGCGTGATGTCATGTAAGTGCCAATTCATTACAATCTTTATTATGTAATACTCATTCCGTGGCATATTTTGAAACTAATTTGACTGCAAGTCGTTGCTGCCTACGACAGCAACAACTTCCAGTCAAATTAGTTTCAAAATATTCAACAGCTTACCTGTATGATTGCTTTTTATGCCACATTGCCAAGCTATAGCTGACACATGAAAGACTGTGCCTATATACCGTGGCAGACACACTATGTTGAAACGTAAATCAAGACTGCCATCATAGGCTGTAGAAATGTATCAATATTTTTACTACTACTAAAATCTGAATATCTTTCATTGTCGGCATGATAAAAAGATAAAATATCAGTGAGAGACTATGGGTGGCAAATTCTATCACCTGGATGGTTAGTATAAGATAAGGTGAGAATTCCTTTAATTGATTAATTGATGCCATCCACGAGGAAACCATAACAATGTTGGAGATGTTCCAAAGCAACATTGTAATATGAATAACTAAGCATGAAAGAAATCAGAGATGGTAGGGATTCATTTTTACGACATGGTAAAACAATTTTCAGACTAAAGTTGAGGAATCCTAGTGTTGCTGGTCACACTGTCCAGGTCTGGTAACTCTCTTCAACTATAACAGTCCTTGTGTTAGAATTCGACTTAAAAGGGATCTGTAGAGTTTTAGATACAGCTCCTGACATACAGACAAAGACACACGCATAGAAACACACATACCCATGCTCTCCCATGCATGCATACACGCATGCAAGAGTATAATACAATATGCTCTTCCCTTACAGAGTGAGGGTAATAAGGGAAATAAGTGATACACAATTACTAAGCTATAACACATCATTAACCCTTTCACCAAGAAATTCCCTGTATCTCAATCTCAGTGCAAACAATCAGGAAAGCTGCTAAATATTTTTTTAATTAATCTGCCATAGGGAGCAATGGTTTCCATTGATATAAATTTCAAAATCTTCACAACAGAATATGCTATAGATAGTAAAGAATTAACTTTTTTGTAGGAATTGTCCCTGAAATGGTTAAAATACGATGCAAGGTGAATTGAGTATGATGACACACCTATGAAAATGTCATTAAGCAAAACATTATTTCCCTTTATGTTTATGACCACTAAAAGGGTTAAATATTAGGGCATACAGTGGTTAATTATATGCCAGTATTGCCGCTACAAATGATGCAGTTATTTAGAGCCGGATTAAGGCAATGACTAATGGGGTTACATCCCTGGTGGCTCCCAAAATAAGGAGCCCACAATTCAAAAATAATTAAAGCATCTTAGACATTTGAATCTGTAATCACAGTATCTTACTTTTAAAGTGATGTTATATGTAAGCTGTTGAATATTTTGAAAACAATTTTACTGGAAGCTGGTGGTGCCTTAGGCAACACCAGCTTTAAGGAAATTTTTTTTCAATATATTCAACAACATTTTAACACAAACTTATTATATGTGGTGTGGCAGCAGCAGCAACAGCCATTTCCTCCTTGACCCACCCGACCATGAGCCTCAAATATGCTTAATCCGGCTCTGCATTTATTAGCTATCAGTGATGCTCAGCAGATGCAAATCAAAAGCCTAATGTTAGCAAGCACAGCAAACCATGTGGCAACAATTAATTAGAACCAAGCATTCCAAATGTTTAGACGTTCAACTGTCTGACGACTTTTGGGGGATTTGAACAAGAATTATTAAATATGAAGAATCGTTGTTGTACATTTCCCAAACTAAATGGTGCAAGGTATTTTTACAGGCCTTTATTGATAACAATTTGGGAGAAAATGTTGTTAACGGTAAATCATTGTGAGAATTAAAATGTGTTGATGTTAAATATTTAATGCTAAAAATGCCCAAAATGGCATCTGTAATGGTTTTAAGAAATGTCCATCTGCAGACTAAGAGAAGACTATTTTTGAAAATGTATCATTGGAATTACTGGCTTCATGTCAGATCCAGTAATACTAATGGTACAATTTAAAAAATAATCTCCTGATCTGCAAATGGAGATTTTTATGAGAAATTTTTGCGTCAGAGTCACGGCCCTTGAATTTGTTATAATGTATTTGAGCCAATTGAACGAAAGATTTCATGCAGACAGAAGGATGGATGATCATCGCGATATTTCAGCTGACGGATAAAGCAGGTGAGCTAAAAATTAATAATTCTGTGAATGTCGGAATGATCCAACCCTATATGCTAGGCAAACAGTATGTATACCTGTCCTCACTATTGCCAATGCCACTGTAAAAGATAGTAACAACATTATACACAGGTTGACAGGGGATGTTATTAAATACTGGTTCGCGTTTTGACATAAAATCTGGTTTTGACACTAAATTCTAAACAATGCGTGTAGATATGCATGTGCACATGCACCTGTCTTCATTCACACACACGCAACTACGCACAGGCATACACACGCTCACATGATGCAGGGTCTAAGCATTGCCGCTCTTGCCTAAAACATTCCCTCTACTCTTCTCTAAACAAATTCTTCACACTTTCAATCCTGAAGTTGCAATATCTCAATTTCATTGCAATCTGTTGATTATTTTGAAAACTAAATATTAATTTCAAAATATTCACAGGTAGTTATGAAATTATAAATGATTGAATTTAAAATTGATATGTGATTTTATCGATTTCATTGTGATAATTATTTTCATCCATTATTATGATTTAAATTATGTTTCCATTAACTATCTGGACAGCCAATAATTGCAATGGACAATATTTCTGGACCTGTTGAATATTTTGACAACAATCTGACTGAAGGTTGTTGGTGGTTTAGCCACCAACAACTTGCAGTCAAATTGTTTTCAAAATATGTAGCATATCCAGAGTTAAATCCAATGTAAAATGTCGTCTCCAGAAATTCAGCAGGTAGACACTTAATGAGAGAATATACCATATATATTTCATGACAACACCCTATTTATAGAAGCGCTTGACTGCCTTGATATTTATGTAAAAATTGTGTTAGTCATATTAGTGTGGTAGGTCTAATAAAGGGAACTGACCTGTCACTCAAGTATCTGACGTCATAATCAACTACGTCATTTGTTGCTGAAAGTAGCGTAGGTCCGTAATGTAAGGCAGCAATGCTCCATCACAACATCACAAAAGTGTCTTATTGTTTGGCTTTAATTAATTTACAATTTATTAAACATTCTTTTGAATATTTTGAAACCAATTTGACTGGGGTTACTTGCTGCCATCATGAGCGGCTGCGATCAAACAAATTTATGTGCAGCACGAAGGTATGACAAAAGCATCAATAACGTTAGTTTTAGGAGATGATAACTATGAGTCATGTTGTCATAGTAAGGTCATAATGTTAACTTGAAATATTCCATGTTCTGTTGGAAAATAATCATAACATAGATGACCCTCGAAACGATTTCCGGTAGTGAAGAATGCAGTGTGTTACTGGGCATCAGATTTATCCTTGTTGCGTTCACACATATGGCGCACACACACACACACACACACACACACACACACACACACACACACACACACACACACACACACACACACACACACACACCATTCATGAATCCAGCCTATCCCTCAATCATATGATGTCACACTCAACAACATGACATGCAGGCTGACGTCATACTCTCATACTCAATGACGTCATGAATAATGTAACTAAGATCGTCACAAATGCTTAATTGATGACGGACTAAGCATTGTTGTACGAATTGTATTTCTTTGCTATTTAATAAACATTCTGTAAAATATTTTGAAAGTAATTTGACTGGGCACTGTTGCTGCGATAGGCATACACACGCAAACATTAGAACAGTTTTCTGGAAATTGAGGTTCAGGTGGTTCATGGATCGACTGATCCCAACATGGGAAAAGCATGAATGGAGCTTAGCTGGAGATGTGTTGGACAGAGCTAAAACTGGATTCCTCCATCCCTATGGGATTCCTTATACGAACACACACACACGCACGCACGCACGCACGCACGCACGCACGCACATTTAAATATCTAATATATACAAAATAAGTATGTATATTATTTTCCATTAAGAATAATTACCTGGTCATTGAGAATAAGTCCCTGAACATGGTGAGAACATACTGCGGTTTCTCGTCTTCCATGACATCCCACGGTGAAAAATCGTAGCTGAAATACAGGTGAGAAAGATGAATCATTTAACGATTCACTTAAAGCCTTGATAATCTAGTTTGGCAATGCCGAGATAATTATACAGGTAATTTGTTGACGATTTTGAAACCGTTTGGTTTTGGATTTCTTTTTGGGGGGGGGGGGGGGTGTGTGTGTTGAAAATGATCATGTCAGCATGTTGGAGATTTCGAAACTTATTTGACTGGAAGCTGTTGCAACAGCAGCAGTTCTCAGTCAAATTTGTTTCAAAATATTCAATAGAATGATCCATACATCAAAAATTTTGTAAGAGTTACAATCAAAGGTTTGATACTTTGAACCAGAATTAAAAAGGTGCATATTCACATCAGATGCTTGAAAATAAAATGTCTCAAAATTTCTATACTTTTAAAGACTTTAATTGTGGACATAGACTAATGAAACAAAATAAATCTGAACATATCATGATGTCATTACGTATATACTAATATAAAGTTTTAGTTTATGAACTTGAATTAGAGGCACGAGTTGATCCTAGTTCAAATATGCAATTAAAAATGTATAGTAATTGGGAAATCATCATATGTATATTTAGCTGATTACATTGATGTACACAAATTAAGCTTCTAAAGGTATACAATTTAAACATCTCTATGCATTCTTCTGTGAATATTCACCTTTAACAGATGAAAGCAATCAGTGGCAATGCTACAGCTACTATCTTGAATGTTTTGATGGTAATTGAAACTGTTTTTATTTTTGATGAAAATGATATCATCAACTTAATTTACATTAAATAGTACTTTGGGAATGTTAGGAAGTATAATTATTATTATTATTATTATTATTATTATTATTATTATTATTATTATGTAGTAGTAGTAGTAGTAGTAGTAGTAGTAGTAGTAGTAGTAGTAGTAGTAGTAGTAGTAGTAGTAGTAGTAGTAGTAGTAGTAGTAGTAGTAGTTACTTTATGAATTCGGAGGAAGATACTAAATCCTCATTGAACGGGCCAATCTGTTGCACCTCTTCTTCCGAACATTGCCTATGATATGACAGCACTTCCAGCGCCACACGGTATTTCTGCTCAGACTTACGGATCTTATCATACAGCTGAAACATATACAACACAGGAGACAATATATTAATCACATCTGCCAATCGAAAAGTAAAAGCATAGTGGTTCAGTCTCACTCTTATACCCCTTGGGTATGTTTCTGATTTGTGATGCGATGGAGGGTCTGGGTGAAGAGTCGAGTACGACACTCTTGACTCTTGCTAGCTGCAGTTGCCAGATCGCTACTTTGGTAAAAGATGGCAAATGCATACCTACTTCAGCTGCTGTACACAACCTCTCCCCAGTCAAAACTCCTAGTATGCCAAATCACTGCTCTGGCCCATCATGGTAACTACCTATTCATTTTCCTGACGAAATCCTTATAAATTGCTGACAAGTTGTCTCATATTGCCAAAGTGTGTGAGACCGCTACCTTCTGGAACTATCCAACGACGACGACAACGACGACGACGACGACGACGACGACGATGATGATGATGATGATGATGATGATGATGATGATGATGATTACTGTATTCTGCCGCTGTAGTAGTAGAAACATCATACGGCTGCAATCAGTCCATATTCACCTTTGACCACCCGTGTCTTATCCTCAACCCAAACCTTTAGATTCATCAGGTCCATTCTTGATCGGAGTGTACCGAGTACTCTTGTCTTGAGGTCAGCCCGCAGCATGCTTAACACATTTATGCAAATGATGTCCTGTCCTAGCTTTATATCTATCCCCCAATATGGCGACTACCAATGCTCCCTGTGCCGATGTGTCTTTTGGCATCCTTAGCACATGACCAAACATGGACAATCTATGCTTGGTAACTTTTAAGGACAGTGGCGATGTATTATACAGAACTCTCCAATCCCCTCCAAAATATATGTTAATTAGTCTGGCATAGAGTGCTTGTCGGACTTGGCAGACAGGTTATCTAGGAGAGGGAAACGCCTATATCAGATATGGGTTAATCAATTGTGTTATACTTTGTTGGCTAAAACATAAATGGCATGAGTATCAAGCAATGTACAATTGAGCATACACCCAATATACAATTAGTGATTATGTTCAGATTTGTACAACGAGATGGAGATCATTATATGAACCCTCAGGATAGCCTGCAGAAAACGCATGCATTTTAGAGGAAACTACTTTCATGTTGTGACCTCATTAGCCAGTCTCCAAGCTGTATATATCCATCAATGGATACAAGACGTTCCGATGTAGAAGAGTGCCTAGAGAATCGGGTTATTATATTCAACGATCCAACGATGAGTCAACCATTTCCAAAAACTTGAAACCCCACATACACTCTAAACATTGTTGTCTCACAAGAGGGCGTCTACATGCTGCCAGAGAGAAACTAAATATGACGAAGTCACCGCTAATCTGTCGTTCGCACAATAAACAACCAGCCACTGCCACCGTGTAGGCAAACTGTTTCCAGCTTAAATTACAAGAATTTCAACAAAATACAATAGAATAGGCACATGAGTATCACTGAAAGAAAATCTGACTAATCTCTCTAAGATAATATACGGGAATATTCAACGATGGTTCATACCGATGGAGATAGGTGGTAGAACAATATGCTTTTCTATGTCAAGAATTTGCATGACCATCATGATAACATGATAATGTCTTTGCTGTACCATAAAAACGCAGGTTACTGGGCCGATACTGGGACTATACTCGGCCGCATTAGCCCAGTATTGATCCGGCCCAGTAGCTTGCATTATCACCGAACATAACGGGACCTCTGGAAATAATTTCACCCGGGTCAAACATTGAACATAACCGTAGAAACAACGCAACCTACACACGCCAGAAACAACGTTGGATCAGAGACACTTATATAGAAAAGAAGAATCTCTAATCATACGAAAGGACACAACAAATACTTGGATTCTAGTAAAGAGTTAATTTGTGGACACGATCATGAATTACTCCCAAGCAAACCCTCTCATTGAAGCGGAAAGGAAGTCTTACACTGGAAAGGAAGCTGGCAACACCCTTTAAAGAGAATTCACAGAAGACAAAAATTTGAAATGATAAAGGAGAATAGAATAGGTAATGAAAGAATTAAAGAATAACCCACGAACCAAGATAGATGCCCAGATCGCATGACAACGTCCTTGAAATTCGCTGAACTGCACCAGGCCATTCAGCGCCCGCCTCCTCTTCCTCTGTCTCCTCCACCCCTCCTCCTTCTCCCCCTCCTCCACCGGGACCCCTCCCCCAAATCAGACATAAATTAACATCCAGGACCCATATGATCCAAGTTTCTCAAAATAGGAGCATGAGGATGAGGATGAGGAGGATGAGGAGGAGGAGGAGGAGGAGGAGGAGGAGGAGGAGGGGGAGGAGGACAATAACGAGGATGACAACGACGGTGACGGTGGCGGCGACGACGACGACGACAAGCGTCTGATGCAATGGCATACCTTAGCATGATGAAGAGCTAATCCACAATATATTGCAAAGGTTTCAAATGATTCCTCATCCGCTTTGTTGAAAGCGCCATTCGCCTTATTTACCATTTGCACGACGCCAATAATGCTGAAACAAGAAAAAGAAAACATATAGTGTGTTTTTAATCAAATCTCCGAAATATAATTCTAATGACATTTGAAAAAGATGATTAACCCTTTGATGGCTAAATTTGGTCAAGAAAACCGAAAAATGTTGCTTAGTGATTGTCTTTTTCATGCCAAGAGAAACGTATTTTTTAATTTACCACTGCAATGACTGGCTCTGTTATCAAGCCAGTTATTCCAGCAGTCAATTAAAAAAAATACTCTTCTCTTGGCCTGCAAATGGACAGTCCTCAAGACCCCTGCAGAGGTCTGTTTTGGTAGGTTTTGCCATAAAATGGTTAAAGATCGTGGAACCGTTTAAACCTAATATAAGACTAACGATGCTTATATTGTATACACGCTTTCATACAAAACTTCAAATGCTAGCCACAATACATGAATTTTATGCTAAAAGCTGGAATTTTAAAGCCTATTACTTTAAAATACATGAACCAATATTTCAGATCACAACGATCCCTTACCGTAAATATATTGATCAACATTATTCGAAACTGCAAATATGAGCATTTCCCCAGTAGATATTGCTAGTTCAAATTATCATAGTAGTATCTGACTAAAGTAAATAATAAAATCCTGAACAAAACAATTAAAATTTTAAATCTTTATGTGAATCCATAATAGAGTGATCGATTTCTAGCTACCAGAATCAAAATTTCAAGACAACTTTACGTAAGCTGTTAAATATTTCGAATCTAATTTGACTTGGGGTTGTTGCTGCCTAAGGCCTAAGGCAGCAACAGCTCTCAATCAAATCACTTTCAAAATATTCAACAAAGTGTTTATTAAATTATAATTTCATCATATATATTGCAATTCGTACATTAGTGAGGGACTTTTCGATTTTTGCAACAGCTCTCTTTGTCATTATTATTGTGACATCAGCTAACTAGTTACGCAATTGATTATGATGTCAGATACTTGAGTGACAGGACGGGTCGGACCCATCAGCTACGTTTTCGCCTTTCCGTTGATACGCACCTTCCTCTTATATAGATAGGCATGCATAAAATTGATTTTGTTCGATAGCCAGTCTGTTGATCAACTGTCCTGGAAAAAATAAAATACCGGCAAATGATTTGTTAGTCAAATACAAGTAAAAAACTAAATTCAATTGTTTTAATATTATATTTTGATTAATGGTTCACAATAGATTCATAAAAGGGACTATATTATACAAAATTACCCCTGAAATATTATACTTTATACACTGAGAAGTACAATTATTATTATTATTATTATTATTATTATTATTATTATTATTATTATTATTATTATTATTATTATTATTATTATCGTGCCTGTTAAATCTGGCATCTTGATATGCATCGGGAATATTTAGTACTTCGCCTGTAGTGGCCACGTGGCCGGCCACGCCTTTATCTATAGGAAACCTAAAATAAAATGAAAATAAGGTTATAAAAATAACGAGGCCCCTGTGTTTTATTTGACTTAAACTTTGATTTGGTTGATTTTCCAGCTATATTTAGTAGAAACAGTCCACAATGGTGACAGTAATAGAAATAATTGTTGTCGTTTACCTGGGCGCACTAGTCGACATTTTGATCAAATAGTTCTATATTGTCCCGATGATTGTCAAGAGACGTGAAAACCATTCCTAGCAATCTACGGAACATTGGGCTACTTGTGAACTTCAGATTGATACCATCCATTTTAATGAATAAGAAAACTACATTTCCAGTTTTACAATATCTCATAGCTTATACACAGAGGAGTGCGAGCTCTGCCACTCAAGTATCCGATGTCATAATCAATTACGTCACACGTTAGCTGACGTTACACTCAAAATGACGAAAGCTACTCTTACATTTTCACGAAGTTTGCGCCGAACTACTACGAAGTGTAGATCGGGGGGGGGGGGGGGGGGAGTTCGGGGGGGGGGTGGTGGTGTTAAGTCTGGGACAGATCGGGACATGTCGGAATGGTTGCGAGGGTAGGGAGAGGTCGAGAGAAGTTTTAAAATGTTTAAAACCTTCGGGATAGTCGGGGCACAGATCACGCTTTGTTTCGTGGTGCAGTCATGAACTCTCACGAAGTATCACAACACGTCTAGGATAGTTTCGCGACACTTCTACGAACGTTCACGAACTGCCACGAACTCTCACGAAGAACCGCGAACTCTCAAGAACTCCCATGCACGATGCTACTACGAACTCGCAAAAACCGGCAAGAACAGGTCCGAGTCGGTACGATCCGCATCACGAACGCGCGGACAAACTATATAAAACAGGGGCCGGTTCCTTCATTCCACTGTTACACACCGATGCTGTTTAAAGTTTTTCTCTTGTCCATCCTTCTGGTTAAATCATATGCAATGGTTAAAACGTGAATGTTCCGAATAGTTCGGGATGGATCGTGAGTCGAGTTCGTAGTACTTCGTAACAGTTCGTGAAAGTTCGGGACACTTTGTGACAGAGGTCAATGCCCTCAAAAAAATGTCCCGAAGTGTCCCGAACTTAGGTTTAGGACACATCGCGAGACTTCGGCGCAAAACACCGTGAATGTGTAAGACTAGCTGTAGTTCCCTCAGGAAAATAGAAAAGTTCGTCATGAAAGTGTACGAATTGCATGTCTTTGATTAATTTTCAATTTTGAAAATAAAATCACCGGGAGCCATAGGCAACAACAGACGCCAGTCAAATTAGTTTCAAAACAGTCAACAGCTTACCTGCATGGTTACCTTGAAACACTGATTCTGGGAATTCAGATTTTAATGTTTCACAATCAAGTCAAATTAGTTTCTAAATATTCTACGTTGCGATGTTACTGGTACAGATGTCAACACTCACTAATGGAGAAAACTTTGGTGCAATGACCTTCAGGCACTGCAGCTCTAGTTCAGAATTGTTGTCAATAATTTGACGAGTAGTACTTCGGCCTCTTACTTAAGTCTGGGGCGAGTGAGGAATGAAGAAGCTATTTGGAGACATGGTTGCCCTCAAGTCATATTATGAAGATCCGACTATTGCTATATGCAGAACACGCCTCCAACCCTGACCATAACATGATTGTGATTCAGTAACCTGGAGCAGATAGGGATGTCCTCCTCACCACACACTACACCCATCTACAGTGGCCGGAGCTGCAGTTTTAACATTTAGATCTGTAGTTCGGGCAACGCGAAGCCGAGCACATGAACTGGGAACTGAATTGTGCAATGCATTACTCGGCGTTCACACACGTGATGATGGTGGTGATGATGATGATGATGATGATGATGACGGTGATGATGATGATGATGATGGTGGTGGTGGTGGTGGTGGTGGTGGTGGTGGTGGTGATGTTGATGACGATGACATGGCGGGATTCAACCAGTGCACAATCGGGATTCTGTAAAAAAAAGCATCTCACTGTTCTGCTTGGTAGGATAAAGCAGGGGACCAGTCTGCGATCGCTTAACTAACAATAGCTCAGTAATATAACTTCAGAGGCAGTTATGACATTCATATCTGTAGCCAACCTAACAGCCTATATGGCTATGAGAAGATTGAATGATCATCATCACCCCTCACCCACCCACTCCACCCACCTCTCCTTCTCCACCCAGCACCCAGGTGTTCTGTTTCAATATTTCGACGATAATGCATTCCTATGTGCCTGTTTCCAGAATGTAGGCGCTATACAACAGAGGCAACAGAGAAACAATGTGCATCTTGATGTGATAGAACAGAATAAAAAAGAAATTAACAAATTCTGAATTTCTGAGATATTTTACCTTACGCGATGACATGGCAGAGAAAGAGCATTATAATACGAAGTCAGTGGTATCTATAACATCTATGTATAACACGCACGCACGCACCCACCACCCTCCCCAACGCAAAAGTTTTTTTTAAATTAGCGACACAAAGTGACAGATGTTTAACATATATGGCAACATGTATACCCTTAATGATACCGGAATTTGAAACCACATATACATCTTTTCTGTAGGTGTTGTAGGACATTATTTGGCCTCTATGAGAAATGGCTACCGTACTGATGAACACGAGTCTAAATAAGAAAAATTAACAGACGGATCCAATCAGTCACTCAGGTATATGACGTCGACATCAAAATATGGCACCTGTTAACTGATGTCACAATCATAATGACGCCATGAAGTCGAAAAGTGTTAGGAACGTGTATATGACGTGTATCTCTTTAATGGATCTTTCCACTTTATTCATCCATCATATGACGGGCGTCATGATTACCTACGTAATTGATTATGACATCATCATACACGTCCGTTAGTTGACTACGACGTTATATGATTGATCGATAAACTGGATTCATTAAATGTCACCAGATTACCTGTTTGTGGCAGTAGCGGATTATAATAGAGGCGTCAATGGGGGGGGGGGGGGGGGGAGGTGGGGGGGGGGGGGGGAATAGTAGTAATTGCTATTACTTTATGAAAATAAATTGAGTGAATAATATGTTTTATGCAGTTTCTCTTTTTGCAAACGAAAATAGCTGTCTAGACAATGATAGCCAGAGTGCTATTTTCCGAATGTAAAAAGAAGAACTGCTTAACGGATATGGTAGAAACTTCGTAATTTGCTATGTTCTCTTGAAATACAGGAGATGCCATCTGAGAACATCTATAGATTTCAAACATTTCCAGGAGAACCCCCCAGGGACAAACCCCTTCTTGTTTTGATTTAGCTTTTCTCCCAAGCCCAAAAATATACATTGCCCTCAACCCGGCAATGCTTAATTCGGCACTGGTTTGTGGGTGTTAAAATTGAAATTGGAGACTAAAAAAATTTAACAGGTTAATATACTTAGGACGCGTTCACGCTAGAAAGTGAAGTATGGCCGTTACTCCGGGTTAAATCTCTAGTGGAAACGCTGACTTAATTACACGTGTATGGGATATCGTGGCTATATATTTGGTTATATAGGCATACATCGTTCAATAGACTGATTGATCATATTCGTATATTTTAAGCAGACCATTATTTATTTGAGGAAAATGGTTGGGAAATCATTCCATAACCATTTGTGTCTGAACAGATAATCCAATGAACAAGAGGTTGTAATTTGACTTGAAGACACTAGATGTGTGCATGCATCTTCGTACGCACTGTGTATACATGCAAAAGCAACGTGTAATAGAAAACGCAAAACCCACGTAAAGCGCACATTTATAACAATGCAAATACACTGAAGCTTGTGCTGTTTCTGCTGTCACCACTGCACCTAGCTTGCTGCGACTGCTGCTGCTGCTCCTGCTGCTGCTGCTGCTGTTATTGTTGGTGTTGTTGTTGTTGTTGTTGTTGTTGTTGTTGCTACTACGCTGCACCTACTACTGCTACTGCTGCTGCTGTTGTTGCTGTTGTTGTTGATGTTGTTGCTGCTGAGGCTGTTGTTAATGTACCGCTACCGCTACTACTACTACTACTACTACTACTACTACTACTACTACTACTACTACTACTACTACTACTACTAATAATAATAATAATAATAACGTTCATGAAAACACAAAGGATTTGACCATTGTGCAAATGGAGCCATTGAAATGTATTTAAATAAATATTAAAATTGAAATTAAATTTTAACGTAATAATGAGGTGCAGATGGCAACCTTGTTAAGAGATTTCTGGAATGGTAAATGGTCGAACACGATTATTTCAATAACCGTTACCAGTTTGATGTTGAAATTTTTAATTTACAACTAAATTAAAAGATGAACTGGTGTTCATTTTTCAACAAATTTGGTGTAAGATGTTGCTGTCTGAGAATTGTTGAAACACGTACACCAGTTTCTTTGATATTGACATAGTTAAAGATAGAATATTGACATCAGAGTGGTAAGCCCTAACATTACCATGTATTAGTATACGATTTGTCCAACGGAGGGATCCGATCTGCTCATCAAGTATCTGATGTCATGGACATTTATCAACTGGACCTTTCCAGTTTTAGCTATGCCCCGCCCATCTCGAGATAAGCTCCACCCACACCTCGCCCGTGTTGGGATCGATCGATCTCTGAACTCCCTGACTATCACTTTCTGGAAAACTATGCAGATAAGCTGTTGAATATTTTGAAACTAATTTGACTGGGTGCTGTTGCTGCCTCTACCAGAATACAATTCGTACACCGTGTCGGACTATTAAGCGTTTAAGGCGGACTAAATCGGGTTATTCATGCTGTAATTGACCATGGCGTCATGCTAAAGGTCATGTAGTTGATAATGACGTCATATGACGTCATATGATGGATGGATAAACTGGAAAAGTCTATTCGTACACTTTCGTGACGGAGTTTTCGATTTTCGCGATGATGCTCCTTCATATTAATTGTGCCATCTGCTAGCTAACATGTGACGTATTATGATTATAACGTCAGATACTTGAGTGACATATCGAATTTTTCTATTGTGTTCTTCGTGTTTATTGTTAGTATAGTATCGGGAGAAAATTATTATCCACACTTTTGGTTATAATATGCAGACACGGCATCTCTAGGAAACAACGACCAATTGACCTTTCCAGTTTTAGCTGCTGCTCATCCGCACCTAAGCTCCACCCACACCTCGCTCGTGTTGGGATCGATCGATCCCTGAACTCCCCGACTATCAGTTTCCAGAAACTATACAGGTAAGCTGTTGAGATAATTTGAAACTAATTTGACTGGGTGTTTTTGCTGCCTATGTTTGCTAAATATTAACGACATACAACTTGTACAACAAAGCTTAGTTCGTCACCATTTACGCGTTTGTAACGAACTTATTTACGTCGTTCATGACATAATTGATTATGACGTCAACCTACACGTCACGTACTTGATCATGGCGTCATCTGATGGATGGATAAACTGGAAAGATCAATTATATGTTAATGTTAATTCATGAGGAAATTGTTATGGTTAAGACAGAGCAGGTTGTTTTTCTCTACACATAGGGCCACGCTATTTTGAACTTTTACTCTATTTTGTCAGAGTCCAATTTCATTGATAAATTGTTTTCACAGAAAGTACTGAATGGATTCGACCGGTCACTCAAGTATCTGACGTCATAATCAAATATATAACATGTTTTCTGATGTGACAATCAAAATAATGATCGCCGCGAAAATCTAAAAGCGTCCGAATCGCATGTCTTTCGTGAATTTACAATGTAATAAACCATTGTGTTGAATATTTTTAAACTAATTTTTCTGGGAGCTGTTGCTGCTTATGGCAGCGACAGGTTCCTGTCAAATTAGTTTCAAAACATTCAACCGCTTACATGTTTTGATACCTTGAAATCGATAATCTGGGAATTCAGCGTCCTGGAAACTGTTAACCAAACAGGCAATGAACGTGCCGTGTCAATCATAATGCTGTCAGGAATATGTTGTTGAATATTTTGAAACTAATTTGACTTTGACCTGCTGTGACAGGTTTCAGTCAAATTAACTTTAGAATATTAAACAGCTTTCATGTGTAATTATCTTGAAATTGGTATGGTGAAATGGTTTAAATTGTGTTCACGTCCGCTGATAACGCGGCTTACCGGGCCGGTATTGGACCAATAAGGCCCGATATTGGCTATGTACGTCCCAGTAGCTCGCGTTATCAGAATGTATGCACAATGAATCCCATTTAAAGGTGCGTATTCACAACAAGACGCTTGAAAAAAAAATTGTCAAGATTGTATACGTTTAGAGGTTTAGTTTATGTGACTAGATATAATGAAACGACATAAATCTTATCATATGATCTTTTCTTTACGTATAGATTAATATTAATTTTTAGACACGAGTCCCTAATTCAACTTCGCATTAACAAAAAGTATAAGAATGTGTACGGAAGATTTCTTTCGTCTCATTGCATTGAGGTGGACAAATTAAGCATCTAAAAGTACGCAATTATAGCACTTTTATTTTCAAGCATTTTGCTGTGGATATGCACCTTTAAGGTAAATGACACGCCTCGATCTGCCATTGAACCTTTCCAGTTTTATCTATGCCCACCCACACCACGCTCATGTTGGGATCGATCGATCTCTGAACTCCCTGACTATAAATTTCAGGAAAACTATGCAGGTAAGTTGTTGAATATTTTGAAACTAATTCGACTGGGTGCTGTTGCTGTCTAAGTCAAATTAGTTTCAAAATATTCAACAGCATGTTTATTAAATAGCAAAGACATACAATTCGTACGTGTCGGGATATTAATCATTACATACGGACTATTTCGATGATTATGACCTCAGCATACACATCGCTTAGTTGATAGTGACGTCATATGATGGATGGATAAACTGGAAAAGTGAATTGAGGAATCCCACCTGTCACTCAAGTATCTGACGTCATAATCAAATACCTCACATGTTAGCTGACGTCATAATCATAATGATGTAGGTTCATAACTAAAGTAGCTATACTCCGTCACAAACGTGTCTGAACGGGCATTTCCATTTTAGCTACGCCCCGCCCATCTATGGCTAAGCTCCGCCCACACATCGCTCGTGTTGGGATAGATCGATCTCCGATCTCCCTGACTATCAATTTCCAGAAAACTATACAGGTAAGCTATTGAATATTTTGGAACTAATTGACTGGGCGCTGTCAAATTAGTTTCAAAATATTCAACGGCATGTTTATTAAATAGTAGAGACATACACTTCGTACAACATGTCTGACTATTAAGCGTTAGAGACGAGCCATATAGAAACAAAATGATTATGACGTCATCATACACGCCACTTAGCTGATTATGACGTCATATGAGGTCAGATTGATAGATGGATACTCTGGAAAGGTGAATGGGTTTTCCCTTGCGAATTAACAATTTAATAAACATTTAGTTGAATATTTTGAAAGTAATTTGACTGGGAGGTGTTGCTGCCATAGGCAGTAAGACCTCCCAGTCAAATTTGTTTCAAAATATTCATCAGCTTTCTTGTAGGCCTATAGACAACTAAATTCTAACACTCAGCTCTACACAATCTCTAAAGTTTCGGGGGAAAATGTGCAGTTCTAATAAAAAAAGATTCTGCAGTTCTAAACTTCTAAAATATATGTTATACGCCTATATACATGCATTTATGGCTGACTAGAATAGAAAATAACTAGGTGACAGATAACAAATTCAAACTGTGGCACTAATTAAAAACAAAAAATAACGCGGCAAAGAGGGAGGGGGGTGGGGTGGAGGCATAATAGCAATATAATGAGTGGTCATACAAGTCACCGTCAAGGTCAGTCACGAAAATACCCCCCCCCACCCCCACTATATATTTATTTTTATAACTCGTACCGGAACACTTGATCAATACGTGGTTACCACTCGTGTAACTGATGACAAGCCACGTGAGGTATTGAAAATACAATAGCTTTCAAAACTATTTGAAAGAAATGCATTGGACAAAATATGTCTAAAACGCCACAAGAATTAATGATACTGTGCAGGTAGAAGTGATAAAAGTTGTCAAAGTAAACGGAATTACTAGAAGCATTTTTACAATTACAGATTAATAAAACCACTAAAAGTGCAAAAATATCCAAAATGTAAATAAAAAAGAAAACCTGATTTCTTTTTGTAAGACGGGATTAGTTTCTGTAATTTCGCTTGGCCCGGTATCAAAGATGCTAGCGTAGAGCTCTTGTGTCCGGTTGTCAACCAGAAACAGGGCTGCCCGATCCGCGGTCACTAAGCGCTTGGCATACGTCTGGCAGGAATAAGCAATGACAAAGATGCAATGAGATATAATTGTTTGCCTAAAGATAAGGTCTATCCTTCCTCCCTAGTGCAACAGAGTCAATGTGCGAGTGAAAAAATGTCTCAATTACGGTGAGTAAATTGATCAAAGTACGTCATATAGGCCTATATTATCGGAGTTTCATCGTGAAATTGATTTCAACACTATCCGACTTTTACACAGACTCCACGTCGAGGAGTAGTCGGGTCGTGAACCAGCCTTGCCTTCAGTTGGGAACACGTTTTAAAATGGTTTGCCAAATCTGCAAACTATTGACAATTTGTTGTTTTGGCATTAATCATAGCATACATTCATATAATATAAAAACCGAGAAAAGTCTATTTTTCACGCGCAGAGCGCTCTGGATCGGGTTTCCCTACCGAATGCAAGGCTGACTATCCCCCTTATTAATGAAATGGTAGGCCTAAACGCCCCCCAGAAAACTGCCTAGATTATATAAATTTACAACCGTAATGGCTCGGGATTGGTCCACTACCGTCCCAGTAAACCGCATTATCAGGGTTTATTTTATGGTTACATACGCATGATTGTCACGTGACTTTCATTTGAACTTAACAGTTATAATCAATTTCAAAATGCAATGCGGCGGTGATTCAAGTGAAAATTTAATGCGTGATAATAGCCATTTGAATAACCATGCATTCTAAATCGTGTTCTAGGCCAAAATAACATACTCTATATTCCTTAAATCTTCTATCAGAATTGATTTCACGGAAGAAGAGAGAAGAGTACAAGAATGTAGGCCCTACTTTGATAACGCAGGTTACCGGGCCAGTATTGGTCCAATACCGACCCAGTAACCTGCTTTATAAGGGTACCCAATGTTAATATCGTCTGCCACTTTCGAGCGATCAATGAGACATTTTCTAATTCGCACATTGCATCTGGAATCACACACACGGCTGAAAAAGAGAACATATTCAAAGAAGTTTTCTATATCAAACACAGCAATAGTCAATCCCCCAAACCTGACCTGATTTCTCGGTTTGGTTCATCGCCGCCTATGCATTCCAACCTGTTCCCGACGTCGAAGATGCGAGCGTACAGCTCCTGGCTCTGATAGTCCACCAGGAACAACGAGGCGCGGTCCGCATTGACTAGTTTCTGGGCAAAGTTCTGAAGGGCCAAGTGGGCAGATACAGTCAATAAAG
Source organism: Chaetoderma sp. LZ-2023a (assembly GCA_034401795.1). Classification (NCBI taxonomy): domain Eukaryota; kingdom Metazoa; phylum Mollusca; class Caudofoveata; order Chaetodermatida; family Chaetodermatidae; genus Chaetoderma; species Chaetoderma sp. LZ-2023a. The sequence goes on from CM067373.1 coordinate 70,545,583, forward strand.
CGACAATTATCAATGTATTTTGATCCAAAGCTGATTATGAATATTTGTTAGACGTTTGAGTGTGTGTCATTGAAATAAATATTATTAGGTCAAATTTGTAAATTTCTTTGAAGATGTGTGTATGTGGTGTGGGCCATGGTAGGCATATATGGGTGCTGGTGATGGCGGTCGTCGTCGTCGTCGTGGTGGTGGTGGTGGTGGTGGTGGTGGTGGCGATTGTGTTGGTGGTGATTATGTTGTTGGTGTGGTGGTGGTGGTGGTGGTGGTGGTGGTGGTGGTGGGTGTAGTGGTGTTAGCTGTGGTAGCTGTGGTGGTGATGGTGAGGGTGTTAGTGGTGTTGGTGGTGGCGCTGGTGGTGGTGGTGGTGACGGTGGTGGCGGTGGTGCCGGTGGTATGCATTTTATGTGTTTTATGAGGACATAAGTTTAGCTGCAATGGAAACGGATGTATCCGATCTGCCACTCAATCATCTGATGCCATAATTAAATACGCCACATGTTAGCTGAGCTGACGTCACAATCTAAATGACGTAGTTCCATCACAGGAATCGGAAGGTCTGTCGTGAAAGCGTACCGGTTTTATGCCTTTGAAGAATTTACAATTTGATAACCATTCTGTTGAATATCTATAAACTAATTTGACAGGGAGCTCCCAGTCAAATTAGTTTCAAAACATTCAACGACTTAACCGTATAGCTACATTGACATTTCGATACTGGGAATTTGGGTTTCAAAGTGACATTTCGATTAAAACATGCATAAAATGCGCGGAGCTTAGCTAGAAATAGGCGGAGATTGGCTAGAAATGGGCGGGTATAGCCAGAAATAAATCCCTTGATTTCAAAGTAATGCAATACGCCGAACTTATGATAATAGGTCACGATGAATTTGTTAAAACCGTAGCTGGATTACTAAATAGACGGTTAAGCTTTAACAGCGCATTAAACTGACCACGTTGCATAATTCCTCTCATCTAATGGCGATGTTAACCCCTCTTGTATCAACTTAACCTGTTAATGGTCAAATTGACCCAAACAACTCAGCAATGGTCTTGAGGCATGTCTATTAGCAGGTCAAGAGAAGAGTAATTTTAACAATTAACCACTGGAATGACTGGCTATATAACCGAGTCAGCCATTCCAGTGGTAAATATTCAAAAATATTCTTCTCTTGACCGGCAAATAGATACTGGGTACGTCAAAGCTTGAATTTTCTTTACCATTACCCATTTAACGGTCAAGTCGGTCAAAAATTTCAGAGGTAAATTGACACCCCAATGGTCTTCTAATATTAAAATTTCTTGAAGTGTCGACCATTAAAATGCTTAATTGATATAAGTAGTGTTTAGCGCTGTTGAAACAAAAGTGGTTAAACATCATATATCTAGCATTTTCAGAAAACTAAACAGGTAAGCTGTTGAAAATTTTTAAAGTAATTTGACTGGTTTCGTCCAGTAAAATTAGTTTCAACATATTCAACAAAATGTTTTTTAAATCGTAAAGACATACAATTCGTACAACAACGCTTATTCCGTTTTCAAGTATGCGTTCGTGACGTAGCCGGTACTTATCTACATCATCCATGACACCATTGATTATGACATCATCCTACACGTCACGTAGTTGATTATGACGTCATATTATGGATGGATAAACTGGAAAGGTCCATTATAATTCGGATTAAAGATGAACGAAAAAATAATCCATAGAAATAAAAACTGGCAAATAAACATATTTTCCAAAAAAGACCCATGTACTTATGTTATTGAAGTAACTATCTTACCATAATTTTAATGATGACTGTGTCCATGCTTATTATGTCTTGAAATATAGATCTGGTCAACATAAGAAAATATAGTGAGTCATGTGAAGTCCACTCACCCAGCCATCCCGTCCTCCCTCCCTCCCATCTCCTATTCACCATCCATCCATCCTATTATATCCATCCATCCATCCATCCATCTATCTGGCCAGCCAGCCAGCTAGGCAGCCAGCGACCCGGCCAGCCAGCCAGCCACACACCCACGCACTAAATAATCCACTTGTCCATACATCCGTTCAAACACTCATCCATCCATTCACCCATCCACCCACCCACCCACCCACCCATTCATCCATCCATCCATCCATCCATCCATCCATCCACTCACCCACCCACCCACCCACCCACCCACCCACCACCCACCCACCCACCCACCGACCACACACCCACCCACCCACCCACCCACCCATCCATCCATCCATCCAAACACCCACCCACCCACCATACATCCATCCATCTCCCATCCACCCACTCACCCACGCACCCATCATCCATCCATCCATCTTCAACATAATTACTCTCTTTCAACGTATCAACCATTACAATAAACAGCCCCCCCCCCCTCATCTCAGATATTGAAATCACGCCAGACGTTGACAGAGCAGTGACAATACGCATCAACTCACTTGGTGACAGTTAGAAGAAAATCGTTTAACTTCCGCTGCCTAGTTAAGCTGTGGTGTAACTGAAATGATGAAGGTTAACACTCATATCAGCCGAAAACGGCTTCTGCAGTGGTCTTGAGAAATGTTCATTTGCAGACCAAGAAGACTATTTTTTTAAATTTACCAATCGAGCCAGTCATTCCAGTAGTAAATAAAAAAATAGTCTTCTCTTGGTCTGCAAATGAACATTTCATGAGAAAATTTAATTTTTGAAACAAATTTGAGGGTTAAAGGGTTAAAAGGCGCACATTGACACCAGAATGCTTAAAAAAAAGTGTTAAAATTATATACTTTTAGATTCTTAACTTATGTACCTGAATATAATGAGCCGAGATAAAACTTAACATATGAGAAGAGGCAATGGGGTGAGATAGCTGTGCCTTTTCATTGTCCCTCCCAAGTCACGTGGTTTCGAGGGGGCGTCGCTTAATTGCAGATATATAGAGTGCCAAAATGGGCGTGTTCTGATGGGCATACATGTACAAACACGCTCACCAGAACACGCCAGTTTTTGACAGATTGAACCAATACACAATCAATTATTGACCGTGTCACTTTTTGTAATCTGCTCTCTTAATTATTGATTATTGGAGCAGGCAAAAGGGACAGACATATGTTCATACTGATTAAATAGTAATATCATTATATATTACGTTTTCCCCACGAATATGTAGTCGTATGCACCACGTAGTAAACACTTGTTAAGTGATGACGTATTTCGTAGTCCACCTGCTTGTTAACCATATAACCATGACATATCAGTACCTCAGTTTCAAGACACCAATACAGAAAAGTTGTTGAATATTTTGAAACTAATTTGACTGGAGGCTGTATTCAAACGATTATTCATTATATCATCAAGGATTTTTCCTTTTTTTGTTTTCAAGGTGTAATGGGCTATGTGAGTATTAAATAAAAAACTATGCTGTCGGTAAACAAACACAGCTGCCATAAAACACAATTATGATGTACTAAAAATATAAATATTGCATATTACATATTACATGTTCATGAAGTTAGACATAACAAATATGCTAATGATTTGTACCGGTAATTTCCATTCTTTGCATGAAAAGTTAATTGCAACGAAGCAGCGAGTTTAACTAAACACCATTTAAAGTTATCAAGCACTGAGTAGGAGGAGGTGGAGGAGAAGGAAATGGAGAAGGTGAAGAAGAAGAAAAAAAAAGAAGAAGAAGAAGAAGTGTTCCCTTTAGTGGTGCAAATCTGTCTAGCACGTGGACACATCAAACGCCCGCTGCCAAATGATAAATTGAATAAATAACAGACTCGCTTTGTCTGCAAGTGCTTTTAAAACTATAAGAAATATGGCATCCAATGTATTAATTAATATGATGACGTCTAAATAATTTACCATAGCAAGTTATTTAAAGTGCACATATGCCAACAAACAACAAAAATCACACATCCCGTACAATTTATACACATATTTCCCAGATAACAAGACTGTTTTGGACCAACATTGGCCCAGCATAGGTTATAATATCTGCCCCATGTTGGCTGTGTACATTGGCCCAACATCATTCTACATTGGTCTAGTATTGGCCCGTTATGCTGGGCCAATGCATCAACATTGGCCCAACATACATCATATAACTTTGGCTCAAGATTGACAGTATATGTTCAGCCAACATCATTCTGCTTATTGGACCACCATATTTTACAAATATTAGTGAACTATTAGAAAAAAAATTTATTTTTCATATGTACAATATATTTAGCAAATTAGCGAAGTAAGACACATTTAATGAGATGTGTCAAACATGTTTGCCAGGTACTTTTTTTTTTTTTTCTCTTGAATAAATGGTTACTCATACCAGAGAAAAAATACAAACACTTTTCTCTCCCCGAAGGTCAAGACGTGTAGGCAATTGTCCTGCCATCATTCCTCCACAGTGACTATCACTTTCGACTCAGAAGTCTAATCGTGACGTGGAAGTACTGCATGTACCCAGGTTTTCACTTTCAACTAAAAACTTAAATTGTGAATCTCCCTAGGCCCTGGTTTCTATTTTCAACTCAAAAGTTTAATCATGAAGATCCCAGGTCAACACAGCATTCGCGAGAGTGAAACAACAACATAACTCACTTAACTTTGATCTTTGCCAAAAGGCCAAGAAGAGAGTACGATGTAAAACCAAAATCTGTAAACGTTTTACCAGATTATCAATTTCTTAAGATGGGTTTTCACAAATTGAAATTATTAGAAGTATTTAGAGGCTATACCACATAGTTGTTTTTAGATATAGAACTGCTTTTGAAGCAATACACCCAATCGCTTTATCCCTAACACACTCAATTTAAGCTATTAAATACTGTAATATTGAGTTGCAGAGTTACCTCCCTTGAGAAATCAATTTTTTTAAACTCATATTTGCCATCTAATTGTCAAATACATTGGCTTACTGATTTTTGATAACAAACAGTAGGAAAATACATTGTCCCAACCCATGTATATAACCTTTATAACATACATTGGCTATAAGGTGTTACCAATGTTGGACCAACCATTGTAACTGAATGTGACTTTGCCACTGTTGTGCCAACGTTGGCCCAATTCATGTATATAACATTTATAATATACATTGGATATACATTGTTTGGCCAATGCTGGCCCAACAATGGCAACCAAACCTAATTTTGCCACTGTTATGCCAATATTGGCCAACACATGTAAATCTCATTTATAATATGCATTGACGATAAGGTGTAAGGCTAACGTTGGCCCAACAACAGTAACCCAACATAATTTTGCTACTGTTATGCCGATGTTGGCCTAAGCCATGTATATAACATTTATAATATACATTGGCTATAAGTTGTTGGGCCAACATTGATCCAACACTTCATTGCCAACAGTGACAGTGCCAACAAATAGCCAAGCTTGGCACAATACCCAATAGCCAAAGGTAGCTGAGCCAAACATTCATCAACATGGCCCCAACATAGTAATGTTATCTGGGTTATTGATAGAAGAAAGCAATCACCATACATCATCACAAGAAAAGTGGATTATTTGGGCACGATTTAACCCTTTGAATCCTAAAGTCCCAGAATCTCAAATTCAAATTAACTATATCAGTAAGCAGTTGAATATTTTGAAACTAATTTGACAGGAATCTGTTGCTCTCAGCTCCCAGTCAAATTAATTTCAAAATGCTCAACAGTCTGTATTAAATCGGAGGTTTAAATAAGTTTTCTTCAAATTTGGCCTTTAGGGTTCAAATGGCTAACGATAATTCACACAGGACAGAAAGAGTTAGAATTGGAGTATGTGTATGTTTAGTACCTCTGCATAGTAGATGGCCAGTCCTCCCCAAATCAGTATGTTAGACGTGATCTGCAGAAAGCATTAGTACGTGAATATTACTCATTTGCAATATCATCGGCCATTTCCGTAATTCTATACTCTCTGCATTCTTCACTGGTTTCCATAGTACATTTCCGTAACGGAAATTACCGAGGAGTTTCGAGTGGCATCGAGAATAGTAAATGCTGCTCACGAGAGCGGTTATTACTTGGAGTCAAAGGAAGGGGGTCCTTTAAGACATGTGCTAATAGTAATAGAGGAATCAATTTCTAGCTATGCCCCGCCCATTTCTAGTATGCATGGCCCACTTTAAGCATGTGTTTGAATCTATTTAACCACAAATTCCCCGAATCCCAATTTCAAGGTAACTATACAAGTAAGCTGTTGTAAATTGCTCTAATATTGTTTACAATTAATATCTAATTGTTGAAATGTTCAACAGAATGTTTATTAAATTGTAAGTTCACAAAAATATAAAATTCAGATACCTTCGCAATGGACCACTGCCCCATTCCTAGTAGAGGTCCGGCATTTTGATCGTGACGTCCGATGACAAGAGAGGGTCATGTTTGTTATGTCAGATACATTATTAACAGATCAGATATATCCATTGCTTGCCCCTATATGATGGTCGTTTAAGAATGGCTGTCAATCATTCTTGAAGTCTAGGTGAATATCATAGATCGATTATATGGCCCGTGATTGACTGGTTCTCGACATTTGTTGTAGAATTAAATTACGGAAAAGACCGATGTTTACAGAGTGCATCATTAGTGTTTGTCACAAGCACACAGTGTATGCCATAAAAATTAAGAATCATACATTTTAGTTTCAGATTCAATAACAATCAGCAATGAAATTGCCACCATGGATTCCATCATTTTAATCATTTAATGACCAAATTTGTTTAAAAAATTAAAATATTTACTCATAGAATGTCTATTTGCAGGCCAAGAGGAGACAAGTTTTGAAAATTGTGTAGTTATCAAGCCAGTCATTCCAGTGGTAAATTAAAAAAATAGACTTCTCTTGGCCTGAAAATGGATCACTACAGAGGCCGATTGTGGTGGCTCCGTCATGAAAGGGGGTAAAAACATTTTATTTTACTGCTCAATTTACACCCTGACATTATACAGCTGATAGCTGTATCGATAATACTTCTTTTAAAGTTAAAACCAATCAGATTGTTTTGAGAATATTCAGGATCGATCGGGATGCATGATTTTTCGATATTCTGATATATCAATAAATATTCCAAAATAGTTTTCTCGGCGCCTGTATAGGAACATTCAATAAGCAATTATTTAGATTTTCATGACCAAATTTATCCATTGAATAGTTAATAGTGCGGCCACTGTGTATTATTAACACACATGTGCTAGTCGTTAAGTATGTTAGAGTGAAAAGCCTGGCAACGAAGGCACACACTGATAGCATTCTGAAAAACTATTATATTTCTATCTATACCCCGCCCATTTTCAATTCATATGTATTCTTGACGAACTTATGATGGAGCTATACGTCATTTTGACGTTAGATACTTGATTGACAGATCGGATCTCATCATCGACTAATATATTTAATAATTTAGATTTTGCTATGGTACAAAAATAATTGTGAAATCATATTAAACCGAAACCTTACCAACACCACCCCCACCTTAACAAATGTTGGCTCAGAATTGATCATATATGACTATTGATCAGAATGCCATCAAAATACGCTCTCGCTTGCTGTACTGCCACCACCGCAACCAATCACACTGATTACCTGTGAATATTGCATAAACATTTCGGCTATGGACATATACCACGAACACGCCTGGTTTGTAACAAAACACAAGAACGAAATTATAATGCAAAACTTTAAAATGTTTCCAAAAAATAAAATAAAATATACTGAATAATTTGAACATAATTTGACTGGAGGATATTGCTGCCTATGGCCTATTTTCAGTCAAATTGTTTTCAAACTATTCAGCAGGTCCTGGGTTATTGTCCATTGAAATTATTGCATGGTAGCTTGTAGCAGCTAAAAGTTAAAATACACAATTTCCTACTTTAACACATATACCTGTCATTTACATCTGGGGGTATAATGTAGGAATTTGTAAAAGAAGAATATCAAGATGTGTAACATAGGTACCTCTTCATCATCTGCAGAAAAATATGGACAGCCGGCATGCCTGTACATTTCAATAACACCTGAAAGGAGAATTAAAAGGCTTGAAGGTAAAATAAAGATATCATCGTGCAATGCAATCATACGATAATGTGTTCTCAAAATGGTATTTCAAAGGCTGTGGATTTTCTTTATCCACCTGCTAGACTTTTATGCAAGGTGTATGAATGCCTGTGATCTCAGCGTTTCTATGTCAACCAGATCTATTGTGTTTGGATATCAACTTTGCAAAGTTGCTGGACAGGTTCAAGAATATTCTTCGCAAATGCTTTTCTCTTTAATAGTCTTAACTACTGTATTGTACTAAACGAATATAATATATAGATTTCATATCATTCATTTCCTGGCATGTTTCCATTATCTATATCACAATAACAATAATTCACTTTTTTAACATTGAGTTAAAGTTGCATATTACGTCTAGGCATACAATTTAAGTCGCTAAAAGTATACTATTTTAACAATTTTATTTTCAAGCAATTTTTGTGTGAATATGCAACTTTAAGTCTAAACTTAAGTTTAATTTTAAACTGTGGTCGCCACCATTTTATCTCCACAAGTGATTGTGCGTGACGTCATGTAAATACAATTCATTCTTTGTTATCAGAGTAAGGTTGCACCAATGTAGGGTATGGTTTGATGACAGACTGTGTCTGTAAATTTACTACCTTGGTTCGTTAACATTGACCAGGAACCATTAACCACTACCATATTCCTAAAACGGGTTCTGTTTGATTTGTCGATGCTTGATGACTGTGAGTTTTGAACCAATATTCTAAGCCCATCGTATTTGGCTTTAGTGTAGTCTAAGTAAATCACAGACAATCGCATCCATTAAAATATTGTTGAGTTTTATCATTCAAATAAGTTGTAAAATTTCATTCGGTGTTGCAATTTTGAAATTTTTGAGCCAGTAACCACGAACTGCGAGCAAAAACATCAGCACATCTTTCATAAGCGAAATGCAAAAAGCACAAAAATCAAGAACCAAGTCAGGATAAATATACTGACCACATTAGTTATCAAGAAAATACAGCCATAGCAAATGCAAACATGGTATATGCGGTACCGCATATGTGCGATATATGTATCAGGTGGGCAATTATAGACTGATTAGACTATGCAGTATCTAATAATACAGGTTAATATACTATTAATAATACTGGGTGTATATGGCCCAGTATTGGCTCAGTATTGGCCCAGTAGCCTTTTGGTATAATGGAGTCATTTCTTCAAATAGTTAACGCTTTCAATGCTATTTTATAGTATATTTTATAACTATGCTGGTGCTTCAAGAATGATCAAATCCATGATCTTTAACTTACTTTATTCATGTCGCCCAGTTTTAAATTTAATTTATTTACACTTTAAGTGTTTCAAATTTTGCCAATTTCATTTTCTCGATTTGATTTCTACAGACTCATGCTTGGACAAGGCCTTTCTTCCTTTTAAACATATTCATGATGATGTTAATAAATTTAAAGAAAGCTATTAATGTTTTGCATTTTTTATTTTAATAAGTTGAAACATTTTAGGGGTATGTGGGCGAACTTTGTAATATTTCTGAATATACATTCTTCTCTCCGCATTTATTTCAGGACATTGAATTTCTAGTGGAATTCGTTGCCCAGTACGTTTAGGGCGCATAGATTGCGCAAACATGCATGACCGGGTGCGATACCTGCATACCTCCCCTCTTCTATTGGTAGTCGGTTGCTGGTTCGAAATTTACAGAGCGTTTTTGATAGTTTTTCTGAGAGAGCGATTACATATTTTTCGAGTTTTAAATCTTGTTTAAAAATTCTATATGTGATGCATAATCTGAACAGAACTGGCCAAAAAATGCAGCACCATCAGTGGTAAATAAAGATCTCCGAATGCATGTGAATTTGCATATTTCCAAAACAAATTGAAACATACTGTTGAATATATTGACCATAATCACACTGCCTACCTGTTCCTTTAGAAAGTCACCATACCTCTTTAGAAGCCTTATCAAGATATACGGATTGATATCAACTGACACAACATATCGATTACTAGCACACCACTCTCCTGACAGAATGGTCTCACCTAATGCGCGACTAGTTTTGACCTGAAATTGTGGGTGTTGTCAGGCGCAAATATGGCTCAAATCATATCTGTGCCTGACGATGCCCAAAAGGTTGAAACTAGTCGTACAGTCGATGAGTTTATGGTGTCAATAATTCCTTACCGTACTATGACATATAATTTCTATATAACTGACAAAATGGCTGTAACTCTTCAATGCCACCATGTATACATGTAGTTTCTTGTGTATCAGTTTCATGGAGCATTACAAGTGCTGCAGAAAGGTCGTAATATTTCCCTATTTTCAAAGTAGTAGTATCTGTTACCAATGCGTCAGTTATATTCAATTAAGAAAAATCTAAGAACAAAGATTACCAAAAATGCTGACACAAGGGCTGAGACGCCATTAACATCCAGTATATGGATTATCTGCTCTATTGCATGGTCAAACACAATACTGCATATTTGAAACTGTACTGTTTTGATGGTATTGTAAACTATCATGTGCGGTATTTAATAGACCTTTCCGGTTTATCCATCCATCAAATGACGTCATAATTAACTACATGACGTGTAGGATGATGTCATAATCAATTACAGCATGAATGACTCGATTTAGTCAGTCTTAAGTAAATAGCTTTTAAATAAACATGCTGTTGAATGTTTTGAAACTAATTTGTCTGGTCCCTGTTGCTGTCATATGCAGCAACAGCACCCAGTCGAATTGGTTTCAAAATATTCAACTGCTGACATGTATAGTTTTCTGGAAATTGATGGTCAATCCCAACACGTTCAAAGCGTGTGTGGAGTTTAGCTACAGATGGGCGGGGTATAGCAAACGGTCGATTATGACATCAGATAGGCTCCTCGAGTAACAGGTCGGATCTATCCTATCTATTGCAAACAATGGTTACAGAGTTGATCCGGATGATCACTGTAGAGGTCAGAAGACCACAACACAAAATTGCGCTCCCTTTTAGCATGGGTTTCTATTAAATGCCTCATAGATTGGAACTAATTCATGTGTTTGCTTATCTGATTTTATACGTATCTAGCCTAGTGTTTGTACTGGTTGATTGATTTTATTGTTTGCTTGCAAGCTCTGCTGGCATCGACAAATTGACTATAGTTTGTCAGTTTTCATCAGTTGTACTACGCCTATTGTCTTTTATGGCCTTGGTGTAATTGGTCTTCGCATATTGAACCAGAATCTATTGTTCATTACTTTTTTGGTTGATATTGAGTGGCCAGCAAAAAATGTATGTATCGAATATAGAGCATTTTCAAGGCACACATTCACACCAGACTACTTGAAAATAAAATTGTTAAAATCGTATCTATTTAGAAGCTTAAATTGTGTATCCCAAATGTAATGAACTGAAATAATCTTAACATATGATGATTTCATTATGTTTAAATTAATTAAGTTGTGAAATATAATAAGGGACACGTATCCCTAATTCAACTTGGTAACTAAAAAATTATATTTATTTATACGGAATGAAATCAACTTATGTTTTCATAAATTTATTTCATCTCATTACATTGATTTACATAACTTAAAACTCTAAAAGCATACATTTTAACAATTTAATTCAATTTCAAACATTTTGTTGTGAATGTGGCCCTTTAAGTAAAATCATAGCAGCAGCAGAAGTTGTTATTTAGAGGCAGAAACATTGATGGAAGGGGAGACACACAGCCGTTTGAGTTTTGCAGTGGCAGGGCAGAGGAATTAGGTTTGTGTGATCATTGATTTAAGTGATCATGATCGATTATTTAAGAATAATCATGATTACTCGATTTGTCAGCCTATTACAAATTATCCAGACATAACAACAAAAGCATATCAATTACGAAAGGTACAATGATGTTTAGAAATGTCAATTACCAGGGCAAGAGAAACTATTTTTGAAAATATATCACTGGAATGCAGGGTTCGATTCTTGAACCAGTCATTCTAGTGTTACATTTTCAAAAAACCATTCTTCTCTTGGCCCCCAAATGGACAGACATTCTCTGAGCAAAATGTTAATTTTCATGACATATTACATTAAAGAGCAATTAAAAGGTAGACTTTGGAATATTTACACAAGTGTTATACCAACATTGGCCCTAACCATGTATACAACATTTAATATATACATTGGCTCTAAGTTGTTCGGCATACATTGCCCCAACAACTGTAACCCACCTATAATTGTGTGAGTGTTTGCCAATGTTGGCCCACCATATGTGTATATCATTATTAAGTACATTTATTATGGGTTGTTGGGACTATGTAGGCCCAACAACTGCAACCCAAATGTAATTTTACTACTCTTATGTCAACATTGGGCCAGCCCTTTATCACTAACAGCGACATTGCCAACCAACTGACAACGTTGGCTAATTGCCCCTTAGCCAATGGTGACCATGCCATCCAATGACCAATGTTGGCCCAACATAGTAATGTTATCTGGGTTGCTGCCTATGTTCTTGCCATGTACAGAAACAGCTTCCAGACAAATTAGTTTCAAGATATTCGACAAAGTATTGCTACATTATATAGAATTTATCATGGAATAGATAAAGGATTAGAAATGCGACCATCCAACCATATGTCTTAAAGAATCATCAGATTTAATATGTCATATAAAAATAGATGTAGTAATTGCCTATTTTTTAGACACAATCACAGATATTACGACATCCCTTCCATTTTGGACGTGCACGAAGATAAATCTGATAAATGTGCAACATTATTTACCCATAATAGACTTTTCCATTTTTAGCTATACCCCGCCCATCTCTAGCTAAGCTCCACCCACGCTATCATTTTCCAGAAAACTATACAGGTAAGCCATTGCATATTTTGGAACTAATTTGACTGGGCGCTGTTCCTGCCCATGGCAGCAACAGCGTACAGTCAAATTAGTTTCAAAATCTTCAACAACATGTTTATTAAATGGTAGAGACATACAATTCATACAACGTGTCGGACTATTAATAGTTAAAACATGTCAAATAGAATCATTTATGACGTAATGATTATGACGTCATCCTGCATGCCACTTAGCTCATTATGACGTCATATGATGTCAGATTGATAGGTGAATTGCCATGATAATGCATGTTGGTGGGCAAATACTGAATCAATAAGGCCCGGTATTGCCCAATGCCGGCTCGGTAACCTGCATTATCTAAGATTAGTCATCAGCTGTTAGTATTCAGTATTCTCTATCATAATATTGAACAGGATGATTGATAACTGTTGATCCATAGTTCACGTCATACCACATGTCTTTGTTGGGGAACGATAGAATTATAAATCTATAGATCTAACAAACAGCATAAGAGCTCTCAAAGGAAATCGTGACGATTGTTGAAACATACCTAAAGTCTTTCCACTACCATTGATGACGGGCTGGACGATGACTGATTGAGCATCACCTGGTGGTAAACCAGGGATTCCCTCAGGGTACAAAGCATCCTGAGATAGACGATGTTTAGATATTAATGTCGAAAATACACGAAAGCGAGTGAAAGTGATATATATATATATATATATATATATATATATATATATATATATATATATATATATATATATATATATATATATATATATATATATATATATATATATATATATATATATATATATATATATAGAGAGAGAGAAAGAGAGAGAGAGAGAGAGAGAGAGAGAGAGAGAGAGAGAGAGAGAGAGAGAGAGAGAGAGAGAGAGAGAGAGACAGAGAGAGAGAGAGAGAGAGAGAGAGAGAGAGAGAGAGAGAGAGAGAGGTGGGGGAAAGGTAAATGGAGAGTGGGAGTGGGGATAGAGGGAGAGCGATGCAGCGGAGGGGGGGGGGGAGAGGGGAGAGCGATAGGAGAGGGGATGAGAGAGGGAGAGACAGACAGAGGGATGGAGAGTGAGGAGATATAAGGAGATTGGGGAGGGAGGGAGGGAGAGAGATGGTGTTAATGTGCGCGCGCGTGTAATGCAATGGCAAAATAAATAAATGACATACAAAGTACCACAGTGAGCTAAAAGTAGAGAACCACATTTTGCGTTGTTTCAATGAGTTTTAATAAGTTCAGTTCTACACGCACTATATATAGATAATGATGCTGAGCTAAATGGATCGATTCATGAATTAAACACATGGCCACACACTAATTACTACGTCTGTCCAACGTTACTATGGAAACTAAATTCAAAACAAATACACAGGGCGAAGCTATTCAACCGCATCGAGTAATATCTTATCTCCCTCAGTGACGTTTATCCATTAACCGTTTTAATCTGAATGGTCTAATTCGAAAACTCATTAACAATTTAATAAGTATTCTATTGAATATTTTGAGACTAAATTGACTGGCAGCTGCTGTTGTTGTTTATGCTATGCTATTGCTGTTGCCTACCTAATGTAAAATTAGTTTTGAAATATTCAATAGCTTACGTGTAGGCTATTGTTATCTTGGAATTGATACTCTGGGAAATCTTTGATCTAGGGATTAACCGTTTGACTGCTGAGCTTTTGCAGAGGACATATTCCAACGGTTATATCTCTGGAACTGATAAATATTTTTTTAACAATTTTACTGAAAGTTGTTGGTGGCTAAGCCACCAACAGCTTTCAGTCAAATTCTTTACAAAATATTCAGCAAATCAAGAATTTTTACTCATTGAAATTATAGGCTGGTGGCTTACAACATCAATACCATTAAGAGATGCTGTAGAGAGCATTACAGCCGCAAATAAAGACAGCCGACCTCTGATTCAACCCAATTAATACAGGAAATGTCAGCTGCGGTTAGAAGTTGGTAATTTTGCATGAAGCGTCGTAAAAACCAGTCGTCTTAAAGGTTCATATTCACATCAGAATTCCTACAAATAACATTGTTAAAATTGTATACTTTTAGACGCTAACCTTGTGCGACTAGATGCAATGAGCCAAAATAAATCTTAGCGTATAATGATTTCATTCAGTTTAACTATATATAGTATTTTTAGTTGTAAATCTGAATAAGGGACATGTGTCACTAATTCAATTTCACAACTTAAAAAATTTTATTATTATGAAATCATTATAGGCTATGTTAAGATTTATTTCGTTTCATTACATCATTGTACACAATTTAAGCATCTAAAAGCATACAGTTTTAACAAGTTTATTTTCAAGCATTCTGCTGTGAATATGCACCCTTTAATTGCTGAATTTGGTCAAGGATATCAAAATATTTACTTATTGATTGTCATTTGCAGGCCGAGAGAAGAATTTTAATTTACCACTGAAATGGCTCGAGCCAGTCATGCTTTGGCATGTACACACGTGCAGTCATTCAATCACTCAGCACGTACAAACATTTGGAAATTTATAGATCCGTTATTAAAAGCTTTAGCAATTTGGAGTTTCAACCAAGCGTACCAAATACGGAAGCTGATAACGCAGCTTACTGGGCCGGTACTGGACCAATACCGAGTCAATGTGGCCCGATATTGGTCCAGTAGCGGCCCAGTGACCTGCATTATCATGGGAAGCGTATTAGGTGTACTTATGAGAGGCCCTATCAAAAATATTATATGGATGATAAATGAGTTTGTGTACGATAGGTTAGTGTTTCTTTAGGTCACGAATCGTCGAATTTGTTTAATAAAATTTCGATTTTCTCATAGAAAATATTCATTTCCAGACCAAGAGAAGATTGTTTTTTGAAAATGTATCACTAGCTCGGTTATCGAGCCAGGCATTCCAGAGGTTAATTTTCAAAAAATAGTCCCTTCCTGGCCTGTAAATGGTCATTGATCAAGACCGTTTTCGAGGCCGGTTTAACACTCAAGCTATCCAAAAGCTGCTTCAGCCGGAGGTCCGGAGGTCCATTTGGTCCATTTTCAGACCAAGAGAAGACTATTTTTGAAAATGAATCACTGGAATGCCTGGCTCGATAACCGTTAAACAAATTCGAACAGATTCATATGTAATCATGATAATTTAACACATTATTATGTCATATAATGATAGCCCATCTTTTGAGTTAGGCCTACTGCCTGGCAGATATCAAAATATGTTGCCACCTCTTTCAACACATAACGAACAATAGTTGTCTTTGATTTCGCGATGAAATAGCAAATCACGATTCAATACAAAATCGCCTAGTTAACCAAAACATCGAAATATCATCAGAAAACTTAATAAGACGAAATCTGCTGACGTATTAATTAACATAAATGTATACATCAACTGAATGTAGAATTTCATTTGATGTAAAATTGCATATTGTTCAAGACACGTTTTAAAGAAAATGCTTACCACGTTTCTTATCAAAAGATACTCGTGCTTAATGAGTAATAGGGACCCCTTCCCCCCCCCCCCCTTTCAGGTAGGCCTACCCCACAATCTCCCTCCGCTTCAAAGGTTCAAAATTTACAAAATATTCAATAGGATGTTTATTAAATTGTAAATTCATCAAAGACACAATTCGTACACATTAGTGATGGACTTTTCGACTTTCGTGAAGGAGCTACATAATTTAGATTGTGACGTCATCTAACGTATAATTATGACGTCAAATGGGGGCCTACTTGAGTGACAGATCGGATCCATTTATTGACCATTTATTGAAGGACACCGTTTCGGAAACTTTTTGAAACACAGCTTCATAAGCAATGTTTTCAGAAACATTTGGTGTAGGCTATGTATAGATGAAGACGACAATAACTTACAGCTAAACTGGTTTCGAAGTATATTGGTTTTAATTTAAAGTCCTTTAACACTCATATCAGCCATACACGGCTTTTGCCGCGGTCTCGGTTACAGAGCTAGTCATTAGTGGGAAGATTTCAAAAATAGTCTTCTCTTGGTTTGTAAATGGACATTTTCTATTAGAAAATTTCTTGAACAAATTCAAGGTTTAAAGGGTTTTAAGAGAGCATGTTTGGACAGCATTTGAAACGTTCCCACTCACCCGATACCCCTCGTTGAGCATGAGTGCGTTTCCCGTGTGTGCCACGTACGCCGCCACGCAAGATCCTTTGCCCACTTTCCGGCAATACTGTATGGCACTGTAGAAAGAAGTGTTACGAATCCAAACACATTACCTTAGTGTATTAACAGATAAAAATGTCGCCGTCATCGTCGTCGTCGTCGTCGTCGTCGTCGTCGTCGTCGTCGTCGTCGTCGTCGTGTTCATTTGACAGACACCAGTCCCCACTACATGCTACTATTATTGATTGGAAGATGGAAGTAACTGCCTGCCTGTCTGCCTCTGTGTTCGTCCGTGGGTACGTACATGTGTGAGTGCGTGCGAGCGCGCGTGCGAGGTTCCATCTGAAAACTTCTGATCCGATTTGGCTCACATCGTATAACAACAATTGCCGTTGTTATAAAAGAGCATTTCAAGACTTCGGCCGTGATCCTGATTAAGCAACCAACCGATCAGATCAAATTCCGAATATATAAATATCTCAGAAACTACTAGTCCGATTCGCCTCAAGTTTAACACAAGAATCATATAGCCGGACACCAAGAGTCCACAACATTGGTCGTGGTAAGAAATAATTTTAAAAAAATCAGAAAATGTGAAAAAAATCCGGAAAATAAGATAATAAAAAAGAATTATGACAAAAAGGTGAGTAGTAGTGTCGGGATTAATATGATACCACCTCCCTCAACTGGCCGCCGTTCGGCGATCCGTGGCCCCCACCGCCCTCTCAATCCCTGGGGCATAGGTTGGTGAGACATGTGGTTGGTGTATGCCTCTAGACGGAGGCCCAGGGTTGTTGAGACAGGTGGTTGGTATGCCTCTAGATGGAGGCCCCAGGGACTGAGAGGGCGGTGGGGGCCACGGATCACCGAACGGCTGCCAGTTGAGGGAGGTTGTATCATTTTAATCCCGACACTACTACTAGGCAAATGATACCACCGCCCTCTCAATCCCTGGGGGATAGGTTGTGGGGGCCACCACGGATCGTTGAATGGCTGCCAGGGAGGTAGTATCACACTACTACTACCAGGGTCTAAAGGCCCATTTAGAGACTAGCCTCCACAGTGATATACACAACTGATCGCCATCAACCACAGGGCCGGCCTCTCTCTCTCTCTCTCTCTCTGTTCTGTGTAGTCTCAGACAAACACATAGTCTCTGCCAGAGTTGCATCAGCATGATGGGACCACCATAGGGGCTTCCATCTACCTTGACAACGCTCACCTGGGAGGAGGCTAAAGTGATTAGCATGTGAACCACGGCAGACTCTGGCATGTTCACATGTTACGCAGAGAATCTGGTGCTGAGCAGGGGTTTCCAGCAGACAGCCACGGCCTACCCTCTCTACCCCATAGAAGTGGCAGACAGACTTGATCTCTTCACGTGGGTGAAAGCGGTCGTAAATGTTTCTCCACAAGGGGTCGGCCCAAGGATTGTACTGGGAGTCATCCCGGAAGTGCGCCCACTTGGCATCCAATATCATGGCAGTCTCAGCGCCCTGTGCCACTGCTGTAGACGCCAGCACGAGCAGTATGATGAGAATCATGGCTGTATATGAAGAGTTAAACTGAACAGAGTGAACCCCTCGAGAAATATCTGTGCCAGATCGAGCTCTGTTCCCTCCGGATTGATAGTGATCTTCATCCCCTCAGGGGCAGGGGCTAGCTGCTTCACTCTGCCGCCGGCTAAGAAATGTAGCTCTAGGACTATATGAGTCGTTTGCAGGCTAGTGAGTCCGACTCGCTGAAGCAGTTTAACACCATCTACCCGTAGGGTGCCCTCCTGGAGGTTAACAGCTTCTTCTGGTCCATCGAATGGATGACGCAGCAGGAGCTTTCCACCGGTAACCCCGATCCGGTGACCCACCCTCATCAGGGAGACACCTTCACCTATGTAGAGCTTTCCAACTGTCCCATCCTTTTTTACAACAGTGGAGAGGGGAGTAACCTCTATGCCAATGACTGCGGGAGGCCTATATAGGGGCAACCATGTTTGCCAGTCACCCCCAGGTCCAGCGCGGTACCACACTTCATTCTTCTCAAATATGGACTGCAGGGTTTTTGCCAGGGTCAATAGCAGGCCATCATGGGCCATCGGCGGGGCACCGCTCGAATGGGTTTTGACCAGATGAAAGATGAGGTCGTTATTTAGGGTGTTGATGTCTGCCACCTCTGCATCCGAGAGCTCAATCAGCGGCTCGAGGATGTACTTCCTCTTCGGGAAATCGTACCGAAACACGATCTTGTGGTCATCTATGTTGCGACCCAGGCTCTCCTACGACACATCCTTGAGGTCTGTGAGCAGCTCCACCCCATCACCACCAATGGGGTGGAGGGAGAATGCCTTTGAGTTTGCTTCATACTGTAGGGTGAATGACTTGCCATCGCTCTCTTCTATCTTGGCAGCATCAACTGCGTACACATCTGCCCGGTCAGCAAGACCAGTCGAGTGAGCAAATATGGGTTCCATAGCACGCTATAGGAGGGGTTTAAACAAGACATATAACCATGCCGATTGTCCGACTGCTGCTCTTCGGTGGTGAGAACAGAATATCACCCTCCTCTCTCTAGAGGGGAGACGGGTGGTACAGTACTGTGTAGAATGGGTCCTCTTCGAGGTTCCCCAGCGGGGCACAACATACATACACGCCGATGTGCTACATCAACCTCTGGGCAGTGCGCACAGCAGCTCACTGGTAGAAGTCGGCAAGGATGGGATAGAGTATCTCCCAGGTGCCAACAGCAACCTATGGAACACTATCAGTCCTAGCCTGTTCACACCTGTAAATCACCTGTTTGACAGCCCCTCCATTAACATATATGCCAGCACGGATCGGATATCGGACACCCATTTAGAGTTTACACCCTTATTACTCATTGACCTGACAACAACATGATATCACACCAGGAATATCTTACCTTTGCCGAGATGATGAAGAGCCAGCTACAGGGTTGCCCCTTCATGACCCCTGCATAGATAAAGGCCTTAAATGAACAGATGTCCGCACTGCAACAAGAAGGAGAGTGATTACAGCGGGAGAGCTGGTATCAACAGAACGCGAGCATTGCAAGGAGGCGAAGGAACAGTGAATGTTCCCAATACTGGCAGGCGCTCCTGGAGGAGAGTAAGCGGGACGATGCAGCAGAGACCGTGGACCAGGATGAGCCAGAGAGTAAGTGGGACGATGTCTTCACATCTGACGATGAGCCAGATGTCTTCACATACGACGATGAGCCAGGTGTCTTCACAGACGAGGATGAGCCAGATGTCATACAGTGGGAAGAAGAGATGGCGCAGAAGTGTAAGACCAAGAAAGCCATCCAGCGGCGGACCTACTATCTTGGTCATAAGGTGAAGTTCCAGATGTCATGTCTCAGAAAGCTACTGTCACCCGACATAGTGCTGGATGACCTCTGTCTAATAGACGTCTGTCTCGACACCAGAAAGCTGGCACGGTTCGCCAGGCTCTCCAAAATGTACCCTTCTAGGACTCATGAGCAGATTCTGCAGGTGATGCAGGTTTAATCTCCAGGTATACCATGGCAAAATCAGAGTGGCAGAAGCAACCAGAAATATACCCTCCCTGATGGCTGACGAGGGCGGTACCATTCACAGCTGGCGACTCCAGCAGATGGATACCATCAGACAGAATCTCGGCCATGAGGCAGAAAAGTACAGCAGAATGTGCAGGCGATATAAGACAGCCCACAACGTCCTCGCGCGTACAACCACTGCTGCGGGTGTGATTGGAGCCAGTGCTGGGGTGGCAGCTGTGACCACTCTCGCTACAGGGGTGGGGGCCATCGTCACCATCCCGCTGGGTGGCGTGACACGAGCCACCACTGTTTTGGCCACGGGCATGGGGGTGTGGTAGCAGCAGATCACAAGGAGGCTGGAGAAGCATGCTAAGTACGTGGCACTGGCACAGAGTATGCTACGGACTATCGAGGAGTCTGCCAGCAAAGCTCTCGAGGATGGCCAGGTCAACGATGACAGTCCAAGCCCTGTACCGCATGGAGAAACCTAAAGTGTGACAGCAATACCTCAAAAGCTTCAGCGGGTGGGTTGATGTGGAGGAGTTATAAAACGAGATGTTACGGCAAGGTCGCCTCGCTGGTCTCTGGAGTCGAGACGACTACAAATAGTGTGCTGTCTGTATGGTAGCTTTAAGAACACCAGTATAGATGGCCTTCCGACTGAACCTCATGACAGTCATCTGGATCCAACCACCCCTCCTGGGTACACCCTTGACTGGCCTGAGAGGTCTAAAAGGATGGTATGCCAGAGCTAACACCGTTCTCCATCGCAGTGGATGGACGGTCCCGAACCAGTTTCTCTGTCAACTCACAACCGCTGACCGCCCCATCACCATCAAAGATGCGAAGCAAGCTCATACTTGAATGGCTGCTCCAAGCCTCTCATACTGGAATCAGCAGCTGAACTTTGCCGTGTAGTGTGATGTGGAGTAAGTTCCACCCTGCTTCACTCCTATTCTGGTACTCCTGAAGCTGTGCTCATCGCCGGCTGTCACAGATTCAATGTGTACTTCACGGTGTGACGAATCCTCCATGAGCTGGGTGCAAGCCTCCCTGATACAAATGCCTTCGACCCACAGCTCAACAGTCATAGCGTCTCAGCAGCCAGTAGACTACAGAGAGAGAGAGAGAGTTCAGCACTCACCCAGACTATCGGTGGCATGGTGGTAACAACATCGGTCTAGGGGTTATGTACAGTGACCCAAGACATGAGCACATCACTGGCTTGTGGCAGAACTATCCAGATGTGTGGAAGTACTTTGTCCCACACACCACCTCAGGCCTCACACCAGCAGGGATCATTCGGATCAACCAGTCCCTGGAAGCACTATGCTACTGCCTCCTTACGGCACAGACACAGCTGCGGAATTCCATAGATGGAGTCAGCAGAGCAGAGGTTCAGGCCATATTCATCAGTCTCGTTTAGGATATGATCATCGTGGCCGACCCCAGTAGTCTTATTGCTAAGTTCCAGCAGGGGTTGCAGAAGGTCCATCGCAAACTTGACATTGCTATTTCGCCACACCTACAGTTGATTCTGAGCAACATGATCGTGAACATCGAGGACCTCCAAGTCAGGGGCTATAACAACACGATAGTCGAGGAGAGTTCCCCCAGTGTCCACGGCTTCAACACAGCCATCAACGCGCCTATGCGTAGTATGAGCCATACAGTCGTTCCGACCCTGACACTGCAGCCAGTCGCCACGGTAGCTCCAGGCGCCCTGACACTGCAGCCAGTCGACACGACACCGCTTCCCATGGTAGCTCTGCGTGTGATGTCAGGCCTAGCTATCGTGGCGCTCAGGATCAGCCTACTCCGCCGCTAGCAAATCAGCTATAAGACTATCCTGACTCTCTACAGTAGCAGTGGGGACCACGGTGAGACACTGAACCAGCTTGGCATGCCCTACAGCCCCTATACCCGCTGCCAACATGCACATCCAAGGGCTGGAGGGTTCGGCAGGGCATCCTTTTCTCAGCTTGTAGTATCGCAGAGCCTTGTTCAGCTCTGAGTCTTGTGAGGCCATGGCGGGCTGCAACTGCAGGAGCACATCTGATAGATACTTCCGATTCTTGTAGAAACCTTTAGCTCGCTGGAGCTGCTCGACGATACTCCCGCCCATGATAAAGTATTGAAGGAAGCAGATCTGTCCCTTGCCAAATCCTAGATAGAGATTCACAGCTATCAGCTCTTCTGTCAGCTCAGCACCGGAGAGCTGAGTGAGCTCATCTAGTGTCTTCTTCTTGTAGTCCTTCAACTCCCTCCGGAAGACATCATAGTACTTCTCGCATAGCATGACCCCGGACATGTTTAAGATGTCTCAATAGAGAGATGAATATTCCTGAGTATCAACCCAGCCACCTGGCAGACGCAGACTAGGAAGATCTTATTAGCTCTCTCGACAGGGGACGCAGACGTTTAACCGCATTGTATACTCAGTGCTTAAACAATGACGTCAACGGTACAGATTGTGAAGCAACTGTCCAAGAGCCAGGTGAGTCTTCAGAAGGTGGAGAACTTGCTGCGAACCAAGATACAGAAGTTACTGACCAAAGTAAAACCTCTGGCAGTCCATGTCGCCAGTAACGTGGCGGCGAATGTGGCCATGGTGAAGATGACAGGGGGAAATGAGGTTCTTCCTGCCGCCACTGCGGCTGTCCTCGCTACAGTGGTGAGTGGTGTGGCCGGGAACTGTCTCGGAATAACTCACCCCATCCCAAGGATCGCCCCTCAGTGGTGCCTGCTACACTGTTGCCGCCAAGATCATGGGTGAACATGTTACACTAATGGAGGTCGCGGTTCTAGGGCTAGCAACGAGTGCAATGGCTGAGATCATCGTCGCCTACGTTTAACACCTCTGAATAGTGAGAGATGGATCATGAGACCCCTGCAGCATATGAGGCATGGCGTGCCGGAGGGCAGTGTGTAGCCCATATTCGAGCACACAGACTGAGGATCAGCAATGTCTGGGAATGGTGGACCACCTACAAGGTGTGCCCCTGCAGAGAGGGCCAGTACCCTGAGCACTGCTACCTATTCCCTTGGCCGACTGCGTGGTCCTCCTATGCCCAACTATTTCACTGGGGGTGTGACCAGTAGGTTTAAGCCGTCTGTATATGACTATGCCTCTGTCACTCACAGACCTAGAAAGCAAAGAGCTAGGCGATCTTGCTCACTTGCGAGGCACGCCGTGGTTCAGAGGACACTGTTGCCCCTATCTTCTTCCTAGAGTTCTGGAGACCCGCGGGAGATCCGAGGTACCATCCCAGCCCGAGATCTCATCGGAAACACTGATACGGTAGGACAATTGGCCATCAGCAAGGCCAAGACTGTATACAAGGGGATGGGCATCAAGGAGAGGGCGACGATGCTCGGTATGCTCGGAGTCGATGAGGCTGAGCCATCAAGGTTATGGCTGAGTCCTATGCACATGACCTGGTTAAGGATCTCCTGAAACCACGGAGCTCATTCCGACAGAATGGAGAGAATTTCAAGATAGGCATCCTCGGCCTGAACAATATCACTGTCGATGGCCAAACAGGTCCTACCACCAGCCTCCGGCTACCAGAGGTGAAGAGGTCAGGGTTCTTTGGTTTGCCGTTTAAGACCACAGGATAGTCATGGCTTCCGTGCATGTATCATACAGATACTGGATGTACTAGACACTGTGGGTGCTGACACAGGCCCTCTACGCTATCTTCTCAGCTGCTGCTGGGATTTCATGCTTGACACCTCCATCGCATCCTTCATATCCACCGGAGGTGCAGGATTCCCCGCTCTGCAGGCGAAAGAGCTGGTGCAGGAAGTACTGCCGTTTAGTTTCCCAGATATAGACGAGGCAACTGCCGACCAAGTGCTAACCATCCTCCGCATACATGTCTGTACCATTCGACAGTAGGCTGGCCGATGCTGACCAGGTGGTGTTGCTCATTGCCCCGTCAGGTCACGGGAAAAACATCTTTCTTCGGGCTCTCCTGGCCGAACATGTACACTCTCAATACATCCTTCTGGTGTCAGTAATGATCAATGGCACAATGGCCCAATCACCAAGACGCAGAACCTGCAAGCACTGATGGAGAAGCTGCTGGCATCCTGACTGACAGAGCCACTTGTTCTAGTTATCGATGACCCTGCAATGGACCAGCAGACAGTCATCTACCTCAGCAACATCACCTGGCGCATCCGGCACACAAAGATCACTGTCTTCATCCTCTTTCAGAAGTACACCCGCGAGATCTCTCCAGACATCTGCCACAATGCCCGATTGCTATACTTCATCTCCATGTGTGGACGTGCCCTGCTCGAGACCATATACGATGGCCTAACCATCAAGGAGACCAAAGGGGACTTTATCGCAGGTGTATAGAGGGCAGCTGAGCTGTACTGCTTCATCTTCAGTAACAAGGAGACAGGTGAGCTGTCACACTTCAAGCCATCTCTGGAAAAGGCGCAGACCTTCACCTGCAAGCTGAATCCAGCCAGGAAACTAGCCTGCTCTACGCGTCATCGCTGACAGACTGAGCGGAGAAGAAGGCTGCACAGTCTCCGCTACTTCATCCGCGGTCTCCGCTACCTCGTCCACGTTCTCCACTACTTCGTCCCCGGTCTTCGCTACTTCGTCCACGGTCTCTGCTGCTTGAGGACCTTCGTCAGCGGTCTCCGCTGCTACTTCGGCAGTTTCGTCAAGTCTGTACTGTCGCCGAAACTCTACCCACTGGTCCGTGTCTAGGACTCTCTTCTTATGGAACTTCTCACGGAAGATCCACTTTGTCCATGCACGATCAGGATCTGATTTGCGAGCTGATTTATTGAGGTAGTCCTGGTAGTTATCTGAGAATTTCAGAAATGCTAGCAGATTACTGGCCAATCTCCTGTGCCATTCTTCATTGAAGATGTGCTCAACAGCCCCCTTGCGGCCAACAGTGAACCCCTCCTGAGAAACCTTCTGCATGACCGGTGTCATGGCTCTCTGCTACAGCAGTACTGACCTCCTCCCTGAAGTAGTTATTTGCTACAGACTGCAGGCTATCCAGCATATCTCGCTCTTCCTGGCTATGGAGGCTAAATACGCCAGCCCACTTCCCGACCGTCAGTAGATCTATGGAGTCGACCCTCCCCCTTTGGAGAGCTAGAATAACAGGACTATTGGTTTGGGCCACAGGAGGTAGGCCGAGTGTCCTGCCCTGGGTGCTGTCAAACTTCCACTAGAGTATCCGAGCTAGGAGTTCTTTTGTACTACGAGCTGGTGCTCCTTCCTCTATGGCATCAGATGGAGGTGTGACCTTGGCTCGCTTGTGGATAATGTTGATGTCACAAAGCAGTCCTCAGACCCTGTCACAGTGGGACAGTGCACGCCATGGCTGTGACTATCATGCCGACTTGTCCTGCTGCATATAGACAATCTGCTGGAGAGCTTTACCAAACATGGCAGCCGTTTAACCCTTCTATATACCCAGACCTTAAACATGCTGCAGTATGTGCAACATCCAGATGGGGCCATTGAACTCGCGACATCGCACTGCACTGATCCTCGGAAGGACTGCCTGATGGTCAGTCGACCCAGTATACACGATGAGACCCTGTTGTCCACTGCAGAGAAGTACATTGACTTTGCAATCTCGGCACAGATCCACGAGATCAAGAGCATGACACTCGAGTTCAAGCTTCAGAGCACAATAGAACAGATGGCAGAGCTCCCGCAGGTTCTGAACAGGTGGGAGATCATGTTGAGCAACAGCACCATGGACACCACCTATGTGAACGATGAGTACCGAGTCCTACGTCCGCTGGCTCGTGGCCCAACCTTCTATGTGAAGGGAAAGGGGTACTACGCTGTGGGGTGCAATGAGGGGTTCACAGAATTCGAACTACGGGCAGGTGTCGAGAAGCCTGTGGCAGTTCCACTCTTAACCCTCCCCGAGAACACACACGTGAATCCGGCTGCCATGCAGGATAGACTGTTCCTCCAGGTGTACACTGAGCAGCTCGCAGATGTGACGATGAATGCTCCAAGACTTCATGTCTGGCATGACGAGAATGACCAGGAGCTGAAGCAAACGGGTTCCAAACAGCAGATCGTGCATGTGGAGCGAGAACATCAGCAGATCCAAGCCACAGCTAACCAACGGGTAGAGCTGACATTGAATCGTGGTGCATCGGACTGTGTCGCTGTTGCGGTCCTGGTTCAGAAGGGAGGAGCCATCCAGCAGGTGGATAAGCTAGACGACTTCAAGCTTGTGGTTGCTGGGACCAATGTTCTTGGTGAGGTACGCGAGCTGGCTGATTGCCAACTCTACAGAGAGAAAACTAAGTCATATGCACTTCTGCGCCTAACCAGTGGAAGCGACGACCTCGAGTCGGCACTCGAGGGCTGTCACCACCTCGGGGGCAGGGACATCCCACTTAATCAGGGCAACCGGCTCAGCTTCAGCATCGGAAACCTCATAGCTGGGACTCGCTCATTAGATGTGATGGTACTTTACTTTGGCTATGCTAAGGTATGCGTGTCGAACACATCAGGTATTCAGCTTGAACGTGCGTAGAGCACGACTCCTGTCATCACCACTGCAGCTGCCACCACTACTATAAGCTCTGCTGTCTTCTGACCTGTCGATGCCTCATAGTCGAGCGTTGGCTCAGATATCTTTACAGCCTCGTAGTACTCATCCAGACTCTCATCTACCTCTTTGAGGCTCTGGTTGGCCTGAGCTCAGTGTTGTCATCGGCGCGCCTCCCTCTGGCACATATGCTCAAGTGCTTTGCTGTGCTCAAACGTCTCCTTAGACAGCTTCTCCATTGCCTGGTTATGATGCTCACGCGCGACCTCTACTGCCTTCTTGTCGGCGAAGCTGAGTCCCCAGTTCACTAAGGCAAACACGCCCGCATTCAAGATTGCGGAGGCCCTGCTATAGACTACAGTTTAAAGCTACTATATAGCTGCGGTGGGGACCACGGCGACATGATGTATGAACCAGATGCTGATCCAGTCGAGGATATAGATGACGAGGACTATGAGGAGGACTATGATGAGGAGGATGATGCAGACGACTACGATGTAGCGGAGACCGCGGGTGAGTATGATGATGTAGCGGAACAAGCTAGTACACAGAGTGCAAGGAATCTATCGCACTTACGTAAAAGGTCCATTTGGTCCACTGGCAGCAGTTGGGGCTCTGATCGCTCTGTTCACAATGAAGGCTGGCTCGCTGAATGTCTGGTTACACTGTTCCCACTCTGTTTGCGTCAAGAGGTAGCCACCCTTGAGTTTAGATATCCATGCTGAGTAGTCAGGAAGCCCTGGATAGTTGAGCTTCTCATGTGTGTCAAACCATTCATACGGGAGCCAGCTCTTCTGCTGTGTACACCCATAAGCTTTGAACCATACCTCGTATGAGACTCGTGGGCCGAGGTAGTTCAGCACATCAAGAAACCGTAGCTCAGGTGTTATGAGGAACATGTACTAGCCTTCTTGGCAACTTTCACTGTAGCTGTACTGCCAGTCAGCTCATCAACAAAGTACTTCTTGATGAGGTTCAGGTCATACCGTCCAGAGTTGAACCCAAGTACAGGCACTTGGTCACACCACTCGTTGATCAGTCACTGCTGTTGCTTTGGGAGCTTGTCCAGGTCTGTCGGTATGTACTGTGCCCTAACCCTTGTCTGGATTAGAGATGCTCGCCGTTGGATCTCCAGCATGAACTCTCTGATCAGTTCTTTGGGGTCAGGATTGCAGAGGTGAGTGGGATCACTCGTGGCGCCCTCTAAGGAGCAGCCAACTGACACAGAGATAGGTATGTGAGTACTCTCGATCATGAGACTCTCCGTAGGATGAGTCTTGATACCATCTAGGAGTGCTTCGAAGTCGTAAACTATGAAGTGTGGGTATGGGACAGTCCGAACTCGTTTACGGAAGCTTGGGCAGCGTTTTATACAGCACTCCCGCTGTACCACAAGCATGCATCCAGAGGCTCTCAGCTTCTCCTCTCTCAGGACTGTCTTGCGGTATCTTTGCTCGGCATCCTCACCTCACTGGTGTTGTGGACACCCATGCCAGTGACAGCGATGGAACTGGTAAATGGTGTTGGTGGTCGGATCATACCTATCTACGGGAGCGCCCTCGATCCAACACTCGCCACCGTGCCCACACTCGACATGGTGTATGTGTACGCCTCTGTTTCTCGACTCATACTCGATCCAACGAGTAGCCACTGAACTGGATGGTTGGGGCGGATAGAAGGCTTTCTCATATGCAGACTGTGGCGCCCCAACCTTCTCGCCAGGACACACGATTTTTGTTTTGCCGCCTGTACAGTGATCAGCGTGGCGTTGAAGATTGCTGACAGTGACTGCAGACTAGTGTATGTGCCAGCTTGGAGACATTCTTGATGTAGAAGGCGTGGTGGTCTCACACTCCGATGGCGGCTTACCTGATCAAGTGCCAGGTGCCCTCTTCGGTTGGTTCATACATGCGTGCGAATCCCGATCTTGGCGAAGACCTCTACCTTGTCCAGCTGATCGAGCGAGGTCTTGCGGACATCACATACTGTCTTGCCATAGAACTGTGTGGCAAGCTCTCGTGCAAGAGCTGTACTTCTATCAGCTCTCGCTCCTCGGTGGACTGCTAGACATCTCCAGAGACACATGTTGTCCCTGTAGGTGTCGAGGGCAGTCATGCTCTTCTTCTGTTGTAGCCAGTCTGGGAGGGGGGCCTGCCCTGACCTCAACGTTGATTGATCGAACGAAAGCCCACTTGGTGTTGGGTCAATCGATATTGTCTGTGTCGAGTCGGGCTTGCGCTCTTGCTGCAACCCAGTCCTGAGCTGCTCCTATCGTGTTCAGCCACGGGCTCCATGCAGCATTATTGTGGAAGAGCATCACCCTACTGTCTTCGATGTGACGGATGCGATATGTATGGGTGTAGCGGAGGTAGAAGGCATTCTGGACAGTCTGCTGGATCTTTTGCATGATCCGGCCTGTGAGGTCTCCTTCTAGACCTCTGAAGAATGCTCAGTGTACTGACCAGCGTCCTCTATCCTCTGTCTCCCTTTCGCCGAGACGCTGGTCGAGAATGTGTTTGCCTTCTCGCCTTATGCTCTGGGCTAAGAGTTCAGACCTCGGCCCCCTTATGCTTCGGGCTGTGCTCAGATCTCGGCATTGCTTAACGATCCTGCGTTTGAGAGTTAAGCGCTCCAGTGGATGGGCCTCCATCTGCCTCGCTACAGTCTTGGCTCGCAAGCTAGCAGTCATCTCCTCGGCCAACTGACGACGCTCACGTATCCGCTGCGCTTTCTTGTGGGGATTCCAAGGATCCTCTTTGGTAAGCGCTGGAAACCTTCCCGTATTCATTGATCGGTAGAGTCGCTTCTGCCACTCCTCGGCATGGACCTGTCCGATCATCTGGAGCAGGTCAGCTTTATTGGCCTTAAGGCCGAATTGCTTTGCAATAGCGCGAAGCTGTGCAACAGTACTCATGGTGTATATCCCTGTGGATGCCTGCATAGGGTGCGGGGGCCCCCTGCATTGGAGAGTTAAGTGCTCCAGTGAATGGGCCTCCATCCGCCTCGCTACAGCCTTGGCTTGCAAGCAATCAGTCACCTCCTCGTCCAACTGACTAAACTCACGTTTCCACGGCGCTTTCTTGTGGGGAGTCCAAGGATCCTCGGTAAGCGCTCGAAACCTTCCTGTTTTCATTGCTCGGGAGAGCCGCTTCTGCCACTCCTCAGCATGGACCTGGTCGATCATCTGGAGCAGGTCGGCTTTCTTGGCCTTAGAGTAGCCTCTAAGGCCGAATTGCTGTGCATAGCACGAATCTGCGCAACATTACTCATGGTGTATATTCCTGTGGATGCATGTCTCTAAATGGGTGTTCAGACCCTATTATGTTTAGCGATCAGTACCTGTGGGTGGTGTATATCCCCTTTCTGGGCGTTCAGACCTATTATGTGTGGTGCTGGCGATAAGTACCTCTGGGTGGTGTATATCCCTGTGGATGCCTGTCTCTAAATGGGCGTCCAGACCCTATTATGTGTGGCGATCATCGTTCAGACCTATTATGTGTGGTGCTGGCAATCAGTACCTCTGGGTGGTGTATATCCCTGTGGATGCCTGTCTCTAAATGGGCGTCCAGACCCTATTATTTGTGACGATCAGCGTTCAGACCTATTATGTGTGGTGCTGGCGATCAGTACCTGTGGATGGTGTATATCCCTGTGGATGCATGTCTCTAAATGGGCGTTGACCCTATTATGTGTGGCGATCAGTACCTGTGGGTGGTGTCTATCCCCTGTCTGGGCGTTCAGACCTATTATGTGTGGTGCTGACGATCAGTACCTGTTGGTGGTGTATATCCCTGTGGTTGCCTGTCTGGGCACGTGGTGGCCCCCGCACCTAGCCCCCGCAACCTATGCCCCAGGGATTGATAGGGCGGTGGTATCATTTGCCTAGTAGTAGTGTCGGGATTAAAATGATACAACCTCCCTCAACTGGCAGCCGTTTGGCGATCCGTGGCCCCCACCGCCCTCTCAATCCCTGGGGCCTCCATCTAGATGCATACCAACCACCTTCTCAACAACCCTGGGCCTCCATCTAGAGGCATACACCAACCACGTGTCTCACCAACCTATGCCCCAGGGATTGAGAGGGCGGTGGGGGCCACGGATCGCCAAACGGCGGCCAGTTGAGGGAGGTGGTATCATTTTCATCCCAACACTACTACTAAGTGCGATGGTCTACAATCACTGAATTCCTCTTATAAATTCAACCTCGCTCGAGAAACTCTCTTCCTATGTGGCCATAATTCTGTGTTCACGGGTGCTAGAAAGTTTTCTTAGAGAAATACCTTGGTATTGATAACAAATACTCTTTCTTTGAAAGGACATTCTGATTTTCGTGATGACGCTACGTAATTTTGATTGCTATGTCAGCCAATACGTGATGTATTGTTGATTATATGAGATACTGGAGTGACTAATTGGATCCCTTCATTAACGCATCTTTGCTAGTACACGTACACCTATGATGTCGTTCAAGAGGCGGACATGCGTACAGCGTATATCGTGATAGACCTTTGTTGTACGACCAGACCAATTTAATGTTTTGTTTTACAAAAATTCCCACAAAAAACACACTCTAAAGTTTGGTTGATAAACGATGGCCAGGTTTTTTAAGTATCAACTTTCAATGGACAAATCTTAATCGAGTGTCGGCCCTAATCAAATCTGCTAAATTTCGGCCCGATCCAGAAGTCGCTTTTATCAAAGCTAGGTGATCCAAAATGGCGGAAAAACTATCTGGCAAATCAAGTTCCTTCGAACAAACTGGGTTCAGCTCTGTCTCTAGATCGTGTTTCATGAGTTTTGAATCGATCCCCCAAGCGGTAACGAAGTTTTAAAAGTCGGACAAAATCCGAGATGGCCGTCGGCCATATTGGCCGATCGTCTTCCTTTGACCAAACTGGTACCTTATGCCGTAAGGATGCTTCCTGCCGAATATACTTGAAATTGTCCTAGCGGTTTTCCAGAAGACATTTAAAATTTCCCATTGCTTTAGTATGGGAGTTTTTGGCGGGAAAAAGATCCAAGATGGCCGACAAACCGTTTATCCGATGGTTTCGAAAATGGCAAATTTGAAATCAGTATACTTAAAAGCCTATATACAACCAATTTCGGCTTCAAAATCCATTAAATAAAAATATCCAATATGGCCACCAAACATGCTACATTTTTATTGGTCCATGGAGGCCATATTTTTTACATATCAACTTCCCATGAACAAACTTTAAAGTTTAATGGCCCTTATTTCCTAATCATATCTGCTAAATTTCGGCCCGATCCGATCAGCGGTTCTGGTGAAGTCGCTTTTGCGAAAACTAGGTCATCCAAGATGGCCGTCGTTTGAAAAACTTGAATCTCTATGCCCTAAGGATTGTTCTCGCCAAATATAATTGAAATCGGTCCAGTGATTCGCGAGAAGAAAATATTTTTAATTTCCTCTTGCTTTAATATAGGAGCTTTAGGCGGGGAAATGACCTAAGATGGCCGCCAAAACCATCCGACAGTTTCGAAAATTGAGATCAGGATACTAAAACATATACAGAAAAACTATTTCGGCTTCAGAATCCATCAAATAAAAAAATTCAATATTGCAGCCAAGTACGCAATATTTTGATTGTCCCACGGCGGCCATGTTTTTTAATGCATCAACTTCCCTTGAACAAACTTTAATGGCCATTAGTCCCTAATCACATCTCTCAGATTTCGCACTGATCCCTTCAGCGGATCTTGAGAAAAAGTGGGTTTCGCGAAAACTATGTCATCCAAGATGGCCACCGAACCATTTGGTCGATCAAGTTCTTTTGAACAAACTTGGCTTAGGTCTTTCCCTAGATGATTTTTCATGAGTTTTGAATCGATTCCCCAAGCGGTTTCCGAGCAGATTTTTAAAGACATTTCCTAAAATCTGCTGAAATCCAAGATGGCCGCCGGCCAAATTGGCCGATCAACTTCCTGTGAACACACCTGGATTCCTATGCCGTAACGACGCTTCCCGCAAAATGGAATTGAAATGAACCTTATGGTTCTTGAGAAATCGCTTAAAGAAAAAGTTGGTGGACGACGGACAGACGACGGACGAACGGGCGCTACGGTATAAGCTCACTTGGCCACGTGAGCTAATCATACACAGTTCCAAGCTCAGAAGTTGTAAGCTATTACAGCGTTAATCCTTTCATCAGGTTAATTATCAAATTTGATCAAGAAAATCCAAAGCCTTTTCTCAGTGAGTGTTCATTTGTAGGGCAAGGGAAGAGTATTCTCTTGGCCGGCAAATGGATTTTTTTCATGGCCATTGCAAAATAATGTTGAGCGGATTGACCATTAAACGGTTAAAAAAGCTACAGAGAACAACAGTTACAGAAAATTCGGTCTTCTAATAAAATTCCGAGTGATAAGGAGTTCGCTGCCAACAATTGCTAGATGGAGAGAATGGTGAAAATAATGACTTAAAATTCCAGCATTATTTTTTTTCTAGTTATCGAAAACAAAGAAATAAATTGTTTGACCTAATGTGTGAAAACACAAATCGGACGTATTCAAGGCTGGGTTGTGGGGGTATACATTAATTGTATCAGACTATTTACTTTGAATTTATTGGACCAATTGGATTGATTATTTCTGATCAGTAGCCGCCTCGAATCAACGGGTCTTAACGTGGGGTCCGCAGCGACCTTCACCATCTATTCAAACTACACATAACGGCCAAGAAATAAAGACATGGCGGAATAGTCTGATTAGAAATTAAAGATGCATATCACACCAAAATGCGTGAAAATAAAATTGTTGAAATTGTATACTTTTAGAGGCTTAAATCGGTGTAAATCTTAACATATGATGATTTCATGCCATATAAATAAATTTCGTAAGTTTAGTTGTGAATTTGATTTAGGGACTCGTGCCTCTAGTTCAAATTGACGACTTAAAAATGATATTAATTCATACGCAATGAAATCATCATATGCTAAGATTTGTTTCGTTTCATTACATCTAGGGACACAATTTAAGCCTCTAAAATTATATAATTTTACAAATTTTAATTTGAACCATTCTGCTGTGAATATGCACTTTAACGGGTTTAAAGAAATTTACGTGGGTGAGTGCGTTCGTAAGTACGTGTTTGAGGTGGGTGCGGTGGCTCAGCTGTTTTATAGTATACTGTACCGTCCTAAATATATGATAGGTAGCGAGCTGGTGGCTAAATATCACGTGATTAGATATACTTCACATTATAGGTCATTTATCCCCTCTTGTGTCAACTTAACAATTTAATGGTCAACCTGACCAAAAAACAACTTTGCAGTGGTCTTCAGACATGGCTATTTGAAAGGTCTATAGAAGAGTATTTTTTAATATTTACCACTAGAGAAATCTGGCTCGGTAACCTAGCCAGTCATTCTATGATTACATTTTCAAAAATACTCTTCTCTCAGATAGACACTGGGTAAGTAAAAATGTAATTTTCTTTACCATTACCCCTTTAATGGTCAAGCCGGCGAAAAAATATTCAGTGGTAAATTTACAAAAATATTCTTCTAAAATTAAAATATCTTGAGAAATATTGACAATCAAAATGTTTAATTGGTATAACAAATAATATTTTGAGGTCTTTGAGGCTCTGTCGACACAAGAGGGGTTAATTAAATGTCTAGATGTGTAGAGGAAGCATACATCCAGATATATTGATTGTCACCCAGGCATGTGAATATTTCTAATTGTGGGCACCAGTAGTGAATTACGTACATACCATTATGGTAGAAAGCGAGATAGAAGGTACCTTGATAATGCAGCTTAATGGGCCAGTACTGGTCCAATACCGGGCCAATACGGTCCGGTATTAGTCCAGTATTGTCCCATTAAGCTGCATTATCAGGGTACCTTCCACGGCCCGGTATTGGCTCAGTACGGGCCTAGTGACCTGTGTTATCACGGAAGGTCTTCAATATAAGTCAATCACTGAATCACGCCAAACAGCTGCTTGTGAGTACTTACTTATTGTTCGGCTGAGGTGTGTACATTACTATACTCTCCTAAACGAAATAAACACAAAAGTAACTTTAATAAAATAATCATAAACTTGCTACCCAGATGATAAAGCTACACTTCCATTTATACAGTTCGTATACGGATGCCGTATATGGATACGACGGATACGTTGTTTGCGTTTTCGTACATACGGGGATTTGGACGATCACGCTAGGCCTACGTTAAAAATATTTGTGTACTCTTTTCAAGGATATAATCCCATTCAAACATTAAAGCGATGCTAATCTCGTCTCAAATGTTGTATTGTCCCGATAGAGTATGGTTTATAGATTCCATGTCATTCATATCCTGTCACATTCCCTGATCTGTATCGCATGTATCTGCTTTGTAATATCGAGTAAATGTTGAACAGTGATCGCCGCCATTTTGTCTCCTTAAGCGATAGTGCGTGATGTCATGCAAGTACCAATGCATTACAGTATTTGTTATATAATACTCATCTTGTTGAATACTTTGGAACTAATTTGACTGGAAGTTGTTGCTGCCTAATGCAGCAACAGCTTGCAGTCAAATTAGTTTCAAAATCTTCAACAACTTAACCGTATGGAGGCTTTTACACTACATAGTCAAACTATAGATGGCACCTCTATGACGGAGCGTATATCCCGAGGTAGTCACACTAGACTTTTTCAGTTTTGGCTGAAAAGTAAACTATGGCAGGCCCATCATAGGGTGTAGCAATGTACCAACATTTAGCATCTTTCTTTAGCTGCATGATAAAAAGCTTAAAAGTACCTGCATAGTTTATGAGTGGCATATTAGCTCACCTGAATAGCTATCAAGAGGTGAAGTTAGTTATTCCTTAATGCACGTGATGCATAGTGACGTAATTGCTGTAAATCCCCGTACAGAGAGCGTATCTAGAGTGTTTTCATATATATACGGTTCCAATTGTTCCGTGTACGATTCCGTATGCGAAATTTCTAAAATCGCTACATGCTCCGGTTTTTATTTACGTATCCGGACCCGTAGATATAATCGTGTCCGTGTGGAAACATCCTGTATTCTATGTTATTTTCGTAATCGCCGTATCCATACCGGTATCCATACCGGTACCGGCATCCGTATGAGTGGAAATGTAGCTTAATACGATTTATTGGTAATGAACCGGTATATTATTGGGCCGTATTTATCTGGTATTGGATAAGTACCGGCCCAGTTGTGTATATTCACGCATTCATGTATTAGTTTCTGCTATGATTTTTGTGTGTTTTTGCATACATGTATTACTGCTTTTACAAATCCATGTTTGAGTTAAATTTTATGTGCGATGCATCGTCGTCGTCGTCGTCGTCGTCGCCGCCGCCGCGCTGTTGTTGTTGATATTGTTGTTTTCTCGTTTACCTTATCGTTTATGTCTACTGTGTATAGATGATATGCGTCTGCCCTGACCGCTGAAAGAAAAAATAGATTATTATAATTCATTATACGTGTCTAGAGGGTGTGTGCGAAGCTGTGTCAGGAACCAACGCTTGAAAATCAGAAAAGATAGTTTGCGTTATTGACAAAATTTGGATGAAAAACAAAGATATTTATGATCAACACGAACGCCTGAATAACTTCTCAGAGCATACATAATTTTTAGGTTTTTCAGAAGGGGTACCATGGACCCTTCCCAGCGCCACTGACTCTTTATATACCTCATAGCATATCATCTCTTGGATCCAGAAGATATCATCTACCATAGTCAACCTACAGTGAAGGGCAGAAATAACTTAGGATGTTTCCAAACCAAAATAAAACGTACTTTGAATATTTTGGACTTAATTTGATTGGAAGCCATTGCTGCCTAAGGCAGCAATGGCTTCCAGTCAAATTAAATCCAAAATATTCAACAGAACATTTTTTACATCTTGTTCAAAATTGTACTAATTAACAGTAAATATTTATTATTTTTTGTTCTTGGAGACGTTTGCTCTTATTTCTGAGCTGTACCATGCCATAGCCAGTCCACAATATCCCGTCTACCATAGATAATCTACCATAGCCAATCTACTATAGCCAATCTACCATAGCCAGTTTACCATAGACAATCTACTATATCCAGTCTACCATAGACAATCTAGCATAGCCAATCTACTACAGCCATCCTACACTAGCCAATCTAGTTAACCTACCATAGTTAATGTGCTATAGCCAAGCTATCATATCCAATCCAGCATAGCCACTCTACCATAACCAATCTACCATAGCCAATCTACCATACCCAATCTACCATAACAAGTCTACAATAGACAATCTATCATAACCAATCTACTACAGCCATCCTACACTAGCCAATCTAGTTAATCTACCATAGTTAATGTGCTATAACCAAACTATCATATCCAATCCAGCAGAGCCACTCTACCATAACCAATCTACCATAGCCAATCTACCATACCCAATCTACCATTACAAGTCTACAATAGACAATCTATCATAACCAATCTACTTCAGCCACCCTACACTAGCCAATCTAGTTAATCTACCATAGTTAATGTGCTATATCCAAAGTATCATATCCAATCCAGCATAGCTACTCTACCATAACCAATCTACCATAGCCACTCTACCATACCCAATCTACCATAACAAGTCTACAATAGACAATCTATCATAACCAATCTACTACAGCCATCCTACACTAGCCAATCTAGTTAATCTACCATAGTTAATCGTCCATAGCCAATCTATCATAGCCAATCTATCATAGCCAATCTATCATAGCCAATCTACCATAGCCAATCTACCATAGCCAATCTAACATAGTCAACATCCCAAATGCAATCTATAATAGTCAATCTACCATAGCCAATCTACTATAGCCAATCTACCATAGCCATTTTACCATAGACAATCTACTATATCCAGTCTACCATAGACAATCTAGCATAGCCAATCTACTATAGCCGACCTACAGTAGCCAATCTAGTTAACCTACCATAGTTAATGTGCTATAGCCAAACTATCATATCCAATCCAGCATAGCCACGCTACCATAACCAATCTACCATAGCCAATATACCATACCAATCTACCATAACAAGTCTACAATAGACAATCTATCATAACCAATCTACTACAGCCATCCTACACTAGCCAATCTAGTTAATCTACCATAGTTAATGTGCTATAGCCAAACTATCATATCCAATCCAGCAGAGCCACTCTACCATAACCAATCTACCATAGCCAATCTAGTTAACCTACCATAGTTAATGTGCTATAGCCAAGCTATCATATCCAATCCAGCATAGCCACTCTACCATAACCAATCTACCATACCAATCTACCATAACAAGTCTACAATAGCCAATCTATCATAACCAATCTACTACAGCCATCCTACACTAGCCAATCTAGTTAACCTACCATAGTTAATGTGCTATAGCCTAGCTATCATATCCAATCCAGCATAGCCACTCTACCATAACCAATCTACCATAGCCAATCTACCATACCCAATCTACCATAACAAGTCTACAATAGACAATCTATCATAACCAATCTACTACAGCCACCCTACACTAGCCAATCTAGTTAATCTACCATAGTTAATGTGCTATAGCCAAACTATCATATCCAATCCAGCATAGCCACTCTACCATAACCAATCTACCATAGCCAATCTACCATACCCAATCTACCACAACAAGTCTACAATAGACAATCTATCATAACCAATCTACTACAGCCACCCTACACTAGCCAATCTAGTTAATCTACCATAGTTAATCGTCCATAGCCAATCTATCATAGCCAATCTACCATAGCCAATCTACCATAGCCAATCTACCATAGTCAACATCCCAAATGCAATCTATAATAGTCAATCTACCATAGCCAATCTAACGTAACCAATATACCAGTCACTCTACAATAGCCAATCTATAATCCCCAATCAGATATAGCCAGCATAACATAGCAAGTTTATCATAGCCAATCTACCATAGCCAATCTACAACAGACAATCTACCCTAGTCAATCTAACATAGCCAGCATACCATAGCCAGTCTACCATAGCCAATAAATCGAGTCCCTAATTTCTAGGACCCATTCAGGCCATATGTAGACTGGTTTTATTGTTAGTCTATTACAACATTACGGCTAACATCCCCAGCATTTATACTGGTACCAATTTATACTCCTGGATGGGGAGACAGGCAAGTAGTAGGAGTAGATGAGATTGCCCATGTTTACAACGATGGCGAGATAGGCTACCAGTCAGGCGCGAACCAGGTTCTCCAGGTAAGTATTCCCTAGTGCTAACCACTACATCAATCGGTCTCCTGCCAATATACCATAGTAACTTTACCATAGCCAATATACCGTAGTAAATTTTGCATAGCCAAACGACAACTATCAATCTAGCATAGCCAATATATCATAGTCAATTATACCATAGTCAATAAACCATAGTCAATCTAGAATAGTAAATATATCATCGTCAATTTAGTATAGCCAATTATGTGCATCTCAACGCGACCACGTGACCTTAGTGGCATTGGGCCTTTCTATTTTTAGCCATGCCCCGCCATCTCTAGCTAAGCTCCACCCACACCTCGCCCGTGTTGGGATCGATCGATCTCTGAACTCCTTGACTATCAATTTCCAGAAAACTACATAGGTAAGCTATTGAATATTTTGGAACTATATTGACTGGGCGGTGTTGCTGCCTATGGCAGCAACAGCGTCCAGTCAAATTAGTCTCAAAGTATTCAACAGCGTGTTTATTAGATAGCAAAGACATACAATTCGTACAACGTGTCGGACTACTAAGAGTTAAAGACGGGTCAAATAGAATAATTTATGATGTAATTATTATGACATCATTTTACGCGCCGCTAAGCTGATTATGACATACTATGACATCAGATGATGGATGGAAACCCTGGAAAGGTCAATTCTCTCAAGCATTATATATACACTGACCGGTATAGTCTATAGGTTTTTATTATATGTGCTGTGTTTAGCCACTTACCCGCGGATGCCGACTTGGCCAGTTCGTATAGGACCTGATTTGTATCGGAGCATTGTTGAAGTATCTGGGATAACTCCTGGATAAGTTTTCTTCTATCAGTGCATAGTCGAGACTGTGGAAAGGAGAGAAAGTAGGATGAACAAATAATAGTGACAAAAAAATAACCATAGGCAAATATGTTTACAATGGACAGTTTTTTGGGCCATTAATATGTGGTTATGGTTGGTAAACCAGAGTGGCCGCTTAGTACAGATCATTTACAAGAGTTAATGGCTTTTGGGGGCCAGAAGATGATGGATCTTTCAGATCATTGCATTCTTCTTTTGAAGTGGTCTTGATAAATATCCATTATAGGCAAAGAGGAGATAATTTTTTGAAAATCTCTGACTGGAAGCACCGGCTCGGTATTAAAGGATTACTATGTTCAAACCTCTCTAACCCGTCTCAGTCCAGTTACGATGACAACGACAATGACGGCGGCGTGGATGATGAAGAGAACTGTGGTGGCCGAAACCACCGCCACCGCTTCCGACGATGAGAACGACTACAATGAGAATGACGACCACAACGACGGCGAGACGACAACGACGACGATTACGACGAGGATATTTAAGGAATTCCGCATTTGTATTGCTGTGTATGTATGACTGTTTTGCCAGCAGACCAGCAGATGATGATGATGATGATGATGATGATGATGATGATGATGATGATGATGATGATTGAGGACGGCGACGACGACGACGGCGACGACGACGACGACGACGACGACGACGATGATGATGATGATGATGATGATGAAGGCGAATGACATTCTAAGTCATTCATCTTATTATGGCATTCGGTATTCGTATATAGTCGTATAATAAGATTCTTATCGTGGATAACGCAGGTTACTGGGACGGTAAAATTAGGATATATTTTGAAAACAATTGATTGAGGGTCGTTGCTGCCTCTGGGTTAAGGACAATAAATGCTGCAGAATATCTTAGCAACCGCTTATTGTAACTGTGGGATGTTGAAGTACATACTGTTATGGTTACCCGTGCATGAATGATACCATATGGATGATGGATTAGCAGCATTAATACTATGTCATCCGTCTGTCGGTACTTCCATTATTCAGAGGATTATGGTGTATTGAAAATTGTCCTTTCCACTTTTATCTATTCGCCGCCCATCTCTAGCTAAACACCAGCCACACCTCACTCGTGTTGGCCTCGATCTCTGTACTCCCTGACTATCAATTTCCAATAAACTATACAGGTAAGCTATTGAATATTTTGGAACTAATTTGACTGGGCGCTGTTGCTGCCTATGGCAGCAACAGAGTCCAGTCAAATTAGTTTCAAAATATTCAACAGCATGTTTATGAAATAGTAGAGACATACAATTCGTACAACGTGTCGGACTATTAAGAGTTACAGATGGGCCAAATAGAATCATTTATGACATAATGATTATGACATCATCCTACACGCCCCTTAGCTGATTATGACGTCATTTGACGTCAGATTGAAAAATGTATACTCTGGAAAGGTGAATTGTATTATGAATATTATTAAATGTGGATAGATTAGTTAGCCGTCAAATGAATCACCCATTCGTGGATGCCCTGGCTTTATTTTATTTGGATTTAATAGTTGGTTTAGAGATTGATAGAATACTGTTAATTATACAAAATCGAAAACATGCCATGTGGGCCACGCTTGCTGTACGCCTACGTACTATTATGTTCCGATTGTGTATTTAACAAAAAATATTTAATGTGAGACTTTGTCTTTCATAAGAAGCACGTGCAGCAAAGAGGAGGAGCAACACCTCACCGAATCTGGGAATCTGCGGATGCGAGTCAGATAGATATGCGCTCACAGACGACTAAACACATAACTTCCATGTCACCATCCCTTCTGAGGTAGCGAGAAAATCTTTCATTTTCTTTCATTAGATAATCAACAGGTGTCCTCGTGGTGACAAATTTGACAGCTTCGATTTCTGACGGAGTGACGTCAGTCAGCGTAG
Organism: Chaetoderma sp. LZ-2023a; assembly: GCA_034401795.1. Lineage (NCBI taxonomy): Eukaryota > Metazoa > Mollusca > Caudofoveata > Chaetodermatida > Chaetodermatidae > Chaetoderma > Chaetoderma sp. LZ-2023a. The sequence goes on from CM067373.1 coordinate 70,587,719, forward strand.
CCGTTATGTAATGTCACCCGGACTCGATGCGGTAACTTTAGTCCAGCTATGTGCAGAACATAGCTGACTTATGTGTAATATGATACAAGAAACCCGCGTACCGCAGGTAGCCATAATTTCTTTATCGATTATATCGATAAAAGCAACAGGAATAATAATATCTTTATGAGCCAATCTCTAAACCGCCACCTGTTGCCAATATATTAATTACACTTTTGAGACTGATATCGGCTTCTGTAGTGGTCCAGGGAAATGTTCATTTGCAGACCAAGAGATGGCTATTTTTAAAGATTTACCGCTGGAATCACTGGCTCGATAACCGAGCTAGTCATTCCAGTGGTATAGTTTCAAAAATAGTCTTCTCTTGGTCTGCAAATGAACATTTTCTATGAGAAAATTTAAATTTTCTTTAATAAATTCTAGGGTTAGAGGGTTAAACTATGTTTATTGTACCGTGTAGAGACAACCGGTGCACGCGCAAGTAACCAGTGTAAGTGACTAGCTTATGAAATGCACACACGCACGTACACATAGCCACTAACGCACGTACGCGCAGAAACAATGCATTTGTTACAATGGTATTTAAACATTGATCCCTACAGAACTGACAGGAGACCGCGGTATCTCTATTAATTAAGCATTTAACTCTCGAAACGCATAAACGTCAAATTCTTTATAATGTAAGAAGTATATCCGATGGAATACTTTGAAACTAATATGACTGGCATCTGTTGCTACCTATGGCAGCAACAGATTCCAGTCAAATTAATTTCAAAATATGAACCAGTTTCCAGTACAGTTATTTTGAAATTGAGACAGTGAAAGTCCTATACGTGGTTAACAGAACGCATATCATGGGTAGAATTAGCGAGTACGAGGATAATGAAAATAGACCCGTCTCTCCACTCAGGTAAAGTCTGAATGCAAGGAGTTTCTGCTTTCAAAAGACCAGATCGATATATACATGTTCTACAGGGATAGAAGAATGGCATGCTTTATGTATCGGCCAGGCATGCGGTGGATTGGAATCACGGAATCGGATGTCTTATTAATTATGATTACAGATAATTTAGCAGTGTGGAATGAAACGCTTAGCTATTTCTGGAACAAGCTTAGTCGAACAAACAAACGAATGAAAGATTTAACGAATGAATGAATGGACGGACGGACGGACGGACGGACGAACGAACGAACAAACGAACAAACGAACGAATAAAGGAATGAATGAATGAAGGAAGGAACGAACGAATAAACGAACGAGCGGACGAAGGAGCGAGCGAGGATTCAAGCGAACGAATGAATGAACGAACGAACGAACGAACGAACGAACGAACGAACGAACGAACGAACGAACGAACGAACGAACGAACGAACGAACGAACGGACGAACGAACGAATGAACGGATGAGTGAATGAATGAATTAAGAAAGGAACGAATGAACAAGTGAACGTGCGGCCAAACGAGCGAGCGACCGAACGAGGACTAAAGCGAACGAATGAATGAACAAACAAACGAATGAACGAGCGAACGAATGAGTGAACGAATGAATGAATGAATGAATGAATGAATGAATGAATGAATGAATTAATGAATTAATGAATTAAGAAAGGAACGAATGAACAATTGAACGACCGACCGAGCGAGGATTCATGTGAACAAATGGATGAACGAACATACGAATGAACGAACGAATGAGTGAACAAATGAATGAATGATGAATGAATGAATGAATGAATGAATGAATGAATGAATGAATGCCTATTATTATCGTACATAGGATTTTAAACAAATATTGTTAATTACATCTCAATGTCCCTAGAGTTATTGGACTAAATGGGTGCGTTGTTATGTATCTTTGGATATGCTCAGTATGTCTCACTGTTTTGTCTGGCCACCCCCATATAGAAAAAATTCGGATACCCATTTGCAAATAATGTATACCATGTTGCAATGTTGAGATGAGTAAGCAATTAAATAGAACTTTCTTTAACCCTTTAACACTCATATCAGCCAAAAATGGCTTCTACAGCGGTCAAGAGAAGAATATTTTTGAAATTTTGCCAGGGGAATGACTGGCTCGATAACCAAGCCAGTCATTCCAGTGGTACATTTTTAGAAATTATCTTCTCTTGGTCTGCAAATTTTCTTTGAACAAATTTAAGGCTTAAAGTGTTAAAATCTTATTTTCTCCAAAATCTGTTTTTGTGTGGCAGCAAGTATCAATAATTGGGCAAACAGTTTAACGAATATGTTACGTAATAGAGGTTTTAACGATGTTTGGTTATCGCAGGGCAGAGGAATCGATGTAAATATTTTTATTAATGGTTATAAACAGAGAGCAACTGACAATTTTCTGTGGGGATGGATGGGACAGCTAGAGGCCAGCAATAAAACGAAATTATATAAGAATGTTGCTGTTGATCCGTCATATAAGTTCTATCTAAATATAGTTACAATAACGAAATTTCGCAAAGCGATGACCAGGTTATGAACTAGCTCTCATAGACTCCGTATTGAAACTGGTAGGTGGACCAAACCTTTCCCTATTCCGACGGCAGATAGAAAGTGTAATTTCTGTAACATTGTGGAAGATGAGTTTTATTTTATATTAGTTTGCCCAATTAAAAAAAATCTACTAAAACAATATATAAAACAATATTATTGGAATAGGGCCAGCATATATAAGTTTCATGAACTACTGCAATCATGCAATTGTACAATTATACGAAAACTGGCTGCCTTTATTCATTATGCGTTTGCGCTTCGAGATGAATACATGACCAAATAATAGTTTATCTCATTACACTGAATCCATGCATCTTACTCATATATATATATATGTATATATATATATGAATATACTTGTTAGTGCCTCTGTCTAGTTATTCTGTCTGTCTTTCTGTTTTCATCTATATGTTTTACTTTGTCTCATAGTTAGCCTTTCATGCATGGAAACCATTATATCTATCTGCTCCTCATCACAATTTTCAGCGACCCTACAGAGCCAGTAAAATATTGTACCAGCCATAAATTCTGCAGAATATCAGCATCACTGATAGCGCTGCAGGGTTCTTGGATGGCCGAATTGAATAAAGTTGACGTCATCATTTTATGTTATCAACACGTCATAATAATTTCATGATCACCGGCTTCATAATCTATCTGTCGTCGTTTAGAGTCACATACCGACTGAAAAAACCCAAAAAAAAAAATCTGACAACGCAGTGGCATGATCTTGAGAATCACTTTGTGTGATAGTCTAGCGTCATGAATGGATAATTTATATGCGTCAGAGTGACTGTGTAGGGTGAGTGCACGTGGGCGTGCGTGTGTAGGCAGGGATGAGTGAAGTGAGGGGTGGGCATATGTGTGGGTGATTTGATACAGAAAACGTGAAGACAAATCTGTCAGCTCATCTGTGTTTGTAATTTCAAGATCAGAGTTAAATGTTAACATATACAGCCATAGTATACTTAAACTTATGTATTAATCGGATTTGTATACGGTATCCGTCATGTATTTATTGTGTTCAATGTGCACTCAAGGGTCGATGGCCTATTGTGGAAATAAATATCTACCTACCTATCTATCTATCTATCTATCTATGATAATAAGGTGAATGAATATTCATTCTCCCGCGCTGAGATCATTAGTTCGTGGTCGGTTCTACGCGTATAGAAATCGCCACGTAAACTCGCGTAGGCCTATGCATATTCCGAGCAATTAATTCGTTACCATGACAACGGCAACAATAGTTTATTTTATTACTAGCTCATGGAGAATTCTGTTTCAGTTTAAAAAATTTCCTGGAATCATGGCAGCGGCGCCTGAATAGATCGCTGATAGATTTATCAATATTTATCGTTGATATTTACATTAGAAAGGCCAAAATGCCATGATAAACCCAGTGCGTTCTATATGGAATCGATAGTAATGCCAACGAAACTAAACAATATTCAGCATTCTGTGGAATATTCATTTTAATGTGTAGAGGTCTGCGACCATTTTTAGCTGAACATTTTTCAAAATATTCATCCGCTTCTTTCTTTAATATCTATTTTGAAAAGTTTGAGATCGGATGTAACATTCGTAATGAATCTGGTTTGTTCGATCGATTTAAACGTTTGATAAGCAAACCTCTGTTCTTCCCATTCACACGGTACGCTTTCGCGAGATTCGTATTCAGTTAGCCTAGATGGCTTATTGAATGGTTATCAGGCTGATCAAACACCGCACAACCTGCACTGAACGACCACCATTTGGAACACTGATAATTACTCTTGTCCAGTAAGGGGTGGGTGTATCGTAATCGGGCCTGTCTGCCTGCCTGTTGATGTCTGCCTGCCTGCCTGCCTGCCCCCCCCCCCCCGCCACCCCCCGCCAGCCCACCCGCCCGCCCGCCCGCCCGCCCGCCAGCCCGCCCGTCCGTCCGACCGTCTGGCTGGCTGTAGCTGTAGATGTTAAGCCGATTTGGCTCAAATTTTAACGCAACGAAGTCTTCTTCTTCTTTTCGATCGCTGGTATCACACATGGAGAGCCGTTCTCAAGATGAAATCTGTGGTTTTCTGCAGTTCTTCCACAGGCCCATACAGCTTTTCAAGAAAAGAGGTTGACAAAGGCCAGATCTCTTCTCTCAGCAGCTGATGCGTACTGCAACATTGAAGTATGTGCTCTGTGGTCTGTTCTGCTTCTCCACAAGGACAAGCGGGTGATGTCGTAAGGTGGAACCGCCTGTACATGTGTTGGTTTAGTCTGTTGTGTCCAGTTCTGAGACGAAAAATGGTCACTTGCTCTGGCCTCGAGAGATGATGGTAGGCATCTTCTGATTGAGGAGTTCTGTAGAGTGACTTGATGATAGTCTTCATCTCTGTATGGGTAACCATGTTTTCTGACTGATTCTCTTCTGCACCCACCTTTGCCATCTTGTCCGCTTCCTCATTTCCTTGGACTCCACAGTGTGAGGGGATCCACTGCAATGCTATCCGAAAGCATTTGATGATTTGTAGTGCTTCTTCAAGTTGTGGCAGCTTATCTTTGGTGATAGTCTCAACGAAGTAATTTGTCGTGCAAGAGGATTTCCAGATTTTCGTCATTATCCGGATTAAAGAACCCGAATCCGGATCGGATCAAATTATGGATCTATGGATATCTCGGAATCTGCTGGCCTGATTTGGCTCAGATTTCAACACACGATAAATGGTTACCATACACTAGAATTCGCGAACGTTGGGCGTGATCTGAAAAACGATAATCTGAAAATCCAAAAAAAAATTGGGAAAATCCGAAACAATCAGGAAAATCCGACAACTTTTAACAATATGCCGAAAACGGGAGGCCAAGGTATGCACTCTCTGAGTACTCTTGTAGCGATTGTAGACAGGCGGTTTCTTGACGAAACTGGCCAAACCTGACCTCTGCAGTGGTATTGGAGAATATCCATTTGCAGGCCAAGTGAAGACCATTTTTAATAATTTATCACTGAAATGACTGGGTCGTTAATCGCGCCACTCATTACAGCGCTAAATTGGCACAATGGCCTTCACTTAGCCAGCAAATGGACATTCAATAAGCAACTATTTTTCTTTGCTTGACCAAATTTAGCCAATAAAGGGTTAAACACATTTACATTTAGGATGATAAGCTTAAGATGATGGTTCTTTAAGATGGCTGGTCTCTTAGACCACCCATCTAAAAGGACCTACTATATTTTCGCTCCAAGAGAAAGGGGGTCTCATTAGCCAGTTTATCTGCATATTGAATTACCTCCCGCGAATACGGGATTCGTTAATGACATTGAGAATGCCCCCGGTATCGCTACTTTATCCATTAAAAATGCATTGTGCAAACTTACCTTGATTGGAATAAATTATTTTATCTGGACAACAGGTTATAAATAGCCTTTATCGTGGTGTTATTCAGAGCTTACTTAATTACTTATGACTTGTGGTCGTATGGGCTTTTCTAATCACTAGATTATAAATGTCAGAAAATCTGCGCTGAAGCTATGCCCAAGCCGGACACTTCTGTATTGGTCCTGAGAAATGTCTATGTGTACAACAAGAGAGGACTATTTTTTGAAAATTTCACACTGGAATGACTGGCTCGTCAATTATTCGAACGGGAAGGGTTACTTACACTGCTACTGCGTGATCCTAAGGTGGTCCTGGGAAGAATCTCGTGAGCTACCATTGAATGCATTTTTGCGTGGCTAAAAATGTTGATCTGTAAGTTGCCAATCCCAATGAATCGGGTTCAAGACACGTTCTGAACTCACCCAAACATGGGCCTGGCAATATACTCTGAGCGAATGACACCTAGCTGCATCCAATGTTGGAGGTAGTGGCTGTACCCGTATACACTAGTGTAAAGTCTGCTGAACACGCGAGTGGAAGCGGACTATAAATCATGACCAATACCTATATCTATACTATTGGTGCTAGTTACTTATCACTTTTTGTCACGTGGACTCTTCTAATCATTAGATCAAAGATGTCAGAAAATCTACGCTAATACTATGCTCAAATTCCTGCTTCTGAAGTGATCTTGAGAAAGGTCTATGGAATCATGTTGGGGTCATGAATCTGGTCAAATCTATTGTAATCTAGTCCGAGTTCTCTGACTCCGCCCTATGCTGTTTCTGATATGCCGGGCGAGATCTTGCCCGGCATATTAGAAACGGCATAGGGCGGAGTCAGAGAACTCCGACTAATTGCAATCATGATGTTTCATGCGCAGAATGGAACAGGCCAGGTATTGTCTACAAATCTATTTGAACGTAATCACGGTGTCCAGACCAATGTGTGTGGTATGTTTTAACAAATAACACCATGGATCTTAAAAATGTCAAATAGAAAATTAAATATGATTTTGTTACTCTGTGGGGGTCACTGTCGTATCTGCTTGTAATAATTTATATCATCTAAAATCAAACGTTTATGAGATATGGAACACCAACTGTTTCCATAGCGGCCATAGCGGATATATAAGCAAATTAACAAATTTCCGGTCTTTCGATTTTATCCTATTTTGAATATGTTATTTATATTAGGCCGTGTTCTCACTAGAGAGTTAATTGGGAATAACGTCACATGGCGTTACTCCGGATTAAGTCCCTAGTGAGAACACGGCCTCGGGGTGACCCAGTGAACGATATAAAACAAGAAAGCTTGATGCAATTTGTCCTGTGTTAGGCTATATATATATACATATATACTGGACCATTTTGTGAAATAATTACAGAATAAAGATCGGTATTCCTGAAGGGGCCTCATATCTAGCAGAGTCGCACAAAATAATTAATTTTTATACAATTTGTACGTCCACGATTCGTCGATCATTGATGAGTATTTTGCCTCAGAAAGCATTCATCAAACGCTTGAAAGCATTTGCAATAATGGACAATTTTAACTGATAATGAAAATGCTGATTTTTATGATACGAACTGTTATTATTTTGTAAATGTCGATTGTGTTGGTAACTTGTACAATGAGGACAACGGCGATGAGGATGATAATGAAGAGGTCAATGGAGATGAGTAGAGGAGAAGAAATCGTGATATAAAAAGTGGATGATGATGATGATGGTGGTGGTGGTGATGATGATGATGGAGTAGGGACGAGTCGTTCCCGCGTGCGTGCGTGCGTGCGTGCGTGCGTGCGTGCGTGCGTGCGTGCGTGCGTGCGTGCGTGCGTGCGTGCGTACGATCCTGCATGAGTGCGCACATGTGTGCGTGCGTGCGAGCGCGTGTGAGTGCGTGCGTGCGTACCTGCGTGAGAAAATGAGGAAAAGCTATTGCTATGTCGCCATTGTACTTACACGCCACTTAGGTCGATGCGATGATCCTGCTTTTTCTGCATGTTCATTCAAATCTGAAACAAGCAATGCAACAAGCGTTTGCACCATAGCCTTTATTTTAGTTCACCTACCCATATGTCCAAATCGTTGCGGTATAAACTCACCAGACGATTTGGACATAATATGTCGTCGTCGTCCGTCAACAATAGTGACACTATAAGTAATTATAATAAATGAACTTGCATCTTCTCTGATAGAAACTCGTACAAAACACCAAATGGAACTGTCATGTTCCAGGAAATTAGACCACAAAAGAACGAAGAGAGTGGATTTCTAAACAAGATGAAAGATAGTGTGAGCCATAGGGAAATAAAAATTGTTATCAACGTCAACATGGCAATACAGTAAAAGATGGTCCATAACGTTGATAGAACTCGGACAACCCACACTACAGGGAACTGACGTGTTCCAGGAAATGAGACCGCAAAAAGAACCTACCAAAGAGAGTTGATCACTAAATAAGATGAACGATAACGTGAGCTATAAGGAAATAAAAACTGTTTTCAACGTCAACATGGCAATACAGCGAAAGATGGTCCATAAAGAGTACAATAAGCAGGATGTATATTACAAAATATGGAGCACACATTACTGACATGGATCTTCCACTTGAGAAGTGGACATAGCCATCTGCAACAACACATGTACCGATAACTCAACATTAGAGTCTGAGAAGGTTTCCCTGTGGGTTAGCCAGCTGAACACGTACTGCAAGAATGCACGTTGCATGGCAGTGACACGCTGATGGTTTGGCCTAGGACAGGGCACCGTCACACAAAGCTATATGAAAATGGAGAACATCGGTCTCCGAATTGTGATTCTGAATCTGCATTCCCATCAATTGACCGTTCCATTTTTAGCCATGCCCCGCCCATCTCTAGCTAAGCTCCACCCACGCCTCAATGGTGTTGGGATCTACGACCTCTGAACAACCAGACACTCAATTTCCAGAAAACAATGTAGGTAAGCTGTTGACTATTTTGAAACTAACATTACTGGGTGCTGTTGCAGCGCCTATTCAAATTAGTTTCAAAATAGTCAACATCATGTTTATTAAATAGTAAAGACATGCAATTCGTAAACAACGTATAGCCTGTCACCAATTATGCGTTTGTGACGAACTTAGCTACGCCATTCATGACGTCATTGCTTATGACGTCATGTAGTTGATTATGACGGCATGTGCTAGATGAATAAACTGGAAAGGTCCATTGTTCACCAAATTATCAAAGTGGTTTAGGCGAAGTATAGAGTACCGGTGGAAACTTTGAAGTGCTACTAACTATATAATGGTCTTCCCAAAAGAAAAGATGACATCATTGGTATATTCAGTCTTCATTGACCAGATCATTCAACATTTTGACCAAGGATTAAGAGAGAGATAGCACAATTTCTCATGACTTATGTGAAGCGGGCAGTGTGCATTGTTCACTTAATTCGAGGGAGCAGACGGCGAGAATGTGAGATTCAAAATATTTGCTCACAGAATGTCCATTTACAGGTCAAAAGAAAACCTTTTTGAACAATTTCCACAGCCATGACTGGCTCGGTTATCGAGCCAGTCATTCCAGTGGTAAATTTTCAAAAATTGTGCTCACTTGGCCTGCAAATGGGCATTCCTCAAAAGCACTGCGGAGGCTTCGTCATGAAATGGTTATGGAATTTGTCTCAGAGAGATTAGTTGCATCTACAGCAGTGGTGTCGATTTGAGATCCGAGGAAGAATCATAAGCTGAAGGCATGTCAAAAGACAAGAAGTTTCAGGATCGGTAAAAATCTGGTGAAAATTCAGAGAAGATTGCCCACTATAATTTGGCATGGTTTCTTATGGATCATCAGCCACGCCCTAGAATGATACAATCTCTAAGTGAGGCAATTGGAAAATATTAATATTCTGTTAAATACTGTGCGCTACTAGTCGTGTTCAAATACTTTGTTCTTGTGCGACCCGTGTCCGTTCTTAACTCTCCATCGCCCATAGCTATGTCACAGTCCGAGGGAGGATTATTTCCTCCACCGTAACCATGGTCAGCCACAGTGTATTAGAACTCAGGCGCGTTACGGACACATGCTTTCATTACCTGCAAACTCGTGTTTGCTAATGCTATTGAAGAGTTGTCGAGGACCATCAATGAACCTTTTCAGTTTATCCATCAATCATATGACGTCATAACGACCTATGTGACGTGTAGGATGACGCCATAATCAATGACGTCGTGGATGACGTAGAAAAGTTGTCACGAACGCTTAATTGGCGACGAATGGTGTCTTTACTATCTAATAAACACGGTGATTGGCCGCAACAGCGCCGAGTCAAATTGGTTTCAAAATATTCAACAGCTTACCTGTATACTTTTCTGGCAATTGAGTCAGGGAGTTCAGGGATCGATCGATCCCAACACGGGTGATGTGTGGGTGGAGCTTAGTTAAAGATGGGCGCGGCATAGCAAAAACGGGTTTCTTCCATTCATTTGACATCAGAAAATATCAAATGCTCCTCGTTTAGTATGGTTTAATATGTATCCCAGTTTGATTTTTGTCAGCTGGGTATTTCAATGACCGCATCGTATGCGCATTTTTTGTTGATGCCTCTCTACATCAAAATCGATCATAAGATTCGAGAAATAACTTTACATTTTACCAAAAAACAAAATAAAAATTTCTTATATTGTGTTAAAAATTGCATCAACTAAGATGCTTCTGTTTTTGTTTTGGAAACATGTTAAATTATTTATTTATGCCCAGATAAAGCAGCTTACTGGGCCGATGCCGTACTGATACTTTCAGTATCGGCCCGGTATCGGCCCAGCATCGGCCCAGTAAGCCGCGTTATCAGGATGGGCTGTACTTTAAGCTAATACAATCCATTTTAGCACAAACATGGTAATTGAATACATATCATACCGTACTTGTTCGTGTGCGTGTAAGCTTTATTTTATGTGTGCGTCAAGAGACCTACGCATGTAAAGTGATGTACTAGAATCTAAATATACGCGACAATAAAATTGTTAGAGCACACACAATTTCATGTTCTATTTATCGTCACTAGCAGCTAATACAAAGATATAGCCTAGATACACCCTTAATAACGCAGGTTTCAGGGCCGTTACTGGACCAATAGCGGGTCAATGCGACCCGGTATTGACCCAGTCTTGGCCCAGTAACCTGCGTTATGAGAGGCAGTTCACTTCAAATTTTGAATAAATGTTTATATGACTGTATAAGTATGTTTAGTTTATTGTCAGTACTGTTTAGCTATGTAGGTCTTACATATTTAAGTTGACGGATCTAGAATATCAACAATGTCAATTTGATTATTGTTGTACGTGAGTGGGATGTGAACCACTTCGCATAACTACATACTCATAGATAGATAAGTAAAGAGCTACACGTAGAGATCTATACGAGTAGGTCAGCAGGTCGATCGGTGGGTCAGTCAGTCGGTCGGTGAGTAGGTAAGATGAACACTGAACAGATCGTCTGATCGTCATATTTTGAAAATAAACATAAATGAATCTATAGATGATGAATCCGTACTAGTCCAACAATTTTTATGAGGATAAAATCGCAAAAGCATTTCTGTCAGCAGATTTATGGCGAAGACGCAATGGCCCATTACCCGGTAGTATGCCATTGCATCTTCGCCATAAATCTACTAGCAGAAATTAAGTTGCAATTTATTGGTAATACCAAAAAAATCTATCCAATTTTGACCGTGGGAAATATATAATTTTATTTGTTACAACCAGCACTCTTTTGCGCCGCGGTTATTACTGATTTACTGAGCGTGTACATTGCCCCAACTCTCGTCACTTCAGAACATAAATCGCTTATTTTCCCTTTATTCCTCCCTTTATCCTATTTTTAAATTGGCACGATTATTTAGTGCTATGTTAGCTGTAAGTCTATCCGTTATGGCCGTTCATTTGAACAGTAGATATTAAAATATTTGCCGTGTTACCGGATTTCGGATTTAGCGTCGATCATTCTTTTTCGGATATCCCGCCGTTAGTAGGAGCACCGTCTTCAAGTTATTCACAGTATATAATACAGCAACCTATATGGATTAAACTTAGCTTGGAGTGGTATGTGATAATCCATGCACAAGTTTGGTATATTAATCATTAATACATAACCAACCCTCTTTTGGCCTGACTACGATGTAATTTACATATAACCAAACATGGAATTTTTTCAAATAAAAGTCGGCAACTTACAGTGTACGCTTCATACATTTATTTTTCAATTATCACATTTTAAGCAATGATATAAAATGTTATATCTGTATCTCACATGTCTTTAGCTGGGCTGAGAGCTACAAAAACAAACACCATCACCGCCACTGTCTCAGCGCCGAAATATGCATAGAATAGTGTACTGTATGCTCGTCGGTTTTATTTAATTACGCGGAGATGGACCCCTTCCTATGAATTAACGCAGTACATCTGCAACCACACGGAACAATACAATCAAACCTTAGATGGCATGAAGACACAATAAATCTTCACCTGCAGTCATGGCACGCCATCAAAAATCCTCACGCTTTCACCAACTTTGTCATTTCCATGCACCCACTCACACCATTCTCCCCTGACACTCTAAATTCCCACCCACCCCATTGCCACCCTGTGGGCAGAACTTCAAGTAAACATCGTCTCACAGTCAGCAATCATGAGTAACTCACATACCAATCTGGTTGAATTCTGCCAATATTGCCATTCTCCAACCCCACCCCATCCACCCATTCCACCACCACCCCTCTCACCCCTTCCCCATCCCGCTTCACCACATCACTCCCCACCACACACCACCACTACACCCATCCAGACTCCCTCAGCCAGGGGCAGAGCCTAATGTAAACATTGTCTGGCAAGCCACAATCATATGGATAACTAGCATCACAAATTTGCTTGAATATCTCCCAATTTGACTTTCTAACTCCAAGCTGGCCACCCACCCACCCTGTGGGTGGAGCCTAATGTAAATGCTGTCTTGCAGTCCTCACGCATATGGGTAACTCGCATAGCGAATTTGATTGAATTCCACCAAACTGAGGAAATAGCGGGGTGGACTTATAGATGGACAGATAGATGTAGGCGATTGCAATATCCCGTCGGTTTTTGTAATGTGTGTGGGTAATCATCCCAGTGTTTAATATGCATTTAAATGTCTTGATGCACTGCTTTCACTTAAATGCAACTTACCATATGGAGGGGTTTACAGTCAAGCCTAGTTGTACGGATGCCATCTTATAAAGGACACATTCATATAATGGGAACTTATATTAATCCCGCGATCAAGGGAATAAAGTAGCTGACCCTATATATTCTCGATGGTGGATCATTCTTGCAATGTGCTCCTATCCGCTAAATTTCAGCTGACTTTAAAAAAATAATTTTTTGCTTTCTTTTCCTTCTCAATTATTAGTGCTGAAACATGCTATTTCAGCCCTGAACCATGATTTGTTACAATTCTGCACACTGACAGATGATTTGTTGCCAATCGTGAGCACTGAAACGTGATATTTCAACCCGGAAACATGATATATTACCAATTCTGAGCACGGAATGCTGATATTTTATGAATTCTGAACACTGAAAGATGATATGTTGCCAATTCTGATCATTGAAAGAAGATATTTCACAAATTCTAAGCCCTGAAAGAGGACCTTTTATCAAACCTAACCTCTGAAAGAGACATTTACAAATAGTGAGTGATGAAAGCCAGGCCCGTAGCAATGGCTAATGGTGCCCTTGGCGAGCTGACAACATGACGCCCCTTATGCAAATCTAGCTCGGATGGGGCTCTGGGGGTCCTCCGCCCAGAGAATCTTGAAATGTAGATGCCCTTCGAGCATTTCTTGAGGGAGATACCGCGACATGGAACAAATTAGTGGCGCTGGAATGAAAGGTTGGTTGGAGGCACAATGTGATGAGCCATGAAGGCGTGTCCTCATCACACCCACCTGCATGTGGGTCGGTGGGGTGGAGGGGGAGGGGGCTGCCTGGCAACCTACTCTGGAAACATTTCTTTAAACCTACGTGTTCTTAGATGGTATATCATGCATTTCTCGAAGAAAAAATATCTTAAATATCATTTGAATAAATTTATTGTTTTTTTAAGACTAAACATTACGAGGCATCCTTCTCAATGCCATGATTGCCTATGGCATAAATGCCGGTCAAATCATTTTATTTGTGCTTATAGAAATGCGGTAAGATATCACAGAATCAGTCATAATTAGGTGGGGGTATGAGGCTAAAACTTATCTCCCTGTGGTTTTGTGTGCGCATGCCGCTGAAACCACCTCTGCTGAATAGTTGTCATGCCCATGATACCACCTCACGTGCTCAATACATCTTTGATATACAGTGCTGTTCTTATAGAATTATCGACTTATATAGGATAACGTATCTTTATTCGTTGGAAGTGACAACACAACAAAGAGAAGGTCTACATGCAATCAATCAGGATAACACTGCACGGTAAATGAGCTAGTCACAAACCATAAGAAATAACTGAATGTGCACTATGGCAACGAATAACAATCACCAACATTATTTATTACACGCCAAATTGGAGCGTTCTAAAAATTTTAACATTCAATCTTCAATCTCTAATATTTATTATTGTAGCAGGAGACCTGTATCAATACATACTTTACTAATGCATTTATGGATACAGTTTCTACACTACAATTACACATCTCATATTTACACAAATCCCTTCATCTACAAGATGTATACTTTCATCGCCTATATGCTTATATTCGATACACGCTCTTGGCCATTGTGGAACGGAGACAAGTTTTCTTTTACTTTGTAAGCTATGGTGACTTGATAAATATGTGCAAAATAATGTGAGACCAATTTGCTTAATGTGGTCTTTCGAACCTGCGATAGGTTCAGCAATTAGACTAGGGCTGTTTTTCAATTCTTCCAAGACACGATGTACATCATCAATTTGTTGTTTAAGTCGTGCCAGTGCTTGCCCTTTTGGCGGCAGACAATTAATCTACTGTTTTACAATGGCTTTTCAATGTAATTATCAGCACTGAAACAAGTTTCTCGCATCTTGATGCTGATCCAGAATATGCTTTCAGTCACAAAGTCACCTTGCCGGGCCAGACAGCCTACATTTTTATCGTGCGAAAACAGCACACATGGCAAACAAAATGAGGATGTTTGAAGTTCTTTTAAAGCAGCCACTTTCTATGACGCGTTTCTCAATTAGGAAGATTCCCCATGAATGTACATTGCATTATGATATGTAGAGTGCAGCACTGCGACAGGGGCAGGGATGGTGTTTGTTTTTGTAGCTCTCACACCAGCTAATGACATGTACCCTACAGATATAGAAATTACATAATTGCTTAAAATGTTATAGGTGAAAAATAAATTTAAAGCAGGCACGAGCATATAATATACACTCTAAGCTGGCTACGTTTATTTGAAAAATGTAGGTCTTGGTATATGTAAATACATTTCAGTCAGGCCAAAAAAGGGTTGGTTTGTATGAATGAACAGTATAGGCCTACCAAAAGTACGTGTGGATTATCACCGACCACACATAGCTAAGTTTATTTCATCATAGATTGCAATATTATAGCACAATTTAATAACTTGATCACGATGCTCCTACTACTGGCGGAATATCCGAAGAAGAGGAAATGACAAAAATCAAAGCTCAGTACATCAGTAGAACTTTTAAAGCTCACGGTTCGCCTAGAACAAAGAGGCGGGATCTATACTACGTGTAACACGTAAGAAGAGTGATCGACGCTATATAAATTAGAAATCCGGTAACACGGCAACTATTTTAATAACTGCTGTTCAAATGAACGTTTATAAGAGCATGGAGGAATAAAGGAAAAATAAGCGATTTAAATTCTGAAGGGCCGAGCGTAGGGCCAATTAAATTAAATCAGTAATAAGCGCAGCGCAAAAGAGTTGCGGGTTATAACGAACCCAATTATACATTTCCTAGAATTAGCTAGATTTCTTTGGTCATGTCCCAATGCCTCTTCGTCATAAATCTAATGACAGAAATTATGTTGCAATTTCATTTCTGAGATTGACTGGACTATACGTGTGCTAATGTGTGCGACTGTATGTCCGCTGTGGCAATCCATGCGCGTGTTAATGTGTGTGTGCGCGTGCGTGCGTGCGTGCGTGCATGCGTATGAGTGTGTGTTCGCCCTTACATTTACAAGCTCTATAGGCCTAGTTTTGATGAATTGGCTTCGGAAAAAATGTGAAAGATTTGATAGACTGAGTGATCTGTTGACCGAGCGACGACCGACGGAGCAATGGACTGACCGACCAAGAGGCCGACCGATTGACAAATTCGCTGACCGACTGACTGACCTGGTCCGCCAGACAGACCGACCGACGACTGATCAACCAACAGATCCAACCTACCGACCGGATATAATAAACTCACCATTAATTATTGCTTCGTGCTGCTGTGATGAGGTAGGTTGCTGCTGTTGCTGCTGCTCTTGCTTCTGCTGCTGTTGTTGTTGTTGTTGTTGTTGTTGTTGTTGTTGTTGTTGTTGTTGTTGTTTCTGTTGTTGTCCCCTGCTACTGGTTGTGGTCCTGCTCGTTATCCGATTCGCCCGTAGTCGCCGCTTGACCAGCCAGTTCTCCATGCGATCCTGGTTGACGTGGAGCTGGACATAGCGGTCCAAATATTCAGCGTGTTCATTCAGGAAATGAGTTACAAAATCTGGCGTTAAGCCTGTGAACACATAACATAGAATACAGGGATCTATTATAGATATGCACCGCCCACTTCTTGTTAAGCTCCGCCCAGAGGCGGATTAAGACAAGGAATAACGGGGCTATAAGCGGCCCCGAATCAAAACCAATTATCGCGTTTTAGCCATCAGAATATGTATGCCTAATCCCCGTATCTCACTTTTACTGTCATAATATGCGCAAGCTGTTGACTATTTTGAAACTAATTAGACTGGAAGCTGGTGGTGCCTTAGGCAGCACAATCTTTCAACCAAATTAGTTTCAAAATGTTCAACAGCATTTTGACACATAGCCCTATGTAACGAAATTATTATATTTAGGGTTAGTAGTAGTAGTAGTAGTAGTAGTAGTAGTAGTAGTAGTAGTAGTAGTAGTAGTAGTAGTAGTAGTAGTAATAGTAGTAGTAGTAGTAGTAGTAGTAGTAGTAGTAGTAGTAGTAGTAGTAGTAGTAGTAGTAGTAGTAGTAGTAGTAGTAGTAGTAGTAGTAGTAGTAGTTGTAGTAGCAGCAACAGCAGCAGCAGTAGTAGTAGTAGTAGTAGTAGTAGTAGTAGTAGTAGTAGTAGTTGTAGTAGCAGCAACAGCAGCAGCAGTAGTAGTAGTAGTAGTAGTAGTGGCCTACTTGATTATGACGTCAAATAGGATAGTTATGCTTTAATTTCGTAAGAACGACAACTCCGTCAGCATCAGATCTATGTTAATGGGTGTTTTCGATCCGTTGATCAAGTGTATGACGTGATAATCAATTACGTCACATGTAGGCTGACGTCACAACCATAATTGAAAGAAATACTCCGTCATGAAGCTGGGCTAGTCGGTCAAGTGTACGAATTGTATGTCTTTGGTGGATTTACTATTTAATAAACATTCTGTAGAAATTTTTAAAACTAATTTGACTGGGGTCTGCTGCCATTATAGGCACCCTAGTGCACATACATCAATATCTGACTAGCCAGTTACAATTACAGTGAAAATCATATTTTGTCGAATATTTTGAAACTAATTTGACTGGGAGCTGTTGTAGCAACAGCCACCAGTCAAACTAGTTTCAAAATATTCAACAACTTATACCTGCATAGTCACCTTACATTTTGGAATCAGGTAATTCAGGGTTCAAAGTAAATATATTCAAACGCGCGTACGCTCGCACTCACGCACGCACACAAAGTGGGCGGAACCTTGCTAGAAATATGTGAGGCATAGCTAGCAATGTATACCCCTATAGGCAATTTAGAGCGAGTAAATGCTTCACTATTAAATAACCTTCAATGATTTCTTGTCATTTAGAAACATAATGAGCATATCAAGCCTAAGTACGCAATATATGTACGTCGTTAGCGCGCTAAGTTATAAGCCGTGCAAAAGTATCTTCTTAAGCGCAATGCGAATTTCTTTTCACACATAATACATAATATGGAGAGAGAGAGAGAGTGAGAGAGAGAGAGAGAGAGAGAGAGAGAGAGACGCACGCACGCACATAGGTCCATAAACAAAAAAAGAAATAATCAGATATATCAATACAATGGAGATGGATCCATCCTAACATACCGACTCCTACACCCGCCAACAACATATCATTAGGCAGCAACAGGCAACATCGTCAATTTGGATTATTTCGGTTTTACTTTCATTTACTCAACCCTTCGGGGGAAGCAACTCAACCCTTCGGGGAAGCAACGCAACCTTTCGGGGAAGCAATGCAACCCTTCGGGGAAGCAACGCAACCCTTCGGGGGAAGCAACGCAACCCTTCGGGGGTAAGCAACGCAACCCTTCGGGGAAGCAGCGCAACCTTTCCGGGAAATGCCTCACAGAATATCATGGCTTAAATACCCCTAGGAGTGAGCGGCCAATTAAGTCAACTGAATGACTAATCTGTTTTTATATTTTGAAAGTAATTTGATTGGGAGCTGTTGGTGCCATAGTTACTTTAGAAAACTGCAACAGAATATTTATTAACTCGTAAACCTTAAAGGTGTTAAAAAATCGGATTTAGATTTTGATAGAAACCCGCCAAAACTGAAAATTTGTAACATATTTTAAAATGTTGCACAAATTTGACAAAAGTTAATGTTCACAAACTCAATCTATATTAAAATCGAGCTTAAAATTGACTAGAAATCACGGCTTTGCGTCATTGAGTGACTTTTTTCTGTAAAACATGGTTACAGATTACGCCCATATGTTTTCCGATCAAGCGAAAATGGAAAAGTCCTGATTCAAGTTATCGTTTACCTGAGACGAGCGTTTCCCGGACATCTCATTATACTAATATTTACGACTCCTCCCCCCCCCCCCCCCACCCCACCCCCCCCCCCACCTCCCAACTCTACCCTAAACAACCCCCATGCTCCATCCGTTTGGGCTCCCGTTTAAGTTCAGGTTTCAGTTCATCTGTTACACGCTGGCTATACAATGGACCTTTCCAGGTTATCAATCCATCATATGACGTCATAATCAACTATGTGACGTGTAGGATGACGTCATAAACATTACGTCATGAATGATTCGATTTAGTCCTGTCTTAAACACTTAATAGTCTGACCCGTTGTACGACTTGTATGTCTTTACTATTTAATTAACCTGCTGTCGAATATTTTGAAACTAATTTAACTTGCTGCCATAGGCACACCCAACAGCACCCAGTCAAATTAGTTTCAACATATTCGGCAACAGGGGAAAATGGTCAACTGCTATAGAAATAACTCGGAGCAAACGGGATGGCCCGACACCGGTGCCGGATTGAGCCTTTACAAAGACTATTTTCGGGATGAGCAGGAAAGCGAAAACAGGACTAAAATCATGACTATAGGCTAGTTATTTTATGATACGGAACCTAACAAATTAATAAGTATCCAGCTATGCAGTTCCTTTCTTTACAAAACAAAAAGAGATCACCGGACCAGACAGTTATTTTCGTTTGTAAAATGAGAAACTAAATTAAACATATTATTCACTCTGTTGATAGAAAAAAAATTTGAGGTTGGTCAAGATCTGGGGCCGGAGCATTGGCCTGGGACAATTACCCCCACCCCCACATTTAATATCCTTAGCAAATGTCATATTGAATGTGATAATGGCTACTAAAACAGGCTCCACAACTCCACAACTCCACACTTTTCCGCCCTATTAAGGGCAATATCGGCGCAATATCGGCGTATTGTTTTATAGCGCATGCTCTACAGTAGGCCTACTGGTGTGCTGCTAACATCGCTGCACACCGCGTAACAGGGAACATAGCTTTACCCTGGAAGATATGAATTCGTAGATCAAAGATGCCCTTGACAAAAAGACTACGTTTATACGACGCAACCGACGCATCCTCGATGCTGTATAACTGTAACAGCTGGCCAGCTCTAAAGGCAGCTCTAGAGAAACGTGAAATCTTGCCACCACAAACACCTACGCACCATCGCTGGACACCGATGGCCAGACAGCATAATTTCCAACGATGCACTATACAAGATGTGCAATACATCGCCGCTGCAAAGTCACCCAGCAAAGATAGACCATCTTTGGGTATGTTCTAAGGATGCCAGAAGACACACCAGCACAGAGAGCCTTGGAATTCGCCCTAATCGGAGCCAGCACATATAAGGTCAGAAAGGGCGCAATTGCATAAATCTGCTAAGCGTGCTACGAGGTGACCTCAAGAAAGCAGGACTCTGTGCACTCAAGTCAGGAATGGACCTGAGGAACCCAAAGATTCTGGCTGGGGACAAGACAGAGTAGTTAAAAGAGAAAAAAGGACTGATTGCAGCTGTAAGATGTTTCTACTACTATAGCCTCAGAACACAGTAATCATACATGCATTTGGAATACGCATGGCTTTGCTATAACCGACACGAGTTCTACATCAACATCGTCATATTGCGGAATGATAACTTTCAAAAATCGAAGCGACACATTTCACTGCTGATTAAAGATTCTGAAAGTTGCCGTTATGTCGCCAGCCGTAGACTAGTTACCGGTTCGATGCCTCTAGATACCCGGCCATGCGCATTTGCGTTTGACTGAGCTGACGTCACCGGCGGTCGCTACAAATCACCATGTATAGTGAAGGTATAGGGATGGCGGTATAGAAGTTATGATGTTTATGACAGTAATTACGCGTTTAAAGGGATGCTAACCTCATCTCAAATGTTATACTGCACCGATAGTTTATGGTTTATAAATTCCATAGCATTCATATCCTGTCACATTCCCGTTTCTGTATCACAACTATCTGTTTTGTAATATCCCGTAAATGTTGAACAATGATCGCCACCATTTTTTTTCCTCAAGCGATAGTGCGTGATGTAATGTAAGTGCCAATGCATTACATTCTTTATTATGTAACACTCATCTTGTTGAATTAGTTTCAAAATATTCAACACCTTACACGCATGAGCGTTTTTATACCTCATTGCCAAACTATAGCTGGCACCTCTATGGCTGAACGTATATCCCGAGCAGACACGCTAGGCTTTTTCTGACTGGTTGAAAAGTAAATCATGACAGCCATCATAGGCTGTAGAAATGTAGCAACATTTAGCTACTAAAGCCTGAATATCTTTCTATAGCGGCATTATAAAAAGCTTAAACTGACCTGCATAGTTTATGACTGGCATATTAGATCACCTGCATAGCTATCATGAGATGAGCTTAGTTGTCCCGTAAGTAGGCTTATGGTTTTGTAAGCGCTTCAGGAGAACTGCCACAGATACGCAATGGCCATAATTTTATCCCGATTTTCTATTCAATTAAATTACGTAAACTTTACAAAAAAACTTTTTATCTCTTTTACGTTTCAGGCCCAAGATTTAAAAAAAATTAGACACATTCTTAGTGAAGCAATGCGTATTCTGTTGAATATTTTGAAACTAATTTGATTGGAAGCTGGTTTCAGTCGATTTATTCTCAAAATATTCAACATCATTTCTGTATAGTTATCTTGAAATTGAGAGACTTACATTTTAATGGTTCACAGGGCTGAAATACGAAGGATACGCATATTATATGCACTCGCTTGTTTTTTGGTCTGTTTTAACGTCTGTTTGTAAGATTTATACACCAAGTGTTAAATTACGTCACAAAACGTTTTTTCCATTTTAAACGTTTTTGATCTGATTTTCCAGGTAGAAGCAAAATACGAACGCTGCTTGAAAATACTTTTTTAAACGCAAATAGACGGATCGAATATATGCAACTCAAGTATCTGATGCCACAGTCAAATACTTCACATGCTAGCTGACGCCACAATCAACATGACAAAGCTCCGCCACGAAAATCCGTCATGAATGTATAAGAATTGTACGTTTTTCCATAAATTTATAATTTAACAAAAATTATGTTGAGTAATTTGAAACTGATTTGACTGGGAGCTGCTCCAATTCAAATTAGTTTCAAAATATTCATCCCATTACCTGTATAGTTATCTTAAAATGTAGAATCTGGGAATTCGCGTTTCAAAGGTTCAAATCGATTCCAGCAAGCGTAAAAAGTGGGTGGAGCTTAGCCGGAAGTGGGTGGAGCTTAGCCGGAAGTGGGTGGAGCTTAGCCGGAAGTGGGTGGCGCATTATCGTATTTTTTTCCATTATTTAAAAATATGTACATTCTATCAGTGGTGAATATTAACATCATTCCATCATATAAATAAACGTGGATACTTGGATTAGCCAGCTGTTGTTTATCATTCACTTTTCAAGACGCTAACATCAAAATATTTCTTTAGGCCAAATCCCATATTGGCCATCACAATGAATGCACATTTGCCAAAATTTGTGACCTATTGACCTCTGCTGACCTTAATTAGGTCAATCGATTTGCATAGAGCACATATAGGCCTAGGCCTATATGAAATTGCAGATGGCGCACACGGAACTATTATGAGTGGTCATTCAATATGCGTGTACGTGCGGATTTTAACGTTTCTATCTTCTTACGTTTCGGATCATTCCTATTATTGTTAGCAGCTAATCTATAGAGATATGTAAATAATATGTAAACTGTCTTGCCACTATATAAATTGTATAATGTGTATACCCCATGTATCACATGTATGATCTGGAAGTAAAAAATCAAGCTGAATCTGAATCTGAATAACTATACATATCCCTGATAACGCAGATCATCGGGCGGTTCTGGGGTAATACCTGGCTACATTGGCATGGTATTATCCCAGTTCTGGCCCAGTAGCCTACGTTGTCGGGGATCAAATTAATTCAGTGGCGTAGTCAATGGTGGTGTTTTGGGTGTTAAACAACCCCACCCCTCCCATGGTTCTCGTACGCACACGTACACACACACGCGCGCGCGCGCACGCACACTCACAAGCACGCGCGCACGCATGTACGCACGCACGCACCACCGCCACCCCACTCCACCATCACCATGATTCATGATCATGGGGAAGATTAATATGAAGCTATTGAATTATAACTATAATAAATGGCTAAAGGGTCATAATGCTCATCTGGATGATGAGGAAGTGTGTTTACGTTAATTAATGCACAACGAGCAACATTGGTCAATCGGATAAGGATAACTGTTGTCATAGACCAATGGGATAATGGACCGTAGCATTATTGACCAATGGGCCAATCATCCTTACAACGAATGACTAAGAATGCAAATATCGCTGACACTCTTAACCAATGGGACAATCGCCATTTGTCAATGGGGCAAGCGTAACTGATGCCACAGACCGATAGAACCGTGGTCTTGGGCCTTATTGAGGAATGATTCAAGTTTCATCGATAAAATTTACCAGAATGGTAAGCATAGCTGATGCCACTGACATACAAGAGCAGGGGTTCCTGACATTATTGACCAATAAGGCAAGTGTTACAAACATATTGACCAAGGGATCAAGAAGTGTAACTGATGCCATGGACAAATGAGGCAAGGGTCCTTGACATTATTGACAAATGAGACAATCATCCGCTAAACCAATGACCAACATAACCAAGTGTCATTTACACTATTGACCAATGAGGCAAACAGTAGTTGTCAATGAGGAAAGCGTAACTCTTACCTATGATAAATTGATCAAGAATACCTGAAAAACTAGATGAGCCGGACTTATGAAAATTCGTGCGGGAAAAACTAAGTTTTGTGTGCCTGACACCATAGACCACCCGGGAAAGCTCCATTGCCGCATGGTTCAGGTACATCAGATGTCATTTACAAATGGGGCAATGGTCACCAGCGGACTTGGAGAGGAAATCTGAAAATGTTGGCGTCCAACGGAAATGTATCATTGGTCAACGAGGCGCCCATTGGATTCCTCCATTAATAATTATCGTATCCCCAAGAAGCAGTGATGAGGAGAGTGGGGTTGAATGGGTGGGTGTGTATATTTTTGCATCACGCCTAGCCTATAAAATTTCACTATTTCACTACCCAGTATTTGCTATTAGACAGGCTGCATGCTATACCCTACATGGCAGTAGATGTGGCGATCCCGCGTGGAGGTCGAGGAGTAGGCCCCATACAAATTTTAAACTGTCATTATAATGCAATTAAAATGAAGATATCTATAATGTAAAGGGAAGTAAAAATGCTCTTGTATCAATCAGAATGCAGGAAATGGCTTCTCAGAGCAGATAATTTTATATGTTTACTTACTTACTCCACCCACTCCCTTCCCTATCCAATGAGAGGACTAACCATCTCTCAAACCCTCATTGAAGGGTCGAGAACGTTGGTTGATCCGAATCAAAGCCATTGTCCAGATATGCGTACTTAATATAAAATGTACTGTTTACTCTTTACTGTCAATTTGCATTTCCTAACGACGGGAGTTTCAACAGCCTGCCGAGGAATATGTCTAAATGCCAGTTTTTCGGAGGGCGGATGTTACATAAATCTGTATGCTAGCTTCATTCAAACCTTTATCATCCAACAATACAAAGTTTAAATAAAACATAATTGTTTAGAGAAAGCGAGTGTTTTTTTCTCATTTAACCCTCTAATCATCGAATTTTTTCAAGTTAATTTCAAATTTCTTATAGAAGATGTCCTATTTTTGAAAATTTACCACTGGAATGACTGGCTCGATAATCGAGCTAGTCATTCTAGTTATAAATTTTCTAAAAAAGTCTTCTCTTGGTCTGCAAATGGGCATTTCTCAAGACCGCTGCAAAAGCTATTTTCAGCTGATATGAGTGTTAAAGGGTTCAAATGCAAGAGATGGCTTCTGAGAGCATCTAGATTTCAGAATCCTCCTGAGGGTGCCAGATGAATACCTTTTTCTGGTCGCTACCCACCTGAACACTAACACCGCCACCCCACTACCCCCCTAAAGAATGTCCAGTCTAGTGTCTACGCCACTGAATTTATTTGCATTTAATTTACGTCAGCATTCATACGTTGATCATCTCACTTCATACATTATTAAACACACTCTCAAATATAATTGTCATTTACGTAAATTCTAATCGATATAGTCACCTGTGAGAGACGGTAATGCGTAGGTATTCGATCATTATGACGCCAAACAGGTAATTTGACGCTAACCGTGTTAAAGCGTATAATATTTACTCTACGCTGTAGAGCCCACCGGACCGTCTACCGTTACGCGACACGGCCTAGTCTACTGTATATAAGAATGAAACGTTCTAGAAATATATATATATATATATATATATATATATATATATATATATATATATATATATATATATATATATATATATATATATATATATATATATATATATATATATATATATATATATATGTTTTATCACCTCGGACCCCGCATTCTAAACTTGGGCTGTGTTCTCACTAGAGACTTAACCTGCGTAACGCCATAATGAGGTATTACATTATTCCGGATTAACTCTCCAGTGAGAACACGGCCTCAGACTCGGCACTTTCTAATCCGTGCAATACGGCTACACTTTCAGTGATGGTAGCGGTAAAAACGATGGTCAATGTTTCGGACAAGTTCTTCGATTATCAGAGAATGGACCTTTCCAGTTTATCTATCACTCATATAACGTCATAATCAACTACCTGACGTGTAGGCTGGTGTCATAATCAATTACTCCACGAATGACGTAGATAAGTTCGTCATGAACGCTTAATTGATGACGGACTAAGCGTCGTTGTACGAATTGTATGTCTACTATTTAATAAACACGATCAACAGCTTACCTGTATAGTTTTCTGGAAATTGATGTCTTATGATGTTTCTGTGGACTCAGGCTGGTAGGCCTATTCATCCTCTATATATGTCCGCCTCATCTTCCTTCACGGCCATTCTGCATATAGTCTGAGGGTTTAGGGATGGATCGATCCCAAAACGGATGAAGTGTGGGGCGGAGCTTAGCTAGAGATGGGTGGGGCATAGATAAAACTGGAATCATCCATAGTCTACGACCGCTAAAAAAAAAATTGAATTTTCAGTACTTGGGGTCAACGCGTATAGGACGCGCAGAGGACGCCAAAACACCTTAACCTACTTGTTAAGTAACTCGAGATTTGACCTAGAAACTTACTCTAGCGCCCATAAAAAGAAAAATCGTTGTCGTCTTCGTCGTCGTCGTCGTCAAAGGCCCATATTAAGCATTTATTAAAGAAAATGTTGTCTGTGATAAAGGCCCTTCTGCTCCGCAAGTTCAATTTCACTTTATTTCGGCCAGGGTTATTACTATAAATAGCCTATGGGGGTAACAGTTAATATGCACAATAAGTAAGGCAGCGGAGCTATTTTACATACCACGTAGTAGTTTAAAATCGGTTTATTTTACGCTAGTTGTGAGGAGGCTGCGCTCCGCGGAAGTGAAATAACTAGACAGTTTGTTATGACAGCGGAGATAAGATATATGCAGTTGATTATATAATGAACTATAATAATATATACGCCCAGGGCTTACATAATATTAACCCTTCGAACCGTGAGTTGCCTGTACAAGAAACCTGTGGAATATTTTGAAAACAGACCCGACAGGAACCTGTTTCCGCCATAAACAGCAACAGCTCCTAGTCAGGCCAGCTTGAAACTATCCATCAGGATATCGTGAAGATCGTGAAGGATTTTGGTGGTTGCCTTTAGGTTTGGAGGGGTTTGGAGGGTTTGATATTCTTGAAGAATAATTCCCACAACAACAACAACAACAACAACAACAACAACAACAACAACAACAACAACAACAACAACAACAACAATATTCCACCTCGACGACAACGACGACGACGACGACGACGACAGCAATGACAACAACAACAACAACGACGACGACGACGACGACGACAACAGCAGCAACAACAAGCTAAAATGTCGACATAAGTTTATTGTTGATGGCCGATTACAGTTGATTCAAGGAATAAATCTGGTCACCGCTGACTGTACGCGTATTCAAAATAACGTGTTTGGAATTTAGATTTAATTAACTTACAGTTATTGAGTTGAGGCGAATCACGCTCCATGCATGCGCGTGGAAATGTTCACAAGTTGGTTCACATCGTCACCAGGGAAGATGACAGACAACGTCAAATTCTCAGTAAATCCCGACCGTATGACTGAATTATTCCAAGGTGTTTCAAATAGCAAGAAGAACAATCAATTCCTTATTTCCAGTTCTGATCGTGATGTCATTTACGTATATGTCAAACGGCGTAGGGGCCACACAATTTTGATATTTAGCCAGACTAGACTACAGTGGGGACTAGGCATATAGGCATGTATGTAAATATAATCACATCGATGACGTTCCTAATGAACCTTTCCAGTTTTAGCTATGCCCAGCCCACCTCAAGCTAAGCTCCACCCACATTTCGCCCGTGTTGGGATCGAGCGATCCCTGAACTCTCTGCCTATCAGTTTGCAGAAAACGATACAGGTAAGCTGTTGAATATTTTGAAATTGATTTGACTGGATGCTGTTGCTGCCTATGGCAGTAACAGCGCCCAGTAAAATTCGTTTCAAAATATTCGACAGAATGATTATTAAAAAGTAAAAACATACAATTCGTACAACGTGTCGTACTATTAAGTGTTTAAGAAGGACTAAATCGAGTCATGCAGGCTGTAATTGATTATGACGTCATTATATACGTCACGTAGTTGATTATGACGTCATGTGATGGATGGATAAACTGGAAAGGTCCATTAATTCAATATGGCTGGCCACCGACTGACGTCCGAATATTACCTGCGTAGAATGGTGGTTAATAGTGTGATCCGATCCGTTACTCAAGTATCTGACCTCATAATTAAATACGTCACGTGGTACCTGACATTACAATTAAAAGTTAATTACGTATTTCTGTCACGAAAGTCGCAATAGTCCGTTAGGACACGGTACGAATTGTACGTCTTTCATGATTTTACAATGTAATAAGCATTCCGTTGAATAGTTTGAAACTACATTGAGTGCAAGATGTTGCTATCACATGTTACTTCTATAAATACATTGAATTTGGAATTTTGAGAAGTCAGGGTTCAAAGTGTATAAATCGATTCTAACTCACCTACAAAGTGGGCAGAGCTTAGCTAGAAATGGGCGTGGCATAGCAAGAAATGTATCCCTTTATAGGGAGTGATCGATTTCTAAACGATGCCTCGCCCATATTTAACTAAGCTCCTCCCACTGTGTACGCGTGTTGAAGTCAATTTACTATATAATTTGAACCCCCAAATCTCAGAAACATAATTAATTTCAAGGCAACTCTAAAGGCAAGTAGTTGAATATTTTGAAACTAATTTGACTGGTGACTGCCTTGCCTATGTCAAGTTAGTTTCAAAATATTCAACAGAATGTTTCTTAAATTGTAAATTCGCCAACACTTTGATAACGGACTTCTCCAGCTTCATGACGGAGCTACGTCCTTTTTATTGTGACGTCAGCTAACACGTGATTCATTATGATGTCAGATATTTGAGTGACAGATGGGGTCCAGCCAGTATTACTCCAGCGTTAATCTATACTAGAACCAATAATAGAGTAGGTGATCTTGAAAACGCCTCCGCTTGACGCAGTTGCTGCCTACAACCGAAACATTTCTCAGCAAAACACGTAATTTAAAGATTTTAACCAACTCCACAAATAAATATGGGCACGATTCCGAAAAGTAGCATTAATACACCTAAACACTGATAAGTATTACTTCTTTGTATAAAGATCTGTTTTATAACAATTAACATCCAACGAAATTATTAGAAAAATCTTACGACATCTTAAGTACCCAATTAGAACCGCACATTTTACTGACGAACTGCTTATAATCCTTTAACACTCATATCAGCAAAAAACACCTTCTGCAGAGGTCTTGAGAAATGTCCATTTGCAGACCAAGAGATGACTTTTTTGAAAATTCACCACGGGAATAACTGGCTCGGTTATCGAGCCAGTCATTTCAGTGGTAAATTTTCAAAAAATAGTCTTCTCTTGGTCTGCAAACGGAAATTTTCTGAGAAAATTTAATTTTTCTTGAACAAATCGTTAATTCTGCTACGAATTATAATGAGTAGGTCTAATTAGCTTAACTACTACTAACTTAATTAATATAAACACAAAGCATAATCGTTTACAACTTTGTCGTTATTAAAAAATATATAATCCTCGTCCACCAACTAGAATCTGTACGCGTCGATTAGACTATGGGATACACTATATCTAGATATGACCAGGTACGGTTAGTAGATGATATATATATATATATATCCTATATATGTGCATACTGGGACCCTTTTCACCATGGTAGTCCAGAAAGAAATGACGTTTACTGATTATTTTACAAACAATTTGATTGAAATACGGCAGCAACAACAACAACTTTCAGTCAAATATTTTTCAAAGTAACAACATAATTTTCACTATTGTGTATAGTTATTTAATATAGGCCCATCGTCTTAGGTGCTGGCCTATATTCTGTAGAATGAGATAGTTGTATTAAATACAGTATTCTATTCGCTCTATTTACCCCTGTGCTAACGTCATACGTCTAACCACTGCGAAGGATTTTAAAACCAAATGTCTAGATTTTCTTAAAAGCTGTTAAGCGACGGAGTATTGGGTGTTCACTCTTTTAGAACAAAATAGTGGTTGATTAAAGATGTTGCTATCGTAGAGAAACTGCAACAGCAAGAGCATCTTACTTTTAACTGAAGTTCAATTATCAAAACTAACTTAGTATAATATATTAATGTAATATGGCAATTCAGTGATATACGGGCTTAACCCGACACCCCTTGAAATATGGCAGCAACAGCGCTCAGTCAAAATTGTTTCAAATTGATTCGTTTTTGAATCAGTAATGGTTAAAATGGTTACGAACTATTGCGAATGGGCCTATGTGTCGATATGGGTATGCAGGCGTGGTGGGATGGAAGGGTAGGTTAGTTACGCAACGCATCGCTACTTTTTATGAGTGAATATTTCAAAATGCGCTTGCAAATAGGGCTATATCTCGTGAGCGTGCCAGCACTATACTAAATCCCTTTACAAATGGTTCCCTCGATATAGTTAATGCCTGCTTATGTCTATTCAGTTGTTGTATATAATGGTATATAATTACGTCCGGATCCTGTTTCAGTTCAGCGAACACCGATCCGTAAATAAGAGAGTTATTTAATCGGTCGTAACGGATTTGATCCTGCAGGGGACATGTTCCGTACAGATTTTGCAACTATATGCTATGGTTATAATTCATATGATCACTAAACAATTTATCAAGGGCCTGTGAGGCTCACCTGGATCCTTAGTATTTGAACCATTTGCATTTAAATAGGCATGATGGATAATTTTCGGAAAACCAAAATGGCCGCCAATTTACTTTATTGAATCTTATTGTTATAGGATCGTTCCGCTCAAATTTGATTGAAATTGAGCCATTGATTAATTAGTGGTAGTAGTCCGGCAGCCGTGGAGGTGTGTCTTGCACTGGGGTACCCACAATAGGTCTGTGCAGATTTCGTATTTATGGAGCCTCCCTATCAAGTATCCGAGTGATGGCAAATATCTCAAGATCTAAATCAGCGATTTTCATAATCTTGGTGTCTAAATATATGTTTTTGAGCATGGCCTATCAAATGAGATCATGATCATGGTGTTTCAAAGTCAAGGTCATTACGAAAATACAAAGTCATCCTAAAAATGGACTTATCTTCTAATAAATTGCTGTAAAAAGCCATTATTGGCTCTGAAGATTTTTTTTAGAGATACGAATTATATGCCGTCCCAGAGGATATCTAATTGAATACTAGTTGCCATAGAAACCACGATAAAATGCAAAATATATAGGCCTGTTGTTAACACCATATGATTTTGACATATGCGTAATGCTCTGTCTCACTTATCATGGAGGAATGTATCTTTCTAATGTTAATCCGTGCAGAAATCAGCATGCCATTGTCTGATTCAACATGTTTCTATCGCCAATGCTTGTCGGATCAGGGATAATGGACTCTATTGTCATTTAGAAGCAGGACTGCCTGCTGATCACAATTTTAACACGAAGTTCCATAGAAACATATACATCAAGGCGAAAGATTGCATACTCATCCAATCGTGAAGCTAAAACGTAGATGAGATCTGAGCTTCCACTATTTTACTTTCACCGCCACTATAGCTTTTGTGGTGACATTTGTGAACTTGAAAGAAATGAAAACGAAAAATCCCTGTCCCTGAAAACGTTTTGTGACTGTCTCAAATAGCGGTGCAGTGAAATCATTCAAAGGCATTAACTTATAGACAAGTCCTTTATGAGGAGATAGGTTGCCTGGCAATGTCTGCTTGCGAGTAGAGCGAGCTGTTAGTCACTTGCGTGCAGATGATGCGCGTTAACATTATGATTGCAGAGTAACAGAAAGCCCAGGAATCTGATAGCAATGATAAAGATTTCTATAAAGTTTTAAGTGTTATAAATGGTGATGATAGAATGCAAATCAGAAATTACATCAATACCGATGCAATATACAACAATTTTGGTGAAATGTTATTTCCAGAAGAACGGTGACCTCTGACCAGTCAAACCACTTCGGCAAAGAGTTTCTCTCAGAGCAGCAGTCTGCGAAAAATCTTCCAGAGTTTTGTAATAGAACACAAGAAGTCTTCATAGTGGTATCTAGTGAGAATGAGGGTGATATTGAACTTTCTATCGGTAGGCGTGCAAAGCATACACAACAAGAACCAAATCACTTCCCTTAAATAAGAATATATATATATATATATATATATATATATATATATATATATATATATATATATATATATATATATATATATATATATATATATATATATATATATATATATATATATATATATATCAGTGCAGGATCAAGGCGAACATAGCCGATGAGTATGTGAGTGGCACCAGGTTTGCCTCCTTCCGCACACTGCAGCCATGCACAAAAACAGGCTTCTAACACTTATGCAACGTGATCACAGGCTTGTATATGAAATTCCCAACTCTGCTTGGCACTCGTATCAAGAAAACAATTAAGCCACGTTGGTGTGTTGTGTACGTATGCCGAGGTGGTAAGATTTCGTAGACTAGCTGCTCACATGCCAAAACCACAGAGAATTACCTGTAACTCCAACTGCAGAACCAAACGCATGTTTGGTTCTAGTGATTGCAGACAATTTTAATTCAAACGTATCCAGTGAGAAGTATTTGTCGTCCACACATACTCTTGGTATGCTGCTCATGCAAGCAGAAAACAAACATGGTATTCTGCAATATGCTGAGAGCATATGATGCATTAAAAAAAGAAAAAAATTGTAGTGCAAGTAGTAGCCGATATAAAGGTCCATAGATTTGGCCAGAGAACAAAGTCGTGCATTGAACTGAAATCACGTCTTCCATTAGACACGCCACCTATTAAAATGAAGCTGTAAACTGTTGGAACTTGTCAGTAAACTGACCGGTTACAGTACTTTGGATATCCGTGGGAGCTTTACAATCTGCCTTTTATACTTCACCAGTTTTTTGTTAGTGAACCGGGGTGGGGGGGGGAGGGGGGGGGGGCGGGGTAGCACCTCAGGAGGACGAAAACGACAACGATAGAAAAGTTGGACGTGTGAATGGAGCTGGCCAGCAAACAAGAATAAATGTATTTGGAACATAATCTGGTGAGTTTAAAGTTTACAAATTGGTGGCAGTGGTGGGATTTTTGTAACGAGATGAAGTAATATGAAATTTGCCTGAAATTGTAAAATTGCACAAATTCCGTGCTATTGTAGCCATGGTAACCGAGTCAAACATTGACATTGGTAGGTGAAATTTTCGCTGACTGAATGTTCCAACAGGTTACAATAGTATAGACATTTTCCTCCTAATGTATAATGAAACTAGTTTTCGCAAAACTTCTTCTTGCCTTGTATTGTATTTTATAACTCCCGTCTATCAGGCGAATTTCTTTTTCTGGAATAGATTTTCGCTGGCCTGATTGTTCCAACAGTTTGTGCATTTAATGATTTGTAAATAATATGTTTAAATATGTATTCGCTGCAGACTCGTGCAAATAATTTCAAAAATATGAACAGCCAGATTTTCCTATAAGATGTATTGTAACCCGTGGTGCAACTTGTGATTCATTAAAGACAGAAGTGCTTGCTGACCTAAGAAATAAAACTGTTATCAATGACAAGTTAAATGTTAAAGTCTGTGTTGGTATAAATGACCTACTTAGTAATAAAAAGTCAAATTTTGGTTCCGAAAATATTCGATCAAATATTTCGGTTGATGAAGTGTGTAGTAAGTTGTGTCAGTTTAAGACAGCGGTGAAGTCATTAAGACCAAACACACTGTTTGGATTTATTACCGTACCACCATGTTCGTTATCAGCCTTCACTGATTTTAAAATAGTGTCGGGGAAATTGAAGTGTAGTAGTTTGTCGGCGGCCACAGCAGCAGCGTTCCAAGAAAATCTTAATAGAGATTTGGCACAAGAGAATGAATTCTTGATTGAACAAAACATAGCAGATATAAACGTGTTTAGCCTTCGACCATTGACTGCGCAGTGGCACAGGGAGATAATTCATAAACACATTAAGGGAGTGGGTCATAAAAGGAAGAAAAAGACCGTGACTTCGTATCATTTTTCACGATTGTATGATGGGATTCATGCCAAGTCGCACATAAAACATAAGTGGTTTCGGACTACGATCGTAGCTTTTAAATCTGAAGCGAGCATTCAGCGGAGAAAGCCTCTTCAAGCTCTTCGGCAGATGATTATTCAGATTTATTTTCTGATTCCGAATCAGAACCAGAGTACACATGCTGGAAGAGGCAGAAAACAGCATCATAATGTAAGGAATTTAAGTCATTCATTGTTGTATGTATGTCTCATGATTAATACTATTTGTAGTATTTATGAAAATTATAAATAAAACATTGTGAAAGTAGTTGTCTGATTTGTAATTCATGTAACTTAGAATTAAATGTTCTATCACTGTTTGAGTGGTAGGTGAACTGCTCACTGGCTAGTCAAACAGTGTTCCTTTCAATTGTAATTTAATATAGCTATATCTGTATCCAGATTGCTGTCATTGACAGCCCCACCACCGCGATTTGAGGGAACCCAAGGAAATGATTTTGACACCTGGTTGGAACGCTTTGAGGCATGGTGCAACATTCATGCTCCCGATGAGAAGGACAAGTTGCAGTATTTTTCAACACTCTTAGGCAATGCTGCTTTCGTCATATATAGAGTTAGACAAGAAAACCAAGGAAACTAAATATGGTAAAGTTGTGGAGGCGTTTGCACAAGCGTATTCCTCACCAGCATTAGTGGAAGATTTTCGCTCCCAATTATCATTAAGGAGTAGACATGAAAACGAAAATTTAGCTGTTTATGTCGGTGAATTAAAGCGATTGGCATGCCGCGCATACCCAAAATACATAGGGTGTAAGGAAGCCCTAGATGATGTTGCATTGACACATTTTAAGCCGGTACCAGGAGGATTGGTTAAAAGGTGCGCCATAAATACCCAAAGTCAGTGGATGAAGCACTGGAATCAGCTGCAAGATTGGAATGTAGATGGGAGGCTGAGAAGAAGTTAGCTACAGTTCCTGTGAATGTTATTCAAGAACAAAATGTAAAACCTCCACCTACAGAAATAGGAAGTAGGTCAGAAATAGAGGATATGCGACATGAAATTGAAGAATTAAAAGACTGTGTTACAAGTTTATCGGTGCGAGGAGCTCGAAGTGGAAGAATGCGGGGGAATTGCTTTAACTGCGGAATCCCAGGGCATTTTGCCTGGGACTGTTACAGAGCAAGAAAGACACCATCTCGTTGGTCAAAACAGAGAGGACATAGAGGTAGCCATAGAGGATTTACATTTGGTAGGGGTTACCAAATGCCTTCACCACCGTTAAAACGAATAGTGGCTGACACTGTGCCCGAATTGCCAGCCATGGAGTCATCACGGGCTACTGGAACGTCAAATATTTGCGAAATTCAGAATGAAGGATGTGCCACCAAAGCACTTATTGACACTGAGGCAAGTATCTGTCTGATTAGTGATCGCTTCAGACATGAAAATAAAATTTTAAAAAGAAAGCGTCTGAATATGTCAATTTCGCTATCTGCTACATCAGTCAACAATGAACCTGTAATGTTAAAAGGTATATTGGACCTAAATGTCGGAATTGGGTCCATTGATATGTCATTTCTTTTGTGACGGATTTGGCTAACCCAGTGATATTAGGGTGGGATTTTTTTAGGCAGTCCGGTCTGAAAGTAGATAGTAAGAAGGACTTTTGGAAAATGGGGAGGAAAAGATTCACATGCTCCCTAGTTGGAGAGCCTTTCCAAGAGTTTGTTCAGTATTACTGAAAAAGATACAGATAGTACCTGTCAGGACAGAGGTCACAGTGAGTGCAAAATTGGAAGCAGAAAAAAATCATATGAGTTGGTTACTGATGGTTTTACAGGAGTTTTAGAGCCAGACAAGGTTTATCAGCAAGACAAAGGCCTTTTAATTGCCAGAACTGCAGACACTGTGCAGAGAGGACTCACACTTGTGCGTATTGTACATGTTACAGAATCTCCAGTGGAATTACATGAGGATACACCCCTTGGATTTTTCTATGCCGCCATCCCACATGGAGAGAAAGTTGCTAGAGTGGGTGTGTATGAATTTATAGATGAGATAAGTGTGGGTCATGAAACTGGAGTGTGCACAGCCATGCTTTGACTTGGAATGTTCAGTGTTGGATTATTCACAGAAGTTGAAGGCCAAAAATTTACTCACAAGATTCAGTGATGTGTTTGCTCAAACGTCATCAGATTTGGGTAGAACAACTCTCGCAAAACATGTGATAGAGACATGAGATGCGCGGCCAGTTAAACAATCGTATTATCGAGTGCCAGTTCATTTGTGTGCCAAGGTAGATAGGAAAACAAATGAAATGTTAGAGGATGGAATAATTGAGGAGAGTAAAAGTCCTTGGAGTTCGCCAGTGGTACTAGTTCGAAAAAAAGATGGAAGTATGCGCTTCTGTGTCGATTTCCGAAAATTAAATTCTGTGACTCACAAGGACGCCTACAGTCTTCTTAGGATCGATGCATGTTTAGATGCCCTCAGCGAAGCTAAAATTTTCAGTACTTTGGATTGTGCCTCCGGTTACTGGCAGGTAGAAGTGGACGAGAGAGAGATCATGAAAAAACAGCATTTTCGACAGGTAGTAACCTGTACCATTTTAAAGTTATGCCTTTTGGCTTGACTAATGCTCCTGCTACATTCCAGAGGTTGATGGATTTGGTGTTATCTGGTTTGCACTAAAGTGCGTGCCTCGTGTACATTGATGATATAATACTGTTTACACAAACTGTGGAGACTCACTTGAAATTACTAGAAGATGTATTCACACGACTGAGAAATGCTGATTTAAAACTTCTACCTAGAACGTGCCAATTATTCCGTGATACAGTAACATTTCTCGGTCACAAAGTGTCAAAAGATGGGACAACACCAGATCCACGGAATATTGAGAAAATACAGAATTTTCAAAGGCCAACATCGACGAAGGAGACTAAGAGTTTTGTATCTCTAGCATCTTACTGCCGTCGCTTTGTTCCAGATTTCGCAAACGTTGTGGAACCATTGTTGGAGTTGACTCGGAAAGACACGGATTTTGCTTGGAATGACAAATGTGAGTTAGCTTTTACAATATTGCGACAAGTGTTAATATCGTATCCAATTTTAGCTTTCCCAGATTTAAAAAAAATCATTTACGTAAATCACCGATGCATGCAATGTTTCGGTCGGTGCAATACTATCTCAGGTCCAGGAAGGTGAAGAACGAGTAATTACTTATGCCAGTGCTACATTAAAGAAATCAGAGAGGAATTGGAGCACATATGACAAAGAGTTCTGGGCAGTTGTATGGGCTGTTAGAAATTTTCGACCATATCTCTATGGAAAGAAGTTCCAAATTTTAACCGACCACAAGCCATTGTTGAATGTAAAAACTATCAGATCCGAGAAAAACCCTACTGGAAGACGTACCAGATGGTCTATAGAGTTAGGAGATTATGATTTTGATATTGTCTACAGGAAGGGTGAAGAGAATGCGAATGCGGATTGCCTCCCCTGACTGCCAATACCTGTGCCTGAAAGAATAGAGGATAATATGTATGTTGCTGAGACAGATGTTGTGCTTTGTGATGAGAAAAGTCAAGCCATTAGTGTTGATGATGAACAGGAAGCAGATGAGACTTTGCGGCGTGTTAAAAATGCCATGAAGCTGAAATCTGATAGTATCGAAGAAAGTTGTGATCTTAAGAGGAGTAAAGGGGAAATCATGCGATTGTGGCATCAGAAAGATAGTTTGATTGTTCAGGATGATATACTATATAGGAAGTTTGTAGCTAGAGATGGTAGAAGTTGCTTACAAACAGTTGCTCCAAAGAGCTTAATAGCATTCGTCATCAAAGAAAGTCCTTGCGGAATTGGTGGCAGACATTTTGGTGCAGAGAAAACGTTGGTGAAACTACAACGGAAATACTATTGGTACGGGATGTCATCTGATGTGAAGTAATGGTGTCGCGCGTGTGAGGAATGTGCAACAGCGAAATCATCTCCGTTAAAACCAAGAGCTCCGTTAGTGCAGGAACAAGCTAGCTATCATTTGAAAGATTAGCAATGGATGTGGTTGGACCTCTGACCACTACTATTAATGGCAATCATTTTATTTTGGTTGTGTCCGATTATTTCACAAAATGGCCGGAGGCATTCGCACTAAAAGATCATAAAGCAGAGACAGTTGCCAGAGTTCTGGTGAATGAAGTAGTTTGCCGGTATGGAGTTCCAGCTAGGTTGCATTCAGATCAAGGCCAAGACTTTGAGTCAGAATTAATTAGTGAGTTGTATCGGTTATTGGACATAACCAAGACACGAACAACGCCTTATCATCCTCAGTCAGACGGATTGGTTGAAAGACTTAATCACACTTTAGTTGAGATGCTAAGGATAGTGGGTAGCAATAATCAGAAGGATTGGGATGAGCGTCTCCCAAAGATGCTGCTGGCTTATCGATCAAGTGTTCATTTTTCAACCCAGTTTTCACCAAATTTGTTGATGTTTGGTCGGGAGGTAAGTTGCCAAGTGATATTGTGTTTGGTGGTGTAGAGGAACGGTTTCAGTCTACCAAGCAGTATGCCTCTGAAACATAACAGATGCTTCAGCAAGCATATGAATCCATACGTGAGAATACAAAGGCAGCTCAGAGAAGACAGATGTATGGATATAATAAGAATATTGGAGGTGAGTATATCAATGTTGGCGATAAAGTCAGAGTTTATAGTCCAGCTGTGAAACAGGGCCTATCAAGAAAACTTCATAAGAACTGGGATGGTCCATGGACAGTGATCAAGAAGATAACAGATGTTGTGTTTCGAGTGAAAAGAGATGATGGGAGGAGAAAAAATGTAGTTCACTACAACAGGCTGCGTAAGTGCAGTAGTTTTCCATTAGCTGATAAAGATGGTGGGTTAGATGGGTACAGGGATACCGGTAGAACACCTTATGTCGAGTCATCAGTTTTAGAGGAGCAGGTAGGTCCACCAGTTCCAGATGTTCTTCCTTGTGCGCTCCCACAAGGTGGTATTGCTTGGAGATATGAGTTAGGTGAATCTTTAGGAGCAGACGGACATTCTGCTGATGAACCTTTGGATCATTCTAGTGATGAACCTTCAATGGGTGTTGATTCTGATGATACAGTGGCCCCGAATGACGTGGATGATGATTTACCGATGAGTGACCCCATGGCTGGCAGCTGGAGAGTGCAGACTACTCGATCAGGCAGAGGGACAACGAGACCAGTACGCTTGCAGGATTTTGTGCTCGAGTAGGTTAAGCAATGCATTAATCATGTATATTGGTGTAAATATCGATACACACTCTAGTGTACATGTACAAACTTGTTCAATAATTGTAATTGAACGTGTCCATAAGTGTATAAAATATAAATAGTGTTTACTTGCAATTGCTCTATTTCCTGGAATTGCAAGGGTGGTTATACATGTATGTTTAGAAGATAAATGAATTTACTACAGTTCTGTAAATAAAGACAAAATGTATATACCGTATGGCTCTCTTCAGTGTAATATTCATATTGCTTTAGAAGGGTTGTTATTAATATAATAGATCATAAGTGTTGTTTTTAAAGGGGGGGGGGAGGAAATGTAAACTGTTGGAACTTGTCAATAAACTGGCCGGTTAGAGTACTTTGGATATCCGTCGGAGCTTTACAATCTGCCTTTTATACTTCACCAGATTTTAGTTAGTGACCCGGGGGTAGCACCTCAGGAGGACGAAAATGACAACGATAGAAAAGTTGGACGTGTGAATGGAGCTGGCCAGCAACCAGGAATAAGTGTATTTGGAACATAATCTGGTGAGTTTAAAGTTTACAAAGCCATCGGATCATGATACGATGCTGACAGCCATGCTAGAAATGGAGTGACTAACAAAGCATGTGGAGCAGGATATCATAGTCCTTACGTGAACCAACAGCTGTATACAATTGCTGTCAACATATCTTGGGCACAACCTAACTGATTCACCAACATGGTCTTACGTCTTGGAGGAATGCACTACCTCATGACCTTTATTGACTGTTGAAACGCTGCTGACAGAAGGTAGCCTGTGTTTTTGGTGTTGTTGACATATGTTGGCAGGGAAGACATGTCCTCAGAATATCCATGCCTTGAGATTCCTCACAGAATCAGTGATAGAGGATGTTTGGAGAGTCTCCTGCGAAAATCAGCAAAGCCATAAAACGGGCTAGATGGACCTCCCAAACTTGTCATCCCCGTGTATGAATGCGAATGTGAAACAGAGCTTTCAGGAATTTCTGGGAGCTGTGGATTTGTAGATCAAAGACGCCCTTGACAAAACGACTACCGTTTGAACAACGCAACCTGCATACCCGTGATGCCGTATACCTGTTGCAGCTGGGAAGCTCCACAGGAAGTTCTAGACACAGTTCTAGCTGTCATCGCAACAACATACATGCCATCAATAGACACTGATGGCCGGGCAGCACAATTTGCAATGGTGCACTATACAAGATATGTAATACATATATCGCAGCTGTCCATAAAAGTCGCCCAGCTAAGATCGTCCATGTTTGGCCATGTGCTAAGGGTACCAGAAGACATACCCACACAGAGAGCTTTCTGCAATTCTCCCTAAATGAAGCCAGTCCATAAACCCAGGAGAGGACGTTATTGCATAAATCGGTTAAGTGTGCAGCGAGGTGATCTCAAGAAAACAGGACTTGGTACATTTAGTTCAAGAATTGACCTGAGAAAGCTAAAGATTTTGACTGAGGACAAGACAAAGCCGAAGAAGGACTAATTGCAGCTGTATGCTTTTTCTACTAATACAGCCACATGAAACAGTGCATCATCGTCATCATCATCATCATCATCATCATCATCATCATCATCAGCAGCAGCAGCAGCAGCATCATCATGACTTCGTGTACATGTATTCAGTGCTTGAGCTCTCTTGGCCGAATGGATTAAATGCTCCCATAAGCAAGGAAGTCAGTACAATGCAGTGAAGAAAAAACATCAGTGTTGGTGCAGTGGAAGTGTATGGCATGAATGTTATTTACTCTTGGAGCATTGGAGTGTAAGCTTATCGAAAGGAGATGACTCTAGATGGTTTCCTGACATATGATTTAGCACCGGTTCCAATGGCAATGTTTGACCGTTCATGTGACATCAGGGTGGCTAAGTCAACGCCAACATCAAAGTGCCAGCTGGAAGTAGAGATTCCAATGAGGCATCTGGCTCAGGACTCGAGCCTTGTCATTGCTGGATCATCTATGCTTTGGGTGATCCCTTGACCTACGAATGGAAAAGTCCAGGATTAGGTATACGACACCTATCCATGACTTGGATACTCAGAAATGTGAAACAATATGGCAAACGCTTGGTTTTCGACAGGTATTTGGAGTACATCAAGGCCAATTATACCCACGACATAAGACAGAATGGAACAAGCAGAGGGCATCAGCTTACATTGACCATGCCTCTGCCAGCACAATAATCATGATTTTATTGGAACGTCTTCGAAAATAAATAAAATTTTCGCTCAAGCATGTTCTTTAAATGACCTTAACCATGAAACAGCAAGGTCGTGACATCATTCGATCGGGCTTTGCTCTAAACATATGTTTAGACACTAAAATTGTGAAAATGGCTCATCTATATCCTGAGATATTTGACGTTTGGTATTTTTTAATTTTCACAATAGTTGCCATGGAAATGGGACATTTTTTCAGAATGCTCAATGGTGCCAACTTGACATCACTCGGATTGCTAATAGGTAGGGTCCACAGTTACATGATCTACAAAAACCTATTGTAGGTACTCCAGTGCACGGGTGGACCAAAAATCCCAGTTTGGCTGCAGGACTATAGCGATTTTTTGGAAAATCCAAGATGGTTGCCAAAACAAATAAGAGGCCAAAGGGCTTTAACGCTTACCTGAATCACTAGATACAATAATTTAAATTCACCAGTATCAAGACATAAAATACAAAATTGGAATTCAGTATACACACTATTTAGTAGGAAATTAATGATGGACTCTGACTACACAATCAGATCGAACCTTAGGTACCATCCAGCCAATAAAAAAAAAGTCGAATATGACCACCAACCCCAAAGTTTTGATTGGTCGATGACAGACATGTTTTATGAGGGATCAGTTTTTCTTGAACAAACTTTAATCGACCTTAGTTTCGAGTGAAATCAAATGAGCTTCAGCCTGATCCATACAGCGCTTCTTGAGATGTAATTTTCGAGAACAAGGTGGCCACTGGAACAAGAACAAGATGGTCACAGGAGAAAATGGGCCAATTAAAATTCTGAATTGATAGTTCCAGTGTCACTCACCATAAGGTTCAATCATTCAGCTTTCGTCGAAATCCACAAGATGATTCTTGAAAAGAAGTCATGTAAAGCTGTTCCCATTTATTTTATGTAGGATATTCAGAAGTTCGGGCTATTGATTAAAGATGAGTAGCATTTTAAAGAATTTCCAGACAATTTCCGAAAAAATTAGATTTTCAATCAAAAACTGACCAATCAAAATTCTGTATAGAAGTTCTAGAGCGTTCCACCATAGGGTTCTTCTAGGCAAATTATGTTGAAACCCACCAAACATCTAAAGAGGAGATGGATTTTGAGATTTCTAAGGTTTTCATAAAAAGAATTGAGAAATCAAAATTCTGAATAGAAGTACCGGCTC
Organism: Chaetoderma sp. LZ-2023a; assembly: GCA_034401795.1. Lineage (NCBI taxonomy): Eukaryota > Metazoa > Mollusca > Caudofoveata > Chaetodermatida > Chaetodermatidae > Chaetoderma > Chaetoderma sp. LZ-2023a. The sequence continues at coordinate 70,630,035 of CM067373.1, forward strand.
CTAACATGATAGACTCCTTTCAGCCAAGTTTGGTCAAAATCCATAAAGTGGCTAATGAGGAGATGCATTTTAACAATTTGCAGAAAATTGTTCATAAAATCTAAGATTTTACACCGAAAGAATTGACCAATCAAAAGTCGTAATATATGTTCTGGATCCTAACAGCCATATGGTCATTCTAGACAAGTTTGTTTGAAATCCGTCAAGCGGCGGCTAAGGAGGCGATGCGTTTTGACAATTTCCAGTAAATCTTTCATAAAATCTAAGATTTTCACACACACCCCACCCCACCCGCCAAAAAACAACAACAAAATTTTGAATAGAACTTGGGTTCTGCCATATGGTCCTTCTCACAAATTTTGAAAGTGGCTATAGGGACGATACATTTTGACAATTTTCATTAAATATTCCATAAAATCTAAGAGTTTCACTGAAAATATGGACCAATCAAATTTCTGAATGGAATTTGGTTGAAGTCCATCAAGTGGCGAAGGGGGAGATGCATTTTGACAATTTCCAGTAAAATCTTCATAAAATCTTAGATTTTCACACAAAGACAAACCACAAAATTTCAACAAAAAACAATCAAAATTCTAAATTAAAGTTCGGGAGCCTATGACGATAGAATCATTCAAGCCAAATTTGGTTGAAATTCATCATGCGGCTAAGGAGAAGAAGCATTTTGACTATTTTCAGTTAATTTTTCATAAAATCTAAGATTTTCAACCAAATAAATTGACCAATCAAAATTCTTCATCGATGTTCTGGAACCTACGACCACATGGTCATTCTAGCCAAATTTGTTTGAAATTCTAAAGCTGTTAAGAAGGTCATGCATTTTGACAATTTCCAGTAAATATTTCATAAAATCTAAGATTTTTAACCAAAAAATAGACCTATCAAAATTCTGAAAAGAAGTTCTGGAGCCTATGACGATAGAATCCTTCCAGCCAAATTTGGTTGAAACCCACAAAGCGGTTACGGGGAGATGCATTTTGACTATTTTCAGTTAAGTTTTCATAAAATTTATGATTTCAACAAGAAAACTTGACCAATCAAAATTATGTATGCAAGTTCTGAAGCGTAGTCCAATTGGATCATCCTACCCAAACTAAGTTGAAATCCGCCAAACGGTTAATGAGGAGTAGCATTTTGACAAGATTTTCACCCTAAAATGACCAATCAAAATTCTGTACACTGGTTCTGAAGCTTGTACAAATAGGGTCCTTCCAGCCAAATTAGGTTGAAATCTGCCAGTGGGTTAATGACGAGTAGCATTTTCACGATTTCAACTAAATCTTTCATAAAATCTAAGATTTTAAAACAAAAGTTAATGTCCGGACAGATGAACGGTCACCCTGCCATAAGCTCACTTGGCCATTTTGGCCAGGTGAGCTAAAAACCCGCCAATTTGACAGAAATTTCTTGAGCAGCCATGAGGTAGAGATACTCTCAAAGATGAAAAAGTGGGTGCTGTGCTAGGAATTCAAAGTGACTCAGTTAAGACTGAGAATAGAGGTTTTTTATTTGTCACTCACGTATATAACATCATATTCAATTGCATCACATGTTAGCTGACATCACAATCAAGAAAGTCTGGCACTAATATATATGTTACATACGACACGGCCCACTATCGGCCAAGTACAGGCCCGGTAACATGCGGTACAAGAGTAATAACATTTCAAATGCTCTTCTATCCAATTAGATCACCTGCCGAATATACAAGATTGTTTCTGTAAACACGTTGGTGCACGCCAGAGTTCGACCTCGTGATCATGACAAGGAATTGTGGTGCAGGGAAAGAGCTCAACACCCCCTCCCCCAACAAACCCCCACCCCCACCCCCGACCCCCCCCCCCCCGCCCCAACCACCCCCCATGGACTTATCAACGTTACCTCCACCACGCGATAGCGTTCGAAGTTATATTTATAGGTAGACATTTTGAAGAGATTCTGTAGCCTCTGGGCATGCGGGCTGGTCCGGCGGATGTCCCCATTCCACGGCACTGCATGGACATGGCGCAGCAGGGCGGGATAGCTGGTTAGTCGTGGATCTCGGGGTTGCAGAGCTGGTGTTGCGCATTGCCGGATCGTACAGAAATCGACTTTGAGAGCGGATGGAACGTTCACGTTCCAGTGGGGCCGTGCGACCATCACCACCAAAGTTGAACCTCACCGTTTCGTCCACGCTGTTGGTGTCAACGGTGTGATGGTTCCACGGCTCCATTTCAGGGCCGGGAAATAATATTAAAAATACATACAATAATTAATTTGTTAACAGTCAAACAATCGTACTCGTTTACTGCTACCTGGGAGGAGGTCTAGTACATGGGGCCGGGTCGGCGACTCATGGTCGTGGTCCTCGTCAAAGCTATCCCACAGAGTGAAATCCGTGAGGTATCCCCGTAAAGGAGGGTCCTAGTGTGGCTACTTAGCCAGTTTAATATAAACCAAATTAATCCCTACAGAACATTATTTTGTTGCGAGAGGAAAGTGCCTCGCGCAGGCCTCCATCGCAGGAAAATGCCCCCAACGCCAAAGCGGAGGAAGAGAGATGGCAAAAAGAGCCACTCTCTTATTAAAACCAAATTATGTAAACAAGTCAACCTAGTGAAGCTATATGGGTGCTTGTGATGCACTCTGTTTTATATTAAGGTGGGGGTGTTGGGTCCAAGTCTAGGTTTAGCCACAATTGGCAATGTAAACTAACTACCTTTTTAATATATAAGTCTAACAGGCGAGAATGTTCGGTGACCATGAAGCAACCCTACGGAACATCTCCCTCAGTAGACGTGTGCAAACATTTCATTAGACGAGAGTTCCAGAATCATATAACGATCCTGTCACCATCAGGTCACAACCACACATAACATCACAAGGACACATAAAGGAACATAAGCATTTGAAAAGCACAATCAAGTTTTTAAGGTGGGGACAAAGATGCAGCTATCCAACTATAGTGACCTTCCATGGAAGGCGTTGTGGGTTCTAAGATGGCACCCAGTCACTGGTAGAGTTAGATGGAGAACTGGATCCTTTCCATCACCAGTGTGTCAGCTACGGATTGTTACTGATCCGTATCCGGGGAGCTAACATTTACCTGCCGTTAGGGTTATGTAAAATCGCTCAGAGATGCACTGCAGGCCAGTAATTAATTATATATATTTTTTCGCAGTGCTTCCTACTTTGGCGGGGTTTTCTAAATAACCATTATCTGAAGAGACGCGGGGGATGTATGCGGTAATCACCACTTTATTTCTAGCCACACTGGAACCCCAATAGTTCCAGAGCTAATTCTAAATAACGTGACGGAAGGATGTCCAGACAATTAGTAAGCCCGAAGGCTGGTGGAGCATAGACAGAGACAATTACTCATTACTGAGGACTTAAGGAAAATGGCCAACTTATACAATCTACCCAGAGCGCGGTGTTATATATCTGCTACACCGAAAAAGAGACTAACACAAAATGCATCCTACCGATTAATCGTTCCTGCTACTATAAACCTATCCTATCGAGCTAGAACAGTCCAGGTTTCGTTGGCCGCATGTCATGTTCGCATAATGAGGATATGAATGCGACCTCAGTGAAAAATTGATGCTGTGGTGGGAACAAGGTGGTGCGGGTGTTGTTGCTGTATAGTATAACCTAATGATAATGCGGTCCAATAGATTTTTATAATAAAAAAACCAATTTAACATGGTTGGCTGCTGCCATATCACTAACTTTAGAAAATCCAGTAAAAATAGAAGGTCACTCGATCTCGCGGTGCTTATAAGCACGGAAAAATGAGGATAATATATACATGATAATAATAAACTATAAAATGCAGTCTCAAATGATCTGGAGGTACCTATTCGTAATCGGTACCTGTTACATAATAGCGATACAATGATAAAATAATAAAGCAGAGTACCTATTAGTCATCGGTACGGAAGAAGTCTCATATTCACGATAGTTGGAAGCATAACACAATTTAGAACGCGAGATTGCACGATGCGGAAGTTAGCTGCCAGGAGAATACTACAGTCTTCCTCCATAAGGGCTGTCTTCACTTTTCCTGAGAATGAGCCGTATCAGTAGTATTACTGATACGGCTCATTCTCAGGAAAAGTGAAGACAGCCCTTATGGAGGAAGATGGCTAGTAGACAGTCAAGTTTACATAAAAAGTCAATAACTTAGCCGAATGGACTAAAATGTTCTGTACTGGAGTGGAAGTTGAAAAGTGCCCTATAGTTCTTGACGAGCTACGGAAGAATGTTAGTTAATGCGGATGCCTTCTGATGGTCCACAAGACGAGATGCATCGAATAGCTCACACAATGCATCAAGCAATGTTCCCATAACTTCGGTCGAAAATGTCAAAAGGCTAACACATGATGTGCGGAATAATTTCCACCACTGGTTGCGTGGCATGCCAGATCTGGCGAGTCATCACCGACTACGTCACTCGCCCCACATACTGGACGATGAGCTACATCAGGGCTAAAATGCCCATCTGCTCGAAAAGTCCCTTTGCGGAAGTAGTGTCTTGGGATACCTGACTTTACTTTGTTTAATGCCTCCCCCCCCCCCCGGGTGATATCTTCCCAGGAGCCTACAAAAACTGTGGTTGCGGATGTGGTGGCTTGTGCCCCAAAGAGAACGAGTCTGAAAACTGAAAGGATCCGCAGCAGACGTTGGATATCTGCGTTACGGAATGCGGTCACTTGCGCTCGTCCTCTCAGACAAGGCACCTCACCACCACCTGAGTGCTCTCGAAACTGATTTTTCGACCCCTTATATACTGCCTGTGACGTCAGAGATGGAACGTTACAGCCAATCAGCGAGTGCGCTTCAGAGGCAGGGAAGCGGGTCACGTGATGCTTCATAGTACCCATGTACTGGGAGCATACATGCGTCAAGCCCATGGGATCCAATATTTTGAAAATAGAATAAGAGGGCTCATTTAGCTATATATAACTCAGCCAATTCTTAACAGATTTAAAATGGTAAATAGTTTTGGAATCCTCGCTTCATCCTGGTCATGATTGAGACCAAGAACGACGAGAAAGATGTAATCTAAAAGGACAACGAGTACCAACTCCAACTCGGTACTGTTTGAGATGCTTTGTCTGCCCAACGCTAACGCGTGTCGCTAAACAATCTCTGACGCCAGCGCAAGCGCGCTAGGTGATCTTACGGACTTTTGAGATCCTCTCGTAATCGGCTCTACACCCGCGCATCGTTCTACTGGGGGGGGGGGGGGGGCGTGCTCGGAACGTACCCGGCCCGGCCTCCCCATACCCAGACTAACTGGGACGGTTCGTACCTGCCCGGTCGATCCGCGCTACACATCCACGTAGGCTTAGCAACGGCGGACAACCCCATATCTATTTAGAATAGTAGTTGGATTGTAAGGGGTGAACAAAGATTTGAACGGAACTCATGTGGTGCGAGGTGGTGAGCTGTTGCCCTATATGCGGCCGGATATTCTAGGGAGCGAAGTAGCTCGAGTTCTCTGACTCAACCCTATGCCGATTCTGATATGCTGGGCACTCTGGTCAGAGAACTCGGACTTGGAGCGAATGTGACAAGGTAGAGAATGGACAGGATAACAGTTCAGCTGGCGCTAATAATATGTGGTGAATCAGCATCTGATAGCGATAGTGACTAATGGCGCCCAGTCAAATTAGTTTCAAGATATTCAACACTTTTCAGCAGTGTTATTAGATAGTAAATGCATACAATTCGTACAATAACGCTTAGTCAGTCATTTATATGCGTTTGCGACGAACTTATCTACGTCATTCATGACGTAACTGATTATGACGTCAGACTACACGCCACGCAGTTGACTATGATGTCGTATGATTGATGGACAAACTGGAATCCTACATCGAGAGATTATATGTTCAAATACAGTTAGCAAATTTATGGTCTGGTATTTACATGGCATAAATACAAACATTTATCTTTTCTTGAGCCCACAATTGTATTTTCCGCTATTTATATAATAGACATTCTGTCAGTTGCCATAGTAACAGAATTCTATGAAATAAATGAACATTGGCAGATGAGATGTGCCCGATGGTGTCTGTCATTCACTTTTCATTCTGGTAACACCGACATATTGCTTTATTAGTATTTTATACTGATCGATCGATCGCAGCTATACACAATTGCAAGATTGTATGCAGAGACCACTATTAAAGGTGCACATTCACACCAGATTGCATGAAAATAAAATTGTTTAAATTGCATCCTTTTATATGCTTAATTCTTAACAGATTTAAAATGGTAAATAGTTTTGGAATCCTCGCTTCATCCTGGTCATGATTGAGACCAAGAACGACGAGAAAGATGTAATCTAAAAGGACAACGAGTACCAACTCCAACTCGGTACTGTTTGAGATGCTTTGTCTGCCCAACGCTAACGCGTGTCGCTAAACAATCTCTGACGCCAGCGCAAGCGCGCTAGGTGATCTTACGGACTTTTGAGATCCTCTCGTAATCGGCTCTACACCCGCGCATCGTTCTACTGGGGGGGGGGGGGGGGGGGCGTGCTCGGAACGTACCCGGCCCGGCCTCCCCATACCCAGACTAACTGGGACGGTTCGTACCTGCCCGGTCGATCCGCGCTACACATCCACGTAGGCTTAGCAACGGCGGACAACCCCATATCTATTTAGAATAGTAGTTGGATTGTAAGGGGTGAACAAAGATTTGAACGGAACCCATGTGGTGCGAGGTGGTGAGCTGTTGCCCTATATGCGGCCGGATATTCTAGGGAGCGAAGTAGCTCGAGTTCTCTGACTCAACCCTATGCCGATTCTGATATGCTGGGCACTCTGGTCAGAGAACTCGGACTTGGAGCGAATGTGACAAGGTAGAGAATGGACAGGATAACAGTTCAGCTGGCGCTAATAATAGGTGGTGAATCAGCATCTGATAGCGATAGTGACTAATGGCGCCCAGTCAAATTAGTTTCAAGATATTCAACACTTTTCAGCAGTGTTATTAGATAGTAAATGCATACAATTCGTACAATAACGCTTAGTCAGTCATTTATATGCGTTTGCGACGAACTTATCTACGTCATTCATGACGTAACTGATTATGACGTCAGACTACACGCCACGCAGTTGACTATGATGTCGTATGATTGATGGACAAACTGGAATCCTACATCGAGAGATTATATGTTCAAATACAGTTAGCAAATTTATGGTCTGGTATTTACATGGCATAAATACAAACATTTATCTTTTCTTGAGCCCACAATTGTATTTTCCGCTATTTATATAATAGACATTCTGTCAGTTGCCATAGTAACAGAATTCTATGAAATAAATGAACATTGGCAGATGAGATGTGCCCGATGGTGTCTGTCATTCACTTTTCATTCTGGTAACACCGACATATTGCTTTATTAGTATTTTATACTGATCGATCGATCGCAGCTATACACAATTGCAAGATTGTATGCAGAGACCACTATTAAAGGTGCACATTCACACCAGATTGCATGAAAATAAAATTGTTTAAATTGCATCCTTTTATATGCTTAATTTGTGTACATCAATATATTGAAGGGAAATACATCCTAAGATATGATGATTTCATTCCGTACAAATTATTATAATTTTTTTAATTGCGTAGTTCAATTAGAGACTCGTGTCTCTAATTCACTTTCGCGACTTAAAAACTTAGTGTAAATTATACGTAATGAATTCATCATATGTTAAGATGCATTTCGTTTCCTTACATCTAGGCCCACAATTTAAGCCGCTAGAAGTACACTATTGTGACAATTTTATTTTCAAGCATTCTGCTGCGAATGCGCGTCTTTAACCCTTTAATACTCATATCAGCCGAAAACGGCTTCTGCCAGTGGTCTTGAGAAATGTCCATTTGCAGACCAAGAAGACTATTTTTGAAAATTTACCACTGGAATAACTGGCTCGATAACCAAGCCAGCCATTCCAGTGGTAAAATTTCGAAAATAGTCCTCTCTTGGTCTGCAAATGGACATTTTCTATGAGAAAATTGAAATTTTCTTGAACAGATTCAAGGGTTAAAGGGTTAATAAATAACCTGTTAACGTCTGGTGACCTAAATACGTAACTGATTTGCATATAACCTATATGGAAGTATATTGGCCACGACAAGGAACAGTTTGCGGTGTGGTCAGTCAATACTCTGTTGTAAGAGTAACATCATTTCTTGAAGTAAATTAATGCCAGATCTTTAAATCTGCCAGATGGCGTTTACCACCCACTCGTCGCTAACACCTCAATACGCGTTTATTAACACTGCCAAGTTCAAGTTCACTTTATTCACTCAGGCCTTACAAAGGCATATGAGACCACTCGCAACAATGCACACTCCCCAGTTGTAGCGGGCGAAATTGATGATCATCTGACGTCCAGTGACCTTATAGATGAATCCGATCTGTCAGCCAAGTATAAGACGTCATAATCAATTACGTCATACGCAGGCTGATGTTATAATCAAAACACGTAGTGAATGACGTAACTAGGTCCGTCATGAACGCTGGATAGTCTGTCAGTTGTACGACTCGTATGTCTTTACTATTTAATAAACACTCCGTTTGAATATTTTGAAACTAATTTAACATAGGCAGCAACAGCAGCCAGTTAAAGTAGTTTTAAAATATTTAACAGCTTATCTGTAGTTTTCTGAAAATTGAGATTCAACGAGTGCACGGATCGATTGATCTCAATACGGGTAAAGTGTGGGTGGAGCTTAGCTAGAGATTGGCGGGGCATAACTAAAACTGGATTCATCCATTGCTACTACAAGGAATATGTTGCGTGGTTATTCATTTCTCTAGACTGTAGATATAATGTTATATTCATTTTATATTTCTGCACCACATATTAATATTTCCCCATATTTCCAAAAAATGGACTGTCAGTTGTCAGAGTAACATGATTTCGTTAAATAAATGAGCATTGATGATGACGACGACGACGACGACGACAACGACGACGCCGACAACGACGATTGACTGTCTTCATCAGCTGAAGAAGTGAAAACTTCTTTCAGCTGCAATCAGTTTTACCTCAACTTTCTCCGCCGTGTCTTGTCCACAGCGAGCATCCTAAGGTCCTTTAGGTTCTTTCACTTCTTTAGTGATGCTAAATTAAGTTCTTTGAGGCCCGATCGCAAAACACTTAGCAAGTTGATGTTGATGTGTGCCCTTTGCATGCCTGATAATTGTTGGTACCTGCGACAGCAAATTCCAGTGCTTTCTGAGCAGGCGTCTTTCCTTACATGCGAAGAACACGTCCGAACATAGGCCATGACTTTTCGCTACCATCACAGATAGTGGCTCTGTGTTACACAATTTATAAATGGCTGCATTTGATATTAGACTGTGCGGCCAACGATAATTTGTAATGGTTCGCAGATGTTTGCGGTGACCTGCAACACATTTGTTCAAGAGTTCTTTTGTAGCTTCCCAGCTGTTGTAATTCACTTCAGTTCCATTGAGGTTTTAGCGCCACGAATCCACAACTTCCAAAAGGACTGGAAGGCGATATTTGCTGTTACACAGCGAGTTCCAATGTTGGTAGAGCTACAGATGTGGGAAGCCAAGATGCTGCTCTTCCTCCACTTCTCAGTGCCCAGATGGGGATATGGGGGCCTGGGTGGGGGTGTACCGTCATCGTTCATTTCTGAGGTGTCGGATAAGTATATGTGAGTGAACTCTATTTTGGTTTCATCCACGAAGAGGTTCTGCAGCTATTGGATGACCGTTATCCTCGTCGATAGTCAACATCATCTACATACTCCATCCCTAGCAAGCACACGCCGAAACAGCATTCTCGTTCTGCCATCCTCGCCGGCCAAAGATCAAGGAACGAGAGGAGAGAACAAATCTCCTATCACAACGATAACAACTTCTATGTGTACAATGACCGTCAGTGAATCGGAAGATACTGTCATTCTTTCCGATATCATAAAGAAAGCTACTGCTGCGAACATCGATGTTGAAGTCACACGCACTACAGCTACAAGCACCAATATTACACCATCTACAACTGCCACAAACACTCCCGTTGAAGCCACACCCACAACTACTATAAACACCATTACAGATAATACAACTATTGCAGATATAAACGGCGGTGCTACGCCCAAAGCAAAATGTACATGCAGTAAACCGGATTCGGAGTACAAGATAAAATGTGACACCTGTAAATACTGTGTGAATTATATGTGTATAGACCTTTCCCCCCCCTTCCCCCCCCACATTACCCCACCCCTACATGCTTTCAACACTAGCATCCGCCAAGCGTAAGTGCACATGTCTAGACTGTTGCCAAGCATCCAAGCAGATTAAAGACTTTCTTGCATAGTACATTACAACATTCAATTCACCTTTCCAGAGTATACACCTATCAGCTGACGTCATATGACGTCATAATCAGCTAAGCGGCGTGTATAGGATAACATAATAATCATTACGTTATAACTGATACTATTTGGCCTATCTTTAACTCTTAATAGTCCGACACGTTGTACGAATTGTATGTCTGTACTATGTAATAAACACGCTGTTGAATATTTCGTAACTAATATGACTGGACACTGTTGCTGCCAGGCAGCAACAGTGCCCAGTCAAATTAGTTACAAAATATTCAATAGCGTACCTGTATAGTTCTCTCGAAATTCGTAGTCATGGAGTTCATGGATCGATCGCTCCGAACACGAGCGAGGTGTGGGTGGAGCTTAGCTAGAGATGGGCGGGGCATAGCTAAAAATGGAAAGGTCCATTGTGAGTACCCGGCCAGCGATAAGCTGCTTCAGGAAATCAGTGTCAGCTAGAGTTGGCCCGACCCTAGATAACCAATAATGTTACAAGCAATAGGAGCCACAACTTAACTACCACTAATTATGATGAGCAACAACAACAGAGTAGACTCACATATGCATGTGCTGTTAATAAGGATGATGAGATTGATGGAATAAAATACAAAACGGGCTGTTATCAATGAAATAAAAATGTTCAAAAAGAATCTCAGACAACGCAGAAAAGAATTCCAAACCTTGCAGGCATCGAATGATATGTCATCACAATATTCTGTAAATTCTAGACAGAAATTAGGTACTAATGTCACTTACATCATCATCAACCGGCCCTCAGTGATGGCATGTGTACCTCTTCTTCTTCTTCTTCTTCTTCTTCTTCTTCTTCTTCTCTTCATGATACTGTGATGACCCGAAATCGAGTATTGTCCCACAATGTTGAGCGTGATGCGCAAGCAAATAAACAGGTGCCAAAAGTTACAAATATTTGTATGTGCAGGTTAAAACACGTCTTCTGGTATATTTCTTCACTCGTAATTCCACCAACGCAGTGCCGACTTGAAGGCATCTATAGAACGTGCCGATGGTGCAGCTGCTGGTAGACTATTCCACACGCGGATTGCGGATGGAAAAAAGGAGTGGAGTTTGATGGTCGTTCGAGTGTGTGGAACCAACAGTCTATGCCGGACTCGGGTTTGGCGCCTGCTTGTGGTGATGGTGTTACCACGAGGTTGTACATCGACTAGCCCATTCATGATCTTGTACATCATAGTGGCTTTGGTGACGTCCCTGTGTGATTTCAATGTGTAAAGTGATAGCTTCGATACTAGAGCTGTGGCACTGCTTGTTCAACTGAAGTCATCGCATATTCTGCGAGCTGACCATCGTTGGACCATTTCAAGATCATTGATTGCAACTTGTTGATGTGGACTCCATACAGCGGATGCATATTCAAGGATCGGTCGAACAAGGCTTTTGTAGCACTGGCTATGTACTTTTGTTGGACACCCTTTAAGGTTTCTGTACACAAAGGCACTAGCTCTATTGTCTTTGGCAGCAGTCGATTGTATGTGTTTGCTCCTGCTTAATTTGTTTGTAAACGTTAGCCCTAGGTATCCTGCACTGACGACACGTTCGAGGGTGTGACTATGTAGCTGGTAATTTGACACTATTGGTTTTCGGCGTTGGGTAACTGTGAGGGGGTGACACTTCTCAACATTGAAGCCCATCTGCCATACTTGCTCCCATTCACCTAGTTTAGTTAGAGCTGACTGAAGGCGGTCAGCATCAGCTGTGCTAGCGATATTTGCATACAGGATGGTATCGTCGACGAAAAGACGGACCACAGAGTTGATGTTGTCACATAGATCATTGATCTATATTAGGAATAAATTTGGACCTAGAACTGAGCCCTGTGGAATGCCTGATGTCACAGCTCCAATTTCTGATGCTTGACCTTCAACTAATACTTGTTGTGTTCTGGAGTGGAGAAAATTGCCAATCCACTTTAGTGTCTTGCCGCGGATGCCATAGTGTTTGAGCTTGACTAGGAGACGTTGATGTGGAACCTTTTCGAAAGCCTTCCAGAAGTCCAGGAGGATGTCATCGCTTTGTCCACCAGAGTCAATGGTTATCCACTGTCAGGATTAATTGAGTTTCATATGACCTCTTCTTTCTGAATCCATGTTGCGCGTCTGCTAGGATTTGATGGGTGTCGAGATAATGGCTTATTTCACTTCTAACAATATGTTCCAAGAGCTTGCAACATATACAAGTTAATGAAATTGGGCGATAATTTGCTGGACAAATGCGTGCTTCCAGATGTCTGGTATTTCGCCTCTCGAGAGTGAGTGATTGAAAAGTAGGGTTAGTGCTGGAGAGATCTCATCAGCTACAGCTTGGAGAAGACGACCAGGGATGCTGTCTGGTCCACACGACTTACGAGGATTCAGTTTGACCAGGAGGCTCCTAACACCTGCTACTGATACACTAATATCTGGTATGTCCGGGTGTTGACTGATGCCTAGTGATGGGATAGATTACAAGTCTTCATTCGTAAAAACAGAGCAGAATTGTTCATTCAGGATGTCACTTTTTGCTTTGCTGTCACTATATGTAATACCAGTTTTAGTGAGTGGAGCTATCTATGCCAGTCATGTCACTCTTTTTACTTTTGATGTATTTCCATAGATTTTTCGAGTCCTGGTCATCACTAAGCATATCTGAAACGTAATTATGGTAAGCTGCTCTACTTGCTTTCCTAGCTTCACGTCTAAGACTCAGCATATCTCGATCCTCGTCGGTTAATAGCCATGGTAACAGCTCTTTAGACGACATAGGAGCATCAATCCAGGCCTCGTCACCGCCTTTTTGTGTCCACTTAACAGCTTTTGAGCACACACCGCAAGGATATTTTGGTCCACGAGGACCAGGATTGAGTTCAATATCAAATGCCAGGATCAATAGGATTAATAGACCAGAATTCCAAAGAATGAATGTCCCACGAGAAAACATGACTGTTGATAGGTTTTCAGTTTTCATTTTAGGGTTTGTATCTATTTTAGATCACCATATTTGACGGGATACACAACGTAACAAGAAGATTTCTAATACTGGTAACTTCGTGGTAAAAATGTTGAAATCCGGTTTCAAATCACGATTTGACAAGAGTTTTTACATATTAGAATAAATAGATAAATAATGTTCACAGATATGATAACTAAAACAGCGAATGTTTTGATTTTTTTTAATATTTCACTGCATAAATGTTTTAGTTGTTATTGACTTGCGCATGCGCACACACCTCAAGGCAGACCTAACCATTCAAGAGTCAATGATAAAATAATGACGAAGCAAAATAAACTGGTTCAAACCACTCTGGCATTGGTAAACAACCGTCACCAATTAGACTTAACATTGCAATCCGTTCAAGAAAGCCCATGCTCATTTCACACAAACTATGAACCTATCGGTAATTTCCAAGCCCAATGTTCACCACCGGATACAACTCAGCTGAGGGGTCACAATAACAACACTTTCCAAACAGACAAACATCTAACAATATTTCACACGGTAATTCAGGACCGAACAGGCGCACGCCGATTCTACAAGATGATTGCATAAACAATACAGATGACAAATTTACTAAACCAAGTAGCAGAAGCTATAGGCAGGTTGTGGTCAATAGCCAGGGTAACGCAAACAAGGGTGGCCGACTTAACAAACCGGTTTCCCAGAGCAGCTATAGCAATGTAGAGTACCAAAACTACAATAGACAACCATCCTTGCAATCCAACACTCAACCTGCATCACCCAAGAAAGTTCTAATCATTGGAAGCTCGACACTCCGGAAACTCAGTGGTAGGTTTATTTCGACAGAGATACATGACGTCGTAGTCAGATCCTACAGTGGGGCTAGAATTAGTGAAATTGCAGGAAAACTCGAACTGATTCTCTCTCTCTCTCTCTCTCTCTCTCTCTCTCTCTCTCTCTCTCTCTCTCCTCTCTCTCTCTCTCTCTCTCTCTCTCTCTCTCTCAACACATACGATATGGTCTTGCAGCGCGTTTTCGAGCAGATGATAGTGCTGTGGCGAGGTAGCAAGTGAAAAGCACTGGTGATAAACCATCACCTTGTGGTGATCCTATTGATGTTTCAAACTGTACAGAAATCGTTGATTTGATGCGAAGATTTAGTTTTGCGATTGCCCTTGGCTGTATTCGACTGTGCGAAAAGTTAGAGAAAATTGGCTCCATAGAGAATATTTTTATTCGACTGGTACTTCCCAGGAAAATAGACCACGAAACAAGCCAAGGCCAAAACGTGTGCCATGTTTCGTAAAGTATGTCACGTGATGCAAAATATGAAAACGCGGGCCTTATTATTCAGTATTCACTATGTCTGAAAACAGCTCTGAAAGGTGGATTTTATTTTCAAGAAAGTAAAACTTAGGCGATGTAGTCGGTTTCTGTACATTCCATACGGCTAGGGGTTTTTCATTCGACTGGTAGGCCTACGTTTGCGTAGAGAACATTTTGGCAACTGCTCGTGTAAATTTATTCTACGGAAAAGTCCCAGTCGAATACAGCCATTTAAGAATCTCACTAGCCATAGCTCGTCATCATCCCAGCCAGTTTAGTCGAGAAATTGAAGGATATGTGGTCTGTTGATGGTAACAAATGCAATGGGAATGTCGATTCCCATCTTACAGAAGTCACAATGATTTGATAGTACTACTAATCTCATTCGTTGTGCCTAGACTATGTCAGCGCGGCTACGTCCTCTCTTAAAACTACTCTGCCCACATGGTCAATAAATTTGTCAGTATTATCTCTGATGCGACATTTGATAGAATTTTTCGGATTCAGTTCAAAAGCACTACTCGTCTCAGGTTGGATAATGGTTCGGGTGGTCTCTTAGGCTTTGGGAGTACGATGAGTGTACCTCCTCCCACAGCATCGATAGGGAGGTGTTATTCAAAGGCGGAGTCGATGATATGTACACGATTTGTGTCGGGATGGTTATCATTTATCATTCAAGCCGGTAAAAATGACCTCTGTAGTGGTCTTGCAAAATGTCCATTTACAAAGCAAGTGAGGACGATTTGTGAAAGTTTACCACTGGAATGACTGACTCGATAATTTAGCCAGTCATTCCAGAGCTAAATTTCCACAAATCGATTTCTCTTGCTCCGCAAATCGATGCTTTTATGAGAAAATTCATTTTAAAAAGGTTTTGAGGTTTACAGGATTAATATATATTTATATATAATCTTAAAGAGGACATAGGGGGTTCTTAGAAAAATATAGTTTTCTCAATTAGTGGTGGTGATTGGTGGTGGTTGTGCTGGTTGGTGGTGGGGGGGGGGGTGCAAGGTGGGACCCTGCAGCTCACGGACTAAGATATAACTATCGTACCAGTAGGCCTATGTGTGCAACTCTATAAAATGTTGTTGCGTACGAACTCATATTGGATATATGAATACGACGACGTCGACCACGACGACGACGCCGACAACGATGATGACGACGAAGACGGCGACGACGACCATGACGACGAAGACGACGACAAACAGGATGACGATCAACACCACCACCACCACCACCACCACCACCACCACCACCACCACCAACACCACCACCACCAACACCACCAACACCATGACGACGACCTTGACGACTATCGATATAAATTATGCCAATCTTAATCCCCTCGTCAATGAAATGGCAAATACACCATTCCTATGAGTAAAATACCTGAACAAACATACGGTTTTCAAAAGATTTTCTCGTTCGCTGAATTTCTGAATGCCTGGACTAAAAGTAATCCGTCCATGCGCAAGAAATCAATACCGAACAGTTCTTTATTCCGGTCACCGTGATAACGACGAAAGTAAACGACGTGAAGTGAAATATCCAGGATAACGTATTGGCCCGGTATTAGTCCAAACCTGCCCAGTAACTCTAGCTATCGAGGAAAAGTTTCTTTAGAACAAAATTGATTTCTTCAGTACATGCTCATGACGGCCTCAATCAGATACAGCCATTTCAACACTCGAAACGTATAACGACACGTTGAGGAATTAGAGAATATTTCATTGGATATTTTGAAAGTAATTTGACTGGAAGCTGGTTACCATCTTCGAGTCAAATTATTTTCAAAATATCCAACTGGGTTTTTCCAAATATCATTACCAGTGGCATTTTATATAAGTACATGTGTTTCAGCGATCAACTGGTTAACCCCTTAACACTTATATCAGCCAAAAACGTCCTCTGCGGTGGTCTTGAGAAATGTTCATTTGCTGAACAAAAAGAAGACTATTTTCGCAAATTTACCACTGGAATAATTGGCTCGATAACCGAGCGAGTCAATCCAATGGTTAATTTTCAAAAATAGTCTTCTCTTGATCTGCAATTGAACAATTTCTATGAGAAAATTGGAATTTTCTTGAACAAATTCGAGAGTTAAAGGAAGAAAATGAGAAACTCATGTGGAAATACTGGCTTTGTAAATTAATAATTACTGTCCTTTGTGTCTTGTGAGAGATTGTTAATTATATCTACCTTATAACTTCACAGAAACATAGAATACCGGTAGCCCTTATTATCCCGTGATAAGAACGGCTGGTGGTGTGGATGATGGAGTCGGGTGAGGAGGTGAAGATGCGGGGTTGTGTTGGCCAGGGTTTGTGTTAGGATGCTGATAATTTGTTTGAAGTAATACACGAACGAGATGACTTCCAATATAGAGGGATCCGATCTGTCACTCAAATACGTCACGTGTTAGTTGTTGACGTCACAGCTCCGTGAAGAAATTTGAAAGGCCGTTAGTAAGGTGTACGAACTGGATTCTTTGATTTCTTTACAATTTAAAAAAACATTCCGGTGAAAATTTTGAAACTAATTTGACCTGAAATATAGATTTTGTGATAGAAATGGGCGGGCATAGTTAGAAACCGATTCCTTCATATAGAGACAAAATTTAGACATTTGAACTCTGAAAACCCAAGAAACTTCATTTCAAGCCAAACATACCAGGAAACTAGTGATTATTTTGAGATTCGTTTCCCATGAAAATTAATCTTAAAATATTCAATACATTTAATTTATTCAACCGGGAAATTTATTCAACCGAATGTCACACACTTTGCATTTTAGGATTTACGTGTTCAATGGATTTACCTGTTATATATAGTTCCAGCCATCACATTTGCAATCATAGACCTAGCCGTGTTCTCACTAGAGACTTAATCCGGAATAACGCCTAGTGAGACTTAATCCGGAATAAATCCATATTGAAGTATGGGGTTATTCCTGGTTAATATTCGGGGATCGATCAATCCCAATACGGCGAAGTGTGGGTGGAGATTAGCTAGAGATGGACGGGGCATAGCTACAAACGGAAAGGTCCATTAACACTGAGTAAAAGCAATACAACATCACACACGTCATGCCAGTCGACCAATCATTGTGGTGGAAGTCCCTGCTGATAATATGATGAGCCAGGAGGTAGCGAGTTGAAATCTGTTCTCCTTAGAAGAGATAATGGTCTCCATAATCCATATGCAAACGAGCTTCTTGGGATGCATTGGCCATCTAATGTTGGTTTTTGTTGGGTTTTTTTTTGTTGTTGTTTGGTTTTTTTTGGGGGGGGTGGGGTGGATTGCTCTGTCTCCAAACTTCCTTGAAGTTTTGTATGCCAGGAGTTTTGTTGACCATGTGCTACGTGGCAAGGCTATTGCAAAAGCTATATGAGAACATTTTCTTGTCGACGCAGCACAGTAGTATCTAGACGTGTACAGGCATTCCATAAACGGTTGCCATGTAGTACGATTAAGTGATCGTTAATAGACTAGGCTCTCCATGGATCTTGTCATAGAACAAATTCTGATGCGATGTATGAAAACCAGTTGTAATTTAATGCGGGATAGTGGGATGGCGGAAATGCAACATTTGGTTGACTTTTTCCATGCCAGCATATACAGAAGTTAAAGACTCGATGCATAAACTCGCTTGTATAACATAAACAACAAGTGAACAGAACAAGGTCCAGACAAGAAAGGGATGTGAACGACCCCAACAAAATCATTAATCAGGTTAATCCGGATCCGGTTACGCGGTATCGCAACTACTACTGCCAGTGTTTCAGTAAACGTTGACAATGCCAAGCAGTTGTGACAAGCAAGTCTGGATTCAATTGTTAGAGAAAATCTTCACGAATACACATTCAAGAAGAAAAATTAGGCAAAGATATTGGCATTAACGACATCTGTCATGAGCAATGATGAGATGGTACAAGTAGCCCCTCATCAACCGTTTCAGATATAAGTTATTGTCTGAGAAAGGTATATGAAGACCAACAATCATGGTTCAGTACAAGTATTTAGTCTTCCATCGGCACTGTTCTACTCACAGGGTTCTCCAAGACAACCAAATAAGCAAATGCCCGCAGACGCAATTTGGAATTTTGCGCAACATGATCAGGCACTAGAGAAATTGCATAGATCTTTGATGGTGGTGGCATACTTCAACGTCTGCCATGGCGCTGTGGGCAAACACATGATGGTGTCTTCAAACTGTACGTCAATGGACCTTTCCACTGTATTCATCCATCATAGCACGCAAGAGCACCCAGTCAAGTTAGTTACAAAATATTCAACAACTTAACTGTATATAGCTTTCAGGAAATTGATAGTCAGGGCATTCGGGGATCGATCAATCCCAACACAGCGAAGTGTGGGTGGAGCTTAGCTAGTGATGGGCGGGGCATAGCTAAAACTGGGAAAGTCCATTACATATCGCGCAATTATGAAACGGCTACCGTTGTGCCTGATGGCTACATTGATGATGCTTCAGTTAACGATGCTATTTATCAAAGATGGGCAGGAGTGTGTGTTGCACAAACTATCAACTTAACAGGGGATATGCTAATGAAATCAAAGAAAGATGCATATATCTTGCAAACACGGTTCACAAACAATAGTTTATTCATCTATTGACTTAGAGCCTAAAACGTCATGGCTGTACAATCATTCACGCCAGTGGAGATGCAGGTGTACTAATTGTGAAAAAGGCAATAGAATATGCTAAAAGATTTGGTATTTGTTGTATTTGGTGATGATACTGACGTGTTAGTTTTTCTTTTATTCTTTACTAGCATGTAGCCATAAATGTTAATGCCATTTTCCTCTCACCTGAACAACAACAACAACAGACTGCAAAATGAAGCAAAACTTTGATTATCAAAAGATCTAAGGCAGTTTTAGGACACAAACTCTGTACTAACCTAGACATTCTTCGATATGATACTACCTCGCGGTTATATGGCATTGGCAAAGATGTTGCCCTGAACAAGATAATGGAGAATTTAGATTCCCGAGCACACGCTGATGTTCGGACGGGTTGGACTGTACAGCAGTGTGTTCTGAATGCAACATCGTCAGCTGTGCCAATTCGCAAAAACAGGCATTGAGGAAGATAGTGATGATGAAGATTTTCGACATCGTTATTCATGTTTGTAAGATATATTTGCAGTCACAAGTCATTCTAATTTTGTGGTGCCTTTTAATTCTCAAATATGACAGAGGATGTGTCTATAAATGCAAATGCACAGGCACCCTCCTGCCATGGTACGGGTGCCGAAACCTTTTATTTGCCATTTGCGCTTAGAATCAGCTGCTTAAAGTACCACCCAACTTCTCATCACCAAAGCCACTTAACCCTTTAACCATCAAACCGGCCAAAAAACGGCTTATGTAGTGGTCTTGGATAATGTCCATTTGCAGACCAAGAGAAGGCTATTTTTTAGAATTCAACACTGGAATGACTGGCTCGATAACCGAGCCAGTCATTCCAGTGGTAAATTTTCAAAAATAGTCTTCTCTTGGTCTGCAAATGGACATTTTCTATGAGAAAATTAAAATTTTCTTGAACAAATTTGACTGTTAAAGGGTTAATATCTCGGCTTACATGTATTGAGCAATTAAATGATTTAAGAACCCCTTTTCGTACTTTTCTCAGGTGAGCGTTGAAACATTTTAATTCACTAATCACATTGCACGGTCTATGTTAATCGGTTTACTATTAGTTAATGGACCTTTCCAGTTTTTGCTAAGCCCCGCCCACCCCTAGCTAAGCTCCACTCACACCTCGCTCGTGGTATGATCGATCGATCCCTGAACTCCCTGACTATCAACTTCCAGAAAACTATACAGGTAAACCGTTGAATATTCGGAAAGTAATTCGACTGTGCTGTTGCTGCAAAATATTCAACAGTATGTTTATTAAATAGCAAAGACATACAATTCGTACAACGTGTCGGACTATTAAGCGTTAAAGACGGACTATATTGAATCATTCATGGCGTCATAATTATAACGTCAGCCCACACGTCACTTAGTGGATTATGACGTCATATGATGGATGGATAAACTGGAAAGGTGAATTATTTGTTAAGATAAATTAGTACGCTAACTTTATACGAAGATTTAACAGAACCTTGACACAGTCAATAGAAACGTAAAGATAATCGTGAACGGCTTCACAGAGGCAGAGATAATGAATGTGTAGCTTGTTTGGCAGAATTACCAGTGCCTGTTGTGTACCCATTTTTGAGTCACTGCAAAGTTTGGGAAGAAGTAATAAACTGAACCTGTTTGATATATTATAGGTCCGATTATTAGCCAGTATGAAAATAAACCTATAGCGGTTTATGGATATTTCGCCGAGGAAACCTTATGTATGTTTGATTACTGTATTCTGCGGCTGTAGTAGTAGAAACATCCTACAGCTGCAATAAGTCCTTCTTCGCTTTTGCCCACTGTGTCTTGTCCTCAGCCAAAATCCTTAGCTTCCCGAAGTCCATTTTTGACTTGAGTGTACCAAGTCCCGCTTTCTTGAGGTCACCTCGTAGCACGCTTAGCAGAGGAAACCTTATGCTCTGGAAACTTGATTTTAGAAGTATTTCCGTTCAACAGATCATGGTAGACTTTTAGTATGATGTACGGAAAAACTCTCCCTAATGCATCGTATTGAAATAAATGTTGTTGCTATTTGTCCAGGGTCAAGCCCATAAATGAGGTAGATTGGACTATATGTTTTATTTACTAATTATATTACGTAGTTGAATAAGGTTGAGTAATATAGGCAACACAATTTTATTTCTGGTAAAAGTAGGCCTATACAGATTTGCTTCGCCAGCAGTCTGTTCGATTTCTGTTCCAATTACCGAATTGAGTCCCGATTGGAGGCTATCTTTGCAATCGATATAATATTGATAACGAGAAGAACAATTGAGAGTAGGCGACATAGACAATATGAGCGTCGCAACGCGGTATTCACATCACCTCGGTAACGCGGTGTAGTAATCAGCGATTTCATGCGCGATAATTGCCTTATGAGACTACGACGTTATGATCAAGAGCAACACCGTAACGCTGTAATGATTAAATTTGTTCCAAAAAATTATTGCATGTCCATTTGCAGGCCCAAAGAAGCCTTTTTTTTTTTAATTTACCACTGGAATGGCGAGCCAGTTATTCCAGTGGTAAATTAAACAAAAAACTTCGCTTGGCCTGCAAATGGACATTCCTGAGTGCCACTTGAGAGGCCGGTTTTGACTGGGTTCGCCATGAAAGAGTTAAACTGGAACCGAAACGACAAAGGTTTTGTGATGTAAGGAATATTATGTTGAATATTTTGGAAGTGATTTGACTGGGAGATGTTGCTGCGTATGGCGGCGGCAGCAGCAGCAGCAGCAGCAGCAGCAGCAGCAGCAGCAGCAGCAGCAGCAGCAGCAGCAGCAGCAGCAGGTCCCAGTCGATTTAGTTTACAAATATTCAGCAGATTGCTTGTATAATTGTCATGTAATTGAGACATTGGAATTCTAAGGCTTAAAACTGTTAAAGGGGTGCACTCATTCTATGATTGATCGTAAAAGCGACAGAAGAACGGGATGGGGACAGAGCGATCTTGATTAATTAGATGTTTGCTAATTACATCTGTCTTGAATTTCTCTTCTTTCCATTCAGCACACAGAAATACTAATGTTTTTACATATGTAACAATATGTTTCCAGCCATATCCTGGTAGCGAGTCTGCCATAATGCCATTCCATGATAAGATGATTCTGACGCTTACTTTCAGCCTGTGTTTGTCTTATATTGTAGGTTTATATGAAGCGGGTGAGAAGGAAGTCGCATAATGTTCTCACCGAGACACGTAGGCTTGAATTTTCGCCGAACATCTCATGGCTGTACATCTGCAGGATTTTTTTTATTTCACCCCACTGGTGTTATTTTCATGGCACCAAGAACCATCTTCAGTCCCGTGTTCTGGACGCGTAGTCAAGTTTAAACTTGCTTGTTGTTTAACCGTTTGACGACGAAGCCGGGCAAAACCGGCATCTATAGTGGTCTTGAGGTATACCCATTTGCAGGCCAAGAGAAGACTATTTTTTGAAAATTTATCACTGGAATGACTGGCTCGGTTACCGAGCCAGTTATTCCAGTGGTACATTTTCAATAGTAGGCGTCGCTTGGCCTGCGAATGGGCATTCAATAAGTAAATATTTAAATTTTCTGAACTAATTTAGTCCTTAAAGGGTTACGAAAAGCCGCGGGCAGTTGACGCGTACTCCAGCTTTTGTCGTATTGCTCCAGTGTAGGCCTGGATTATGTCCAACTCGTTTTGTTGTCGACTGGGAGAACAGTATGGTCACTGCCATGGTTTTGCCAAAGTTTGTCCCTCTCCACCCACTCCACCCCGACACTCCATACACACACCACCTCAGTTACCCACCAAGGCCTGCACATTCTGAACTTTCTGAACATATTGGAGTACAGTCCCAGCAACGTCATGTGCCTGCTGGGATATAGCTCATAAATAACCTTAAATATTTCCAAAAAACAGAAAATCTTTTAACAGAAGACTATATCTAAGAAATGGCTGTTGAATATTTTGAACATTATTGGATTGGAACAATCTAATTATGTTCAAAATATTCAAAAATACGTTTTAATTTGTTTTGGAAACATGCCGAGTTATCCCCGAGTATGTGTTGAATACGAGAGCATCGTTCCCTTTAAAGTAACAATTACACAACCGCTTTCACCCAGATTGGGTGGCTTAACCTTTTCAACCGTACAGACTAGACATGTCAAGTGATGTCATGGCCGTGTAAAGAATAATAAGCCCCATATCTTAAAACCAATTTGACTAGGAGTTACCGCTGCCCTATGTTAGCAGCAGATTCCAGTCGAATTAGTTTCAAAATATCCAACTTCTTTCCTGTATTGAACTTGAACACTGATAATTTACGTAAATACGTGTACATTGATCGTCATTCAAGATTTATTACGTGAACGTTGATACTGTTTAAATGCGACGGGTACTCGTGTGTGACGGACAATGACAGAAACAACGATCGTGACGTGTATGTTTAAATTTTCTTGCTTCAAGATAAATATACGCCTAGAGAGAATTCTAATTTATTTACCCTTTTCCATACGTTGAAAATAAGGCTAACACGCAATGACATCTCTCTTACGCATTAACATTTTCCAGCCAAATTAGTTTCTAAATATTCACAAAGCGCTGGTTTTATTGATATTATTACTAATGAGTACACGCGCCCTGACCAAACCGCAAATATCTCTGTAGCCTGCGAGGTACCGCCAACCCCACCACCACACATACATAGATTTTCCAAATAATCATTTTTGGAGCATCGCATTCAAAATTTCCAAAAAGGATGATTTTTCCAGGGGGGGTTGTTTCTCAGAGCTTCTAATTTTCCAATTTTTTTTTCAGGCGATTGTCCCCAGATCCCTTCTGTGACCGTGAGAAGACAGATCCATTGCCTATCTGCATCCATCTACCGACCCACCCCAGCATCAAACCAAGGTAACAACAGCCATTTTTAGCAACAGGACTTGCGATATATCGGAATATCTCGATTCTGTATCTGTGAGAGGCTCTCAAAACGCAGTCCGTGAGATCGCCTAGCGCGCATGCGCGGGCGTCAGAGATTGCCTACTTTTGGTGATAGCCTCAAGGACGGAGCGGGCATCAGATAAAAAGACAATCTGTGCAATAGACCTACTACTACTACTACTACTACTACTACTACTACTACTACTACTACTACTACTACTACTACTACTACTACTACTACTACTACTACTACTACTGTTGCTGCTGCTGCTGATGCTGCTGCTGCTGCTACTACTACTACTACTACTACTACTACTACTACTACTACTACTACTACTACTACTACTACTACTACTACTACTACTACGTCCATGATTCTTTTTGTCTGGATCGTATTTTCAAGGGTGTTTTCACATATAATCACCAAACGTGATATATGGATGCAATAAGGCCTAAAGGTATTTCGTGTATCAAAAGTACGTGTCGAATCTCAAAAATAGGTCACCATGACTTACTTTTCATGGTTCGCTGAATATCATAGAAAATTCTATTTGTCCGTCTCAGATTTTTTTGTCCGGACCATGCTTTCGATTTTTCCCCGCATAACCACCAAACTTGGTGTATGGATCAATCATAGCTTAAAGGTATGCCATGTATCGAATGTATGTCAGCATGGCCTACCTTTCACGGTTCACAGAACATCATAGATTATTTTTGTCTGAGTTCCCATTTGTCATTGTGAACATGACCTGGGTGTAAATAAATGAATCTGAATCTGAAGTTTCAAGAGCTTTTGTATACAGTAACCAACCGTGGTGTATGAATGCATGCAGTGTCACCTACCGGTTAAGCCGACCTACTTTTACGGTTCACTGTGCACGATGGAAAATTCTTGTCTGAGCTTTAGTTTATGAGTCTTTTGTATAGGCCTACGTTAATCAATCTTTGGATGCATTCTACTTGTAGTATCAATTCATGATTCACCCATCTTCAAGATTAATCAGAGTCGGAAATGACTGTAGAGTGTACAGAGGGCCCCATGGATGCTAAACGGAGGCTCGGAGCAGGAGTGGCTCATTGGTCACCGGTCAGTCCCACTCTGAGATTAATTACTTGCGTTCAACGAAATGCGGGGGTTCAGCGAAAGGTGGGGGATGCGCTGCACCACTAGGACTCTAATTTTTACTTGGGTCCCCCTATTTTTGGGTCACCGTTAGCTCTTGCCTTAATACAACCTACAGCAGACCTACCTGCCATAAGCATCTCCCTCCGCGTGGGTCGTCTCTCTCGTCTCAGTTGTTGAGCACGTGACTCGTGACTCGCAGATCCGAACACCGAAGCGTTGTGAGATGAATAACTGTACCGTTGAGCACCGGGGTGTTGGGTGTGGTTTTGATGTTGATAGTCAGATTGGTGGTGTTGAGATGGACGCTTGTTGATCACAGGCAAGGGAGGTAATCTACGGGAGTTCATCTGTCGCTGCGGTGACGACATTTTCCATGTACATTTGTTTTACAGAGTTTCCCGGCAGCGAGAGCTGCGTACGAACGCAAACATTCTTAGGCCTACGTCTAATCTCTAAATTAGCAACAGTTTACACCGCTTGATACTACGCAGTTGATCCTTTTATTCATTTGCAACGAAGATTAGGCCTATTTAATTAAATTCAACCCGTGTTCGATTATTAGGAAACTCCTAGATATCGGATCGAAATTCGTTAATACTCATCGTTGATTAGTGAGCCGAAATTTCTCCTTATTACATAACGCTGAAGCCGATAAATCCTTATCATTCATAGAGGTCTGAAGCTTGGTCTGAATTCCAACACATTTCCATTCCTAATGAACTGATATAGTTCCCATGTTTACGTTATTACCATCGTACGCTGACTTCTCTAGTTACCATAACGCCGCGCGACGCGTGTGAGAAGCAAAATCACAACTACAACATCAGCAACTCCTGACTATCTATCGGAACCTGCGCACACGGACTCGTATTAAGCCTGGGAATCCCAATGTCGCGATTCTAAGAAAACGAAGGAATCCAGTCTCTAAGTCAATCACATGACGTTATAATCAACTACGGACTAACGTCATAATTAATAATGTCAGGAATGACGCGATTTAGTCCGTTACAAATGCGTAATAGTCCGTCAAGTTGTACGAATTGTATGCCTTTAATATGTAATAAACAGTCTTTTGAATGTTTTGAAACTAATTTGACAGCTTACCAGTATAGTTTTCTGGGAATTGAGATTCAGGGAGTTCAGGGATCGATCGATCCCAACACGGGCAAACCGTGGGCGGAGCTTATGTAGAGATGGGCGGGGCATAACTCCATTCTACAGGAAAGCCATTACATAATTTTATTATATGAAACTAATTTGACTGGGAGCTGAAAAGTCCGTCACTAATTATGTGTACGAATGGCATTTTTGTCTGTCTACAATTTATTAAACATTCTGTTGAATAATTTAAAACTGATTTGAACGGGACTTGTTCCAGTCCAATTTGTTTCAAAATATTCAACAGAATATTTCCATACATCATAGCTAATTTTGTGTCGTCAACGTTAACACCAATAAACCGGCAATGCCCTGAAGACTATCTCCTTTTTGGCGCAAAAAGATATCAGTTCTTTTAAGACAAGTGTTCCCAAACGCAGCTGACGTAACATTTTCCTGGCGAAGACGCCAACGCCGGCCTCTGTAGTGGTCTTGAGGAATGTCCATTCGCAGGCCAAGAGAAGACTATTTTTTGAAATTTTACCCCTGGAATGACTGGCTCGATATCGAGCCAGTCATTCCAGCGGTAAATTTTCAAAATAATAATCTTCTCTTGGCCTGCAAATGGACATTCAATAAGCAAATATTTAGATTTTCTTGCCCAAATCAAAATCTTGCTTACGCGAATGGTAATTTCTAACGAACCTCACAAATACTAAAAGCTCACATACATTTCTATACAAGCAAGTTGCCACATTTCCTACTTATAGGGAAATCGTCTGTAATTTTACCTAAATATTTCATCTAAATTACTAACAATTTACCAAAAAAATATTTCATCCGCTATAATATACATTATATACACATCCGTACGCAATCAATGTTTCGATCACCACTATTGCCATCGTACACAAAGACGCGCTCTCACTCCGGTGAATATAAGCGTAGTTTCACTCGCTTGTACAGGAAACATTGCAAACCTCAGTATAATATAGGCCCTAATACTATGATTATATACGCGCTACCTGTAGACCTGAGAAATAACCTGATCGATTTTTTGTTTTCGTTGGATAAATTGCCAGAAATTAGATAATAACTCGGATTAAATATATATAGGCCTACCTTATATCACGTACGCAAAATGTGTAATGAATAGTAGTATTAGTACCTATTAGGTACTAAACGAATCCGATTTAGGTGTTTGGTTGGCTGACTTGTTGGTTGTCGATATATATCAAAATGAACACGATAGGCGGGAGAACTGATTATCGATGGCATATTGCGGGAAATACGCACATGAAGTAAACGTTATTCTATTCAGACTTTCCCGATAGTATCCGAGCGATTTTCTCCGTCTGATCACGGGCGATGAGTGTAGCTTGCTCGTTCGACCACTCTCGCCCGCAAATCACAAAATGCTATTATTATTATTATTATTAATAATAATATAGATTAACCATTTAATACTCAATCCGACCAAAAACGGCTTCTGCAATTGTCTTGAGAAGTGTCAATTTGCAGACCAAGACAAGCTTTTTAAAAAATTTATTACTGGAATGACTGGCTCGATAACCGAGGGCTCGATAACCGAGCCAGGCATTCCAGTGGTAAAGTTTCAGAAATACGTTTCTCTTTGTTCGGCAAATGGACACTTTCTATGAGAAAATTGAACCTTTGAAGGAGTTAAGTCAACAACGGCTTTCGGCGAAATGGAGGGATTCGATCTGTCGCAGAAAGTGACGTCATAATCAAGATGCGGAATTTGTTTGCTGACGTCACACTCAAATGACGTATGTCCGCCACGAAACGGGTCAAATTTCCACCAGTAACTGTCTCAATGGTAAAGCCTTTGGGGGTGAATTTACAATTTAATAAACTTTCTGTCGAGTATTTTGAAACTAATTGACTGGGAGCCGTTCCTGACTAATATACATGATAAGACCTATTGGGGTCTCGTAAATCGGTATCATTTTAAATGTGGGTTACCTAGCTCTAGGGACAATGAAGCCAGTGTTCTGTTGAATATTTGGACTTAATTTGATCGGAAGCCACTTAGGCAGCAAATAAAGTACAAAATATTCAACAGTACCTTTCTTTTATCTTGGAAACATTTAAAGTAATTTCCGAGTTGTACTACGGGTATGTCAATTAGAATAATATCACCTCGCTCTGGGAGCCACCGTTCAGTGAGTTATGGCCACCACCACCACCACCACCACCACCACCACCACCACCACCACCACCACCACCACCACCACCACCGCCACCACCACCACCTCAGTGCATGATGATGATGATGATGATGATGATGATGATGATGATGATGGTTGTGGTGGTGGTGGTGGTGGTGGTGGTGGTGGAGCAGCAGCAGCAGCACCACCACCAGCAGCAGCAGCAGCACCACTACCACCACCACCACCACCACCACCACCAGCAGCAGCAGTAGCAACAGCAGCAGCACCACCACCACCACTACCATATCCATATATTTCCTGGTGATGCAATCAGCTAAGACGTGGTTTGCATAAATGGTGTTAGAAATCTATATCTCAACAAACGCTGGCTTACATAAACATGACCACATAAAGTGCAGTGCTGCTCATAAATAATGTAACACATTTCCATAGCAAAATAAAAAGTAGCGTTGGCGTCGTCCTGGATGAGGCACCAACGGCCTCGCTCGACAAGCTGGACATGTTAGAAGTCTTCGTGAAGCCAGGGATTTGTGCTTATCAACCCACCGAGGATGGCAGCTGGCACCTGACAAGGAACCATTACACTATCCGAACATTATGACCATAGGTGTGGACGAGCAACATACCTTCTTTATTAAGGGCATGTCCAAGCTAGCCCACACTTTAATCTGTGGCTACTGTCAGCAGCAGTCCATACAATCATGCATGTTTCAACTTCACGCTGTCTGCTGCACAGCTTGGGAAACCACCATCAAATCTCTGGGAAAGAAATTTGCATAGGAGAAAGTATTCTATCCACATCAGCAAGCCAATCCAGTGCATGCGTCACACACTGACACGAGCATGAGTCACAACAACGTGACAGATACATTCGTCATGAACTACGTGGCCACGGTGACGAGCGCTTGATTGAAGGCGTTGTGTAGTTGGACAAGACCCTACTACAAACAATATATTAAAGCTTCGTTGCTCTTCCTGGCACAGTTGTTATCAACAAAGTGCAGCTCCTTCAGAACACGACAGGAAAACAATCACTAGAGAAGGGAAGCTGTAACCATCTGGAGTGCAACCAGAGTACTGCAGCAACAACGCCGCATAGAGTTAACTTGCCCTATTGACACTTCAATGGATATGACGCCCTCATAGATCACACAAAGACTCCTCTAACAGCGACTCTCATGGTTCAGGATATTTACCTGCC
Organism: Chaetoderma sp. LZ-2023a; assembly: GCA_034401795.1. Lineage (NCBI taxonomy): Eukaryota > Metazoa > Mollusca > Caudofoveata > Chaetodermatida > Chaetodermatidae > Chaetoderma > Chaetoderma sp. LZ-2023a. The sequence continues at coordinate 70,659,907 of CM067373.1, forward strand.
CACATCCATATCAATGGACTGCTCCGTAGGTACGGAAGCAGCTTGCCTCTGCAATGGTGACAACAGAGCTCTGATCAAAGATTACGTGGATGAGATCCTTTTATGAACAGCCATGATTCTCGCAAGTGCCACGACACAATTCTTACTTTCAGATTTAGACAAAGCTCACAAAGAAAGAGTGGGGTGCGATTAATGAATGTATGATATAGTACCAGTCATATATACATTTCAACTATTGTAGCTCGCGGGAGTACGCGCTGGTCTGTTGTATTGCTCCACTCAGTTGCACCACATGTACAGGATGTGCAGGAGGGCTGGTTAGCTACAGTTCTCCGGGTTACGGATCCCGTATTGCGACTCTCCGGAAGGTATAAAGACCGGCTTCTAGAGCCAGTGGAATGATAACGTTCCACTGGGACCATGCGACCTTTGTCGCTTTGATTGAACCTCACGGTCTCATCCCAAATGTTAGTGTCCCCAGTATGTCGGTCCATAAACTAATTAAAAAGTCTGGACATGATGATAATTAAAAGTAAATAACTACACAAACAATGGTACTCGTTTGCTAGTAAATGAGCAAAATAATACAGTACATAGAACCAAACTGGTGTTCTTTCTACGTGGGATCGCCGAATGTACCTCACAGATTCGATAATCCCGAGAGGTATCCCCGCACGGGAGCATCCTAACGAGGCCATTTAAATAGTTTAATATAAACCAATTATACCCCTAACACACACAAAATAATATTGTTATGAGAGGAAAGTGCCTGGCGCGGGCCTCCGTCACAGGAAAATGCCTTAAACGCCGAAGCTGGGGGAAAGAGCTGGCAAAAAGAGCCACTCTTTTGTTCAAACAAAGGTTATGTGCAGTGGGACAATCCTAGTGAGTTTATAATTAATGTGATGCACGCTGGTTTACGTGAAGACGGGTCGGATGACTTCCAAAGAATTCACAGGTCACCATCCTATGTAGGTCCAAAGATACTGCATTGGTAGTTGCCGCTTTACTTATGCAGGCCTTCTGCTAGGTTCTAACCTACCATTTAGTTATTAGATACGCTTCCAAGCTTTGGCCGCAAGTGGCAGGGATTCCTACGTATCTTTTGACACATGAGTCTAACTGGCGATGATGCTCAGCTTCCCGAAGGTCGCCCCGCATAGCATCTTCCTCAGAAAGACAGCGTGCGTACATGTTATGAAGCGACAGCTTCCGAATCATATGACGATCCGGTCACCATCATACCATAAGCACATATAACATCACTAGGACAATTTGCAGTTCACATAAGCAATTTAGAAAGCGCAATAGTATTTATGGCCGGGAGTAAGAGGCAGATATCCATCGCTAGTGACCTTACCGTGAGGGCGTGGTGGGTTCTAAGACCGCACCCAGTCACCATACCAAGTTGGATGGAGATCTGCGTCTCATCCGTCACCGTGTGTTGCGGAATTAACATTTTACCAGTTATTACTGTTATGTTCCAGAATGCCCAGAGATGCACTGTAGGCCGGGGTCACATAATATAATTTCTTTTCCCAGTGCCTACATTGGCGGGGGTATTTAAACTAACTGGTATCCGAAGATACAGGTGGGGTGGAGGGGCGGGGGTGTATGCGAAATCGACACTAGTTATCACCGCTCGGAAACCCCAATAGTTTCCCAGAGTCGGATCCTGCCAACGTGTCGATTGGGAATCCAGATAATTATTAAGCCTTGCCGCTGGAGGAGCGTAGAAAGAGACAATTACTCGATATTAACAAGAGGCCCTAAAGTATTTGGCCAATTTATACAATCTAGCCGGTGTGCGGTGCTACATATCCGTGACAGCCGGAAAAGAGGCGTACACAATGTGTCTCTTATGGAGAGATTGCCCCTAACTACTTTAAACCTATAATATCGGGCTAGAATAGCCAGGTTTAGTCGGTCACATGTCAGGCTCGAGCAATGTGAGCATGATCAGTGACCTCAGTGTAAAATTGATGCTGGGGGAAATAGTGATGCGGATATAATGTTGCTGTACAATATAGCCTAGCGTACTGCGTCCTAGAGTTTTTATATAAACAAAACAGAATAACTAGGATGGCTACATGCCATATACATGACTAACTAGTACAGTGATAACAGTATATCAGGTCATAGGAACTTACGGTGCTCATTAGTTGTAAGCACACCGAAATAAGGATAATATATACAGTATGAAACAGAAAATATAAAAATGCGGTCTTAAGACCGGGAAGGCACCTATTAGTCATCAGTGCCTATTGCGGAAATAATGAATAGCACATTAGCATAGGTACTTGAGTACCTATTGGTCATCGGTACAGTAAGAGTTCATAAATCACTGAAATTGATGCGCTACAGATGGGTAGCACACGGTGGCACGATTCCGAAGTTGCTGGGAAGATTTCTGCAGGCAGACTGTTGATGCGGCTACTCTCAAGACGGTGAAGGAGAACGGTTATAGAAAGATGACTATTAGATAGTCAGAATAACTAATGCATAAATTTACACAGTAAATTATAATGTGTCTGTCCGGCGACGGTAATTTGAAAGTTGCCCGTAACATGGAGGGCTACAGTGGTAATTAAATATGCATGTACATAACTGAGTACACCATGTGGGATACATCACATAGCTCTTGCGACGCACCGAGCAGAGTCCCACCAGACTGTGGCCTAAAAGTTAATTAAAACACACGACATGCTGTGCGGAGGTTTGATATCACTTTTCAGCGTGGTCCTGAAGATCCGGCGAGTTATCCACCAAGAATCACCTCGGCTCTACATCCTGTAGAATTTACATCGGGCCCGCAAGACCCATCTGCAAGGAAGCTCCTCTGTGAGTGTTCCTGAAAGGGAGTCCTTCTTATTTAGTTAGTTTGCCCTCGGATGGCCGTCCGAGAGTGTACACAAACTGGTGATTGTGGATCCAAAGTTGCTCACTGGCACAGGAGATCTGAATTCCGAAGGGCACTGCTGCGGAGTAGGATGCCACAGTCAGTAAGCAGTTAGCCCACGTCTAGTACTGCGCTGGTCCAGCAACCTTGCTGTCGTGTCGGCTGTTCCTCGCCGAGTGCTCTCGATTCTTGATTTTTTGCTCCTTTTATACTACTCGTGACGTCAGAGGCAGGACGCCCCAGCCAATCAGCGGGCGAGCAGTAGCCAATCAGCGTGCAGCTAGAAAGGGTGACGTGGCGATCACGTGATAAGCGCATTCCCTCAACGACGAGAATGGAGTGATTTTAAGAAATCACCAGTACCAACTCGGTACACTATAAGCATACACTCTCGCTCAATACTGACACGTGTTGCCAGGGAATCTCTGACACGTGCGCATGCCTGCTACGCGCTCTTATGGACTTAGCCATTTTAATGAAACCTCTCTCATAGCGCTTTATACACACGTACTATCCTACCAAGGGGGGGGGGGTGCTTGGAGCATACCTGGAGCGGTCGTTCCGTACCCAGCCTAGCTGGGATGGTCCGTACCCATCTGGCTGATCCGCGCTACACCATATTTCATCGACATGCAGATCTACCTCGCACCAGAGACTGTTATAAGGTATAGATCAAAGCCTATAGCTGTACACAGGAGACGAAAAAGTTTCTGTATGAATGGTTCAACACGCCTGAGAATCTTGAATCACCTGGGTTACCATCGATTACCCAGTGTTGTGATATAAGCTCAAGAGTGGGTACACACTGAAGCTGTCAGAGTGGAAGCGGTGCAAGCAGATCTTCTGAGAGCATGTCAGGCATGCATTTGCATGCTTGCTGTGATACTACAGTAATCTGGTACCAGCATCCTAGTCACACCATGCCATAAAGTGGGACTGACATGAATTCAATCATTAACGTCAGCAAACATCCCTTCCTGACATCAAACGGCTTATGGAGGATCTAGCAGATCACTTATTTGGAATCGCTATGGTTGGAGAGAGGCGTGCAATTGCAGGTTTTGGGAAAAGGCCCATACATTTCCTATAGGCAAAATCTCATTTCTGACATGACTCCTAAGAGCAGAGTTGCCATAGAGCATTCAGAACTGGTGTCTAAAATGGCTTAAATGCCTAAAATAGAACCAATCTATCTGCATGTATATGGTTGTTACCAATAATGGCTAAAGTGGATAAGATGGAATAGATCTATCCAAAATAACAGAGGGTCCAGCAATAATGGCTAAAATGGCTAAAATAGAATCATTCTATCAGTAACCGCAGTCTTGTTGGCAACAATGGCTAAAATGGCTAAAATGGAATAGTTCTATCCACAATAGCACTGTTCCCAGCAATAATGTGTATGCAAAAGTCTGTCAGTGTGATCTCAGTGTGGCATACATTTCACGCTTGACCCATAGCTACTGAGATTCTATCGACCTTGTTGGCATAGTAGCGATTTTCCTTGGAGTCTATATATGCTAGATAAAAGGGGGCTAGGAAGAATTTTGGGGGAAGGTTTTTAAGAATATATCAAATTTTGACGGCGGGGAAACACGATTAGTTTATAGATCGTAGCTAATAAGATTCTTATGCTGAGTGCCATTCTGACTTTTAAGCTACTATTGTCGGATACTCCATACGAAAAAAGCAGTATGTTATATAAGAGTAGTTTATTAAAGGGTCTACTTTAATGATTCTTATTGGGAGAAGCAAGATTAGTGTAGTTGACCAAATGTATGTTAAAACGTGTGTTTGGCCTAGGAAGGGGGTTTCATTGGGGACAACATATGATAGAAAATGTGGAATAGCGGGAATTTTGAAAGAAGGGTTTTACGAAAACATGAAATTTCTGGGTGTGTGGTGGAAATCAAGATTGTTGTCTTGGCGCGGTGGTCCAGTGGAAAGATGTCTGGGTTGCTGATGATATGTGTAATTGCAGGACGCGGTTCGATCCTGACAGGGGAAATGATGATCAACAACGCAAACTAATGGATGCACTCCGTAGGTGGGGTTAGCATGAAAAGTCAACGCGTTGCCAGTGCCTTAAAAAACTAAGCAAAACAATTGCTGCTGCTGCGGCTGCGGTTGCTGCTGCTGCTGCCACTGCTGCTGCTGCTGCAACTGCTGCTACTGCTACTACTACTGTCAACAACTACTTAATTTAGTAGTATTGCCGCGCTGTAGGCGCACACTCTCATTGGTCGAGAGCTCTGTGACGTCCTCTCATTGGCCCACATACCCTTATGCCCATATATGGGTGTATGAATTGGTGTGGGCTAATATGCTAATGAGCTGACGTCACAGAGCTCTTGACCAATGATAGTGTGCGCCGACTGCTCGGCAGTGGTTAATATTTAGGGTGGGATCATCTCACCACCCCACCTACACAGTGGGTAAAACCCCACCCTACCCAGTACCATTCTCCACCTCCATAAATTCGAGTTTTCGGGTTGCTACGACCTATTGGTGTTAAGGGTAAGGATTCCATTTGTAAAATCAAATCGATAACTGAAAAATAGGAACATGAAATGATATGGACTGTATGATGTTAGGGGTACAACTTTCTTGAGTGTAGGAGTATTTGTGAAAAGGCATGAACTTTTATCCTGATTGAAGAGATATCTAGTATTGACACACTGAAGCTCTAAAACACGAAGTGTTTGCTATGACTGTTGGTGCTCAATTGATTTGTAATGTAGATGTCGCTTTATATATGGCGAAGTTTTGCCTGTCAATCAAAAACCTGGACGAACATGATTGGTTACTCTCCCCGCCCCATGTTTCACAACAGGGAGGGTGAGATATCTCATGATTGATTGGCTTAAGCACTTAATAACCTATGACTCAGACTAAAAGCAGTAGGATTGCCTTAGAGGAATCGCTATGAAAAAAATATGACTGTTCCATCCAATACCCTAGGACTCGATCTTGTATATTTTATAACAAAATTTAAATATGTTGTGGGACTCAAATGCTTAGGTATAACGAGTAGTCAGTTAAAAAGTGGTGAGATATAAAACAGGTACTTAGTTGTATGATTGGTTGAAAAGTTATGATTAATCACTTAAAAACTCTATTAAGATTCCTTGTGCACCTTACACAACAAATTGAAATATGTGGGGCACACAAAATGATTGGCTAAGAGGAATAGGCAGGAAAGCTATGATTGATCAGCTAAAAAAAACCCATGACTCATGGCCTAAAAGTGGTAGGCACCCAGAATGATTGGCTAAGAGGAATGGGCGGGAAAGCTATGATTGATCAGCTAAAAACATGGCTCATGGTCTAAAAGCAGTATGCTCACAGAATGATTGTCTTGGAGGAACTGGCAGGTGAAACATGAGTGTTCTATCCAATACCCTGGAACTCGCTCATATATATTTATAACAAAAAAATTCGGATATGTTGGTGGATTCGAATGCTTGGATCTGATTGAACACATATCAGAAAACTATGTCTCAAATCATAAAAACAGAATGAGAGTGTGCGCCTACTTCACTGCTATGCTACTTACATCTAGGTAATAATGAGAAGCAGTATACTAAAGTACAGTTCACTTTCATTACATCCAAGTCTTTGTTGTCTAAATCCATCTATCTTAAAAGAAGTAACATTTTATGATAGATAGAATCAGGACCTATTTTTAGGTACGCATCTTTCCTAATTAAGTCAATACCACTCCATCTATTCAAGCAGAATACTATTTTTCAAATTTTATTACTCAAATGATTAGTTTTATATTAGAATTATACATTCCAGTGATAAATTTGAGGAAATAAGCATCTACTTGCCTATACATAAAAGCTTATGACTCTAAAAGCAAAATGATCGTATTAGACAGGTTGTAATACGAATTACTGCTTATGTAGGTTTATTGAGCTCAGCAGCCACATATGACATCTATCCCAGCCGTACTTTTATTGAATCCCGCGTGCGTGCCTTGTGTGTCACGAAACATTAGCGCGGAAATATGTTAATCCTTCCTTCTTCTAATGTAACACACTGTGTAACAAAAAAGTAGTTTATTTTGGACACAGGCATTCACTTATCTGATTAGTGAATATTTTGAAATCTTTTAATATAATAACTGATTATGGTATCTTTGTAAGCAATCAAGTCATTTCATAAAAAATAGTCTTCTTATACCCCAAGCCACAAAACCACAGGCCTTGATAAAATCAAAATAAGAATTGTAGCCTGCTTTTTTGTGTATGCAAGGGCTACCCGCAGTTTTAACAGACACTCAGCGAGTAACAAGGCTTTTATTGATTGGCATACTTATTGTCAGCTCTTAGACCGTGTATAATTTTACCCGCTGAAGATAATGATAATTACATAGGTATGGATAGATATTAACTGTTTCACTACTGGAAGCCACGAAACAATCATCTCTGTCCAGATGATATCACCATCAGACGGTGATTTTGAGTTGAGTAGACGTGTCTATCATGGAAGACCTCAATACTGACTTAGTAAGAGTCATTAACCATATCCCAAGAATCCACAATCACTTTGAACTTTTCAAGCTTTGTGAGGGAATATTTCTAAATACTTTCACAGATAATAGGATCGCATTTGGGAATATTCTGTCATGTCTAGAATTCTGCAATTTTTAATAAAATGCTCCACATCGACCCTCACCCCGTTTTCAGATATCTATATGATAAGATGTGCAAGTTAAGAGACACTGAGATTGCTGACCTAAAGATGATGAAGAAGAAGAGAATGTCAGTGAGACGTCAAAAGAAAATATCTAGTCAAATATTACCCTATACTGAACTTTATAATTATCATATTGTCTGTTATTAAAGGGGTATTTTGTAAATATGCTACACATAGTTACTTTTCTATTTCATGTGAAATAGCAAATTTGGCCTTTAAGTGTCCTAAGTATTTTAAGTTAAATTATTACATATCGTTTCACAGGTGGACCAATTTCCCCGCCATTATTAGAGAACGTTTTCTTTGGCGGGAAGACACTTTTCACAGGGTAGGGAGGGGGTAATAATGGCGCATTTTTGAATAGTGTAAAAAAACGTTTAAAAATCCATTTGCTTTCAGTACGGGTATTTCTCTTGTGTCAACAAATACCTACTAAAAATGGCAAATTTAGCATCAGATCCAATGGGCAGTATTACGAGGGACTGTGCCATCATCATAGATGATAATGATGATGAAGAGGCTGAATTACCACCACCTACTATGAAACAGTCATTGTCTAGTAGTGATGCTGGTTCTGAGAATACAGAACCACCAAAGAAGAAGAAGAAGAAGGAGAAGAAGAAAGTGACGTCGGTAAAATCATATTGGAAAAAATTCGAACCAATTTCGCCTGTATTGCTGGATGAACGTGGGAAGCCACATTGTATGTCTTTTGACCCAAGATTGGCGCTTTTGTATTGTATGCCTCTGGGTAATCCACACACACTTTCGCCATAGATGGATTAAAACTATTCATTAGGAGTCTCGAGTAGTGAGAACATTTATCATTTTATGGAACCCCTTGATATACCATTTATGGAGTGCGATAGTTATCAGTGTGATTCAATGGATATATTAGCTGATTCCAGACACAATACATTCAATATGGAGTTTCTTACAGAGTCAGATTATAGGATTATAGAATGGTTGTTACCAGACGATTTTACTTACATTTAATCAAAATAGTAATCTGACTGATAGGGGGTTACAAATCAATAATAACTTAGAAATGAAAAATTAATTTGATGTATTATCTGACCAAAATAGTAATCAAATGGGTTGGGGATACAAGATAATAATATTAGCTAAAAATGCAGCATCAATTACCTGTATTATCCGACGCTGATTTCAAAATGCACTTACATAGATCACTTTACTCACGTAAATTTAAAAGTATAGAGACAGAATATCTCTCAGGACCTCAAAGTGAATGATTTGTTAGAGATAGATGCATATTTAGAGTCAATTGTCAATCAAATTTGAGAACAATTTAAAGACACAGTGAATGTGCAGTCACATGATTACATTAGAATCACAATGGAACACCCTGCTTTAAATGTACCTGTATTTATTGAATTCAGTAAGGTTAATGAGCTAGCTGGTGGGCGAGTGATGGAGGAGCTTTCTAGACTTGTTAAAAGTAATACTGTAGTGAGTTTAGGTGAAAATTTCATATTTAATTTTCTACACGTTCTTCCCGAGGGAAGTGGATTTGGTGGTTTAAAAAAGACACTATTTAGCCGACTTGGAAGGAAAAAGTTAGAATAAAGAAAGGGTTGATTTCTGTCACTAATTATGATCATACCTGTTTGGCTAGGGCGATAGTTATTGGACTAGCCTGTCTCGATGAGAGATTGCCTAACTCAGAGCTTATAAAAATACCTAGACAGCCTAAAAAGTACTAAACCTGGCCTCAGATAATTTCTAGCAGTTAGAAAAAGTGACTGATTTACACTATAAAGACAATGTTAAAATAGGTCCATGTGGTTTACAGGAATTCAGTCAATTTCAAAATAAATTGCCTGATGTCATTGGTATTTCGGTATTTAGTGAGGAAGATAATTCCACATGTATATTTAGAGGTGGTTCTGACTCAGCAAAAAGATAAACATATATTATTTTAATAATCATTTCTGTTATATTAAAAATTTAACAGCCTTATTAGAGTCACGTAATTACTGTTTTGTTTGTGATCAAATGTTCTCTAGGCATCAGGTGCACAATTTTAAACACATTTGTCATGCTTGTGGTGGACATAATCAATATAAATTTACAGAATATCTTTTTCTGTGAAAAATGTTTTGTGCTGGTTTGTGAATTTAGCTTTCTTCAACAGACATTTGACTGAAACATGTGCACATAGAAAAACATGTAAGAATTGTTATAAAATGTTACCAATTTCTGCTTTTAAAGATCTTAATACCCATTCAATCTGATTGGTTGGGGGACTATCAGCTGGGTGATAGTAAAACTAATGTTATTCTGGCTTATCTTGTAACCAACTATGCACGATTACTGCTTTATGAGAATCTTCCAAAGGACAGGTACACAGACCTTGTACTTTGACATGGATTCCATAATTTAGTATCAAGATTCAAGCTTCCAGTCATAATTCCTACATCGCATGACAGACAGTAAATTCACAAATGAGGTTCCGAGAGATTATAAAATTACAGAATACGTACGTAGTGGATCAAAATCATATGCACTGAAATTATTTAATGACTCATATGACAAAATCATAATTAAAATGAAGGGTATGATGCTTTCCTTTAAAATAGAATTATCAGTTTTGACACAATTCATCAGACAATTGATAATCACAAATTAGAAACAATTGTCGATTATCCTAACTTAATTGCTAGAGGTCCTAATCAAAAAGACTAATTAAAATGTTCAAATTTACCTATGATAAAAGAATGATCACAAATAATTTCGAAACACTTCCATTTGGATATGTAAGTTAAGATATCTAGCGTCTTAAAGGGGTTAATTCACTTTGCTGAGCTGAAAACATTATATCCAACACAATAATAATAATAAAACGACATTTTCAGATCAAAAGAACAAAATTTTGAAAATTTAACAAAATTTGAACTCCAGCAGTCAATGTTGTACTACATAAAATGTGAAATTTTGAAAAAATATTTCTCCTTTTGTACACTTTCTTTGTGTAAATATTCACTCATTAACATCTTGTTCAGTTAAAACTACCGTATGACACATTTTGATGATCTAGTCTAATAACTTGATCAATCATATTACTAAAACAAAACTTTGTGACTAAAAGGGTTAACAACTATTTATCTGAGTCCGTTTTCCATCCTATGTAAAAATGATGAGTGAATCGATGTTAATTTTAAGTTTATTAAAGTTACAGTTACATGACAGCAACGTTTTTTTAGTGGTTTGACTTTAATAAACTTTTTAATTTATTATCGGAACATTGCGCATATAACTTGATATCTGAATCATTATAAAAAGAGCAGTAATGGGTGTATATCAGCGACAACTTGAGCTAGTCTGATGAATGACCCAGCAATCTGTGTTTACAGACATGTTATTGCCATACAGTCACTCTGGCTCAGGAGCCCACCTGTCTTAGGAGACCCATTTTTATTCAGGTAACAAAAGCCATATAATCAATAGATTTAAACCTGTATTAATGGACCACCTGGTTTAAGAGACTCTCTCTCTCTCTCTCTCTCTCTCTCTCTCTCTCTCTCTCTGTCTCTCTCACTCTCTCTCTCTCTCTCTCTCTTTCTCTCTCTCTCTCTCTCTCTCTCTCTCTCTCTCTCTCTCTCTCTCTCTTAGGTAACAAAAGCTTTTGTTTCTTTAAGATAGTTAGGTATATGACCACTGATCTTAAAGAACCACTGGCTTTAGTCCCCTAAGGTAGCGGTCGTTATAGTCAGGTCATCATAAATCCCATATGAGCATGCTAATTTGATAGGGTATATTAGACACGAGAGGATATCGTATCTCATGGTTAAAGTGCAGAGATATGCGAGGAGTATATAGATGTGCAGCTACAGGTAAGGGAGAGAACCCTTTTAACCTATAGGGCTAAACAGAGTTATCTTTCAAATGTTGCGGCATATTAAAAATGCGATAATAAATAAAAAAATTAAATGACCACAATTTACTTTTTACAACTTTCTGATACAATTTCATCATTTAACTCTATATTCTTTAACATTTTTAAAATAAAAATAAATAAAACACCTCTTGAGAGGTGTATAATATAAAATATAAAAAATTCGCCACATTTTGTTGAGAATGTGTCTTGTTCAATGTCAGCTTTACAAAAACAGTTCTTGTGTACAATAGTTCTTATAAGTTCACTCCAAGGTGGTCGTCCAAACGAATGAAAGAATTCATCCAGTGCTTTTTTTCTCTTTCTCTCGCTCTCTCTAAAAAATATAACTACCCATTGTTCACCAGAGTGTGAGTGTTTCTCTGTATTAATGATTATGAAACCAGGCCGCTTGAGCATTTTTGGAATTCTGTCCTTAGCATACACCCTGCGAAACAGACGATTAGCAACTTTATCATTGCTTAATAGAAAACATAAATCTGAAGTATACAACATTTTTCCCTTTTAATAATCGATTGTTGCATTTCTTGCATAATATATCTCGATAAGATTATTATATTCAGCATATAGAATAACATTCATAGTCTCAGGTAATGCTGTTTTAAAGTTCAACTGTAGACGTAGGTTGCCTTGTTTTACTGGATAAGTATGTTCACCTGCAGTTAGATCAGCTGTGAAGTGTTGAGCAAAAATGCAATACCATTTCACATACTCTGTGATATTAATCAGTGACCCTCTGTAAAGTCAGGGGGGGTTAAAGCCTCATATGAAACTTGATTACCATTTAAATAACGGGCCAAGTATGAAATATCATTGTGATTGAAGGCATAGGGATTTCTTTTGAAAAACCACCATTTGTAGGCAGTACTACTGACGATTCCAATGAGACATCTAGTTGGTAAAGGGCCAATCAATGTGTTGCCAGCAATAAAAGATAATGATGTTGCAGGAATTGTGAAACTTTTCACCATAGCCATTTTAATTGGATATTTTGCAGGTATCTTTAATAATGCTGCAGCATGTGCAGTTAGAAGCTTTGGTGTTGCTCTCGCCTTTCTAACACAAAATGTGACATCATCAATTACTGCTCTAAATTCCTTATCGCCATGCTTCATGAGAACAAATTCGTCACTACTCCTTTGAAGTCTGAGTCTTAATGATACACCATTCAGTATATATCGATCTTGCATGAATATATCTGAGTGAATTCGCCCCACTAATTCAATTGTTTGCGATAAGGATAAGTCTCATTAGCATCCGATATACGCTGACCATTTAAAACACATCAGCTCGCGAAAATAATGAATGAAGTAATAAATTTACAGGGGTGATTTGGTCAGCAGCTTCGACATCACAATCACAATCCTCCTCAAATTTCCGTACTCTAACTTTTACAGACAGGTAATTCTAAGCTGGATCCAAATAGTCTTGGCCATTAGCCATGATAAAAAATTCTAGAGGGGCCGAGTTGGAGTTTGAAATGGTGTTCACAGGCTGGTAAAGTTGCCAAAAACCCTCATCCATAGTTGATAAAACAGGTTTAACAGTAAACAAGTCCAGTTCTGACTTTGTACAAGGACATGCTCTAGAATCCATTATGAGAAAATATCTGGCTCTGTTTGTGGTCTTCTTCTTCTTCTTTTAACACGTCTATGTTTATTCAATCTTTTTACTGCGCTGCATGTCTATCTTCATGACTTTATCTTTTTAACTGACTTTCCACCATCTAGTCATTCACGTATCCCTGAAATTGTTTCAGGAATTAAGGCTTTTCCAGATGCTAATGGCCTCGACTTGGCAGCTGATTTAAAATCTTTTCCCATCAATACGTCACTGGCTAAACCAACACCCGTTGATAGTGCCTGTTTGCTTAAACTCTTTCCAACTTTGCTTAGTAATGGTACAGCTGATCACATCAAACTCCCAAAAATGTTACCTAAACCGTGTCCTCTCTGAAGTCTAATACTCACAAAAACGGGGAGTCCTCACCCCGCTTGGGCTACGTAATAGTTACATAGTGCCATTTTATCAGGTTTATAGAGTGGCCTCATTTTTTTTCACCGGCTATCGATATTGTTGTCAACTCAATAGTTAAGCTAAAACTAAGTTTTAATCTTTCTAAAATTAAGTTTTATGGCTGATTTACCACTCTCAAATGCATTGGTCAAGAGAATTTCAATAGTGTCAACCTATGTTTTTGCAACAGGTAGATAATGTACGTTTACAAACTCGCACTCTATTAAGGCTGATTTCTTCACTAGTGGTAAGACTCATAGTAGGGGGGGGGGAGGGATATTGTATCGCCAATAATGTTTGGTTGAACAAAGTCTGAATAAACAAAATGTAGTGCTCCAGTAGTTGACTTTCCAGAATACCCAAAAAAAATCTTGGCCTTGAACCATACATCACACTCGTTTTGAAACCGAATAAATGTGTTAATCAGCTATTAAACTTGACTGAATATCCTGGTCCAATCATTAAAGAAACTCTGAAACCTTTCTCTTCATTGTATTTGATCTTTATGTTATCAACAAATTCAGGAAGTTGAGCTTTTATGTCACATTTAAGCTGATTCAGGACTTCTGGTGTAAAATTGTGTAAAACCCTTTTCGCACTGTAATAAATCTTGCATTTTTTTGTTCTTTTGTAACATCAGTTTTTGCAGTAAATCTAACAAAAAATCCGTTTCAAAAGTTAGCCAGGATCTGGGATATTGAATTCCAACTAAACCTACTTCCCATGTACCTGATAGGTTCAATGTCATTGGGAGCTTTGTAGTAAACCTGGCAACTGAGTTGTTAGGGAAGTATTTCATAGACGAATTACTTGGCAATATAATATAAAAATGATTACTCTCCATCTTTTTTCAAACTGGGGTTGTGCTTGTTATAGCTGAAACTCTTTTAATGGCTTTGAAACTTGGTGCAGGTAAAATATATCCTAAACATCCAGAACACAATGAAATCCAGATCCCTCTATCTTCATTATGTAAACTGAGGTTTACATGTGCCAAACCTGATGTAAATCAATGTCGCTTGCACTATATACATAATTTCTTCCCTTGGTACTTTCTCTCCACAAATATTCCAGAGTCTAACGCCTTTCATAGACTGATTTTCATCCATTTTGTTTTCTACTGTCAAGATAAGTGACACATGAATTGAATTTCTTAGGGTGCCCTAACCATTTAACATTGTTTCTTGCATTTCTCTCGCTTAGTCTTAATAATTTTTTCTATATTATACAAAGGGTTCTCACCATCTTCACTTCTAACTTCTAAGTTCTTCAAAATAAAGTGTACCGATTATTGGTGCATTATTGTAATCATTCAGTTTATAACTATTATGCCGTAAAGAGACTTTCTCTTTTATATAGAAAATTTCTTCAGACCATGCTGGTTATAACCACTTTTTAATAGGTGTTTTTAATTCTGAAATTCTGACTTTTTCTCCCTGTTTAAAATTTTTTATCTTCTTTTTTCGATTCACATTATTCTGTGCGAATAAATTTTTCCATATCTGAAACTCGCCACTTTTTGTAGCATTGACGGGTTTCATCTTTATACTACTGTGATATGACATATTGTATCCTTTAATTATATCAGGTAGAACATCGATGTAGCATAATTTGCTTTGTGTGTAATATACCTCCAAATCTTTCCTTTTGGCGTTCTGTGCACGCTTTCTACTACGGCCGCATCAGTCTCACGCTGTGACGTGTAGAAATGAATTCCATTTTCTTTTAGATAAAATTTAAGACCTGAGTTTACAAATTCGCCACCTTTATCTGTTTGCACTCATTTTGGACGTCTTTCAGTTGAAATAAGTAAAGATTTAACACCGTTAGTAATAGAATGTGCTATCGTCGAAGTTAAAGGTATAATCCATAGAAATTTTGAAAAAACGTCAATGACCAAAATTAAGTGTTTTGTATTGTTATATTCTTTACTGGGCTAAACCATATCACTGAGATCCATTTGCCAGAGCTGATCAATAGCTGTCACTTTGATCCTGCCATGCTTAAATCTTATTCTCTTTGATTTATGTAAAGTATATGCCATCTGACTGGATAGCCATTCATGAATTTGGTCACATGAAATTGACCCTTTAAAAGACTTGAATATGTTTTCAATGCAGCTAAAACTGGCTTGGTGTTTTGGGTGTAATATCTCTTAGAAAGTCTTCGAGATATATTTCTATCTGCCATTGTTGTTAAAGATTTAGCCAAGATGTAGGTTTCCGAGTTCTAGATGGAAGTTTTCTAGGGGTAAGTCTATGTTTCTTTGATTTCACTTGTCTAACTCTTGCGAAGGACTTGCTGACCCTTTGTGGTAAACCTTTTCTCGAGGCCAACTTTTACATCCGTCATTCCTGTATTGGATCTCTTCCCAACTCTCTACATTTCCAATTACTTGATGTGGAACATTTACAGACCATAAAAGGTTATTAAAGGCCTTATTCACTTGATCATCAAAACCTTTTGCCGAGCATTTACTAAGCTGATACCATGGTGTAGATACACGAGCTACAAGATCAATTAAGTTACTACCTGGGAAAAATTCCCCGTTAATTGTTACTTGTTTATTCTTATCGACTTGAATTCTGTCGGTTTTCTGCAAAATTTTGAGCAATCGTTCTCCTTTATCACATGATCTTTTGGACAATAAAGGTGAAGACTCCACGATGTCTTCATCTGAGATTCCTGATTTTTCACTAACATCACTATCAACATGTGATAACCTGCTATAATTCTGAGTAGAATAATCAGTCGACAATGGTTGTTTCCCCATAGGTACTCCCGATGGTTCATAGAACATTCTAAAGCGCTTGAGAGTAAAGATCAGCTTTTGAAGATGGATGGATATCACTTCTAGCGAGAATTCTTCTGATTTCATCATCTAAGCTCACCGCTTTGTGTAAATATGGGTTACTATTCATCAGATTTATTTTTGACTCTGTATGTAAATTGTCAATCAATTCATGGACGCTACCTTCACGCTACCTTCACTGACCATCCCAATAGCACAGCTGTGTGCATTTTCAGTGTGTAAACCAACTAATTTTCATGATAAAACAACTGATGTAAAGATTAAAATTTGACTTTAATCAACAGAAAAATGACTCGTAGACATATTAAATGATTATACCACAAAACAAATATGTGACCTCCTAGACTCAACTAATTTCGTACCTTTTCCATTGAATATGACATATTGTTACTATGAATATATTGAAATAGGCGAGTGATGCCAGGATGACAAAGGTCACTAAGTAATTTTTGGAGTTTCTACAATGAATGGTCCAGAACGATAGTCGCAGCAACATGCAAGAACGCATCAGAACTGGTATGGAAGATTCCTATGCGAAATTAAATACCATAGCTGCAACAAGAATGTTCAAATCTAGATCGCTCGATCTTATCGTTCTTAATTATACCCTTGTGGTTTTCAGGGAAAATGAACGAGACCGCTCTCTGATCAGTTATGACATTGAAAGTCTCCCTACTAGGTAGAAGATCCATCATCTAATGGCTTCCAAAATTGCATATGCTTCCTTCTCAATCGACGTTCACTAGGAGTGAGTGTAATAGTGAAGAATGCCACTGGACAACTATTCTGAATCAAGACTGCAGCAGTTGCAGCATCAGAAGCATCAGGTTCGATGGTGAAAGGTTGAGTGTCATCAATAGATGCCATCACTGAATCCGCTATTAATCATTTCAGTTTTTCGAAAGAGATGATTTGGTTCGCGCTCATTGGGAAATCGGTTTACGATAGCAAGCGGGCTGACCAAGGCAGAAAAGTTACTTATCCACTTGGAGTAATGGGTGAATATTCTGAGAACATGGGCTAGTACAGACTTGCTTAATGCTCTGGCAGTTCAATAGTGGACGCATCGTTTCTTGGTCAGAATGAAGACGATCAAGACTGATCTTGTAGCCCAGGACATCTATCTCAGTTTTGGAAAACACAAGACTTCTCATGATTGAATGACAAATGATACTGTTCAGCCACACTTTCTGTAGTTCTCGATCGTGATCGGCCTGTTCATGACCAGCTACTGTGATGTTGTCAACATAAGCGAAAGTTTGATTCAAACCACTTTTCTCGGGTATCGTGTCCATCACATGGTGAAATGCACCAGTTTCCTCTTATT
Organism: Chaetoderma sp. LZ-2023a; assembly: GCA_034401795.1. NCBI lineage: Eukaryota > Metazoa > Mollusca > Caudofoveata > Chaetodermatida > Chaetodermatidae > Chaetoderma > Chaetoderma sp. LZ-2023a. The sequence goes on from CM067373.1 coordinate 70,677,581, forward strand.
GGACTATGAGGACCGCATTGCAAAATTCTAGGCATAGAATTGCTCAGCCTTACAGATTTCCACGGTGCAGAGCAGATAGGTCTTCGAAGCTTTTCGTTTCCGTCAACGGCGACATATCCCTCTTTACTTAACACCGCAACTATAGTACATAGATTTACGAATATTGAAACGTGGAATCAGGGTTGGGTTTCTGCCGAAAGAAACCTATTTCTTCCGGGACCGTCGAAAAAAACCTTACCTTTAGTTACCCACACAATTCTGCATTACCAAAAGCTTTGCTTCCAAAGCATTTAAATCGAAAAGAAATAAAGTTTGAGTTTTTCTTTAATTCTTTTTTATGCAATAAAATTATCAATTAAAGATTTGTTAATAACAGTTATTCATACACATATGAACATAATAAATAATGCATTGGATTTTCATTGTAGGTACATTGTACTTGATGGATGAAAAGAATAAGCTAAAACATCATCTAACCGCGTAATTGACTGGAAACTATAATCATGTAATCGTGTGTCTTATGCTTAGATTCCACAAAGTATATAAGTTTAACCTTTTCAAAACAACAGACAATATATTACACATTCCTTATTATCTAAAATATACATTATATTCTGTGTAATCCTTTGAAAAATAAATTTATTCGAATTCTAACTAGCACAAGTCAGCAATGTATTCTTCCACAATGCATAACTAGTCAGTTATCCAGTGAGTGAGTTGGAGGGTGGGTAGGTGGGCGATTGTGTGGGTGCGTGCGGGCGTGTGGGCGTGCGGGCGTGCGGGTGGGCGTGCGAGCGAGTGAGCGAGCGTGCGTGCCAGTGCGTGGGCGTGTAGGCGGGCATGTGTACCGTATCAAATCAAGAGATTAAAACTATGTGACTTACATCAGCTGACTTCGCAAGAATGACATCCATTGTGCTGGAACAGGCTCCTTCAAGATCACGTCCATGAGATATGGCAAGATACGATATTTCTAGATGCATATTTTCAGCCGTCATAAACATGGTCAATTGCCACATGAACCAGGCAGAAAACTGGGCGTCTTCTAATCTTTCGTCATTTAAGCCCCAATCTGTACCGTTTTGTCGTTTAAAGTCTAACGTAATGCTATCCTTGTCTTCATTCAGTACATTGTATATGTTGGATAGTGCCTGAAATGGTACAGCCGGTACAGACATTTGATAATGAACATGCTGTAATTAGCGTGTCTCAAATACGGTTTGTGGTGTAACTAAAGAAATAGTCTTTGCCGCCTGCAGTACCATAATAACAGCGGACACATTTGTCAGTCTCTGACCTGTTATCACAAAATGAATGATACTACGTGATTTTGTATTCTACACATCTTCCATTATAGGATGCTGCTAGCAATGTTCGGTCTGTTGTGTATACAATGGAAACGATGCTTCCACAGTAAACTGTCTATTACAGGAACGGCAAGCTTCTATCTCCGGTAAAAGCATAATTGGTTTGTGCGGATTTTTACCACCCTGGGAAGTTAAATACTTCATTGAAAATTCAGTTAAATCATGCAACATATCAGGATAGATTTTGCGGAGGAGTTCATAAATAGCCTTACAATGATCTTTACTACCATTGAAGATAATCTGTCCTCGACCACTTCCAACTGTTGTATGAACCATTCTTTGTTTATCAGGAGTTTCTTGATACAAACTCTTTTACGCAATCCCATCGCTTTGGCGTTCGATCTGGGTACAACTTAGCGGCATACACTGTAGCCATTAACGGCGGCAGTCCTAAACTGTAAACCGGCATAGCGAAATGTTGTACACAAACAAATGATTAATAAGAATTACTGTTTCTCTTTCTTACTTCTGCATTCCCTCTTTCACATCTTTCACATACGCAATAGCCGACCCACCCACGCATCCAACCATCTACAGCCACCACCTTCCATCCATCCCTCCATCCATCCATCCACATCGACATCCACTCACCCCGCCCCCACCCCAACCCCCACCCCTCCCTTCTTCCGTCCCTCCATCCATCCACCCATCCATCCATTCAACCATCCACCCACCCACCACATTAAGCTTACGTAAGAAATGTAACGTAATAATATACACTTTCTCTTCTCTTCGATTACACTAAATTCACAACCTGAATATAATACACACGACACGCAACGCGCTATGGTGACGAAAGGCAGCTTTGTCATAAATTTCAATTTTTGCAGATAGACAGACCGACCGACAGAGACATCGGCTGACCGATCGACAAATCGACTAATACCATTTTCGATTCGCAGTTAAAAATAATACCATAGAAACCCCCCAAACGGATTGCTTGCTAAATGCAACCAAAATGTCTTGATAAAATATGTAAATACGTTTTATGTCAGAAAAATATGCAAAAAATTAAGCGAAAATAAAAACAAACAAAAGAATACTCACCCCATTTAATTGTAAAGTGGACCATATACACATCAAATCTGTCTTAGGTGACTGTCTTATGGATCCTCAAAATGGGTACTAAAGGACGATGCTCTCATATCACCGGTCAGTTGCAGTATTAAATGCATTTGGGAAAGCAGGGGTGGCGGTTGTCGCTAAAGAACCACCAGTCCAACACATGTTGGCCCAAATGACAAGTGGTCGCGTGAGTGGGCCGCACTAACAAAACAGAATGCACACACGATGGCACGTCATCGCAAATCCCCACGCTTTCGCCAGCTTTGACATTCAGCGCATGTACTGTCACCGCCCCCACCCAGTCCCAACCCTGGCGCAGAGTCTAATGTACTCCTTACCTCACAATGCGCAATTGCGTTTTAGCCATTATTGCTAACAAGACTACGGTTACTGATAGAATGGTTCTATTTTAGCCATTATTGCTAACAAGACTGCGGTTACTGATAGAACGATTCTATTTTAGCCATTTTAGCCATTATTGCTGGACACTTTTATTTGAGATAGATCGATTCTATTTTAGCCACTTTAGCCATTATTGCCAACAACCCTGTAGATGCAGAGAGATCGATTCTATTTGAGCCATTTTAGCCATTGTTGCCAACAAGACTGCGGTTACTGATAGAACGATTCTATTTTAGCCATTTTAGCCATTATTGCTGGACACTTTTATTTGAGATAGATCGATTCTATTTTAGCCACTTTAGCCATTATTGCCAACAAGCCTGTAGTTGCAGAGAGATCGATTCTATTTGAGCCATTTTAGCCATTGTTGCCAACAAGACTGCGGTTACTGATAGAACGATTCTATTTTAGCCATTTCAGCCATTTTGGGCATTATTGCTAGGAGGAGCAGTGCTATTGTAGATAGATCGATTCCATTTTAGCCACTTTGGCCATTATTGCCAACAACCCTGTAGTTGCAGAGAGATTGATTCTATTTTAGCCATTTTAGCCATTGTTGCCACTTTGCTATTTTAAATGGATCAATTCCATTTTATCCACTTTAGATATTATTGCTAGACAGTTTAGAGGATACATCATCGACTGGTGTCGAGATTGTGACAGGATGTCTTGGCATAAGCTCATGGGACTCATATGGTTTACTATGGACACCCTCTTGCACATGTCACTTATCATAATAGACCGAGAGGCCCAGTTTCACTGAATAATGAGTTTAGCCTCACAGCTGTGTACTTCGTAGGATCCCTCCCTCCCTCCCGCCCTCCCTCTCTGCCTCCCTCCCTCACTCCCCTCTCTCTCTCTCCCTCTCCCTCCATCTTTCTCTTCCTCGCTCTCTCTCATTCTCTCCCTTTCTCCCTCTCTCCACATGCGAGATCCGCTGTTTAGATCATGCATGAATGCAGTATTACCATGTAATAAACGGCAACACCTTTGGCATAAAACACATGCTTTGGTGATTCGTGAAATCACTACTAACGTCATCAATTGACTTGACGCAGTGCGACTTATCGACTACTTAACACATACCATAGACGTACCTATGCTTGGAAGTAGTCGTAAATTACGGCTGCGTACGTGTACACGATCAGGGGGCGTATTCACGTTTGCAAAAATCGTGGTGTCGGTAGCAGCAGCAGCGGCAGCAGCAGCAGCAGTAGTAGCAGCAGTAGCAGTACCTGCGGCCGTCGCAGGAGCAGCAGCAGGAACAACAGCAACAACAGCAACAACAGCAACAACAGTTGTTGTTGTTGTTGTTGCTGCTGCTGCTGCTGCTGCTGCTGCTGCTGTTGTTGTTGTTGTTGTTGTTGTTGTTGTTGTTGTTGTTGTTGCCGCCTTCACTGAAGTCAATTGGCCTCTTACCTGTCACGTGATATACATTTTAATTGTTGATCAATTTCAATACAACAGTACTCTAATGATGGCATCTCACATAGATATCATAATCAATAGATCGCCCCCGGCCCCCACCCCACCCACCCCGCCCTAAAATGTGAAATATCAGAGTTGTGTACCTTTCTTACCGAGTGCGCATGCCACAAGACACAGCTATTTCCTGTCGTATTTTCTCCACAGATATCGTTTACAGGACAATATCAGAACGTTACAAATGTCTATTTTTCTTAATAATTGTATTAGACATTCGAATAAGATATCAGATTAAAATAGCGAACCCACTTTTCCTAACGTTGAAAAATATCTTATTCAAGCAGATGAGATATACGAAGACGGCAACATTACGCTTTTTCATCTTATTAATCGTATTTACATAGGTTTATCTTATTCATCATCATTTTTTTCATCAGCATTTTACGAGGCATAGCCCCTTTGCTTGTTATTGCCTCGGGAGAGCTATACTATATTGTGCATGGGAAATATTAATGATTTTACTAAAATCGAAACAAATCCTACTTCGGCATCATAAAATCGTGGTAAATATAATCGATTAATTTTAATAATCCATTGGGCCAGACCAAATTAATGTTTTGTTTTATGAGCCTACGAAAATTTCCACCCAAAGCACAAGATCGGAGATCGGGAAAAAGAAGAAAAATAATGCACATTTTCAGCTCGTTTTAAGCTATTGCAATAGTAACCCTTTCGTCATGTTAATTGTCAAGATTGATCAAGAAAACTCAACACGCTTTCTCGGTCAGTGTCCATTTGCAAGCCAAGAAAAGACTATTTTTGACAATTTTTACCACCGGAATGGCTGGTTCGTTATCGAGCCAGCTATTCCAGTGGTAAGATTTCCAATAATAGTTTTTTCTTGGCCAGCAAATGGACTTTTCTCATAACCATTGCAAAGCCATTTTGAGCGGCTTGACTATTAAAGGATTAACAAGGCCACAGAGCACTAAAAGAGTTAGAGAAAATTCTAAGGAATTGATAAATGGAAAGAATGCCTTAAAATTACAGCATTATTTTTTTTCTAGATGTGGAAAATTTAAGCAAAAATAAATAAATTGGTTTGACCGTATTGCCATGGTGACAGGTTCTACTTGTATAGATTAATGATAGCTAATTCATTGTTAACTAAACAAACTATGCCTCGTTGCCATTAGTGCTCATTACTACATCTGTTTTATTATCCAGCAAACAACCTGTGGGTTCACTTGGAACCTGTATGCGAAACGGAACTGCTTATAGTCCACCGGGTGTGTGGCGTGTGTATTTACGTACGTGCCAATGAACGCGTGGTATCGATCTCCTATATATCGATTAGGGATGGAAGATGGAAATATGCGTGGCGGGCTTTGCTGCTGATTAACCTCGCTATTGTTTGCTTTTGGTATATTATTATATTCCGGGCATGTTGCCTACATTAATGATGATTCCGGATTCGGATTAAGTTTGCAAACATCTGAAGCAATCTGAAGCCCGCACCTTAAGGTGTTTTTCCACTGCTTGTGTGTGTTGCGAACGATATGAGCGATATGAAAAATTTGTATTTTAATTAACTGCGTGCGATCCGAAGCGAATTTAGTTTAACAGTAGTAGTAGTAGTAGTAGTAGTAGTAGTAGTAGTAGTAGTAGTAGTAGTAGTAGTAGTAGTAGTAGTAGTAGTAGTAGTAGTAGTAGTAGTAGTAGTAGTAGTGATTTTCTTTGCTTTGAACTGGTAATAATAAATCATTTACATTTCATTTAGCCTTTTTTGCTTATTCTCCATCGACGATTCCTGAATGATAAGTAAGGCTTCCATTCTCAGAATGATGCCGAAGTACGTCTTTGTTTCCATACTGGTACACATTTGCCTAATAACATGCTCATATTGTCTTCGAAATAATCATAGCGAGAAGATAATATCTGGCACCATTCCTTGAATTCAGGCAACTAAGTCAATGGACCTTTCCATTTTTAGCTATGCCCCGCCCATCTCTAGCTAAGCTCCACCTACACCTCGCTCGTGTTGGGATCGATCGATCGCTGAACTTTCAATTCAATTGTTCAACTATCTATTTCCAGAAAACTATACATGTAAGCTATTGCATATTTTGGAACTAATTTGACTGGACGCTGTTGCTGCCTCATTTATGACGTAATTATGACGTCATCATACACAACACATAGCTGATTACGCCATCATATATGACGTCAGATGATAGATAGATACTCTCGAAAGGTGAATTGCCTTAGTTTGCAATGCCTCTTGCATGTTGCCTTCATGCCCTCATCAGGATGAATAATCAATCTGCCTTGATCTCCTGAGACATGCATTGCCTTAGTGCCCCTAAAATTATGAAAGCTGATATCTTTGCTATAGGGTTCTCGTCACACATTCTGACTAGGAGCAAAGGAAGGAATATCAGTTAAAGGTCACGCGCTTAATAGCTGCTTGGGCAGATGAGTGCGAAGATTGCGACACGAACGATTTTAGTAAAATAATTTTAATTCCAGAAAAGTCGCACGCGTAGACTCCCATGTCTTTCGGATAGGGCACGTGCAGTGGAACAGTTATCATTGGTTTAACCAGTTTCATAAAAAAATCGTTCGCATCGTTCGCAACAGTGGAAAAGCACATTAAGTTACAGTATCATTCAGGCTGGCGCCTTTCCACTGCTTGCGTGCGTTGCGAGCGATGCAATCGATTTTTTTTATAAAACTGGTTAAATCAATGATAGCTTTTCCACTGCACGTATCCGATCCGACCGACACCGGAGTCTACACACGACATTTCAGCAACAGCACCCAGTCAAATTAGTTGCAAAATATCCAACAGCCTACATGTATAGTCTTCTGGTGGTGGTGGTGGTGGTGGTGGTACTGGTGGTGACGCTAGTGCTGGTGCTGGAGCTGGTGCTGGTGCATGGTGGTGGTGGTGGTGGCGGTGGTCACGGCGGCGGCGGTGGTGGTTGCTTGTGGCGATGATGATGATGATGATGATATATGGGTAGTTAATAGAGCTATTTTACCCTAAGGTAGCCTATCACTAATGCACGCACACGCTAGCTTCTACACGCATCCATACACTGTTCTTTATAGACACATTTAAATGTAGCCTTATACCATCATTAATACAACAGACCTCCACTTAGCACTAATTTGTGTTTTGAGCCATGATATAATTAACAGAACGCAAACAATGGCACTCTGCAATTAGCGCTAATAGGATGCCGATGGTATCATCCAACAAGGTAATGCTGAATGTACGCACGCATGGCGCGCGTAAACACCCACACACGCACGCACTCACGCACGCACGCACCATGCAAACATGCAAACACGTGCACGTATACACATACACAAATAGCTGAATCCAGTTTCAGCTATGCCCAGCTGCTTGACAGGATGCTGTTGCCCGCCCATCTCTAGCTAAGCCTATGGCAGCAACATCACCCTGTCAAATTAATTTCAAAATATTCAACAGCTTACCTGTATAGTTTTCTGGAAATTGAGATTCAGTCAGTGCAGCGATCGATCGATCCTAACACGGGCAAAGCGTGGATGTAGCTAGAGATGGGCGAGGCATAGCTAAAACTGGATTCTTCCCGTCTGGAGCTAATAGACGGATCCATGTCTAGCTATGCCACGCCTATCTCTAGCTAGCGGATCGCACTATTTACGCTTGTTGGAATCGATGTAAAACTGTGTTCCCTGAATCTGAATATGAAGGTAACTATACAGGTAAGCTAGTGAATATTCTGAAATTATGTTAACTTGGAGCTGTTGCGGCCTGTGTTTTAAATGTTCAACAAAATGTTTCGTCACTAATTGCTTCCCGCCAAAGTTACAAAAATGGTATTTAGCTGCTTTTTTCAAATTATTCTGATTTATTTCGGATTTTTACTGATGGCTATAGGTTGATTACTATATAAAGCTATCTTTCAAGAGCATATATTAGTCCCTGGTCATTTACAGACATACAAGTGGTAGACTTTCGTGAAAGATGTATCGACTTCGTGGCGTTGTTATGATTGTGACGTCAGCTAACGACTACAAGATGTAGAAGATGACTAAAACATGGCGGTTATCATAGCACCTACTGCATATCATCTGAAACATCATAAAAGACTCCCTCCCTCCCTCCCTGGTGAATTCCCGACCTCTTATAAGTAAGACCGAAATTCGTAGCCGCAATGCGTTTCTATCGCTTTTGGATTGATCAGTCCGTTAACAGGTTACGCATGACGGATTACGCAATGCGCATTACGGACACATGGACACATCCCAATGTAACATAGTATAATTTAATTTAAATTCATTACGGATTAAGCATGCCGGATAACGGATTGCGGACACATGGAAACACGCCCTATGACGGACTAAATCGAGTAATTCACCCTGTAATTGATTATGACGTCATACTCCACGATACATAGTTGATGATGAGGTCATATGATCCCGGAAAGGTCAATGGACCTTTCTATTTTTCGCTATACCCCGCCCATAAGCTCCACCCACACCGCGCTCGTGTCGGGATCGATCGATTTCTGAACTCCCTGACTGGCAGCAACAGCGCCCAGTCAAATTAGATTCAAAATGCTCAACAGCATGTTTATTAAATAGTAGAGACGTACAACTCGTACAACGAGAGTTAAAGACTGGCCAAATAGAATCATTTATGACGTAATGATTATGATGTCATCCTACACGTCACTTAGCTGATTCTGACGTCATATGACATCAGATGATAGATAGATACTCTGGAAAGATGAATTGCACCCAATAAATATAACACTCACTAATTAATGCGATCTACAATGCAAAGTTGGCATTATTCGCACTATAAAACAATAAGAAGAGGCCCAATGGGGCTGTATTTGGCACTCTTGGAAAGAAAGACAAGAAAGGTCATCGCGTACAAGTAGAGCTCTAAGGTTTTGAGCAGGATTGTAACAAGAACAAGGATGCGTCCTAACGAATATGGTTAAAATCGATCAACAGGTTCTCGAGAAAACATTTCAAATTTCCTATTGCTTTGGCATAGGAGTTTTTGGCAGGAGAAAATACAAGTTGGCCACCAAATGACAAATTTGTAATCGGCATACCCAAAAGCCTATATAAACCCAATTTTGTCTCCAAATCCATCAAAGTAACAGACTGGTCCAATACCGACGTCAGGTATTTCTCAAGCAGGCCACCGCGAGGTTAAACGTTTCTATTTAGAAAACAATGTTGCTGCTAGCTGTTGCTGTTGCGTTTTAACTCGTGACCGAAGCGTTGGCATACGTCTTCGGGGCCGCCTGGAAAAGCTTCAATCCACGTTTGGAGAAGATTCATTCATTAGAATTAGCGTTATTGAAAAATGTATATTTTGAAAACAATGTTGCTGAAAGCTGTTGCTGTTGTCTTTTATATTTTTACCTTATAATGTGCATAAACCTTGGGGACGCCTCGGGCAAACTTCAACCTAAGTTTGAAGAAGACCCCTGAATCTTATTGGGAAAAAAAGTATATTTTGAAAACAATATTGCTGAAAGCTGTTGCTGTTGCTTATTAGATCTTGACCCCAATATTGGCATACATCTTTGGGACCCTACAGACAAGCTTCCATCCAAGTTTGTAGAAGATCCTTCTAGTAGAACCAGAGTTATTACAAATGTCTTAGCACTTTACCGCGTATATCAGCCAAAAACGGCTTCTGCACTGGTCTTGAGCTATGCCAATTTGCAGACCAAGGGAAGACTATTTTTGAAAATTTACCACTGGAATGACTGGCTCGATAACCGAGCCAGTCATTCCAGTGGTAAAATTTCAAAAATAGTCTTCTCTAGGTCTGCAAATGGACATTTTCTATGACTAAGAACAACAACCAGATGATCACCAACCAGCACCCATGCTTGCATTAAGCCTGGCGTCTAGCCACGCTGGAAAACAAATCCAATATGACCACCAAACACACTACATTTTGACCCATCCATGGCGGCCGTGTTTTTTATGTAACAATTTCCCTTGAACAAACTTTAATGGGCTAGCGGTTCTGAAGAAGAAGTCGTTTTGGCGAAAACTAGGTCATCCAAGATGACCACCGAAACATTTGGCCAAAAAAGTTCCTAAACTTGAACAAACCTGCTTCAGACGTTGCCCTAGATGATATTTCATGAGTTTTGAATCGATCCCACAAGGGGTTTTGGAGATTTTCAGTCTTTTCTAAAAAAAATTGCTCCAAATCCAAGATGGTCATCAGCCAAATTGGCGGATTAACTTCCGTAGAACACACCTTGATTGCCGTACCCGAAGGATGCTTTCTGCCAAATATAATTGAAATCAGTCGAGTTGTTTTTGAGAAAAAGTCATTAAAAAAAAAGTTGACGATTGACGAACTGAGGAAAGACGATGTATGGACGATGGACGATCACCACAGCATAATCTCACTTGGCCGTGTGAGCTAATGATCGAAATTCATACCGTTCCATCCTGTATACGATACTCGCATCTTGTTAAGAGAAGCCTAAGTACACGTGACCCGAGAAAAAGGGGGTCAGATTCCTAGCAACTTCTGCTAATTTGTTTTAGGGTGTCACGTGTAAATGACATCATTGACATGAATACCGGCCATACGAAATCTGCTGCATACCGTGAAAAATAATTTGTATACACAATTATTGCTTGATTTAAAGTATTTTCTAATTTTTCTGCTTGAAAGGCAAGTATTTAAGGTCATACGTTAGATGATGTTTACATAAAAAGGGTCACAGACCACAAGCTCAGACAAACATTTCAGTGGCATAGCCGAATGTATATGTATAGACCCAAATGAGGGCTGGTAGTTAGTACAGCATTGTAACCGAATTGTTGAGAAGTGGGGAGTGAATGAAGTCTACGTACCCCCGCCCCACCCACCCACCCACCTTCCCATGGTCAAGTGCTAGCATTGTAGATATATGGATATGCTCACAGTTCGGACTACGGTGTCGCTCTCCGCAAGTATGCGTCTCCTGTAATATTCGTGTTTTTAAAACAATTTATAGAACACCATATATTCGGGGAAATGCTAATGCTATCGGGACAGGCTATGTAGACGCATGTTTCATGTAGGTGATGCGACTGATTTCGACACATTTGTAATTTATTGCGATTAATCCAGGGCCTAGTCGAAGAAGTACACGACGTCAAACACAGCGGAGCATACTGAGCAGCATCGTACTAACATACGTCCACTCACATAGCTGAGCTGTACTCAGGAACGTAGTGGGAGGGCGAGGAAAGTGCAATAGGACGATGACTGTGCAGGGGTAATTAGGTAGATGCGTACATATCACATAGGGCGTACATGTAGGCCCAGGTTATAATGGAACTTATTGGCAGGCATACACGGATAAGTGATTAATCACTATGCGACGTCACTGATAATAACAATAATAATTCATGGTATACAGATTAACCTCGGCGAAATTGGAAGTGATAATGGCGGCCACACGACGATATGACGATGGTTAAAATGTAAATAAATTAACCCCTCGTGTGCCAGCAGCACATCAGAGCGCTCAAAATTTTACGTTTATCAATTAACCCTTTAATTTAACAGGATTTTTAAAGAAGATTTAAATATTTGCTCAGTGAATGACCATTTGCTGGCCAAGAAAATTTTGTGTAAATTTACAACTGGAATTTAGGAAAATTGTTTTTTTAAGAGGGTTTTTTGGCCGGCTTGACGATTAAAGGCTTAATGGTCACGAAAAACTAAATTTTCCAAAGCCAGTGTCCATTTACAGGTAAGCGAGTCAGTCATTCCACTTGGGCCAAATAGACAGTCCTCAAGACAACTGCAGAGGCAGTATTGGCCGGTTTTAGCATTATAAACGACAACTCAACAGAAGAGGGAAGAGGTGTTAATATGGACGATAGAATCTCGGTGGCAGCGGGTTCCAGATTTTGTTGGATTTTCCAGATTTTTTCGGATCACGCCCACAAAGTTGTGGAATCTTAGTGTTAAGGTGTTTCCGGTGTGAAGGCGTTGAGACAAATCGGACCAGCCATTTCCGAAATATCAACAGATCCGGAATTTGATCCGATCTAGATCCGAGTTTTTTATTCGGATCACGGTCAAAGGCAGAAAATCCTCTTGTACCGCAAGTTCCTTCGTTGTGTTAAAACTGGAATCAAATGTGACCAGTATTTTTTTAGCTAAGGCCCTGAATAGGCTTTTGTGACTGGCCAACTGTCTAACTAACTGATTAAGCGGCATAACGGTTTAATAACTGAGTTGCTACCCGCTGATAACACAGATTACTGGGCCGGTTCCCGGCCGATATCAAGCCAAATTGGCCCGATATTGGTCTAGTACCGGCCCAGTAATCTGCGTTATCAGGTATCTAGTTAAAAAGTAATAGCTAAAGAAAATGTACTGTTTGAATAACAAGATAAACGCTTGAAGAGAATTGGTCAATATGCCAGGTTAAGGTCACAGGTGATTAGGCCTATAGATTGAGATATAATCAAGCATAAGCTATTATGCGCACGCTAAACACCGCATATTTTGTCCAATATTTCAATCCAAGTATCTGAAATAATAGATGTCATGAACACATTAAAGCTAAAGTGGACGCTATTACAATTCCCTTGCATCTGCTTTTCAACAAATCACTTGAATCTAACATAAGCCATTATTTCCAAATGCCTGGAAAACAGCCAATGTAGGCCTATTTGCTTTATTTAACAAGAGCGTCGCCTAGCGCGGCTTAATAAGTACGTGTTTAATTGTGTAACTCTGGCAAATATAGACAGATCTCGCAGAAACAGAATCATAACACTTTGTCTCTTGGTAAATGTTCACTGAAAAAAGAATTTCAAATGTGGGTTCAAACTCGGCCCATGAAATCTGGCACAGAAAATAGTTTTTGACGAATTTGACTCTTTTAGGGGGGGGGGGGGGCACCTCTCACAAATACGGATGTATCTCGCTGAAACAAAATGACACGTCATCTCTAACTAGTATATTCACTGAAAACAATTTCAAATGTAGGTTAAAAACTTTCTTATATATGATCTGGATACGAAATTTTTACCGCATTTTAGGTATTTTAGGGAAGATAGCTCTCACAAATATGGTCGGATCTAGCTGAAGCATAATCATGACACTTCATCTCTTGTACTATGTCCACTGATACAAAAATTTTAAACGCAAATAAAATACCTTTTGAGATATGATGCGGACACAAAACATTTTACGCGATTTAAGCATTTCACGGGCGAGAACTCTCACAAATATGGACAGATCTCGCCGAAACAAAGTTATGACGCGTCGTCTCTACCTAATATATCCATTGAACCAAAACTTTCAAACGTAGATTAAAGACTTTTGGGGATTTGGCCAGGACACGAAGTTGTTGACGCCTTTTAGGCATTTCAGGGGAGATAACATAAATGTGGACTGATCTCACTAGAATCATGACACATCGTTTCTACCTAATATGTCCACTGAAACAAAAATCTCAAACGTAGATTAAAAGTTTTTTGAGACATGGCCCGGAGATGGATTTGCTAACAGACTGACAGACGGCTGGATGGACGGACGGATGGAAAGCGACAACACTTAATATATGTATTATAGTACGCACATTTGTTTTCAAAACAAGCGTATACAAAAGGCCATACGGAACTACCTGAAAATTACAGACCCATCTCATTGCTAAGCACTGTTGGCAAAGTAATGGAAAGAATAATTTTTAAACGCGTTTATATCCATCTGATCAGGCAAAATCTTCTGAGCGAGTAGACTTTGACAGAGTCTGGCACAAAGGATTACTATTTAAGCCAACAAGAGCATGGCCTGGACGGACACCTTCTCATATGGTTTAGGAGTTATCTCTCATCTAGGCAGCAGTGTGCTATAATTAACCAGGACAAATAGTTTCTGAGACAAATTGATGCCGGAGCCCCACTCTGCCCTCCCCCCCCCCCTCCCCTCCGCCCCCCCCCCCCCGGTTCGGTGCTTGGACCACTCTTATTTCTTATCGATAAATGATATTTCAATACATATTGAAAGCATTCTGAGATCATATGCCGATGACACTGCGCTATGTTGCTCAAATTCATCATCTATTGAAATAGAGAGACAACTAAATGACGATTTAAATGCTATTTCTGACTAGTCAAACCAATGGCTAGTACTCTTCAATCCCACAAAAATAGTTAATTTCACAATCTCAAATTTAAATAATTTCCGACAACCAAATCTCTTTCTGGATAATACTTTATTACTGTCAGTCCCACACACGAAGTGTCTTTGTCTAACCACTGCAACTGACCTAAAATGAAGAATACATATAGATACAATGATAAAAAGGCCGGAAAAATATTATCAACTATTCGCAGAATGAAATACACTTTAAGCAGACAAATGTTATCCAAAATTTACACTGCATATTTACGTCCTGTATTAAAATATGGCAGTGAGGTTTGGGTTGGTTGTTCTGACCGGGATGCAGAAAAATTTAAGTTATTCAAAGGGATGAAATAAGAATAATAACAGACGTGCCAAACTATACGCCTTTGACAAAGCTCTGTGAAGAAACTGACCTCGTGTCTTTAACCCCTTTTGTGTCAACTTAACCCGTTAATGGTCAAACTGACCAAAAACAACAACTCTGCAGTGGTCTTGAGATATGGCTATTTGAAAGGCCAACAGAAGAGTATGTTTGAATATTTTCCTATGAATGACTGTTTTAACACAACGAAGAACTTGTGGTACAAGAGGATTTTCTGCCTTTGACCGTGATGCGGATAAAAAGAACTCCGATCCAGATCGGATCAAATTCTGGAGCTGTTGATATCTCGGAGATGACTGGTCCGATTTGTCTCGACTCCTTAACACCGGAAAGAGTGTGACCATACACTAGGATTCCACAACTTTGGGCGTGATCCGCAAAAATCCAAAAAAATCCTACAAAATCCGGAACCCGCAGCCACCGAGATTCTACAGTCGACCATGTTAATCCCTCTTGTATCGACTTGTGGTTTATAATGGTAAAGCCTTACCGAGCCAGTCATTCCAGTGTTAAATTTTCAAAAATACTCTTCTCTCGGCCTGCAGATAGACACTGGCTAAGCAAAAACTTAGTTTCTTTACCAGTATCCCTTTGATGGTCAAGACGGCGAAAAAAGATATCTTGAAAAATATTGACCATCAAATTGTTTAATTGATAGGTCTATATCAAGTAGTATCGTGAGCACTTTGATGCGCTGTTGACACAAACGGGGTTAAGCGCGCGTCGTAAACAGAAAACTAATAACATTTTTACAAAATCGCCCATCGGATTATATCATGGATATTGTCCCCTAAAAGGTGAAGGATGTCTCAGGGCCGAGAATTTCACCATGCCTAGACACCGTCTGGAAACATTTAAAAATTCATTCATACCCAGTACTTACTGTTCAACAGTGGAATAACCTGGATGACGAATATAGTTTAAGGGGTAAATGGACAGCAGCCCAACACGTACAGGTCGGGGCGAAGGCAGCACCTAGAGCTCACCTCTGCTATTCTTCCATTTGATCTTATTCCTCGCTCTCTCTATTTCTCACCCTCTCCCCCCCCCCCACCCCCTTTTCCCCTCTCTCTCTATCTCGGTCTTTCTTCCTACTCTCCCCCACCTCACACTCAACATCCACACACTTATGCACACCAATAGACTATAATTAATTAAACTATTATGATTTGCCGCCATTTTGTTGTAAAAAAGTTTTGAATAATCTGTATGTGTATGGGAGACACGGGCATAAGACTAAGTCTTATCGTGCTTCCATATGAACAAAATAAATCACGTTTAAACCAACCTGGATGACGAATTGAAAAAAGCCTCTTCCGTTGCTATTTTCAAGAGGAATTTTATCAAATCTTATCACACATCCTCACAGAGGATCCCAACATACTATTCACTGG
The DNA here is from genome assembly GCA_034401795.1 of Chaetoderma sp. LZ-2023a. NCBI lineage: Eukaryota > Metazoa > Mollusca > Caudofoveata > Chaetodermatida > Chaetodermatidae > Chaetoderma > Chaetoderma sp. LZ-2023a. The sequence goes on from CM067373.1 coordinate 70,693,796, forward strand.
ACAAAATACAATAAGATATTATTTTGTGTAAAATTAGAAATAAATGCAGCCAATTAAATGCTGATTTATATAGGTACCATCTTATTGACCAAACAAATTGTTCGTATTGCTACATACCTGAGACAACGTGTCACCTTTTCTTGGAATTTCCAAATTGGGCAGAAGAAAGACATCAATTGGTGGACTATATTCAACAATTTGATCCGCGTTTTGCGCTAGATACCATTTTAAATATGAGTGAAAATCATTCTGCAGAGATAAATCAGCGATTGCAGATCGTCGCTCTCCCATTTTTGGCGCAATGTAAACAGTTTGCGGATTTTCCTGGATCTGTTCGGTATTTTCAGACTTTTCTTTTTTTTCTTTTCGAATCATGCCCAAAGTTGTTGACACGGTACATGGTAACACCCTTTTCTGTGGTAAAATTGGAGCCAATTTGAGCCAAATCGAACAAGTGGTTTCCGATGTATCCATAAATTTAGAATTTGCTCTGATCCGGATCCGAGTTCTTTTACCCGGATTATGACCAAAGGCTGTAAACCCTCCTCCTTCGTTATGTTAATTTTGAATCAAATCGGATCAGGTTTTTTAGATGGGCCTACAGTTCCAGACGGACGGACGCCTAAGTGGATCAGGGGAACTATCTCAGATAGTAAAACTTTGCTCCGGATTATCTTAAACCCCTCAAAACTTTAGGCCGTGTAAGCCCGTGTTCTCACTAGAGACTTAATCCGGAATAACGCCATGCTGAAGCATGGCGTTATTCCTGATTAACTCTCTAGTGAGAACACGGACTTATATTGCGGAACAATAACCTTGGTTCTCAAAAACAAGGCTAGGCCTACGTTTTCAAGATTCAAGATTATTTATTCGATAGCAAAATATATATAAGTAATGAATTCAACTACGCAATGTATATTGTGTTGGCGGACACCTTACGGATATTTACATATATCTATATAAATAAATGTATGTTATTTTTTAACTATAGATGAACCGGACAGCTAAGTAACAACCAATCACATGACGCAGACAAATTAACATCTTCATGGTCAAATCTGGTCAAGAAAATCGAAATATATTTGTTTGTTGGATGTCCCTTTGCAGGCCAAGAGAACGTATTTCAGGGAAATTCATAACTGGAATGACTGGCTCGGTTATCGATGCAGTCATTCCAGTGATAAATTTCCAAACAGTCCTCTCCTGACCTGCAAATGGACATTCCTCAGTACCACGGCAGAGGCAGGTTTTGGCCGGCTTGACCATTAAAGGCTTTAAAAAATTGGTACACGTGAAAGTAGTAGTAGTAGTAGTAGTAGTAGTAGTAGTAGTAGTAGTAGTAGTAGTAGTAGTAGTAGTAGTAGTAGTAGTAGTAGTAGTAGTAGTAGCAGCAGCAGTAGCAGCAGCAGCAGCAGCAGCAGCAGCAGTAGCAGCAGCATCAGCAGCAGCAGCAGCAGCAGCAGCAGCAGTAGTAGTAGTGAAGTTACAACAAATAAACATTTATATTTTAAGTTGACTTTAATTATACAGTACATCTCAGAAATAAATTGCGCATCTCTATAGTAAAATGAAAAAGTTCTGTTGAATGTGTTGCGCATAATTGAATCTCGAGCCACAGCTGGCGATTGCAGCAATGTCTTCTAATCCTCCTAGATTCAAGATGCACAAGAGAACATTTCTCACATCAAGTTTAAAATTAGTTTAACAACAAGTTATCCCCGAATTGTACTGTAATTTTGTAATTGATAACGTGTTTACAGGATGCTGGCTAGTTGGGGAGCGTCCTTGGCCAAGGGTGGGAAGGGATGGGGGGGGGGGGAGGAAGGGCATGGTGCTCATTCTCCTACTCATCCAGTAGCTATGTTCTTTGGTAGCTGAAAAAAATTAATTGGGATCTATAATTGCAGTTGGCAACACCCAGTCGCGTTATTGATGAAGTCGGAAATCTACAGCAGAGTTTTGACTTATTAAATCCAAGCTGTCATTTCCTAAATCTACATCAATAAACACGCACCCCTAAATGACTGGCCCGAAATAATATTAATATTAACTCCATGACTAGCCATAGCTTTACACAATTAAACTCAATGACCAAATTGAGGAATATTCCAGTTTTAGCTATGCCCCGCCCACCTCTAGCTAAGCTTTACCCACACGTGGCCCGTTTTAGGATCGGCCGATACCGGTACTCTCTGAATCTCAATTTCCAGGAAAGTATACAGCGGTTGAATATTTCGAAACTAATCTGACTGGGTGCTGTTGCTGCCTATGGCAGCAACAACAACCAGTCAAATTAGTTTCAAAATATTCAACAGGATGTGTATTCAATAGCAAAGACATGCAATTCGTACAACCTGACCGACTCTTAACCGTAATTGATTGTGACGTCAGCCTACGCGCGACGTTGTTAATTATGACATCATATGATTGATCGAAAAACCGGATTCCTCCATTGGCTAATATAATCATATTAATTTTTTTGAGGGATCCATTTCAAACCATGCTAGCTTTCTAGCTAAGCCCCACCCATTTCTAACTATTCCCCGCCCATTTCTAGCCATACCCCGCCAATTTCTAGCTATGCACCTACCCATTTCAAGCTAAGCTAAGCTCAGCCCACGCTTTACGCGTATTGGAAGCGATTTGAAACTTTGAAACCTGAATTTCAAGAATCTAAACTTCAATGTACCTCTACAGGTATAAGATGTTGAATATTTTGAAAGTAATGTTGCTGTCTATGGCAGAAAGTTTATTATAACCCTTTAACCATCGATTTCTCATAGGAAAATGTCCATTTGCAGACCAAGAGAAGAGTATCTTTGAAAATTTACCACTGGAATGACTGGCTCGGTTATCGAGCCAGTCATTCCAGTGATACATTTTCAAAAATACTCTTTTCTTGGTCTGCAAATGGAGATTTCTCAAGACCACTGCAGAAGCCATTTTAGGCTGATATGAAGTTCAAGGAGCCATCAGAAGCATAGAATTGGCCCTTTCGTCCACTTTCGTGCCGGATTTTTGGATTTTCGTGACGGAGACACGTCATTTATGATTGTGACATTAGCTAAACATGTGACGTATTTGTTCATGACGTCATATACTTGAGTGACGGATCGAATTCCTCCATCGAAACAGAGCATTTTGTAACATACAATACAGATGCCTTAGAAATAACTTATTGTTAAAACGTATTGTTGTTGTTGAATATTTTGGACTCAATTTTTGTGGTTCAGAAAGTTTTTTTCACGCAAAACAGCTGAGCATAGAGGTTTTGTAAAACTGCGCTCAGAAAACCTAGATTACCTAGATTAATTTGACTGGACGCCATTAATAGACCTTTCCCACTTTATCCATCCACCATATGACGTCATAATTAACTACGCGGCTTGTAGAATGACATCATTATCAATAACGTCATTATGATGTCATGAATGGCATAGATAAGTACGTCACGAACGCATAATTGAAGATGGATTACGCGTTGTTGTGCGAATTGCATGTCTTTACTACTTAATAAATATTCTGTTGAATATGTTGAAACAAATTTGACTGGGTGATGTTGCTGCCTATGGCAGTCAAATTAGTTCAAAATATTTAACAGCTTATCTGTATAATTTTCTGGAAATTGATAGTCAGGGAGTTCAGGGTTCGATCGATCCCAACACAAACTAGGTGTGGGTGGAGCTTAGCTACAGGTGGGCGGGGCTTAGCAAAAACCTGGACGGTCCATTGCTGCATAAGGCAGTGCAGATTCCATTCAGATTAACTCCAAAATATTCTTCAGACCATTTCTTAAATCATGTTCAAATTAGTTATATATTTATGTTTTGCAAATATATTAAGTTATTTCTGATTTGTACTGTAACTCGTGTTTACTTCTATCTCAATGGAGCTAAGAATTTGTAAATGTTGATCTCTCACATGAGTCACGACAGGCATGGATGGATCGGGTCTATTTTAATGTCTGTCTCAAGCTGTATCTATTTTTAGATCGGAACGCTGGCGTTTTCGCTACTTGAGTAACGAAATTCAGCGGCGACTCTAGTAGCGGCTAAAACGCGACCGAAATGAATGAGGCCAAATACGCGTCATACGCGAACTAACCAATCAATGCCTGTTACTATTTTTAGACAGGCCAGTTCATCTATATAAATATTGCCGCGTTCAGTGGTTATTAAAACAATTATTAAACGTGGTTGCAAAGGTAAACAAAAGATTCTGTTCACTTTGAAAGAAGATCTGCCAACAGGTAATAATAATTTAATATAATTTTTTTAAATTAGCACAGCGCTGGTTATTATTTTAGTAACCCTCTCAGCTTGTAATCGCAACCCGACAGTACAGTTCAGAAATAACTTACCTTTGTTTCCAAAGCAAAATAAAACGTACTGTTGAATATTTTGAACATAATTGGATTAGAAGACGTTGCTGCCTAAGGCAGCAACGTCTTCCAATCCAATTATGTTCAATGTTGAATATTTTGATGTTCTTATCACTTCAGTTCATGTATCGTGTTCATACGTGTAGGCCTGCTTACTAACACATTCTCTGTTTTTGTTTTTGAAACAATTTAAGTTATTTATGAGCTTTACTGTATCAGAATTATAATTTCAAAGCAACCATACAATATTAGCCTGTTAACGCTTAAATTTGTTTAAAAATTTTAAGTTTCTCATGTATAATGTCCAGTTGCAGGCAAAGAGAAAATTTGAAAAATTATTTTCTATTGTTCTGTAACTGGACATATTCCTAGACCACCACAGCTACGTGGCGTGTCTAAAAATAGTAACAGGCATTGATTGGTTAGTTCGCGGATGGTGACCAGCTTCGGCGTTACAGCTAAAAGTAAACAGTTGAATATTTTGTAATTAATTTAGCTGGAAGCTGTTGCCTAGGCCTATCGATCCATATATATATATATATATATATATATATATATATATATATATATATATATATATATATATATATATATATATATATATATATATATATATATATATATATATGCGTACGTGATTATCGTTTCGTTTTCAGCATGGAATTCGGAAGTAGCGTGGTGTATGTTGGACAAACGGACGAAATTGAAGAATACACCGAAACACAACTCCAACAATCTTTGTCTGAACAAACGGCCTTCAGTGACACAGATGATGGCCAGGTGAAAATAGATTTATCGTCCATCCATCCATCCATCCATCCATCGATTCGTCAACGCAACAGAACCACCCGTCCATCTCTCAATTCATCCTTCCACCTTGCACCATCCATCCATCCATCAACGCAACATAACCGCCCGTTCATCTCTCAATTCATCCTTCCACCTTGCACCATTCATCCATCCATCAACGCAACATAACCGCCCGTTCATCTCTCAATTCATCCGGCCACCTTGCACTATCCAGCCATCCATCTATCCATCAAACATCCATTATAACCGAACTTATCTGCCTGCCTGCCTGCCTGCCTGACTGACTGACTGACTGACTGCCCGCTTGCATGTCTGTCTGCCTGCCTGCCTGCCTACCTACCTGCCTGCCCCTCGGCTTAAATCACTAAGTTTTCACTAATTAAGTTCTGCTTTCCCCCCGCGTAGACCTGTATGCTGGATATTCTGGACACGGCTGGACAGGAGGAATACTCGTGCATGCGTGATTTGTACATGCGCTGTGGACAGGGTTTCCTCATAGTATATGACATCACAGATAGAAGAAGCTTCCAGGAAGCGGAAGTCATCTACCGCTGGACAGAGCGGGTGAAGAACGCAAAGTATATCCCTGCGGTGAGTCATTATATACTGCTCAGGTAAAGAATGAAGCGATCCGATCTGTCACTCAGGTATCTGACGCTATAAATCATAAATACGTCTCTAGTTAGCTGACGTCACAATCAAATGGCATAACTCCGATACGAAAGTGATAAATGTCCGCGAGTTAAGTGTCTGTCCAGTTTTAGCTATCTTTTAGCTGCCCATCTCTAGCTACGCTCCACCCACGCGTAGGAATCTACCGATCCGACTGTCTGAATCCCAATTTCCAGAAAACTATACACGTAAGATGTCGAATATTTTGAAAGTAATTTGACTGAGTGCTGTTGCTCACTATGACAGCAACAGCGCCCAGTCAAATTACTCTCAAAATATTCAACACCATGTTTATTAAATAGTAAAGACATACAATTCGTACAACTTGACGGACTATGAAGCGTTTATGACAGACTTAGATGCCATTCATGACGTATCTGATTGAGAATTCAACCTACAATGGACCTTTCCATTTTAGCCATGCCCCGCCTATCTCTAGCTAAGCTCCACCCACATCTCAATCGTGTTGGGATCGATCGATTCCTGAACTCTTTGACTATTAATTTTCGGGAAAAAATACAGGTAAGCTATTGAATATTTTGGAACTAATTTGACTATGGCAGCAACAGCGCCCAGTCAAATTAGTTTCAAAATATTCAACACCATGTTTATTAAATAGTAAAGACATACAATTTGTACAATGTGTCGGACTATTAAGAGTTAAAGACGGTCCAAATAGAATCATTTATGACGTAATGATTATGACGTCATCCTACACGCCACTTAATTGACTATGACGTCATATGACGTCAGATTGATAGATGGATAGGTGTGAGACGAGAGTGGCACAGGTCCAACAGTAAGCAGCTGTATTTGATGAATTTAACCCTTTCATGGACAAGACGGCTAAAACCTCTATAACGGTATTGCGGAATGTCCACTTGCAGATCAAAAGAAATATCTAAAATAATTTACCACTAGAAAGATTGGCTAGATAGCCGAGCCAGTCATTCCAGTGGGAATTATTCCAAAATATTCTTCTTTTGGCCTGCAAATGGATATTCAATATGGACATAATTTAATATTCTTGTCCAATTAAATTTCGCCATAAATGGTTTAATAGTACTCTGTTGAATGTTTTGAAAATGGCCGTCAACTTAATTTCAAAATATTCAACAGCTTACCTGTATAGTTACCTAGAAATTGAGCTTTTTGGGGGGAGTTCAGGGGTCAAAGTGTTAAAATCAATTCAAACACGTGGAGAAGGTGGGCGGGGTTTAGCTAGAAATGGGCGGGTCGTCGCTAGAAATGGATGCCATGAAATTCATCAAGATATACAAAATATACCATAATGGACCTGTCCAGTTTTAGCTACGCCACGCCCATCTCTAGCTAAGCTCCACCCACACTTTGCCCGTGTTCGGATCGTTCGATCCCTGAACTCCCTGACTATTAATTTCCAGAAACCTATACAGGCAAGCTGGTGAATATTTTGAAATTAATTTGTCAAACAGCACCCAGTCACAATAGTTTCAAAATAGTCAACATAATGTTTATTAAATAGTAAAGACATACAATTCGTACACCAACCGTAATCCATCTTCAATTAAGCCTTCATGATGGACTTATCTACATCATTCATGACGTCATCGATTATGACGTCATCATACAGTCACGTAATTGATTATGACGTCATATGATTGATGGATAAATTGGAAAGGTCGATTGGGTAGACGACCATTGCTAATAGGCGCCTAACAAATCGCACGACAATTAGTGGAACCTAAAATGTGGCTTAGGCCGTGTTCTCACTAGAGAAAAAGGTCGGGTTCTCACTAGAGAATAAGGCCGGATTCTCACTAGAGAATAAGGCCGTGTTCTCACTAGAGACTTAACCGGCGTAACACAATACTGAGGTATGGCGTTATTCTCGATTAACTCTGCAGTGAGCCAGTGGGAACGCCGTGTTATCACTAGAGAGTGAATCCGGAATAACGCCACACTTCAGTATGGCGTTATTCCGGATTAAGTCTCTAGTGAGAAGACGGCCTTAATCAAGAATACCGCCATACTGAAGTATGGCGTTATTCCTGATTAACTCTCTAGTGAGAACACTGCCTTAGTTAATGAGCTGATACCCTAACAAATACTAGAGTTGACAATGACCTCAACTACAAGCCAAACGAAAAGTCCTAAAATGTGTGGAGACATCAGCTGCGAAAAACCTTAGTGTAGCCAGGAATATCAACCAAAGGAAATCCTGTGTTGATGATCCGCGTGTTACATAAGCTCTCTGGACAAAAGAAAACACTGACTACGCGCACACCAAACCCGACTAAGACAGAATCGCGGAAAGATTCTGCGCCAAATCAGTGAACGATTAAAATAACTCGCCATCAAAAGAGCAAGTGACTCGGTAAGCGAGATCACATCCATCGATGCCAGTAAAATCGGTCAGATCAAGCAAAGCATTAAACACCAGCCTTCCACAACAACCACTTGGTTGGTGTACATAACTCTGATTATCGTCGTCACTCAATGGACATTTTTAGCCCAGTTTTAGCTATCTCATCTCTAGCTAAGCTCTACCCTCACCTTGCTCGCGTTGGGATAGATCGATCCCTGAACCATCTGATTATCAATTTCCAGAAAACTATATAGGTAAGCTGTAAAATATTTTGAAACTAATCTGACTGGATGATGCACCCAGTCAAATTAGTTTCAAAATATTCAACAGCATGTTTATTAAATAGCAAAGCCATTCAATTCACAACGTGTCTGGCTATTAAGCATTTAAGACGGACTAAATCGAGTCATTCATGCTGTAATTTATTATGACGTAAGCCTACACATCGCGTATTTAATTTACCCACGTTTGAAGGCCAGCCATGACCCCCTACAAAAGCCAGTTGATAACAGAAGCAGAATTTAGACGAGCTCTAATGAATGGACATGCATGCTGGCCTGACGCCATTAACCCTTACCACTCTGATGCCAAAATTCTTTTATTGGTTCGACAACGAAGAATCTGGTGTACATTTTTCAACAATTTTCGTGGACGATGTTGCTGTCATACGACAGCACCATCTTCCACCAAATTTGTAGAAAAATGAACACCAGTTCAACTTTTAATTTAATTTGAAAATTAAAGTTTGGCATCAGAATGGTAAGAGTTATTAATAACGTTAAATATACAGATAATACCACGTATTCGAGACAAATCGCACACATCGTCAACTCTGCCTTTGAACAACACCTCCATATCGATGCTGTGAAAGAAGGTACACCCATCGCACTTCCAAAGCCTTCCAATACCACTCGGACATCTTTCCAAGCTGAGACCAAGTGATTTTGAAGAACATTCGAAAAAATTCTATCAAATGTGACATTATCTCGAGATAAGATTGGCACACAATGTCAGAGTGGTTTTAAGAGAGGACGTAGCTGCTCTGGCATAGTCTAGGCATAACGAATGTTGGTATCAGTAGTACTGTCAAAGCGTTAATTGGGACTTCTACCAGATGGGAATCGACGCGTCATGCGCATTTGATGACATCAAGAGACAAGAAATCCAAAATTGCCATCAATTTTGCTGCGATGATGAGGAATTAAGGCTGATGTGACACTTATTGGCAGACGCAAAACTAAATGTTCGCATTAAATCCGCTTTCTGCACAGTTTGAAACAGCAATAGGACCACCATTATTAACAATGCTTTTCACTTGCTACCTCGCCGCATCTCATGGATTTCCCGTAGCAAATTGCCTGTTTAGAACAAAACAATTATATAATATTCCAGTAAAATTGTTGATATAACAGGCCTATATCAACAATCATCTTACATACGCGAACTTTCTTGATTGGCCGGTGAAAATTGAGATGGGAATGTACTACACCCCCCCCCCCCAAGACGTTTCTATGCACATAACGTCAGCAACTGGCATGTATATACTGTCAATACCGAGATTAAATACAATGGAGGGACCCAATCTGAGATTCAGTTATCTAACGTCATAATCAAATACGTCACATGTTAGTTGACGTAAAAATCAAAATTACATAGTTCCGTCCCGAAAACGGAAATGCCTGTCAATAAAGTGTACGAATTGTACATTTTTGATGAATAATAAAATTTGGTACAGATTCGTTTGAATATTTTGAAACTAATTTGATTGGGAGCTGATCCCGCTATATGCGGCAATGGCCTGCAGCCAAATTAGTTCCAAAATATTCAACAACTTACATGATTAGTTACCTTGAAAGTTAGATTCTGGGAATTCAAGCTTCAAATTCAACAAGCGTAAAAAGTGGGCGGAGCTTAGCTAGAAATTGGCGCGGCATAGCTAGATAAGAAATCGTCTATTAAAGTATATTTAACAAATATCTTGACATGTGTCTCAGATAAAGACAGAAACACGTTAGTTAGTACAATTTTGAATACGATGTAAGAAATGTTCTGTTGAATATTTTGGACTTAATTTAATTGGAAGCCATTGCTCCCTCAGGCAGCAATGGCTTCCAATCAAAGTAAGTCCAGAATATTCAACAGTACCTTTTTGTTTTGGAAACATGTTAAAGGTTCATCTTCACAGCAGAATGTTTGAAAATAAAATTTTCAAAATTGTATACCGTTAGATGTTTAAATTGTGGGCCTAAAAACAATGAAACGAAATAAATATTAACATATGATGATATCATTACGTATAAATTAATATAATTGTATAAGTTGTGAAATTGAATTCCGAGTCACTAATTCAACTTCGCAATTAAAACTATTGTAACAGTTTGTACGGAATGAACTCATCATATGTTAAGATTTATTTCGTTTCATGACATTTAGGCCAACAATTTAAGCCTCTAAAGTATACAATTTTGAAATATCTATTTTCACGTATTCTGGTGTGAATGTGCACCTTTAAGTTATTTCTGAGCTATGCGATTTGCAATAAACACTTCATTTTAACAGGTACTTGTCGGTAACAAAGTAGATCTGGGTGCCACCCGGGTTGTAGAGGTTAGAGAAGGTGTCAAGCTAGCCAGGGACCTGGGCATACCTTTTCTGGAGACATCGGCCAAATTAGGGGAGTCTATCGATCTAGCGTTTGAAACTTTGGTCCGGGAAGTACCCCGTACTGGAAACACATATAAGGTAACTTATACAGTATCCCCGATCTTGTTACACCTACACACACGCACGCACGCATACTGGGACCGTGACATGATTTCAACTTTGGTGGTGAGGTAGTGTCCACTACCGCAGTGGGGTGTGGGGTGGGGCAGGATTCGCCGAAATATATTTAACCTTAAGAGAAGCCATTTCAGATTGGTTTAATAATAAATTCAAAATGTATCGCTGTTTATTGCGTGGTGGGTAGGGTGGGGTTGGTTGGGGGGGGGGGGGGGGGGTTGTATTCTTTTTGTTTCATAATTTCACTTATTTTTCAACCCTTTAGCTCTTTAACCCTAGAATTTGTTCAAGAAAATGTCAATTTTCTCATAGAAAATGTCCATTTGCAGAACAAGAGGCCATTTTTGAAAATTTACCACTGGAATTTACCAACGGAACTTGATTGACCAAATGGTTAAGCGGCCATCTTGGATGACCTAGTTTTCACAAAAACTACTTCTTCCACAGAACCGCTGAAGTGATCAGGCCGAAGTTTGTGATATATAATTAGCAACTAAGGGCGATTAATGTCGTTCAAGAGAAGTTGATTCGCCAAAAACATGGCCGCGGTGGACCAATCAAAATATAGTGTGTTTGGCAGCCATATTTGATTTTTTTTTTTTTTGATGGATTTTGAGGCCGAAATTCGTTTTATATAGGTTTTTGGGTATTCTGATCCCAAATTTGCAACTTTCGAAACTGTCGGATAAACGGTTTGGCAGCCATCTAGGATCATTTTCCCGCCAAAAGCTCCCATACTAAAGCAATGGGAAATTTAAAATGTTTTCTCGAGAACCACTGGCCCAATTTGAATTATATTTGGCAGAAAGCATCCTTATGGGATAGAGATTTAATTTTGTTCAAACGAAGCCGATTGGCCAATTTGGCCGGTGGCCATCTTGGATTTCGGCCGATTTTTAAAAATCTCGTTCTCCGAAATGGCTTGGGGAATCGATTCAAAAGTTATGAAGCCTCATCTAGACAAAGAGGTAAGCCAAGTTTGTTCAAGACTGGTTCAGCAGCCACCTTGGATGACCTAGTTTTCCTGAAAACGACTTCTCCAGAACCGCTGAATGGATCAGGCCAAAATTTGGGCGATATGATTAGGGACTAAGGGCCATTAAAGTTTCTTCAAGGGACGTTGCTCCATCAAAAAACATGGCCGCCGTGGGCCAATCAAAATGTAGAGTGTATGGCGGACATATTGGATTTTTTTTATTTGATGGATTTTGAGGCCAAAATTGGTTCTATATGTTTTTTGGTATTCTGAGCTCAAATTTGCAATTTTTGAAACTGTCGGATAAACGGTTTGGCGGCCGGCCATCTTGCATAATTTTCTCGTCAAAAGCTCCCATGCTAAAGCAATGGGAAATTTAAAATGTCTTCTCGAGAACTACCAGGCCGATTTCAATTATATTTGGCAGGAAGCATCCTCAGGGCATAAGGATCCAAGTTTGTTCAAATGAACCCGATCGGCCAATTTTCCCAGTGGCCATTTTGGATTTCGGTCAATTTCAGGAAATGTCTTTAAAAATCTTCCACTCCGAAGCCAATTTTGTTCAAGAGGACTTGATTGACCAAATGGTTCGGCGACCATCTTGGATGACCTGGTTTTCACGGAAATTACTCCTCCAGAACCGCTGAAGGTATCAGGTCGAAATTTGTCCATGGGAAGTTGATCCATCAAAAAAACATGGGCGCCGTGGGCCATTCAAAATGTAGTGCGTTTGGCGGCCATATTGCACTTGCAAAAATGTCCACAAACTCATTTAAAAGACTGCTAAACCACCCACCAACAATTTGGACAAAGATTGATGGTGCTCCATGTGAGCGACACGGGGCCCCTTATTTTTATCTTATTATTCCGCCTTTTTTTTGTCCGCGAATAGCGTGAAGACAAAAATTCGGGTGAAATTCAGGCTTGGCGTGGCAAGAGGGCCTTATTAGGGCAAACTATACGTGTGAATGGATATGATTTTCTAGACAGGTTGGTGGCCATCTTGGATTTCCGGAAAATTTTCCCACGTTTTAAAAAATCTCCAGAACCACCGAATGGGATAAGCTGAAATTTGGTCAGAAGCAGCGGAGAGTGGGTCCCTATAAAATTTGTTCAAGAGAAGTTAATAGCTCGAAAAACATGGATTTCTGTATGGACAAATCAGCATCAAGCTCTCTGGTCGCCATGTTGAATTTTTTATTTAATGGATTTTGATGCCCAAATTGGGCCTATTTAGGTTTTTGGGGTCGAGAAATCCAAATCTAACATTTTCGAATTTGTTTGATCGACGGTTTGGCTGCTATCTTGGATTCGTTTCCCGCCAAATTCCCCCATAGTAAAGCAATTGGAAATTTAAAATTCCTTCTCAGAAACCACTGGGTGGATTTCAATTATATTTTGCAGGAAGCATCGTTAGGTAATAGAGATTTGATTTTGTTCAAACAACGCTGGTCGGCCTAATAGGCCGGCGGCCATTTTGGATTTTGTAGTATTTCGCGAAACGTTTTTAAAAATCTTCTCCGAAACCGCTTGGCGGATTGATTGAAAACTCATGAAATATCATCTAGGCCATCCGCTGAACCAAGTTTGTTCAAGGGTATCTGATTGGCCGAAAACTTCGGTGGCCATCTTGAATGACCTAGTTTTCGTGAAAACGACTTCTCCATAACCGCTGAACGGCATGGGCTGAAATTTGGCTGATATGATTAGGGACTGAGGGGCATTACAGTTTCTTCAAGAGAAATTGATACGTAAAAAAACATGGCCGCCATCGACCAATCAAAATTCAGCATGATTGGCGGCCATTTTGAATTTTTTTTATTTGTTGAAATTTGAAGCCGAAATTGGTTTTACATAGGTTTTTGGGTCTTCTGATTCCAAATTTGCCATTTTCAATACTGTGGGACGAACGGTTTGGCGGCCATCTTGGATCGTTTCCACGCCAAAATTGCCAATACAAAACCACATTCAACGATGGGTAGACTGGGCGGATAAAGAAGTTTCTACTGTAACCTCGCATGAGTCAATAACATTGACAGCATTGATCCAACTTAATCAAATCTAAGAGGCTATTTAGGCTCTAAGCCACCTATAAGAGCTGACTCAGATAGAGTTCTCGTCTTAGCGACCGGACCGGGATGCTAGCCGCTTCTGTTGAATGTCTTGAAACTAATTTGACTGAGAGGCAGCAACAGCGTCCAGTCAGATAATTACCTGTATAGATACCATGAAATTTAGATTCTGGAAATTCCTGTTTCAAAGTTTCAAATCGATTCCAACAAGTTGACCTAGAAATGGACGAGCCAACGACAGGAATGAATCCGTTTTCCTTCGATTACCAGTCTTTTAGGCTTGCACGATCACTAATTTAATCAGATTGATTACTCGATTAATCAGCCTGAGCACAAATTATCACGACATAGGCTAACATCAAAAGCATATTAATAACGAAAGGTGTAATGATGTTTAGAAATGTCCATCTACAGCCAAAAGAAATCAATTTTTTTAAATGTATCACTGGAATGCCTGGCTCGATTTCTCGAGCCAGTCATACATCTTCAAAAACAATTTTCTCTTGACATCCAGAAGGATATTCATTCGCCGAGCAAAACTTTAATCTTCTTGACTTATCGCATTAAAGAGTAATTAACAGGTAGATTTTGAAATATTTACGCAGTACAAATTATTCACGATTGTTCTTTTATTTAATCTTTAATAAAAAATCCACGATTAAAAAAATAATCGCGATCTTTTATTTAATAGCGTAGTAGCGCAAGCCTATACAGTCTTTATGTTTGCGTTTTAGCTGGTAGTCATGGGCAGTGGCGGTGTGGGAAAATCTTCATTAATCTTACAGTACATCCAAGGCATGTTCGTGGAAAACTATGACCCTACAATCGAGGATTCATACAGAAAATCTGTCGTAATCAAAGGTCTCAAAGCTTCAAAAGGTATGTCAATATTAAATTTCATTTCATTTATTTAGTACGCCCATGTCACAAGGTTACATGTTGGGTCCGTTACGATGTTACATATTGTGGCGGTAAAGAAGTAGATAAAATTATTATTATTATTATTATTATTATTATTATTATTATTATTATTATTATTATTATTAAAATTAGACTATGTTATACAGACGTCGTCGTATACCTGATTCATTAATGGGCTTTTCGAGTTTTAGCTATGCCCCGCCCATCTCTATCTAAGCTTCACCCACAATTCGCCGTGTTGGGATTGATCGATCCCCGAATGCCCCAACTATCAATTTCCTGAAAACTATACAGGTTACAAGCTGTTGAAGATTTTGTAACTAATTTGACTTGGTGCTGTTGCTGCAATTCGTACATCAACACATAGTCCGTATTCAAATCATCATCCTATCCCACTACGTTCCCGTATCGAGTAGCTATGTGAGTGGGTTTATGTTAGTACATGTATTCAAATATGCGTTTGTGACGTACTTATCGACGTAATTCATACCGTCATTCATTATGATGTCATTCTACACATCACGTAGTTGATTATGACGTCATAGGATAGGTTGATAAAGTGGAAAGGTCTATGCTGAATTTCAGGGGCCTTATTCACCAAAGGGCGTAACTTACGCAGGGCATAACTACCTTGGAGAATATGACGTCATAATATTAAATGACGTACTAACATATATGACGTCATAATGACTCCAAGGTATTTATGCCAGGCGTAAGTTACGCCCTTTCGTGAATACGGCCCCTGCGGACTATGTTTTCCATGTGGTTTGATTCTGGATCATTCTCGCCACAACATCGTAATTCAATGTCTGGAGTTACGTCACGGAGCATTAACCCTCCGCCGGCGGGAGAATGACTCTGGATGTGATAAGCCACCAACAACTTTGAGTCAGATTGTATTCAGCCGGTCCAGAGTTATTGCCCATTGAAATTTTTGTCCGGCGGCTTGCAGCTGACAGACATTTACCCCTTTAACACTCAAATTTGTTCAAGAAAATTGACATTTCCTCATAGATAATGTCCATTTGCAGGCCAAGAGGAGACTATTTTTGAAATTTTACCACTAGAATGACTGGCTCGATTATCGAGCCAGTCATTTCAGTGGTAAATTTTCACAAATACTCTTCTCATGGTCTGCAAATGGACATTTCTCAAAACCACTGCAGAAGCCGTGTTTGACTAATATGAGTGTTAAATGGTTAAGAGCCATGACAATATCATGTGTAAATAACATATTGTATTGTTTTAATGCTTAGATAGTAAATCTATATACATATCAATTAAACTGTGAATGGTCAAGACTTCTCAAGAAAATTGTAATTTATGCATGTCAAAAGAATACTATTTTTGTAAATTTACCACAGAAATTCACAAAAATAGCGTTTGGGTTTTCCTGCAAATGGGCTCATGAAGACAGCTCTGGACAGAGTTGTTTTGGCTGGACTGACCATATATGCTGTAATGGTCAAGAAGTTATTTTTCTTGCGTAGTTAAGGTCCAGTTGCAGGATAAGAGAAGACATTTTTTTTTATAATTTACCTCTGGAAGGACACACTCGGTTACCGAGCCAGTTATTTCAGTGGTAGATTTTCAAAAATAGTATTCTCTTGGCCTGAAAATGGAATTCTTCAAGGCCACTGCAGAGTCCAGTTTTGACCTGTTTGGCCAGTAAGTCACCAAACAATGATTTCAATGAGCAATAATGCTGGATGTGCTGAATATTTCGAAAACAATTTGACTGAAAGTTGTTGGTGGCTCAAATTATTTTCAAAATATTCAAGACGTTCAGAGTTAAACCCAATGGAAAATGTAGTCTGCAGAAATTCAGCAGGCATACAGACAGTTAAAGGATTAATAAATTAACCATTTCTGTGTTAATTAATTTCTAGGCGAGTTTAAACATAAAACGACATCCTTGGTCAAAAAAGTGGCACGGAAACTCAGCTCTAAAAAGAAAGGAGAGAAACACATCAATCTCCCAAAAAGTGAGAAAACAACGGTCATTGAAGTAAAAAGAACCTGCGCTATGACTGATACCAACGTCGTGTTGGTGCCGATGGATGTTCTGATAACTCCGCCAAATTTCATGACTGGAGAACCAATAGTCTGTCAGCATTGTCAGGCAGTCCTGGTGTCAAAGGTCAACTCTAAGGAGAATGAAGAAGAACTGACGTGTGAAAATGGTTTCTGTCGATGGCAATGGTAACTATCGCCTTTTTACTGAAAATCACATCACTCTCTTATTCTTTGATAACGCAGGTTACTGGACAATACTGGGCCTGTGCTACCAGGTATTGGTTCAGTACCAGCCCGGTAACGTGTATTTTTAGGGATATTGTAAAAAATACAAAGCACATTTCTGGGCTAGATTGGTGCTAGCTCATAGGACAAGAAGGTATGATAAAAGAGAAATGTATCGGTTCTTGAAGTGAAAAAAAATGGGGGTGGCGATTGACCGTGGTGTTAACATGGCCGACTGGTAATCAGCCGGGCCGGTTTCAAATCCTGCTCGACTGTCAGGCAATCAGGTGGCTGACGAACAATCTGTGGAAGTATAAACAATCTCATTCATTCCTTGTTGCCCCTCTCCACCCAGGAGTATACATGTACCAGTGTAAAAACTGGTGAAGTTGCCAATAATAGACTGAAATAAAACCAGACTAGATATGGCGTGAATGGGACCTGGAATCAGGGACTCGATTGGGTCAAATCAAACCAGTAACTTCTTTTCTTGAAGTGAAATTGAATCTACGAACAATTCAAGCTTTTATTGTGAATGGTAAATGTAAAATACGGGAAAAATACGGAGTTAAATCAGATTTTTAGTTCCAGTATAAAGACTAAATATTTTGAAATGTTATTTAGAAATCTAGCACGAATTTGACAGTCTGTTTCTGCTCTAACTGATGTATTCTCCGGCCTGATTAGATATTACCCATTTACTATCTACTTAGATATTACCCTATTACTGTCTATTTAGATATTACCCGATTACCATCTATTTAGATATTACCCGATTACCATCTATTTAGATATTACCCGATTACCGTATATTTAGATATTACCCGATTACCTTCTATTTAGATATTACCTGATTACCTTCTATTTAGATATTACCCGATTACAGTATATTTAGATATTACCTGATTACCGTATATTTAGATATTACCTGATTACCTTCTATTTAGACATTACCCGATTACCGTCTATTTAGATATTACCCGATTACCGTTTATTTAAATATTACCCAATTACCTTATATTTAAATATCACCCGATTACCTTCTATTTAGATATTACCCGATTACCTTCTATTTTCAGCACGTATTGTGAAAATGGCAATCGAATAGAAATATCCAGAGACGAAATACCAGGTGGGGAGTGTGTGGATTACATTGTATCACCAGCTACATCGCTATCGAAGAAAACGGGGAGAAAATCTGTAATAGATGACAGTGGGATTGTGGTATATTGTATTGATGTGAGTGGATCCATGGGCTCTAATATCAACATCCCTGATATGCAAGGTGAATATTTTATTCAGAGTTTATCCCTAGTCAAGAAATATAGGGGTCCATTTCTAGCAATGCCCCACCCATGTGTAACTAAGCTTCACCCACAAATATGCGACTTTATAAGCGTGTAATAACATATTTATTTCAGACATTAAATTTTTTAAGCTTAGGCTAACAGTATGCTCGATGCTGTAACAAATTACTGTAGCCTGTTTAAAACCTAATAGCAATTTAGATGCCAACACATTGGCCTGCACAGATTAACTCGGGTAACAATACCTTTACTCGCAACTCATCTCCTGAGTAGGCAAAATGCCAATTACTAATCAATTTCATATCGTATGTCTACTAGATGTCGTCCGCCCGCTAACAGGTGTTCGTAAACAAGTACACTTATTTCATGGCTTTTAATCATAGGAATAGTAATAATATCTCCGTTTTATTTGGGTAAATGTTGTATATACAAGAATTAGATGAATTTTAACACATGTTTCTTTATTTAACGGATTAATTTTTGAAGCGGTCAATAGCGCCAATTTAAAGTTACGTCATCAATATTTTCGCCAGGGTGGCGAGATATGGCTCTGTATTTGCCCTGATATTTAGCCCTGTAAAAAGTCTGTATTATGGCAGATACATAAATAGTATGAAATAAATGCATATAGGCCTATATCACTATTGAATATTTTTAGAAATCCGAGTGCAATTTGATTAATTGATTGATTGATCGATCGATCGATTTGTTGTTGGTGTTGTTGTTTTTGTTGTTATCTACAAGTAACATCAGCAGTTGATAGTTTCAGAAATGACTGAGCTTGTCTGAGAGCTAAGTGTAACAGTCTATATGTCATTTACATCAGAATGGACCTTTCCAGTTTATCCATAAAATGACGTCATAATCAACTACGTGACGTGTATGATGACGTCATGATCAATGACGGCATTAGTGACGTAGATAGGCTGGTCACGAAGGCTTAAATGATGACGAACTAAGCGTTGTTGTACGAATTGTATAGCTTTACTATTCATTAAACATGCTGTTGAATATTTTGAATCTAATTTGACTGGGCGCTATTCAACAGCTTACCTGTATAGTTTTCTGGAAATTGAGATTCAGAGAGTACAGAGATCGATCAATCCCAACATGGGCAAATCATGGGTGGAGCTTAGCTAGAGATGGGTGGGGCATAGCTAGAACTGGATTTGTCCATTATGTTCATCCCATTTAATCTAAATGATCAGAATGCCGTAATAATTAAAAAGATTAGACAAAATTCATTTCATTCTATTAACCCTTTCACCCTCGAATTTGTTCAAGAAAATTTCAATTTTCTGATCGAAAATGTCGACATGCAGACCAAGAAAAAACAAGTTTTGAAAATGTACCACTGGAATGACTGGCTCGGCTATCAAGGCAGACATTCCAGTTGTAAATTTACAAAAATAGTCTTCTCTTGGTCTGCAAATGGACATTTCTCAAGACCACGGCAGAGGCCGTTTTTGGCTGATATGAGTGTTAAAGGGTTAATAAGATGCAATACAACATCAGTGTTTTTGTAACAATTAGCTGAATGGCTGCGCTCTCGGGATGGGCATTCCGGTTCAAGCATTTCTCGGTTGAAGGCTGTTCAAAATGCGGCTTTAAGGTAAGATTTAAAAATTGTAAATTTCAATCTTCATATATATACACCTGTGCAAAAGTTAAGCACCACCCTATTTTTACGCACATGTGAGGGTATATTCATGTGCTATGAAGAAAGCAATAACATAAACATTTATGTACCCATCCATCTTAGTGCAAGAGGTAGTAATGCAACTAGAGGAATGCTGATTATGATGGTGGGGAAACACTGTATGTTTTTGTTTGAACTTGAAAACGAGGCCTGAATATGGTTACGTTGACACAACTGACAACTATTGCCCTACAGTAGACACACGTGGCTAGATTGTCATTACTGGTGTCTGAAAACGAAGTTTAACATCTGTGCACGAGTTTGAGACTGTCATTATTAATACCGGGTATATCCACCTTGTGCCTGAATGACGGCCTGGACACGACGTCTCATGCTGGTCACCAACCGACTGATACGCCATTGTGGTATTCGTTGCCATTCAAGATGGAGTGCGTCTGTTAATTCCTGTAGGTTCTGCACAGGAGGATCCCTCCTTCTCACCATGTTTCCCAGAATGTCCCAGATATGCTCAATATGGTTCATGTCAGGGCTCCTTGCTGGCCATGGTAGGGTTTCGATGGCATTCTGGCGGAGGTATTCATGCACAGCTCTAGCACGATGTGGTCGGGCGTTGTCATCCATGAATATAGGGTGGGTTCCAGGTGCATGATTTACAAAATGAGGGACTACAACTCTATCCAGTATGGAATCTTGATATCTTTGTCCATTTAGTGTTCCAGGTACAGTCAACAGATCCAGCTTACAATCAAATGAGATGCACCCCCATATCATAACGGAACCTCCACCAAATGGAACTTCCTCCATGATGTTACGTTGGTCGTACGCCGTGCGTCTGGACCTCCATACACGAGTTCGACCATCTGTGGCATGAAGCAGGAACCGACTTTCATCGGACCAGTGTACCCGTCTCCAGGATCTCATGTTCCAGTGTCTTCTTTCGTTGCACCACCTCAGACGCTCCTCTTTGTGGTGTGCAGTGAGGAGAGGACGTCTGACAGGTCTCCTAGCTTTCATGCCAGCAGCATACAGTCTCCTTTTGACGGTAGACATTGACACTCTATTGCGCGTTTCCCATTGCTGGCTGAGCACTCTGCTGTTGGTGAATGGAGATCTCCTAACAAGGCGTACTAGGGCTCGATCATCACGGGCAGTAGTCTTCTTCGGTCTTCCAGATCTAGGCCTGTCCTTCACCTCGTTAGTTTGCCCATGTTTTGCAATCAAACGACTGATTACAGTATAGTTAATGTTCAGCTGTCTGCCAATCTCTCTGCATGACATACCAGTGGTATGCATGCCTATGATTTGCCATTTCACACGATCACTTAACCTTCGTCTTGTCATAGCGGTTCACAATCAAGAGCTAATTCTCTCTGTACAAATAAACCACGGTCATGAACACAAAATTCCTAATCTTGTCGCCTAAATCTGTATGTAATGTTCTACACCTCAAACTGGACTTTTACATAACTGAACACGTGTGCTGTTTCCCGCCACGCACGGACATCAAGCGGCGTGAAGTCATGCATGCATGTGCATTTCGTACTTGGAATTATGTCAGCTAACGCGGGGACAAAAAGTATGGCAGCCTAGTTGTACCATCATGTTTCTACGTTCTATTGTTTTTGCTGGTGCTTAACTTTTGCACAGGTGTAGATTGGCAGACAGCTGAACATTAACTATACTGTAATCAGTCGTATGATTGCAAAACATGGGCAAACTAACGAGGTGAAGGACAGGCCTAGATCTGGAAGACCGAAGAAGACTACTGCCCGTGATGATCGAGCCCTAGTACGCCTTGTTAAGAGATCTCCATTCACCAACAGCAGAGTGCTCAGCCAGCAATGGGAAACGCGCAATAGAGTGTCAATGTCTACCGTCAAAAGGAGACTATATGCTGCTGGCATGAAAGCTAGGAGACCTGTCAGACGTCCTCTCCTCACTGCACACCTCAAAGAGGAGCGTCTGAGGTGGTGCAACGAAAGAAGACACTGGAACATGAGATCCTGGAGACGGGTACACTGGTCCGATGAAAGTCGGTTCCTGCTTCATGCCACAGATGGTCGAACTCGTGTATGGAGGTCCAGACGCACGGCGTACGACCAACGTAACATCATGGAAGAAGTTCCATTTGGTGGAGGTTCCGTTATGATATGGGGGTGCATCTCATTTGATTGTAAGCTGGATCTGTTGACTGTACCTGGAACACTAAATGGACAAAGATATCAAGATTCCATACTGGATAGAGTTGTGTTCCCTCATTTTGTAAATCATGCACCTGGAACCCACCCTATATTCATGGATGACAACGCCCGACCACATCGTGCTAGAGCTGTGCATGAATACCTCCGCCAGAATGCCATCGAAACCCTACCATGGCCAGCAAGGAGCCCTGACATGAACCCTATTGAGCATATCTGGGACATTCTGGGAAACATGGTGAGAAGGAGGGATCCTCCTGTGCAGAACCTACAGGAATTAACAGACGCACTCCATCTTGAATGGCAACGAATACCACAATGGCGTATCAGTCGGTTGGTGACCAGCATGAGACGTCGTGTCCAGGCCGTCATTCAGGCACAAGGTGGATATACCCGGTATTAATAATGACAGTCTCAAACTCGTGCACAGATGTTAAACTTCGTTTTCAGACACCATTAATGACAATCTAGCCACGTGTGTCAACTGTAGGGCAATAGTTGTCAGTTGTGTCAACGTAACCATATTCAGGCCTCGTTTTCAAGTTCAAACAAAAACATACAGTGTTTCCCCACCATCATAATCAGCATTCCTCTAGTTGCATTACTACCTCTTGCACTAAGATGGATGGGTACATAAATGTTTATGCTATTGCTTTCTTCATAGCACATGAATATACCCTCACATGTGCGTAAAAATAGGGTGGTGCTTAACTTTTGCACAGGTGTATATATATATATATAGGCTATATATATATATATATATATATATATATATATATATATATATATATATATATATATATATATATATATATATATATATATATACTGAGCCAAAAAAGTAAAAAAAAAATAGTATTAAAACTATGCGTCCAAAAATTCACCATATTGCAAAAGCAGATAACGAATGTTAACAGAAAACGCTTAAAAGTTTACCCTACCGAACATGGGCCGCCGCCCAGGGCTATCCGAAAATCAGCGCCGTGAAGCAATGGGAAGACTCGTTGCTGGGCAGAGCGTTCGCGCTGTTGCTCGACATTTTAATGTTCACGCCTCAACCATTTCCCGTCTCCGCCAACGTGAGCAGGAAACTGGACATGCTAATGACCGACCACGATCTGACAGACCGAGAGCAACAACGCCACTAGAAGACCACTACTTAGTGACGTCATCACGTCACAGGTTTGAGACTGCGCCGCGGCTGTCCCGTAATTTGCACACCGCTACCGGCACTACAGTGCATGCACAAACTGTGCGAAACAGACTCCATGATGCTGGACTGCATGCCCGTCGTCCACTTGTTGCTGTTCCGCTTACAGTGCTTACAATACGTCACATCGAGAATCGGTTTGCATGGGCAAGAACTCATCAGCGATGGCGTGCTCAACAATGGAGCCACGTTTTGTTCAGTGATGAGTCGAGGTTTTGTGTGGATGTGGCGGATGGTAGGCAACGGGGTTGGCGACGTTTAGAACGGTATGATGCAGCCAACATCATTCAGCACGACAGATTCGGTGGCGACAGTGTCATGGTGTGGGCTGGAATCCATGAAAATGGCAAAACAGATCTTATTGTGATTCGGGGAAATTTAACTGTTCAACGTTACTGTGAAGAAGTTGTCGCCCCTTTTGTCATTCCTTTTATGCAGCATCATGCAGACTATGTTCCAGCAAGACAACGCCCGTCCTCATTCAGCTAGGGTCACAAGTGATTTCCTTGAGGCTAACAATGTTCCGGTGCTGGACTGGCCAGCGCGATCACCGGACCTGTCTCATATCGAACACGTGTGGGACATTCTTGGCCGTATGGTGCGTGAGAACCATCCACATCTTCACAACGGCGGTGGTTAATGCGCGCAGAGGTCACAACCGGTATTGACAGCTCAGTGTCGTTATTTAAATTGGACCCTTCTGTTGAATGATGCCGTGTTAAAGGCGCGATGCTAGCATTACAGTAACAAGACTGTTGTTCAAATTGGAAAATGACCTATCAATTAAATAATATATTTGAATTTATACAGTAATATTATCAGTGTTGCTAAACTTTTTTGGTTCAGTGTATATATATCATTAATGTTACTATCCGCCAGTAAATTTCACTAACCCGATGATTGTAAGCTCAAAGCTGGTCACTTCCTTAATCAATTCCCTGAAGGATCCCTATAAAACTCCATTCCAAGGCAACCATACAGAAAAGCTGTTGAATATTTTGAAAATAATTTGACTGGAAACCGTTGTTGCCTTAGGCAGAAACAGCTTCTGGAGAAATTAATTTAAAATAGGCCTATATTTGTTACACTGTAAAAAAATTCGCTTTATCCAGCTTGTGTTGTTGAAAGTTAATAATATGACTAATGTTACAGCCGAGTGCTTGGCTAGAAATACTGAGGATACACTGTAAAGCATTAACTCATAGCACTCTGATGTCAATATTCTGTCATTTACTGTAACAAAGAAATCTACGACAGCAACATCTTCCACCAAATTTGTTGAAAAATGAACACCAGATCATATTTTAATTTAATTTGGAAATACAACGTTCTTGGTACCGATCATGACCAGAATGAAACGAGAGTTTCAAAACCGTTTACCTTTTAAAAATCGGACCAGAAATGGCCGAGTTATCCATAAATAGATCACAAAAATGACTCAAAATATTGCTTTGCCGTCGTAATCGCGTGTATGCATTAAGCAAATGGGGGAATGCGCTGATCACGTGATCGCCATGTCACCCTTTTAGGCTGCACGCTGATTGACTACTGATCTCCCGCTGATTGGCTGGGGAATCCTGTCTCTGACGTCAATAGTAGTATAAAAGGAGCAAGAAATCAAGAATCGAGAGCACTTTGGCGACGAACAGCCGACAGCAAGGTTGCTGGACCAGCGCATTGCTAGACATGGGCTAACTGCTTACTGACTGTGGTATCCTACACCGCAGCAGTGCCTATCGGAATTCAGATCTCCTGCGCCGGTCAGCAACCTCTTATCCACAATCACAAGTTTTTGTAAGCCCTCGTACGGCCATCTGAGGGCAACTAAATAAATAAGGACTCCCTATCCGGAACAACTTACAGAGGAGCTTCCCAGCGGATGGGCCTTGTGGCCCCGATATAAATTCTACAGGATGTAGAGCCACTGTGATTCTTGGTTGATAACTCGCCAGATTTTCCGGACCACGCTGAAAAGTGGTATCAAACTTCTGCGCAGCATGTCGTGTGTTTAATTAACTTTTAGGCCACAGTCTGGTGGGACTCTGCCCGGTACACCGCAAGAGCTATGTGATGTATCCCGCACGGTGTACCCAGTTATGTACATGCAACATTAAATTACCACTGTAGCCCTCTTTGTTACGGGCAACTTTCAAACTACTGTCACCGGACGGACACTTTATAATTTACTGTGTGAATTCATGTATTAGTTATTCTGACTATCTAATGGACATCTCTCTACAGCCGTTCTTCTTCACCATCTTGAGAGTGAGCCGCATCAACAGTCTGCCTGCGGAAATCTTCCCAGCAACTTTGGAATCGTGCCACCTCACGCTACTCATCTGTAGCGCATCAACTACAGCGATTTAAGAAATCTTACCATACCAATGACCAATAGGTACTCAAGCAACTATACTATTGTGCTATTTATTAATCCCATAATAGGTACTGATGACTAATAGGTACCTTCCCGCTCATGAGACCGCGTTTTTATATTTTCTGTTTCATACTCTACATATTATCTTTATTTCGGTGTGCTTACAACTAACAAGCACCCCAAGGTCCTATGACCTGATATACTGTTAGTACTGTACTAGTTAGTTATGTATAGAGCAAGTAGCCATCCTAGTTATTTTGTTTTGTTTATATAAAAACTCTAGGATGCAGTATGCTAGGCTATGCTATACAGCAACATTATATCCGCATCACTATTTCCCCCAGCATCAATTTTACACTGAGGTCACTGATCATGCTCACATTGCTCGAGCCTGACATGTGACCGACTAAACCTGGCTATTCTAGCTTGATAGGATAGGTTTAAAGTAATTAGGGACAATCTCTCCATAAGAGACATATTGTGTACGCCTGTTTTCAGGCTGTTGCAGATATGTAACACCGCACACCGGCTAGATGATATAGATTGGCCAATTACCTTAGGGCCTCTTAGTAATGATAAGGGATTGTCTCTTTCTACGCTCCTCCAGCCGCAAGGCTTCATAATAATTGTCTGGACTCCCAATCAACACGTTGGCAGGATCCGACTCTGGGAAATTATTGGAGTTTCCGAGCGGTGAAAACTAAAGTATGGATTTCGCATACACTTCGCCTGTATCTTCGGATACCAGATAGTTTAGATACCCCCAGGAAGCACTGCGAAAAGAAATTATATTATGTAACTCCGGCCAGCAGTGCATCTCTGGGAATTCTGGAACATAACCCTAATGACAGGTAAAATGTTAGTTCCGTAACACACGTGTGACGGACGAGACGCAAATCTCCATCCAACTCGGTAAGGTGACTGGGTGCGGTCTTAGAGCCCACCACGCCCTCACGGGAAGATCACTAGGGATGGATATCTGCCTCTTACTCTCCGCCATAGTAATACTATTGCGCTTTCTAAATTGCTTATGTGAACGGTAAATTGTCGTAGTGATGTTATATGTGGTTGCGTGCGATACGTGACCAGACCGTCATATGATTCGGGAGCGTTCGTTCTATAACATGTACGCACGCTGTCTTTCTGAGGAAGATGCTATGTGGGGCGACCTTCGGGAAGCCGGGCATCTTTGCCAGATAGACTTGTGTCAAAAGATAGGTAGGAATCCCTGTCACTTGCGGCCAAAGCTTGGAAGCATATCTAACCATTAAACGATAGGTTAGAATTTAGCATAAGGCCCGCATAAATAAAAGCGGCAACTACCAATGCAGTATCTTTGGACCTACATAAGACGGTGACCTATGAATTCTTCGGAAGTCATCCGACCCATCTTCACGTAAACCAGCGTGCATCACATTAATTATAGTCTCACTAGGATTGACCCACTGCACATAAACTTTTGTTTGAACGAAAGAGTGGCCCCTTTTGCCAGCTCTTTTCCTCCGCTTCGGCATTGAAGGCATTTTCCTGTGACGGAGGCCCACGCAAGGCACTTTTCTCTCACAGCACTATTATTTTGTGTGTGTTAGGGGTATAATTGGTTTATATCAAACTATTTAAGTTGGCTCGTTGCGATGCTTCCTTGCGGGGATACCTTGCTGGATTTACGAATCTGTGAGATACCTCTGGCGAGCCCACGGAGACAAGACACCGGTTTGGTTCTATGTACTGTATAATTTTGCTCATTTACTAACAAACGAGTACCATTGTTCGTGTAGTTATTTTTAATTATTACTATGTCTGGACTTTTAAATTAGTTTATGGACGGTCATACCGGTGACACCAACAGTTGGGATGAGACCGTGAGGTTCCTTGGCGGCAATGGTCGCATGGCCCCACTGGAACGTTATCGTTCCACCGGCTCCTGAAGCCGGTCTTTGTACCTTCCGCAGTCGCGATACAGGATCCGCAGCCCCGAGAACTGCAGCTAACCAGCCCTCGCGTGCATCCTGTGCAACGGAGCGGAGCAACATGGCGGACCAGTGTGTACCCCCGTGAGCTACACACCAATGAATTCCCATATCTAATATTAGGAAAGCCATACAGGAAAGCTGTTGACTATTTTGAAATTAATTTGACTAGAAGCTGTTGCTGCTACAGCTTCTAGTCAAATTAATTTCAAAATATTCGACAGAGTAAGTTTTATATCATAAAGAATGTACTTTTGCAGGGATTTGTCGGTGAACGGGCTAATAGACACGCAATCTCTGAATGACCTCTAATTGTGATTTACGAATATGACCATGAATGGAACTGGTTATGAATCGTATATTATTTTCTAACATTTGTTGTCAGAACTTGTCATTTGTGTTTTTCCACCATCCAGCCATTAAAGCCATCTGCCTTTAAATGCTATTTTCTGTTAGGAGTAATTTCTCGCATACAATAGTATATTAAAAATGTTCGTGAACCATATATATATATATATACACCTGTGCAAAAGTTAAGCACCACCATATTTTTACGCACATGCGAGGGTATATTCATGTGCTATGAAGAAAGCAATAGCATAAACATTTATGTACCCATCCATCTTAGTGCAAGAGGTAATAATGCAACTAGAGGAATGCTGATTATGATGGTGGGGAAACACTGTATGTTTTTGTTTGAACTTGAAAACGAGGCCTGAATATGGTTACGTTGACACAACTGACAACTATTGCCCTACAGTTGACACACGTGGCTAGATTGTCATTAATGGTGTCTGAAAACGAAGTTTAACATCTGTGCACGAGTTTGAGACTGTCATTATTAATACCAGGTATATCCACCTTGTGCCTGGATGACGGCCTGGACACGACATCTCATGCTGGTCACCAACCGACTGATACGCCATTGTGGTATTCGTTGCCATTCAAGATGGAGTGCGTCTGTTAATTCCTGTAGGTTCTGCACAGGAGGATCCCTCCTTCTCACCATGTTTCCCAGAATGTCCCAGATATGCTCAATAGGGATGAACCTTGCTGGCCATGGTAGGGTTTCGATGGCATTCTGGCGGAGGTATTCATGCACAGCTCTAGCACGATGTGGTCGGGCGTTGTCATCCATGAATATAGGGTGGGTTCCAGGTGCATGATTTACAAAATGAGGGACCACAACTCTATCCAGTATGGAATCTTGATATCTTTGTCCATTTAGTGTTCCAGGTACAGTCAACAGATCCAGCTTACAATCAAATGAGATGCACCCCCATATCATAACGGAACCTCCACCAAATGGAACTTCTTCCATGATGTTACGTTGGTCGTACGCCGTGCGTCTGGACCTCCATACACGAGTTCGACCATCTGTGGCATGAAGCAGGAACCGACTTTCATCGGACCAGTGTACCCGTCTCCAGGATCTCATGTTCCAGTGTCTTCTTTCGTTGCACCACCTCAGACGCTCCTCTTTGTGGTGTGCAGTGAGAAGAGGACGTCTGACAGGTCTCCTAGCTTTCATGCCAGCAGCATACAGTCTCCTTTTGACGGTAGACATTGACACTCTATTGCGCGTTTCCCATTGCTGGCTGAGCACTCTGCTGTTGGTGAATGGAGATCTCCTAACAAGGCGTACTAGGGCTCGATCATCACGAGCAGTAGTCTTCTTCGGTCTTCCAGATCTAGGCCTGTCCTTCACCTCGTTAGTTTGCCCATGTTTTGCAATCAAACGACTGATTACAGTATGGTTAATGTTCAGCTGTCTGCCAATCTCTCTGCATGACATACCAGTGGTATGCATGCCTATGATTTGCCATTTCACACGATCACTTAACCTTCGTCTTGCCATAGCGGTTCACAATCAAGAGCTAATTCTCTCTGTACAAATAAACCACGGTCATGAACACAAAATTCCTAATCTTGTCGCCTAAATCTGTATGTAATGTTCTACACCTCAAACTGGACTTTTACATAACTGAACACGTGTGCTGTTTCCCGCCACGCACGGACATCAAGCGGCGTGAAGTCATGCATGCATGTGCATTTCGTACTTGGAATTATGTCAGCTAACGCGGGGACAAAAAGTATGGCAGCCTAGTTGTACCATCATGTTTCTACGTTCTATTGTTTTTGCTGGTGCTTAACTTTTGCACAGGTGTATATATATATATATATATATATATATATATATATATATATATATATATATATATATATATATAATATAGATTAATTAATTAATTAATTTCAGACACATGGAGATGCTGCACACGGACCATCCAAACAAGAAGGTTGTACTAGTCACATTCGAAAGCCACGTGGAAATACTTTCAAAGACAAAGACCAGAAGAGATATGCCAGATCTATCCTGTATGAGTATGGAGCGTCTGATTGAGATGGGTCAGAAGTGGGCTACAGACCTAAAGCTACAGACAATTGGGACACCTAAAGAATATAAGTGAGTGAATATATGCGTCAATATGGGTGTGTGATTTGCCACTCTAGTATCTGACGTCATAACCAATGGACCTTTCCATTTTTAGCTATGCCCCGCCCATCAATAGTTAAACTCCACCCACGCTTCGCACGTGTTGGGATGGATCGATCCCTGTACTACCTGAATTTCAATTTACATAAAACTATACAGGTAATACTTAAATTATTATTAATATCTTAAATTGTGTACTGTATTGCAATGAAATAAATCTTAACATAAATATGATGATTTCCGTAGTTGTGAAGTTGAATTAGGGAGACGTGTCTCTAATTCAATTTCACAACTTAGAAATTATATTAAAGGTGCATATTCATACTAGAATGCTTGAAAATAAAATGGTTAAAATTATGTTCTTTTATAGACTTAGATGAAATAAATCTTAACATATGATGATTTCTTTCCATATAAATTAATATAATTTTTAAGTTGCGAAATTGAAATGAGGCTCGTGCACCTATTTCAATTTCGCAACTTAAAAAATTATATTAATTTATAGGCCCCTATGTTAATATTTATTTCGTTTGATTACACATAGACACATATTTTAAGCCTAAAAAAAGAATACAATTTTAACAATTTTATTATCAAGCATTCTGGTGTGAATATGCACCTTTAATGCTAATTTTGTGAACAATTTTTAGCCATGTCACTAGAGGCAAGTATTAATGTTAGCTCAGCGTGGGGTGCTTCTTGTTGCTGTTCTTGTTCTAAAGACATTTTTTCAGTAACTCTCATTCTATTGATGCAGATCATCTGGGATCTCGAAGATGTATTTCAGTTTGGGGGGGGGGGGGGGGAGGTCAAAATCTAAAATTCAACAGCAATAGCTTTCAGCAACATTGTTTTTAAGATAACACTTGACCTCACAGCGTGCAGATTGAAAGATATATCAATCATGAGGGTACTGGACAAATGTGATCTTGCTAAAGTTGGTTTTCTGTTCATTTTCAGAGCGTTAACATCAGCGGTAAAATCTCTGGAAGTTCGTGGAGGGACGGCATTGGGCCCGGGTTTGGCTCTCAGTGCAGGACTTGTTTCAGCAATGGAAAGCATTGCAGAAATTGTTCTGTTCACAGACGGAGAGCCAAACGTAGGGGTTGGTTCAATTTCCCACGATTCTAACAATGGACAGTTTTACAAAGAGGTGAGGGTACTATTTCAAAGGTGCATATTCACACAAGAATGCGCTAAAATAAAATTATTTAAATTGTATACATTTAACTTAACCCTTTCGGGATGAAGCTGGCCAAAACCGACCTCTGCAGTGGCGTTGAGGAATGTCCATTTGCAGGTCAAGAGAAGAGTATTTTTGAAAATTTACCACTGGAATGGCTGGCTTGGAGCCAGCCACTCGTGGTAAATTTTCAAAAATACTCTTCTCTTTACCTGCAGATGCACATTCCTCACGAATAATACTCCTACTACTGAGGCCGGTTTTGACCGTCTTGACCAGTAAAGGGTTAATGAAGTTAATAGATGGTGGTCATTTCACTCCGTTGGTGTTAACGGGCACACACACACGAAAGCACGCACACACACACACACAGACAGACAGACAAGCACGCATGAACACACACATGGATGGATGGATGGATGGACGGCAACACAGACAGACGGACAGAGACAGACAGACAGACACACACCCTTCCCCGTACCGGGCAACAATAAAAATATATCGTTGTATTTTTCTCTTTACAGATTGGTCAGTATGCAAAGTCTCACAACACCCGTATCTCTTTGCTAGTGATAGAGGGCCAGTCCGTGGGACTACAGCACTTAAGTTTGTCCAGTTCCATCACTGGTGGCACTGTGAATATCTTACATCCTCTGGAGATTGTCAGGCAGATCAGAACGCTGGCACAAAATCAGTCCATTGCCACTGATGTATCGGTCAAGATCATCGCAGACTCGACCATGGTCTTTGATGAACCTGAATCTCGGGTAAATAAAGACACATATGCTGATAATGTAGGTTACTGAGCCAAAACCAGATCAATACAGGCCGGTATTGATTCAGTACGGGCCTAGTAGCCTGCATTACCGGCGTAATAGCTATAGTATATCCAATACATTTGACAGAAAAATAGCGAACAGCAATAGATATTTCCACCAACTATATACATATGTTGAATATTTTGAAAATAATTTGACTGGGCGCTGTTGCTGCCTTAGGCAGTCAAATTAGTTTCAAAATATTCATCAGCTTACATGTATATTTTTTTGGAAATTGAGATTCAGGGAGTTCAGGGTTCAATCGATCCCAACACGGATGCGTGGGCGGAGCTTAGCTAGGAATGGGTGGGTTATAGCTAACACTGGATTAAATCTGTGTATATTATTCTGACTTCGCGAGACTCTTGACTGGCCACATGTGCTTGCTTAAATTTCCCAATGTAATTTTAGATTGTATTTCTATATAAATCTATATTGTCTTTATTTATATTAATCTTATTCTGTTAGTTGTACAAGTTAACCTGAATTTTTTCACACAATCTTAAATTTTCTCATAGAAAATGTCCACATGCAGACCAAGAGAAGACATCTTTGAAAATTTACTACTTGGAATGACTGGCTCGGTTATCGAGCCAGTCATTCCAGTGGAAAATGTTCAAAAGTAATCTTCTCTTGGTCTGCAAATGGGCATTTCTCAACACCGTTACAGAAGCGGTTTTTGGCTTATATGAGTGTTAAAGAGTTAAACAGAATATGTACATTTATTATTTATTTCTTTTGAATTTAGGGAAAACATGTCTATACAAAAATGGTGGGAAATGCAAGTCTAGAAACTGACGTGACATTTAAGTTCAAACCAAAGAATACCGTTTCCACCAAGGATGTTTTGAAGTTTCAGGTAGAAAACATACCAGTAATTCTATATATCTCTACAGTAAAGATCAGAAATAACTCGACATGTTTCTAAAACAAAAACAGAAACATGATAGTTAGTACAATTTTGAACACGCTGTAAGAAATGGTGAATATTTTGAACATAAGACCTTTCCAAGTTTCTCCATCCATCATATGACCTCATAATCAACTACGTGACGTGTAAGATGACATCATAATCATGATGTCATGAATGACTCGATGTAGTCTGTCTTTAACGCTTAATAGTCTGACACATTGTACAAATCATGTCTTTACCATTTAATAAACATTCTGCTGAATATTTTGAAACTAATTTGACTGGATGCTGTTGCAACAGCGCCCAGTCATATTAGTTTCAAAATATTTAACAACTTGTATAGTTTTCTGGAAATTGATGGTCAGAGAGTTCAGAGATCGATTTATACGAAAACTGACGAGGTGTGGGTGGAGCTTACCTAGAGATGGGCGGGGCATAGCTAAAACTGGAAAGGTCCATTGGATGAGAAGACAATGCTGGCAATGTTATTTCTGACCATGCAATGTATGCACACTGGTCCAATCTGTTAGCCTTATTGGTCAAGTTCGACTCCTAACCATAGTCTTCTTCTTTTCGTTCGCTGATCATACCGCCAGTCCTGTAAGTGACTATCGACATGATCATATGCGTTAAGTGCGTGGATCCATGGTTTATTAGAGTGCGCCGTACGGCCTGTAACCTCCGTCTTCAGCACTCGAGGTTTCTGTCAGGGTTACCGCACCCTTACCGCCTTTAGTCGCCTCTTACGACACGCAGAGGATACGGAAGGTGTATTCTAAGCCCCACCTACAGGGCAACTAACCATAGTTAGTTATAGCTAACTACATTCCGAGTCGAACTTCAAATAGTTAACTAGCTACTCAACGTAAATTTCAAAATGGCGGACCCCGATCGCTTGCCACAAATAAATGCATATAAAAGCATAAATATATCACTAAATAACTTAGGTTTGATGAAATTATGCTTTCCCATTGTATGTCAATGTTCCCAAGACCCTATTCCTTCCCACTTTGTCATATGGACGGACGCTTTTTGACGTCTTAATGGACAAAAATAACCCATTTTCATAGGCCATCAAAACAGACAACAGTATGGGTTAATGGAGACTGGTACCTGGCTCCAACTTTTTCCCAATAGTAATTCAATGGGGAATCGGGAACCAACGAGCTATAGTTAACTATTCAGCTTTTGGCTTGGCATTGGCGACTCCGCATGTTCAGTAAACCAGCAAACTGACTATAGTTGCCAAGTCGAACTTGACCATTATCGTTGCAGTCGGTAAATACATCATAATGGTCATGTCTGGACATCAGGGTACGTGGTTGCTAGCTTGAACATTAACCCTTTCCCAGATGCATCCCCCCTATCTCATTTTCAAGGTAACCATACAGGAAAACTGCTGAATATAATTTTGAATTTAATTTGACTGGAAGCCATTCAAATTAATTTAAACAATATTCAACAGAATGAAGCGGTTCTGTATGGTATCTTGCTTATGAGGAAATTGACAAAGATAGTGAGTTTTTGCATTAAAAAGTCAATTGTCACCCAAAATATTCCCCCTATAAAGGCGAATCCTTCAAAAGACAGCGTATCATAGCCGAGCCATACACCAAGTTTCATAAAAATATCTGAAGCGCTTCTGTATGATATGCTGTTTACGCGGTACAGTGGACGGACAGATGTGCTGATTACAATAGGGCTTCCGCACCTTCTGGTGCAGGGGGGGGGGGGGGGGGGGGGAGGTGCTGGGGCCGTAATAAGTTTTATATAATAAAGAATATACATTTTCTTGGAATTATCAGTGAATGGGTTATGGAAACAAGAGGCCCAAGGGGCCTGTATCGCTCACCTGGAACATTGGCATTTCAACTAATCTTTATTGAGTTTTACATCAATCAGTGCCACTTCCAATGACTTTCAGTCAAATGGTTTAATTTTTTAAATATTGACAACAATCTCTCGACTGCTTTTTGCAATAGTGATTCTGAACAGTATTTAGGTGAAAATAGATGACATCACTGATAACAATAGAAATCGATGACATAGTCAACCTTGTAAGACACCACCCAAAGGGTGAATCAGAAGGCAGTCTCTTACAGCAGCTGGTTTCTTAACAAAGGTTCAAATGCATTGCTTAATTGGATTTAGCAAATGAAGAAGAGTCTCTAAAGGCAGGTGGTCTCTTAAACCTTTCACCCATAAATCCTGGAAAAAGTATATTCTTTATGATATAAAACTTATTTTATTGAATTTATTTTGAAATTAATTTTACTTGATGCCATTGTACCATAGGCAGCAATGACTTCCAGTCAAATTGATTTCAAAATATTCAATAGTTTTTCTGTATGGATGCCTTGAGAAT
This sequence comes from Chaetoderma sp. LZ-2023a, assembly GCA_034401795.1. Taxonomy (NCBI): domain Eukaryota; kingdom Metazoa; phylum Mollusca; class Caudofoveata; order Chaetodermatida; family Chaetodermatidae; genus Chaetoderma; species Chaetoderma sp. LZ-2023a. The sequence continues at coordinate 70,729,492 of CM067373.1, forward strand.
GCGAAATAGGGAATTCATTATTGAAAGGGTTAATACAGGTGGTCTTTGTAGCAGGTTTAACTGAGAGTATTCCAAACTATTCATTTAACACATGTACAGCTTGCTGAATGACCAAGTTAGAGATGGGGATGGGTATCCAGGTGAGCTGGAGTTTATTTAGAAAATAATTTGACTCATTGCTGCCTTAGGTACTAAAAACTTTCAATCAAATCCATTTCAAAATATTCAATAGTATAAATGTCAGAGCACATAATACATATCTTAAATATTTGTGCATGGAGGAAAAAACGTTAAACTGTTAATTGTTTTTATCTTGCTTGGTAATAAATTGTGTGTGGGGGGGGGGGGGGGGGGGCATGGTAAATCATTGCACGCTGTAAGAAACCTGTCTAATATTTCCCATATGAAAGTGGCACTATATTAGTAGTGCAAATAGTTAAGGGCTGATAACTCTGGTGTTTGAAGTTTTATCAGTTTCATTTTCGCAACAGCTCTTAATGTCGACATTAACATTCTGACCAAGTTTGGAGTTAATCCACCCAGAAATAACACCACATGCTGCCATTGCTGATGATGGATGGATGGACGGACAGACGGATGACAGACTGAGGGTCATCGCTATGCGTCGGATGGCTGACAAGCCAGTTGATCTAATAAAACCAATTTTGGCTTCAAAATCCATCAAAATAAAAAATACAATATGGCTGCCAAACACGCTACATTTTGATTGGTCCACGGCGGCCATGTTTTTTTACCTATCAACTTCCCATGAACAAACTTTAATGGCCCTTAGTCCACAACTATATTCCCCAAATTTAGTTCCGATTTGTTCAGCGGTTCTGCATAAGTTGTTTTTGCGAAATTTAGGTCATCCAAGATGGCTGCTGAGTCCCTTGGCCAATCAAGTTCCTTTGAACAAACTTCCTTCAGCTCTTGCCCTCTATGATATTTCATGAGTTTTGAATTGATCTACCAAGCCGTTTCGGAGAGTTTTAAAGGTTTCTAAAAATCGGTCAAAATCCAAGATGGCCACCGGCCAAATTGGCCGATTGACTTCCTTTGAACAAACTTGGATCTCTATGCCCTAAGGATGCTTCCTGCCAAATATAGTTGAATTTGGCCGTGGCTCTTGAGAAGTCGTTTAAAGATAAAGTTGATGGATGGACGGACGGATGATGGTCGCCATGGCATAAACTCACTTGGCCATTCTGGCCAGGTAAGCTAATAATGGAGGGATCTGAAAATCTCACTGAAGTAGTTGACAGATGCCATAATCAAATACTTATTATCCCTTATGAGCTGACGTCACAATGAAATGACATAAGTCCAACAAGAAAGCTGCAATGGGCCAACATTAATTGTCTCAATAGAGGATTCCAGTTTATCCATCAATCATATGACGTCATAATCAACTACATGATGTGTAGGATAACGTCTTAATCAATTGTAGCAAAGTTCGTCATGAACGCTTAATTGATGACAGGCTAAGCGTTGTTGTATGTCTTCACTATTTAATAAACATGCTGTTGAATATTTTGAAACTAATTTAACTGGGCGGCGTTGCTGCAATTGACAGCAACCCCACCCAGTCAAATTAGTTTCAAAATATTCCACAGCTTACCTGTATAATTAGCGTGAATTTGAGATTCTGGAAATTTAACGTTCAAATTATAAATCTATTCTAACACGCATAGAAAAGTGAGTGGACCGTATCTAAAATAGGTTGGGCATTGCTAGGAATGACTCCAGCTACTGACTAATAATACCTACCTGAACAAAAGATATGACTGATTTGCACTCTTATTGTACGCTACATTATTTACATTTTTTTCTGATATTTACAAAATATTTCTTGTTTTGTAGGCTCAGATTCGCTACACTTTGCCAGATGGCATGAAATGTTTGAGAATTCTAACATCGTGCATACCTGTGAGCACGAAGCGAGAGCACGCGGACAAGCATATCAATGTCCCTGTGCTGGCCCTGAATGCCACACACCGCGCCGCAACGATGGCGCAGAACAACCAACCATTAGCAGCAAAGGAGCATTTGTAAGTTGACATGTTAACAGGGTTAACAATCCTTAAAAAAATATTGCATTTTCAATGCCCTTGAATAGACCTTTCCCACATTAGCATATTTTTGGGAAAATATCTTCTCAGAATGCATGACTCTTACCACTTCTGGCTGGTAACGGCGTTAGCCGACGCGCAAACAGCGTTACTTTACTATTGGAATCAGATACAACGCACTTTAAGCAGTTTATATGAAGAACTAATTTCATAATATTATTGAAGTCATACATCATTGGAAAGCTAAGACAATTTGTATACGTTTCTGTATTCGTTTTTAGTTTTCTAAAATTTAATACGGTCGATTGTAATTTTAAAAACGGCCTTATTGTCCACTTGATTTAATGAATCTAGGTATAATGGTGTATTTTATATACGCAAATTACCCAGGGAGATTTATAAAAAAAAAAAAAAAAATGCATTAATGATTAGGCAATTGAATGCGCTTTCCAATGTTGTATGACTTAAATACTATAGTGATTTTAGTTTATCATAGGAGCAGTTTAAATTGTGGTGTATTTCAGTGCAATATTAACTCAATGTGGGTCAGCTGCTTGTTAGTGGCCATAACAGCCAGCAGTTTTGCTCTGAGTGTTCATTTAGGGGAATCCCGGTGTAACGACATCAATGTAGGAAAGGTGTATTGAGAGAAAATTTCCTTGAATAAGCCTTGAATTTGTCACTGTTCAACTTCCACCGCTATGGCAGACCAAGCGAAACAGTCATGTTAGCATAAGGCAGCAATGGCTTCCAATCTAAATATACGTCCAAAATATTCAACAAAACATTTCATACATCGTTTTCAAAATTGTACTGACACGTTTCTGTTGTCGTTTTGGAATCAGTATTTCTATGTTGTACTCTACATAATGCGTGCTTGAATCTTCATTAAAAATTAAACACTCCCCGGATAAGATAAGCTATCAGATGGCGAGCTAAAAGCGAGAGAAGAAATTATCATTAAATATTAATTAAATAATGTAAGCTATACTGATCATTTCATGAGCCAGTCATTAGTGCAAGAATAATCTAATCTGGGCATAAAAACTGATATTTTCTGACAGAAATAATACATTTTAGCAAAATTTGACAACAAAAACATTTCTAAGATATGGCCGCATTATAATAAATATGACATTGACCCGAGCCATAAAACTCATGCCATTATCCCTTTCATGCCAAATCCGGCCTGTGCAGTTGCGTTGACAAATGTCCATTTGAATGCCAAGAGAAGACTATTAAAAAAAATTATCGATTATCGAACCAGTCATTCCAGTGGTAAATTTTCAAAAAGTCTTGTATTGAGCTGCAAACGAATATTAAATAAGCAAATGATTTAAGTTTCTTGAACAAATTTAGTCCTTAAGGGGTTCAGTTCCATTTGTATTGTAAAATTTCTGTTACCTGCATCTACAGATTTGCGGTGGAACGCTTAATGAAGCGTGGAGAGCAGACATTAAAGAACAAGGAAGAGTTGTTTTCCTTCCATGCGGAAACTGCAGCCCTCCGAGAGCAGCTCAGTACAATGTTATGTTCGAACACGGTAAGCAGTCTAAAACGGAATCCAAATAGAGGCTTTGCCCAAAGATGAATACATTTTCCCAGGACTAAAATTAGCATTCAGCCTTAAGACATATTTCTATCATTTCCCAGTAATGGGAAGTGTGTGTGCATACGTGTGTGTGTGTGTGCATGTGCCCAGAACTGTATCTCCAAAACTACAAATCCGATTGTCACAAACATGAATTACCTTCTTTAGAACACATTTCAGCAGTAAATTAAGATTGTATTAGTGTTGAAGAATTTCCATTTTCAGGCCAAAAGAAGACTATCTTCTAAATTTACTGCTGTCTTGTAAAGAAAGAAATTCATGTTTGTGACAAGAGGATTCCAGTTTATCCATCAATCATATGATGTCATAACCAACTGTGACGTGTAGGCTGACATCATAATCAACTGCATAATAAATGATGTAGCTAAGTTCATCACGAACGTTTAATTGTCTGATTATGGCTGGCTTGGTCCTTAATTATCTGTCCGCTGCATTTCAGCAGACTTAATTTTCCATGGGGCTTAATTCCGGATATGTTTAATATTTTGAAAACAATTTGACTGGAAGTTGTTGGTGGCTAAGCCACCAACAAGTTTCAGTCAAATTGTTTTCAAAATAATCAGCATGGTTCAGAGTTTTAGCTCGACAGTTAAAGAGAATAAATACATCTGTATCCTATTATAAATTTCCAGGATAATTCTGCTGAATATGGGAGTGGAGGTCGCAATGCAGCCAGCGACGCTCAGGTGAAGGTGTTCCATAATGCGGTCAGTTCACATAAAGGACAGTACTTAACTGGACAAGACAAGAAGATTAGTCATCGACAAGCAAGCTCCGCTCTCAAGCAGCAATACTACGGATACAAGTATTCATAAAGATGGACAGGCGACGTAGAAGAGTGTGGTCCCCTGACCTACACCATAACAAAATTATAGGGGTGTGACAGAAGAACATACAATAATTTATTACACATCTGAGCAATTAGTCGGCGTCATTAAGCCTTTAATGGGAAAGTTTGATAAAGAATTCTAAATATTTCCTAATGAATCTTCATTTTCAGCGTAAGAGAATTTTGTTGGATATTTTGATAATATGACTGGAGGCCATTAAGCAGCAATGGCTTCCAGGCATATTAATTTTTAAAATATTCAACGGATTTCGTTTGTATTTCCTGAGATTGAGATACAGGGAATTTATTGGTGAAAGGGTTAATGTCCAAGCTCACCCTCGCATACTGCAATGATGACCGCTTACTGACCAACCAATCCCACCACCCACCCCCTATATCTCTCAATGACATAAACACTATATTATGACCCTAGTGGCTATGGAACTCTTAGCGCATAACTCAAATGTCACGGGATTCCTGCCAGTGTTTGTGCCTGAGCGAGGCACTTCACTTTGCTCTGTTCCAGTTCACTTATCTGTAAAATGGGTATCTGTGAGGGCAGTGTCTGCAATACTGAATGTTCAAAACTATTAATAGCCCATATAAATGAGCCTGACTATAAGCTCCGAAGGAGTCGAGAATGTGAAGGCGTGAAAAATAAGTAGGCCTTGGGGGTAATTTGGAAAGTTGGCTGAACACACAAGTGGAAGCAGACTTTCAAATATATATTTAGGTGTGTTTACATAGCACAATGTCTAAACAAGTTAAATTATGACGCTAAGTATGTATTATTTGTTTTTGTGTAGTTTGTATATGTACTCCACGTTTATGAATGCCCTTTGTAATATATTCTTAATCCTAAATTATATTGTAATTGTCTTTGTCTATGTACGGGGTCCATCAAATTATAAGCGATGCCTTCTATGGACTACCCATTGCAATTTGTAAATATTAACTATTTAATGAATAAAAGGACATTGAACGTGAAACTGTTACTTACAAATAAACTACATTCATTTAACTGTACACTCGCTTAACACTTGATCCATCAAGTTATCCAAGTATTCATGGCATTACCATATATTAGCATTGAAGGGGAATCGAACCCACAACCAGTGAAACGTCTAGCATCATAGCCCACAAACGCTTCCACCTGACCAACGCCGCAAGTCTTTGTTGGTGTAGAGTGACATGACATCCATGTTGTGGAATGGCGCCAAAGTTTTCTAGTTTATTAATGAAATCAGTGGTGTCGCGGATGTACGATTTAACTTTGGTTAAGTTGAATTTAATGTGCTCATCCACGAAGCTGCTGATATGTTCAGTAGGACTGTTGTTACCACTGATGATCGGCCTATCAGGTGTTATTAGGCCATCCTGTTTTTAATGAAATTTAGGGCATAGATAAAACCTAGCCGTGCGTGAGTTATCTATCCTGAGGCTGTTTGCTATGTCCGTTGTTATCTCACCACTGAGACTCATGTCCGTGATGGCAGTTTCTACCTTCTCTGCATGTTACGTGGTGAGATCTGTGGTTTCTTTGGCGTAGTAGTTGGTGTCACTGAGTTGTCTAATGGCTTCTTGTTTGTAGGATTCTCTGTCCTGGATAACTGTTGCCTGGCTCTTATCAGCCTTTTTGATCATTATTGTTTTGTCCTTTTTGAGCTGATTGATAATCTTCCTTTGTGATTTGGAAAGATTGCCATCGTTGTATCGGCGGTGTGCTTTCTTACTGACGTCATGTTTGACGGACCTTATAAATGCATCTAGAGTTGCGTCATTACCTGGCTTAGGTGTCCAGGTACTCGCTGGTTTGAACTCCAGTGATAGCTTATCCGTGAAACCATAACTTTGGTTAATGTTTTGGATTGTGTTTGTTTCCCGTGTGGATTCATTTTCATTTCCCCAGTAACTGGGTGGGAATTGAAAATGTAGTTTCAACCTTAGTCTTCTAAAGAATCTGTTTAGATCTTTATGAAGTTGGCCCAACTCAGACTCAGTGACTCAGTAAATCTAGGACAGTCTGTTTCTTTAGTAATGGGTTTGGATGAGAGGTTAACAACAAATGGATTTTGTTGCCTGGAAAATGTATTCCTGTAGTTTAAAGACATTGTAATTACAGCAGTTGTAGGCAGTGCCTTCATATGTGATTCAGTTAACAGAGTTTATGCTAGAAGTTTGAATAGCTGGAACACTTGTGCATGTGTATCCCCTTTGAATGGGTGATTGTTCTGTCTGCCCTGGACGGGTCTTCTGAACTGAGAGCGTTTCTGGCCTGTCTCTCGGTTCCTGTTCTGGCCTGGTCTTGGCGACTGTCTGCGGGTGTCTCTCTTTACCTTGCCCGTGTTCGCTTGGGTGGACTGGTTGACCTTTCTCGTGTCTTCAGGATGGTGGCCCTCACTGCCTTCTGTGCTTCTATAAAAACTTCTTCATTTTCTGCCGCCGCCTTGAAACCCGCTTTCTGGCATCTAGTTTGTTCTGACAAGCGGTCAGCTCTGGTTCTAAGTAGTGTGTGTAGGTCTGCTGTTAGTTGTAGACTGTGTTTGGTTAGAATGTCCTGCCATTGTTTCACAAGCTCATTGTCATCAGAAGGTGGCATGTATGTGACTGAAACCATCAAATTGGCTGGAGATTTGTTGATAGAAATAGAGGCTTCTAGTTTGTTTAGTTGCAATAGGGTGCGTGCAAGTTTGCATGCACTGTTGCCCCACTGGCGGTAGGCCTGCACATGTTCCTCAGGGATGCAAGGTTTCTTCCGGGGGTTCTCATCTGTGCGGCGGTTGCTGTCTTCGGCTGGATCCTGGTCCATTCGTAAGCAAACTCTGCAAATTCCTTCCTACATCGTCAATAAGTGTTATTGAAAAGGTTAACGATTGTTTCCGTTGCCACCAGAGGATAACCAACAGATGACTTAATTTCAAGCTTAAACAGAGCTATGTAACAGAATCACTCGGACCTCCTACCAAAAACACAAAAACCAAAATACCATGTATCAGACTCATCAGCACACCAAACTTGCCCAGAGTCATCAAACAACACTGGCCAATTCTACAGACCAGCCCAAAATGCCGGGCCACGTTTACAGAAGCACCAATATTCGGCCAGACACAATCCGTCTTTTAAAGACACACTAGTCACTGCCAAATTTAAAGACCCCCCCCCCATATACCCTATACATCCATGCACTAAAAACAACTGCTCCTTCTGTCCCAAAATGGACAGAATACATAGCTACAAAAGCTCACACACTGGGCTTAGATATTACATCAAAACCAAACTACAAGTCATTTATTTACTAGCCTGCAAAAAATGTACTAAACAATATGTTGGTGAAACAAAACGAGTTTCAAGTACGCATTAAGGAGCACCTAAGGGATATAAAAAACAACAAAAACAAACCTGTTGCCCAACATTTTAATCTTCCCAACCATGAGACCACAGATGTCAAATACAGAATTATTGAACCACTTTCTGCAAGGACCGTGAACAATTTTGGATCCATCAACTACACTGTATGGATCCTATAGGCATCAATCGCGCTGATTGGTAATCACATTCTACCTCTGGTAGTAAAACTATTAATTGATTACTCAGTTACCAGGACTCCCTACCCTTGGTCACGCTTATGATGCCATAACATGACATCACACCTACACTACATCACAAGCACGTATGACGTTGCACTACACCAACGTCCAGCTCACTTGACTCAAATTAGTCATTTTTAAGCTATGGACAGATTCGTCTGTCCACTGTGCCAATCATCTTTCGCACATAGAACGTCACGCCGACGACATATCAGAATAATCCATGATTAGCCCTTCTGGCTCTGCGAGATTTGCAACCACCATTTCAGTCGCACCGAAGATCTAGGAGACACTGGACCCCTACACGGCATCATTCCAACTGTGGCAGAAGCAATCATTGCTTTTAATAACGCAGATAGAGTGATCACAGCGGCCAGTGTCGAAGAAGTATCTGCCAGAACACCACCCCGTTCTCCTACCATACACCACTGCAGAGAAAACACACCCCTGGAAGCAGCAGCATACGGACATCACGACATCCAGCCAATAGTCATTGGTGAACTAAAAAAAACACCTAATTTCTCCTCACCTCTATCCAGCTGCACAGAGCCCGAATTCAGAAATTGGCAGTGAAGCCATCCCACCACAAGTGTTCTCAGGGGCCAACTGCCCCAATAGCGGACTTTCCGGTCCTACACCCGAAGAGGACTACCAGCTGGATTCTACTAGAATCATCCCTAGAGGATCCATTCGTCTCCTTCTCCCTGGATGAGGAAGAGGAGGAACTAAGCGAAGCTAATCTCTTGAGAGAACTGAATGATTTGGACTAAATAAGGTAAGAACAGAAATTATTCCCACCACCTTTAAAATGCACACATCTGATCTAAATTAGATCAAAAATATAAAACAACTATGTTTTAAAATATTTCCTCTGATGAGTATAGCCAAACTTGGCACGAAACACTAAGAGTCTGGATCTCACTGGAATAAATACCAAACTTGGTATTGAATGCCATATCACATCCCTCTATACTTTCCCACCTCACCATGTTGACCGTTTGTCCTAAAAAAAGTGACAAGAACTTTAATTATACACCAAAAATCCCAGTGTGGCTACCCATCTCCGGCTACACACACAGCACAGCCAAAACCTTGACGGCTACAACTAACAGCAAACTGGCTACACAAACCAAGTTCCCATCTCTTCCTGGCTACCCCAGCCAGCGCCACCGGCTACACCTGGCCCAAATCCGGCTACAGAATCACAGATTCCAGCTACCAATGACGACCCCAGCTACAGAATTACTGTAATTCAGCTACAAATTGTCTAATCCGGCTACAAAATCAATTCTGGTCACACACCCACGTGTAGCCGCATCTGGAAAAGAATAAAAGGAAGGCCCAAACTGTGTTTTGGCATCCAGATTCAAACTGACACCACAGTTCGCGTCAGGAACAATAAGCAGAATCAAGCTTTCTGAAGAATTCCTTTACTTGTATATTTACCTTGAGATTTAAATTCTGGGCATTCAGGTTTCAAATTGATTCTCACATGCATAAAAAGTGGGCGAAGCTTATCTAGGATTGGCCGGGCATAGCTAGAAATGGCTCTCTTTTCTGAATGCCATTGTGATTTTGTGCTGGTATTTAAATTTCCCACAGGCTTCTTGCACAAATGAAGAGTAAATCAATCCATATTGATTATTCTCAACAGATCCTACAAATCATAGCAGACTTATATTGCACAAAAATGGGTTTTTCAAGATCATTGCCAGCGGTTGACAGCCGTATGCCATGTTATTGTCAACTTCTATAGGTTTCTTTTGAACGCCTAATGTGGTATATCTATACAATATATGAACCTTGCATAACTATCATCCGGAGAAGTCTCTCCTGCCTGCCCGGATGGACAGAACTATCACAATACATATAATAGCAAAGCAATAGAGGAATCTATTTCTAGCTACGCTCCGCCCATTTCTAGCTAAGCCTCGCCCATTTCCAGCTAAGCCTCGCCCATTTCTAGCTAAGCTTCGTCCATTTCTAGCTATGCCCCACCCATTTCTAGCTAAGCTTCACCCACTTTGTACACACATTTTAATAAATTTTAACATTTTTACACCAGAATTCACAATTTTAAGGTAACTATACAAGCATGGCATTTCATATTTTTAAACTAATTTCACTGCTAGTTGGTGTTGCCAGCTATGGTACCGGGAACTCTGTCAAATTATTTCAAAATATTCAACAAAATGCTTATTAAATTGTAAATTCACCAAAGACATACAATTCAGATGATTACTGTCAGATTAGTCACTTTCATGACGGACCTACGTCATTTGATTGTTACATCAGCTAACAAATGACATATGTTGATTATAAAGTCAAATATTTGAGTGACAGACCAGATCCCTCTATTTTGTACTGGGTATAAAATAGCGCTGTAGCAATGTTTTGCCATGATACGATATGTTGCGATACACTGGTCACGATACAATACCTGATACGATACATTATGTTTTTCACTAAGTTTCATCTGAACCTGTCCATTTTATGCCACTTTCAGTGCTCATAAACAAATAATAATCATATTCAGATAAAACTTAGTGAAAATGATGCACTTGTGCCTAACTTTAACTATAATTTACCCGATTCTCCTCTATCATGTGTGTATCGATACGCCAGGTAATGGTATGCGTATCGTGATTTACCGATACATCCCTAGTATAAAATCACTAATAACACCATGATGAGAAACATTAAATTTTCATTTTTTTCCCAGTTTATTTGCAAAAAATTGATAGATTTCTCATTTCCATGCCAGTATAAAAATATTGAAATCTATGAAAAAATTGATTCTATCACAGTAGCTGCATTTATGAACATTTTGTGCATCTATTTAAATCCTTGTATATTTATAAACATACTTAACAGTTAAACCCTTTAATTGAGAAATTTGATCAAGAAAAGCTAAATATGTGCTTATTGATTGTCCATTTGCAGGCCAAGAGAACTCTTTTTGAAAATTTACCACTGGAATGACTGGCTCGGTTATCATTAAGTTGAGCTAAATGCAAAATGTTAATATTGAAAAAGCAAAGGCTTTACCAATGTCACGGTGACATTGACCTTTTCACCCCAATTTCATCATTTGATGCCCTCTCATTATAAGGAAGCATGTATCCAAGTTTGGGTCCAGTATGATTAACCAAAGTTGCGATATGAATTGCTAAGTTGAGCCAAACGGAAAATGTTAATGTTAAAAAAAACAAGAGGCCCAAGGGGCCTGTATCGCTCACCTGGACCATAGACATTTCAACTAGAATGATCATTAACAATAAGAAGAACTCTAATGAGTTGAGCAGACTTGAAACAATAAAGCAGAGACCATGTTTCTTTATGTATCAACTTCTCTTGAACAAAATTTAATGGCCCTTAGTCATCAATATCATATCTCCCAAATTTCGGTCCAATCCATTCAGTGGCTCTGGAGACGAAGTTGCTTTCATCAAAACCAGGCCATCGATGATGGCTGCCCAACCATTTGGCAAATCAAGTTCCCTTGAACAAACTTGGTTCAGCTTGTGCCCTAAATAATATTTTATATGAGTTATGAATTGATCCCTAAAATGGTTTCAGAGAACAAGACATTTCTAAAAATCGGCCGAAATCCAAGATGGCCACCGGTCCAATTGGCTGATCAGCTCCATTTGAACAAATTTGAATCCCTATGCCCTAAGGATGCTTCCTGCCAAATATTATTGAAATCAGCCAAGTAGTTCTCGAGAAGACATTTTAAATTTCCCATTGCTTTAGTATGGGCGCCTTTGGCGGGAAAATTATCCAAGATGGCCACCAAACTGTTTATCCGACAGTTTTGAAAATGGCAAATTTCAGCGCAGAATACCCCCAAAACATATATAGAACCAATTTCGGCCTCAAAATCCATCAAATAAAAAAATCCAATATGGCCACCAAACACGCTACATTTTCATTGGCCCACGGTGGCCATGTTTTTTGACAGATCAGCTTCCCTTGAACAAACTTTAATAAATTTCGGCCCCATCCCTTCAGCGGTTCTGGAGAAGTCGTTTTCGGGAAAACTAGGTCATCCAAGATGGCCACCGAAACATTTGGTCAATCAAGTCTTCTTGAACAAACTTGGATTACCTCTCCCTATATGATGTTTCATGAGTTCTGAATCAATTCCCTAAGAGGTTTCAGAGAAGATTTTTTTTAATGTTTCCTAAAATCGGCCGAAATCCAAGATGTCCACCGTCCAAATTGGCCAATCGGCTTCATTTGAACAAACTTGGATCCCTATGCCCTAAGGATACTTCCTACCAAATATAATTGAAATCGGCCCAGTGGTTCTTGAGAAGTCGTTTAAAGGAAAAGTTGATGGACGATGGACACACGACGGACGGTCGCCACGCCCTGAAAGGCCAAGTGAGCTAACAAGGTTTTTTACCAACGTTAGTGACATTTCACCTTTTTACCCCGAGCTCATTGTGTGATGCCGCGTTATTATAAGGAAGCATGTGTCCACGTTTGGGTCCAGTATGAATAGCTAAACCCGAGATATAAACAGAAAAGTTGAGCTAGACAGAAAATGTTAAAATTGAAAAAAAAAAAGGTCTTTACAAAGGCGACCTTGACATTTTGACTACAAGGTCAGTGTGACGGGCCGTGTCATTATACGGAAGCATAGTTTGGATGCCCAAGTTTGGATCCAGTATGATTAACCAAAATCTGAGATATAAACAGAAAAGCTGAGCTAAACGGAAATTGGACGAATGACGCCGCCGTCGGACGACGCGTATCGCAATAGCTCGTTTTACTTCGTAAAGTCGAGCTAAAAATGATTTTTTGATTTACATGCAATTAAAGCATTTGAAGCAGATAATGCTTATATGCCATTGTACAGACAACCTGCGTGTCCCTGCATGCATGTTATTATGATGGGACTAAGCAGGAGAGCTAATCAAAGTCTGATATTTCCAACACTAGATATTTACATTTAAGGGTTATAGGATTAATGCCAGAATGCCCTACCGTCCCAATAGGACAAAAGCCATCATGATTTCAAAATAATCAACATTTTAAACTTGTAATGTTCAAATTGTGACAAAAAAATTTAAATTTTCTCAGAAAATGTTCAGTTGGAAATAGAAATTTAGATTATTTCTGAAAATGTACGACTAATGATTGGTTCAGATATCGAGATAGTCATTACAGAGGTAACATTTCAAAAATAGTCTTCTCTTCATCTGCAAATGAATATGTGTGTCAGAAGCCGTTTATTAGGTCAGCTTGACCAATGACCATTAACACTTTCACCAACAAAGCCCTGAAAAGGTATATTCTTTACAACATAAAACGTATTCTGTTGAATATTTTGAAATTAATTTGACTGGAAGCCAGTCAATCCAGTGAATCTTCCCTTGATCTGGAAATGGACATATTCATTGAGAAAATTTTTATTTTCCTGAATAAAAGGGTTAAAAGATTTGTGTGTCATTTGTAGACCAAGACTATTTTTGAGAATTTTCATTCATTCCAGTGGTAAATTTTCAAAAATAATCTCTTGGTATGCAAATGGACATTTCCCAAGACCAGTGCAGAAGCACTTTTTGGCTGGCTAGAGTGAAAAAATGGTTAACCCTTTAACACTCATATCAGCCAAAAACAGCTTCTGCAGTGGTTTTGAGAAATGTCCATTTGCAGACCAAGACTTTTTGAAAATTTAACACTGGAATGACTGGCTCAATAACCGAGCAAGCCATTCCAGTGGTAAATTTTCAACAAGAATTCCGTGGAATTTAATGTGTCACCTGTCTCCTGTTTGTCCCAGTGGCACTGACCTTTGACCTTGTGACCTCCGTGTTATTATGATGCTGCAACCATGTATTAGCTTAGTTCCAATAAGATTACCGTAAAAATTTGAGTAAAGGACGCAGTTTTTTTGGTCAAAATACATCTACTAGAAAGGGGGGTGCATCCTATAATCGAGAACATTCCTTCCGCACATTTTTGGGTCGAAGTTTTTCTTAAAAATTCACAGATTATACCACGGAAATTGAACTAAATGTTACCCTAGACAATTCACGCCGCCTGACGACTATGTTTAATGTATACTAAAAAAACACCAAGCGGAAGTGAAATTATTAAATTGGGGCGCCTAAATATTGCTTATTCTTTAATACATATCACTTATTACATCAAAATTAATCCAGTATTTGACATAAAATGGCGTCGAGAAAAGATACGTGTATAAATCACGTGATTCGCCTCCAATCGCAAAAGATCTTTATTCTAATTAGAGCGAGTACTCGGATATAAATATTCTGGACTCGGAACTCGGAAATTGCTATATATTATCATTGCGCGATAGGAACTGAATGTTCCCGTACCTGTTTGATAACCAACTCCCGTTAGCGCATAAGATTACACAGCGCCTCCAATCACAAAAGAGCCAGATAACCAACTCCTGTTAGCGCATAAGATCACACAGCGCCTCCAAACGCAAAAGAGCCATTACAATCTGTTTCTATCACGCGATTTGTATGTTTTCAAGGAGACATTTTATGCCAAAATTAGATTGATTTTGATGTAATTAACAATCTTTATTGAAGATACACGATATTTTAGGCGGTCCTATTTAATAATTTCTCTTCCACCATGATAATTTTAATCATGCATTAAACAAAGCGCCGAGTGATGGTTATTTTTTATCCCAATTTTCGATTTTTTAAAGGTAAGTTTTTTCTAAATTTAACAGTGTCTTATACTTGATTATAAGTTTTTTGGGCGGATTTTGGTCAAATTTGAGACAGCGTCCTATATTCGAGGGCGGCCTTTAGTCGAGAAATTACGGTAACCGATCCTGAAATATAAATGATTTACTGAATGGAAAAACTCAAGGTTAAAAAAGCAGAGGTTAAATAGCAATATTAGAATGGTCTTGACCTTTGACCTGGTGACCTCCATGTCACCATACTCTATCCTCTTGGCATAAGCAACCATGTACCCAACTTGTGTTCCATTAGGGTTAAGCAATCCCAAAATATAACACGATAAGAGTTGCTACGCCTAAAAACTTAACATTGAAGTTTTGTAGAGGTTAGAATGACCTTGACCTTCGACATTGTAACTTCAGTATCATCATGCTGATTCCTAACATTATAGGTAACCATGTATCCAAGTTTCATTGCAATAGACTTAACCAATCCTGAAACATAAGCTGAGAAGTTTTACTAAACGCAAAAACGTAATGTTGAAAAATCAGAGTTCTGTATAACGGCCTTGACCTTTGACCTTGTCATCATCAAGCTGCTTCCTATCATTATAGGTAACCATGTATCCAAGTTTACTTGAAATAGACTTAACCAGTCCTGAAATATAAGCTGAAAGGTTTGTGACCTTGACCGTGTGACCCCAACGTCATCATACTGTTTCCTAACATTATAGGTAACCATGTATCCAAGTTTAGTTGCAATAGGCTTAAACAATCCTGAAATATAAGCTGAGAAGTTTTGCTAAACGCAGAGCATTAAGGTTGATGCCGTCGACAGCGTCGGAAAAGTGATACCTATATCTCGCTTTATGCTTCGCAGGCATCACAAAAATAGTCTTCTCTTGATCTGCAATTCGACATTTTTTATGAGAAAATTTAAATTTAATAAAATCATTTTGAGGGTTAAAGGGTTAATCATTAGCAATATTGACCTATGTGGAATGTTTTTCTTTATCTACGTGGAGTTCTTCCAGTTTACGCCTGAGTTCTGCATGCGGTTCCGTCACCACATACAACCAGTCTATCAGCTCAGTGATGTGTCTATCCTCTGTGTTGTCGTGCTCGGTATGGGCGGCGCTGTGCACACTCAACACATTTACCATGCAGTATAGTAGCTCTACATTGTCTGTCTGGAAGCAAATTAGAATAAGATCAATTAGACCCTTGCCATCCCATTTTTGTCACATTGTAAAGTTTTCAGATTTTCCTTCTTTTTTTTTTCGATCATGCCAAAAGTTGTAAAATACTAGCACCATTTCCTGTGCTAAAATTTGAGCCAAACTGGACCAGCAGTTTCTGAGCCACACACGCACGCATGCACACACACACACATCGCAATACCTTCGCCCCCTTACGAGGCAACGGTAATAAAACACATTATAGTTGAATGGATGAATCCAGTTATAGCTCTGCCCCACCCATCTTTACCTAAGCTCTGCTCATGTTTTGCCCATGTTGGGATCGATCAAACCCTGAACTCATTGAATCTCAATTTCCAGAAAACTATACAGTTAAGCTGTTGAATATTTGAAACTAATTTGACTGGGTTCCAACAGCACCCACAGCCGCCCAGCCAAATTAGTTTCAACATATTCAACAGTTTATTAAATAGTAAAGCATTACAACGTGAAGGACTATAAACAAAATCACGGATTTCTTTTTTCACGAGAGAGTTGATACTTACCTCCCTAATACTCTTTGATATTGCCAAATATCGACTTTCACTCAATAAACACTCGGATTCAAAAAGTTAGGTGCCCCTACTGGGCAGGTAGTCAGATGTCAGTCTGGCAGATGCCAGCCCCAACCTCGCGCATGCGGAGACTAGTACTTCCTCTGACTAAATTTATTGGCTGACACTATGCAACTTTAAGAAAGCCTGAAGACCGAGCCTCTGTGGGGCGGATAGGCCGGGTCCATATTAGGGAGGTAAGTATCAACTCTCGTGAAAAAAGAAATCCGTGATTTAGTTTATTTCACTTCAAGAGTATACTTACCTCCCTAATACTCTTTGATATTGCCAGAATTCGTCAGAGAATTCGGCGGGAGGGAGGCGAGGTCAAAAGACCAGCTCTTCCCTATGCGCTTTTCTGCATTTAAGGCACTTGAAATTGTGTGAAAACACAACCAGGGATAGATTTGAACATCGGCTAACACAACCGATGGCTGAGAGATGACCATATGTCATATGCGCTCACACACACCCCCCCCCCCCACCTCTTCTTGGGAGGAAGACTGAATGACCTCAATGACTCCTTGGTCTTAGATTGCCCATGCCTTTAATTAAAGTATTTAATGTACTTACTTCATCACTTCCCCTATTAGCCAAGCAATGGATAACTGTCATTAAAGCCGACATAGCCAGCAATAGAGTTAGGCTTGAGGCTATAGGCATCATACAGGTGACAGAGGAAATCGGCTACTACCTGAATAGATGAATCCATTGGACTAGTACATCTTTTTGAGCACCATTCTGCAAATCTGTTGATTTTATAATTATATGCTCTGGAGGTTGACCCCCTTCTGGCTTTTGCAATGAACATGGCTGCTTGCTCAGAAAAGCCCTCTTTAATTCTAGATTCCTCGACAACATCCACGCAGTCAATTGGAACATTGACGGATTGTTGTGAAGGGCCTTGCCCTGGAAGATAATATTGTCCATTAGAGGCAGAGGAACCGGATTGCAGACCAGAAGGTCCAGCAGATCCGTATACCATGATCGGCGTGGCCAATTTGGGGCTATCAGAAGCACTTGGCACTCCTGTCTGATTTTCTGAAGAATTTTTGGAATCAGAATTGCTGGAGGGAATGCGTATGCGTACATTCCCACCCAGCTGATAGCTAACGCATCTGTTGCGATAGCGCACAGATCTGGAATCGGAGAGACGTACGTCGTCATCTTCGCATTCTTCTTCGTTGCGAATAAATCTATATTGGGTTTCCCCCAGTGGTTGAACAGATGATCCGCCACACATTGATTTAGTTGCCATTCCGTAGGTAAAACACTCAGCCTTCGGCTCAATGAGTCTGCTAGCAGATTTAACCTTCCCGGAATATGAACTGCTTTCAAGGTAATCTTGTGATTCAAGCACCAGCAAAGCAGCTTCCATGTCATCATACAGAGACTGGGCGACTTCATTCTGCCCTGGCGGTTTATGTAAGTCACTACCGTTGAGTTGTCTGATCGAACTAGAACACTCTTGCCCTGAACTTCTCTAAAAATGTTCCAGGCTCAGGACTACTGCTCGTAATTCCAGTAGATTTATATGTTCTTGTGACTGATCCAGATTCCAAAGCCCTGATGTTGTGGATTCTTCCAGGCAAACTCCCCATTCCTCCATCGATGCATCTGTATACATCGTTAACTGAGGGTGAGGAGGGGTTAGCATCACCCCTGCCAGGAGATTCTCTGTCTTCAACCACCATTGCAGGTGGTCAATTAGATGCTCCGGCGCTGACACATTTGAGTCCAGTGAACCTGTACTCTGGGTCCATTGAGTCATGAGAAATAACTGGATCGGCCGCCTGCGTAAGGCTGCCTGAGGAATGACTGGTTCCGGAGAAACCATCAACCCCAGCATTCTCAGGTAAACCCGTGCCAGGACATGACGACTGTTGCACACTGACTGTATTAATGAGATGAGTACTTGTACCCTCTCCTGAGTAGGATAAACATATCCTATCTCCAGATCGAAGAACATTCCAGGTAAACAAACTTCTGGAATGGAGTCAGCTCTGATTTTTGAAAATTGATTATCCATCCCAAGTCTGTGAGAGTTTTCAAAACTATCTCCAAATTTGCTGATAAACTTTCCTGATTTTGTGCTTTTAACAGCCAGTCGTCTATTCACATGTGGACTGCTATGCTTCTCCTGCGGAGGTATGCTGTTATCGCAAGAACCACTTTGGTGAAGACCTGAGGAGCCGTAGAAATTCCGAAGGGTAAAATCCTGAATTCCCACTGTCTGCCCTGGAATGCGAACCTCAGGAACCGACGAAAACTCCTCGCTATTGGAATGTGGAAATAAGCATCCTTCAAATCTATTGAAGCCATCCACATTCCCTTCTCCAACCCTGCCAACACCGATTTCACTGTCTCCATTATGAAACTGGGTGTGTCTATGAACTTATTCAATGGCTTGAGGTTGAGAATTGGTCTCCACCCTCAAGTGCTCTTCGTTACTAGGAACACGGTTGAATTTATTTCCTCCTCTATACACAACCGTTGATCTGGATCTCTTGGAATTTGAGTCCAGACTGGCACCAGAGACAGTCGAGATGGTGAGTCTGATATCCAGTCGGGATGATATCCGACTGAAAGCCATCGCAAGACTTAACGGTCCTGCATCAACCGTCCCCACTCTTGCATGTTATTGGCCAATCGGCCTCCTACTGGTCCACCTAGGGAGAGAGGTGGACATAAGAAGCGCAAGAGTGGCACTGTCTCTTGGTGCAGATGCACTGGAGTGGCTCTTATTGTGGTAACCGACCCTTCAGGTACGATTACCACGACCAGATCCTCGCGCGCCACGGGCCGCACCGCGCGCGGCCGTGGCCAGTGCTGCGCTGGTGGCTGGCCTCTGACATCGCCACCTCGAGCCTGTAGGGGATGATACACAGGGGGAGCTGCGCGAACGCGTTCTCTGCGGAGCACTTCAAATTGCTCGCGCAACGCCCTCTGGTTATTGACCAGGGTAACGGTCTCTTGGAGGTGCTTACATCTCTCACCTCCATAGAGACCAGGACCTGTCATAGGCGTACGCAGCAGCCTATTATACAGGTCCTGGGGCGGGCACAAGTTGTCAAGTGCAAACGTGCGCCTCGCCCGGACACTCCTGGTCACCGACCGGGTTAAACAGTCCAGAGCCAAGTTAATTCCATCTTGGATGGCTCTCTGGACAGTCACCGGACTAGGCTGGGGCAATGTGGATGCTGTTACTACCCCCTGTAAGAGCTGGGAGATGTGCGAGAGCACTGAGATAGACGCCCTCGAACTCTCCTCTGCATCGCGCAATGCAGTGTTTGTCGAACGCAAAGCACTCGAGCACAGCGCTCCCGTGTCAGACCGGGAACCTGGCCGCGTATCCTCGCCTAGCGCAGCGCGATCATCCGCACTTGGCTTAGGCACCACACCATACAATTTATATTGATCGGGTACGATGCGGCATCGCTTTGCCACCTCGCGAGGGGCCTTCGCGAGACATCCATGCGCCTTGATGGACGTTTCCGCCGCTGTGAACATATCAACAATATGTTCAGCCAGCGGCACAGATGGCATAGTGGTAACAGTCGGCTTACCTGCCAACCACGGGCGCTGGTCCCGCTGGCTGGCCGACTGATCCACAGCAAGACCTCGCCTGACGTTGATTAGCCACTGACAAGCGTCAGACCAGTCTTCCTCTGTGGCTACCTGCGAATGCTCTACAAGACGAGGGCCTTCGTCATCCTCCTCAGCAATCGCAGGCGTGTGTGTGGCTGGAGGAACTGATACTCCTGGCAAGCCAGAGAAAGCATGCAGGCCTGAAAGAACAGGCATGCTAAACTGACTGACTTGACCAGGAGCAGGCGCCATGGTATTGCGTGGGGAAAATTTCGCCACACCACAGCCCTGGCCAGCACCAACTACACCATCGGCAAGCCGAGGTATGCGGCAATACTGGCCATCAGATCCAGCCCGGGCTACCTTCTGCGCCATGAACGCTATTCCTGCGTGAGTAGTTCCATGGACAATGTCGCCCGTATTCCCCGCGAGGGGTGCACGTACGTCAATGTTCATGGCCACAGAGCCAGAAGGAGAACCCAGCAGATAATCCTCTTCTTCCTGGTCAGAAAGATTAGACTCCAGGTCAGCGAAGAATGCTAACCCTGACTGGCCAGGAAAGGTACCATAGGAGGAAGTGGTACCTACAGGGTGCGGATATTCCGGGCCTGATAAGCAGGCACCAGCGACACCTGTCCACAAACAAGCGGCGTGGCAAGCCTGCTGTCAGTGTCCTCATAGTGGACTACACCCTCTAATAGGGCCACCTCTGAATCACGGACGAAAACTGGTAGGTCCCTACGTAGCACTGAAACAACTCTGGGACCCAATCTTTAATTGTCCTCTTCATCTCTCCTATCATCTCAATACGGAAGGCCTCCATATCCATAGTGGACGAGGCCTTCCTCTTCCCCTTCTTACCAGAACCTTCCTTCTTCAACCTCCTCTCCTCCTCGAGAGCCTTTTCTTTGGTCTGTAAAGATAGAAATTCAGACATTAGCTCTCCCCCCCCATACACTTTTTACAGATCTCGCAATTAAGCAATGGCCCACATGGGCTGCACTGGAAACATAAGTGGGGGCGAATCTATCCTTCAAAAACCTTTCACAAGGATAACCAGGTTTCTGAAACAAGCCAGAAGACGAAGACAATGAGTATTTTAGTTAATTGAATTAGTAACTCAGAACCAAAATAAAAAGGAGGGGGGGGGGGGGCCATAAAGACCTCAGCTAATAATCAACCAACGTTGGACAAAAACTTTATAAATGTTAGAAAGGTGCAAGGCTGATTATGACGTCATAACTTCAAAAATAAGAAGTTAAATCGATCCGAAAACAAACATCCAGGTGTAAGGACGAATTGTATTCATATCCAGAACATCCTAACTGGAAAGGATTGTGTATACAGACTATACAAACATCAGATAAACAATGATAAAATGGCAGCAGATTTTATAAATATTTCCAAATATAATTGAAGTGACTCATATCATAACTAGAATACCTGAGTCTTTAGCATAGACAAACCATCTGATCTGATGCACTGGAAGCTCCACCAACGCCATGACCTATTAACTCTCTCCACCTATAAGGGGAAGGAAGTGGACCAAGAGGGCAAAGTGAGAAGAACTTCCGAGGACTCCAACTCACTGGGCATAGATTTTGGTTAGATAACCTAACAATGTTAGTAGGAAATGGAACCTTGGTGGAGAGAAAAACAAACCCTCTGACGATGTGCTGTCCTTTCAATCATGGATAGATACCTGTGGACATAAACACAAAGAGAGATTAGTATTTCATAGCGCCATTTTGAAATAAACCAGTTTTCTAGGCGCTTATCACGTCTAATCGCAAGTCACGGAAACACATTACATCGGAACTAAAACACTAAATTAGACAAACATTTAATAGAAATCACCTGATAACTTAATCCTGGTCCTTCCTCAGAAGCTTTGGGACAAATCAGACATGATTTCTAGATGGATTAAATATGTAAAATGAGCATAGAGAAATTTTCTTTGCAGAAAAAAGCCTAAAGCATATGTCTCTTTGAGCCAATAAATTGGTAAAGAGGAAGTACTAGTCTGCGCTAGGCTTGCATGATATTGTCCTAGGAGGTATTGCGATATATCGTGGTGAAAAAAGTCGCGATATTTCGATATATCGTATAGCCTATTTTAAGGTATATGAATTCACGGGGTGAATTGGTCTTGGGTTGAGTTGGACTGCATGGTGTGGCTTATGTAGCTATATCGGTTTCGCTCTGAGTTTTCATATCAGTTTTAGCCGGATGACTTCTAATCGGTAAATCTCAACAAAAACTTAAAATCCAGTCGCCAAGATGCTTAAACTAAAACTGATCGTTAATAACACGAAAATAGGACACAATTAATAATTTCCTGCCGCCTTAACCCTTAACTTAATGTATACCATATCCATCATTGCGGGAGTGAAATTATTACATTGGACAACCTAAATATTGCGTACCATGTTAAAATCATCGTTTATTACACGAAATAATACTAAATTTTGACATTTCATGTCGTCTTTGTGAAAATATACAAATCACGTGATATTAAGAATGTACTTTAAAACCAGACATTTAATGTTTAGATCTGCTCCGCATTTACCGAGTACCTGGTTAATAATAATAGTTAGCCTTCAGAAACATCTCAGATAGTTCACCTTGCTTGCTAAACCGTGTATACTATCTCATTTAGCTATCACATTTGTGAACGCACCACCCTCGCCTCCAAAACCAGGAGAGCTAGCAATATCACGTGATTTATATATTTTACTAATAATAGTTAGCCTTCAGAAACATCGAGGATAGTTCGCCATGCTTGCTAAAGCGTGTATACCATCTCATTTAGCTATCACATTTGTCAACGCATCACCTCTCGCCTCCAAAAACAGGAAAGCAAGCAATATCACGTGATTTATATATTCCCGCGACGCCATTTAATGTCAAATTTTGGATTACTTTTGATTTTATAAACCATGCTTATTACAAAACATGCAATATTTATACCTTCCCAGGTAATAATTTCACTCCCGCGATCATGGTTTTGAGGTATACAGTTAGGCGGCAAGAAATTATACCGGTAGATTGCGTTGAATTGTCCATCTTTTAAAGCAATTTTAGAGAATGAACTTCAACCTTTTTTTTTACCTTTTCCTAGTATAATCCCACCCCTTTTTCAGAGATGTTGGTTTGGAAATAAATTGAACAGCTTGACATAATAGACACCTATGCTACAAATAGACAGAATACGGCATGACAGTAAAATTTTGGCGATATTTCGATTTTTTTTCAAAATCACATTGTAAAAAATCGTGGCTGAAAAAAAAATCGCGATTTTCGATAATATCGGATAATCGTGCAAGCCTAGTCTTGGAATGCGCGAGGTTGGGGCTGGCATCTGCAGGACTGACATCTGACTACCTGCCCAGTAGGGGCACCTAACTTTTTTAATCTGAGTGTTTATTGAGTGAGTCGATATTTGGCAATATCAAAGAGTATTAGGGAGGTAGGTATACTCTTGAAGTGAAATTAAACTTGTTTATGACGCTTACATACATCATTCAAGGCATAATTGATAGTGACGTAAACCTACATGTGACGTAATTCATATTGACATCATATATTTGACTGATAGACTGAATTCCTCTATCATCATTAGCATTACGGGAATGGTTTTATATTGAGCATTGCGCAACAGTGAGAACAATAGAATCCCATACAGGAAGACCATGGGACTTATATCGCTCACCCGAAGCACTTGCATTCCAAGTAGGAAGGACATGGTCTACATGTAGAGCCCTATAGACCTTTTTGTACAATTGTGGCCAAGCATTTAGGAGTAATATTTTAAATGATTTCCTGTACATATTTGGAAATCCAAGATGGCCACCAAATAAACTAACCAGTCCACATTGCTTTTAGAAGTGTTGAGGTCTAACACACTTGGATCGTTCCACTCCAACTAAAGTTTAGGGATTGGAATTTTGTTTAACACACACATGCGCGTGCATGCACGCACACACACATGAGCACGCACGCACACACACACACACACTAATTTCTGAGATATCCAATACAAGAGCCCAAAGGGCCTGTGACACTCACCTGGACCATTAGCATCTGAAGCATTTGCATTTAAATATACATGATTCGTTACATTAAACAAGATGGGGAAAAAAATTTCACAGGAAAAATCTACCAATCAAAATTCTGAATAGAAATTCTGGCGCCTATGATCATAGGATCATTTTAGCCAAGGTTGGTTGAAATTGCTCAAAGTAGTAAGAAGAAGCAATTTGACTATTTCCAGTAAATTTGTAATAAAATGTAAGATTTTTACCCCAAAGATTTGATGAATCAAAATTCTGAATGACGTTCTAAAGCCTATGATCATAGGATCCTTTTGGCCTTATTTGCTTGAAATCAGTTAAGTTGACAAGCAGAAGAAATAATTTGACAATTTCCAGTAAATTTGTCATAAAATCTAAGATTTTCACCCAAAAAATAGCTCAATCAAAATTCTGAATGGTAGTCCTGGAGCCTATCACCATAGAATCCATCTAACCAAATTTGGTTGAAATATGTCAAGCAACTATGAGAAGAGTAGCATTCTGACCAGTTCCGGTACATTTTTCATAATATCTTAAGATTTCCACCCAAAATATTGACGAATCAAAATCCTTTCTGCCAAATTTGGTTGAAATTGCTCAGAATGGTAAGAAGAAGCAATTTGACAATTTCCATTTTCACCCAAAACATTGATGAATCAAAATTCTAATGGAAGTTCTGGACCTACGCCCATAGGGTACTTCAGCCAAATTTGCTTGAAATTGGCCAACTGGTTAATGAGGAGTAGTGTTTAAAAGTTGACGGATGGACGACGGATGGTCGCCACGGCATAAGCTCACTTGGAACTTCCGGCCAGGTGGGGTAATAATGCTGGCTGCAAATATCAAACTAAAATGGCAGCTTCTAACAAGACTATTGTCACTGAACTTTTCTAATCATTAGTCTCAAGCAATTAACTTTAAATAAAGTTGCATGAAGACCTCATCCATGATACCTGAAGATGTCAAAGAGAAACACATTTGATACACATGCTAAGTTTATGTGAGAACTCTCAAAACTATCCTCAGCTAGATGACTTTTCAATTTTTCACGTATCAACCCTTTGAACCAGAAAGACCAAATAAAATAAATCATTTACAATGTAAGAAATAGTGTTGAATATTTTGAAACTAATTTGACTGGAACCTGTTGCTGTCAAATTTGTTTCAAAATATTCAACAGCTTACCTGTATGGTTACTTTGAAATTGTTACACTGGGACTCTAGGCGTTGAAAGGGTTAAAATTTGCTTCGTTTCACTGCTCGACAAGCTCTACCTCAGCTAAGTTTTGACTTAGATATGTACAAAATGTAGCAACTTGAGTACAAACACTGAGCCTTTGGTGTTACTCTAGTAAGCCGAGTAGCTATGAAAGGAACGCCCGCAATATGATCAACAGAGGGCGTTATTCATTAGACGTACAAACAAACCTTCGTACGAAGAAGATTTGCGTCCGCGTCTTCTTCCATCTCAATCCGCTGTCATCCGTCATGATAGTTACGTTCACAAATATATATTATCTACAGTTCCTCAACGCCAATACTCAAATATTTACACGCACACAGAATAAACAGAATACACACTTTTAATCACTTACAATCGCCAGAAAAACATGTCGGTCGCCTTTCCCACCGAAACACTCCCAGAATTCCACACTTTTGAAAAACTCCCGCTTCCTTCGTATTAGAGTTGACACTCAAGTAGACAAAAACATCTCCGAGAATAACACACGCATGAAAACATAACACATTTTTTTTTTTTTTTTTTGGAAATATTATTTACACTGACCTATCCACATACATGTAGTGGCCCTTAAATCAAAGCAAATTAATACTTCCGTCTAAAACACATAATTTATTTCGCGACGCTCCACTTTTTGTAAGACAATCTGCGACTGGTTTTTCCGTAGATACCCACAAAACCTTTGAAATTTCATGTCTTGACAACATATCTAGTAGAATGCACAGCGTCAACTAAAGACTTATTATCGGTGATGCAAGTTATTGGTAAATTGTTCATATTTAAATCCTAACCATGCATTTCATTAATTACTGCCTGAATCAAGCAACAGCATTCAGCTGCATCCAAAAAAGCTAAGGTTTCAGCAGCTAAACTACTTTGTACTATCCGCTAAAGGTTTTGTGATTGCCAAGCAATAGGGGCAAATTTTCCAGTATGTCCAAGTAAGAATATAATGAAAGCTCCCTGTGATCCGCCATCCCTAAGATTAGCAAATGCAGCGTCACCAAAACCAGTCAATTTAGCTTGTGACATATCACCAATATTAGGAAATTTTAAACAGATTCTTTCTGACTGAAGTTTTTTTATTTCTTTATTAGCTTTGATTAAGTCTGCTATCATAGTTTTTAATTGACACACTAATTTCGCAGGAATCATATGACATATCTGGTCTAGTTTGGCTGGAAGACCAATTTAATTGACAGACTACACTTCGTAACTGATGAATTTCCAATTCAGATAATTGATCATCATGTTTTTGGCAACGCAGTTTATCTATTACAACTGTTTCAAAATCATTAATGTATTCTTGTTGATGTACAATAATTTCATCCAATTGTTGGTAGACATGTAAACCAAGATACTTAAGTCACTTATCTGAAATTCTTGTTTTAGACTGTCAATGATTTTCTTTTGAAACAGGAGCGAGCCACCCCAACAGAAATCATCTACATGGCATGCAATAACACCATGCAAATTTCCTCCATATATACAATAAAAAACAGCTTCATCATATTTACTCATTTGAGCACTAAGTTTAAGAAGTTGTTCTTTAACAGTTAAATACCATGTTCTGGAAGCATCGCCTAGACCATAGACAGTTGTATGCAATTTCCAGCTTATCTGAAAAAACTTCTTTTGGTGGCTGTAAAAATACTTCTCTATCCATAATTCTACTTTGTAGAAATGCTGCTTTGATGTCTAAGGAGTTAATTTTCCATTGATTTGAAACTATTATAACAAAAATAGTTCTCAACATTTCTTTGGAACATGTAGGATAAACGAAATCTAGGATTTCTTTTTTCACGAGAGAGTTGATACTTACCTCCCTAATACTTTTGATATTGCTAAATATTGGCTTTCACTCAATAAACACTCAGATTTAAAACAGTTAGGTGCCCCTACTGGGCAGGGAGTCAGAGCGTAGTCTGGCGGATGCCAGCCCCACCACCGCGCATGCGCAGACTAGCACTTCCTCTGACTAGATTATTGGCTGACACACATGCAACTATTAAGAGCCTGAAGACCGAGCCTCTGTGGGGTGGAGAGGCCGGGTCCGTATCTAGGGAGGTAAGTATCAACTCTCTCGTGAAAAAAGAAATCCTAGATTTCGTTTATTTCACTTCAAGAGTATACTTACCTCCCTAATACTTTTGATATTGCCAGAATTCGAAAGTGAATCTGGCAGGAGGGAGGCGAGGTCAAAAGACCAGCTCATCCCTATACGCTTTTCTGCGTTTAAGGCACTTAAACTTCTGAAACTGTAAGAAAAAACAGTCAGGATTTGACTAACCATCGGATAACACCACCGATGTATGAGAGATGACCGAATGTCATATGCGCTCCCCCCCCCCTCCTTCCTGGGAGGAAGAGTCGACTGACCGCAATGTCCTATACGCTCTCTACGTACAAGTGCCATGTACTACAGGACAGAGACGAAAAAGCTCCATTTTCGTAACTCTCAACAATGAACCACACAAATACACAAACCATCACCATATTAATAACGGGTAATCGTGACAATACAATCAACAACGGACAACACATGAACAAGACTGACCTTGTTGAAACGGCTGCTGACATCATCTTCCCATTGGCAAAGACTGATGCAGGCCCAAAAAGTGGGTGTTTCCATAAATTAATTGTGAAATATATAAGTAATGAGGAAAAACCTCCTCAAAAAATATAAATCGAGTTATTTTTTCAAAACCGACAAGGCGAGAGGATTAGAGGTGTCACGGAGATAATGGTCTGTAAAACTTGACTCACAGTGCCACTGAGCCACCGACATAATATCATCCACAGGGACCCCATTAAATAGGGCCGTGGATGTTACTACGCCGGGGACACTGTGAGCCTTGGCCACGTCAACCTGCTTCCCGGTGGCGGATTTATGGCAAAACTGAATGCATTCCACAATCCACCTGGAAATGGTGTCCTTAGAAGCCCTGCCATGGGGTTCAATATATGACAACCATAACGCTGACTGGTCGGTGCGCCACTCCGCCGTACGTTGTTTGTACCGGCGCAGCGCCCGGACGGGACACCATGCTTTAGAATTAGGATCATATCTAGTTAAAGCAGGCAAAATAATAGGTTGACCTGGATATTTCAACGACTGATTTTTAGCCAAGAAATTAATCCTAGGTAGCAGCTTAAGGCCTTCCCCTGAAACCACAAAACGGTCATCCTCGGCTGATAAGGCATGAATTTCACTCCTACGCCTAGCCGAGGCCGCAGCAATTAAAAACACAGTCTTCAGTGTTAATAGTTTCATAGAAATGGAACTAAGTGGTTCAAAAGGCTTATCACCTAGTACTTGAAGCACTAGCGATAAACTCCAAGACGGAATCACAGGTGGATTCCTTGGTCTTAGATTGCCCATGCCTTTAATTAATACATTTAATGTATTTACTTCATCACTTCCCCTCTTAGCCAAGCAAGGAATAACAGACATTAATGCTGACTTATAACCAGCAATAGAGTTAGGCTTGAGGCTATAGGCATCATAGAGGTGACAGAGGAAATCAGCTACTACTTGAATAGATGAATCCATTGGATCAATACATCTTTTTGAGCACCATTCTGCAAATCTGTTGATTTTATAATTATATGCTCTGGAGGTTGACCCCCTCCTGGCTTTGGCCATAAACATGGCTGCTTGCTCAGAAAAGCCCTCCTTAATTCTAGATTCCTTGACAATATCCACGCAGTCAATCTGAACATTGACGGATTGTTGTGAAGGGCCTTGCCCTGGAAGATAATATCGTCCATCAGAGGCAGAGGAACCGGATTGCAGACCAGAAGGTCCAGCAGATCCGTATACCATGATCGGCTTGGCCAATCCGGGGCGATCAGAAGCACTTGGCATTCCTCTTGTCTGATTTTCTGAAGAATTTTTGGAATCAGGATTGCTGGAGGGAATGCGTATGCATACATTCTCCCCCAGCTGATAGCTAACGCATCTGTTGCGAAAGCGCTTGGATCCGGAATCGGAGAGATGTACGTCGTCATCTTCGCATTCTTCTTCGTTGCGAACAAATCGATGTTGGGTTTCCCCCAATGGTCGAACAGACGATCCGCCACACATTGATTTAGTTGCCATTCCGTGGGTAAAACACTCATCCTTCGGCTCAATGAGTCTGCTAGCAGGTTTAACCTTCCCGGAATATGAACTGCTTTCAAGGTAATCTGGTGATCCAGACACCAACAAAGCAGTTTCCATGTCATCATACAGAGACTGGGCGACTTCGTTCCGCCCTGGCGGTTTATGTAAGTCACAACTGTTGAGTTGTCTGAACGAATAAGAACAATCTTGCCCTGAACTTTCTGTAAGAAATGTTCCAGGGCCAGGACTACTGCTCTTAGCTCCAGTAGATTTATATGTTCCTTTGACTGTTCCAGATTCCAAAGCCCTGATATCGTGTACTCTTCCAGGCAAGCTCCCCAGCCCTCCATCGATGCATCTGCATACACAGTCACCTGAGGGTGGGGAGGGGTTAGCAAAACCCCCGGCAAGAGATTCTCTGTATTCAACCACCATTGCAGGTGGTGAATGAGAGGCGTCAACACTGACACATTCGAGTCCAGCGAACCTGTACTCTGGGTCCATTGTGTCATGAGAAATAACTGGATCGGCCGCCTGCGTAAGGCGGCCTGAGGAATGACTGGTTCCAATGAAACCATCAACCCCAGCATTCTCAAGTAAACCCGTGCCAGGACATGACGACTGTCGCACACTGACTGAATTAACGAGATGAGTTTCTGAACTCTCTCCTGAGTAGGATACACATATCCTGTCTCTAGATCGAAGAACATCCCCAGGTAAACAAACTTCTGGGATGGAGTCAGCTCTGATTTTGGGAAATTGATCATCCAGCCTAAGTCTGTGAGAGTTTTCAAAACAATCTCCAGATTGGCCGACAAACTTTCCCGGGTGTGCGCTTTCAACAGCCAGTCGTCTATGTACGTGTGGACTGCTATGCTTCTCCTGCGGAGGTATGCTGTGATCGCAAGAACCACACGGGTGAAAACCCGAGGAGCCGTGGAAATTCCGAAGGGTAACACCCTGAATTCCCACTGTCTGCCCTGGAATGCAAATCTCAGGAAGCGACAGAAACTCCCGTGGATGGGGATGTGGAAATAAGCGTCCTTCAAATCTATCGACGCCGTCCACATCCCCCTCTCCAACCCCGCCAACACCGAGCGCACCGTTTCCATCTTGAAACTGGGCGTCTCGATGAACTTGTTCAATGGCTTGAGGTTGAGAATCGGTCTCCACCCTCCGGTGCGTTTTGTTACTAAGAACAGGGTTGAATAGAAGCCCGGACACCTTTGTGCCGGCTGAATAGCTCCTTTTTGTACGAGGGAATTTATCTCCTCCTCGATACACAACCTTTGCTCTGGCTCTCTCGGAATGGGAGTCCAGACTGGCACTAGAGACAGTCGCGACGGCGGGCCTGTCATCCACTCTGGATGATACCCGACGGAAAGCCATCGCAAGACTAAACGGTCCTGAGTCAACCGTTCCCACTCTTACATGTGGTCGGCTAGCCGGCCTCCCACCGGTCCACCTAGGGACCGCGGTGGACACAAGGCATGCAAGAGCGGCACTGTCTCCGTTGCCATACACACCGGAGTGGTTCTTACCGCGGTAAGCGTCCTGTCAGGACCGATAACCACGCCCAGATCCTCGCGCGCCCCGCCCCGCGTGCACCTCGGTGCGCGGGCGGCTGCCTGGCTGACGGCGCCTGAGGAACCTGCGCCCCCCTCGCTGCTGGCCGAATCGCACGCGGCCGAGGCCGACGCTGCGACGGTGGCTGGCCTCTGACTTGGCCAGCACCACCTCGAGCCTGCAGGGGACGATACGCAGGGGCCGCGGCGCGAACGTTAGCACGACGCAGCACTTCAAACTGCTCGCGCAGCGCCCTCTGGTTATTCACCAGGGTGACCGTCTCCTGGAGGTGGCGACATCCCTCACCTCCAAAAAGACCAGGACCCGTCATAGGCGTACGGAGTAGCCTATTGTACAGGTCCTGAGACGGGCACAGATTGTCCAGGGCAAACGTGCGTCTTGCCCGGACACTCCTGGTCACCGCCCGAGTCATACCGTCCAGTGCCAGGTTAATACCATCCTGGATGGCTCGCTGGACCGTGACCGGGCTTGACTGGCGCGATGCGGATGCCGTTACCACCCCCTGTAACAGCTGGGAGACGTGGGACAGAGCGGCAATCGAAGCCCTCCCACTCTCCTCCGCATCACGCAACGCGGTATTCGCCGAACGCAACGCGTTCGAGCACAAGACCCCCGTGTCAGAACGGGAGCCTGGCCGCGCATCCTCACCCAAAGCCGCGCGGTCATCCACGCTGGGCTTGGGTACCACACCGTACCGCTGGTAATCCAGGGGCACGATGCGACAACG
Organism: Chaetoderma sp. LZ-2023a; assembly: GCA_034401795.1. Lineage (NCBI taxonomy): Eukaryota > Metazoa > Mollusca > Caudofoveata > Chaetodermatida > Chaetodermatidae > Chaetoderma > Chaetoderma sp. LZ-2023a. The sequence continues at coordinate 70,761,380 of CM067373.1, forward strand.
CCTGGCCACCTCGCGAGGGGCCTTCGCGAGACGTCCACTCGAGTTAATGGACGTCTCCGCCGCCTTGAACATGTCAACGACATGCTCCGCCAGCGGCAGAGAAGGCATAGCGTTAGCAGTCGGTTTCCCAGCTAACCACGGCGTGTGAACACGCTGGCTAGCCGACTGCTCCACGGGCAGATCAGGCATAACGCTCACCAACCACTGGCAAGCGTCATACCAATCCTCCTCCGTGGCTAACTGCGAGCGCTCTACAAGACGGGGTCCTTCGTCTTCCTCCTGAGCGCAAGCAGTAGAGCTTGACGGCGGGTACGCTGATACACCTGGCAAGCCAGGGAAAACATGCGGGCCTGACAGCACCGGCATGAGAATATCACTGGTTTGACCAGGAGCAGGCACCGTGGCAGAGCGCGGGGTATATATAGCCCCACCACGGGCCCGGCCAGCACCAGCAACACCCTCGGCAAGCCGAGGTATGCGGTACCGCTGGCCATCAGCAGCGCCCTGGGCCACCACCTGAGCCGCGGACTCTACTCCAGGGAGAGTAAAACCGTGGAATAAGCCGCCTGTATTCCCCGCGAGGGGTGCACAAACGTCTTCATCCATGTCCATGTCGTCAGACGGCGACCCTAGCAGGTAATCCTCATCACCCTGGTCAGAAAGATTAGACCCCGGGTCAGCAAAGAGAGCTAACCCGGGCTGACCAGGAACGGTGCCATAGGAGGTACTGGCCACCGCGGCGTGCGGATACCCCTGTACTGATAAGCAGCCCGCGGGTTCCAGCGACAACCGTCCACGGTCCCCTATCGGCGCGGCAATAAGCCTGCTGCCAGGGTCGTGGAACGCCCCCTCTAATGGGGCCACCTCTGAATCGTCGAACAACGGAAGCGGTCTAAGGAAATTCGATCCAGAGGCGGGGATTACCTGCTCCGAAGCCGATGATGAAGACAGTAAAGGATTTGGTCCAGGAAGCATGCCACGAAGCAACCCTGGAACCAAATCCTTTATTGTCCTCTTCATCTCTCCCAACATCTCGGTCCGGAAGGCCTCCATATCCACCGCGGACGAGACCTTCCCCTTACCCTTCCTACTTACAACCTCTCGTTTCCGCTTCTTCTTCTTCTCCTCCTCTACCACCTTGTCCGTCGCCTGTAAGCAGCACAAGAATTCGGACATTAACTCGCCCCCCCAGTGCTTACATATGTCACAATTAACCAAGGGACCACAAGGGCTACATTGATAGCACAGATGAGGCCAGAACTTTTCATGAAGAAAACGTCCACAGGACGCGCAACCCGGTCCCTGAAACAGGGCAAAGGACAAGGAGTATGAGCAACTAGTTAAGCTTAGAAACTCAATCCAACTCAAAGAGAAGGAAAACGATCATAAAGATCAATATACATCAGAAACCAGCATAGCGCTTGAATTGCTGATAAATACATAGCCAGGCTGATTATGACGTCATTAATCCCGTGACAGGAAAAATTCGATCCCAACAAAACATCCAAGTGCAAGGACGAATTGTATGCTGAATGGATAAGTCGACTACACAACCATCAGATACATATAGATAACTCTTTTCTGGCAAAAATGTTAATTATCTCCCTTTGTTTGTTTACAATAATTAACATCACCACATTATCAATAACTAGATACCTGACACTTTGTATAGACAAACCATCCAACGTGACGCACCGGAGAACTCCACCATCTGCACGCCTCTTAACTCTCTCCACCTCATGGGGAAGGAATTGGATCAAGAGGGCAAAGTGAGAAGACCTTTATACTAGGCCTCCAACTCACTGGACATAATTTTTCATTTGGTTAGATAACCTAACAGTGTTAGTAGGAAATGGAACCATGGTGGAGAGAAAACTAACTCTCTGCTACTGTGATGTCACCACCTAGCGTCATACAGACCTGTGGACATAAACAGAAAGAGAAATTAGCCCTAGGTAGCACCGAGTTGACATAAACCAACTAACCAAGGCGCTTATCACGGTAAACGCGAGTCCCGGAAACACAATACACCGGGAAGAAAACTCGCTAATTTTACTAGAAGTCACCTGATTTAAAGGTCCTAAGTCCTCCTGTGGCGAAGTGTACCCTCCTGCCATCCAAATCAGATACTATCACTCCAAAATATACACCAATTAACAGTTTAAGAGTAAGAAAAGCTTATGATTCAAAAAGACATGTGTGTTCTCTTTGCCAATAATCTAGCAAAGAGGAAGTGCTAGTCTGCGCATGCGCGGTGGTGGGGCTGGCATCCGCCAGACTACGCTCTGACTCCCTGCCCAGTAGGGGCACCTAACTGTTTTAAATCTGAGTGTTTATTGAGTGAAAGCCAATATTTAGCAATATCAAAAGTATTAGGGAGGTAAGTATACTCTTGAAGTGAAAGAATCCTTCCGTATACTATCTAAATCGTCATCTTCAAATCCTCTCGCTACAAGTCGGGCTTTTATTATATTATGTTCACTTTTTAATTTCTTAGTGATAACCCAACGAACAGAAATATATTCCTGTCCTTCATTAGGTATTTCTTCATATACATTATGTTTTCACCAGTTTTCTAATTCTAACTTCTTTGCTGAAAGGACTTCACTTGCTTCAAAATTTAACACACTTATTAACACCTCCTCATTTACTTCATAACATCCTTTAGAGTCTCAAAATTTAAGCTTTCTTCTACATTATTTTTTAGTCCTTTGACATTCATCCAATATTTATATTGTCCAGTGGCTTTACCGCCTTTACTCAAAACAATGGCTTCTTTCCATTCATTATCATCATTAAATTTATACCTTACTTTTGAGTTAACTTTAGGCAATACACCATTCTCTTTAGTAGGATTAAAGACGTCAATATTATTATTGTCATTATTAATTTTTGGAACATTAACAATAAATGTTTCTTTCAATGTGTTAGAGGAATTGGAATTGACTGGGAAAACAGTTCATCTAGATCACTTTGTATTACAAGATTTGTCCATAAGATCACTATCAGAAGATTTTTCATCTCGAGAAAGTTCAAAAGTATTACTTAAAGTTTCTGAAACATGTTTTAGGTTGCAAGGATGAATGCGCACATAAGTTCCGCCATGTTTAACAAATATTTGACAAGTGTCTTTTCCAATTACTGTTCCAGGGCCTTTCCACATTTTACAATCATTTCTTCTGTAGAATACAGAATCTGGGGTTTCATATGGTAACGTAGTTGCAGGTCTGATTTTATGGCGTAAAGCCCTTCTGATTTTTTCCGATGATTCACTTTTGACAAAAGCTTTCCTGGCGACATGCATGGCATTAAGGTTATCAGCTATTAAATGACTGAAAGTAGTGCCTTGTAAAGTCAATTAAAACGGAAGGCATATTAGGAATTTTACCGAACACCAATTGGTTAGGACTGTATCTATACATTATGTAAAGAATTTTTAGCACTAATGCACCAAGCTAAAGCAATGTCCATAGTACAACCAACATCATCAATGATTTTATCCATCATATTAGCTATGACGGCATTGTGCCGCTCTACAATTCCATTAGACCATGGTGACTCTGCTGCAGTTGTTAATACTTTTATGTTCAAATTTTCACACATATTACGGAAGGTTTCATTATTAAACTCTCTACCATTGTCTGATAAAAACTTCTTTGCAGGTCCAAACACAGATATCCAATATTTACAAATATTTTCTATAATTGTTTCTGCATTTTTAGTTTTATTAAGACATGCATTACTGAAACGTGTGGCATGGTCAATTAAATGTAGAATATATGAACCTTGATACTCCTTTAAATCCATGGCAACAGTGTCATTGAACTCTTTTGCAAGTGAAAGGCCTACAATGGGCTTACAAGTAGGTTTTTTAATATTTAATACAAGTTGAACAGTTTTCTTCAATATAGTCAATCTTCTTTAGAAAGGTTTTATCATTAACACCAGCAGTCACAATTAAATCTTTCAGTTTATCACTATTAGGATGACCAAACTGCCTATGAAGTTTAAGAGCAATAGATTCTTGCTCACTAGATGTTTTTAATGTAATATCGTCTTGAGTAAAAAGTATAAATTGATTATCACATTCAACACAGTCTACAGATCTTGTAGTTTTGGAAACAGGAATACAGTAATGTCCACTTGACGTATATTTTAAGACAATGTCTCTTCCTAGCATATTAACAGTATCATTAGCAAAGTCAATTTTAGTTTGTGCCAATTTCATAGACTCCTTGCTTAGTAATAAAGGTAGATCGCATTCTACAAGATCAGTTTTAATGTTTACTTTAGTATCACCAATATTGGCAGGAAAGGTTACAGTTTGTCTAAAATTATACACTTGTCCATCACCAAACTTGAATTCAGAACTGCTTTCAGTGATTTTAACCTCTTCTAACTCCTCTTTTGATAAAGTATCTTTATAGCAATTAAACCATGTTTGACCACATACTGTTCTGGTACATCCACTATCTAGAACAGCAGTGCATTAATAGTTTCTCCAAGAAATTGTTCCATATAACAGTCATGTAGATCTTTTGAGAAGCGTTATTTCAATATTTGATGAGTTTTTCGATTCATAACTGTCCGAGCAATCTCATGGCCAATAGAAAATTGACTCACAGATAATACATTTTGAAGGATTTCCATATAAATCTAAGGGATTTTTTTCCCCGCAATCTAGAGTCAGTAGTATTAGCGTTACTGGCAGTATTTCCAGATCTATACTGTTGTCCATGACTACGATTATATCTGCCACCTCTATAAAATCTACCATGTGATGTTCCTCTATAATCATTACTGTAAAGTACATAATCATTATGATCATATGTGGCATGATACATAGCCTGATTAAGATACATGTAGGTAGGCTCCACTTTAATTGTATCTGTAAAAATGTCATTACTTACAGCTGAACATTCAAATATACCCTTCAATTGTTTTTTCATATTTTCATATGTAAGATCTAAAATTGTGGCAAGAGCTAATTTCTGTTTTTCAACCGAGATGTTAGCACTTTTAAGCACACGATATGCTAACACACCATCTGGTAACTCCATTTTATATCTTTTAATCTGACAGAGTAAATGCTCAAACTCATTAATATAGTCTGTTATTGTCATTCATCTCTTTGGGTGTCTGAAAATTTTCAAATTTTGCATACGCTAGAAATGCTGATTGAGTTGCATCCTTTGCACATAGTTTTTAATTTTGTTAGTAATATTTCAACTCCTTTATCACCGGATAAATCTTTAACTTCAATATCAATAGACGCTTGTCTAACTTTGCCTTCTAATGACAAATATATTGCAGCCTTGTTTTTTAATGTCTAGATCAGTTACACACTGCCATATTTCGATTTCATGTAACCACAAGTCAAAATCAGTATCGTCTTTAAGAGCAGGTGGAACAAAATATCATTTATTAGCCATCTTTGATATTAACGGCACGAAAATGGTTGCAAGTCACAAAGAATAAAGTAAAAAGACTATTTTTTACGCTTAAAAGCGCTTTAAATTTCGAAAATAAATCACAAATTGTCATTTCTGATCCAGTGGATTTGCTTCTGCTACCATTGTTATTCATTAGACGTACAAAAATACCTTCGTACGATGAAGATTTGCATCCACGTCTTCTTCCATCTCAATCCGCTGTCATCCGTCATGATAGTTACATTCACAAATATATATTATGTACAGTTCCTCAACGCCAATACTCAAATATTTACACGCACGTAGAATAAACAGAATACACACTTTTACTTGCTTAGAATCGCCAGAAAAACATGTCAGTCGACTTTCCCACCGAAACACTCCCAGAATTCCACTTTCGAAAAACTCCCGCTTCCTCCGTATTCGAGTTGACACTCGAGTAGACAAAAACATCTCAGAGAATAACACACGCATGAAAACATAACACACGCACGAAACGAAATTGCAAAGAACTGACAGAGGGATTCGTTTCTAGCTATGTCCCTCCCATTTCTAGCTATGCCCTGCCCATTTCCAGCTAAGCTCTGCCAACTTTTTACGTGTCTTGTATTGAAATTAATTCCCATAATCTAATACAGGTAAGCTGTTGATTATTCTTGTGACACCTACCACTCAACTTAGTTTCAAAATATTCAACAGAATGTGATGAATTTTTTCATATGCCTGATAGAGCTAGATCACTTTGATTGTGATGTCAGCTAACATGTGACATAATTGATTATGATGTCGGGTACTCGAGTGACAAATCAAATCCCTCCATTGCATGGACTCGGCATGACTGGTATCATCCTAGTTGGTGACACACTGTGTGTCCGTCCCTCGACATCATAATTACAGTATTAGCAACAGCAATCAGAGATTGCAGACTATCGCCCTCCCCATCTTGTCACTTTGTCAAGTTTTCGGATTTGATTGGATCACATCCAAATTTGTGGAATCAGAGTGTGTTACTTACATGTGTTAAAATTTGAGTAAACAGTAGTTTCCGAGATATGCACAGATCCAGAATTTGATCCGATCCAGATTCTTTTATCCGGATCATGGCCAATGTCTAGCGATGCGCTTTCACGGCAAGTGCCTTCGTCGCGTTAAAATTTGTAACAAATCGGATCAGTAATATTTTAGATACACGTGCAGACAAACTGATCCGATCGCAATATCCTCTTCCCCTTACGGGGCGAGAGTAATTATTACGCTACATCATTATTACTAAACAGACCTGATAATGCGATGCTTTAAGAACCGGCAATGAATGCTTTCCCAGAGAAGCAACTGATAGTAGTTCATTGTCGAGAAGCCAAATAATCAACTCGCTCAAATATTGCCACGAAACCTGAAATCATGAGAAGTAATACAGAAATCTGAATATGTTTCCCTATAGAAGACATTTCAAACCAAAGAAATATATTCTCTTTTAATTAAATTTTTTTTTTATTATTTGGCAAAACTCACATTACAACAAAAAAAGAAATAAGGGCATTCAATGATTTTCTTCCGTAATGGTCATGCCAGCCAAAACCATCTACAGTGGTCTTGAAAAATGTCCATTTTCAAGCCAAGAAAACAGTTTTTGAAAATTTACCACTGGAATGACTGGCTCAGTAATCGAGCCAGTCATTTCAGTTGTATAATTTTAAAAATACCTCTTCTCTTGGCCTGCAAATGGAATTGTTCACGACCTCTGCGATGTCATTTTTAGCCGGCTTGACCATTAAAGGCTTAACTATAACATACCTTTGGTTGTGGAGCTGTGTGTATCCAGACTAACAACCTCCTTGAGATGATAGAGGCGAATGACGCATGCTCTCTGAGAGGGATCTTCCACAACAGCTTACATCGATCACACAGTTCAGGAAGCCATAGCGCAGGATGCCAGCAAACTGAGATAGACAAATGATAAAGCTAGTAAAACGTGGATAGCCACAGTCAAATGATAAAGCATGGAATACAGGGATTACAATGGATGAATCTGATCTGTCGCTTAAGTATATGACATCATAATCAATTAGGTAACATGTAAGCTGGCGTTACTATCAAAATGCGTAATGAATGATGTATCCAAGTCCCGTTATGAGGATTTAAAAGTCTGTCAAGTGTATGTCTTTGGTGGATTTACTATTTAATCAACATTCTGTTGCATATTTTGAAACTAATTTGACTGAGAGATGTTGCGGCCATACAGTTTACATGTATATTCAGAAGTCAAAGTATATAATCAATTCCAATATGCACAACACATGGGCGTAGCTTAGGCATACCTAAGCTAGAAATGGGAGGGGCATAGCTAGAAATGGGTGGGGTATAGCTAGAAATGGGTGGGGTATAGCTAGAAATGGGTGGGGTATAGCTAGAAATGGGTGGGGTATAGCTAGAAACGGGTGTGGTATAGCTAGAAATGGGTGGGGTATAGCTAGAAATGGATCCTTCTATTAAGGTTGGCAAGGCATCATTATTCCGCACAAACATGTGGCATATTAATAGTCTGTTTGGAAAATAAGAAGTGTCAATACAAATTGTAAATTAACATTAACAATATACATTAAATATGTTATTGATATTCGACATGTTCGATTGTAAATTTGTTTTAGACTCGTATACATTACAATGCTGTTTACTCTGGACACGGGTTTAGCAATGTCCGTATAAAGTAATGCATTGGTCAGAAACGAGTGTAAACGACAGCGTAGATAGCAACTGCCAAGGGCATTTGTAAATAGGTTTCACAAAACTAATTCATTATAGATAGCGACATCATGTTGTTAAAGCATTTTACTAGATACAAAGAATGAACTGCAATTTTACATTGAAATTCCCTGTAATCACTACAAAAACAATTCATACATCGATTCACACTGGTAGCCAGTTTTACACTAATCTATATGCTATAGGAATTTATTTAATTTTATGCTCAAAATCACTGCCAAGTCAAACAAGTCTCGATACATATGTTTTAAAGTAAGAGTCATAACCTAGTAATCTGACAGCATTATTTTAACGCAATACTGCATTAAGGTAAAACCTATTAATTGAGTCAGGATAACTTTAACCATTTAATGGCACAATTTGGTCAAAAATATAAAAATATTTGCTTATTGAATGTCCATTTGCAGGGTAAAAAGACAATTTTTGAAAACTTTACCACTGAAATGACTCACTCGGTTATCGAGCCAGTCATTCCAGTGGTAAATTTTCAAACATAGTCCTCTCTTCCTCAACATCGTAGTAGAGTGCGCTTTTGGCCAGCCTCGTCACGAAAGGGGTACTGTGACAATTTATTGATTCTAAGACTAACCTGTTAAGAGTACCAAGTCAAGCATGAGAAGGCTGAGCAACTTGTAACCTTCACACAGAATATCCTGAATAAGAAAAGATAGTTACACAATAAAACAACTTTAAATGTGTACATGTATGTACAGTGTGTGTGTGCGTGCATGCATGCGTGCGCGCTCGTGTGTGTGTGCGCGTGCGTGTGTGTATGTGTGTGTGCGCGTTCATGCATATGTGCGTGTGCATATGTGTACATGCGTGCAAGTGTGCATACGATGAAGAAACCAGAATATTTTACCTGTCTATTATGAACAGCCTTAGAGACCAGGTCGAGGACGGGTAATACAAGCTCTGGTGCAGGTTTAGTTTTGTATAACAATACATCACGTACCAGTATCTGAAATGTGCACAAACCATCAGCAAAATGTATCACTCACAATGTATAACATCTTATTTTAGCATATCATATTCAATATAACACATGTTATCCGTTCCCACTCTGATGTCAATATTCTATCTTTTACTCTGTCAATAGCAGAGAATCAAAAAAGCATCCGCTTTTGTTTCTATGAGAATTCTTAATACATAACCAGATGTAATATTATGATAATGTCTATTATCTAGTCTAGCTCAAAATAAACAATTAAAACTCCTCACTCTCCTGGTCCTGCCCATACTGTGTCCGGGAATCACCATAGCCGCAGGTACCGAGTCAATTCCCAATCACAGTCAGATTCGTCTTATATTTGCCTTGACAAACAGCGAAAGCAGCTCAGCCTCACCTCAGCAGGGCGGCTGAGGCAGGGCCATAGTAAATCTGGTAAGTATTAAGAATTCTCGTAGAAACAAAAGCGGATGCTTTTTTGATTCTACTTTGAATAATACTTACCAGATGTACTATAATGATAAACTCCGGATTTTGACAGCCAGGAAATGCCGGTGGGAGGAGGTGAGGCTCGAACCAACACTCATCTACCATCCAACAGAGAAGGTTGTGAAGAGACTAGAACCCTGGCATACGCTTGGGTTCCGCTATCTGACTCATAGAGTGCTAAACTTCCATGGTCTAGACCGCGCTACCCCCACCCCCCCCCCACCCCCCTCTTTTGTCTGCACAAAATTCAGAGGGCTGTCAATGGGGATGCAACACCCACCAGACCCATGTCAGCCCCAAGTCTCAGCTAGGGCAGTCCAGTAGAGTGCAAAGAAGCTACTACAACTTCTAATTTTGAAAAAACATCAGTATATCGATTAGATTTTCAAATTGGAATGAGTCTAATGTCTGTTTGAGAGGATAAGTATACTCTTGTACCAGACTATTCAGCTAAGCAGTCTGGTATTTCGACTGTAAGTAAACATATTTATAGTCACTTAATTAATGTAAACACTCACCATTTTGAGTGCTTGATCTTTTCTTGTTCATCACAGGAGCTCGGCCCAATCAACGGTCGTACTCAGTCATGTGCATAGCGATTGTTCAGTGTAAGTGGAAGACTTTGTGATGTGTGCGAAGTAGTGGTCGGACGTGGCTTAGTTTAGATTCGATAAATTGGTGACGGCTACTGGATTAAGTGCGCTGGAGATGTCGCGAAGGTAGAAATCAGTGAATGACGACTCGGCATGCCATTGTGCTACAGACATCACCTCCTCTAATGAGACACCCTTATAACGGGCCGATGATGCTGTTAGTGCTCGGACCTGATGGGCATTCGCACGATCAATCTGCTTTCCTGTAGCGATTTTGTGCGACATCTGAATAGCATCAACTATCCAACGAGAAATAATATCTTTCGAGGCACGTAAATGAGGAGCTTTGAGACATAACCACAGAGATTTTGGGCCATCTCTCCACTCATCAGTATGTTTCTTATACATTTTCAGACATCTGACAGGACACCAAGCAGAAGAGTTTGGGTCATGTCTAGCTAAACTTGGCAAATTGATCGGCTGTCCTGGATATTTAAGTGACTGATTCTTTGGCAGGAAACAAAGACGTGGAAGTAGTCTTAAACCTTCAACCGTGACGACAAAACGGTCTTGTTCGGCAGAAAGCGCATGTATTTCGCTTCTCCTTCTCGCCGACGCTGCTGCAACCAAGAAAACTGATTTAATAGTTAACAGTTTAATGTCAATAGATCTAATCGGTTCAAAGGGAGCATGCCCTAAAACCTGTAGAACAAGCGATAGATTCCATGCTGGGATAGGAATTGGCTGTCTAGGTCGCAGATTGCTCATTCCTTTAATAACTTCATTCAAGGTGTCATTCTCCACTCCTTCAATGGCCAGACTGGGAATGACTGAAGCTAATGCAGACTTATATGCTGCTAGGGTTGAAGGTACAAGTTTGTCAACTTCGTGTAAATGACAGATAAAATCTGCTACGTGTTGAACAGATGCAGAAAAGGGATTAATATCTCTTCCCTCACACCACTCTGCAAATTTGTTGATTCTATAATTATGTTTTCGTGGTTGAACATCTTCTGGCTGAAGCAACAAACTTCGCTGCTTGCTCAGAAAAGCCACCCTCCATTGCACGCTGCTTGATAACATCCATGCAGTCAATTTGAACATTTCTGGTCTGTCTTGAAGGTACAGACCCTTGTTCTGAGAGATTAGATCTCTTCTGTCTGGAAGAGGGATTGGATTGCAGACCAGAAGGTCCAGCAGATCCGTAAACCATGATCGGCCTGGCCAATAAGGGGCGATCAGTAGTACTTGGCACATCCCCTCTCTTATCTTTGCCAGTACTTTTGGGATGAGAATTGTTGGAGGATACGCATACGCGTACATTCCCTTCCAACTTATCGCCAGTGCGTCTACCGCTAGAGCTAGCGGGTCTGGGATCGGAGACACGTAAGTGACCATCTTTGTGTTTTGATTCATCGCAAACAGGTCAACATTTGGCTTGCCCCATTGTTTGAATAGAACCTCCGCTACCGACTGGTGGAGCTGCTATTCCGTCGGACGACAAACCGTCATTCGACTGAGAGCATCCGCTAGGATGTTCAATCTTCCTGGAATGTGTGCTGCCCGAAGAATAACATTCCTCTCTTGGCACCACAGCAGAAGGTTCCAAATCATCATACACAATTCTGGTGATCTCGTCCGGCCCTGGCCCTGGCGGTTCAAATAAGACACCACTGTTGAGTTGTCTGTCCTTATTAGGACAATCTTGTCTTTAATTAGACCCTCGAACTTTCGAAGTGCCAATACCACCGCTAATAGTTCGAGCACATTGATATGTTTCTGCGCATTGGTCCGATCCCATTCCCCTGACACTGACTGATCGTCCAATACTGCTCCCCAACCCGTCAACGATGCATCCGTGAAGATGGACATCTGAGGTTGTGGAGGTTGTAGAGGAACACCTCGCAGGAGATTCTGTTCCGATAACCACCAATGAAGGTGGAATATCAATGGTTCTTTTACTGGTATCCTCAGAGATAACGGATCCGTTTTCTGAGACCAGAATGACATTAGATACATCTGAATTGGCCTGCGCCTGAGTGCCGCATATGGAACCACCTTCTCCAGAGATACTAGTAAACCCAGTATCCTGAGAAATTGGCGCGCCGTCAGATAGGCTCCTAGAGAAACCGACTCCAAAACTGCAATCAGGCTCTTGACTCTGCTCTCCGCTGGAAAAGCTACGCCGTCCCTGAGATTGAAAAATATTCCCAGATAAACAAACTCCTGGGATGGAGTCAATTCTGATTTCTCTAGATTCACAATCCATCCTATCTCCTTTAATAAGGCTAGGACTACCTGAAGATTGCTGCGCAGAGTGACTGGATTCCCCACCTTTAGCAGCCAGTCGTCTATGTAAGTATGAACAGCTATGTTTCTCCTGCGAAGTAAAGAAGTCATGGCGAGAACCACTTTGGTGAAGACCCTCGGAGCTGTGGTCAGGCCGAATGGAAGCGCATTGAATTCCCAAACATTGTCTTGAAATGTAAAGCGAAGGTATTTCTGAAAAGGAATTGACATTGGAATATTAAAATAAGCATCCTTCAGATCTATCGACACTGCCCACATGCCTTTTCTCAGCCCTGTCATTACCGCCGCCACAGTCTCCATCTGAAACTTGGGAGAAAGAATAAATTTTTTTAACGGTTTGAGATTGAGAATTGGTCTCCATCCTCCGGTACGCTTCGGAACGAGGAACATCATCGAATAGAAGCCCAGAGACGACTGATTGCGGACTAGATGAATCGCATTCTTCTGACGAAGAGATTCTATTTCTGAGCAAATGGCGTCTAGACGATCTGGTTCCCTTGGAACGGGAGTCCATATTGGAGTCGATGTTAACGGAACTAACGATTGATGGATGAGCCAGTCCGGATCTTAGCCGTTTCTTATCCATTGACAGACTAAACAATCGCGCACGACCTGTTCCCATTGGCTTAAGAACAGTTGAAGCCTGCCTCCGACGGAAGGAATCTGCACACAGCTGGCGGTCAAGATTGCACGAGAAGACGCTAAATCGCTTGGGTGAAGATTTTCGACTCCATTCGTTCCTAACGTTACCGGATCTGGTTCCGCCGGAAACCCGTCATGACTGACCTCCATGGCCGCCCCGCGGCTTCTTGTAATACGACGGTCCGGAACCGCCGCCACGGCTATGCTTACGGTAACCGCCGCGGCCCGAACTGCCACCCTTCTTGTCATCCTCATACGGCCTCTTATTAGAGGACTTGTATGAGGACGAACGGCCAGGTCCTTGTGATCCGGATGGCCGATGGGCATCACGGCCAGAAGGACGGAAGGGTGATCTTGTACGCTGCCTCTGCTGCTCCTGTCGATGTTGCCAGTAGGACTGCTGCGGCTGTGTCCTCTTAGTCGACTTCCACGACTTGCCGACCACTTCTTGCTCCGCAACCATTGACGCAACCTTGGACAGCTTGCCGTGCCGAGCCACCGAACAAGCCTGGACAAATGAAAGGCGCAGAAGACAATTCCGCCCTCATCTCCGGTCCTGGTTCTACACAATCGAGAACCATTCTCCGTCGCTCTGCCAATGTCCTGGTGATCACCCTGGCCAGGCAATCTTGAGACAGGCGCATGGTGTCCCGAATAACTCTGGGAGCAGCCTTTGGCACCTGCCCACCCTCCGCCGCGCAGGCCAGTATACCCTGCAGGATGGTACATCCATGTGAGAGAGCACACTGATGGTAGGCCTGCTCCGGAAAACGGACCCTACTCCTTATCCCCTTCAGGGCCTTGGGCAATGCATACTCCGGCTGAACCAGACGGTATGCCGCAACTTCCAGCATGTCGGAAGTCTGCATGTCCAACGGGAGTGTTGGCATGGCAGAAGAGCCACTTGACAGAGAACTAGCCGCTCGCTCTGACATCCGCTCCATCGCCGGATCGCGCTGAGATCCAAGATCAGATGCTAACCCGAGACGGTCGGACATCCATCCAAGGACCTGCACCCATTCAGCTTCGGTGCAGAAAACGGACTCGTCCATTAAAGAACTTCTGTTCTCATCCTCCCTCTCTCCCTTGGATGAGAGGGCCACCGACGATGCAAGCTGAGAGCTATGAGACACAATTCTACCAACATAGAGCGCATCCATAGCCCGACTACCAGCGGCACCGGTGTCCAACGAATCGCCGGACCCGGATTCCCTGCAATCCATCGGCTCCAGCACGGGAGTCGGGACCACGACCGCTTTACCTACAGCAGGTGACGGCATTCCGATAGGAGCCGCACCCAAAGCCGCCGGGATACCGGCAGGAACCGCAAAACACATCTCCGCCGACACCTCTGGTTGGACAAACCCCGGATGGAAAATACCCGATGGAACATCGATATCACCATCCGCCTGGCAAACCCGTACAAATCCCGAGGGAGACCACTGGGAAGTACTGGGCATTGCCGTCATCGAAATATCCGGCATGCCGGAATCTTCCATAAGAAGATCTTCCTCCTCTACCGTCGGCTCTTGAGCCAAGGACAGAGAAGGGGCAGGTGCTTGACCCTCCGCAGAACTAGCCGGACCACCTAAAGGTTGCCCTGCACTAGCTTGCATCGACGGGACCGTGGAATGAAGACTCAAACATAGCCTTAAACTGGGCCGCCCATACACCCAGAGCTGAATCCATGCGGTCATTCAGACGACCTTCCAGTCCCTTCAGAGACGCCTGGTCCAGCTTAGCTGCCTTGTCCCTCGCGATCCTCTCCAGACGCGCACGTCGATCCCAATCAAACTCTGCCACCATTGCCGACGACCACTTGGCGCACACATCACATGGGCTTCCCACCTTACACTTCGCGCACACTACACAGTGATGGCCTGAGTACTTGCGCTTCATGAACCTGTTGCACTTCTGACAAAGCGTGTCCTGGTTCTTTGGTTTCTGCGAACACAGAGAAGAATTAAAACGCTGCACATGACAAACGATGACGAGCAATACGCACAATCGACTTGATAGTAAAAGAATTACTTAGAAAACATTAACTTTCTCTTAAATTAATGATAATCAAGCCTTTAGGCAGGAAATATTTGTAACTTTTTTGAGTGAAAATTAAAAAACACAATTTAGCAGTTAACTAACGTTAAACAACCAAGAATACAATGCCGATCGCTACAAACACCCTCAACAATGAAGCGAGAGCTAAAAATCGGCGAAAACAGAGTGCCTAGACACGCCAAGTCAAGTAAGACATAATTCATGGGCGCCGCCATCTTGGCCAAGGAAGCATCCATCTTTAGAGGAACCGAGTCGCAAGAGAAATTAACCGAGTACCCGAATTAAAACTAAAAGTTAACGGGTACAGAAGCGACTCCAACAATGGCTATCATTTTAAAACAATGTGCCAATTTAAGGAAATTTCAAACAGTCATTATGGCACGAATGTATAAATTCTAGATTGATACAACCTGCCCCTGTGATGATTTCCTTAGTTCCTCCATGAAGCCAACGATGGTTTTCAACAAACAACGCTAAATCTGCTTAAATTAGAATTATTTGAGCACTACAAAACATGCGACTTTATAAAAGCGCAAAATAGACGAATCTGACTGTGATTGGGAATTGACTCGGTACCTGCGGCTATGGTGATTCCCGGAAACAGTATGGGCAGGACCAGGAGAGTGCAGAGTTTTAATTGTTTATTTTGAGCTAGACTAGATAATAGACATCATCATAATACTACATCTGGTAAGTATTATTCGAAGTAGAAACTGGTGTCCATTTTATAACAATTTTGGTCCTAGTCCTGCCTGATGATTTTCATATCACAACAGACAAGTGCACCACCCTTTGTGATGCATGTGCAGAATCTGACAGACGGACGCTTCTACACCTATGAGCAAACAGCAAATGTATAGACACCCAGACACACCAACTTATTCTATTTGCAAGCAGTAATCAGCATGCTTCATATTTAGCACTCTAATAAAACTTATGAGCAGGGTTTCTCATAAGAGTCCTTTTGAGGGTATAGACCCCCAATATGTAACTTGGGAACCCCAAAAGCTGTGGTAGTGGGTCCCATGGGACCTCTGGAAATCTTGTATGATTGCTAATTAGTTTTATAAGTTTTTGCACAAACATACAGTAACCACAGAATCTAGCACTGGACCCCAATAATTCAGCTCTGAGCCTATGGTACTCTCTAATCTTAGCATGGATGAGAAAAACTGCACAGGCATCCCAAATTTCAGTTTGGACCCCTAGATTTCAAGTTGGGACTTCTAGATTTCCAGATGTGGTGTCCCTCGGACCTCCAAAATTTAGATGCCATGAGAAACAATGCTTATGAGAGTTCAAGAGCAAAAGTTCACAATGTTTCTCATGGTATAAACCCTCAAACATAAACCACCATCTACATTATCCTCACATACCAAACATGCTTATGATAGTGGCAATATACAGACCTTGACTTGTGTCAACAGATCTGTTGGACCAATCATATCATTAGCGTGTTTATCAGCTGACCAGATTGTTGGAGCATTATCTACAGCCGGCGTCTGATTGGATGTTGTCTTTTGAAGATTGACAGGTCGGCATAATTTCTCGAGATCTTGGTCCAGTTCTTGATGAAATATTCCTGCAATTGATGGAAGCCAGCTAGGCTTTGTGTGATCACGATCGATTATGTAAGAATAATCGTGATTACTTGATTAATCAGCTCGGGTACAAATTAGCAAGATACAACAAAAGCATATCAATGATGAAAGCTGCAGCAGTGTGTTGAGAGGTCCATTTGCAGGCCAAGAGAAAACTATCTTTGAAACTGTATCACTGGAATGTTTGGCTTGATTCTCAAGCCAGTCATTCCATTGACACCTTCTCAAAGAAAATCTTCTCTTGGCATGAAATGGACATATATTTACTGAGAAATATGTCTATGCTTGTGACCGATCTCATTAAAAAGTAATTAAGTTTGGATTATAAATATTTTATGCAGTAGAAATTATTCATGGTTATTCGATTATTTAATTTAGATTTTCGATTTAATCACATAATCGTCCAAGCCTAAAGTCAGCATTAGCACAATTCATATTACATTCAAGTAGAGGTGTTCTTGTTGCTGGTGATGTATAATTTTATCGATCTCCATAGCTATGATGCGATATCGATACTACTCTTCAAGATCGTATTGAAATTGTGCAGAGTACTAGCTTAGGTTCTTTTGAATGTTAAGCTCCGAGTTGCACTAAAATTCAAATCAATAACCAGAAATGTGGTTGCAATGAAGCTCGACTTTACGATTTGCAATGAACTATGAAGATTGACTTCAAACATAAAATAAATATAGAAGGCTTATCAATACCCTTATCAACAAGCAGCCCAATGGCCTGTAATGCTCACCTAGACTATTAGCATTTGAACCATTTGCATTTAAATACCGGTAGACATGATGGATAATTTTCAAAAAATCAAAGATGGCCACCAAAGAAATTAATCAATCAAAATTCTTTGATATGTTGAAGCCTACCGTGATAGGATCATTCTACCCAAGTTTCGTTGAAATCAGGCCACTTATTATGGAGTAGTGTTTTCAATGGTTCTGGAAAATGAAAAAAAAAGTATTTCTAGAGCTTACCACTATAGAATCCTTCCTGTCAAATTTGGATAAAATCAACCAAGCGGTTATGGAGATGCATTTTTACAATTTCCGTTACATTTTTCATCAAATTTTATCTTAACATTTGAAATCTGTCAAGTGGTTAATGATGAGTAGTAGCGCATGGACAATTTTCGGTAAATTTTTCATAAAATCTAGTTCTGAAGCCTAGCCCCATAGGATCCTTCCCAGCCAATGTAAGTTGACATCCGCCAAGCGGTTAATGAGTAGCATTTTGTCAATTTCCGGTAAATTTTTCATAAAATCTAAGACTTTCACCAATAAACTTGACCAATTAAATTCTGTATACAAGGTCTGAAGCGTAACCCCATAGGATCCTTCCAGCCAAAGGAATTTGAAATCTGTCAAGCCGGTAAATTTTTCATAAAATCTAAGGATTTCACCCAAAAAAACTGGACTAAACCAAGTTCTGAAGCGTAGCCCGATAGAGTTCTTCCAGCCACAGTAAGTTGAAATCTGCCAAGCACTTAACCCTTACCACTCTTATGTCCAAATGAAAAATTTTCTAATTAAATTAAACCATGAATTGGTGCTAATTTTTCAACAAATTTGGTGGAAGATGTTGCTGCCTATGACAGAAACATTGTCCACCAAAATTGTTAAAAAATGGACACCAGTTTCTCTGCTATTGATGCAGTAAAAGATAGAATACTGACATCAGAGTGGTAAGGGTTAATGAGTAGTGTTTTGGCAATTTCCGGTAAATTTTTCATAAAACCTAGGATTTTCAAACAAAAAAATGTACCAATATAAATTCTGTATAGATGATCTGAAGCCTAGCCCAATAGGGGCCTCCTAGTCAAAGTAAGATGAAATCCGCCAAGTGGTTAATGAGGAGCAGCGTTTTGACAATTTCTGGTAAATCTCATAAAATCTAGGATTTTTACGAAAAAGAAGTAACCAATTTAAATTCCGAATAAAAATTCTGAACCCCACTCGAGGGTCCTTCCAGCCAAATTAGGTTGAAATATGCCAAGTGGCTAATGAGGAGTAGCATTTTAAAACAAAAGCTGATGGACAAATTACAGACGGGTGAAATGCGTATCAGTGACCATGACCGTTGACCGTCTGACCCCAACATCATTGTGTTATGCTGTGTTATTATAAGGAGGCATGTGTCAAAGTTTGGGTCCAGTATGATTAACCAAATATGAGATATCATCAGAAAAGTTGAGCTAAACGGAAAATGCCAAAGTTGAAAAAAATGTTTTTTAACAAGGTCACAGTAAGCTTGACCTTTTGACCCCAACATCATTGTGTCATGCAATGTTATTATAAGGAGGCATGTGTCAAAGTTTGGGTCCAGTATGATTAACCAAACATGAGATATAAACAGAAAAGTTGAGCAAAACAAAAAACGTTAGTTAAAAAAAAGGACTTTTTACCAAGGTCAGTGACCTTGACCTTTTGCCCTCAGGAGCATTGTGTGATGCTCTGTCATTATAAGGAAGCATGTGCCCAAGTTTGGGTCCAGTATGATTAACCACACAGAAATAAACAGAAAAGTTGAGCTAAACGCAAATTGGACGCCGGCACCGGACGATGTGCAGGGTACCGTAATAGCTCGTTTTACTTGATAAAAACAAGATCAATAGTATCTCAGTAGCTGCGGGTGAAGCTTGAAAACCAGGTGACACTGACATAGTTTTCCTACGTTGCATACGCTAAGCCTACAATGCATTCCCGCACCATTTTTGATTACTGTATATGAAGGACTATAGAAACAACAGCCCAGAATAAGCTTTTGTAACCGACTTATGAACTAACTAATTAACGAAGGGACATCGTGGTTTATTAACGCGACCAGCAACCGCTCTACATATGTAAACAAGCACAAATTTGTGCAATACCCATGTCATTTGCCTTTGGAAGAATTTAAAATTATGTCACTGTGCCCTTTATATTTGACCTTTTACCCCAAACTTATCACACTTCTTCGGGACCCCATGGCCAACCTTCCATCTAAGACTGGTCACGATATATCCAGTAGAACTTTTCAAATTAGTTTTCAAAATAATGATTTTATATCTGGTCGTCATGGGCTTGAGCTATTAACCAAAAATATATCACATATCTTCAGGACGCCAACTTTTCCACCCAAAATTAGTTCCAAAATATTCAACAGCTTCCTGGTATAGTTACCGTGAAATTTAGATTCTGTGGATTTAGGTTTCGAAGTTTCAAATCGATTCCAACTAGGGTACAATGTGGGCAGAGTTTAGCTAAAATGGGCGATGTCATAATCAACTACATGACATGTAGGATGACATCATAATCATGATGTCACGATTGACTCGAGTTAGTCTGTCTTAAATGCTTAACAGACCGAAACAGTGTAGGAATTGTATGTCTTTGCTATTTAATAAACATGCTGTTTAATATTTTGAAACTAATTTGACTGGGCTCTGTTGCTTAACAACACCCAGTCAAATTAGTTTCAAAATATTCAACAGCTTACCTGTATAGTTTTCTGTAAATTGATGATCAGGGAGTTCAGGGATCGATCGATTCCCAACACAAGCCTGGTGTGGGTGGAGCTTAGCTAGAAATGGGCGGGGCAAAACTGCGACAGTCAATTAACTTACTTGATGTGATGTGTTTTGCCATCCATTGTGTAACTCTCTCCTCAGCTTGACGACATGATATTTGCGTAGACATAGCAATGACCGCTTCATTCTGATCTACAGGAAGTAGCAGGGGCAGTGCCGAGTCAATTTTTACCTGACAAAATCTGTCAGAAGAAAAAATACATACAACTTCTTATTAACCCTTTAACCCTCAAATCAGCCAAAAATGGCATCTGCAGTGGTCCTGGCATATGGCCATTTGCAGACCAAGAGAAGACTATTTTTGAAAATTTACCACTGGAATGACTGGAGCCAGTCATTCCAGTGGTAAATTTTCAAAAGCAGTCTTCTCTTGGACTGCAGATGGACATTTTCTATGAGAAAATTGAAATTTTTTTGAACAAATTTGAAGGTTAAAGGGTTAACAATGGGCCCCAAGGACCTTAAACGTTTAACATGTATGCTCTCTAGCTTACTACCATTGATGATAATGAAAATATCACATTTGACATGTTTGAGAATGATGTATTCTCGAGAAACGATGACACACTGGCCGTGTTTGCAATGGCTGACAACTGATGTGTCAATAAAACTTAAATTTGAAAACTGATGGTAATGTTTATCATTGATCCTGGTGTACTAAATTTATATTTAGCCTATGTGTATTTTCCTGAAAACATGGCATACTGACGTAACCCTTTAGCACTCAAAATGGCCAAAACGGCTTCTAGTGGTCTTGGGAAATGTCCATTTGCAGACCAAGAGAAGACCGATAACCGAGCCAGTCATTCCAGTTATAAATTTTCACAGTCTTCTCTTGGTCTGCACGTGGATGTTTCTAAAGACCAGTACAGAATCGGTTTTTGGCTGATATGAGTGTTACAGTGTTAAAGGGTCAATGCTACTCTAAACATAAAAGCATCTAATCCTGTCAGCTCCAGACAGCGAATGGAAATTACAAAACGAACACACAGATGGAAGAAACAACAGCTTTCCACCCACCCACCCGCCCATTCAGAGCCTGGTGATACGAATGATCAGTGTATAGATTTATGAAATATTCGCTATTGACAGACCTGGCTGTGTTATTGCTCGCCTCAGTCCGCGCAGAGTCACACATGTTCTGTGAGATCTTATGTACTTCTTTGTTTAGCCAGTCCTGAGATTTATATAAATATACATCATTGTTCTACCATTATGTTCAAAGTGTTTGTGTGCTGTAGTAATCTAAAGTGTAAACATACACACAGGTGCACACACGCACTGACTCACACGCACACCACACACAGTGCCTAAGTGGCATGGCACACATGCCAACATTTATATAAATACACACACTCATTGCTAAATCTAAAATGAAACTTAAATCTGCTACTTGTCACATTTGAAGGGTGTTTCTTTGTGAGCAATGAACCATCTTTTGCTAAGTGCTGGAAGTCAACTTAATTTGAAAATATTCTACACCTTCCCAGCATATAATTACCTTGAGATTTTGGATACTGGGAATTCAGGTGTCAAAGTTTCAAATCAATTCCCACACAGATAACAGGTGAGCGAAGCTTAGCTAGAGATAGGCATGGCATAGCTAACAAGAGGCCCAAGGGCTTGTGGTGTTCACCTGGACCATTAGCATTTGAACCATTTGGATCTAAATAGAGACAATGGATAATTTTCGGAAAATCCAAGATGGCCACCAAAAAAATTGACAAATCGAAATTGTGCATGCAAGTTCTGAAGCATACTACTCTAGGGGTCTGCCAGCTGAGTTTGCTTGAAATCAGCCTTGTGGTTAATGAAGAGTAGGTTTTTAACTGACTTCTCGAATTTTTGGGAAAATCCAAGATGGTCGGCGAAAAAATTGACCAATCAAAATTCTCGTTAGAATTGTTGAAGTGTACCACCACAGGATTATTCCATCCAAGTTTTGTCAAAATCAGGTCATTGTTATTAGAGTAGCGTTTTAAATGATTTCCTGATAATTTTTGGAAAATCCAAGATAGGCACCGGAAAAATTGGCCAATCAAAATTTTGAATAGAAGTTCTGAGGCCTCCCACTCTAGGATGCTCCCAGCCAAATTGAAATTGGTCAAGCGGTCAATGAGGAGTAGGCTTTTAAAGAAGAAGTTGACAGACACACGCTGATTTCCCGAAATTTTCGGAAAATCAGTTGCTCGCCATAAAAATTGGCCAATCAAAATTCTCGTTAGAAGTGTCGAAGCATACCACAACAGGATTATTCCACCCAAGTTTCGTCGAAATCAGGCCATTGATATTAGGAGTAGCGTTTTAAAGGATTTCCGGATCACTTTGGGAAAATCCAAGATGGCCACCAGAATAATTGATCAATCAAAATTTTGAATAGACTTTCTGAGGCCTATCACGCTAGGATGCTGACAGGAAACTTTAATTAAAACCGGTCATATGGTTAATGAGTAGGCTTTTAAAGAAAAAGTTGACAGATAGACGGACGACGGATGGTCGGCATGGCATAAGCTCAGTGAGCTAAAAATGGATACGTATATTATATTGGCATAATAATTGATTACAATTACTTTACAAAAACACGATAATAAACACTTTTTACAAGTTCCTAAAGATATTTAACTACTATTAATACATTACAATTACTTTTCAGAGGCATAGAGCAAAATGACGGTCGAGCCCTTTTAACCGTAAAATGGAGTCGGTTAAACTGACCTTTGTCTTGCTGTTCGGTGACATGCCCTCCAGAGATCCGACCAGTTTTACCACCTCACTCTTGCCAGTCTTTAGGTGAGTCTGCAGAGTGGTGCTTCGGAAAAGCTTGATGAAATTTGATGCAGTGCGCTCCGCTACAAATTCTATGACACGTTTCAGCGAAGCGGTGTGATTGTGAAAGAAATTCTCCTCTAAGTGAAACTGAAAAATTTAATTTTCCAAACATTAGCATTAAAAATGTATATCATTAACCCTTTAATGACCAAATTTGGTCAAGAAAATCTGAATATCTGCTGACTTGAATGGCCATTTGCAGGCCAAGAGAAGACTATTTTTGGAAATTTACCACTGGAATGACTGGCTCAGTTATCGAGCCAGTCATTCCAGTGGGAAATTTTCAAAAATAGTCTTCTCTTGGCCTGCAAATGGACATTCCCCAACAGGATTGCATAGGCTGGTTTTGGCCGGCTTCAGCATGAAAGCGTTAAACCCTTAACACTCAAGTGGATAAAAAACGGTTTCTGCAGAGTTCTTGAGAAATGGCCATTTGCAGACCAAGAGATAACTATTTTTGAAAATATATCACTAAAATGACTGGCTCGATAATCGAGTCAGTCATTCTAGTGATAAATTTTAAATAAATAAATTTTTCTTGATCTGCAAATGGACACTTTCTGAGAAAATTAAAAATATCTTCAACAAATTTGTGTGTTAAAGACTTGAAGGTGTAAGATGCATAAATACAGAACATATTTAGTTGTGACTCACACCTTGTGTACGTCTGTCCGTTGTCGAGTCTGGCAGTCTGCCAAATATTTGACATGTCTGACAAAGCTGCCTACGTCACAACTATAACGTGTCACCGCACTTATAAATACAACGTGCCGAGTGATGCCCAAAAGAGCAATTTAACCCTTTAAGCCTTGAATTTGTTATAGAAAATTACAATTTTTTTCAAATAAAATGTCAATTTGCAGACCAAGAGAAGACTATTTTTGAAAATTTACCACTGGAATGACTGGTTCGGTTATCGAGCCAGTGATTCCAGTAGTAAATTTTCTAAAATAGTCTTCTCTTGGTCTGGAAAATGACATTTCTCAAGACCTCTGTAGAAACCGTTTTTGGCTAATATAAGTGTTAGAGGGTTAAGCATTATCACCAGTAAAACTAATTAAAGTAACTTACACATAAATAATTTTAATAAACTCACAAATGGAATGATGAAAATCTTTAATCAAAGGAGACATTTCTAGCTACATGTATGCCACGCCCTAGCTTTGTTAGATAAGCTCTGGACATATTTTTATGCGTGTTGGATTCCATTTGAAACTGAAAGCTGAATTTCCAGAATCTAAATTTCAAGGTAGCTTTACACTGTCAGGTAACTTACTAAGCATTCTGTTGAATATTTTGAAACTAGTTTGACTGGGAGCTGATGCAGCCTATGGCAGCAACCACTCTCCGTCAAATTATTTTCAAAATATTCAACAGACACAATTTATACACTTTCGTGATGGACTTTTCGATTTTGGTGATGGTGCTACATCATTTGGGTTATGAAGTCAGCTGATATGTGATACTTTAGTGATAGATCGGATGGCTCTATTCTGTCCTTCACCTGTCTAGGTACCAGATTGAGCGATGTTATAAACCAGTTATTGAGATTTTCATTAACAGATGTGAGCAATAACAATGACTGCATCAAACACTGGTTTCTTAATCATTTTATGGTCAAGCCGGCCAAAACTGCCCTCTGTACTGGTTTTGAGGAATGGCCATTTACAGGCCAAGCGATTATTTTTTTTAATCTACCACTGAAATGTCTGGCTCGATAACGAGCCAGTCATGGCATGCTAATCAGCCAGTCATTCGCGCCTGTAAATGGCCATTCCACAAGGTGAGGCTGGATTCAACTAATGATTATTCTAATTTAATGTTTCATATATGGATTTATTAAGATTCCTGTTTTTCTTGTGAATATTGTGCTATCTTGACAACTGATCTTGTATTCAATATTCAGGATTTTTAAATGTCATCCGAGAATGAAGATATTTGCTATATGTGCCCAGTCACTGTTATTCATGTATTTGTCAGATTTCTTAAAATCATGGACTCCTGGCGCATTATAGGTGTAAGTAACTTAAATCAAACATTTTGTAAAATTTGGCAATAGGAATATTGAGAAATGTGGCATAGAAAAGATAACATTAAAGAATAGATCGTTTTATGACATTTTGATTTAGTAGTTTTCCTTACCTGTAACTGTCTCTCTGAGAACACATGTGCGGGTGTCTCATCAGCGGAGATAGGCGTGATCTTCCGCACACTGCTAAACTTGTTATTACTACCTACAGCAAAGTCCAGCAGCACAGAGCGAATCTCACCTACAAGAACAGGAATAACTGTTACTTCAATAGAGGCCCAAGAGCCATGATGCTCAGCTGCTTGGCTATGCACTATATGTACGGACTGAATGTTTTATTATTGTATCTAATAACGAAACTAAAATCTTAGTTATGGCAGAAATAAAAATATTCAACAGAATGTTTATTAAATAGTAGCCATAAAATTTGTACACTTGGACTATTCAATGTTCATGATGGACATAGATACGTCATTTATTACGCATTTTGATTGTGAGATTAGCCTACATCTGACGTAATTGATTATGACATCATATACTTGAGTGACAGATTGAATCCAGCCATTTATTTCAGCTTTAATGAATTATGAAAAGTAGGTGAGCATAACTCACTTTTGATACCCACCATTAGCACAAATTTGGCTACTGTATACGAAAGACTTTTAGAGCTACAAGGACAAGAATTTTCTATGAATCTTGAAAATTATGGAACGATGACCTGCTTTTGGTATAGGACACATCATCTAAGTGTTTCATCACTGGTTACCTAATGCATTACTAACCCACATATGGACAGCAGATATACACGAGCTGCTGGTCGACTAGGCTCACAGCATCCTACAACAGAGCAGTAAAAGTACACATAAATTACACATACAGGTCTGATAGCGGGTCCAGAAGATTCTTATTGCTTAAAAATTAAGATTATTTATTCAGTAAGCAATACATATATTCTACAGTACAGCTCATAAATAACTTAACATTTCCAAAACAAAAACAGAAACTTGTTAGTTAGTATAATTTTGAACACGATGTAAGAAATGTTCTGCCTTATACAGCAACGGCTTCCAATTAAATTTAGGCCAAAATGTTTAACACTAGGTTTTATTTTGTTTTTGAAAAATTTTAAATTATTTCTGAGCTGTACTGTATTGAATATGTTAACAATAATTTGACTGGAAGCTGTTACTGTCTTAGCCATCAGAATCTTCCCGTCAAATCATTTACAATTGAAGGGGATAACCCTTACATCTATGATGTCAATATTATATTTTATACTGTGTCAGTAGAAAAGAAACTGGTGTAGATTTTTCAACAATTTTGATGGATGATGTTGAATTTGTTGAAAAATGAACAGCAGTTCATCTTCTAATTTAATTTGAATATTAAAATTTTTGACAGTAGTAAGGGTTAATAACAAAGGACAACTCGCACGTATGCAACAATGATGTTTCATCTACATATTCCAACTAGAAGCTAAAGTATCGAACAAACACCAAAAATCAGCAAAATCTCTCAAGAAAAGGATCCATCTGTAGCTCTGCACCACCCATTTCTAGCTAAGCTCCACACTCTTTTAAGCGTGTTGGAATCGATTCGAAACTTGAATTCCTAGAATCTCCTGGTCGGTCATCTTGAATTTCGTATTTTAAGCGGGAATCAAAAAAGCATCCGCTTTTGTTTCTACGAG
Organism: Chaetoderma sp. LZ-2023a; assembly: GCA_034401795.1. Classification (NCBI taxonomy): domain Eukaryota; kingdom Metazoa; phylum Mollusca; class Caudofoveata; order Chaetodermatida; family Chaetodermatidae; genus Chaetoderma; species Chaetoderma sp. LZ-2023a. Next base: position 70,788,336 of record CM067373.1, read on the forward strand.
AATTCTTAATACTTACCAGATGTACTATTATGATAATGCCTATTATCTAGTCTAGCTCAAAATAAACAATTAAAAACTCTGCACTCTCCTGGTCCTGCCCATACTGTGTCCGGGAATTACCATAGCCCCAGGTACCGAGTCAATTCCCAATCACAGTCAGATTCGTCTAATATTTGCCTTGACAAACAGCAAAAGCAGCTCAGCCTCACCTCAGCGGGGCGGCTGAGGGAGGGCCATAGTACATCTGGTAAGTATTAAGAATTCTCGTAGAAACAAAAGCGGATGCTTTTTTGATTCTACTTCGAATAATACTCACCAGATGTACTATTATGATAAACTTCGGATTTCGACAGCCAGGAAATACTGGTGGGAGGAGGTGAGGCTCGAACCAGCACTCATCTACCATCCGACAGAGAAGGTTGTGAAGAGACTAGAACCCTGGCATACGTTGGGTTCTGCCATCTGACTCATAGAGTGCTAAACCTCCATGGTCTAGACTGCGCTCCCCCCTCATTTGTCCGCACAAATTCCAGAGGGCTGTCAAACAGGGGAAGCAACACCCACCAGACCCGTGTCCGCCCCAAGTCTCAGCTAGGGCAGTCCAGTAGAGTGCAAAGAAGCTACTACAAGTTCTAATTTTGAAAAAAAATATCAGTATATCGATTAGATTTTCAAATTAGAATGAGTCTAATGTCTGTTTAAAAGAATAAGATGTTCTTGGCCAGACTATTTACTTAGACAGTCTGGTATTTCGACTATAAGTAAACTTAAAATTAGTCACTTAATTAAGGCAAACACTCACCATTTTTGAGTGCTTAGTCTTTCTTGTTCATCACAGGAGCTCGGCCCAATCCACAGTCGTTCTCGGGTCATGTGCATGGCTATTGTTCAGTGCAAGTGGAAGAAACTTGTGATGTGTGCGAAATAGTGGTCGGATGTGGCTTTAGTTCAGATTCGACAAATTGGTGACGGCTACCAGATTAAGTGCACTGGAGATGTCGCGAAGGTAGAAATCAGTGAATGACGACTCGACATGCCATTGTGCTACAGACATCACCTCCTCTAATGAGACACCCTTATAAAGGGCCGATGATGCTGCTAGTGCTCGGACCTGATGGGCATTTGCACGATCAATCTACTTTCCTGTAGCGATTTTGTGCGACATCTGAATAGCATCGACTATCCAACGAGAAATAGTATCTTTTGAGGCACGCAAATGAGGAGCTTTGAGACATAACCACAGAGATTTTGGGTCATCTCTCCACTCCTCAGTATGTTTCTTATACATTTTCAGACATCTGACACGACACCAAGCAGAAGAGTTTGGGTCATGTCTAATTAAACTTGGCAAATTGATCGGCTGTCCTGGATATTTAAGTGACTGATTCTTTGCCAGGAAACAAAGCCGTGGAAGTAGTCTTAAACCTTCACCTGTGACGACAAAACGGTCTTGTTCAGCAGAAAGAGCATGTATTTCGCTTCTCCTTCTCGGCGACGCTGCTGCAACCAAGAAAACTGATTTAATAGTTAACAGTTTAATATCTATAGATCTAATCGGTTCAAATGGAGCATGCCCTAACACCTGTAGAACAAGAGATAGATTCCAAGCTGGGATAGGAATTGGCTGTCTAGGTCGCAGATTGCTCATTCCTTTAATAACTTCATTTAAAGCGTCATTCTCCACTCCATCAATGGCCAGACTGGGAATGACTGAAGCTAATGCAGACTTATATGCTGCTAGGGTTGAAGGTACAAGTTTGTCAACTTCGTATAAATGACAGATAAAATCTGCTACGTGTTGAACAGATGCATAAAAGGGATCGATATCTCTTCCCTTACACCACTCTGCAAATTTGTTGATTCTATAATTATATGTTCTTGTGGTTGACGCTCTTCTGGCTGAAGCAACAAACTTCGCTGCTTGCTCAGAAAAGTCACCCTTAATTACACGCTGCTTGATAACATCCATGCAGTCAATTTGAACATTTCTGGTCTGTCGTGGAGATACAGACCCCTTTTCTGAGAGATTAGATCTCATCTGTCTGGAAGAGGGATTGGATTGCAGACCAGAAGGTCCAGCAGATCCATAAACCAGGATCGGCCTGGCCAATGAGGGGCGATCAGTAGTACTTGGCACATACCATCTCTTATCTTTGCCAGAACTTTTGGGATGAGAATCGTTGGAGGATACGCATATGCGTACATTCCCTTCCAACTTATCGCCAGTGCATCTACTGCTAAAGCTAGCGGGTCCGGGATCGGTGACACATATGTGACCATCTTTGCGTTCTGTTTTATCGCAAACAGGTCCACATTTGGTTTGCCCCAATGTTTGAATAGAACCTCCGCTACCGATTGGTTGAGCTGCCATTCCGTCAGACGACAAACCGTCCTTCTGCTAAGATGTTCAGTCTTCCTGGAATGTGTGCTGCCCGAAGAATAACATTCCTCTCTTAGCACCACAGCAGAAGGTTCCAAATCATCATACACAACTCCGGTGATCTTGTCCCGCCTTGGCGGTTCAAATAAGACATCACTGTTGAGGTGTCTGTCCTTACTAGGACAATCTTGTCTCGGATTAAGTTCTCGAATTTTCGAAGTGCTAATGCCACCGCTAATAATTCGAGAACATTGATATGTTTCTGCACATTGGTCCGATCCCATTCCCCTGACTGATCGTCCAATACCGCTCCCCAACCCGTCGTTGATGCATCTGTGAAGATGGACATCTGTGGTTGAGGAGGTTGTAGAGGAACACCTCACAAGAGATTCTGTTCTGATAACCACCACTGAAGGTGGAATATCAATGGTTCTTTAACTGGAATTCTCAGAGATAACGGATCCGTTCTCTGAGACCAGAATGACATTAGATACATCTAAATCGGCCTGCGCCTGAGTGCCGCATAAGGAACCACTTTCTCCAGAGACACTAGTAAACACAGTATCCTGAGAAATTGGCGCGCCATCAGAAAGGCTCCTAGAGAAACTGACTCCAGTACTGCAACCAAACTCTTGACTCTGCTCTCCGTCGGAAAAGCTACACCGTCCCTGAGGTTGAAAAATATTCCCAGATAAACAAACTCCTGGGATGGAGTCAATTCTGATTTCTCTAGATTCACAATCCATCCTAGGTCCTTTAGTAAGGCTAGGACTACCTGAAGATTGTTGCGCAGAGTGACTGGATTCCACGCCTTCAGCAGCCAGTCGTCTATGTAAGTATGAACAGCTATGTTTCTTCTGCGAAGATAAGTCATGGCGAGAACCACTTTGGTGAAGACCCTCGGTGCTGTGGTCAGGCCGAACGGAAGCGCATTGAATTCCCAAACATTGTCTTGGAATGCAAAGCGAAGGTATTTCTGAAAAGGAATTGACATTGGAATATGAAAATATGCATGCTTCAGATCTATCAACACTACCCACATGCCATTTCTCAGCCCTTTCATCACCGCTGCTACAGTCTCCATCTGAAACTTTGGAGAAAGAATAAATTTGTTCAACCGTTTGAGATTGAGAATTGGTCTCCAACCTCCGGTACGTTTCGGAACGAGGAACATCATCGAATAGAAGCCTAGGGAGGATTGATTGCGGACTAGATGAATCGCGTTCTTCCGCTGAAGAGCTTCAATTTCTGAGCAAATGGCATCTAGACGATCGGATTCCCTTGGAACGAGAGTCCACACTGGAGTCGATGTTAACGGAACTAATGATTGACGGATGAGCGAGTCCGATTCGTAGCCGTTTCTTAACCACTGACAGACTAAACAATCTTGCACGACCCCGTTCCCATTGGCTTGACAACAGTTGAAGTCTGCCTCCGACGATAGGAATCTGCACACAGCTGGCGGTCGATATTGCACGATAAGACACTAAATCGCTTGGGTGAAGATTCTCGACTCCCTTCGTTCCTGACGTTACCGGAACTGATCCCGCCGGAAACCCGTCATGACCGACCTCCACGGCCGCCCCGCGGTTTCTTGGAGTATGACGGTCCGGGACCGCCACCACGGCTATCCTTACGATAACCACCGCGACCCGAACCACCACCCTTCCTGTCCTCCTCATACGGCCTCTTATTAGAGGACCTGTATGAGGACGAACGGGCAGGTCCCTGAGATCCGGATGCCCGATGGGCATCACGGCCAGAAGGACGGAAGGGCGATCTCTGGCGCTGCCTCTGTTGTTCCTGCCAATGCGGCTTGTAGGACTGCTGCGGCTGTGTCCTCTTACTCGACTTCCACGACTTGCCGACTACTTCCTGCTCCGTGACCATTGAAGGACGAGCCGCCGAACAAGTCTGGACTAATGAAAGGCGCAGAAGATAACGCAGCCCTCATCTCAGGTCCTGGTTCTACACAATCGAGAACCATTCTCCTGCGCTCCGCCAATGATTTGGTGATCACCCTGGCCAGGCAATCCTGAGATAGGCGCATGGTGTCCCGGACAAGTCCAGGAGCAGCCTCTGGCACTTCCCCACCTTCCGCCGCGCAGGTCAGCATACCCTGCAGGACGGTACATCCGTGAGTGCAGCCATGGCTGCCCTCGCCGCATCCTCAATGAGCATTAACTCATTAAAAGGATCCTTATTGGCCTGGGAAACTAAGGGACGAGAACGACCCTTCGATTTGCCAGCCAACAGCCTATTCAATGCCTCTCGCTCCACGACGGAAAGCCGTGGAACCCAGGAATATTGATGGTAGGCCTGCTCAGGAAAACGGACCCTACTCCTTATCCCCTTCGGGGCCTTAGGCAACGAATAGTCTGGTTGAACCAGACGATACGCCGCAACTTCCAACATGTCAGAAGTGTGCGAGTCCAAGGGGAGCATCGGCATGGCAGAAGAGCCACTTGACAGAGCGCTAGCCGTTCGCTCTGACATCCGTTCCATCACCGGGTCGTGCTGAGATCCCTGATCCGATGCCAACCCGAGACGGTCGGACATCCAGCCAAGGACCTGCACCCATTCAGCTTCGGTGCAAAATGAGGACTCGTCCATCAATGGACTACCGTTCTCATCTTCCTTCTCACCCTTGGATGAGAAAGCCACCGACGACCCATGCTGAGAACTATGGCCTGCACTTCTTCCACCATGAAGCGCGTCCATAGCCCGACTACTAGCGGCACCAGTGTCCAGCGAATTGCCGGACACGGATTCACATGAGTCCATTGGCTCCAGCACAGCAGCCAGGACTACAGCCGTTTTCACTACGGTAGATGACAGAACTCTGAGAGGAGCCGCACCTAACGCCGCCGGGATGTCGCTAGGAACCGCAAAACACGGCTCCAACGACAAGGCGGGTTGAGCGAAATCCGGGTGAAAGATGCCTGACAGAACGTTGACATCACCACCCGACTGGCAGACCCGTACAAAACCCGAGGGAGATCCCTGGGACGTACTCGGTTCTGCCGTTAATGAAATATCCGGCATGCCGGAATCTTCCATAAGCAGATCTTCCTCCTCCGCCGTCGGCTCTTAAGCCAAGGTCGGAGGAAGGACAGGTGCTCGTCCCTCCGCAGAACTAGCCGGACCACCGAAAGGTTGCCCTGCACCAGCCAGCATCGTCGGGATCGTGGACTGCAAAGACTCAAACATTGCCTTAAACTGGGCCGCCAATACGCCCAATGCTGAGTCCATTCGCTCGTTCAGATGCTCTTCAAGACCCTTTACTGACGCCTAATCCAGCTTGACCGCCTTGTCCCTCGCGATTCTCTCCAAACACGCATGTCAATCACGATCGAACTCCGCCACCAACTCCGACGACCACTTCGCGCACACATCACAAGGGCTTCCAACCTTGCACCTCGCGCAAGCCACACAGTGATGACCACCGAACTTGCGTTTCATGAACCCGTTACACTTTTGACACAGTGTCCTGGTTTTTGGTCTGCGAACACAGAGTAAGAATTAAAATGCTGCACATGACATACGATGACGAGCAATACGCACAATTGACTTGATTGCGAGATAGAATTACTTAGAAACATTAACTTTCTCTTAAATTAATGATAATCAAGCCTTTAGGCAGGAAATATTTGAAACATTTTAGAGTGAAATTTTATAAACACGACTTGGTAATTAACTAACGTTAATAAAGCCAAGAAATAAATGCCGATCGCTACAAACACCCTCGACAGTCAAGCGAGAGCTAAAAATCGGCATCAAAATGAGTGCATAGACACGCCAAGCCAAAACAACGATAAACATGGGCGCCGCCATCTTGGCTACAGGCGCATCCATCTTGGAAGGAACCGAGTCATAGGAGAAATTAACCGAGTACCCGGATAAGATTAAACAGTTAACGGGTACCGGAGCGACTCCAACAATGGCTACCATTTTAAAATAATGTGCCAATTTAAGAAATTTTAAAACAGTCATTACGGCACGAATGTATAAATTCTAGATTGATACACCCTGCCCCTGTGATGACTTTCCCTTTCCTTCCATTACGCCAGCAATGAATTAGCGAAAACACGCGTAAATCCGTAAATTTGGCACAAATTTTGAGCTTAAAAACACATGCGACTTGTTAAGTCAACAAAATAAGCGAATCTGACTGTGATTGGGAATTGACTCGGTACCTGGGGCTATGGTAATTCCTGGACACAGTATGGGCAGAACCAAGAGAATACGGAGTTTTTAATTGTTTATTTTGAGCTAGACTAGATAATAGGCATTATCATAATAGTACATCTGGTAAGTATTATTCGAAGTAGAAACAGTGGTCAAATCAAATGTTACCCTATTTCTTTAGAATCAGCATACCAATAAACCTTTATAGGCAAACTTTCTTCAAAAAGTGCACAACTTTGATACAATTTGTTACCTATCTGACCCACTATATGGCAGCTGCTCGTTAACATTAGTTTTAAAATATTCAACACGCATACAATTTGTACACTTTCGTGATAGATATTTTGAGTTTCATGACGGAGCTCCATCATTTTGATTACGATGTCAGATAGCAGGTGATGTAATTCATTATGAAGTCAGATACTGGAGTGACAGATTCAATACGTGTACCTTCATTTCACAGAGAGGGGATAACGGTTCTATGACACATCCCGGTTCAATGACACATGCAGATGATACTAAACCCAACAAGCCTACCATCTTTGCCACATTGTAAAAAGTTATTGGATTTTCCAGATTTGTATTTTGTTTTCCAGCTTTCTTCAGGTCACACCAAAAGTTGTTGAGTCTTATTGTATAGTCACACACTTTCTTGTGTTGAAATCTGAGCAAAATCGGACAAATAGTCTCCAAGATATGAATAATTCCAGAATTCAATCCAATCAAGATCTGGGTTCTTTTATGAGGATCATGACCAAAGTCTGGAAATCCCCTTGCACGGCAAGTTCCTTCGTCGTGTTACAATTTGAACCAAATCAGGAACAGTTTTTGAGATACAGGGGTTGAGAGACTGACTGCCAGATACACAGACAGACAGACTCAATCGCAATACCGGATACCCTATTCCCCCTACAGGGCAACGATAATAAATTATATCTTACTAATGAATCAGGGCCTGGATCAAATGGAAGTGATGACCATATATCCAAGTTAGACAAGGCTTGAAAAAAGAATCCCTCTGGTATGACTGGTAACTACAAAGTAAAAACATCACAAACTCAGCAATCAACTTACAAGTAATAGTGATCTACTTCTAATTAAGCCCCGCCCATGTCTAGCTAAGCTCCGCCCATGTCTAGCTAAGCTCCGCCCCTGTCTACCTAAGCTCCGCCCATGTTTTGTGTTCTGGAAGGGATTTGAATTTCTAAGAATATATATTTTAAGGTAAATATACAGGTAAGCCGATGAATAGGTTGAAACTAATTTGACCCGTCGCTGTTGCTGCCATAGCAATATCAGCAGGATAAATTGGATTGAAAATATTCAATAGCTTACCTGTATAGTTTTCTGGAAATTGAGATTCACAGAGTGCTGGGATTGATTTATACCGACACGGGAAAAGCATGGGCGGAGCTTAGCTAAAGATGGACGGGGCATACATGTAGCTAAAACTGGTTTCTCCATTGCTTTACAATTTTATTGGATAATAGACAGTAGAGATCCATTTTTAGCCATACCCCGCCCATTTCTGGCTAAGCTCCGCCCAAGATTTGCATGTGTTGGGATAGATTTATATACTTTGAACAGTGAATTCCCCAATTCTATGGGAACTATATAGCTAACCTGTTGAATATTTTGAAACTACCTTGACAGGGTGCTGCAGCACCAAGTCAAATTAATTTTAAAATATTCAACAGAATGTTTAATAAATAGTTAAATCCATCAAAGACATACAATTCGTACAGTTGAGTGAATATTCCAGCTTCATCACAGAGTATTGTCTGTGAATTATGATTGTGACGTCAACCTATCGATGACATAATTGACTATGACATCATATACTTGAGTGACATATCAGATTCATCCACTGCATGCAGTTGGCCACCAGTCTTCCTTTGTGATGTTGCTGACATCCATAGTATTTCACTGGTGGACTCATTAGAAGATTAATATATTATTTGCTGTGACTAAAGGCGGCTCTAAGTGAGTCTCGGTCATGATGTAAGGCCACCACTGACATGTACATGTATGTTATATAATGGACCTTTCCAAATTTATCCATCCATCTTATGACATCATAATCAACTACGCGAGGTGTAATCATGATGTCATGAATGACTCGACATAGCCCATCTTTAATGCTTAATAGTACGACACGTTGTATGAGTTGTATATGTTTTTACAATTTAATAAATATATTGTTGAATATTTTGAAACTAATCTGACTGGACGCTGTTTATGCCATAGGCAGCAACAGCACCAAGTCAAATTAGTTTCAAAACATTTAACAGCTTCCATGTAGTTTTCTGGAAATTGATAATCAGGGAGTTCAGAGATCGATCGATCCCAACACAGACAAGGTGTGGGTGGAGCTTAGATAGAGATGGACATGACATAGCAAAAACTGGAAAGGGCCATTAGCATAAAGGTAGCTTGACATTGTTGACAAATTAGGCAATGATATGCTCGAACAAATTCATGTGGTGGACACAACTTGGCATATTCCATAAATAACAAGTTAGAACAATCAGAGATTGCATACCCTCATCATCCCATTTTATCACAATGTAAGGATTTTTCGGATTTTCTGGAGCCCTTTACTGATTCACATACACACGTATGCAGACAACCATGCATGCATGCTCACCCATCGGCATGCATGGCACACACACGCACGCAAGCACACACCTCATCCCCTTATGGCATGAGGGCAATAAGAATGGTTGTGTGCTAACGTTCTTTCTGTATATTACTCAGCATGGTATGTCTGTCTTTGCACAAATCAGCTATGTTAAACAAGGAACTGATATTTACCTCAAAAAGCCATCCAATAATCGTGATGATCAATAGATAGCCATATTTCTGACTCGCATCAACTCTCTTCATCTGTACACTAGCATATCTGTAAGCGTTCAAAGTAACATTTTCAATGCAAGCAACTAATGTTTTTAACCCCATCAACTACAAATTCCTGAAAAAGTATATTCTTTACGATATAAAATTTATACTGTTGATCCTTTTGAAATCAAGTTGAGTGGAAGCAGTTGAGGCCACAACAGCCTTAAGTCAAATTAATTTCAAAATATTCAACTGTTTCCTTGTATGGTTGCCTTGAAAATGAAATACGGGGAATTCATCAGTGAAAGGGTTAAAATACAAACAATGTCTCTCAAGCAATGAAACTCGGAAAAATCGGTAAACTAATAGATAGCGCAGAAAAAATTTATTTTTTTAACAAATATAACTGTCCAACACACTGAAGCAAAGATTTACTGAGTATATTTAACTTCTTATATACCGAATTTGCAATGATTTAGCCAAAGGTTTAGGTTTATATGACACATCATTCATAATGATGCTTGAAATGCTCAGGACAAAATTTTGAAAACTACTGGACTTCTAGTTAGTGCTTTCAAAACAATCAGCAACAATAAAACTAGCATGTACAGCCAATAAATATCATATACAACATATAGGATGATGACTGTTTATCTCCCAAACTATAATCAGCTCATTGGAAACCCCATTCATGTTTCAAACAATACCCGTTTGAAAATCAACAGATGATGTATCCATATATTGATGATATTTAGGTTTCAATAGGCAACTTGTTCGTCAATTAACTCACTTAAACATACATACCAGATTATGGTCAAGTTCGACTCGCTAACCATAGTCAGTTTCATGGTTTACTGAACATACGCAGTTGCTATGCCCAGTCGAACTTGACCGTAGTCGACTATAGTCATTGGTACCCGGTTCCCTATTGAATTACTATTGCAGAAAATTTGGAGCCGGGTACCAGTCTCCACTAAACCTTTCTGTCGTCTGTTTTGATGACCTATAAAAATGGGTTATTTTTGTCCGCAAAGACGTCAAAAAGCGTCCATATGGCAAAAAGTGGGAAGGAATATGGCTTGGGAACATTGACATACAATGGGAAAGCATAATTTCATCAAACCTAAGTTATTTAGCGAAATATTTACACTTTTATATGCATTTATTCGTGGCAAGCGCTCAGTGTCCGCCATTTTGAAATTTACGCAAATATCGCACTAACCATCTGAACCGAGGTCGGGTGCTCGGTTGACTATAGTTGACTAGCTAGTTAACTATTTGAAGTTCGACTGGTGTTCTAGTTAGCTATAGCTAACTAATTCTAGTTAGCTATAGCTAACTATGGTTAGGAGTCGAACTTGCCCAAGGTCTATCACATTAGAAATATTCTGATGAACAAGTTGAAACTGATTTGACTGAAGGAATTCGGCCAAATTAGGCTGAAAATATTCAACAGTTTAATGATACATTGTACTGATGCTCTGAAGCCGAGATGTTTGAATTTCATAGTTGAAAGGGTTAAAACGTTGTACATATTAGTCACCGCTCAACGGTGTCAGTCACTGAATCCATGCTATTCATAGACAACCCTAATAACAAACTCATTCTATTAGGTTTATCTTCTCTTCTGAAAAGGTTTTATCATAATTCCATTGGTCAATTATTTTCAAAGAAAATAATTAACCAATGAAATTGTGATAAAACCCTTCTCAGAAGAGCACATCAAAGGAAAGCATGCACACTCACCTGTATATTTTGATGAGTAGTATAAGGAGGTCATGAAAGTAGTCAATGAGAGGAGCGACTTGATCCATCATACTCAGTGTCTCAACCACCCAGGGAATGGTTAGAGTAAGTCGACCAGATCTGCAAGCCACCTGAACACATTCACGAAGCATACACGGCTGTCCCATCTTTAAATAAAGGAAATTAAATTAAACATGTAAAGAATAAGGTGAATAAAGTTCATGGAATTAGTGCAAGTCCCCTGATGTCAATGTAATTAAACTGAAATACAAATTTCAGGGGAGGAAACTCTGGTTAATATGGACAGAACACGCTATAGCACAATTCCAAGTGAGATCGTGTACTGAGGTATCCTTATACCAAATTTGAAGCAATTCCATACATTTTCTAAAGTTATGCACATGATTTGTGACAGGTTTTTAAGTTTTTCAGAGGAGGCAACTCTTCCAAATATTCATGAACAAATTCTGCTATAACACTAATCTAAGAGAGGTCTTGTCCAGAGGTGAGGTATTAAGATACCATAATCTGAAGCGAATCCATGCAGGTTTTCTAAAGTTATGCTCTGGAAGCCATTCAGGATGGATAGAGGGACAGATGCATTGGTGGAACCTAATTCGTAGGACAATAAAACGTCACAATACTAGAGTATAGCCTAGATATCAAGCATTCATGCAGGCATTCTAACATTTGGTATTGTGCTATAGTTCCAACTTCGCTGTTCTCACAAAGAATTAATGTCCCAAATTTGAAGCAAATCCATATAGGCATTCAAAATTTATCGCTCAACTGGAACACTTGTTTATTTTACATAAACAAAGACTGAACTCCTAAACATTTCACCAATTAATTTCTCATATCTCATTTTCAAGGCAACCATACAGGAAAACTTGAATATTTTGAAATTAATTTGACTGGAAGCTGTTGCTGACTTACGCAGCAACGGCTTCCAGTCAAGTTAATTTCAAAATATTCAACAGAATAAGTTTTATATATTAACGAATTGACTCTCATTGATTTGTTGGTGAAAGGGGTAAAATTGTAAGTTTGGCTATAATTGGCCAAGTAATTCAGCTCGGTTTTGTAAATGATTTACTGGAATTATCAGAGATCCAACCAGATTGCTGCATATAGGCTTGCATGGTAACCACCATCATGTAGTGCTCTTCCTGCAGTTTGGTTGAAATCTGCTCAGTAATGAGGAACGATCCTTTGGATGATATTGCAGAAATTTTCAGAAAATCTCAGATTTGTGCATATTAGAAGAAGGTCTAACATGATAGGAGCCTTTCTGCCATGCTTAATAATTGGAACCAGTCCTCAATCAGTCGTTGTGAAAATATTTAAATGTTTTAGTTACATGTTAAAAGATCAGGGTGGATTTTTTGAAAAAGTTTAATATTCTGCATAATTCTCAGACACCAGATGCCAGGACACTATTCGGATCATTAAAGGTCTTGTGAGGACTTGCAGTCGATAATGAGTTTCAATTAATTTTATGGTCTACTACACTATTTAAACACAATAGCGTTACTTTGGAGTGAGAAAAATATGTTAGGCAGCTCAAATAACGAGATTAAATGACGCCTCAATCTGAATCACATCACCACTCGCTGTGACATCACATCGGGAACAGCGCTCCGAGCTGGGTCAATATTTCTTTGTCTGTAGTACAAAGGTAACATACTTTAAAACATGCGTTTAACAGGATAGACTTCACCTATCATAACAAAAATTAAACGAAATCTAGGATTTCTTTTTTCACGAGAGAGTTGATACTTACCTCCCTAATACTTTTGATATTGCTAAATATTCGCTTTCACTCAATAAACACTCAGATTAAAACAGTTAGGCGCCCCTAGTGGGCAGGGAGTCAGAGCGTAGTCTGGCGGATGCCAGCCCCACCACCGCGCATGCGCAGACTAGCACTTCCTCTGACTAGATTATTGGCTGACACACATGCAACTATTAAGAGCCTGAAGACCGAGCCTCTGTGGGGTGGAGAGGCCGGGTCCGTATCTAGGGAGGTAAGTATCAACTCTCTCGTGAAAAAAGAAATCCTAGATTTCGTTTATTTCACTTCAAGAGTATACTTACCTCCCTAATACTTTTGATATTGCCAGAATTCGAAAGTGAATCTGGCGGGAGGGAGGCGAGGTCAAAAGACCAGCTCATCCCAATACGCTTTTCTGCGTTTAAGGCACTTAAACTTCTGAAACTGTAAGAAAAAACAGTCAGGATTTGACTAACCATCGGATAACACGACCGATGTATGAGAGATGACCGAATGTCATATGCGCTCCCCCCCCCTCCTTCCTGGGAGGAAGAGTCGACTGACCTCAATGTCCTATACGCTCTCTACGTACAAGTGCCATGTACTACAGGACAGAGACGAAAAAGCTCCATTTTCGTAACTCTCAACAATGAACCACACAAATACACAAACCATCACCATATTAATAACGGGTAATCGTGACAATACAATCAACAACGGACAACACATGAACAAGACTGACCTTGTTGAAAATGGCTGCTGACATCATCTTCCCATCGGTAAAGACTGATGCAGGCCCAAAAAAGTGGGTGTTTCCATAAATTAATTGTGATATATATAAGTAATGAGGAAATCACCTCAAAAAATATAAACCGATTTATTTTTTCAAAACCGACAAGGCGAGAGGATTAGAGGTGTCACGGAGATAATGGTCTGTAAAACTTGACTCACAGTGCCACTGAGCCACCGACATAATATCATCCACAGGGACCCCATTAAATAGGGCCGTGGATGTCACTACGCCGCGGACACTGTGAGCCTTGGCCACGTCAACCTGCTTCCCGGTGGCGGATTTATGGCAAAACTGAATGCATTCCACAATCCACCTGGAAATGGTGTCCTTAGAAGCCCTCCCATGGGGTTCAATATATGACAACCATAACGCTGACTGGTCGGTGCGCCATGCCGCCGTACGTTGTTTGTACCGGCGCAGCGCCCGGACGGGACACCATGCTTTAGAATTAGGATCATATCTAGTTAAAGCAGGCAAAATAATAGGTTGACCTGGATATTTCAACGACTGATTTTTAGCCAAGAAATTAACCCTAGGTAGCAGCTTAAGGCCTTCCCCTGAAACCACAAAACGGTCATCCTCGGCTGATAAGGCATGAATCTCACTCCTACGCCTAGCCGAGGCCGCAGCAATTAAAAACACAGTCTTCAGTGTTAATAGTTTCATAGAAATGGAACTAAGTGGTTCAAAAGGCTTATCACCTAGTACTTGAAGCACTAGCGATAAACTCCAAGACGGAATCACAGGAGGATTCCTTGGTCTTAGATTGCCCATGCCTTTAATTAATACATTCAATGTATCTACTTCATCACTTCCCCTCTTAGCCAAGCAAGGAATAACAGACATTAATGCTGACTTATAACCAGCAATAGAGTTAGGCTTGAGGCTATAGGCATCATAGAGGTGACAGAGGAAATCAGCTACTACTTGAATAGATGAATCCATTGGATCAATACATCTTTTTGAGCACCATTCTGCAAATCTGTTGATTTTATAATTATATGCTCTGGAGGTTGACCCCCTCCTGGCTTTGGCCATAAACATGGCTGCTTGCTCAGAAAAGCCCTCCTTAATTCTAGATTCCTTGACAACATCCACGCAGTCAATCTGAACATTGACGGATTGTTGTGAAGGGCCTTGCCCTGGAAGATAATATCGTCCATCAGAGGCAGAGGAACCGGATTGCAGACCAGAAGGTCCAGCAGATCCGTATACCATGATCGGCTTGGCCAATCCGGGGCGATCAGAAGCACTTGGCATTCCTCCTGTCTGATTTTCTGAAGAATTTTTGGAATCAGGATTGCCGGAGGGGAATGCGTATGCATACATTCTCCCCCAGCTGATAGCTAATGCATCTGTTGCGAAAGCGCTTGGATCTGGAATCGGAGAGACGTACGTCGTCATCTTCGCATTCTTCTTCGTTGCGAACAAATCGATGTTGGGTTTCCCCCAATGGCCGAACAGACGATCCGCCACACATTGATTTAGTTGCCATTCCGTGGGTAAAACACTCATCCTTCGGCTCAATGAGTCTGCTAGCAGATTTAACCTTCCCGGAATATGAACTGCTTTCAAGGTAATCCTGTGATCCAGGCACCAACAAAGCAGTCTCCATGTCATCATACAGAGACTGGGCGACTTCGTTCCACCCTGGCGGTTTATGTAAGTCACAACTGTTGAGTTGTCTGAACGAATAAGAACAATCTTGCCCTGAACTTTCTGTAAGAAATGTTCCAGGCCCAGGACTACTGCTCTTAGCTCCAGTAGATTGATATGTTCCTTTGACTGTTCCAGATTCCAAAGCCCTTATATCGTGGATTCTTCCAGGCAAGCTCCCCAGCCCTCCATCGATGCATCTGTATACACAGTCACCTGAGGGTGGGGAGGGGTTAGCAAAACCCCCACCAAGAGATTCTCCGTGTTCAACCACCATTGCAGGTGGTGAATCAGAGGCGCCAACACTGACACGTTCGAGTCCAGCGAACCTGTACTCTGGGTCCATTGTGTCATGAGAAATAACTGGATCGGCCGCCTGCGTAAGGCGGCCTGAGGAATGACCGGTTCCAATGAAACCATCAACCCCAGCATTCTCAAGTAAACCCGTGCCAGGACATGACGACTGTCGCACACTGACTGAATTACTGAGATGAGTTTCTGAACTCTCTCCTGAGTAGGATAAACATATCCTGTCTCTAGATCGAAGAACATCCCCAGGTAAACAAACTTCTGGGATGGAGTCAACTCTGATTTTGGGAAATTGATCACCCAGCCCAAGTCTGTGAGAATTTTCAAAACAATCTCCAGATTGGCCGATAAACATTCCTGGTTGTGTGCTTTTAATAGCCAGTCGTCTATGTACGTGTGGACTGCTATGCTTCTCCGGCGGAGGTATGCAGTGATCGCAAGAACCACACGGGGGAAAACCCGAGGAGCGGTGGAAATTCCGAAGGGTAACACCCTGAATTCCAACTGTCTGCCCTGGAATGCAAATCTCAGGAAGCGACGGAAACTCCTCACTATGGGAATGTGGAAATAAGCATCCTTCAAATCTATTGAAGCTGTCCACATTCCCCTCTCTAACCCCACCAACACCGAGCGCACAGTCTCCATCTTGAAACTGGGCGTCTCTATGAACTTGTTCAACGGCTCCAGTGTTTTTTGTTACTAAGAACAGGGTTGAATAGAAGCCCGGACACTTTTGTGCCGGTTGAATAGCTCCTTTTTGTATGAGGGAATTTATTTCCTCCTCGATACACAACCTTTGATCTGGATCTGGATCTCTCGGATTTGGAGTCCAGATTGGCACTAGAGACAGTCGCGACGGCGGGCCTGTCATCCAATCGGGATGACACCCGACTGAAAGCCATCGCAAGACTAAACGGTCCTGAGTTAACCGTTCCCACTCTTGCATGTGATTGGCCAAACGGCCTCCCACCGGTCCACCTAGGGACCGCGGTGGACACAAGGCATGCAAGAGCGGCACTGTCTCCTTCGCCAGAAACACCGGAGTGGTTCTCACCGCGGTAAGCGCCCTGTCAGGAACGATAACCACGCCCAGATCCTCGCGCTCCACGCCCAGCACCGCGCGCACCTCGGTGCACGGGCGGCTGCCTGGCTGACGGCGGCTGAGGAGCCTGTGCCCCCCTCACTGCTGGCCGAATCGCACGCGGCCGAGGCCGGCGCTGCGCTGGTGGGTGGCCTCTGACTTGGCCAGCACCACCTCGAGCCTGCAGGGGACGATACGCAGGGGGTGCAGCGCGAACGTTAGCACGACGCAGTACCTCAAACTGTTCGCGTAGCGCCCTCTGGTTGTTGACCAGAGTAACCGTCTCCTGGAGGTGTCTACATCCCTCACCTCCAAAAAGACCAGGACCCGTCATAGGCGTACGGAGTAGCCTATTATACAGGTCCTGAGACGGGCACAGATTGTCCAGGGCAAATGTGCGTCTTGCCCTGACACTCCTGGTCACCGCCCGCGTCATACAGTCCAGCGCCAGGTTAATACCATCCTGGATGGCTCTCTGGACTGTAACCGGGCTCGGCTGGCGCAATGCGGAAGCCATTACTACCCCCTGTAACAGCTGGGAGACGTGGGACAGAGCGGCAATCGAAGCCCTCCCACTCTCCTCCGCATCGCGCAATGCGGCATTGGCCGAACGCAACGCGTTCGAACACAAGACTCCCGTGTCAGAACGGGAGCCTGGCCGCGTATCCTCACCCAAAGCCGCGCGGTCATCCACGCTCGGCTTGGGTACCACACCGTACCTCTGGTAGTCCAGGGGCACGATGCGACAACGCTTGGCCACCTCGCAAGGTGCCTTCGCGAGACGCCCATTCGCCTTAATGGACGTCTCCGCCGCCTCGAACATGTCAACGACATGCTCTGCCAGCGGCAGAGATGTCATGGCGCTAGCAGTGGCCTTACCAGCTAACCACGGCCGGTGGTTACGCTGGCTAGCCGACTGCTCCACGGGCAGATCTGGCCTGACACTTACCAGCCACTGGCAAGCGTCTGACCAATCCTCTTCCGTGGCTAACTGCGAGCGCTCTACAAGACGGGGTCCTTCGTCTTCCTCCTGAGCGCAAGCAGTACTAGACGGCGGGTACGCCGATACACCTGGCAAGGCAGGGAAAACATGCGGGCCTGACAGCACCGGCATGAGAATATCACTGGTTTGACCAGGAGCAGGCACCGCGGTAGAGCGCGGGGTATACATAGCCCTACCACGGGCCCGGCCAGCACCAGCTACACTCTCGGCAAGCCGAGGTATGCGGTACCGCTGGCCATCAGCAGCGCCCTGGGCCACCACCTGAACCGCGGACCTTACTCCAGGGTGAGTAATACCGTGGAAAAAAGCGCCTGTATTCCCCGCGAGGGGTGCACAAACGTCTTCATCCATGTCCGCGTCGTCAGACGGCGACCCCAGCAGGTAATCCTCATCACCCTGGTCAGAAAGATTAGACCCCGGGTCAGCAAAGAGAGCTAACCCGGGCTGACCAGGAGCGGTGCCATAGGAGGTACTGGCCACCGCGGCGTGCGGATACCCCTGGACTGATAAGCAGCCAGCGGGTTCCAGCGACAACCGTCCACGGTCCCCTATCGGCGCGGCAATAAGCCTGCTGCCAGGGCCGTGGAACGCCCCCTCTAATGGGGCCACCTCTGAATCGTCGGACAACGGAAGCGGACTAAGGAAAATCGATCCAGAGGCGGGGATTACCTGCTCCGAAGCCGATGAAGAGGACAATAAAGGATCTGGTCCAGGAAGCATGCCACGAAGCAACCCTGGAACCAAATCTTTTATTGTCCTCCTCATCTCTCCCAACATCTCGGTCCGAAAGGTCTCCATATCCACCGCGGACGAGACCTTCCCCTTACCCTTCTCACTTACAACCTCTCGTTTCCGCTTCATCTTCTTCTCCTCCACTACCACCTTGTCCGTCGCCTGTAAGCAGCACAAGAATTCGGACATTAATTCGCCCCCCCAGTGCTTACATATGTCACAATTAATCAATGGACCACAAGGGCTACATCTAAAACACAGATGCGGCCAGAACTTCACATTCATAAAACGTCCACAAGACGCGCAACCCGGTCCCTGAAACAGGGCAAAGGACAAGGAGTATGAGCAACTAGTTAAGCTTAGAAACTCAATCCAACTCAAGGAGAAGGAAACGATCATAAAGATCAATATACATCAAAAAACCAGCCTAGCGCTTGAATTGCTAATAAATACATAGCCAGCTGATTATGACGTCATAAATCCCGTGACAGGAAAAATTCGATCCCAACAAAACATCCAAGTGCAAAGACGAATTGTATGCTGAATGGATAAGTTGACTACACAACCATCAGATACATATAGATAACTCTTTACTGGCAAAAATGTTAATTATCTCCCTTTGATTGTTTACAATAATTAACATCACCACATTATCATAACTAGATACCTGACACTTTGTATAGACAAACCATCCAACGTGACGAACCGGAAACTCCACCATCTGCACGCCTCTTAACTCTCTCCACCTCAAGGGGAAGGAATTGGAACAAGAGGGCAAAGTGAGAAGACCTTTATATCAGGCCTCCAACTCACTGGGCATAATTTTTCATATGGTTAGATAACCTAACAGTGTTAGTAGGAAATGGAACCATGGTGGAGAGAATACTAATTCTCTGGTACTGTGACGTCACAACCTAGCGTCATACAGACCTGTGGACAGAAACAGAAAGAGAAATTAGTCCTAGGTAGCACCGAGTTGACCTAAACCAACTAACTAAGGCGCTTATCACGGTAAACGCGAGTCCCGGAAACACAATACACCGGGAAGAAAACTCGCTAATTTTACTAGAAGTCACCTGATTTAAAGGTCCTCCGTCCTCCTGTGGCGACGTATTCCTATCCGCCATCCAAAAAAGTGACTAACACTCCAAACAAACACCACTTAAACAGTTTAAGAGAGCGAAAAAGCTATTGAACAAAAAAACATGTGTGATCTCTTTGCCAATAATCTAGCAAAGAGGAAGTGCTAGTCTGCGCATGCGCGGTGGTGGGGCTGGCATCCGCCAGACTACGCTCTGACTCCCTGCCCACTAGGGGCGCCTAACTGTTTTAATCTGAGTGTTTATTGAGTGAAAGCGAATATTTAGCAATATCAAAAGTATTAGGGAGGTAAGTATACTCTTGAAGTGAAATATGTCAGGCTGAAGCTACGTCTTCAAGAAATAAAAAATCATGATTTAAAAAAAATCTATTATGATGTTTACTCATTTTTAATGGTTCCATGGATAGCTATATTCGCATAATAATAGGTCTATAACTACGGTAAACCATGGGCAATGCTGAAAATCGGCAATATTTCAATGCATGTGACAAATACTCTGTAGTCTAGTAGGCCTAATTGTGGATCCATTACCATTCTTGAAAGGACTGGGTGTACTATGTAATATCTGGGATGGATGGATGTGATGATCAAGGTGGGTGGGAGAGGTTGACGATGGCTATAATTGTACTATTATTCATATCTAAATGTATAGGATACAGAGTGCAGTTACAACTTTTTCTGAAGATTACGAATGTACAATAAGTGTGTCAGTGCGTCCTAGTGAAATTGTGTGTGTGTGTGTGTGTGTGTGTGTGTGTGTGTGTGTGTGTGTGTGTGTGTGTTGTGTGTGTGTGTGTGTGTGTGTGTGTGTGTGTGTGTGTGTGTGTGTGTGTGTGTGTGTGTGTGTTGTGTGTGTGTGTGTGTGTGTGTGTGTGTGTGTGTGTGTGTGTGTGTGTGTGTGTGGGGGGGGGGGGTGGGGTGTGTGTCATGTAACCATATGAACTATATCGTTTTCAAACCAACTTCTTCCATGTATGGAAGTAGCATACACTCATATTTCAATGTTATGAAAAAGCAAAGCTATAGCGGATGAACAAATTTTAAATAGGTAGGTGAACTGACAGATGTTCAGAGGTCGCTATAGCATATCATCTTTACTTACAGTTCAGCTCATAAATAAGTTTAAATGCTTCCAAAGCAAAAACACATATGTTAGTTAGACCCATATGAACATGATACAAGAAACGTTATGTTGAATATTTTGAACACAATTTGGGTTGAAATCCAACCCAATTATGTTCAAAATAATCAACAATATATGTTATTTAAGTTGTACTATAAGCGTGCGGACAGCAGTGAAAGCCTCGCTACGCAGCTCGCCAGCTGCCTAAATTGTAAACAAACCGTGTACTGTTAATAATATGTCAATCAAAGATAATGGATATAGATATATCCATTATCTTTGTGTCAATGTAAACTATACGCAAATAGATTAGTTTAGATTAGATTTAGATTTACCCGACATTTTAGTTAATTTTAAACACATAACTGGAGTAACTGCTATATTGCAATCATAAATTTATTCATAAGCCTACACAATGGTAAATTGGGATCGTACATGCACTGAGCGGTGTAGGCCTACTTAACTATCATTTGTTGTGTACACGCATGCCTATCATCTTTGCAAAATCTCTGCAGTCAATCCAGAAAGATAAGGTACATATGCATTTGTAGAATTGTATTCCAAGAAGTGTGTGGGTGGGTTTGATTAAATATAGCCTAATTCACGTACACGAAATCCGATGTTACTGTCACCTCTAACAGGCCTATACGTTAGAATTGTTGTCAGGCACCGTGACCATGAGGTCTATCCTTTAAGCTTAATCAACAAATATATCATCAACTTCGATATTATTGAACCTTTGCGCATCTCGAACAATGTAGTGTCCCTGTGTGAACAATGAATTGTCAAAGAATAGGTGCATAGGTGCCTAATACATGCATCAGTAGAGAGCCTAGCTATGCTCCCCGAGATAATAATCTAGACTAATAGGAATTGGTGTCATCCCGGTGTGACGTCACAACTCTAGCGCGATAGGTAAAAACGTTTGGTTGTCAAGGTGGTTGCTATATGTTTATCTCATCTTTGGCTGGACCGATTACAAAAATTTAAAAAGCATTTTGTTCTTCTAGTAAAGGTGAATCTGTATTATGATTGTCAACTTAATCAGAGCGATCGGGTATCTAATCCTCACAACATCTTTAAGTCAAGCCATCCTCCACTTTGTGTAGTGGCCGACTCGACAATAAAACTAACTTTTTAAAATAAAATTTGAGTGAAAATTTCACTATATTGCGATCAAAACATATATATATATATATATATATATATATATATATATATATATATATATATATATATATATATATATATATATATATATATATATATTATATTATAACACGCAGGGGCATAGTTCAGAAAGATTGCAAAACATTTTTCTGACGAACGAAAATTGGTCCCATAAAACACTCATGAGTAACCGCAGCTTCTAATAGGACAAGGGCTGTAAATTCTTTAAATCTAAACCTCTGAGAAATTGTGGCTATTTCTATTAGGTATATTTCAAGAAAAAAAAATTATACAAAAAATAACACGAAATTAGAACATTTAAAATCTTTCATGCTAGAAATTCTTACCATCTTGATGTATACCTTATATCCATCATCGCGGGAGTGAAATTATTAATTGGGACCGCCTAAATATTGTGTATATTTTAATAAACATTGTTTATTTCATCAAAATTAATCCAAAGTTTGACATAAAATGGCGTCGCGAAAAAATAGAAATCACGTGATGTATTAGGCTATAGGACTAGTTTAGGTTGTTACCCGAGTAGCGCAGAGGCTAATAGTAGTACCCGGTTAAAGACCTGCACAATTCACAAATAGGAGGGGCGCTTCGAGTAGCTACAAGAGTGACGACATAAACTCGTCCTTAGCTGATTAATACGGTGATTAATACTCGGTAGAATGTAATGTAACCAAGTCGGCCGGGACAAAATCACCCAAGTGAACACAAATTTCGCTAGTAAATATATTGCCGAATACATTTACTGATTAGGTAATAGTGAGTAGCTACAAGAGTGACGACATAAACTCGTCCTTAGCTGATTAATACGGTGATTAATACTCGGTAGAATGTAATGTAACCAAGTCGGCCGGGACAAAATCACCCAAGTGAACACAAATTTCGCTAGTAAATATATTGCCGAATACATTTACTGACTAGGTAATAGTGAATTTATTGCTCAAATTGTTTTAAAAACATTATCTTGTATATATTTACCATTAATTTGCGATATTGGGATTTGCAACGTTGCAAAATCTGTTTTTATTTGGGAGGTCTCCCTCTAGTCCAAATAAAGCTCAGTGGAATGCCTCCAATCGCAAGAGCTTTAATTTGGTCATCCAACTTAAGAAGGGATCTACCCTCATTTTATTTCTTACGTTGTTTTGAGTCATCTTATGTTGGTTTACGATAATACATGTACAATGACTTGTCAGTTTGAGTTTTATTTCACTATTTAAGAATCATACACGTACGATTCACAAATATTACATAGAATACAATTATTACACACAATGTAGCCCACAATATTGGTTATTGCAATACGGCAGGCAAGAGGAAATAGTGGTTTCCCTTTGATATATCGCATTTTTGGGCTGAATTGTACATCAGGAAGGCTGGTCTGACCAAAAATTTGGAGCCCAAAAATGTGATAAAAGTTTATACTAATGCATAATACGCACCCCCCTTCTGGCCTAGAGCAAAATGAGCAAAAAACTGCGCAATATAGACACGAAAGTACGGTAAAAACTTTCAAGCATTTTTGTCGACAAGTATACTAAATCATACCGGTACATGTACAGCGTAAATCCATAGAAGTCTTGTAGTTTATCTAGATCATGTATTTACATAGCAGCTGCTTACTTTGCTCCTAACTTCCAGACACGATGATGTCACAGAATCAGGCAGCCTCTCTGACGTCTGATATGGTAGAAACAACACAAAACCCGTAAATTTGCCGAGGAGTCGTAGCGTCAGCAATGCAGAAACAAACATCTCCCGTTGCTCCTGATAAAGGATGTTAGAATAAATAACTTTTTTTAAATATATTAACCCTTTCAATGCGAAGCCGGCCAAAGCCTTCCTCTGCAGTAGTCTTGCGAAATTTATTTTTGAAAATTTACAACTGAAATGACTGGCTCGATAATCGAGCTAATCGAGCTAGTTATTCCAGTGGTAAATTTTCACAAATATTCTCTTGGCTTGCAAATGGACATTCAATAAGCAGATACTTGGATTTTTTTTACCAATCTTGGCCAGTAGAGTTAAATTGTTCAAAATGAGTACCAGCTATGAGGACAAGTTCAGACTAAATATTGATCATTTAATGGTTTAAATCGCTATAACATAAATATGAATCTGCAGACCAATAGAAGAAAATGTATATAAAACTTACCACTGGAATGGCTGGCATGGTTACCAAAACAATTATTTCACTGCTATGTTTTATTCCATATTATTCTTTTGGTTTACAAAATTAGGATTTCTTAAGGCCACTTCAGAAGACATTGTGTCAATTTGACACCTTTTGACCCCCTCCCCCATGCACACTCGCACCCCTACAAGACAGAGCCAATGAATTCACCTTTCCAGAGTACCCACTCATCATATGACGTCATAATGAACTGCGTGATGTGTACAATGACATCATAATGAATGACATCGATAAGTACGTCACGAACGCATATTTGAAGACGGTCTATACGTTGTTGTACAAATTGTTTGCTTTTAATATTTAATAAATGCTCTGCTGAATATTTTGAAACTAATTTGATTGGGCGCTGTTGCTGCCATAGGCAGCAACAGCACCCAGTCAAATTAGTTACAAAATATTCAACAGCTTCCCTGTATAGTTTTCAGGAAATTGATAGCTAGGGCATTTGGGGCATCGATCAATCCCAAAACGGCGAGGTGTGGGTCGAGCTTAGCCAGTGATAGGCGGGGCATAGCTAAAAATGGAAAGGTCCATTGTCATCACGCAGTCCAGAATCACAGGAGTAACTAAAAAAAACAAATTTGGTTGAATTCCCCAAAAAAGGTTTCTGAGGACAGCATAAGTGAAGGGATTTTTTTTTTATTTGACCTTTTGACCACCCCCCTGGTCCCCAGAGAGCGGAGCCAAATAAGAATTTTGTCTTGTAATTCAGAATCATATGGGTAACTCACAAAATAGATTTATTTGAACTACTCCATATGGTTCTAGAGGAGCGTCATGGCCAAAATTTGTATGATATTTGTACTTTTGAGCGCATGGGGCAGAGCAAAAATATAAACGTCATCTTGCAATCCACAATCATATGGGTAACTGACATAACAACTTTGGTTGAATTACACTAGACAGTTACAGAGGAATGATATCTGATGAATGTGTATATTTGAACTTTTGACATTCTGTCCCACCCAACCACAAACGGCGCAGAGCCAAATAAGAAATTTCATAATCTGTAATGACATTGGTAAATGGCACACCAAATTTCATTGTACTCCAATAGTTTCAGATGCATCATGATATGTTGTACTGTATGATATTTGACCATATGACCCGCCCCTGACCCACGCTGGGCAGAGACAAGTATGAATATTTTTTCGCAATCCGAAATCATATGGGTAACTCACATAACAAATTCATTTGAATTCAGATAAACTCAGATGGATGGAGGGTGGACAGATAGAAACATGTAGGGATAATAACATAATCCGGACACTTCAGCAAATAAATGCTTACGCGTTATTACGAATACAGCTAATGCTAGAATACCTCATCAACAGTTTGGCTCTGTGGTGCACCATGCCTTGCATCTGTCTCTGTTTCAATGTCGGCGCTGACAAGCTGCTGTGTGTTCAGTTCACTAACTTTTGCGACGAATGTATCAAACAGATGCTGATTAAAAACCACACTTGATGCGGCCAGAATAAATCCACGGAAAAACTCCTGGCATCCTGGGAACGACGGAGCTGGACAAGGACCACCGAGATTCATAGGCATTATAAATCGCTGTTGAAGTCTGTTGACAAAACACAATCATCAATAACAGTGAACTCTAACCCAGCACTAAAGTTTATTTCACCAGAAAATTTAAACCTTTAATTGTCTAAGATGGACAAACTTGGCCTCTGCAGTGGTCTTGAGAAATGTCCATTTGCAGACCAAGACTTTTTTTATAATTTACCACTGGAATGACTGGCCCGGTTAGCTAGTCATTCCAATTGTAAATTAAAAAAATTCTCTTGGTCTGCAGCAAATGGATATATTCTATAGGAAATTTTTTTTTATAAATTTTCTTGACAAAATTGGACAATTAAAGGCTTAAATATGGAGAAATATTTAGACAGCAAATTTAACACCTGAAATCCCATTATCTAAAATATAAAACAATTATACAGGCAAGCTGCTGAACATTTTGAAACTAATTTGACAAAGCCATTGCTGCTGCCAGGTGTCAGTCAAATTAATTGAGAATATTTCTACGGCTTACATCACAAAGAAGTTGTTATTTCTGATCCGTAAGGTTTAAAGAATTAAGGGCAGGTGACAGAAATGAATCACTATAAGGTTTAGTACGTGCGTGCGTGCGTGCGTGCGTGCGTGCGTGCGTGCGTGCGTGCGTGCGTGCGTGTGTGTGTGTGCATGTGTGTGTGTGTGTGCATGCGTGCGTGCATATTATATGAGTATGTGCATGTTTGATGAGTGACAGTCTCACCCAACAACACAGCTTCTCCAATGTATGTTCATGTGCCTGTCAACATGTAATGTAGGGAAGAGTGATGTATGGACAATGTCAAACTATGAAAACGTGGGGATGGGGGGGGGGGGGGGGGGGTGTGACATCCGACTTTCGTCTTCAAATCGATGACAAGCATCTGGTATACATTAAATATTGTGGCTTACCACGTTATATCTATACAGACAATATCAAAATGTGGAACTGTTTCTCAACCTCAGAGAATAAGAAAATTTATCAAACTTCTTTTTCACGACTGAGATGACATAGTTACCTCCCTAACACTCTTGATATACTAGTATATCGGCTCTAAATTCAATAATATTCAGAATTATAAAAAGTTAGGAGGCCCTACTGGGCAGGTGGAATGTACACCGTCATGCACATATCAGACCCCACCGCTGCGCATACTGCTACTTCCGTGGCTGACATAGAAGCAACTATTCAAATAGCCAAAAGACCAGGCCTCCGTGGGGTGGAGGCCGGGATCCTGTTAGGGAGGTAAGGATGTTATCTCACTCGTGAAAAAGAAATTTGACAAATTTTCTTATTTCACATCATGAGAACATACTTACCTCCCTAACACTTGATAAAAGCCAGAATATGAAAGTAAATTTGCCGGGAGGGAGGCAAGGTCCTAAAACCAGTTCATCCTCGAAGAGACTAGCTCTTTGAAATTTCAAGAGGTTTAAAACATCTGAAATTGTGTCTGAAAACACACCCAGGAATAGAATAATGCATCGGATAATCGACCGATGCAGAGAGATTGATCAAAAGCAAATGCGCTCCCCCACCCTCTTTCTGAGGAAGGTTAGGAAAAAACGCTGCTCTTAATGATTAGCACGTTCTCTAATACTCGATGAAAAGTATTACTAGACATTGGAAAAAGAAGAATTGCTTCATTTTCAAGAAAAAACTCTGAAAGAACCACAATTAAGAGACATTAACCATCACCATATTACATAATAACATGACACAATCAACAAGACCAAAAACAAAATGGTCACATATATTGACCTCTGATGTCTTGAGCACGGAAATCACCTCTTGCCCCATACAGATGAAGAGAATTTAACTGGAAATAATAGAGATCCCCTACTAACAAATGTGATATTTGTAAATAGCAGAGGAGGAAAACTAATTACAAATAAATACCTCTGCATTATTTTCTGAGGAATGAGACGCCGAGCGGGTTGGACGTGACACGGAGATAATCGTCGGTAAAACTCGATTCACAGTGCCACTGGGCTACTGACATAATGTCTTCAACAGAAACACCATTAAATAATGCCATGGAAGTTACCACACCACGGACACTATGAGCCTTGGCTCTATCTACTTGTTTTCCAGTAGCTGTCTTATGACAGAATTGAATGCATTCTACTATCCATCTGGAAATAGTGTCGCTTGACGCCCTACCATGGGGTTCAATATATGACAACCATAGGAAACATGGGTCTGTCCGCCCGAACCTGAGTTCTTTTCTTGTACTTATTTAAGGCACGGACAGAACACCATGCTTTAGCAGTAGGATCGTATCTGGTTAAGGCGGGTAAAATTATAGGTTGACCCAGATATTTCAAAGATTGATTCTTAGGCAAGAAATTCAATCTCGGTAGAAGCTTAAGGCCTTCACCTGTAACTATATAACGGTCAGGCTCAGCAGACAAGGCATGAATTTCACTCCTGCACCTGGGTGATGCTTAAAAATACAGTTTTAAGTGTCAATAATTTTATAGAAATTACACGAAGTGGTTCAAAAGGTTTAGCACTCAAAACTTGAAGGACCAGAGAAAGACTTCATGACGGAGTAACTGGAGGATTTCTCAGTCTAAGATTGCTCATACCCTTGATAACAGTATTTAAAATACAAACTTCACCACTTCCGCTCTTTGCCAAGCAAGGGATAACAGTCATTAATGCTGCTTTATATCCAGCAATAGAATTAGGCTTGAGGCTATAGGCATCATACAGGTGACAGAGAAAATCAGCTACCACCTGAATAGATGCATCCATTGGATTGATATATCTCTTTGAGCACCATTCTGCAAATCTGTCGATTTTATCCTTATATGCTCTGGAGGTTGACCGCCTTCTGGCGCTGGCCATGAAATTGGCTGCTTGCTCAGAAAGGCCCTCCTTAATTGCAGATTTTTTGACATCCCTGCAGTCAATTGAAAGATTGACAGATTGTTGTGAAGGGACTTGCCCTGGAAGATAATATTGTCCATCAGAGGCCAAGAAGGTTAAGCAGATCCGTAACCCATGATCGGCCTGGTCAATTTGGGGCGATCAGAAGCACTTGGCACTCCTCCTGCTTGATTTTCTGGAGAATTCTTGGAATCAGGTTTGTTGGATTGTATGCGTATGCATACATTCCCTTCCAACTGATAGCTAGTGCATCTATTGCGATAGCGCTTGGATCTAGAATCGGAGAGATGTACGTCGTCATCTTCGCATTCTTCTTCCTTGCGAATAAATCTATGTTGGGCTTTCCGCAATGATTGAACAGATGATCCGCCACACACTGATTTAGTTGCCATTCCGTAGGCAGAATGCTCATCCTTCGGCTCAATGAGTCTGCTAACAGATTCAGCCTTCCCGGAACATGAACTGCTTTCAAGGTGTTCATATGATCCATGCACCAGCAAAGCAGCTTCCATGTCATCATACAGAGACTGGGCGACTTCGTTCCACCCTGGCGGTTTATGTAACTCACTACTGTTGAGTTGTCTGAATGTATCATCACAAATTTTCCCTCCACTTCCTTTAAGAAGTAATTCTAGCATGTTGATATGTTCCTTTGACTGATCCAGATTCCAAAACCTTGATATTGTGGCTTCTTCCAGGCAAGCTCCCAATTCCTCCATTGATGCATCCGTAAACATCGTTACTTGAGGGTGGGGAGGGGTCAGCATGACCACTGCCAGGAGATTCCCTCTCTCCATGCACTAATGAAGGTGATAAATGAGAGGGTCCAAGACTTGAATGCACGAGTCCAGTGATCCTGAACTCTGCATCCACCGAGTCATGAGAAACAACCGAATCGGCCGCCTGCACAGGAATGACTGGTTCCATTGAAACCATCAGACCTAGCATTCTCAGATAGACTCGTGCTAGAATATAACGACTGCTGAAAACCAATTGAATGCATGAGAAGAGATTCTCCACTCTCCTGGGATGGATAAACATATCCTATTTCCAGATCGAAGAACATACTCAGGTAAACAAACTTCTAGGATGGAGTCAGCTCTGATTTCTGAAAGTTGATTATCCAGCCTAAATCTGTGAGAGTTTTCAAAACTATTTCCAGATTTGCTGTCAAACTTTCTGGGTTGTGTGCTTTTAGCAACCAGTCATCTATGTAAGTGTGGACTGCCATATTTCTCCTGCGAAGGTATGCTGTGATAGCAAGCACCACTCGAATGAAGACCCTTGGAGCCGTCGAGATGCCGAATGGGAGAACTTTGAATTCCCACTGGTGTCCCTGAAAAGCAAATCTCAGGATGGGAATGTGGAAATAAGCATTTTTGAGATCTATTGATGCTGTCCACATCCCCTTCTCTAACCCCAACAACACCGATTTTATTGTTTCCATTTTGAAACTCGGTGTATCTATAAACCTGTTTAGAGGTTTGAGGTTGAGAATTGGTCCCCCCCCCCCCCCCCGGTGTTCTTTGTCACAAGAAACACGGTTGAATAGAAGCCTGGGCAATCCTGCGCCGGTTGAATTGCTTCTTTTAGAATTAGAGATTCTATCTCCTCTTCTATGCACAACCGCTTGTCTGGATCTCTTCGAATTTGAGTCCAGACTGGTACCAGAGACAGATGCAATGGCGGACCTATTATCCACTCTGGACTGTATCCGAGCGAAAGCCATTGCAAGACTAAGCGGTGATGAATTAACCGCTCCCACTCCTGAATGACAACTGAGCTCCACCATTACAATCCCAGCTAGATGGAAACTGTTCATGCGTGAATGGAGATGCACCGGTGGCATTCCTTAGTTCCAATGGCCTATTTGTCACAAATACAGCTTTCAAACAAACATGCCATCACCGGACAACATGGACTGGACATATTACTGATCGCAAAGCCCTAAAAGGTTCTACGGCTGCAATGGCTGTCTTCAACCAAATAGACTTCATACTATGCAAGACAGAAGCAAAACCCTTACTCCGGAATGCTCATTCATATGGAGGCACAGACCTCAATTCTGACCATAAGCTAGTCATTACACGCCTTCAGATGAACGATCTCTACCTAATATATAAACACCATACCAGGCAAGAGGGTAGTCACCTACAACCTACCCAAGCTCATCAGCGACACCGACACTCAAATGTCATACAAAAAACCCTCGGGGAGCAGATAGTTAACATCGATGTCAGTTCCGATCCAAATGAAGGCCCTGCGCCACATTAGCGAACGCTTAAAAGATCTTGCTATTCAACAGGCAGACTCCCTAGCAGATGAAATCACTGCCACGGATGACTGAAACAAAATGTTTCGGCCAGCCCGAGCCCTGAGTTAGTGACTACACACCACCACTCACTGTACACAACTCTGAAGGACACTTTATCGGGACTGTCCACGGAAAAGACGAGGTGATCCGAGAATGGTTCAAGGAACAGATCACTGACAACTATGATGAGCCCTTGCACCCGTTCTCAGGAGACCCCAGGCTATTACTAACATCAATTAAAACAGCAGAAGTTGAGAAGGCACATAAAGCCCTGTAAAATGGACGTGCAGCTGGACCTGATGGCATGAGCAATGAACTATTCAAATATGCAAGTGACACTATCTCAAAACTGATTGATCACACACCTAATCAATTCAGCTTTTATGCACCACCTTCCCATCAATGCTGTAGGCCAAGGCACCCAAGCCCAAGAAGCCACCTGGGCCCCCCGCCAATCTGCGGCCCATTGTGCTCCTCAACAGCATACGGAAAACCTATCCAATGTTACTCTATGCCGCATCCGAGACAATATCGATTACTTCACCGGATCATGTCAAAGTGGCTTCAAACGTGGACGCAGCTACGCAGACATCGTATGGGCTCAACGCATGCTTGTGTCGGTAGTCGTGTCCAAACACTGGGACTTCCACACAATGGGCATTGACTTGACATGTCACGAGCCTTCGACACAATTAAACGCTCATAGATCCTAGATGTACTACGCCCGGCGAGTTGCAATGAAGATAAGCTAAGAGTAATGAGACTACTACTTGCAGACAGCAAGCCGAGAGTATGAGTCAAGTCAGTGAAGTCTGTAGAGTTTGAGACATCAATCGGCTCCTCACAGGGAGATTGTCTATCTCCGGTGCTTTTCACCTGCTACCTTGCTGCCGCATTGAAATCTGTGCGGGAAAGTTCCACAAGACCAAACCCACCCACCCCACCCGTGTCAATACTGGGCATGCCGCTAGAGATGGAATATGTCAACGATGTGGACTTCATAGACGAGGAAAAGAAACCCCATGACGAACTTCTCGAAAATAGCTGCAAACAAACTAAAAATTGAGAATCTCTATGAATGAATCCAAAACAGTTTTGAAAATGATGACCCACTTCGTGGCAGCGAACCATGGAGGAAAAGTAAAATCCTGGGCTCACTTCTTTGCAGTACTGCTGACATTTCCGCACACTGCGTCATAGGGAACATAGCTTTCCAGTCCTTCTGGAAGCTATGGATTCATAGATCAAAGATACCCTTGATACGTTTATACAGTGCAACCTGCATATCCTTGATGCTGTATGCAGCTCTAAAGGCAGCTCTAGACAAACTCGATGCCTGCCACCGCAAACACCTACGGACCATCACTGGACACTGATGGCCAGAGAGCATAATTTCCAATGATGCACTATACAAGATGTGTAATATGTCGCTGCTGTCTGTAAAAGTCGCCCAGCAAAGATGGTCCATGTTTGGCCATGTGCTAAGGATGCCAGAAGAGACACCAGCAGACAGCCCTGGAATTCTCCCTACTCGGAGCCAGCAAATACAAAGCCCGGACAGGAGGTCATTGCATAAATCAGCTAAGCATGCTATGAGGTGACCTCAAGAAAGCAGGACCCGGTACACACAAGTCAAGAATGGACCTGAGGAAGCTAAGGATTTCGGCTGAGGACAAGACGCAGTCGGCAAAAGTGAAGGACTGATTGCAGCTGTAGGATGTTTCTACTACTACAGCCGTAGAATACAGTAATTATACATACTCCTGAATGTGGAAAGTCAATCGACCTCCCACTGATGCACCGAGGGTTTGCAGGGCGCACATAAATTTTAGAAGTCTCTGGTAGATGTGACAACACCTGAGTGGAACCTGTGGTAACCGAAAATTCTATTAGGCCATCAGGCCCGGTTACCACGCGCTGCTCCGCACTCGGTGCGTGAGCTGCTGCCTGGCTGGCTGCACTTGAAGCGCTGGCTGACATACAGCAAAAAGCTGCTGCTGGTGCGGTCTAAACGAAATCAAGGATTTCTTTTTTCACGAGAGAGTTGATACTTACCTCCCTAATACTTTTGATATTGCTAAATATTGGCTTTCACTCAATAAACACTCAGATTAAAACAGTTAGGTGCCCCTACTGGGCAGGGAGTCAGAGCGTAGTCTGGCGGATGCCAGCCCCACCACCGCGCATGCGCAGACTAGCACTTCCTCTGACTAATTTATTGGCTGATACACATGCAACTATAAAGAGCCTGAAGACCGAGCCTCTGTGGGGTGGAGAGGCCGGGTCCGTATCTAGGGAGGTAAGTATCAACTCTCTCGTGAAAAAAGAAATCCTTGATTTCGTTTATTTCACATCAAGAGTATACTTACCTCCCTAATACTTTTGATATTGCCAGAATTCGACAGTGAATTCGGCGGGAGGGAGGCGAGGTCAAAAGACCAGCTCATCCCTATACGCTTTTCTGCGTTTAAGGCACTTAAACTTCTGAAACTGTATGAAAAAACAGTCAGGATTTGACTAACCATCGGATAACACCCCCGATGTATGAGAGATGACCGAATGTCATATGCGCTCCCCCCCCCCCTCCTTCCTGGGAGGAAGAGTCGAATGACCTCAATGTCCTATACGCTCTCTACGTACAAGTGCCATGTACTACAGGACAGAGACGAAAAGCTCCATTTTCGTATACTCTCAACAATGAACCACATAAATACACAAAACCATCATCATATAAATAACGGGTAACGTGACAAGACAATCAACAATGGACAACACATACACAAGACTGACCTTGTTGAAATGGCTGCTGACATCCTCTTCCCATTGGTGAAGATCGATGCAGTCCCAAATTAGTGGTTGTTTCCATAAATTAATTGTGAAATATATAAGCAATGAGGAAACCCCATCAAAAATATATATGCCTAGTTATTTTTTCAAAATCGACAAGGCGAGAGGATTAGAGGTGTCACGGAGATAATGGTCTGTAAAACTTGACTCACAGTGCCACTGAGCCACCGACATAATATCATCCACAGGGACCCCATTAAATAGGGCAGTGGATGTCACTACGCCGCGGACACTGTGAGCCTTGGCCACGTCAACCTGCTTCCCGGTGGCGGATTTATGGCAAAACTGAATGCATTCTACAATCCACCTGGAAATGGTGTCCTTAGAAGCCCTGCCATGGGGTTCAATATATGACAACCATAACGCTGACTGGTCGGTGCGCCACTCCGCCGTACGTTGTTTGTACCGGCGAAGCGCCCGGACAGGACACCATGCTTTAGAATTAGGATCATATCTAGTTAAAGCAGGCAAAATAATAGGTTGACCTGGATATTTCAACGACTGATTTTTAGCCAAGAAATTAATCCTAGGTAGCAGCTTAAGGCCTTCCCCTGAAACCACAAAACGGTCATCCTCGGCTGATAAGGCATGAATCTCACTCCTACGCCTAGCCGAGGCCGCAGCAATTAAAAACACAGTCTTCAGTGTTAATAGTTTCATCGAAATGGAACTAAGTAGTTCAAACGGCTTATCACCTAGTACTTGAAGCACTAGCGATAAACTCCAAGACGGAATCACCGGTGGATTCCTTGGTCTTAGATTGCCCATGCCTTTAATTAATACATTTAATGTATTCACTTCATCACTTCCCCTCTTAGCCAAGCAAGGAATAACAGACATTAAAGCTGACTTATAACCAGCAATAGAGTTAGGCTTGAGGCTATAGGCATCATAGAGGTGACAGAGGAAATCAGCTACTACCTGAATAGATGCATCCATTGGATCAATACATCTTTTTGAGCACCATTCTGCAAATCTGTTGATTTTATAATTATATGCTCTGGAGGTTGACCCCCTCCTGGCTTTGGCCATAAACATGGCTGCTTGCTCAGAAAAGCCCTCCTTAATTCTAGATTCCTTGACAACATCCACGCAGTCAATCTGAACATTGACGGATTGTTGTGAAGGGCCTTGCCCTGGAAGATAATATCGTCCATCAGAGGCAGAGGAACCGGATTGCAGACCAGAAGGTCCAGCAGATCCGTATACCATGATCGGCTTGGCCAATCCGGGGCGATCAGAAGCACTTGGCATTCCTCTTGTCTGATTTACTGAAGAATTTTTGGAATCAGGATTGCTGGAGGGAATGCGTATGCATACATTCTCCCCCAGCTGATAGCTAACGCATCTGTTGCGAAAGCGCTTGGATCCGGAATCGGAGACGTACGTCGTCATCTTCGCATTCTTCTTCGTTGCGAACAAATCGATGTTGGGTTTCCCCCAATGGTCGAACAGACGATCCGCCACACATTGATTTAGTTGCCATTCCGTGGGTAAAACACTCATCCTTCGGCTCAATGAGTCTGCTAGCAGGTTTAACCTTCCCGGAATATGAACTGCTTTCAAGTTAATCTGGTGATCCAGACACCAACAAAGCAGTCTCCATGTCATCATACAGAGACTGGGCGACTTCGTTCCGCCCTGGCGGTTTATGTAAGTCACAACTGTTGAGTTGTCTGAACGAATAAGAACAATCTTGCCCTGAACTTTCTGTAAGAAATGTTCCAGGCACAGGACTACTGCTCTTAGCTCCAGTAGATTTATATGTTCCTTTGACTGTTCCAGATTCCAAAGCCCTGATATCGTGGACTCTTCCAGGCAAGCTCCCCAGCCCTCCATCGATGCATCTGTATACACAGTCACCTGAGGGTGGGGAGGGGTTAGCATAACCCCCACCAAGAGATTCTCTGTGTCCAACCACCATTGCAGGTGATGAATCAGAGGCGCCAACACTGACACATTCGAGTCCAGCGAACCTGTACTCTGGGTCCATTGTGTCATGAGAAATAACTGGATCGGCCGCCTGCGTAAGGCGGCCTGAGGAATGACTGGTTCCAATGAAACCATCAACCCCAGCATTCTCAAGTAAACCCGTGCCAGGACATGACGACTGTCGCACACTGACTGAATTAATGAGATGAGTTTCTGAACTCTCTCCTGAGTAGGATAAACATATCCTGTCTCTAGATCGAAGAACATCCCCAGGTAAACAAACTTCTGGGATGGAGTCAGCTCTGATTTTGGGAAATTGATCATCCAGCCTAAGTCTGTGAGAGTTTTCAAAACAATCTCCAGACTGGCCGACAAACTTTCCCGGGTGTGCGCTTTCAACAGCCAGTCGTCTATGTACGTGTGGACTGCTATGCTTCTCCTGCGGAGGTATGCGGTGATCGCAAGAACCACACGGGTGAAAACCCGAGGAGCCGTGGAAATTCCGAAGGGTAGCACCCTGAATTCCCACTGTCTGCCCTGGAATGCAAATCTCAGGAAGCGACGGAAACTCCTGTGTATGGGGATGTGGAAATAAGCGTCCTTCAAATCTATCGATGCTGTCCACATTCCCCTCTCTAACCCCGCCAACACCGAGCGCACAGTCTCCATCTTGAAACTGGGCGTCTCTATGAACTTGTTCAATGGCTTGAGGTTGAGAATTGGTCTCCACCCTCCGGTGTTCTTTGTTACTAAGAACAGGGTTGAATAGAAGCCCGGACACCTCTGTGCCGGCTGAATAGCTCCTTTTTGTATGAGGGAATTTATTTCCTCCTCGATACACAACCTTTGATCTGGATCTCTCAGATTTGGAATCCAGATTGGCACTAGAGACAGTCGCGATGGCGGGCCTGTCATCCAATCGGGATGATACCCGACTGAAAGCCATCGCAAGACTAAACGGTCCTGAGTTAACCGTTCCCACTCTTGCATGTGGTCGGCTAATCGGCCTCCCATCGGTCCACCTAGGGATAGAGGTGGACATAAGGAGTGCAAGAGCGGCACTGTCTCCTTTGCAAGAAACACCGGCGCGGTTCTCACCGCGGTAACCGTCCCATCAGGAACGATTACCCCGCCCAGATCCTCGCGCGCCACGACCAGCACCGCGCGCACCACGGTGCGCGGGCGGCTGCCTGGCTGACTGCGCCTGAGGAGCCTGCGCCCCCCTCGCTGCTGGCCGAATCGCACGCGGCCGAGGCCGGCGCTGCGATGGTGGTTGGCCTCTGACCTGGCCACTACCACCTCGAGCCTGCAGGGGACGATACGCAGGGGGTGCGGCGCGAACGTTGGCACGACGAAGCACCTCAAACTGTTCGCGCAGCGCCCTCTGGTTATTGACCAGAGTAACCGTCTCCTGGAGGTGTCTACATCCCTCACCTCCAAAGAGACCAGGACCTGTCATAGGCGTACGTAGTAGCCTATTGTAGAGGTCCTGGGACGGGCACAGATTATCCAAGGCAAAAGTGCGCCTTGCCCGGACACTCCTGGTCACCGCCCGCGTCATACAGTCCAGAGCCAGGTTGATACCATCCTGGATGGCTCGCTGGACTGTGACCGGACTTGGCTGGCGCGATGCGGATGCTGTTACTACCCCTTGTAACAGCTGGGAGACGTGGGACAGAGCGGCAATCGAAGCCCTCCCACTCTCCTCCGCATCACGCAACGCGGCATTTGCCGAACGCAACGCGTTCGAGCACAAGACTCCCGTGTCAGAACGGGAGCCTGGCCGCGCATCCTCACCCAAAGCCGCGCGGTCATCCACGCTCGGCTTTGGTACCACACCGTACCGCTGGTAGTCCAGGGGCACGATGCGGCAACGCCTGGCCACCTCGCGCGGGGCCTTAGCGAGACGTCCACTCGACTTAATGGACGTCTCCGCCGCCTCGAACATGTCAACGACATGCTCTGCCAGCGGCAGAGAAGGCATAGCGTTAGCAGTAGGCTTACCAGCTAACCACGGCCTGTGTTCACGCTGGCTAGCCGACTGCTCCACGGGCAGATCTGGTCTAACACTCACCAGCCACTGGCAAGCGTCAGACCAATCCTCCTCCGTGGCTAGTTGCGAGCGCTCTACAAGACGGGGGCCTTCGTCTTCCTCCTGAGCACAAGCAACAGAGCTTGACGGCGGATACGCTGATATCCCTGGCAAGCCAGGGAGAGCATGCGGGCCTGATAATACCGACATGCTAATCTCACTGGTTTGACCAGGAGCAGGCGCCGTGGTAGAGCGCGGGGCATATACCGCCCCACCACGGCCCCGGCCAGCACCAACTACACTCTCGGCAAGCCGAGGTATGCGGTACCGCTGGCCTTCAGCACCCAGGGCCACAGTCTGAACCGTGGATTCTACCCCTGGGAGAGTAGAACCGTGGAAAAAGGCGCCTGTATTCCCCGCGAGGGGCGCACAAACGTCATATTCCATGGCCACGTCTTCAGACGGCGACCCTAACAGGTAATCATCATCCTCCTGGCCAGAAAGATTAGACTCCGGGTCAGCAAAGAGAGCTAACCCGGACTGGCCAGGGAAGGCGCCATACGAGGTACTGGCAGCCGCGGTGTGCGGATACCCCTGGACTGATGAGCAGCCCGCGGGTTCCAGCGACGACCGTCCACGGTCCCTATTGGGCGCGGCAATAAGCCTGCTGCCAGGGCCGTGGAACACCCCCTCTAATGGGGCCACCTCTGAATCTTCGAACAACGGAAGCGTACTAAGGAACGTTGATTCAGAGGTGGGGATTACCTGCTCCGAAGCAGATGATGAGGTCAATAAAGGATTTGGTCCAGGAAGCATGCCACGAAGCAACTCTGGAACCAAATCCTTGATTGTCCTCCTCATCTCTCCCAACATCTCGGTCCGGAAGGCCTCCATGTCCACCGCGGACGAGGCCTTCCTCTTACCCTTCTTACTTACGACCTCTTTTTTCAGCTTCTTTTTCTCCTCCTCCAACTTGTCCTTCGCCTGCAAGCACAAGAATTCGGACATTAGCTCGCCCCCCCAGTGCTTACATATCTCGCAATTAAGCAAGGGACCACAGGGGCTACACTGAAAACATAGATGAGGGCCAAACTTGTCCCTCAAAAATCGTCCACAGGACGCACAACCAGGTCTCTGAAAAAGGCCAAAGGACGAGGAGTATGAGCAAACTAGTTACGCTTAGAAACTAACCAACTCAAGAGAAGGAAATGATCATAAAGATCATAATTTTTATGAGAGACCAGCTTCGGACAACTTTAATTGTAATTAAAGAGCAAAGCTGATTATGACGTCATTAATCCTATGACAGGACAAAATCGATCCCAACAAACATCCCAGTGCAAGGACGAATTGTATCTTTAACCAGAACATGTGCAGAATGGACATTTCGACTACACAAGCATCAGATAAATACTGATAACAATGGCAAATAGTGTTAATTATCTCCCTTTCTCATATCAATAATTAATACCTGACACCTTGTCTAGACAAACCATCCAACCTGATGAACTGGAGAACTCCACCACTGAACGCCTCTTAACTCTCTCCACCTCAAGGGGAAGGAATTGGATCAAGAGGGCAAAGTGAGAAGACCTTTATAATAGGCCTCCAACTCACTGGGCATAAAATTTTTGGTTAGATAACCTAACAGTATTAGTAGGAAATGGAACCATGGTGGAGAGACACAAACCCTCTGCTGCTGTCATGTCCTTATTTCTCCTTCACACAGACCTGTGGACATAAACACAAAGAGAGATTAGTCTTGTATAGCACCTAGTTGAAAAAACCCAACTAATTAAGGCGCTTATCACGTTTAGCGAGAGTCCCGGAAACACATTACAACGGGACAAAACTCGCTAATTTTACTAGAAGTCACCTGATTTAAAGGTCCAAGGCCCTCCTGTGGCGAAGTCACTCTCTCAGCCATCTTTGTCAGGTGAAAACGTCTCTTAAATAGTCTTAAAAAGCTTTGAAAAGCGTAAAGAAAGATCCTATCATGAAAGCATGTGTTGTCTCTCAGCCAATAAATTAGCAAAGAGGAAGTGCTAGTCTGCGCATGCGCGGTGGTGGGGCTGGCATCCGCCAGACTACGCTCTGACTCCCTGCCCAGTAGGGGCACCTAACTGTTTTAATCTGAGTGTTTATTGAGTGAAAGCCAATATTTAGCAATATCAAAAGTATTAGGGAGGTAAGTATACTCTTGATGTGAAAGGCAAGGTTTCGGAAACTGGCCGGCCTGCTGGCCTTTGACAATGCCAGCACTGCCACGAGCGTACGGCTGACGAGCAGCCGAGGGCTGAACATGCACGTGTTCTCTGCGCAGCACTTCAAATTGTGCGTGCAGCGCCCTCTGGTTGTTAACCACATTCAGTCTCCT
Source organism: Chaetoderma sp. LZ-2023a (assembly GCA_034401795.1). NCBI lineage: Eukaryota > Metazoa > Mollusca > Caudofoveata > Chaetodermatida > Chaetodermatidae > Chaetoderma > Chaetoderma sp. LZ-2023a. The sequence goes on from CM067373.1 coordinate 70,828,383, forward strand.
GGAGGTGCCAACACCCCTCACCTCCAAACAGAACAGGGCCCACCATTGGCGCTTGCAATAAGCGCGACTTGAGCTCTTGGGATGGGCACAGATTGTCCAGCGCAAATGTGCGCCTCGTCCTCAGTGACTTGGTCACAGATCTAGTCAAGCAATCCAACGCCAGGTTGTTATCATCCTAGATAGCTCGTTGGACTGTAACTGGACTAGGCACCTGGTGAGCCGAGATTGCTACTACCCCTGATAGCAGCTGAGAGACGCGAGACAGTGCACTGATTGCTGCTCGCGAGCTCTCCTCTGTGTCACCCAGTGCGGCGTTTGCTGAGCGCAAAGCGCCCGAGCACAGCGCTCTCATGCCAGCACGAGAACCTGGCCGCGTGTCTTCCCCCCAAAGCGGCGCAGTCGTCCGCGCTCGGTCTGGGAGCTAGACCATACCGAGTGTACTGACTAGCAGTAACTCGGCAATGTCTAGCAACCTCGCGTGGGGCCTTCGCGAGGCGACCTTTCAGTCATAGTGACTCCTCTGCCGCAGCGAACATATCAACGATATGCTCTGCATACGGCAGTGATTGAGCCGAGGTGGCCAACAGCTTAGGCTGTAAACACGCCCGCGGGTTACTAGTGGCCGTTTCATACATGGAGAGCACGCGACAGACCAGTCTTCGTGCATGGCCACCTGCGAATTGCCGATGAGCAGCGGGCCCTCGTCATCGTCAATGGTATTCGTAGGTTGGGCCATGGAGGAGGCTACAGACGTACCCGACTGCTTGGGGAATGCATATGGGCCCGCGAGGGCTGGCATGGCATTCTCCATGGGCAGGTCATGCACCGGGGCCGCATTTATGTGAGGGGCATAAGACACACTAGCGCGCCGGGTCACCTGTATAAGATTCCACGGCTATTGGATACTCTCAGATGGAACCACAAGAACACAAAACCATCACCATTTTAGTAAGTAATATAAAACGTGACAAAAAATAACCATCACCAAATATAGGACTAACCTATTTTGACGAGATTCCCCCTTTGATCATCGCTGCCGATGATAGGTACAGTACGGAAAAGCGGGGAGTTCCGCCCCCCCCCCCCCCACTAAATTACACGGTGTGTGAGTCAACGGCCTTATGTACAATATTTACAAATTTATATACAGATTTAACGTTTATTTAAAGGCAAGTGGATTTGACGTGTCACGTAGGTAATGATCTGTAAAACTAGACTCACAGTGCCATTGTGCTACTGACATAATGTCATCCACGGGCACTCAAACAGACCCCTGGATGTCACTACGCCACGGACACTGTGAGCCTTGGCCATGTGAACTTGTTTACCCGTGGCGGCTTTGTGGCAATGCTGGATGCATTCCACAATCCACCTAGAAATGGTATCTTTAGAAGCTCTCCCATAGGGTTCAATGTAAGATAGCCATAAAGCACTAGGGTCCATCCGCCATTCCTGTGTACATTGTTTATAACACGTTAATGCACGGACTGGACACCAAGCCTTTGAATTAGGATCAAACCTAGACAAAGCGGGTAAAACTATATGCTGACCAGGATATTTTAAAGACTGGTTCTTCGCCATAAAGTTAACTCTAGGTAGAAGCCTAAGGCCTTCCCCTGTCACCACAAAACGGTCTGGCTCTGCTGACAAAGCATGTATTTCACTTCTTCGTCTGGCTGAAGGTGCAGCAATCAGAAAAACTGTTTTAAGCATCAACATTTTCATGGAAATGGAGCTTAGTGGTTCAAAAGGTTTATCTGCTAATACTTGAAGTACTAACGATAAACTCCAAGACGGAATCACTGGAGGATTCCTTGGTCTTAGATTACCCATGCCTTTGATTAAATTATTTAGATTACATACTTCATCACTTCCCCTAATAGCCAAGCAAGGGATAACTGACATTAAAGCTGACTTGTGACCAGCAATAGATTTAGGCTTGAGGCTATAGGCATCATACAGGTGACAGAGGAAATCGGCTACTAACTGAATAGATGCTTCCATTGGATTAATACATCTTTTTGAGCACCATTCAGCAAATCTGTTGATTTTATTATTATATGCTCTGGAGGTTGACCCCCTTCTGGCTTTTGCCATAAAGATGGCTGCTTGCTCAGAAAAACCCTCCTTAACTGCTGATTCCTTGACAACATCCACGCAGTCAATTGGAGCATTGACAGGTTGTTGTGCAAGGCCTTGCCCTGGAAGATTATGTTGTCCATCAGAGGCAGAGGAACAGGATTGCAGACCAGAAGGTCCAACAGATCCTTTTACCATAATCGGCTTGGCCAATTTGGGGCGATCAGAAACACTTGGCATTCTTGCTGCCTGGTTTTCGGGAGAACTTCTGGAATCAGGATTGCTGGAGGGAATGCGTATGCATACATTCCCTCCTAGCTGATAGCTAACGCATCTATTGCGATAGCGCTCGGATCTGGAATCGGAGAAACTTACGTCATCATCTTCGCATTCTTGTTCGTTGCAAATAAATCTATGTTGGGCTTACCCCAGTGGTTGAACAGGCGATCCGCCACACATTGATTTAGTTGCCATTCCATGGGAAGAATGTTCATTCTTCGGCTCAGTGAGTCTGCTAATAGATTTAGCCTTCCCGGAATATGAACTGCTTTCAGGGAAATCCCATGATCTAGGCACCATCAAAGCAGTTTCCACGTCATCATACAGTGACTTCGTTCCGCCCTGCCGGTTTATGTAAGTCACTACTGTTGTATTGTCTGATCGAACCAGAACACTCTTGCCCTTTGACCTTCTCTAGGAAGTGTTCCATGGCTAAGACTACAGCTCGCATTTCCAGAAGATTGATATGTTCTCTTGACTGATCCAGATTCCAAAGCCCTGATACTTTGTTTTCTTCCAGGCAAGCTCCCCATCCCTCCATTTATGCATCTGTGTACATCATTAACTGAGGGTGGGGAGGTGACAACGTCACCTCAGCCAGATTTTCTCTCTTCATCCACCATTGAAGGTAGTGAATAAGAGGTTCCAACACTGACACCTTTGAGTCCAGGAAACCCGTACTCTGGGTCCACTGTGTAATGAGAAATAACTGCCGCCGGCATAAGGCTGCCTGAGGAACGACTGGTTCCAAAGAACCCATCAACCCCAACATTCTCAAGTAGACCCGTGCCAGGACATGACGACATGACGGAGATGAGTATTTCTACTCTCCCTTGAGATGGATAAACATATCCTATCTCTAGATCGAAGAACATGCCCAGGTAAACAAACTTCTGGGATGGAGTCAGCTCTAAGTTGATTATCCAGCCTAGATCTGTAAGAGTTTTCAAAACTATCTCCAGATTTGCTGATAGACTTTTTTTAGTGTGTGCTTTTAACAGCCAGTCATCCATGTACGTGTGGATTGCTATGTGTCTCCTGCAGAGGTATGACGTCATCGCTTGGACCACTCGAGTGAAGACCCGAAGAGCCGTCGATATACCAAATGGGAGAACCCTGAATTCCCATTGGCGGCCCTGAAATGCAAATCTCAGGAACCGACGAAAGCTCTTCGCAATGGGAATGTGAAAATAGGCATCTTTTGGATCTATTGATGCTGTCCACATTCCCTTCCTCAATCCTGCTAACACCATTCTCACATTTTCCATTTTGAAACTTGGTGTGAGGATAAACCTGTTGAGAGGTTTGAGGTTGAGAATTGGTCTCCACCCTCCAGTGCTTTTTGTCACGGTTGAATAATAACCCGGACATTTTTGTGCCAGTGTTTTAGTATGAGGGATTGAATTTCTTCCTCTATACACAAACGTTGATCTGGATCTCTTTGATTTTGAGTCCAGATCGGAACCAGACAGGCGCGATGGCTGATTTGAAATCCAGTCGGGATGATAACCGACTGAACGCCATCGCAAGATTGAGCGGTCCTGAGTAACCCGCTCCCACTCATGCATGTGGAAGGCCAGACGGCATCCCACGGGTGCACCAAAGGATTGAGGTGGACCCGAGAAGTGCAAGAGAAGCCCTGTCTCTGGTGGCTGTCCTAGCAGCACTGGTGTGGTCTTTTTGAGAGGCGACCCATCAGGTTCGGCTCCCACGACCAGAACCCCGCACTCCTCTACCAGCGCCACGCGCACCTCGGTACGCAGGCTGTCTGGCGGATTGCGCTGGAGGAGCCTGTGCTTCCCCCCTAGCTGGCTTACGCTGTCATTGCTGTGGCCGACGCTGCGTAGGTGGTTGGCCTCTGACAAGGCCACCACCACCTCTAGCCTGCTGAGGGTGGAAGGCAGGGGGCGCTGCTCAAACACGCTACCTGCGGAGCACTTCAAACTGCTCTCGCAGCGCCCTCTGGTTGTTCACTAGGTTTACGGTTTGTTGGAGGTGCAACCGGAACGACGCCATACTTCTGATATAGATCAGAACTTATACGGCAGCGACGTGCCACCTCGCGAGGGGCCTTTTCCCTTTCAGCAGAATGGACGTCTCTGCCGCAGCGAACATATCAACGATATGCTCCGCATACGGCAGAGATTGCATGGTGCTTGTCACTGGTTTCCCTCCCAACCACGGGCGCTGGTCCCGCTGGGAAGCCGGTGGATCCACCTGGAGTTCTGGCTTGATATTCACCAGCCATTGGCAAGCATCCAACCAGTCTTCCTCGGTGGCCACCTGTGAATGTTCGACGAGCCTAGGGCCTTCGTCGTCCTCAACCACATTCACTGGTGGGGCAATGGCCGGAGCTGAAGATACTCCTGGATAGCCAGGGAAGCCATACGGACCCGCAATAGACGGCATGGTTTGCACCGTGGCTATTCCAGGAGCCGTATCTACGGCGTCATGGGGGGCTAAAAACATGACATCACAGTCCGGGCCTTCCTCACGGTAACTCTCGGCAAGCCGAGGGATACAGTATGGATGGCCATCAGCTCCAAGCCGGCCTAGCCGTTGAGCCGTGAAACCCACTCCCGAAGAAGTAGTTCCATGGAAAAGGTCACCCATGGGGCCCCATTTCCATGGCCATCGACTCATCGGTAGGCCATAACAGTGTCCTCTTCTTCCTGGCCAGAAAGATTAGACGCCAAGCTTGAAAAGGGATCAAGCTCGGCCTGGGCAGGAGGGGTATCGCATGAGCCGCTGATACCCTTAGCCTTAGGCTGCTCTAGAACATTCAATAAGCAAATGTCTGAGGCCATGGCTTTCGCTCCCGGGTCCACGGGCGAGGCAAGTCTCAGCGCCGGACCAACGGGAGCCGTCTCTGGGTCTATAACGAAAACTTGTTTGCTAAGAGAACCAGACCCAGAGACAGGAACACTCTGTCCCTGAGCAAATGAAGAAGACAATGACGAACCTGACCCGGGAAGCAAGCTGCGAAGCAACTCCGGGACAAGATCCATGATCGTCTTCTTCATTTCTCCCATCATTTCAAGACGGAAGGCCTCCATGTCTGGCATGGATGCCTTCCTCTTCTTACCACACTCTTTTTCCAGATGCCTCTTCTCGTCTGCCTCCCAGTCTTTTACCTGCTGATTTAAAAAATCAGTTAACACCTTCACCGGTCACGACTCACAAACATGGCAATTTAGAAGAGGCCCACACGTACTGCACCTAGTGCAGTCATGAGGGAAAAAGCAGGCCTTCACAAAACGGTGGCAGGAAGGGCATTTGTGCTCAATTACCCTTTGAAAAGACACAAACGGAAACAATTAGTTTTTAGTTATGACGAACCAAAAAACCAATTGCAGAAGGCTAATAAGATCCATAAGGAAAACTTTTGACCATCAAATGAAAGATAAGCCAGGCCCATAGAAACAACTATAGGCCTGACAAAAAGTAAACAAATCCTAAACCTTGTTATACTGCTTTAGTAATTGAACTTTAAAAACATAATGAACCTATGCAAACCATCAAGAGAGATAAATAACTCAACACCTAGTCAAAAAACTTCTAAAATATTTAGAAATAAAATGACTGAAATTTGTTTTCTCTCCTAAATAACCTCATGACTTCTGAGGACGAGTGAAGTCTGATAAACAACACAGGAATACCTGATCCTGAGTCCAAAACCCTGTGGTGGGGGGAGAATGCAGAAAAATTACTTCTTATGGTACTAATTCCCTCAGCAAACTCATAATAAATTAGAAGGACCCCGAAACCAAGTATAAATATTGTTTAAAATAAAAGGATACCCTTCAAATATCAGCTCATGTGTCTGAAAAATAAAGCACAACATGTGTTAGCTAATATATAGGCCTCCCCCATAAAAGAGTTAGCCTAATAAAGACGTATCCACGAGATAACGCGAATCCCGGAAATACCATCCGAGTCAACAAGCAAATTTGTTATCAATAAATTTACTAAAGTACACCTGATGGCTTGGACCGGGAGCATCCTCCGGTGACTTGGCAGCGTCCGACATACTAATAATAAGTCAAAGCCAGTTGCAAAACAACTCAAAGCTTCAAAAAGAATGAAAGCAAAAGCAAGGCTAGAAAGCGTGTTGCAATGGCAGGTCAATATTTTAAGAAGAGAATGAGTCAGCCCCGCGCATGTGCGAGTTTGGGCTGCACATCCGCTGGACTGTCAGTTGTGTAACCTGCCCAGTGGGGGCGGTTTCTTTTTAATTCTGAGTATTATTGAAGCTAGGTCGATATTTAGGAAATATCATAAAGTATCAGGGTGGTAAGTATGCTCTTGATGTGAAAGACGAGGGTACTCCGCGAGCGATCGTGGTCAGGCCAGTTGGTCGGGTCCCGCCTGATGCTCCTTGCGCCGCTGGATCACCAGGCGATGCGAACATCAAGCTTGGTTCCGAGTCGGCCACCCCAGGATCATTGAAAACTTTTTCCGAACTAGGAGGGCATGATCCAGGGATGGGGGCTACTAGCACTGAGGTCGATGCGCAGGAGGTTGAAACACTTGTGCCCGAAAGCATGCCCGCGACGCATGTCAGGCATCAGGTCTTTCAGCATCCTGCGCATCTCACTCACTAACTCTACTTTGAAGGCCTCCAGCTCACCCTTCTCGGAGGCCTTCTTCTTACCCTTCTCCTTCTCTTTCCTCACTCTCTTGCTGTCATCCATCATCATCTTCGGGGGCCGTGTCACCAAAACCGTTAACACATTCGTTGTTGCAGGTCTTAGATAATATATGGAACAATATTACCTTAGTAGATGATGATGCAGACTCCTCGGGTGCATTAGCATCAGCCATAACGATAGATGGATGAAAAAAGGATTGAAATTTCATAAAACAAGAGCTTGAAATTGTTTCCCAAGTTGCTTCAAAGCCAATATATTAGAAAACGGAAGTACCAGTATGCCCAGGCACAGAGGTGCATGACTGTGTACATTCCACCTGCCCAGTAGGGGCACCTAACTTTTTATAATTCTGAATATTATTGAATTTAGAGCCGACATACTAGTATATCACGAGTGCTAGGAGGTAAGTATGTTCTCCTGATGTGAAAGGTTACTTGCTATACAACATATATGACACCCTGTCTGTTGAATGAATGAGCTCACCTCTTGAACTTCTGTGGATTAGATTGCTTGAGCTGTGTGAGCAGTGCTACCTGCTCGTCATCGCCTTCCATTTTGTAACTCTGGTCACCTTTACACATCTATATCACAACATAAAATAACACCAATTATCCTGATACCACTGATTACTGGGCTGGTACTTGGCTAATACCGGGCCATATTGGTCAGGTACTGGTCCAGTAAGCGAAGTTATGAGAGATTCACATAGTCCTATTGACAAGTTGATTATTTCTTTGTAAACATGTCAATGGACCTTTCCATTTTTAGCTATGCCCCGCCCATCTCTAACTAAGCTCTGCCCACACCTCACGTCACTCGTGTTGGGATCGATCAATTGATCTTTGAACTCTCTGATTATCAATTTCCAGAAACTATACAGGTAAGCTATTGGATATTTTGGAACTAATTTGACTAGGCGTTGTTCCTGCCTATGGCAGCAACAGCATCCAGTAAAATTAGTTTCAAAATATTCAACAGCATGCTTGTTAAATAGTAGCGATGTACAATTCGTACAACGTGTCTGACTATTAAGAGTTAAAGACGGGTAAAACACAATCATTTATGACATAATGATTATGCCGTTATCCTATACGCCACTTAGCTGATTCTGATGTTATATGACATCAGATGATAGATGGATATTCTTGAAGGATGAATTCCTTATCATAAAGGTATATGGACATAGTAATTTAGCAATATAAATATAATCTAGTTATATAAATGAATGAGATTTGTAAAAATACATTTATAGAAAACAAATTCGCTAAGAACTAAACCAATATTTACATGTCACCATGTGACCAGTAATTGATGGCATCTGAAGAATGTCACATCTCTAATTATACATCTTGAACCAATATCAGGTTCATACTTAACAGTAATAGAGGGATTCGTTTCTAGCTATGCCGTGCCCACTTTTTACTTAAGAAGCTCCGCCACCTACTTTTCATGTGTGTTGGAATAGATTTGAAATTTTGAAAGATGAATTTTCAAGGTAAATATACAGGTAAGCTGTTGAATAGGTTGAAACTAATTTGATGCTCATAGGCAGTAAAAGCTCACAGTCAAATTAGTCTCAAATTTTTTTTTTAAATGTTTATTAAATTGTAAATTCATTAAAGACATACATGTACAATTTCTCCACCTAGTGACAGATCTTTCAATTTTTGTGACCGACCATTACCTTATTATGATTGTGACATCAACTAACTAATGACGTAATTAATTCACCTTTCCGGAGTATTCATCCATCATCTGACCTCGTATGACATCATAATCAGCTCAGAATGTGTATGATGACATCACAATCACTACATTACAATCACTACATCACAAAGGGTTCCACATAGACCGTCATCAATTCTCAAAGAGTCTGACACGTATGAATTGTATGTCTTTGTAATTCTTTGCTATTTAATAAACATGCTGTTGAATATTTTAAAACTAATTTGACAGGGCACTGTCACAGGCCTGTGCTGTAATATTTCCATTGGTAACCCATAATAGGTTGCCGTATATGTTTTAAGGCGCCATATGGTAACCTAAACCTTAGAAAGCTCATTGATATCCATACTAAAATCAAACGATTAGGGTAAGCCGTTTCAGGTCTCCTAAAATAAATTAAGGCAACTTCTTGGAGAACGTTTTCAACAGGTTACCATAACAGCACAGGCCTGCTGTTGCTGCCTTAGGGGCAGCAACAGCACCCAGTCAAATTAGTTTCAAAATACTCAACAGCTTACCTGTGGTCTTTTTGGAAATTGATAGTCAGGGTGTTCAGAGGTCGATCGTACCCAACACGAGCAAGGTGTGGGTGGAGCTTAGCTAGAGATGGGCGGGGCATAGCCAAAACCGGAAAGGGCCATTATGACGTCAGATACTTGAGTGACAGATCAGATCCTTCCACTAGCAGTCATTACAAAGTACATACTGTTTTACAAGACTGGCTTAGGGAGAACCATCAATGATGCGGGCTTAGGGAGAACCATCAATGACGCGGGATTAGGGAGAACCATCAATGACGCAGGCTTAGGGAGAACCATCAATGACGCAGGCTTAGGGAGAACCATCAATGAAGCAGGCTTAGGGAGAACCATCAATGACGCAGGCTTAGGGAGAACCATCAATGACGCAGGCTTAGGGAGAACCATCAATGATGCAGGCTTAGGGAGAACCATGAATGACGCAGGCTTAGGGAGAACCATCAATGATGCTGGCTTAGGGAGAACCATCAATGATGCAGGCTTAGGGAGAACCATCAATGATGCAGGCTTAGGGAGAACCATCAATGATGCAGGCTTAGGGAGAACCATCAATGACGCAGGCTTAGGGAGAACCATCAATGACGCGGGCTTAGGGAGAACCATCAATGATGCAGGCTTAGGGAGAACCATCGAATGATGCGGGCTTAGGGAGAACCATCAATGATGCGGGCTTAGGGAGAACCATCAATGATGCAGGCTTAGGGAGAACCTTCAATGACGCAGGCTTAGGGAGAACCATCAATGATGCAGGCTTAGGGAGAACCATCAATGATGCAGGCTTAGGGAGAACCATCAATGATGCAGGCTTAGGGAGAACCATCAATGATGCAGGCTTAGGGAGAACCATCAATGATGCGGGCTTAGGGAGAACCATCAATGATGCAGGCTTAGGGAGAACCATCAATGATGCACCTATAGAGACGTAAACTGTCACCCTTAATTCCTTAACCCAATAACACTCATATCAGGCAAAAACGGCTTCTGCAGTGTTCTTGAGAAATATCAATTTGCAGACCAAGAGAAGACTATTTTTGAAAATTTACCACTGGAATGACTGTCTCGGTAACCGAGCCAGTCATTCCAATGATAACCTTTCAAAAATAGTTTTCTCTTGGTCTGCAAATTGACATTTTCTTTGAAAAATGTTTAATTTTCTTGAACAAATTCAAGGCTTAAAGGGTTAACACTCAAGTCGACCTAAAATGGTTTCTGCTCTGGCTTTGAGAAATATCTAGTTGCAGAACTACATGACTATTTTAGAAAATTTACCACTGGAGTGACTGGCTCAATAAACAAGCAGTCAGTCCAGTGGTAAATTTAAAGAATATTATCTTTATCTGCAAATGTCAATTTTTTATGCAAGAATTGAAATTTTCTTGGACAATATTGAGGATCGAACGGTTAATCTAAGTACCTTTAAAATAACAATATAAATTGCTTCTTTACGCTAAATGGCCCATTGGGTCGCTTCCTCAATGGTTGTAATTTCTTTTACACACACCGACGGTAAGTCTTAACTTTAGATAACTTTATCATTCACTTACGCTGATCAGCTGTGACTGAAAAAGGCGGGCCAGATGTAAGTGGTTGGCGAGTTCAGTTTTACTGCTGACTAGGTTCTGAATGCGCGCACCAAGTTTGTCAAACATCGACCATCCAGTTGTATTGTGATTGCTCTCCCACTCACGCAGCAGCTCATAGAAACAGTCTCTGGTTAAAAAGAAATGAGATAAACACCAAATTGGCAATGATATATTCATGTCATCTCTTTTGCATGCTGATATGGTAAGCTGTCTGCTGAAGAGGATATTCTACATTTCTCCGAAAATCATCTCTATTGTAGTTTGGCAATGGGTGAATCCGCTATATCACTCAAGTCTGATGTTATATTCAATTACATCACATGTAGGCTGATGTCACAATCATAATCGACATAGAATACTTCGTCTTGAAGCTGGAATAATCCATCATGTGTATTGTATGTCTTTGATGGATTTACTATTTAATAAACATTCTGTTGAATATTTTGAAACTAATTTGACTAGGGCTATAATTGACTAGGGCTATAATTAAGTTTTACTACCTTAGTAGTTAAAGGGTTACCAATCAGCGTGGTTGATACCGATCGGATCCATACAATGGAGTTGGTGGGTCCAGAATTGCTCCTGCTCCTTGCGGGGAGACATTGCTTCCATGCTGTCAAGATCGTGGCGGAGTACTTCTATGATCCTATAGTTGAGGGATTCATGGTTGGTAAGATTAAAATGTGGCGACATGTGTGTCTTTTTTGTCCCTAAAATGTTCCTTGATACGTACTTGAAATTCACGTTTTGTTTCCCCAACATACTGTTTGTAACATTTGTTGCATGTTAACAAGAGCACCAAACACGCCACATTTTGATAGAGCTACTGCGGCCATGTTTTGGACATAGCTCCTTCCCTTGAAAAAGTTTTAATGGCACTCAGTGTAATCATATCTCCCATATTTTGGCCCAACTTGCTCAGTGGTTCTGAGTTGTTTTCGCAAAAAAATTGGTTATCCAAGATGGCCGCCAAACCATTTGGCCAATCAAGTTCCCTTGAACAAACTTGGTGCAGCTCTTGCCCTAGATGATATTTCATGCATTTTGAATTGATCCACCAAGCGGTTTTGGAGAAGATTTTTAATGACATTTCTAAAAATCGACCAAAATCCAAGATGGCCGCTTGAGTGTTAACAAGTTAATATCCTCATCAAGTAGCTACTATAAGTTAACAGAAAACAAGATTTACCTTTGCTTTTTAAATAAGTGAAATGAACGATCCGTGGGGAAGTTCTTCCTGTTATCCGTGTCAGCCTGAAAGGACACACCACCAATGGGTGATGGCAGGAAATTGGGTAGAGACTAGAAAATAATCATATACATAAATATATATAATTATAAATATATATAGATTTAGTAGTAAAAAATTGATATCTTATTATAAAAGTAGAAAGACTGTGTCCTGCATGTCAAACCCTTTTCATTATTCTACACTTCACAGATCATACTCAGTGGCGGTGTTACATTTGGATCTTTATGGCAGGATATGATATGGTATCGTATAAGACAGGGTGACAGAGCAAGTACCCCAGGGAACAGCAGGGAGAAGTGTAATGTCTCGATACTATGGAAGTTTTGAGTATTAGTATTATTCAAACCCACATTGAATATGTGAGACCACTAGATACAGACTGATTCCTTGAAATGGCAATGTACTTGCCAGAGCAAGATCCCTATGGGATGACGGATGAGGAAGCCATACAGATACACAGATAGTTTGAAGACTGACCCCTAAAGCTGTAGAACTACTTAGTGTACCTGGAGCACAAACTTGCACTACTCGACTGACCAAGTCTTAACGATAACTACCAGTAGATGGTCTACATTACACACGTTCATATGTTATGTATGTATAAGCTTTTATAACTAGAAAAGAAGCTCGCATGAGCTAAGATTTGCTTATGATCATGTCGATAGTCACTTTAGGACTGGCGGTATGATCAGCGAACGAAAAGAAGAAGAAGAAGCTAAGATTTGCAACGTTGCACAACTTAAGAGATTTTCAGATTTAAGGGTGGGTACCCTTCTAACCCGCATCATGAGGTGAATTAAAAATCAGCTCCGCTATGAGATAAATAGTTATAATACACCCAGTTTTATCAAGATCTGTTCGTCAATAATGGAGTAGCGATTTTTTAATTTAAGGGTGAGCCACCAATCTAAAACCCAGACATTGCCAGAAAGGCGGTGAATAAAAAATCAGGCTCAGCAATGATGACGCGAGTTATCCATAGAATATCCCTCTCAAGATTCATCAAGATCCATTCATAAATCAATAACGAAGATGAGCGATTTTAAAATTTAAATGTGGGGCACTCTACTAAAACAGGGCAGTGAATTGAAAATTGGGCTATGTTCATAGGTCAAGAGTTAGACATAGAATACCATTCTATGTTTTATCAAGATCCATCCATCAATAAAGGAGTAGCGATTTAAAAATTTACGGGTGGCGGTGTGAAGCACCCTACTAAAAACCAACCGGCCAGTGAATTCAAAATATTGCTCCGTAATGATGTCGAGATTTACCCATAGAATATTTTACCTGTATAGCATGTATAGCTACCTTGAAATTTAGATTCTGGGAATCAGGTTTCAAAGGCTCAAATGGATTGCAACACACTTACAAAGTTGGCCGAGATAAGCAAGAAACGGATCGCTCTGTCGGCCAAGTGGCTTCGGAGACCTTTCTAAGAATAAATCAAAATCTAACATGATCGCCGACCAAATTTACCAATCATATTCATTTGAACAATCTTGAATCTATATCACGTAAGGATGCTTCAAGCCAAATTTGGTTGAAATCAGTCCAGAGCTTATACAGAAGATGTTATGTAAAGGAAAAGTTGAACATCTTGAATTTATATGATGTAACCCTTTCATGGCGAAGTCACCCAAAACTGACCTCTGTAGTGATCTTGAGTAATGTCCATCTGCAGACCAAGAGAAGACTATTTTTTGCGAATTTACCACTGGAATGACTGGCTTGCTAACCAAGCCAGTCATTCAGTGGAAAATTTTAAAAAATAGTCTTCTGATCAGCAAATGGACATTCAGTAAGAAAATGTTTGATGTTATATTATTCTTTACAAAATTTAGGCATTAAAGGTTAAAGGAAATGTTGATGGATGACAAATGGAAAATGCCCATGGATTAAGCAAACCAAGTGAACTACTTACACTAGCTGTCTGTCTCTCCAAAGCATCGAGAAGGAGTTGTCTTAGCGATGGCGAACACTCTATCACTCTCTGGTTTTCTGACAGCAGCCTCAATGTGCTTTTGTCCAGTAATAACACCAAGCTAGCACACACAATATAATTATGATAGTAAATATTATTAGTATATGCTTGTAAGTGATTTGCAGGTAATGGGGGGGGGGGGCCTGGGTGGAGGGGGGGGGACAAGCTTGTATGACCTATACAAATATAGTACTTTACAAATATCATAGGTATTTCCCTGAGCGAAGAGAGAGATATATGTGTAGTTTGTGCACGCCTGTACACCACGCAAACCGTAAAATGCACTTATTACCCATTAAAGCACCGAATTAATGGATGAATCCAATCTGTCACTCAAGTATATGACATCAGAATGAATTACATCACATGACGATGTAAGTTTATGTCACAATCAAAATATACGTAATGAAAGACATAGCTAAGTCTGTCATGAACTGTGAAGTCAATAACCGAGCCAGTCATTCCAGTGGTAATTTAAAAAAACCCTCTACTCTTGGTCTGCAAATGTACACTTTACATGAGAAAATTTAAATTTTCTTGAAAGAATTCGAGGGTTAATGTGTTAAGAAGAGTACTGTGTGCGTGTGTACATGTGTGAGTGTTGAAAATGAACATTTAAAGAGCAAATAAATATTTCATGACAATTAAAGGGTTAAACACCCCTAATACTTCCTTGTATATATAATTTTTAAGGAGAGTTTAGCAACTCCCTCACATGAATGACGTTTTGGACATGACTTTGTATATTGATGATAAAACACCTCTGTCTAGCACGGTCATTCTCTGACATTTTGCATGGAGTGCCCATGCCAATAGAGGGATCTGATCTGTTACTCAAGTATCTGACATCCTAATCAAATATGTCATGTGTTAGCTGACTTCACAATCAAAATGATCTATCTGCCATGAAAATCGAAGTCCTGTCACAACAGTGTACACATTAAATATCTGATGAATTTACAATTTACTAAACATTCTGTTGAATATTTTGAAACTAATCTGACTGTGATATGTTGCTGCCATAAAATGTCTTATTACATGATTCTACTCTATATAAGAGAATATATAATACGGTTCTTCAGTTGTTCAGTTTAAAAATGGTTTTTGGTTTATAAATAGTGCTTGGGTTGGTGTCATTGTTGAATGGCTCTATAAAGGGATTATAATCCTTTTTTAAGTCAATGATCATTGACTAGAACTGAAGCAACAGCAGATGAGGTTTGTAACGATCAGGAGCGGATGGTGATGATTATCAATGCATATATAGGTAGACCCTTTAGCCTTAAAATTTGTTCAAGAAAATTTCTCATAGAAAAAGTTCATTTGCAGACGAAGAGGATTATTTTAGACAATTTTTAACTGGAATGGCAGGCTCGTTTATCGAGCCAGTTATTCCAGTGATAAATTGTCAAAAACAGTCCTATCTTGGTCTGCAAATGGACATAACTCAAGACCACTGCAGAAGCCATTTTCGGCCGATTTGAGTGTTAAAGGGTGAAACTGGATTGTTGAATGGTTCTATAAAAGGGAGCATAATCCTTTTTTAAGTAAATGATCATTGACTAGAACTGAGGCAACCGCAAACGAGTTTTTAATGATCAGGAGTGGATGGCGATCATTATAAATATATATATATGTAGACCTCACCTGTGTTGTTTCTCCAGGACTCTTGTAGCAAAATACACAGCATTGTGAATACTACAGAAAAGACATGTTTCTCCTGCAGCTGTGTCGAGAAAATAAAGAAAGCAGAATTTTATATACATATTACTATTATTTAAAGTCTTAAACTGATCTCATTTATAAGCTCATCTAGTTTATCTAAAATTCTGAAATCTCAAAAACTTGTTTCACCCTTTAACTCTCAAATTTGTTCAGGAAAATTTCGATTTTCTCACAGAAAATGTTCATTTGCATCTGCTAAGAGATTATTTAAAAAGATTTATCACTGGAATGGCTGGCTCGGCTACCGATTCAGTCATTCCAATGGCAAATTTTCAAAAACAGTCTTCTCTTGGTCTGCAAATGGCCATTTTTCAAGACCACTGCAGAAGCTAGTTTGAGTGTTAAAGGGTTAAACTTCCGGCCTTTCACTGTACACAATGAGGAAAAACTGAATGCGACTTACATCACTCCTCATCCACCAGGAAGAAGGCTAACAAGCCCTCAAATATTGCAGATCTAACATGACTACCGGTGCAGTTCTAACTTACCCTCAAATACAGCAGTGTCTGGATCAGCATTCTTTATAGTCAACAGTTGAACAATGTAGTACAGTTCTACAGTTATATTCGGGAACAGACACGCTGAAAGTAAGATGTCGATCGCATGACATATGTAACAGGAACAATCAAAATTAGCAGGGCCCAAAAATAAGGTGTCAATACATGCATAGTGCAGGTCTAAGATGCCTGATATAGGTACATCTGCAATCCTGGATGCACAGAGCCGACAATGCCAATGGACAGATCCTATGTCACTCTAGTACTGGAGGGTTTATCCATCAATCATATGACGTCATATTGCTGCCATAGGCAGCAACAGTACCAAGTCAAATTAGTTTCAAAATATTCAACAGCTTAAATGTATCTGCAGCTTTCTGGAAATTGAGATTCAGAGAGTGTAGGGATCGATCAATCCCAACACTGGCAGAATGTGGGTCGAGCTTAGCTAAAGATGAGCGGGCATACATGTAGCTAAAACTGGATTCCTTCATTAATATCCGATGCCATAATCAAAACGGTGAAGCATCATCACGTAAATTTAGGCCTGTCACTAAAGTGTACATGAATTATATGTCTTTGATGAATTTACAATGTACTAAAGATTCTGTTGAATATTAATAGAGTTTAGCTAAATCGGTGGGGCATAGTATGGATCCTGCATTTATGTGCATGGAGTTTCTTTGCTGTGTTGGTAAAGTTCCAATGACTGTTAAATGCACATGCATGACAGGTTGTGCATAAAACAAATTCTAATTTCTACACATGAACATAGACAAAATTACTCATAAATCTAGCATGTTTCTAATTTCCTTATAATCTAATGATAAAAGTAAGGTTAAGCTAAAATATTGTACTGGCTGTATGAGTTACCTCCTCAGCATCATGATGAAAAACTGTGGGGATCTCCTCTCTTTAGATTTAGGTAGCGTTTCGAGGGAGACTAGTTTCCATCAAAGTTTATGGTTTATGACAATAACATTATATTACATGTAACTGCCATATCTTGATCAAATTGTTCATTAAGCTCCAGCAGTGGTCTTGGTTTTGTAAATTCACCATTGAAATGTCTGTTTCAATAGCCGAGCCAGTCATTCCAGGGGTAAACATTACAAAATAACCTCCCCCATGGCATGGTCAGCAAATGGACATTTTTCTATAACAAAATTAAAATTTTGTTGAAATAATTGACCATATTTATATTATGAAATTGCATGATTTTGCAATTCTGGTAAAAATGTCAACACAGGGATATACGGACTCACTTACGATTACTGTGCACCTACTTCGGGCGGATTGAATTAAGGCACCAAAAATAGAGAATAATTTGGCATAAAGGACTACAGTGGTAATAAATACCTTACTAACCCCTCTTGTGTCAACAGCGCATTAAAGCACTCAAAATACTATTTATTTCTACTAACCATTTAATTGCCAATTAATTTTCAAGGACATTTTGATTTTTGTAGCCAAAAGGAGTATTTTTGTAAATTCATAACGAAAGTTTACAAAAAAATTGATTTCTTTTATTCTTCAAATGGACATTTGTAAAGGTCAAGAAAATTCAAATTTCTGCTTAGCCAGTGTCCAATTGCAGACCAACAAAAGTATTTTTGAAAATTTACCACTGGAATGACTGGCTCGGTTACCGAGCCAGTCATTCCAGTGGTAAATCTTCAAAAATATTCTTCTCTTAGACTGCAAATGGACATTTCTCAAGATCACTTCAGAGGTCATTTTTGACCAACTTGACCATTAAAGGATTAAGGTGACACAAGAGGAGTTAATAATACATAAACTGAGTAGATATATACATGTAGCGTCTTTATTAACAAATGTTGTCCTTTGCTACATTTTTAAACTCACTTAGTAGTATACAATTATATAAACTCTCGGAGTTTGGAAACGTGTCATTTATGCTAAATCGCAGAGGTTCCCAAAATAAATTACTATATTAGCCCCTGCAACGAGCAGAGTACCTTAATCAACAAACAAGCATACCATGTCATACTTGTTCAGAAACAACCAGCAAAGAAGTTGCATAACATCAGAGAATGGAGTTTTAGCTATGCCCCGCCCATCTCTAGCTAAGCTCCACCCACACCTCGCTCTTGTTGGGATCGATCGATCTCTGAACTCCATGACTATCAATTTCCAGAAAACTATACATGTAAGCTGTTTAATATTTTGAAACTAATTTGACTGGATGCTGTTGCTGCCTATGGCAGCAACAGTGAGTGCCCAGTCAATTTAGTTTCAAATATTTGACAGCATGTTTCTTAAATAGTAGACATACAATTCATACAAGCTGACAAACTATTAAGCGGCTAAGATGGACTAAATCGAGTCAGTCATGACGTAATCATTATGATATCATCCTACACATCACATAGTTGATTCTGACGTCATATGACATCAAATGATGGAGTGATAAAGTGGAAAGGTCAAATAGCAATGATCAGCAACAAGTTTCACATATCTGAATACAAATGTTCCTCCAGTTATTGGGAAATGAGAACTTTAACCCGCTAACCTTCAAGAAAATTTCAAATTTCTCAGAAAGTATCCATTTGCAGACCAGTAGAAGACTATTTTATCAAAATTTACCACTGGAATAACTTCCTCGTAACTGGCTCTATAACCGAGCCAGTCATGAGCCAGTTATTCCATTGGTAAGTTTTCAAAAATAATATTCTCTTGGTCTGCAAATGGACAATTCTCAAGAATATTGCAGAAACCGTTCTTGGCCGACATGAGTGTTAAAGAGTACATTTTTACTCACCATCAAGGCAGCCAGAGTACAGACTGGCCACAGTCTCGAGTTGATCCTCATGCGTAACCTCTGACCTCTCAACAGCCACTATTTCAGTGACGCTGGATAATCGCTCCAATAACAACTTGGTGGGCGTAACGGTTGACAGTTTACTTTCAGCAGTGCATTTGGTTGGTGTTTTGAATAATGACTTAGCTGGAGATGACTCATGTGTACTATTGATTGCCACAGAATGGCATGCTGTAGATGTACATGTAACCTCCGCTGGAACATTTGCCCCAACTGATAGCAAAGATGGAAGATCACAGTTGATAGTTTGAAATGAAGACGATGATGAAATTGGAAGGAAATCTCTAAGGCCAAATCTTGATTCTAGTAAATCAGTTTTCTCGTTTCTAGAAAAGAACAGTGCATCATAAATTAGGAAAACGATTTATTAAAAATAAGTTTATTTAATCATTTAACCATGATCAAGATCATTAGAGAAAGCAGAGCTTTGCTTAGTCAGTCTTATTTTCCACGCCAAGAAAATTATTTTTGAAAATTTACCACAGCTCATGACTGGATCGGTTACCGAGCTAGTTATTCCACTGGTAAATTTTACAAAAATGGTCTTCTCTTCAGCAGCAAATGAACATTACCCAAGACAATTACAGAGATTTGTTTTGGCCAGATCAACCATTAAAATAATAAATTGTATGTATTTGTTACAACACAAAACAGTGCTATAATTTAACATTTCAATGGAGGAATCCAGTTTTAGCTATGTCCCGCCAGTCTCTAGTTAAGCTCCACCCACGCTTTGCCTGTGTTACGATCAATCGATCCCCGTACTGTAAATATTAATTTCTAGGTACGTTTTTGAATATTTTGATACTAATGGCAGCAACAGCGCTCAGTCAAATTAGTTTCGAAATATTCAACAGAATGTTTATTAATTTAAATAGTAAAGATATACAATTCCTACAACTTGACATGCTTGACAGACTATTAAGTGTTTATGACTGACTATATCACTTCAATCATGATGTAATTTATTACGATGTCAGCGGACGTGTGACGTTGTTGATTATGATATCATAGAATTGACTGAGAAACGATAATCATCATGTATTATGTATATGTCTAAAAATTCAGAGGTAGAAAATCGGGGCTGCTCATATGCTCAACAGAGGGCTCCTATCTATCACTCAAGTATTTGACGTCATTTATAATCATGTACATAACATGTGAGATGAGGTCACCATTAAAATGACGTAGAGTTCTCCATCACAAAAATCAAAAGGTATGTCACGAATGTGTAGACATTCTGTGTCTTTGATGAATTTACAATTTAATACATTCTGTTTAATATTTTGAAACTAATTTGACTGGGAGCAAGTCTCAGTTATATATGGTGAAGGAGAAGGAAAGTCTTGAAAGCTGATATGCTTGTATTTCATAAGTCGAAAGGGGACATAACTCCATCAAAAAATGACACAAACATCTGAAACTCGAAATTGGTCCGTAATTTCTCATAATAAAGTAATGTACCAATTCTCAGTTGACTATCTTGAAAGACTGTGAGAAAAAGGGCGGAAAAATAATATTTTTCGTATTTCATAGGTCGAAAGGGGGCATAACTCCATCAGAAATTTACGCATACGCCTGAAACTTAATAAATCTTGTGTGTTACAATCATTGTGACATACAGTTTGAAGAGCTATGTGGAAAATTGTCGACAAAAATGATAATTACATTTGATGAGTAACGATTTTCGTCAAATCTATGTCCTCCCCGAGACATAACAAAATGTGCTATAATATTTTACAGCTTGGCTGCGCTTATCCTATTGGACCTGATAGAAATATATGTATTGTCTTAGCTACCTAGACTTTTGTTTCAAGTAATTATCTATAAATTTTTGTTTACAGCATACTATAAAGGTCTGAATGTCAAATGCCCTCTCCGAGACAAAATAGTTTGACAAATAAATATGATAAAATATTGAATAAACTTATATTAAATATGTTGACAAATAAATATGATAAAATATTTAATAAACTCATTAAAAGGTTGTGTATTCTGTCCATAATTGTTAAAATGATTCGTGGACTAAATGCATTAATAATATATAGTAAAACAAAATTTAGTGATACTAAATGTTTATTATTATAGTTTTGTGTAATTATAGGCCTGCATCACTAAAAGATGCTCAAATAACATTTTTTCCTAAAAACAATATTGACATCCATAGTGAAATGATATGCCTTTACTTTCATAAATAACACACTAAAAAATGTTTTGAAATGATTTCCATTTAGTAATCTGTGTGTAATTTTGATGAATTTAACAGTAACACTTAGTCTCGGAGAGGACACATATATTTGACATATTCTACAGGTCTTTAGAATTATATGTATTAGTGCTATAGGTTATTGTTCAAGCAACACTTGTTTCCTAGAATTATGTTAACAAAATTTTAATAAAAGCAGAATCAAATTAGAACCATATCTTATTTAGTGTTCTAAGTATTATTATTCAGACTCTATGAAAGGTGTTTAATACTGTTTATCTCTTAATCATGTGTACTGTTCTTACTCAGCCAATCATCACATGTTTATCAGGGACGGACCTATTCAACTGAAATCATTAGACAGTGAATTAGCATATTTGGGGATTTCATGAGTCAAATATGGAGTTTCTTAGCCTGACCAATAACCTATCAATCTAATCTTTTATGCTAGATCTTCAGGTTAATACTCAAGTAAGAGATAACCAGCATGTCATGTAAGAAATAAAATAATGGATAGAATTAGATATGGCATCATGGTTTAAGAGGAACTGACCTACCAACATACATGTAAAATTATTAGCCAGTGAATTAGCCTATTTTTACATTTTATTAGCCAACCATGAAAATTATTCTCAAAAGCGAATTGGCGAATGGATAGGTCTGTCCCTGTTTATATTCAGTCACCATTTTTCGAAACATGTTTAGTGTAGAGGCATCTAATCAAACTAACAAAATTATACACATGTGTCTAAGTGACAAAGAATTTATCAAATGTCTGTCTGTGGTTGTTTCTCTCAAAATAGTCAAATGATCCGCATTTTCTACCACTCAGTTTTCTGAAACAGTCACAATAGATCCTATGCATGTGCACGACACAGCTCAGGAGGAGGTGGAAGTGTGTCAGGAAGGCGTCAGATGACGGCAGATAATTTTTTTAGGAACAGTAACGATTCGTAATTTGAGGAATTTAATGATGTGAAATAATCACGAGTTGCTTAAGCATAACTAAAGTATAATTTTTAAAAGCACTTCTGGCCAACATCGGCTAACCTTGAACAACCAACGAGATGTGGTCGTGCACTTCTTCCTTTGCAACAACTCGCTAATTCCACTTCGAATCTATACATGGGTATTGTTCCAAATTATTGTAGTATTTTAATGTGGGAAGCCGTGCAATCAGTATATCTACTGATCCAGAAATAGATATCACGATAGCTGTCATAGCTCACACAGTACATCGGCAAGAGATGTCATCGTTTGTGGTTGAGAAATGGATCATTTGTTGTCGGTTTCTAAGTTATATTTGGACAGAAAATTAGCTGATTATCGCTGTCACCAACACATGTACAGGTGGTTCCACCTTACGACATCGCCCGCTTGTCCTTGTGGAGAAGCAGAACAGACCACAGAGCACATACTTCAATGTTGCAGTACGTATCAGCTGCTGAGAGAAGAGATCTGGCCTTTGTCAACCTCTTTTCTTGAAAAACTGTATGGGCCTGTGGAAGAACTGCAGAAAACCACAGATTTCATCTTGAGAACGGCTCTCCAAGTGTGATACCAGCGATCGAAAAGAAGAAGCTGTCACTGTCTGTGCGAAAAATAGGATAAACACAGGCATGACAAGCTGTACACGTACAAGTCATAATTTTTCCGAGTGTAAGTCTTAGACACGTCTAAGATAAGCATGAGATGATCCCCTTTCGTATATTCTGCCACTAAAGCTTAATTACCACAAACAGACATGCATTGATATCATTTTGTCACTTTATGGGTAAGCGATGATTCTCTTAAGGTAACAGTTTAACGTTAATGTTTAAGTCAATCATCTTCAACATAAAAAGATATTTATTAGTACATGTCTCGGTACAAAGAACTACTAGATATAGTGTTCAAGAATAAACTGTATTTTTTACATAATGAGGGTAGACAGTTTCAAGCATTGTCAAGCCACTTTGTGCAGAATATGATTAAGCTATAGAATGTTTTGTTACATATTATGCATGGGTTTTCTCCAAAGATTAAGTTTTAACTCAATGAGAGAAAACACAAAGTCAAACCTGTCTATAAAGGCCAGTCAAACATGTCAGCTGACAAGACAAAATTAGTCTTTACAAACAGCTTCTGTGTCTGTTGAGTGGTAACCAGAATAGGCCCTTGATTAGCAACCATGCTTAAAATTTGATGTTTGTATGAAAATCTTGTGTTGTATGTTGTTGAGAAATAATTTTCTTTGAAAAATGTCGTTTTGTCATTATTATTAATTCAGGCTACAGTGTACTCAGCTAAATAAAAACATTTCCTCACCGTAGTTCATATAGATGTAATAGTAAAATACATGTACCATAGATTTATTTGTCTCCAGTTAAGTTTTTTTGGAAGACTTTCAACCATTTTGGTGTAAGCGTGCATTGACCTGTGTAAAGACTGGAAAGAATGTACCGATATGTACATTGCTCTGAACCATGAATATATATATATATATAGAATATAGAAGAGTAAAATGCATTTCATTCATGTACTTGTACCATTTCCTAACGTTGAAAAATTCATTTATATTGGCAAAAATCAAATCTAGATTGTGTGAAGCGGCACAGATATTGACCTCTAAGCATACTTAAACCGCTTTAAAATAACCCTTTTCTACATATATTAGACTATTTTCTATGTACATGCAGCATGCTTTATTTTTCATTCTAGCATATTATTTACCCAAATACAATTAATTTTTTTTTTAAAACCAAGGATCATTTAATGTCAAATAAATCTGTCCTCTCCAAACCAGAATGTCCTTGAGAGAGCTACTTTGTTTTAATAACAGAGTTTTGTGCTGAAGCATATGAAACTATGACGTTTGCTATACACTGTTTGGTTGAGTTATGGTCTATGCTAAAGTGTAAGTAAAACGCTAAGCCAACTTACTGCGTTAGTGTATGGAAATAACTCAGTATATGCCAACATAATGATATGGTTATATAATATTTTTATAGACTATTACTATTTAAATAAAATTTCATATCAAAAGTGCTAATTTTCGTACCTTCCGAAAACGAAACTCGAACACCCGAAGACAAGGCTTATGACGTAATATGAGGGACCTGTGTACGATGGAAAATTGACTCGCTAACATTCTGACAGCTCGCTTGCGTGTTGGTGATCATTTGATGCGCCAAGATTTTGGATATTACGGCTCAAATTGGTGAGAACCCAGCATATACATTATTATATTACCTTTTAAATACAAATACAAATATCCTGTGTTGTGTGGTTTAGCGTATTAATACAGCAAATCAGTTTCAATGGAAATGAAATGTATTTCCATGATTCTGATAGTTGTTGCACGTCTATTTCATGAACGTCAAAAGCTGATTGTAATGGCTATAAAACAAGCTTTACTCTTCCTATGCACCGATACACTTTTATATAATAACCTCTCTTATGTTATCAGTGCCTCAATATGATACTTAACCCTTTCACCGACAAATGCCTGAAAAAGTACGGGGCCTATCTTTTAAAGTATTTAACATATGATGTTAAATATTTTGCAATTAATTTGACTGGAAGCCAAATATATGTTGCTGCAACAGGTTCTAGTCAAGTTTAACTGCAAATTATTTAACATTTCCTCTATGGTTGCCGTGGGAATGCTGAAAGGATTAAATTAATTAACCCATTAATGGTCAAGATTTTCAGAAAATTTGATTTTTTGCTCAGTGGTTCAGAAGGTTTCAGATTCTGCAATGAGCTTGCAAAAATGTGCATTTGTAGGTCAAGAGAAGACCATTTTTGAAAGTTTACCACCGCAATGACAGGCTCACCTGCAAATGGAAATTCACCAAGCAAAGCTTTCAATTTTCCTGACCAATCAATCTTGTTTTTCAGCCAATTTGACGAGAGGCCATCCTGGATTTTGGCCGATTTTTAGAAACCACTAAAAATCTCCGAAACCACTTGGGGGATTAATTCAAAACATGAAATAGCATCTAGTATTAAAATTTAAATTGCATGGTAGTCATACAAGTCCGCTGTCTTTAACCAAGTTTTGACAGAAAGTAGGTGCTGTATTGAGAAATATCCTTTTGACGTCCATAAGAAGATTAGTTTTGAAAATTTATCACTGGAATGACCGACTCGATTATCGAGCCAGACATGCCAGTGGTCCATTTTTTTAAAAATAGGCTTCTCTTGGCCTGCAAATGGACATTCAATAAGCAGATGTGTCAATATTCTTGACCAAATGTAGTTATTAAAGAGTTAATAGGCAAAATTGGTCTAAAGAACATCTAAAATCTTTTTTGGTAACTGTTCATTTACAAGCCAAGATTAAAGTTTACCACCGGAATCACTGACTTGATGGTATCATGCCACTCATTCCATTGTTAAATCTTAAAGAATGGTCTCTTAGTCAGCAAACCAACATTCACAAGATAGATCTAGAGGCCTGCTTTTTCCAGCTTGACCACCAATGGGTTAAAGTGTCTGTCTGTGTGAGTGAGTGAGTGAGTGAGTGAGTGAGTGAGTGAGTGAGTGAGTGAGTGAGTGAGTGTGAGTGAGTGAGTGAGTGAGTGAGTGAGTGAGTGAGTGAGTGAGTGAGTGAGTGAGTGAGAGAGAGAGAGAGAGAGCGAGAGAGCGAGAGAGAGAGAGATAGAGAGAGAGCGCGAGAGAGAGAGCGAGAGAGAGGTGTGTGGGAGGAGAGGGAGGTGTGTACTATATACTTTATTATATATGATACGTTCCTGAATCTGTTGTCTTTTTATTCAATTTTACAGTGTGTCTGGCATTGTTCAAGGAACTATATATATGGTACTATACTTCAATATGCTTACTTCCACATCGCCAATAGCAAATGATAAAGGACTGACAGCTCAGAAGAAGTGGACAATATATTTAAATAATTTAATCAAAACAATGTTCTTTCTTCTAGGATTTCTAAATGATGTTTGTTGGTGTTTGGTGCTATTGTATGTGTTCATTAGTAATAAGTACTATCACATTCACATGACTGTAAATAAATCATAATCCATGCATTTCTATATCCCAGGCTTTGTTTTCTCATATACGTTTTAGCTGCGACTGTCTCAAAAACTACTGATCCGATTTGGCTCAAATTTTAACATGAAGAAACTTGCCGTCAAAGAGGATTTCCAGTATTGTCCAAGATCCGTATAAAAGAATCTGGATTCCGATAGGATCAAATTCGGAATCTGTGGATACCTCGATCGGAAACTGCTGGTCTGATTTGGCTACAACTTTAACACATGAAAGGGTGTGACCATACATTAGGATTCCACAACCTGATGTGTAATACGAAAAACATCCAGAAAAATGTGAAACAATCTGGACTCGCGATTAGTATAAGTCTGCCTGTCTCTGTCTGTTTTTCATTCCTGACAAAGATGCCGAAATCTCAACTCGATCTCGTCCTCATGTGTTTTTAAAAACTAGGATGGGATATTGCATCGGTCAGTCAGTCTGTCTGTCCATCCATCTGTCTATCTCATCTGAAACCTATTGGTGGAATTCAATCAAATTTGTTATGTGAGTTAACCATAATATTGAGATGACGTTTACATTAACCTCCAATCACATGGTGGGGCTGGGTGGAGGGGCGTCGCAGAAAGTCAAAGTTGAAGGAATTCAACCAAATTTGATATATTAATTACCCATTTGATTGCGGGTTACAAGACAATGTTTACATTAGGAACTAAAATGTGCAGTCGATGGCATGCCATCGCAAATCCCCAACCGTTCACCACTTCGAGCTTTACCCTCACTTTGACCCAAAACACAACAAATTCCTTGAAATGTAGTTTCAATGGGTAATGGGTTTCAAAATGAAATGCGACATGACCACCTTTGGATAAATTTACTTTTTGACTCACAATCCCCACCCCTTGAGCCCCGCCCCTGGGGATCACAACAAAATTTCAAAAGTGTCATGCACATCCCTGGCCATGTGTGTAATCATACCCAAATTTTCAAGTTTCTATCTGAAACGGTCTAGGCGGAGTTGCATTACAATCGATAATTACTGGCCAATTTTGACTTTTTGATGCCGCCCCCTAACTTCAGTTTGAGCCAAGATCAAAATAGTTCCTTGTCCTGTAGATTACTAATCATTGGCTTCAAAATGCTATGCGACATGACAACCTTTGGAAAAATTTCCCCCACCCAAGGGTCCTGTCCCTGAGGGTCACACCAAGATTCCAAGTGTCATGAACATCCCTGTCCAGGTGTGCAATCATCCCCAAAGTTTTAAGTTTCTATTTGAAATGGTCTAGGAGGAGTTGCATTACAATCGATAATTACTGGCTAATTTTGACGTTTTTACCACCTGGGCCCAGCCCGGGGTGGGGGGCAAAACAAAATTCTAAAAGTGCCATGCACTTCCTTGCCCATAGATATAATCATCACCAACGTTTCAAGTTTCTATCTTAAACGGTCTAGAAGTAGATGCGTTAAAATGAATAAGTGCACAGACATGCACATGCACACGCATGCACGCACGCAGGTCGCATCACATAATCCCAACTTTTTTCTTCGAAAAGCGTGGGGATAACTAGATTGATCAGTCGATGACGCGTCATCACAAATTCCCACGTTGAGCGCCTTGAACTTTTGACACACCCCACACCTCGGTGGCGGAGCCAAATGTAAATGTCATTTTGCAATCATATGGGTAATTCACATACCAAGTTTGGTTGAATTTCGGCGAATAGTGTCAGAGGAGTTGCATTACAATCAATTTCATGACCTTTTGACAGGCCCCCCCCATCCCATACATCCGCGTGGCGGGGCCAAATGTAACTGTGCTCATTAACTCCACAATGATATGGGTAACTGACATACTTAATTTGGTTGGATTCTGTCAAACAGTGTCAGAGGAGTTGCGTTACAATCAATTTCATGACCTTTTGACCCCATACCCCACCCGTGGTGGCGGAACCAAATTTAAAGGTGCTCATCCACTGCACAGAGGAAAATTAACACACTGAATGCGTCTGGCATGCGGCAAACCACAATGACACATACGCATGCCATTTTTACATAGCAGCAGTAGTAGTAGTAGTAGTAGTAGTAGTAGTAGTAGTAGCAGTAGTAGTAGTAGTAGCAGTAGCAGTAGCAGTAGTAGTAGTAGTAGTAGTAGCAGCAGCAGTAGCGGCAGCAGCAGCTTTAGCAGCAGAGACGGCTATGGCTGCTGCTGCTACTACTACTACTACTACCGCCACCCCAGGAAATTGTGTAGGCAGTGATTGTATTCAATTAACTCACCCCACCCCCCACCCCCACACACCCACTCACACCTGTACACATTCCCTGCTGTTGAATATTTTTGGAATTAGTTGGACTAGGAGTTGGTACTGTCTATGACAACAGCAACATAATCCAGTCAAATTAGTTTTAAAAATATTAAAATAAGAGCTTTCTTGTGTAGTTTTCTTATAATCGAGACGTTGGAATTTCAAGGGTTAAGTGCCAACAGACAGTTGACCTAGTTTGCCGAGATCTTTGTTGAATGACAGAGGATTGCTATTTACGACGTAATTTGGCAATGCACATTTTGTTCTTTCCTACGCATTAGACTACTTGTGTTGGGTGGGTGTGTAGGATATATATAATATATATAAAGATTTTACTACGAATGTAGTTGATGGTCTATGATTGTATTATAATAATCTGAGTTAGCGAAAATTGCTTGTCTGTTAGAATCGCCTCTTATGACAGCGCGTCAACGTTATTTCACTCAGCTGTTTCAGGCAAGCTCAGCCGATCCCCTGAAATGACGTCACGCGCCAAGGCCGTTCTCATTTCGTTTTTCAGCGAGTCGGCGCAGGATTGCCAAATTTAAAATAAATCTGAATAATATCTTCTAATAACACATTCTATTTTATTCTTTAATGCCCAATGAAAGCCACTTTCAATGCCATTGTACTTCTTCTTTAATAACTGTAAGCAAATACTTGGAATAGAATTAATAACTGTACTAATAATAGAATTCGTTTTGAGGAATAGGGTACACGGGTAAATAAAGAATACCTTTCGGAAACAAATTGTCTTGGAGAGGACATTTTGTTTGACAGCATTTTTGTGCTGAAGCATAAGAAAATATAGCCTTATGTTTGTGTCATACCATGTTTGCTCATGGTGGCCTAATTTAAAAACCAAATAGATTTTGATTGTTTTATTCCAGGACTTTTCATATGATTGAATACTTAATACTGTATTGATAGAACTCGCATTGAGAAATGAAGTGTAAATATGGAATGATAGGCTCGTAAAGGATATTTAACCTAATTTCATTGACATAAAAAATGCTTCCAATTCATATCAAGTACATTGCAATACAAATACTATTGTTATGCTTAGGTAAAACACTGAATACAATTATGTCAAATAAAACTGTCCTCTCCGAAACAATTTGTCTCCGAGAAGACATTTTGTTTGACAGCATTTTGTGTCATATACTGTTTGCTGCTGGTGCCCTAATTTATAAACACTAAATCACTTTCATTGGTTTTTAAGCCGGTACTTTATATAGGATTAACAACTTTATGTACTAATAATATGTTTCACAATAAATTAAGCATAAATATAGAATATCAGTCTTGTAGGAGGGATTTGAATAATTTTTTAAACAGAATTCCCAGGCCATTTATGTTTTCTACAGGATAAAACACACATTATATGATGTTCTACATTTATTAAGGATTTGTTAATACCCAATGATTTCACAGTTTTCATCTAATTTTCGCCACATATCTAGATAAGACATTTTGTAAAAAAAATTGGGTGATCTTGGCTTCCCTTATATATATTATTAAATTATAATATAATATGATAAATAAAACAAATATAACGCACCCCAAAATTGATTTCTAAATTTAGACCCTTTTCGGACAGTTGGTCCCAAGACTGTAAAACCACCCATATGGCTTTATGCTCAGTTAGTGGTATGTATACCGTACCTCATGATTACTTTGTCCTCTGCCAGCCGATCTCCACCAGCCATCGAGGAGCAATGATTTACTCTGTCATTACCGTTCTCGGAACTTCCGAGTGATATACGTCTTTTCGTCTGAGCCTGAGGTTGTATTTCAGCCGTTTGAAACACAGAATTGATAGACATCGGTTTAACATCACCGCTTCCCTTATCAGCGAGGCTTATCAAGGTTGGTTTTATCCTTCTCGATGGCTGAACCTTTTCCTGACTGTAATCAAACAAACGACAACATTTTAAGTTTCAAAGATACATGTGCACAAAAATAAAACAAAGTTCAATATTTAGTCATCTATATGTACATGTATATACATTCATCAATATATGCATCAGTTCTAGGAAGCTATAGGCAGAAACAGCTTGCAGTCAAATTAGTTTCAAAATATTCAACAGAATATTTCTTACATCATAACCATTACCCCGGGCTTTGGCGTGTGGTGGACAATGGGTTAAACATGGTGTGCTATCGCAGGTGTTCAGCCCTTTAATGGTCAAGTTTGGTCAAGAAAATCTCAATATTTGCTGACTGAATGTTCACTTGCAGGCTAAGAGACTATCTTTGAAAATTTACCACTGGAATGACTGTCTCAGCTACAGAGCCAGTCATTCCAATGGTAAATTCTAAGAGATTCTCTTCCCTTGTGTTGCAAATGGGCATTCCTCAAGCCTATTGCAGAGATCTGTTTTGGCCAGCTTCACCAGGAAAGGGTTCAACCATATCAGAAATCAGCTAAGCGCCATGTAGGATGACGTCATAATCATTACATCATAAATAATTCTATTACACCCGTCTTTAACTCTAAAATAGTCTGACACGTACGAATTGTATGTCTCTACTATTTAATAAACACGCCGAACATTGACTATTTTGAAACTAATTTGACTGGGCGCTGTTGCTGCCATAGCTAAAAATGGAAAGGTACATTGATATAGAGTTGGTAGATGAAACACTGTACATGTATAGTACATTTTTTACCCAATGTTGCTAAAATTTGTTGGTGTCTTTGACATCTTTAAACAGCTTACGGCAAGATTGTTTCCAAAATAAATTTTATCATGTTTTATCCCCAGCTAAATGTTTTCTGAATGTAAAGTGCTCATTTCACATAACTCCCACTTGGAGATAATGGCATCCCAGTGAATGAATTTAATCTCTATCCTTAGTTATTTAAGCAAATCTACATGAATGAATTTTAGTAAATTGTACAAAGTTTTAACCTTTACATGTAATTATGTATATTTTTCAAGGTATGGATATTTTAACCTTTTAATGCTCAAATTTGTTCAAGAAAATTTCCATTTTCTCAAATGAAACGTCCATCTGCAGATCAAGATTATCATTATTTTTTAAAATTTAGCATTGGAATGACTGGTGAAAGTATTGAGGCACTAATTCCAGCGCATAAGCAGTTTTGGGACAGTTAGTACCCATGTGATGGCACACATTTTGGTGACTTTTTGAGGAGGTATTTCTGGGGCAAATGTTTAGATGCAATTTCTTTTTAACCATGCCATTTTTATCACTGTCATAAATGGACAATTTTTTTAATATTCTGTTGAGTATTTTGAAACTAATTAGACTGGAGGATGTTGCTGCCATAGGCTTGCCATCAAATCTTAAAGTTTGCGCTAACCCAAGGATATTACAATATCCACATCTTGAAAGCTATACATACACGTATGTAGCGAAGACCTAAAACTTTGTAGTTTCCTAAACTATATCCATGCAACTCGGTACAAAATATGAAGGCATTCTGAGATGGCCAAGTCCAGACCTTTGTAACTTTTCTGAAAATTTGTAGATATGAACTGGAATGACTCCTGTAAAAAGGAATGAAGGAAATTTCAATTTCCCTTTCTCCGAGATCTAACAAGACGTACCAATCTATTACTTCTGATAACAAGCTATCCTGATAGCTGGCTCTAGGAATCTAGACTTAGTAAACTTTACCGGCTCCTGGAACCGGGTCCCAACAAATGAGTACCCGTCTGCCAGTGAGGCTCATATTGTTTGCATAGCTACCAAACAAGAGAATACCTATGGCTTGCCTCTGTGGGGCTGGGAGGCAGGGTCAGTAATAGAATGGTAAGTATTGTTAGATCTCGGAGAAAGGGAAATTGAAATTTCCTACATTCTCCTTCGATCAATCCTTACCATTCTATTACTTCTGATAACACCAGATTTAAACAGTAACCTGATGGGAAGGGGCAAGCCATCAATTGCTTCTTTTGCCCCTTGGAGAAAGAGCTTAGACTTAAACTTGGCACACGGAGACCTAAAAGGACCATCAAGTTTAGGGACCGAATCACATTCGCATCACCACCCCACCCCCAACCCTTTTTTCTCCTAAGAAAAAGGGAGAGAACTCACGAACATGCATCTCGCCTGAAACAGGAATATGCCAAGAGGGTTAACTGCTCTTTGCATATTAGCCTGGGAATGAACATGAATGATATATAAACATAATACAAAAAACTCTCAAACTTGAATTACCTTATGAATATTGGATTTCAGATGTGGAGCCTTCAACCAAGCACTTGTTCGACCATCCGTGACAAAATTTGGTTGTAATCTTCTAGCTTGACCATGTCTGTTCCTTAACTTTTGCTTTTCAAGTACCAAAAGGGAGAAGAACAGTGTGCCGTTTAACTATTGTTTCAAAACAGCTAAAGCGAGTGGATTGGTGGAGTCTGACACATCCCTCATATAGTAATCCGTGAAAGAGGACTCACAGTGCCATTGTGCAATGGCCATGATGTCCTCTAACAGAACACCATTGTACAGGGCAGTCGAGGCGGCTATTCCTCTAACATCGTGTTCCCTTGCGCATTGCACCTGGTGCCCAGTCGCAATCTCGTGGGTAGTGTGGTTGCATTCGACTACCCAATGAGAGAGAATCCATGGATGCGGCGCCTTATGGCAGATTGAAGGAAATGTCAATTTCCCTTTCTCCGAGATCTAACAATACTCACCATTCTGTTACTTCTGATATACAGCTGGCCTTGACAGCGGCTCTAGGATTATAGACTTAGAAAGCTTTACCGACTCCTGGGAACCGGGTACTCGGCTCCCAACTGCCGAGTACCCGTTTACCATAAAGCTCATATTGTTTGCATAGCCACCAAACAAGAGAAAACTATGGCTTGCCTCCGTGGGGCTGGGAGGATGGGTCCGTAACAGAATGGTGAGTATTGTTAGATCTCGGAGAAAGGGAAATTGACATTTCCTTCATTCTCCTTCGATCAATACTCACCATTCTGTTACTTCTGATATACACCAGATTTGATCAGTAACCTGGTGGGAAGGGGCAAGCCATAAATGCTAATTTTGCCCCTTGGAGAAAGATTTTAGACTTCAAACTTGACTAACGGAGACCTAAAAGGACCGTCAAGTTCACGGAACCGAATCACATTCGCGTCACGGCCCCCCCCCCCTTTTTCCACCTAAGAAAAGGGAGAGAACTAACGAACATGTATCTCGCCTGAAAACACCAATATGCCAAGAGGGTTAACTACTCCCTGCATATTCCATGTATTAGCCTGGGAATGAGCATGCATATATAAGATGAATGAACGTGATACATATACATAATACAAAAAACTCTCACTCTTGAATTACCTTATGATAATTGGACTTCAGACGTACCGCCTCCAACCATTCACCGGTTCGGCCATTAGTGACACAATCTGGTTGACATCCTCTCGCCTGACCATGCCTGCTATAGGTTCTTTTCTTACCGAAGTGAAAAAAGGGTGAAGAGCAGTGTGGTCACTAACTATCGTTTCAAAACAGCTAAAGCGAGTGGATTGGCTGAGTCTGACACATCCCTCATATAGTAATCCGTGAATGAGGACTCACAGTGCCATTGTGCAACGGCCATGATGTCCTCTAACGGAACACCATTGTAAAGGGCGGTCGAGGCGGCTATTCCTCTGACATCGTGTGCCCTTACACCTTGCACCTGGTGTCCAGTCGCCATCTCGTGAGTAGTCTGAATGCATTCGACCACCCAACGAGAGATAGTATCCATGGATGCGGCGCCATAAGGCTTATTATGGCAGATCCACAGATGTCTATCGTTCGACCGTAACGAGTCAGTCCGTTTCTTGTACTTAGTCAAAGCACGAACCGGGCACCAGACACTGGCATCACGATCAAACCTAGTTAACTTCGGTATAATGATCGGTTTGCCGGGATATCTCAAAGATTGGTTCTTTGACATAAACTCTGCTCTTGGCAGAAGATGCAGACCTTCTCCAGAAACAATAAATCGGTTCCTCTCTGCCGAAAGCGCATGGATCTCACTGCGCCTTCTAGCTGAGGAAGCTGCCAATAGAAAGACCGCCTTTAGAGTCAAATGCTTTAGACTAGTCGAACGCAACGGTTCGAAAGGTGCTTGGCCAGTACATTAAGCACTAAAGATAGACTCCAGGCTGGAATGACTACCGGTTGTCTCGGGCGGAGATTGCTCATTCCCTTCAACATCACATTTAACTGGGCCACCTCTGGACTATCCCTGTTGGCTAGACAAGGGATAACTGATGCCAAAGCTGACTTGTATCCAGCAACTGTGACGGGAGCTAGTCCTGAAAAGAACAGCTCACAGAGAAA
The DNA here is from genome assembly GCA_034401795.1 of Chaetoderma sp. LZ-2023a. Classification (NCBI taxonomy): domain Eukaryota; kingdom Metazoa; phylum Mollusca; class Caudofoveata; order Chaetodermatida; family Chaetodermatidae; genus Chaetoderma; species Chaetoderma sp. LZ-2023a. The sequence goes on from CM067373.1 coordinate 70,863,356, forward strand.
GTCTGCTATTTGCTGAATAGTGGATTGAAAGGTATCAATACCCTTTTCTTCACACCAGTCTGCAAATCTGTTAACCTTGTTGTTATATGACTTGAAGGTTGACCTCCTTCTCGCAGCCGCGATGAAATCAGCAGCCTGTTGAGAAAAGCCTTCCGACTTGGAACGTTGTTTGACAACATCCACGCAGTCAATTTGAACATTTCGGGACGCTCGTGTAGGAAGCGTCCCTTGGCCTGGGAGATTATGTTCGGAATCTCGGGCAACTGCACAGGATTTTCCACCAGCAGATCTAGAAGATCCGTGAACCACGCCCTGCTCGGCCAATACGGCGCTATTAGCAGGACCAGACACGGTTCCTCCCTGACCTTCACCAATACCTTCGGTAGAAGAATGGTGGGTGGGTACGCGTAAGCGTGCATCCCTCTCCAGCTTATCGCCAGAGCGTCTGTATCGACGGCATTTGGATCTGGAATCGGCGAGACATATGTCATGATTTGAGCATTTTCCTTTGTGGCGAACAAGTCCACGTTGGGTTTGCCCCAATGCTCGAAGATCCGTCGCAGAACCGGAGGGTTGAGGGACCATTCTGTTGGCAAGATTCTCTGTCTGCGAGACAAAGCATCCGCCAGAATGTTCAATCGGCCAGGAATATGAGCTGCTTTCAAAACAACCGAGTAATTCCTGCACCATTGAATCAAGTGCCACACCCTGATACACAGAGTGGGCGACCTGGTCCCGCCTTGGCGATTTTTATATGATACTACTGTCGAATTGTCCGACCGTATCAATATCACCTTGCCCCTGATCATCGGAAGGAACTCTTCCAACGCCAGTTCCACTGCCATCATTTCCAACAGATTGATATGCAGCTGACTCTCCGGGAGAGTCCATGTGCCCGAGACTGCAGGAAATGTCAATTTCCCTTTCTCCGAGATCTAACAATACTCACCATTCTGTTACTTCTGATATACAGCTGGCCCTGACAGCGGCTCTAGGATTATAGACTTAGAAAGCTTTACCGACTCCTGGGAACCGGGTACCCGGCTCCCCACTGCCGAGTACCCGTTTACCATAGAGCTCATATTGTTTGCATAGCCACCAAACAAGAGAAAACTATGGCTTGCCTCCGTGGGGCTGGGAGGATGGGTCCGTAACAGAATGGTGAGTATTGTTAGATCTCGGAGAAAGGGAAATTGACATTTCCTTCATTCTCCTTCGATCAATACTCACCATTCTGTTACTTCTGATATACACCAGATTTGATCAGTAACCTGGTGGGAAGGGGCAAGCCATAAATGCTAATTTTGCCCCTTGGAGAAAGATTTTAGACTTCAAACTTGACTAACGGAGACCTAAAAGGACCGTCAAGTTCACGGAACCGAATCACATTCGCGTCACGGCCCCCCCCCCCCCCTTTTTCCTCCTAAGAAAAGGGAGAGAACTAACGAACATGTATCTCGCCTGAAAACACCAATATGCCAAGAGGGTTAACTACTCCCTGCATATTCCATGTATTAGCCTGGGAATGAGCATGCATATATAAGATGAATGAACGTGATACATATACATAATACAAAAAACTCTCACTCTTGAATTACCTTATGATAATTGGACTTCAGACGTACCGCCTCCAACCATTCACCGGTTCGGCCATTAGTGACACAATCTGGTTGACATCCTCTCGCCTGACCATGCCTGCTATAGGTTCTTTTCTTACCGAAGTGAAAAAAGGGTGAAGAGCAGTGTGGTCACTAACTATCGTTTCAAAACAGCTAAAGCGAGTGGATTGGCTGAGTCTGACACATCCCTCATATAGTAATCCGTGAATGAGGACTCACAGTGCCATTGTGCAACGGCCATGATGTCCTCTAACGGAACACCATTGTAAAGGGCGGTCGAGGCGGCTATTCCTCTGACATCGTGTGCCCTTACACCTTGCACCTGGTGTCCAGTCGCCATCTCGTGAGTAGTCTGAATGCATTCGACCACCCAACGAGAAATAGTATCCATGGATGCGGCGCCATAAGGCTTATTATGGCAGATCCACAGATGTCTATCGTTCGACCGTAACGAGTCAGTCCGTTTCTTGTACTTAGTCAAAGCACGAACCGGGCACCAGACACTGGCATCACGATCAAACCTAGTTAACTTCGGTATAATGATCGGTTTGCCGGGATATCTCAAAGATTGGTTCTTTGACATAAACTCTGCTCTTGGCAGAAGACGCAGACCTTCTCCAGAAACAATAAATCGGTTCCTCTCTGCCGAAAGCGCATGGATCTCACTGCGCCTTCTAGCTGAGGAAGCTGCCAATAGAAAGACCGCCTTTAGAGTCAAATGCTTTAGACTAGCCGAACGCAACAGTTCGAATGGGTGCTTGGCCAGTACATTAAGCACTAAAGATAGACTCCAGGCTGGAATGACTACCGGTTGTCTCGGGCGGAGATTGCTCATTCCCTTCAACATCACGTTTAACTGGGCCACCTCTGGACTATCCCTGTTGGCTAGACAAGGGATAACTGATGCCAAAGCTGACTTGTATCCAGCAATTGTGACGGGAGCTAGTCCTGTAAAGAACAGCTCACAGAGAAAGTCTGCTATTTGCTGAATAGTGGATTGAAAGGTATCAATACCCTTTTCTTCACACCAGTCTGCAAATCTGTTAACCTTGTTGTTATATGACTTGAAGGTTGACCTCCTTCTCGCAGCCGCGATGAAATCAGCAGCCTGTCGAGAAAAGCCTTCCGACGTGGAACGTTGTTTGACAACATCCACGCAGTCAATTTGAACATTTCGGGACGCTCGTAGGAAGCGTCCCTTGGCCTGGGAGATTATGTTCGGAATCTCGGGCAACTGCACAGGATTTTCCACCAGCAGATCTAGAAGATCCGTGAACCACGCCCTGCTCGGCCAATACGGCGCTATTAGCAGGACCAGACACGGTTCCTCCTTGACCTTCACCAATACCTTCGGTAGAAGAATGGTGGGTGGATACGCGTAAGCGTGCATCCCTCTCCAGCTTATCGCCAGAGCGTCTGTATCGACGGCATTTGGATCTGGAATCGGCGAGACATATGTCATGATTTGAGCATTTTCCTTTGTGGCGAACAAGTCCACGTTGGGTTTGCCCCAATGCTCGAAGATCCGTCGTAGAACTGGAGGGTTGAGGGACCATTCTGTTGGCAGGATTCTCTGTCTGCGAGACAAAGCATCCGCCAGAATGTTCAATCGGCCAGGAATATGAGCTGCTTTCAAAACAACCGAGTAATTCCTGCACCATTGAATCAAGTGCCACACCCTGATGCACAGGGTGGGCGACATGGTCCCTCCTTGGCGATTTATATATGATACTACTGTCGAATTGTCCGACCGTATCAATATCACCTTGCCCCTGATCATCGGAAGGAACTCTTCCAACGCCAGTTCCACTGCCATCATTTCCAACAGATTGATATGCAGCTGACTCTCCGGGAGAGTCCATGTGCCCGAGACCTGGTGTTCTCCCAGGCAGGCACCCCACCCTTCCAGCGATGCATCCGTGTAAACGGACAGCTGGGGGTGGGGTAGGTGCAGCGAAACCCCTATTAGGAGATTCTGACGCTGTTTCCACCATAGAAGATGCGATATTATCGGCTCCAAAACTGGCACCAGTTTTGACAGGGGTTCTGTTCTCTGTTTCCACAGAGACATCAGATACAACTGGATAGGTCTTCGCATTAGAGCAGCGTACGGGATAACCTGCTCCATGGAGACCATCATGCCCAGCATCTGAAGGAACCGCCTTGCCTGAATGTGGTTTCCCACTCGAAAACTCCCGAGGATGGCTAACAGAGACACCACTCTGGGCTCTGACGGGTAAACCCTGCCCTCCTCGAGGTCGAATCGCATCCCCAAATAAACGAAATGTTGAGTGGGTGTCAACTCGGATTTCTCCTCGTTGACTATCCAGCCTAGATCTGAAAGTAACTTCAGAGTCAGAGCAGTATCCACGTTCAACCTGGCTGCCGAGTCTGCCTTGAGCAGCCAGTCGTCTATGTAGGTGTGTAGCGCCACGTTCTCTTTTCTGAGAAACGCCGTCACCGCAAGGACCACTCTTGTGAAAACCCTTGGAGCTGTCGACAGGCCAAACGGGAGAACTGTAAACTCCCATACTTGATTCTGAAACGCAAATCTCAGAAACCTGTGCCAACTCCGATTGATCAGAATGTGGAAATATGCATCTTTCAGATCGATCGATACACACCACATTCCTTTCCTCAATCCCGCCATTACCGACCTCGGTGTTTCCATCTGGAACCGAGGCGTATGGATAAACCAATTTAATGGCCTGAGATTGAGTATGGGTCTCCATCCCCCCGTGCTCTTGGGGACAAGGAACATGTTTGAATAGAAGCCTGGAGTGTTCCGGTTTGCTGGTTTTATTGCTCCCTTCAGAAGCAAACCCGACACTTCCTTTTGAACGGCTTCTAACTTGTCTGGCTCCCTTGGTACGGGTGTCCAGACTGGTGCCAAAGACAGATTTTGTGGCGGAAAGTCCCACCACTCCGGCATGTAACCCTGGGATAACCATCCCAGGACCAGACTGTCTGACGTCACACCTCGCCAAACCTCGACGAAACGCATGAGCCTTCCACCCACCATAGACGCCTCGACGTCTAACGGGGTTGTCCGGCTCGCAGTCCGCCCCCCCCCCCCTTTCTTAATGAGAGAGAGTGAGAACCATTTCGTTCTAGGTACGACGGGTATAACTGGCACCGCTGTTCCTGTCGCACAGGTGCGGTCCAGGCGGATATGAAGGGAGCTTGCGTACCCTCAGGTACGCTTCGGCCCCTTCTGTCCGCCCTTTGAGGCCTTACCCTTACCCTTCCCCTTGCCCTTACCACCTCTAGGGCGGTCAGGAGCAACATTGGGGAGGGTAGGCGCCTCTACAGCCTTCCTGGGTTTCTTCGCCGGCGGCGGCTCCGAGAACCCAGCCGAAACAGACGTCGCAATAGGCCTGGCTTTCGCCTTGCCCTTATGCTTTTTCTGTTTCTTTGAAGGCTGTCCGGTTAGCGGCTTGCCCACAGCCCCTAGTGCGTGCGCTTGCCGCACCAGCTCTAGCTGGAGATTTACCGCTAACCGATTCTGCGCAATACTGGCGGTGTCCTCTAAGATGGCCCGCGCTTGGCCACCAAAGATGCTAGGCCCTGTCAGGGGCGTCCCAAGAAGACGCTCCCTGACTGCCGTAGCCGGACGCATATGGTCAATGACCATTTGCCTCCTGGACTTCGTCACACGCGCTTGCACCCTTGCCAATGCGTCCATTGACAGCACCAAGCCGTCATTAACGCACGATAGCGCCACAGGTGGCACAGGGTGGCCTGCCCCCGCTTCAGCCCACACCGACTGAAGTAGACGATAGGAGTGATTGACAGCGCTCATGGCTGCCCTCACACCCTCATCGCATAGGGCCAGGACTTCTTCCTGGTGTACCTGGGCCTTATCCACTAGTGCCGGACCGGGACCACCCGACCCGGCACTCTGGACGCCCAGTACCCATCGGTCATCCTCCGTGACCGACGGGACTACACCATACCTGTCGTATTCACCCCGCGGAATACGGCACCTTGCCCGCACCTCCCTGGAGGCTGCAGGGAGCTGACCCTTGGTCATTAGTTGTTTACTATAAATAGCATCCAACAAATCAATGAACCGTGGATCCAGTCCCACTGACTGGATCCGGGCCGCGGGCAAAATCCCCGTCCTAATCGACGCAACCGACGGACGGGGCGCATCTTCATCGGCCGTGGCTGAAACCACAGACGGGTCAACTCTGGCTAGCCACGCCAGAGCATCAGACCAGTCTAACTCCGAAGAAGATACCCCCGCAAACACGTCACCCGTTGACATGCTTACGGGTCTGCCAGCCATGGCCTCCCGGCCAGGAGCCACGGCTGACACGCCAGGCACTCGCTACCACACGGTTCCGCCGCCACCCCATGAAACACTCCGGTCCATGGGGTAGGTCCGCACGGAAAACCGTACAGACCTGTAGCAGTCGCGGAACCATAGCCGGACACGGGCGCCAACGGCACCCCACGTCCGGCTGCCGGACCAGGCGAGATAGGTGAGTACCACGCCTGGCCCGGCACACCCGTTCCCGTGACGGCTGGTGACAAACCAAGCCGCACGGAACCGGTGCACGGTAACGGATTGGCCTCAGCCACAGGCGGAGCCGCTGACCTGGCTTGCGCCAAACCAGACAAATGGAGGCCGGTTCCGTCCAGGACGGAATCAACCTCCATATTCTCCAGCTGCGGCTTCACGGGCTGCAGCAACCTCTCCTCCTCGGCCTCCTCCTCTTCAGACTCCGAAGAGCCGTCACTAGACGAGTCAACCGTGGAGCCGTCCTGGCGGACGGCTCCCACACCTGACGGACCGGCCACCGCTACTGGACCACCCGGAGGTGGCCGCAGAGAAACAGAACCCGTCTGGCCGAAGCCAGACGGGACTGCCAGGGGGCCGTACGAGACGGCCCCCTCGTTAACCAGTCCAGAATCCTGTCCGAGGACAGGATCCGTACCAGGCATGGGGAGAAACTGGCCCCCAACCTTTGGTAGCAGGGACGATACCAGCGAGGGCAGAACGCTATGCAGAAAACCCTATATAGCCGGACCAAAACACGCTGGCGGTGCCATCTCCGCCACCTCCAGCTGGGGACGTGGAGCACCCCCACTGGCCGAACCGGGCGCTCCACGATTTCCTCTCGGACCGCCTGACCCCGCGTCAGACCCAGCCAAGTCCTTCTGGGCAAGGAACTTAACCATCATCTCAACGGACCACACTGCACAAACATTACACCTATGATCAATATTACACAGGGAACACCTAAAACAAGCATGGTCCTTGAACACGACACGGACAAACTTATGGCATTCGTCACATGATGGCGGGGCTGGCTTGGCCTATAACATAAGCACAAACCTACAATAAACAAGCGGAACGAGACCCGGATGGAAGGCAGACAATTAATTTTCAAATAATTTTGACTCATAAATTAACCGTAATCTCCCCGCACCCCACCCCGCCACGTTACAACAACGATCGCATTGATTATGACGACAAGAACGAGGCGGGCATTAAACACACCCATAATAGATCCTCCAGGATGTGTAACGGCTCCAGGAATCATATCGCATAGCATTCGGGGTATATTTACTAATCAACATAAATTATACTCCTAACGAAAGCAGCACGATATGTGAAGAAAACAACAAAATGTATAACAAACTGCTGTATCACACGGTAAAACCGCAGACCACGCATTTACTCAAGAATTTTGAAACCACCGATCATTGCAAACCGATCGTGATCGCACGTAAACTTGATCATTCTAAAGTTTCCGGTACCATTTTTAGTACGCAGCGCCCAGAACAAGATGCGCGAATTAATGAAAAATTTTTCTTCACATAAACATCCGAGCGACCGGGTGTGACGTCACCCGCTCGGATCCTACGGAGAAACGACGTCAGCCGATATTCGTGTTAGAAATACCGTAGCAAACACCTATTTTCATATCTGCTGATCGCCTGTTGGGGGTTAAAGAAGGCGATCGTCTGGCATATATCGTTGTTAGCACACGTCCCAGATTCTATGGGGTCAGAAATTGGAACATGCGACACAACGAAATTTAGAGACCTAAGTCTTTTAACTATGGATAATAAAGAACGATACAACCTGGTTATCTTCGGCGGTATTCTCCATAGTCCTTAGTTAATCCTTTCACGAACACACAAACTATCACAGATTAAAGACTTAGATTTTCTTTCACAAAAAAACCCACTAAAACCCTCAATGCAGAAAGCATGTATTGCTCTTGTTGCTATGCAAACAAGAATGAGCTCTATGGTAAACGGGTACTCGGCAGTTGGGAGCCGAGTACCCGGTTCCCAGGAGTCGGTAAAGCTTTCTAAGTCTATAATCCTAGAGCCGCTGTCAAGGCCAGCTGTATATCAGAAGTAACAGAATGGTGAGTATTGATCGAAGGAGAACCACAGATGTCTATCATTCGATCGTAATGATTCTGTCCGGTTTTTGTACTTAGTCAAAACACGGACTGGGCACCAGACACTGGCATCACAATCAAACCTAGTTAGTTTCGGTATAATGATCGGTTTGCCGGGATATTTCAAAGATTGATTCTTTGACATAAACTCTGCTCTTGGCAGTAGACGCAGACCCTCTCCGGAGACAATAAATTGGTCCCTCTCTGCTAAAAGCGGATGGCTCTCACTGCACCTTCTCACTGAGGAAGCTGCCAAAAGAAAGACCGCCTTTAGAGTCAAATGCGTTAGACTAGCCGAACCCAAGAGTTTGAAAGGGTGCTTGGCCAGTACATTAAGCACTAAAGATAGACTCCAGGCTGGAATGACTACCGGTTGTCTCGGTTGGAGATGGCTCATTCCCTTCACCATCTGGGCCACCTTTCCTTCACACCAGTCTGCAAATTTGTTAACCTTGTGGTTATATGACTTGAAGCTTGACCTCCTCGCACCTGCGATGAGTTTCGCAGCTTGTCGAGAAAAACCTTCCACGCAGTCAATTTGAACATTTCGGGATGCTCGTGTAGGAAGCGTCCCTTGGCCAGGGAGATTATGTTCGGAATCTCGGGTAACTGCACTGGATTGTCCACCAGCAGATCCAGAAGATCCGCGAACCACGCCCTGCTGGGCCAATATGGCGCTATTAGCAGGACCAGGCACGGTTCCTCTCTGATCTTCACCAAAATCTTCAGCAGAAGAATGGTGGCCGGATACACGTAAGCGTACATCCCTCTCCAGCTTATCGCTGGAGCATCTGTATCGACGGCATTTGGATCTGGAATCGGCGAGACATAAGTCATGATTTGAGCATTTTCCTTTGTGGCGAACAAGTCCACATTGGGTTTGCCCCAATGCTCAAAGATCCTGTGAAGAACTGGAGGGTTGAGAGACCATTCTGTCGGCAGAATCCTCTGTCTGCGAGACAAAGCATCCGCCAGAATGTTCAATCGCCCAGGAATGTGAGCTGCTTTCAAAACAACTGAGTAATTCCTGCACCATTGAATCAAGTGCCACACCTTCATACACAGTGTGGGTGACTTGGTCCCGCCGTGGCGATTTATGTATGAGACTACTGTCGAGTTGTCCGACCCTATCAATATCACCGTACCCCCGACTTTTGGAAGAAACTTTTCCAACACCAGTTCCACTGCCATCATTTCCAACAGATTGATATGCAGCTGGCTCTCTTGAAGAGTCCATGTGCCCGAGACCTGCTGTTCTCCCAGGCAGCCCCGCCCCCCAACCATCCAGCGATGCATCCATGTACACGGACAGCTGGGGGCGGGGTAGGTGCAGCGAAACTCCTACTAGGAGATTCTGACGCTTTTTCCACCATACAAGATGTGACATTATTGGCTCCAAAACTGGCACCAGCTTTGACAGGGGTTCTGTTCTCTGTTTCCACAGAGACATCAGATACAACTGGATAGGTCTCTGCATCAGAGCAGCGTACGGGATTACCTGCTCCATGGAGACCATCATGCCCAGCATCTGAAGAAACCGCCTCGCCTGAATGTGGTTTCCCAATCGAAAACTCTTGAGGATAGCTTACAGAGACACCACTCTGGGCTCTGATGGGTAAACCCTGCCCTCCTCCAGGTCGAATCGCATCCCTAAATAAACGAAATGTTGAGTGGGTGTCAACTCGGATTTCTCCTTGTTGTCTATCCAGCCTAGATCTGAAAGCAACTTCAGAGTCAGAGCAGTATCCACCTCTAACCTGGCTGGTGTGTCTGCTTTGATCAGCCAATCGTCTATGTATGTGTGAAGCGCCACGTTCTCTTTTCTGAGAAACGCTGTCACCGCAAGGACCACTCTGGTGAAAACCCGTGGAGCTGTCGACAAGCCGAATGGGAGGAATATAAACTCCCATACTTGATTCTGAAACGCAAATCTCAGAAACCTGTGACAACTCCTGTTCATTGGAATGTGGAAATATGCATCTTTCAGATCGATCGATACACACCACATTCCCTTCCTCAATCCTGCCATTACCGACCTCTGAGTTTCCATCTGAAACCGAGGCGTATGGATAAACCAATATAATGGCCTGAGATTGAGTACGGGTCTCCATCCCCCCGTGCTCTTGGGGACAGGGAACATGTTTGAATAGAAGCCTGGAGTGTCCGGTTTTCTGGTTTTATTGCTCCCTTCAGAAGCAAACCTGACACTTCGTTTTGAATGGCTTCTAACTTGTCTGGTTCCCTTGGTACGGGTGTCCAGACAGGTGCCAAAGAAAGATTTTGTGGTGGAAAATCCCACCACTCCGGCATGTCCCCCTGGGATAACCATCCCAGGACCAGACTGTCCGACGTCACCCATCGCCAAGCCTCGACGAAACGCATGAGCCTTCCACCCACTATAGGCGCATTGACGCCTAATGCGGGTGTCTGGCTTGCGATCCGCTCTCGGTCTAACTGGCACTGCTGTTCCTGTCGCCCAGGTGCGGTCCAGGCCGATACGAAGGGAGCTACCATACCCTCAGGTATGATCAGCTCCCTTTTAGGATTTACCCTTACCCTTCCCCTTGCCCTTCCTGCCTCTCGGGCGATCAGCAGCAACATTGGGGTGGGCAGGAACTTTTACAACCTTCTTCGCCGTAGGCGGCTGTGAAGACCCAGCAGAAGTAGAAGCAGGATTGGCTTTCGCCTCACTTTTATGCTTCTTCTGCTTCTTGGAAGTAGGTTGTCCAGTGAGCGGCTTAGCCACAGCCCCTAGTGAGTGCGCTTGTCGCACTAGTTCTAGCTGTAGATTTACAGCCAACCGATTCTGCGCAATATTGGCGGTGTCCTCTAAGATGACTCGCGCTTGGCGACCAACGATGCTAGGACCAGTCAGGGGCATTCCAAGCAAACGCTCCCGAACGGCGGTAGCCGGACGCATATGGTCAAGGACCATCTGCCTCCTGGACTTTGTCACTTGTACCTGCACCCTTGCCAATGTGTCCATAGACAGCACCAAGCCATCATTAACGCATGATAGCGCCACAGGTGGCACAGGGTGGCCTGCCTCCCCTTCAGCCCACACCGACTGAAGAAGGCGATAAGAGTGATTTACAGCACTCATTGCTGCTCTCACCCCCTCATCGCATAGGGCCAGGACTTCCTCATGGTGTACCTGGGACCTGTTCACAAGCGCTGGAGTGGGGCCACCTGCTCCAGCACTCTGGACTCCAAGTACCCAGCGGTCATCTTCAGTGACCGCTGGAATCACACCATATTTGTCGTATTCCCCACGGGGAATACAACATCTCGCCCGCACCTCCCTGAAGGCTGCAGGGAGCTGGCCCTTGGTCAGGTGTTGCTTGCTATAAATAGCATCTAGTAACTCCTTAAACTTTAGATCCAGTCCGATGGACTGGATCCGAGCCGCAGGCAAGACCCCCGTCCTAATCGACGCACGGGGTGTATCCCCTTCGGCCATGGCCAAAACCACAGACGGGTCCACCCTGGCTAGCCAAGCCAGAGCCTCGGAACAGTCTGTCTCCGAAGAGGACACTCCCGTGAATACGTCAACGGGTGACGTATTCATGGTTCTAGCAACAATGGCCTCCTGGCTAGGAGCCATCGCTGGTATGCCAGAGACACCAGTACCACACGGTTCCGCCGCCACCCCATGGAGTTCACCTGTAGCGGTTATGGAACCGTGGCCATACACTGGCGCCAAAGGCACCCCATGTGGCTGCTGGACCAGGCGAGATAGGCGTGTACCAAGCCTGGCCAGCAACACCGGTCACCGTATCGGTTGGCGGCAAACCAACCAGCACTGGCCAGGTGCCCGGTACCGGAGTGGCCTCAACCATGGGCGGAGTGACTGTCCTGGCTTGTGACAAGCTGGACGGATGGAGGGCAGTTTCATCCAGGATGGAATCGACCTCCATGCTCTCCACCCGCAGCATCTCAGGCCTCGCATAGAAGGTCCAAACCACGCCGGAGGTGCCATCTCCGAAGCTTCCGGTTGCAGATGTAGAGCACCCCAGGGGCCGAAACAGACGCTCCACGATTTACTTTCGAACTGCCTGACCCAGCGTCTGGGAAAGGAACTTGACCAACACATCGACCGGCCACACTGAACATATGTCACACCTATTATCGATATTACACGGCGAACAACGGTAACAAACATGGTCTTTGTAAATGACCTTGACGAACTTGTGGCACTCTGGGCAAGATGGCGCGGTTGGGCCTATAAAATAAGCACAAAACCTAAAATAAGCAAGCGGAATGAAACAAAAATGGAAGGGAGACAAATTATTTTCAAAAATTTTGGCCATAAATAAGTTGTAACCCTCCAGCACCCCACCCCGCAACGTTACAGCAAAGATTATATTGATTATGACGACAAGAAGGAAGCGGACATGAATACACCCATATACTGATCCTGACGGATATATAAATGGAACCAGGAACCATATCGAATAGCATTCGTGGTATATTTAACAATAAATTTTAAATTATACTCTCAAACGAAGGCCAAAAACGATATGTGAAGAAAACAACAAAATGTAAACAAACTGCTGTAAAACACGGTAATACTGCAGACCGCACATCTTACCGGAAAAATTTGACTAAAGGACGCAGCTTTTTTGTCAAAATACATGTACTAGAAAGGGGGGTGCGTCCTATAATCGAGAACATTCCTTCCGCACATTTTTGGGTCGACATTTTTCTTAAAAAGTCACAGATTATACCACGGAAATTGAACTAAATGTTACCCTAGACAATTCGCGCTGCCTGACGACTATGGTTAATGTATACTCCAAAAACACCAAGCGGAAGTGAAATTATTAAATTGGGCCGCCTAAATATTGCTTATTCTTTAATACATATCACTTATTACAGCAAAATTAATCCGGAATTTGACATAAAATGGCGTCGAGAAAAAATACGTGTATAAATCACGTGATTCGCCTCCAATCGCAAAAGATCTTTGTTCTAATTAGAGCGCGTACTCGGATCTAAATATTCTGGACTCGGAAATTGCTATATATCATCATTGCGCGATAGGAACTGAATGTTCCCGTACTCATTTGATAACCAACTCCCGTTAGCGCATAAGATTACACAGCGCCTCCAATCGCAAAAGAGCCAGATAACCAACTCCCGTTAGCGCATAGGATCACATAGCGCCTCCAAACGCAATAGAGCTATTACAATCTGTTTCAATCATACGATTTCTATGTTTTCAAGGAGACATTTTATGCCAAAATTAGATTGATTTTGATGTAATAAACAATCTTTATTGAAGATACACGATATTTAGGCGGTCCTATTTAATAATTTCTCTTCCACCATGATAATTTTAGTCATGCATTAAACAAAGCGCTGAATGATGGTTATTTTTTATACCAATTTTCGATTTTTTAAAGGTACATTTTTTTCTAAATTTAACCATCTTATACTTGAATACAAGTTTTTTGGTCGGATTTTGGTCAAATTTGGGACAGCATCCTATATTCGAAGGCGACCTTTAGTCGAGAAATTACGGTAATCAAGAATTTTGAAACCACCGATCATTGCAAACAGATCGTGATAACACGCAAAACTTGAAAATTCCAGTTTTCTGGTACAAATTACGTACGCAGCACCCGGAACAAGATGCACGAATTAATGAAACATTTTCCTCACATAAAAATCCGAGAATAAACCTGGGTGTGACGTCACCCACTCGGATAATACCGAGAACGACATCAGCCGATTTTCGTGTTAAAAACACCGTATAGCCAACACCTATTTCATATCTGCCGATCGCCAGTTGGGATTAAAGGAAGGCAACCAATCTGTCATATTTCGTTGTTAACACACGTCCCAGATTCGGGGTCAGAAATTGGAACATGTGACATAGACAAAATTTTATAGACCTTTTTACAATCATGGAATAACATGGAAATATACGACCTGAGATTCAACGGCTCCTTCCATGATAATCCAATAATCCTTGAAGCGAAAAACAGCTACCACAGGCACAGAAAAAGACTTAGAAAAAATTTAAATTCAACTAAGAATATCTCCAAATGCAAAAGCATGTATTTCTCTTGTTGCTACGCAAACAAGAATAAGCCTCACTGGCAGATGGGTACCCGTTTGTTGGGACCGGGTACCCGGTTCCAGGAGCCGGTAAAGCTTACTAAGTCTAGATTCCTAGAGCCAGCTATCAGGATAGCTTGTTATCAGAAGTAATAGAATGGTAAGTATTGATTGACGGAGAACTGACTATGTCATGTATGAGTGTACGTAAACTTGTACACACAAACTTATACATACATTATAGAAACACACACAACACACACACAACACACACACACACACACACACAGCTCAGTCGCTATCTAGCTAAGAAATACCTTTTAGATGACTGTCCAATTGGTGGGAATTCATCCATGTTACTCAGGCTGAGTATTGGCGCCTTTGTAGCACTCGTCGTTCCAGGATACACAGTAATCGGTGACTTCATACATAATTGTGACCGCTTTTTATTTGCTCGACGAACGCTACCTGGTGACGGCGACCTTGTATCATCAGAAATCATGAAACTCAAATCTCTCCTACCACCTGTCATGCCTGTAGCCGCTGGTGATTTCTTTTTCCTAGAATGTGGTACTGCATCTGTGGAAGTGAGGAAATCTCCCAGGTTCATTCTCTGTCTACTGGACTGCTGTCGGCTTCCTGTCTGTGAGTCACTGGCGGATGTAACTGCATGCGCCTGTCTATATGACTTTGCGCTGCCCTTATCTCTGATAACATGATTTTTAACTGGAGAATCGAATGACGTATCTGACAGGAGTGACGGGCTTCCAATATCGCTAATACTGCCATGACGCTCAACCGGACTAAACAACTGTACACGCTGACCGCGTGGCCGTGGAGTACTCTCTGATGATGAGTTATGCTGCTGCTTCTCAAATTTCTGACATATAGGAGTCTTAGAAGGAGAAGGCGTTACAGATCGGTTGTTCTGGAGAAGATGTAATGTCTGGTCACGTAAATAGTTGAGGAAAAAAGGTATGAATTCTGCTCGAAGATTATTTAGGTCTTGTAATTCCACCAAGTCCTAGAAAGAAAGAAATGAGTCTTAAGTGATGCATGTCAAACAAATGATAACCCCAGTCAGTGACCAGTAATGATAATCTAAGGGGCAGGGCAGTAACAAACAATCGAGTAACACATTCACCGACAAATCCCCGAAAAAATTAATTCTTTACAATATAAAACTTATTCTGTTGAATATTTTAAAATTAATTTGACTGGAAGCCATCGGTGACTAAGGCAACAACAGCTTCTAGTAAATTAATCTAAAAATATTCAACAGTTTTCTTGTATGGTTGCCTTGAAAATGAGATATGGGGAATTCATCGGTGAAAGTGTTAATCAGGTATCAACAGCGACCAAGAGGGCGAACCCTAGTGTCCAGACCACTTAGCTTGGGATTCGGGGTTTATGAATCATACATGTATGAATTAAACATTTTTGGAACCCAATGCCCACGTCTATTTGACACATTATGTTAACCCTTTAATAGTCAAATTCGATCAAGAAAGTTTTATTATCTGCCTATTGGATGTCCATGTACAGGCCAAGAGAATACAATTTTTTAACAAGAGCTCTGCAAACGGCGCATAATACCCCACCATGATGACAAACCAATGAATGAGAGCTTTCAGAAAATATTTATTTCTTCCTCAGCCCCATCAGACCAGTCATCCTTATGAAGTGTCAAAGCGATTCAAGGAGGTATCGCCCGGAAATCAATTTTCAAGATGGCTGCCGCTGACTGGCGGCCATACTAGATTTTGGATTATCGTAAATTTCGATAAGTTTCTTCACCAGACATATTCCAACGACCGTAGGAAGTGATCCAATAAATGAAATACAAAAACCAACTTTCAAGACGGCAGCCCATGACTGGCGGCCATTTTGGAATTCGGATCATCGTCAATTTCGATAGGTTTCTTCTCCACACCTAGTCCAACCAACCACCCCATGAAGTTTCAAAGGGATCCGATAAACGGTAACGGAGTTATCATTTGGAAACCCATTTTCAAGATGACCACCGGTAGCTGGCAGCCATCTTGGCGTTCGTAACATTGTCAATCTCGATAGGTTTCTTCCCCCGAGGTAGTCGAACCACCCTATGAAATTTGATAGCGATACGATAAACGATAACAGAGTTATCATCTGGAAACCAAATTTCAAGATGGTCACCGGTGGCTGGCGGCCATCTCGGATTTCGGATCAACGTCGATTTCCATAGGTTTCTTTCCGAGGCCTAGACCCACCACCATATGAAGTTTCAATGCGATCCAATAAACGGTAACGGAGTTATCATCTGGAAACCAATTTTCATGATGGCCGCCGGTGGCTGGCAGCGGCCATCTTGGATTTCGGATCAATGTCGATTTGGATAGGTTTCTTCCCGAGGTCTAGTCCCACAACCCTATGAAGTTTCAATGCGATCCGACAAACGGTAACGGAGTTATCATCCGGAAACCAATTTTCAAGATGGTCACCGGTGGCTGGCAGCCATCTTGAATTTCAGATCATCATCGATTTCGATAGGTATTCTTCTGCAGATTTAGTCCAACCACTCTATGAAGTTTCAAAGCGATCCGATAAATGGTAACGGAGTTATCATCCAGAAACCAATTTTCAAGATGGCCACCGGTGGCCATCTTGGATTTCGGATCGGCGTCGATTTCGATAGGTTTCTTCCCAAGACCTAGTTCAACCACGCTATGAAGTTTCAATGCGATCCGACAAATGGTAACGGAGTTATCATCCGGAAACCACTCTGCCGCCTGCCCGCCCGCCCGCTGGGACAGCGCCATTACTTAATACCCCGCCAAATTTGTTGGCAGGGTATAAAAATGTATCACTGGAATGACTGGCTCAATAACAGAGACAGTCATTCCAAAGATAAGTTTTTCAAAAATTCTATTCTCTTGGCCTGTAAATGGACATTCCCCAAGACCATAACAGAGGCTGATTTTGCCCGTTATAACCAGTAAACAACTTCATGAAAAGGGTTTTCTAAACATGTATTGTATCTAAACACTTATTTTAGTTTCAGAGAATTTTTGAAGCATACATAGCAGAGAAGTAAACAGCAATAGTCATACATTGAATACAATTCAGACTTGGAATGATCACACACGCATGCATGAGGATAACTTTGTACGGAAACATTTCCAGGCCACGAAAAAAGCACATGCACATCTCCACATCATACTGATAATGGGCACGACATGTCACGTTAATCCATTGGGAACTCCAGGAGTTGCGTTGACAAGAAATGATTATCAGAGACTGATGGACAGACATGCAGAACAGAGAAGAAATGGTTGGCAATGCAGTCATTCTGGCGTCATGATATTTAATGGGGGATAACTCTGTAATGAAACATTTTCCGGCCACGAAAAAAAGCACATCTTTAGGTGGTAACACTTATCAAGTTTCAAAAGAATTGCAACTAAGCTGTATGAGTTGCGTTGACAAGAAGGGGACAAACGGATGGACATGCTGATAACTATATATCTAAGTTACTGCTACATGATGACTGAATACATTTCATTCTGAAGTTGCTGAGAATTTTAAATTGTAACTGCTATTTAAAAATTAAATCTATAGAATATGTTGAAAATAATGTGAAAGTCTGTTTTCTATCAGTCATGATATTGTAGTTTGTCACAGTATAAATACTAAATAGTATATAATATTAGTATATAATTGTATATTTAACAGAACGAAAAATGTTGTCATCTCAATTAGTTAATCCCCAATTAGGCACCTTGCTGTCTTTCCATTGTGAGAGCAATATCACACCTGTATATGATGAGCTGAGTGTGGGAGACACCCTAGGTCAGATCATTGATTTACATAGAAACCCCCCCCACAGAACCCCCCCCCTTGCGGGTTGGTCTGTTGTTTTATTAACCACTATAAAAACATACTTACCGTTCAATCACTACTTGCTAAATCAATTATCTGCATTTAGCTACCAGAATAAGATTTTTATGCTTGCATACACACCTCCCCATGCCTATTTCTATTAATATGGACCCTCAACCCGGCTACTGGTTAAGTCCATCTCCAGTATATTGGCTGATATAGACTGGCACCAGTCCATACTCACTCTATAGTGACGTCCGTCACTAAGCGTGCTTGTGCATGCGCACTGGAGCCCAAATAGGAAAGAGATTCACTTTTCTGAATTTAAGTGCCAAATATTAAAGGCCAATTCTCAAATCATACCACGCGGGGTGGCTGAGACCGGGTCATAGTGATTGAATGGTAAGTATGTTTTTATAGTGGTTAATAAAACAACAGACCAACCCGCAAGGGCAGTCTGTGGGGGGGTTGTTATTACACCACGAAAACATCTATTACCGTTCAATCACTACTTGCTAAACCCATAGATTTGGTCAGTGCCCCACTTAAACATTAGGTGGGAGGAGATTTGAGAATCAACAAACAAGGATCAAAATCAAACCAATCTCATCCAAATGTTAATAACATAACATAATAGTGCATTTAACTCAATGACACCATGATTAACAAATAAGGAACTTGAACGTAAAGAAATAAATAAAGACCAAAATAAACTCTCACCATTTCTTACAGTCTTAACGAACACGGCGGGATGTGCTTGGTAAATGGTCTTCGGCTTTTTTGGTTAAAATTGTAATGTTACGAAAGGAGGCTGCTGCACTCTGATCTTTGAGATAAAAAGATGTAAAAGTGGATTCAGATTTCCATCCTGCCACCTGCATGACTTCATCTAAAGACGAAAATTTTCCCAGATCCTGTTACCGTTAGGCTTGCACGATTTTTTGATTTAATCGTGAAGTTCGATTTATTTTTAAAATCGCGATTTTTACGATGTAATTGAGGAAATATCGGAAAATCGTCCAAAATTTCATGTTTTTACAAAATCTGAAGTGTGTACTTTTCCGTCGCATTATATCAGTACATGAGTACACTTATAATCGATTCACGCCTGTGTTCATTGTGTGTATATCCCGCCGTGCCATGCATGTGAATAATTACGAATCACAACACAAAGCGCTACAATAAACAAGCTAACAATAGCGAGGTAACACCTTTGTCATTAAGAAAACCAGATAGTTACTCCGGCGAATCGCCATATAATTTCTTTTCTTTCGCTGCAGACCCCGAGTCTGTTGTGAAATGTCAAGTATATACAGTTTCAGAGTGTTAGGCAATCAGTGAACATAATTCTGTTTAATTCTAGAGTTAGCAATTTCAGACGGTCTAATAATTTTTCCTTTTTGATTCGGTTGTCATGTCAAATTAAAGAAAATAAAGCAACAGCATTCCAGATTGTTTGATTTCGAACTGTGCGTTCTATTGATTACGCTTAAATGTAAATCGAACATTCTGAAAACAACTATAACCCGCCCTATAGGACGACTACGCCGTTACACTAGTACCTACTCAAAGCTACCGTCCTATGTATGTGAATTGCGCAGTATCTCCCGCGCTACTAATATTAGCGTCTTCGCGTTACTCCGGTTATTACCTAAACTCGTCCTACAAAGGGAGGCTATAAGCGGAAGGATCACGTAATTTATATTTTCTTCTCGGCGACATTTTATCTCAAATTTTGATGAATTAAATAATGTTTATTAAACTATACGCAATATTTAGGCGGTCCCAATTAATAATTTCATGCCCGCGATGATGGATATAAGATATACATTAAGCATAGACGTAAGATGGTAAGAATTCGTCGCATGAACATCATCATGTGTTCTAATTTCGTGCTATTTTTGTATGATTTATTTAAACTTTCTAGAAACGAGTCACGTTAACCCGGTTTATACTTTTGGGAATTTGGACCCACGATTTAATCGAAAATCGTGATTTTTTTCATAAAATCGATCGCGATGTTTCAAATCAAAAATCGCGCAAGCCTGGTTACCGTCTACCAAAATCCAATATCGGCCAACTCTAGTTATGACCACGTGTGGACTCTATGTGATTTATTTAACACCTTTCTGGCATCAATATGGTAATAGCCATGCATAATGTTATATGTCTATTAAATCTCCTCTGAACCATCTGTATTTGAGCGACATCAGGTTTAGAGCTTTTAGCCAGTTTCCGTAGCGGAATCCTTTTAACTGCGGGACAATATTGGTTGCTTTGCGTTGTCCACTTTCTATTTTTCTTGATTGGCGTAGTAGGCAAGGTGACCATACAGCATTACACTATTCTAGTATTGGTCTTATCGTTTTAAATAGAAGTTAGAATTCCATCTATATACGTGAATGACCGCTTAATCACCCCTAGTATTCTGTTGGCTTTGTTAACCGCTGTGTTTGATGTGTGCATCGAAATTCAGCTTGATGTCGATAAGTGTCAAGATTTGCTCAGCTATCACGGATATCAATATTTTTGGGTTCAAAGGGTTAATTAGTTTCAAAACAATCAACAGCTTGACCTACAAATGGATAGTTGTTGGTCAGAACATCCTGACCAATCCTATCCACAATTCTTGTTCAAGTCATTATTGTCATAGTCATGGTAGCAGCTGGTCTATCGATTGATCACTACTATATTGTGCTATACCAGATTTTTCTCCCCACGTAGACCTCTGGGCTATATCCTGGCCTATAAGTGGTATCTCAAGTTTATTTATTTTTACCGCCTTCTTCGTATAGCGAAAAAAGTATCATAGAAGTACAGTTATCATTAAAATGTTGTAGACGCTGGAAACATTATTGATAATTTATTTATAGTGTTTTAGCAGCAACACGAAACTGCCTAGTAAACATATGCGAGGGGTAGAATCAAGATATAGCCGACATCTGCTCTTTGACATCCTCTCTCAGACTATATCCTTATTCTTACCCCTCACGAAAAGTGGTAACTCGAGTTTATTTCTCTTATTTAGTTTTACCGCTTTCTTCACATGGCGAAAACAGCATCATAGAAGTATAGCCTCACCTATTAAAACATTCCAGACAATAAAAAACTTCATAGATAATTTTATTTAGTGTTTGAACCAGATTTCGTGGCAAAACGAAATCCCATAGTAAACCTATGGGAGGAGTTAGAATCAAGATATAGTCCGCTCTAAGATGTGGCAAGCTTTTACACCTTATCGACATCATTCATTTATTGAACACAAGCCTGGAGAATGGCAAATGTTACAGTAATTTTTGTTCGTTTGATTTTGAACTGTGCGTTCTGTTGATTACTCTTAAATGTAATTCGTACATTCTGAAAGCAACTATAAACTGCACAAAAGGACGAGTTTACGCCGTTACACTCATACCTACTCAAAGCTAAAGTCCTATGTATGTGGATTGCGCAGTATCTTCCCGGGTACTAATATTAGCGTCTTCCCGTTAGTCAGGTAATGACCTAAACTCGTCCTACAAAGGGAGGCTATAAGCGGAAGCATCACGTAATTTATATTTTTTTCTCGGCGACATTTTATCTCAAATTTGGACGAAATAAATAATGTTTATTAAACTATACGCAATATTTAAGCGGTCCTAATTAATAATTTTACTCCCGCGATGATGGATATAATGTATACATTAAACATAGACGTAGGATGGTAAGAATTCGTTGCATGAAAATGTGTTCTAATTTCGTGATATTTTTGTATCATTTATTTCAACGTTTTCTAGAAACAAGTCACGTTACTCCGGTTTATACTTTTGGTAATTTGGACCCACGATTTAATCAAAAATCGCGATTTTTAAAATAAAATCGATCGCGATGTTTCAAAGCAAAAATCGCGCAAGCCTACTCATATCACCAACAACTGGAATGGGTTACCTGAAACTGTCGTAAATTCCCCAAGCTTAAATAGCTTTAAAAACCAATTAGATATATATTGGACTACCTTTTGGTAATATACAAGAACCTATGCACAACAGGTGCTCTGCAGTAAACATTGCCTATCTTAGAAACCTATAAGGTGCAATGCATCTACTGTATGATCTACATACAGGCTAAGTGGCCTATCAAGGTAGTATATGATAAGTATAAGTATAAGGGCTAATTATAAGCATTATCCTATGAAATCCTATGAAAATTTTATGCCACGAAAATATATTAATATTGATAATCAAACCAATTACAAATCGCGGAGACATTTGACAACACAGAAATACACACATGTTTAGACCATACATTTGAAATTCGTACCAATTGCTTCTGTTGCATTAGCCAATCCAAAACACCAGACACCGGAACATTGCCAGCTAACAACAAATCCAAAACTGCTGCCATTACACATTACAATCGAATATCCCTCGTAATTTGGCTGGTTCCCGGTTAAACGCGCGCATGTGGTACTGGGGCTAAGGTCGCTAGAAAGAAGGGGATGCACCCAAACAACGGTCACACAGTTACCGTGGCACTGCAATATTCGGTCCAAAAAAAAGATTTAAATCACTTGGTTGAAATGATTAATGAGGGAAGCGGGGATAGGACATAAAGTATCCTTGGCTTCGTACTGAGCGTTCCCTGCAGTTCCCATCTGAAGAATGCTGTCAATGCAGTAGCACCATTTGTTGCCCAGATCTGCACAGCAATTGTGAACCACGCTCACATTCCTGAGTCACTCAAAGTTCAAAGTTGCTTTATTTCATGGTTTTTTCTATACATGTAAATATAATCTAAACAGGCAGTCCATCAAAGGCATGGCCTATTGAGTGATGGACCCCTTACACACATTACAAAAACATTTATACATTAACATATATATGACACACAAGACAGTGGCACAGTGACAGAATGTTGAAAAGCTACCTTGATATGAAGAACTTATACAGGGACTTGACTACCTTTCTGGGATTTTTAGCCAGTAAATTAACCTATTTGGGGATTTTATTAGCCATACAGATTTTCGGTTAGAAAGGATATGAGTCTCGCCTCAGACTTATAATGTACAATACCTCAATGCACAGAAACTGACTTAGAAAAAGCTGAGGTTCTATCATGTCACTTTTCAACCATTTTC
Source organism: Chaetoderma sp. LZ-2023a (assembly GCA_034401795.1). Lineage (NCBI taxonomy): Eukaryota > Metazoa > Mollusca > Caudofoveata > Chaetodermatida > Chaetodermatidae > Chaetoderma > Chaetoderma sp. LZ-2023a. The sequence continues at coordinate 70,886,434 of CM067373.1, forward strand.
ACTGATGAACCAACCAACAACCTGCCAAACATTCCAGTTAGACCTATTAACATCCCATTTAAAAACACAGAGGCACAAGTAACTGAGGCACAAGTTTTAGCCCACCTCGCCAAATTAAAAACCTCTAAATCCGCCGGACCTGATAGGATACATCCCCGAGTTCTTAAAGAACTATCCATCTCTGTAGCCAAACCTTTGTCAATCATATACTCAACGTCATTAAGAACAAGATCTGTACCAGGAGATTGGAAGGAGGCCCATGTAACAGCAATTTTTAAAAAGAAAGGCAGCCCCAAACTTGCAAGTAATTATAGACCCATAAGTCTCACCTGTGTAGCTTGCAAGGTTATGGAATCCATTATTAGAGAGCAAATAATGAGCCATATGAAATCAAATAAACTTTTTAGTAAGAATCAATATGGATTTCTTACTGGACGATCAACCATGCTCCAGTTAATAAATGTCCTAGATGAATGGATTAATATGCTAGAGAAGGGAGGCACTGTGGACATTATCTATATGGATTTTGCTAAGGCATTTGATACCGTGCCTCACATCCGTTTGATTAACAAACTAGCAAGTTATGGCATTACAGAACCAGCCCTGGGGTGGATTACATCCTTCCTGGTGGGTAGGCGTCAACGAGTACGTATAAACGACTCATACTCTCAATGGGCAGCCGTGACTAGTGGCATACCGCAGGGCAGTGTGCTCGGCCCCCTTCTGTTTGTGATCTACATAAATGACATGCCTGAACTAATACAAACATCCAGTCTATATCTTTATGCAGATGACACCAAGATTTTTAAGCATATTACAAAACAATCTGATTGTGATGACCTGCAATCAGATCTGACAAGCCTAGAAATGTGGTCAAAAACATGGATGTTAAAATTCCACCCTGATAAATGTAATGTATTATCCATTGGTAGAGGTACAAAACAGAATTTCCAATATAAACTTGAATGTGATAATGCTAGCCATACTCTATCCCATGTGGACAACGAAAACGATCTCGGAGTCATCTTTGACTCGGCTCTCTCCTTTGATCACCACATTCAAAATAAATCAACAAAGCCAACAGTATCATGGGCCTCATTAGACGAACCTACAAATACTTGGATAGAGAAAACTTTTTGCTATTATATAAAGCTTTTGTGCGCCCCCACATTGAATTTGCACATGCAGTATGGAACCCACACCTTAAAAAACATACACACTCTGTAGAAAATGTGCAGAGGCGTGCAACAAAGATTGTCCCTGGATTTCGCAATCTCAGTTATGAGCATAGGTTGTGTTCTCTAAACCTCCCCACACTCACATACAGACGTCTGAGAGGGGACATGGTTGAAACATATAAGGTTTTGAATACCTATGATCCAGACACAGTACCAACATTAAAATTTGCTTCAAGAAATAGTAACAGGGGTCATAGTAAAATATTATTTATCCAGCGAGTTAAATATAATATATCCAAGTTTTCATTTTATTACAGAATAGCAAAAGTATGGAATAACCTAACTGACCATATCGTTAATGCCCCGACCATTCAAAGCTTTAAAAACCGACTGGATAAATACTGGGACAATGCACAAATTAAATTTAACTCCGAGGCACCGTCACCATGAAGTAACCATTTCAAAACCTAGAGTCACTCATGCACCTGAATATAGAGGCATGTACGGCCTGTGTTCAGTATTATCGATAATAATAATAATAATAATAATAATAAATACATACAAACATACACATACATACACACATACCAGGGTTTCAACAAACTTCTAAATAGAGGAAGTCTGGGACTTTTTGGGTAATGCTATTGGGAGTCTAAGCTAGAAACATGAAGGTCTAAAATGGTTCAAATACATATAATTTGGTTAAAATCATTGTTTTTAGAGGTATCAGGGCCAATAATAGGAAGTCCAGGACTATTTTGGTTTGTTTTGTTGAGTTCGGACATAACCGTTGATATATATATGTCACATATACATGTATTTAATACATATGTCTTCCATTAAGCGGTGGGTGGGTAGGGCTGTCCCTTCTTTGATCTTTACATAGATATATGCCACTATGTGCACAAACATAAAACACACGACATTCAAACACATATTTATGGCATTAATATTTAAATACACTCATACATATTTACTGAATTAATTAAACATATATTATACATATACTCCCTAATTACATCATTATCTCATTTTATTTAAATTTAGTTTGGAGTGGTTTATTATTATATATGACTTTTGCATGCTACTGAGGGTGGGTGGGTGGGGTGGGGGCAGGGAAGAGCTCATCACTGTAATATAAAGTTGAGATAGTTAGAGTTGTTAAGAATCGATAGATGCATTGATCGTATGTGGGTTATTTAGGTGTAGTAGTAGTGAAAGTAAACTGTGAAGTATGTTTGTGCTTAGACTTCTTACTTCAATTATTAGGTTAGGTTAGTTTGTCTATAGTGGTGGTGGTGGTGGTGGTGGTGGTGGTGGAATGTCTTAGGCTTGTATTATTATTAATTAGCAGAGAATCTGTGACCATCAGGTATAAATATATTAATTTAGTATTTGTCGATCATAGATTCCCCTGGCAATCTTCTTAAAGGATTTCAGGTTTAATATACTATCGCGTATTTTTGTACTGGTGCTGTTCCATAGTTTTGTGGCTGCTATTGTAATTCGTCGTTTTCCTATTTCTGTTCGTGTAAATTGAGTGTGTAAATTGTGTTTTGTCCTAGTGTTGTGTTTGTGGATGTCGGTGCTTAGTGTGAAATTGGAGGCTATGGATTGTGGTAATGTATTGTGGTGAAACTCCTTTACAATGGTGTACATCTTGTAGATATCGGATTGTCTTCTGGGGGGTCATGACCCCGGGGACATCTTATATTTGCAGTCTAAGACCTCAGTGAATTACTATATTTGAATACCAGGCGAGCTAAAGAACGGATAACACAATGGGCAGGGATGTAATAGCGCGATCTAGTGTGTGCATCAAGTCGATGCAAAACTGACGCGAAAATGTAGCTGAAACAATAAATGAAATTGGAATAGAATAGACTAAGACTTAGGGCTGTAAGCTGATGGAGTCTGTCAGTGGTTAAAAGACGAAAGTTGTTGCTGCAGTCGCGGCATAACCTTTTATAGTATTCAGCAGAAGTTACGACCAATGGTTTTCTAAATATTCAAGCGAGAGCGTCGGTAGGGTGCTACGGACAGAGTGTACGTAGCACAGACTGAATGACTCATAGAATGACGTAGTAACATGGCGACGACCGACTTACCATAGGACCGTGATAATGTGACCGAGTTTCTATATTTCTATAGAGGCGACCCACGACACCAGATACGACACCAGATGTTGGTGAATCAGATGGGCCACATGGTCACTACGTCATAGCACCCTTGTAAAATGCAGGCGCAAGCCCAATAAGCAAGGGGCCGGACGAGGACGTAGTAGCGTCTGGCGCCAAGAAGATTAGAAAACCAGACGAAAAGTGACAGAAGACGTCCGTCAGAATAAGATATTGAGAAAAGATTAACAATGATTGTCGAAGCAATATCCATCACTGTTAGTTTATGGGGCGTTATCCGACAGATTCCATGACTCAGGAATCGGCCAAACCGCAGATGCTAGGAAGAAAAGTCGGGGTCGTGATTGGTCGAAATGATGTCATAATCCAATGGAAACCAAGAGCAACCTCCGGCGGTACGAAACCAAGATGGAGGGAGAACACGATAAAAATAGTACGTAAGGGGGACTTTAACTTTAATCGAGAGTCCAGTCCGGTCCGCCTCGTACCTTGTAACAAAGTTCTAGCCGAGTGTATTTTCAGTAGGCAAGAGATAGCTTGGATAGTATAGCAAACCAGAGTAGCTGGGAGTAATACTAGTTCATCAAGAAAGATAGGAAACTTTAGAATAAGTTATCGTATTTGTCGTAAACTGGTAACAGTAAAAGTTATCGTATTTGTCGTAAACCGGTAACAGTAAAAGTTATCGTATTTGTCGTAAACCGGTAACAGTAAAATTCATCGTATTTAGCGCAAACTGGTAACAGTAAAAGTTACCCACTGTGTAGATAAATTATAAAGTTAATAAATCTCATCACCTTGTATAATATTCAAGGCAATAGTTTGGTTTATTGTGTTCCTGGTTAGCTCTGAATTGCATGGAGAAACACCGTGCCGAATCATCAAATCTTGTTGGTCCAGTCAGATCAGGCCCGGATACGAAAACAAATATCGTCTAGTACATCTTTAGATGAGGCGAGCTCGTATCACTCTCTTTCATCCTCGGTAAGACAGGTTGTCGCAGCAACCTCACATACAAGTCTTGCCGAAGCGGGAAGAGAATCAACTTACAAGGACACGAAGATCAGAAATCTTCATTGGCTTCAGTCTGCCAGGATTCAGAGTATTCAACCGTGAGTAAATAGTATATGGCCCAACAAGGAACGCCGCTCACTAATTCGGCAAGAGTACTGACCGACGTCGCTGACCGTGTACGAGCGTTCCTAGACGCAGCAAAATTATCAGACAGTACCAAAATCACCCAACATCGCGAGTATCACGCGGGGTCGACCGTAGAAGTAACTACCGAGGTAGTTTGCCCAGACCAACCCCGGTTGCAGAGAGTTGTCATCGCGTTACATTACCAGTAACCAAAGAATGGCGACGGGACCCAAGAGAACAGCTGACCCAACTATGCCACCCATAGAAATACCGGTAGCGCACCAACTTCGACCGGAAACCATCGCCGCTATGCAGACGATTGGCGTAGCAATGGCGGGGGCCATTATAGAAAGCAGCAACCATCGGGAAGTCGAGCGGGTGTACCGGAGGGAGATCCAAGACACGATTTACCGCATTCAGCCCTGCGATGGAGTGGTACCAGAAGAGGTACGAACATTCTTAGATGAAACCTGAAGAGCGTGGGTCGCAAACGAGGGGAGACTAGAGGGTATACCAGCCTACGTCATCACCCGAGCGGCACACGGCCAGCTATCAAGAGCCATCGATGGGTTCTTGGTAGGCAAGGTTTGGGAAAACGTCACATTCGACGAATTCTACCAGTACATCACTGTGAACTTTGTATCGGCCAACGAGGGCGAACGCATTAAGTACGATCTAGAAGGCGTACGACAGCGCAGGAACGAGACAGTCATAACCTTCAACCGACGATTCCGGGAGATGAGCACGCGCGCTTACCCAGCTGAGAACGCCGACAACCGTCGGACAGTGCTGGTAATATATCTCAAGGGTCTATCTGACCATCGCCTTAGCAAGCGAATCGTACGAAAGAAGGCTACCACCTTGGCCCAGGCGATCGAAATTTCAGAGGAGGAGGCTACATGTGATGACCTGCTCCGAGCCATGAAAATCGAGGATCGCCAAGAGGAGAGCATGGAACTAAACATGGTGGGTCCTGAGGAGGAGAAGGAGATCTGGAGCGTGGCTAGCACGTTGAAGAGACAGATTGCTCAACAGAGCAGAATGGTTGAGCAATTGTGTGGGTTGGTAAGCGACCTACAGCTAAGAGAGCAGCAGCCGGTGACTAGGGCCGCCAAGCACGAGAAGAGAATCCCACCGCCGGCAAAACCACGTACGCCACCGTCGCCCAGACCAGTCAGGGCAGCGAAAGACTTACAAAACGTTACCTGCTATAACTGTGGCCGGGTAGGCCACTACAAAAGCGACTGCCATCAGGCAATGCAGCCGCGAGAGGAAGTCGCCCGGAAGCCTGCCCCGCATCCCAAGCAACCACGACAGCCACCGCCCGTGACATGTTTTAGTTGCGGAAGAGAAGGACACACGGCCCAGAATTGTTTTTGGGCGTACATGAGTCGGCAGACGACTCCTGCCATAACAATAAAATGTTTCGGGTGTGGCAAAGACGGCCACTACGTGAAGGACTGTCTGTCGAGAGGTCCACCATGGAATGGTTCCGCCTGGGGCCAGCAACAGAGCCCACCCGCACGAAAGGGCCATCAAGCGACCACGCACCGACGACATGGACGTCGGTGTCGTCAACCGACGGCAGCAAGAGAAAAACATAACACCCCGTGACTGCTCGCGAAACCTACGGAAAGACATGAACAATGCTAGACGCAACCGTGACGAATATGTCGATCGTGACGGATTCATGCTGACCGGTGAAGGGACGGATGAGCATGGCCGTTATTCATACGGTGTCGGACAGGACTCATCCTCCCATCAAGACAGTTACACGGAGGTTGTTAGTGGATGAAGGAGCCCTTCATTAAACAAGGACGGAGGAGACAGTTGGTAAGCATACCGACCGAGCGGTTTCTAATCCATCTAAGATTGGATAAAAACGGTCCATCGGATCAGGGTAAGTACCTGCATGCCTTAGTGGATACTGGTGCTAGCACATCCTTGATTCGCAAGGATATATGGCGTAGCATGTTGAATGCTAGGCCATTGAAAATAGCAAGAACGCTCTTAGCTGTAAATGGTTCCCCGATAAAGTTGTTGGGGGAAACACAAGTAAAATTCGAGAACGCCCGACCCATCCCTAGTACGATTGTGGCCAGAATGAGGCATGAATGTTTACTTGGAGCGGATGCTTTGCACCTGGGAAGTGCAAAGATTGACTATCAGGCCAAAATTGTAGTATGGTTTGGCCAGGTATATCCCTTTGAATATCCGCATAGAGAACAGACAAATTGTGTCTATGCAAGCTGTAAGGAAACGACCGGATATAAAGATATCGACAAAGTCATGGCGGACTTTGCAGATATTTTTGATACGGCTCGTTCAAACACTTTAGGATTGGTTCCCAAAGTCAAGTGCACGGTACCGACAGGGGATGCCTATCCTATTAGGCAGAAAGCGTACCGTCTACCACTAGCCAAGCAATATATAGTCAAGAATCAAGTGGCTGAAATGCTGGCAGCGGGCGTCATAAGACTGTCGTCGTCCCCATGGGCGTCACCCATTACGTTGGTTCCTAAGAAGGACATGGGGGGGACGAGATTTTGTATTGACTACAGGAAATTGAACTCCGTTTGTCGTAAGGATAGCTATCCTTTGCCGAATATATCGGACATTTTTTATTCTATGGGCGGCGCTACGATCTTTTCGACTATGGACTTGAAGTCTGGCTATTGGCAGATACCAATGGACAGCCAAGACATAGCGAAAACAGCGTTCGTTTGCAGTCAAGGTTTGTTTGAATTTGTTCGGATGCCATTCGGTTTTGCGAACTCAGGTGCCGTATTTCAGAGGGCAATGAACGATATTTTCCGAGAATTCGTGGGAAAATGTCTGCATGTTTTTGTCGATGATGTAGTCATATATTCAAGAAACCCGGCTGAACATGCACAGCATTTGCGTACAGTTATGCGTAGAATTCAAGAATATAATTTGCAAGTTAAGAAGTCGAAATGCGAGTTTGCCCAACCATCAGTTGATTTGTTAGGATATCGTATTTCAGCACAGGGAGTGGCTCCTCAGGTTCAGAAGGTCAAGGTCATAAGGGAAATGTCACCGCCCCGTGATGTGGGTGAGGTGAGAAGTTTCCTTGGAGCGACAGGTTATTACCGCTCTTGTGTGCAAGGCTATGCCGAAATTGCTACGCCTTTGATAGAATTGACTAAGAAATATAAACGTTTTGAGTGGGGTCAGGAAGAACAGCAAGCGTTTAAGAAATTGCAAAACTTGCTGTGTAGTGAGACGGTTCTCACATATCCGAATTTGAATGCTCTGTATAGATTGTATACTGATGCGTCTAGCTATGCGATAGGTGCGATACTGGTACAGGTAGATGACAAGGGTACTGAGCGGGTGATTCAGTATGTCAGCTCTACTCTTAAAGACAGTCAGTTGAATTGGCCTGTGATAGAAAAGGAAGCTTATGCAGTAATATACGCGCTAAAGAAGCTTAGACCTTATCTATTTGGCGCGCAGTTTACCGTGTATACCGACCACAAACCCCTAAAGAGTTTGTTTGTGGGCGAAGTTAAAAACACAAAGGTGCAGCGCTGGGCAGTACTGATTGCTGAGTACGGATGTAAGATTGAATACATCCAAGGCTCGAAGAATATTCGAGCGGACATGTTGTCCAGATTACGTCGTCCGGTGGAAGTCGCGACGTTAGACACGGGCGACTTTGTGATACCAGACGTCGACGAGGGAGTGTTACCTCACGTCCCTCTGGAAGCATTCGACATACCACATGACGAATTGTGTGCCGAGCAGACCAAGGAATACCCAGAGTTGTTCAAAAACACCCCGGAGGAGTATATGGTCAAGAATGGCATTTTGTATTCTTTAGTTACGCCTTCAGCGTTGGACGCTGAGTACCCCAGAATTGTCTTACCTACCCTGTTCCGTGAGAAAGTGCTCCGGATGGCTCATGAACGAGCTGGTCACCAAGGTCTGCAGAAGACCATCGGTATGGTGAGGGATTCTTTTGTATGGACGTCTTTAAGAAAAGACGTGATTCGTATGCTTGAAACGTGTACGAAATGCCAGGTCAACCGACCTGTCACTACCCGACCCAGGTATAGTGAAATGCCCATGGCCAATTATCCGAGTCAGATAATTGGAATGGATTTGATCGGTCCATTATTAGAATCGAAGAAGGGTAACGTGTATATCATGACTGTGATTGATCACTGTTCTGCATGGGCGGAAGCATACCCAATCACGGTGAAGACATCTCAAAATGTGGAAGAAAAGTTCTTCAACGAGTATGTCGCGCGTCATGGCATCCCTGAAATTGTGATACCCGATCAGGGTAAAGAATTTTGTTCTCATTCTCTAGAGGAGCGGTTCAAAGAACACGGTATCGACCATAGGCGGTCTAGCCCGTACCATCCGCAGACCAATGGACGTACTGAAAGATTCAACCGCACTCTTAAAGAGTTGATCCAGAAAGGGGTGAATAATGCCTCGAGGGCATGGGAGGACGAGTTGGGTGCGGCTTTGACAGCGTACCGCAGTACTCGTCATTCAACGACCAGGTATACGCCATTTTATTTGACGTATGGGCAACGGGCAAGATTGCCGAAAGCCATTCCCATCGATGCGTCGCAGGACCTTGGTGAGAGACTGACGTATCTCAACAACGCCTTGCTGCGTGCTCGTGAGGGGACAGCTAGATCTCGGGAGGTTCACAGGGAACAAATTAATAAGCGTGCGAACGCTGGTGAATTTAAAGTGGGGGACTCGGTGGTCGTAAAAGCTGAGGAGAGGATGAAGTTGACCTCTCGCAGTGACCCCGAGTATGAGATCTTTAAGATCAACGGACCTGTGGCGCACGTACGCCATCAGAGGTCTGGTAAGGTGCGTGTAGTTAATTTATGTAAGTTGAGCGTAGTCGACTCAGAAATGTGCTGGGACGCGGTACGACCACGCCCCATTCGTAACCCTACCAGGGGGACGAAGGCTAGCCATCACCCCAGGGTGATGTTGCCCGCGCCAGAACCCATGGTCACCGACGCTGATACGACACCCCAGGCTCGTAAGAAGCGGCCAGCTTCGGATATGGAGCCAGAGGTGCGTACAGGGGGTAAGAGGGTTGACCGGAAAAAGGTTCAACCCAGTACGAGTCACAATCAAAACCATGAGTCACTGAGTGATATCATCGACACTCCTAGGCCTATGGTGATTGATGCTCCGGAGGCGGCACCAGAGCTGCCCCCTGAACCAATGGAGACGCTTCCATCGCATCCTTATATGCTGCGCAAGCGCAGACATATACCGGATGACGATTTTGACAGCAAGCAACTCCGGTTAGACTTGAAGCGAAAGCAAGGGTATAGGCGGGAGAACGAATCCGGTAACAAGCGACTCCAGATTGGCGTGGTAGACTCCGCCTCTTATGATGGCGCGCTACACGCTGATTTCATCAGTCGTATAAATGCCATTATTCAGCGGCACAACCGCCGATAGTGTGTATTGTATCGCTATACTTGTAATGTCTTAGTTCTAAATCGTAATTTATATTCCATGACCGGAACTAGGATTCCGGGTTTTATGTTATATACGGTCTAAGAAATATACAAAACGAAAACTAGTCTTGTTATTCAATACAACAATATTTCAATTGGCGACGAGCAGAGGATCAAAACAATCGAAAAATCGCGCAGTCAATGTAAAGTTTATGTCAAAAACAATTGTTGTGAATGCCAGAAGTGCCCTGTAAGTCAAAACATACTGTTTAAACCACAGTGTATGCTGTTTTCGGGAAAAAACATTTCCATCAATCCATGTACATTCTAGCCAAAATATTGGTCACGTGATAATTTATCGAACTGATTGACACTCGAAATATGGCCCAGTCATTGCCAACATTTCCACCTTTTGAGATACATAGCGATCCTACATCCACGTCTCAGAGATGGGTAAAATATGTGAAACGATTCAAAAATTTGATTCTGGCAATGAACATCACAAATGACACACGTCAGCGTGCATTATTCCTTCACTATGCTGGGGAAGATGTTATGGACATACTAGAGACACTAACCGAAACGGGTACAGATCTTGACACAGCAATCTCGAAACTAAATGACCACTTCAGTCCAAAGAAGAACATTGACTATGAAACTTACATATTCCGTAAAGCAATCCAGAACCACGGTGAAACACTAGATTGTTTTGCAACGCGCCTTCGACAATTAGCCAGTACATGTGAATTCGCGGACGATGCCCGAGAAATTAAAAATCAGATCATTCATGGGTGTAGTTCAAATAGACTACGACGTCGAATTCTTCGCGAACCTAGTATGGCGTTACCCGACATTCTCAGTCTTGCCAGAGCGAGCGAACAATCAGAGCTTCAAGCAACAAATATTGAAACAATGCAAGAAACAAAATATCCAGAATCTGTAAATGCTATCAAATCAAATCAGTCAAAATATTCAACTGAAAAACCAAAATACAGATACCAAAATAAGATGGCTTACAAATCACATAGCAAATCACATGTTAAATCACATGACACAGTTAAAGTTAAACCTACAACAACATGTTATTATTGTGGTTATGACAATCCACACGCAAATAATAAACAATGTCCAGCTAAAGGCCAAGAGTGCAAATACTGTCACAAACTTAATCACTTTGCCTCTGTCTGTCGAAAGAAACAAAATTCTCATGAATCTGTCAAACAGGTTTCTACTCTGAAACAAGAACCTGATTCTAGCTCAGATGATGAATATGTGTTTGGTTTAAAAGTAGCTGTCGTTAGGGATAGACAAATACATAATAACAAACAGCCTGTTGTCAACATTAAACTGAATGACTATCCTATCTCAGCAGTTTTAGACACTGGTTCCACTGTTAACATAATTAATGAAACTTCATTAAAGGCACTAGCCCCAGGTATTTCACTTGAAAAACAACATTTGCCTGCAATCTATAGCTACAATACAAGCAAACCACTTGACATATTGGGAAAATTCTCAGCAACTGTAAAGGCACATAATGATAATGATTCTGTTAAAACAACATTCTTTGTAACCAAAGGATCATGTGACACGTTACTAAGCTACCGTACTAGTGTAGATCTTGGACTAATCCACATCACACAACATGTAGCAATGTCAAATAATCTCACTACTACAACAAACATAATTTCAAAGTATAGTGATCGGTATGTAGGGATTGGAAAATTGAACGGCATTCAAGCTAAGTTACATGTAGATGAATCAGTTCCTCCTGTTGCACAACCGCACCGCCGTTTGCCATTTCATCTTCGTGATCGTACAGCAACCGAACTTAATCGCCTACTTGAGCTCGATATAATCGAACGCGTTGACGACGTACCTACTCCTTGGGTATCACCAATCCGTGTAATCGAAAAACCGAAAGACCCGTCTCAAATTCGCATCTGTGTAGACATGAGAGCTCCGAACAAAGCTATTCAAAGATCGCGACATATTACGCCAACAATAGATGACATTGTTTCAGATCTAAATGGATCAACTATATTTTCGAAGCTTGATCTTAATGCTGGCTACCACCAAATTGAGCTAGCCACAGAATCTCGTTATTTGACCACATTTTCAACAAGTAGCGGACTATTTCGATATAAGCGTTTGAACTTTGGTGTTTGTTCCGCATCCGAACTATTTCAAAACAACATTCAAATGTCACTTCAAGGTTTAGACGGTGTCACAAATGTAAGTGACGATATTCTAATCTACGGTCGTACTCAGCTTGAACATGACATTCGCCTTGAAAAGACATTAATCCGTTTGCGCGAAAAGAATCTAACTTTGAACGCGGCGAAATGCGAATACGGCAAATCAGAAATTGAGTTCTTCGGGTACATATTCTCAGCATCAGGTGTATCGCCAGATCCGAAGAAGGTTGACGCAATCAAATCTACCAGTCGTCCTCAAAATCCTAGTGACGTGAAAAGCTTCCTCGGCATGGTACAGTATTGCGCTAGATTCATCACTGATTTAGCTACCCTGTCGAAACCACTTCGTGATTTAACGAGACAGAACAGTGAATTCGAATGGACGGCCGTACATGAAAAAGCTTTCAATGACATTAAATGTGCTCTGACTGATGACAGTGTTATTGGTTATTACAATCCATCACAGCCAGTTGAACTCGTAGTCGACGCCAGTCCAGTCGGTCTTGGTGCGATTCTGACCCAGAAAGATGACATTTCAGGTACTAAAATTATATCATATGCCAGTCGCTCACTGACTCCCGTCGAGCAACGCTATAGCCAGTGCGAGAGAGAAGCCCTTGCGCTGACATGGGGAATTCTACACAACCATCTATATCTTTACGGCAACTCGTTTACAGCTGTTACTGATCACAAACCGCTTCTTCCGTTGTTTAGCAATCCAACATCGAAACCGCCTACTCGTATTGAGCGTTGGATGTTGAAACTCCAGGGATATACATTTAATCTAATCTATCGTCCTGGTACAAACAATCCTGCCGATTTCATGTCCAGACATCCTATTGCCTCTACACAGCAGCCCAGTCAGGAAGAAAAGCTCGCAGAGGAGCATATCAATTTCATCACACAGAACTCTATTCCCAAAGCCGTAACTCTTGACGAAATTCGAAATGCAACGAAGAACGATTCCATTCTTCAGAAAGTAATTGAACTAACAAAATCAAACCGATGGAAAGATGTGTACAAATCAAATCCCAGTGTTGACATTGACAATGTTACTCGCAAACAACTTCAGTCATATGCAGCAATTCATTCAGAACTGTCAGTCGGTTTCAATGACACTATTGTACTCCGAAATTCTCAAATCGTTGTACCAACTTCTCTCCAACAACGCATCTGCAATCTAGCCCATTCTGGTCATCAGGGGATTGTCAAAACAAAAAAACTCCTCCGTCAAAAGGTATGGTTTCCCTCGATCGACCGTCTTGTCGAAACCATGATAAACAACTGTTTACCATGTCAGGCTACGACACCGGATAATTCAAGTCATCGTGAACCACTAAAAATGACTACACTTCCGAAAGCCCCATGGGATTCAGTATGTGCAGACTTTCTAGGACCTCTGCCATCGGGTGATTATTTACTCATCGTGTACGACGAATATTCACGCTACCCAGAAGTCGAACGTGTCTCTTCAACATCTGCCAAAGCGACTTTGCCTGTGTTCGACAAAATATTTGCCACGCACGGAATTCCTTCGGTTCTCAAAACTGACAATGGCCCTCCTTTCAACGGTACAGAATTTCAACAGTTTATGCAATATCTCGGTCTGCATCATCGTAAAATCACACCCTATTGGCCAAGAGCCAATGGCGATGCAGAAAGGTTTATAAAAACTCTGGAGAAAGCACTTCGTATAGCCGAAATTGAAGATAAGCCATGGAAACAGGAAATGTATAAATTCCTACGTAGTTATCGCGCTACACCACATACATCTACGGACAAACCACCAGCTGAACTCCTTTTTAATCGCCCATTTAAGACAACTTTACCAGAAGTTGTCATACCAGTCGTTGACTCAATTGTGCGTGATAAGGATGACAAGTCTAAAGTACAAATGAAACATTATGCAGATTCCAAATCTCGAGTTTCACCACGAACGATCAGCATTGGTGACCGTGTCCTCCTTCGTAAAGACAAAAGACAAAAACTCTCTCCATTATATAATCCACAACCGTACAAAGTAGTTAATGTGAAAGGTTCCATGGTAACTGCAGAAAATGGACAGCATTCGGTAACACGAAATTCATCATTCTTCAAATTGCTTAAACTCTCTGACATGTCTCAAGTTAATGATGAACGTTCCAATGACAGTGATGACGATATGCCGGACATAATCATTCCTACTGTGGAGCGAGAAACTCCGCCTAACGATCATCCACCACCTGATCGTCCATATCGTAATCGCCGTATGCCATCTAGGTTCCGTGACTTTCAAATATAACTTTGACATTCATTATGACAGTAACTTTAAATTTAATCATTAAGCTAAGAAAGACTCACGTTAATTATGTAATTTGAAACTCTTAGAAAATCCTCGAGGGATGTAATGTCTTAGTTCTAAATCGTAATTTATATTCCATGACCGGAACTAGGATTCCGGGTTTTATGTTATATACGGTCTAAGAAATATACAAAACGAAAACTAGTCTTGTTATTCAATACAACAATATTTCAATACTTAACATCGCAAATAGGCAGTACGTAAAGTATCATAAGAATTAAGACTAAATTCGTTCGCAAGATGCTAAAATGTATTCGTTTAAATTGTGTATAATGGCGTTGTGGTTTAGCATGGTATCAAGAATATGCAAGGACTCGAGTATACACCGCCTGCCGAATGGCGTCATGATAACCAAGCTGGAGGCTGTGTCGGTGATAAGGGCCGAATGGACCGTGATAGTATCCATCGACCATCCTTACCTACCCGCGGAACTCACGGGACGGTTGGCCCAAATGGCCAGTCTCGCCGCTAGCATGGGTACCAAAACATCGTTTTTGAGCGGGAACGATATATACGGAAGCGAGGGTTATTTAACTTTGTGGGCGACATCGCATCATCGCTGTTCGGTACCGCTACATCTGGGGATATAAACGCCATACGAGATGTGGTAAAGAGGGCGATGACGAGGATGAACAAAGTGGTGCATTTTACCAACCAGTTGACGTCGCATAGCAAATTAGATATTGGTATGAACACGGACCGTATTAACGAGTTAGGCGACAACTTGGCCACTGCAACGGGCAACATGAGCCGAGCGCTCAGGCAGCAGGGGATTCGATTGTTGGAACTCTATGCGTTGGTACGGTTAGGACATGTTATAGACTCGGCTGAACATGTGGTCTATTGAAGGCAGCCGAACAGTTCCATAGGCAAACGGCATCCTTGGAGTTGGGTCGTCTAACGGAAGAACTTTTTGGTCCCGATGATCTGACGTCCGTGGCAAAGCAGGTTAATGCGGAATATATGCTGGTGAAACCGTATCAGTGGCATTACAGAAATGTAGTGGTATATCCATTGTGGCGGGACGAGTTGAAGATCCATTATGTGGCGACACTACCGTTAATTGACGGAGGACAATATATCGAATATGGACTACACTCATGGCCTGAACCACTGGCGAAGACAGGGTATTACATGCAAGTGATGCTGGCCCATACCAGCATTGGTCTAGATACCAAGACTGGGTGGTACTTTACCGCGTCAGAGTGTCGTGGTGCTGACCCTAGGGTGTGCCAGGGACAACTACGGGTCGACAAGACCCACGTGCCCTGTATTGTGAGTGTATTGACAAATGCGACTGATAGCAACTGTAATATTCAACTAACGAAGTCAAACGTAACCACTAGTAAATTATTTGCCAATGAGAAAATCGGAGTAGTGTTGCAAACGTTCGGCGAAACGGTGGAAATCCATTGCGACGGACGACTGACGGAGCGATGTAGGGTGAGTAATGGTGTGTATGCATTGATGTCTGGAGAATGCGGGTATAGTGGGAGGGGCTGGCGATTCGAGCCTGTAGCGTCTTATAGTCGGACGTACATTCGAATAGGCCTAGCCATTGAAATGCCCCACTTGGATGTGTCCGGCGTTCTAAATCAATCCATGATAGTTGACCATTTAAAGCTACAACCGTGGAACCATTTACAAAAGTCTAAGTACGTGCCGCTAGCACCGTTATCCATGATCGACCCAGTGATGGTCGATGGCATTGGGGTACATTCTTTCGTATCATATTCAACGGGTTCCTTCGTAGTTGTGTTAGTAATTGTGCTTATATTATATAAATGTGGCGTGTTATCACGCATGTGGAATGCGCTTAAATGCAAGCCACGTGCGACCCATAAATGCAAGCCACGTACGGCCCATAGTAGTGAACCGCATATCATTGCACCAACTATTCAGACCCAGCAGCCCCGGAGACCTGCAGCTCTACCGGAGCCGCTGCGGATGGCAGCCTGGTTGTCGCCTAATGCTGATGCCAAGACTGAGATCGACCCGATGGCTGCCGAATGGATAGAGATGGAGACGTACGTTGACGTGGTGGATCCTAATGTAAGCATAGACCGCTGGGAGGTATCACCATGACATTTTAGCACTAACTTTATATGTTTCCACTGGAACAGTAATTGGTGAATATTAAATGTTGTAGCACGAACGTTAGTATGGTGCCATGTTGGTACTGTATTATTTAATAGGAAAAATTCACATGATCTGTAATGATATTTGCACTGTAGGATTAAGGACTGACATTTATGGTGACGTCGTCACGATTAGATGACGTCATTAGAGCAATTGATTGTGGTATATTATACTATTGTATTGCTTGATTGATCGTATTGTTCTCTATGTTAAGTTATGCGTGGATCGAGGTTATCGACCACGGTTTAATGATGCTATTAATGTGTTTCCGGGGCAGTCTTTTGCGCATGATATTCTGCTACCCGGACATGTATGTTTGTATAATTATCAACCATACACTAACGAATACTACTAATGTATTTCCGAGCATTCCGCTACTCGGACAAGTATTGGTGTATAGTATATTGACCTGTAATGTTAAGTTGTTGATGATTGGACGACTATCAGGTGGTATCTGTTCAGGCTGCTGGTATAGGTTTGGGTTGTTGATAGTCCACAACGAGTTAGTTGACACTATCTTAAGGCCTTAAGAGAGATGGTCAATTAACTTTGGTTGAGGGGCGTATGTAGATATCGGATTGTCTTCTGGGGGGTCATGGCCCCGGGGACATCTTATATTTGCAGTCTAAGACCCCAGTGAATTACTATATTTGAATACCAGGCGAGCTAAAGAACGGATAACACAATGGGCAGGGATGTAATAGCGCGATCTAGTGTGTGCATCAAGTTGATGCAAAACTGATGCGAAAATGTAGCTGAAACAATAAATGAAATTGGAATAGAATAGACTAAGACTTAGGTCAGTAAGCTGATGGAGTCTGTCAGTGGTTAAAATACGAAAGTTGTTGCTGCAGTCGCGGCATAACATTTTATAGTATTCAGCAGAAGTTACGACCAATAGTTTTCTAAATATTCAAGCGAGAGCGTCGGTAGGGTGCTACGGACAGAGTGTACGTAGCACAGACTGAATGACTCATAGAATGACGTAGTAACGTGTCGACGACCGACTTACCATAGGACCGTGATAATGTGACCGACTTTCTATATTTCTATAGAGGCGACCCACGACACCAGATACGACACCATATGTTGGTGAATCAGATGGGCCACATGGTCACTACGTCATGGCACCCTTGTAAAATGCAGGCACAAGCCTAATAAGCAAGGGGCCGGACGAGGACGTAGTAGCGTCTGGCGCCAAGAAGATTAGAAAACCAGACGAAAAGTTGACAGAAGACGTCCGTCAGAATAAGATATTGAGAAAAGATTAACAATGATTGTCGAAGCAATATCCATCACTGTCAGTTTATGGGGCGTTATCCGACAGATTCCATGACTCAGGAATCGGCCAAACCGCAGATGCTAGGAAGAAAAGTCGGGGTCGTGATTGGTCGAA
Source organism: Chaetoderma sp. LZ-2023a (assembly GCA_034401795.1). Lineage (NCBI taxonomy): Eukaryota > Metazoa > Mollusca > Caudofoveata > Chaetodermatida > Chaetodermatidae > Chaetoderma > Chaetoderma sp. LZ-2023a. The sequence goes on from CM067373.1 coordinate 70,904,429, forward strand.
ATGATGTCATAATCCAATGGAAACCAAGAGCAACCTCCGGTGGTACGAAACCAAGATGGAGGGAGAACACGATAAAAATAGTACATAAGGGGGACTTTAACTTTAATCGAGAGTCCAGTCCGGTCCGCCTCGTACCTTGTAACAAAGTTCTAGCTGAGTGTATTTTCAGTAGGCAAGAGATAGCTTGGATAGTATAGCAAACCAGAGTAGCTGGGAGTAATACTAGTTCATCAAGAAAGATAGGAAACTTTAGAATAAGTTATCGTATTTGTCATAAACTGGTAACAGTAAAAGTTATCGTATTTGTCGCAAACCGGTAACAGTAAAAGTTATCGTATTTGTCGTAAACCGGTAACAGTAAAATTCATCGTATTTAGCGTAAACCGGTAACAGTAAAATTCATCGTATTTAGCGTAAACTGGTAACAGTAAAAGTTACCCACTGTGTAGATTAATTATAAAGTTAATAAATCTCATCACCTTGTATAATATTCAAGGCAATAGTTTGGTTTATTGTGTTCCTGGTTAGCTCTGAATTGCATGGAGAAACACCGTGCCGAATCATCAAATCTTGTTGGTCCAGTCAGATCAGGCCCGGATACGAAAACAAATATCGTCTAGTACATCTTTAGACGAGGCGAGCTCGTATCACTCTCTTTCATCCTCGGTAAGACAGGTTGTCGCAGCAACCTCACATACAAGTCTTGCCGAAGCGGGAAGAGAATCAACTTACAAGGACCCGAAGATCAGAAATCTTCAATCTGTAGTTTGCCTATGTCCTTTAGTTTTAATAGCTTTTCTGACTTGAATATATTCTGGCCCTTTGCTAGTTTAGAAAAGAGTTTTAGTGCCTTTTTCTGTAGACTCTGTAGTTTTGTTAGGTTGCTTTTGTGTGTATTCGTCCAGATAGCGTTACAGTAGGTGAGATGCGGAAGAACAAGGGTGCAGTATAGAGTTTTAATTGTAGCTGGTGTCATGTAAGGTTTATCCAATCTGGTCATCTCTCAGCAATACATATGAAAGGCAAACCAGCTCAATATCTGGACAATTATCGTGGAATCACAGTCTCCCCTATTATCTCAAAGATTATAGATCACATGATGCTTGCACATTCCAAAAGCCTTATAGACTGCGTACACGATGATCGATCTTCAGTATGGGTTCACTGCAAATGCATCACCAGCTATGGCAGCAGTTATCATCACCGAAGCAATCCTCCACGCCAAGAATCGACATTCAGCGCTCTATGTGGCAAGTGTTGATGCACAAAAAGCATTCGATGTTGTTAACCATGACTCGTTAATTAGAAAATATCATAACTACGGCCTTTGCGGGCATTGGCTACAACTGAAAATGCTATCATACAAGAACCTAACTGCAAAGACTAAACATGAGGATCTTATAAGTAGTCCCTATGCAATATATCAGGGCATCAGACAGGGAGGCGTGACCAGTGCCTGTGCTACTCTACTATTGCAAAATTAGCATATGTCAGCTCATCATGACTCAATCAAAAGAAAGGAGCTGGTTTTCAATGGCTGCTGCCTTATTCAAGAAGTACAATTTGGGCAGTCCACTCCGCCTTCTAGAGAATCATGTAGAGAAATTAACATGGAGTACCAAAGTTCGTAGTAATGTCAACTCGTTCTGGACAAATTCTGCAGCACCTATGTATAGCGAAGTGTCAGATTGGTATTTCACACCATATTTGGACTAATTCATCAGATGTAAGAGATGTACAAAGAGCTATGATTAAAGCAAAGATTCTCACTGGATGCTACACTCTACAGAGCACAAGAAACAGATTCACTGGTGGGCGTGAATCAGATATCTGCCCTATATGTCAAGTTGAACCAGAGGACTTAGCTCACTTTCTCTTTCGGTGCAAAAATGTCTACACAAACGCAGTCTGCTATAAGGGATATATGGAAAGCCTTCTTCAATCAACACTTAGTGAACAGCAGCTTCTAACACTGACCCTCGATTCTCAGAACCTAAATCCACTAACAACCCCTGAAGGAAGTACCCACAACATCAGTACATCAATTTCGGAAACGATAGAAGTAATGTCTCGCTGGCTCTGTTACAGAGCCCATCACTACAGAGCCCACGAACTTAACTACCTCCACAAAAGACGAAAATAATCATTGCAGAGTAGTGTGAATAGAGATGTACAAATGAACTTTTATGCTAAGTCTACTAACAGAACTGTACATAGCAAAAGCAAAAACTACTAATTTTGGTGTCGGTGTGGCTAACCAGTTTAGCATTACCCTGATAACCAGGGAGACTACATCAGAGTTGGCTAGTTGGCTTGTGGAGGTGGTATACTCGATTGGATAAAGAGTTACTTGGCTAACAGATCGCAATATGTGTAGTACAATGGATCTCTCTCTCTCTCTCTCTCTCTCTCTCTCTCTCTCTCCCCCCCCCCCCCTCTCTCTCCCTCTCTCTCACTCTCTCTCACTCTCTCTCTCTCTCTCTCTCTCTCTCTCTCTCTCTCTCTCTGTCCCTCTCTCTCTCCCCCTCTCTCTCCCTCTCTTTCTCTCGCTCTCCCTCTCTCTCTCCCTCCCTCTCTCTCTCTCTCCCTCCCTCCCTTCCTCCCTCCCCCCCCCCTCTCTCTCTCTCTCTCTCTCTCTCTCTCTCTCTCTCTCTCTCTCTCTGGGAGTGCAGAACTAGTTTGTGGTGTTCCTCAAGGATCAATTCTTGACCATCTGCTGTTTCCACTATACATGAATGACTTACCAACCATTTGCAACTGCCTATCACTAATACTATTTGCAGATGACACCAATGCGTTTTGCAGCCACAAGGACATAGACGCCGTGTACAAAACTGCAAATTATGAAATGGAAAAAGTAATACAGTGGTTCAAAGTGAATAAATTATCTTTAAATGTCAGTAAAACTAACTATATGTTATTGACAAATGCAGAAAAAACCCACTCCCCCAAGAATTCAGATAGATGGTCAAGATATAGAAGAAGCACAATCTGTTAAGTTTTTAGGCGTGTATCTGGATAAAGGGCTCACTTGGGAGAAGCACATTGCAATTATCACTTCAAGGTAGCAAATTCATAGGTGTTGTGCGTCATCTTAGGTCCTATCTACCAAATAACATATTAAAATCACTCTACATCACATTAGTACTTACATATGTCACCTACTGCAATACAATCTGGACTAACACATACCAATATAAACTTTAAAATCTGGAAGCAATACAAAAGAAAGCTATTAATCTATTCTCTTCAACAGCAGTGGGCCAGAATATCTTCAAAACAGAACAGCTACTAAAACTTAAAGACATTGGAAAATTGCAATTATATTCTATCCTGAGAGACTTCTACACTGACAACTTACCAACACCACTGTCAACACGTATTAGACATAACACTGAAAAACACTCATATAACACCAGATCATGTCACAATCTCCATACAAACTACTGCCGCACAGAAACATCAAGAAACAAATCCTCCACACTAGCCATCAAACTATGGAACAGTACTCCTGCAGACAATCGCACACAAATCATAAATCAGAACTCATACAAAAAAGTAATTAAAATATGATAATACAAAATTACTAGATCAGCTCTCAACCTGCTACTGTCAGCGTGATGATGGGTACATGATCTAAAGGGCCTACCATGGCTTCCAGAATGCGCATAGTATCTAGTCATCACCGTGACAAATCTAATATTGAATTAACAGCTTAACCTGGAATAATAGAATATGCATATCCTAAAATTCTATTCCTGTTCTAAACCGAAACAACCCCTTGTGTTTGGATTTTAGACCAATTTGATCAGTAGTCTTTGAGATACGGCTTCAGACACAAGGATACAGATGATAATAATAAGATGAAGATCCCCCCTCCATCACCACCCCCTCCCCCCCCCCATATATGCCAAGGACATACACGTGTTCATAAATAAACTGTAAACTTGCTTAAAAAAAAAATAAAAAATAAAATCCACACAATGCAAGTAGATGCTGCAACATAACCACATTAAAATTATTATTTTTTTTTTTTTTTTCTCGAATCGTTTATTTTTTATTGTCTATATTATGTGTAAGAGTGTTGCTAATTTGTCGTTGATAATGTGATGTCTGTACGTTATATATGTAAAGGTTCCATCGCCTTATAGGCATTGCCTTTGATGGATTCCTATAATCAATGTATATATAATCATAAAATAGCAGCAAATAAAGTTTATTTGATTTGTGGTGGTGGTGGTGGTGATGGCCGGTGGCGGCCATTAGCGGCGGAAACGGCGGCGGCAGCAGTGGGGTGGAGGGGGTTGGAGGCGGTGGCGGTCGATGGTGGTGGCCGACGGTGGTGACCGGCGGTAGTGGTGGTGGTAGTGGTGGAGGTGTATGTGGTATATATATTGTAATCAAACAGCAGCCGGGTCGAACTTTGAGATTGTGTCAACTTACATTTCATTTGAAGTGTGAGTTTGAACCAATTTTCATTATTCGACTGCGGTGTTCCTTACTGCGGTGTTTGTTTACCGGTCATTTTTTGTGAAATGACATTATTAGCTGTTCGACGGACTTATTATAGATGGAGTTTATGTGAGTGCTTATCAGATGAACGCATTTACTTGGATAGATTTATATTGGAATGTGTTCACTCGAGGAATAGTTATCAGACTATTCATAGGAGACGAACGTGAGTTTTAGACGGCGCGGCTTTTGTTAGGTGCCAGATTTGCATATCAAGTAATAGCTAGCCCGAGACGTTAACCACTCGATTCTGGCAGCCTGTTTTTTTAGATTCTCATCATACGGTTGGTGTCTTGGAATTTGTTTTATTTTCTTTGAATGATGATGCTAGAAGTTGTTGCAAATGCGCAGTGCAACAGTTTTCGGTAGTTATTCAATGAATTTCTCGCATATTCTCAAACCAATGCTTTCTGATGTGTGTGTCGAAGCGGAATTCAGAGTGGAATGGTTACATGTCAATTTTGGAGTAACGCTCCGACTAGATCGTGAGCTTTACGTTAGCATGAGTTCAAATCCTAATATAAACTGCTACTTTGGCAATTGCAGTTTGTCTGACGTTGAAGTTTCCAAAAATATTAACGTTCTCTCTCACTGGCTGTTGTGCAGTATGGCAGTGTGTTGCTTTCCGAGTTCTATTTACGTAAACTGTTAGTGGGCTCGGATTCTGTATAGCCAGCTGATTAATTGGCAAGAGGACAACAACGGTGTTATGACTAAGGATCTGGCGCATTATACATGTACATCCCTTCCCCCCTACATGCTTGCCATCTTGACATCTTCAAATCACAGGTATACGTGCCCCAAGTGTGCAGTCATCTCTGACCACATAACAGAGTTTCAGGCTTACCACTTAAATAGGCACGATGTTGTCTACGACGTCAATATATCAACACCACCACAGCAGCCAAACTCAACAGACTGTTACAAAACCGTGGTACCAACAGAGAACCTGATACAGGAGCTTGACGGAACACACATGCACGCACGCACGCACGCACACACTAGATACAGTACCGCAGGAGGACATTGCAGAACCGGTTGTTCAACCTATCCTCACATTGCACCATGCAGCTGAAGATACTGAGGACGCCAGCAGCGTAACAGGTACCTCCAGTGACAGCTTAATACGTGATACTGCCAAGGGAGAAACTGTTGATTTGGATAAGCATACATCAAATGCTATTCTTGTAGAGGTTCTACATGCGATACAAGAAATGAGAAAAACCTATAATGCTCTCCAATCACAGGTACATGATTTACAATTTACAAAACTAACTGAGAACAAAAGTCCTAGCATTACCAACACACAGAAAAAGACTTCCAAAGGAGCAATAAGTCAATCTACCCCCAACGATCTTCCTGAATAAAGAACACAATCTCAATGCCAAAGAACACTATAAACCCAGTGAACTAAAAATCCCAGATGACAATGACAAACATGAACAAAGATCCTCAATGTCACAGAGACCAAAGACAAACAGACATAGAAAAACGGAAACATATACATACATGGATTCAACCCTCAAAACATCGGGTAACAGTCTACCAAGATCACCTCTAAGGACAAGTTCTCACCACAACAGTCAGCAGACAACACACCAAAAAGATAACTGCTTATTGTCAGCTCCACCTTCAAAAGACTTAGCGGGCGCTACATGTCCACAGATGACATGAGCATAATAGTGCGATCATTCAGTGGAGCAAGAATAGCAGAAATCCATGACAAGCTGGAGCTTCTACTTAAGACGGAAAGCCTTGATGCTATAGTAGTCCATGTTGGGACTAATGATATTGGCAAGCGAAAATTAGAATGTATGATCAGAGAGTACAATGAATTGTTGGATCTCATACAAACAATGGCACAAAGTACCAAGATATCTGTTTCATCCATTCTACCACGACTAAACAGCAGATGTGACAACAACCTTGTAGATGTCGTCAATGGAATGTTGTGGTCCCTTGTAAATTGGCACACGGCCAACTTCATAAATAATACAGAGATATTCGGCGACCTCAATGGTGAACCACACTACAACCTATTTTGGGATGACATTCACCCTAACCATGAAGGCCTCTGCCTATTGTTGGAAAACATCAGTTATCACCTTCACTCTGTGATGAACACCACCTCAGAATCGCAGGATTTTTGTTATGTCCAAGCTAGACCATGGAGAAGATAAACCCAGCTACAAACCAGCTCAACAATCACACAATACCAACACAACTCTCAAACCAATTCTCAGTACTAAATGACGACATTTTAGATGTACATACAAATAAGGCATCTCAGTACACTATGTACTACAATGAAAACACAATAACAACAACAACTTTGGAACAAGGAAGGCAGGAAATAACAAAACAAAAACACAAAAAGTCAGATGTAAAAAACAAGTAAAACACTAACTGGCAAGTGCGCGGAACTCAGCACAAGATCAACAACACCAAAGCACTCTCAAATAGCAAACAGTACAACTTCCAAAACAGTAACCGATACATGCATATACATAAATGCAGATAGTCTAATTAATAAAAAAGCTGAGCTTGAAGCACTAGTACACAAGATTCGTCCTGCCATCATACTAATCACAGAGGTGTTACCAAAAACACAAATATAAGCATTAGTGAATTGCAGATCGATAACTACAATCTCTCGCTAAATAGTAATCCTTCAAGAGGAGTCATCATCTATACCCATGAATCATTGAATGCTCAAAACTTTGATGCCCTAAATGATAACGTGTTTAATGAAGCAGTATGGAATACATGGATGACATAGCAAAAGGAAAAGATTCTTGTTGGATGCATCTACAGAAGCCCAAACTCAGACGGCCCAAATAATAATAGCCTGCTAAATCTACTAAACCATGCTGAGAGAGAAAATGCAGATCACATTCTTATAGTTGGGGATTTCAACTTCCCATCTATTAACTGGAGCACTGGACTTTCGGCAAATTGAGAAGAAGATGCATTTCTCAATACAACCAGGGATATTTTCCTACAGCAACTGATTACTAATGCGACAAGACATAGAATAAACCAGACTTCAAATCTTTTGGATCTAGTTTTAACAAGCAACCAAAACATCGTCCACGAAATAACCCACCTAGCTGCACTAGGTAAGAGTGACCATGATGTTCTACAAATATCACTGCACCCAGAAATCCTAAGCACACGCAAACAAGCAGCTAAGCCAAAGTTACTGTTGAACAAAGGACGCTATATAGAAATGAGACAAGACATAAGAACAACTGACTGGAATCACCTGAGCGAACTTAATGCATCAGAAGCTTGGAACTTCCTACACACAAAATTTATCACAATGAAGGAGCATTACATTCCTACAACAAAACAAAATGGCAAGAAGAAACACCTCTGGCTTGACCGTACTGCAACACATTCACTCACATGTAAAAGCCGGGCATACAAAAGGTATAACGAAACAAAGAAAACCACAGATTACACACTTTACAAAATTGCTAGAAACAAAGCAACAGCGAGCATCAGAAAAGCAAAACAGACATTTGAACGGAAGGTGGCAAGCGAATGCAAGGGAAATCCTAAAGCTTTTTGGAACTATGTCAAGAGTAAAATGGTGCTACGAGAATCAATTAACAAGCTACGCAACCCATCTAATGGAACTATGACTACAGATCCTGTAAAACACAATTGCTAGAGTACCTCGAAGATATAACAGTTAAACTTGACTCAAATGAACCTATCGATGCCGTATATTTATATTTCTCAAAAGCATTTGATTCTGTACCACACCAAAGACTCCAAACAAAACTTAGAAGCTATGGTATTGGTGACAATTTAGTAAGATGGATCGGAAGCTACCTATGTAACAGAAGACAGAGAGTAAGAGTCAATGATGCGACATCAGACTGGATAGAGGTGACAAGTGGCGTGCCAGAAGGAAGTGTCCAGGGACCTATAGTTTTTCCGAAATACATAAATGACCTACCAGACAGTCTGACAGGCCACTGCAAAATATTTGCAGACGACAGAAAGATATATGGAAACCCAGCTACGAGCATGATCCAGGACAACATAGACATAGTATGTAAATGGTTGCATACATGGCAACTATCCTTCAACACAGATAAAACGCATGTCCTATATTTCGGTAAAAATAACCCCCAAACTACCTGATATGCTTCCTATATCAACATCAGATGTGGAAAAAGACCTGGGAGTGCATATTGACAGAAACCTCTCTTTTGACATACATATAGGTAAGATCATCTCCAAGGCTAACAGCACAATAGGACTAATTAAGAGACCCGTTACCAACATTGACCCATCTACTTTCACACTCTTGGTACAAGTCTCTCGTGAGACCTATTCTCGAATACCACAATTCTGCATGGTCGCCAAAATTGAAAAGGCAATCACAGCTATTAGAAAGAGTTCAACGACGAGCAACAAAACTCATCCCGCAAGTCAGAGAGTATAGCTACACAGAAAGACTTGAAGCCTTAAATCGCATGTCACTGAAATATAGACGGTTTCGAGGAGATCTAATTGAAACATCCAAGCTCATCAGGGATCTATATAACGTTGATAAGGCCTACTTCTTCGAACCATCCAGTATTACACCAGAGGTCATAGGTTCAAGCTCAACATAACATGCAGCAATAAAGATATTCGCAAGCACGTTTTCACCAATAGAGTTGTACCACAGTGGAAATTCACTTTAGCTACAATAGCCGAAGCAACAACAGTCGAATCATTCAAGAACAAACTAGATATCTACTTCAAAGAAAGAACATTCGAATTTGACTGAACATGCCATACATATACCAGCCCATCACAAAATCATACTGCAATTCCGCAAATAAAGTTGACAGCTAGGAGTAGACTGTGTATAGACATGAACATGCTTGCTAGCGATTCCAATTACTAGTAGATACAACTCTGCTTCCACATCCGCACTTTGTGGTTGCATGCAGAGACACAAGGCAAGCGTAGAGGAGGAGACTCGGACAGCGATGAACGCAGAAAATGAAAACAACAGCAATAAGAAAAACCACTGCCTCCACATGTCAGCATGCAAACAAATGCTAGACGCAGCAGGGTGTAACCATGAGTGTAGGCAGCATACCACAGCTAATGCGGGGAACACCCATCTGCACCACAGTATTTCCACAAATCAGTGTTAACCCTTCGCAATCTGACTTCAGAATTCTACATTTCAAATTAAATTAAAAGATGATCTGTGTTCATTTTCCGGCAAATTTGCAAAATGTACACCAGTTTCTTTGTTATTGACACAGTAAAAGATGGAATATTGACAGCAGAGTGGTAATGGTCAGTCATAAACCAAATGGTTTTGAGGAGACTTAATGAAGCAACAACAGTCCGATCGCTCAAGAACAAACTGGAAGTCGACTTCAAGGAAGGAACTTATGAATTGGATTGAACAAACCATACAACAACAAAAACACTGAGGCAATAATAAGCCAATGGCTTATGCCTCGTAAAATGATGATGATGATGATGATGATGGTAAACGTGGCTGTATTTTGTACGGCAGTAAGTTGCTGTATTGCCACTTAATTTGAAAGCGTTTTAGCTGGCTGGAACCGAGTGCCAAATGTGCGCACAAGACCTAATTTCTGGTCACAGATTTGATATCTAACTTATTTGTGATAGTTATAGTTTGCATACTGCACAGCTGGAGAAAGGGAACGCTCAACGTCATGGCCCAAGTAGGCGGGTTTCATTGCTATAATAGTAGGTAACATTAGTTTTTTACATTTCCGCCTTCTTGTACTAAATTGTTATCAGGTCTTAGACCTGTATTTTTAAGCAGCTTTTGCTAAACCATTATTTCATTCCATGTTCATACATGCTCGCATAATTAGTCCTTGTGGCTATGGGCTACGTTCATGGAACCAGATGCGTCTCATTTCCTGCTGTCAGCCACATTGTCACGTGATCCGCTCAATTTTAAAGGTAGTTACCGGCCGCCATCTTGGTTATTCAATCATTATTGTATAAAATCCAGTAAGAGTATAACTCTCAGTGGACTCTATTGGATAGGCATGTATTTCGCCAGTAACATTTGATTAAGAGATGCGTTATGTTAAAATTGTCCAGTAGTAAATGAGTGGAAATGCATTGTGTTAAAAATCAGCATTTGGAGCTAAAAATACAAGTCACGCTTCCAGATTTAGAAATTACAGAGAAACCGAAACTTCTTGTTGCGGATATTCCACCACATCGAGGCGCAACCAATTATTGTCCAGTTTATGAAGATTACATTCATGTAGACACACTTCAACAGTACACGTGCAGAACCGATAATTGTTATTACCTAATATATGACACTAGGAGTTTATCTGATTGTTAATTACAAGATGCCATTTATTGAATATTCCAAATCTGTTTGTTAAAGTGCTAGGTCATTGTCAAAGGAGCATTTCTCCCTCTTGACGACGGCTTCAGTACTAAAATGTCATAGTCTAGAGATTTCTATTAAAGTAAGTTGGCCGCACACTTTTTAGGCATATAGCTAGGATAGGTGAACCGGATTTATTAGATAGCAGCCTAGGGTTTATCAGTTCTGTCTTGGCTGTTTCTGATTAATTTAGTGGAACTTTGACTGGGTATTTTAAAATTATTTCCAAATTGCCACAAATTTGTCTCTAGGTATCAGCACCCTTTGGATGCTCAAAATTTAGTCCGGTATCACATTAATCCAGGCCCCAAGGGAAAGCTTGTCCATCTTAGCAGGGAGTGCGAAAGTAAAGCAGCAGGGTATAAACTCTTTTTTGCGATGAATGTTGGTTAAATGTGTTTTCAAGAACACATTTGAACAATATTCCTTGCCATAAAGGGTTTACGATTAAGTTATAAGTCTGCTTTATTTGCCCAGGCCATTTCAATAGCGAGTTCGCGGTCCTATAAGCTAAGAAGTTAGCCTCAGGACATTCTAGAAACCAATATTTACTTGATCGCATTTAGCTAAACGTAACCTCCTTAGTCCGTGGTTTTCACATAAGTTTCTTACTAAATTGTCCTTATTTCAGAGCGCAAAGGTTAAAGATCCATTTTGACCTAGTTGCTTTGACATTTGTACCATTTTCACAAGATCAAGGTAGAGAGGTCAAGGTCATTTGACCGGATACTTCTAATTTTGAGCATTGCAGCTTGAGATAAAGGTAAAGGTCAAGGTCATTGTGCTTCAAGCTTCCTTTTCCTCGATCCAGCAGGCAGAGATCACTTTGCTTTATCAGAGAGGTAGCAAGAGCTTTTCATTGCCGGATTATACTGATTTATGAGATCTATCAATTAGTTTTACTAAATCAATTCAGTAACTGGCTTCCCTAGAATATAAGTCTCTTTGGCGTCTTTATCCTCATTCTTATTACTTTTGAATAGCTTTGCAGGCAAAGTAATCTGCGGATTCACCTCATGGTTCATCAGCGGCTCATGATTGCTTTCCGTGTCAGGTTGTTCGGGTCAATTTGTAGAGTTAGTTTTCCTTTCCACTTGTTAGATTTCAGGACAGTAGTTTGTTGTCAGTGCTTTCCAATTGGTACTTGTTGCCAGATTGCATTCATACTTGGTACTTGTATACCCGACAACATCGCTGAGCTCAGTCCTTTCATTTTCGGTGCTTGAACATTGTCAGTACTTTCTATTTGGTAGTCATTGCCGGATTGTACTCGCGGTATTCTGTTGCCAGATGGTGCCAACACTGTTATCCATTAGTATTTGTAGTTATATCAAAGCTGGATAGAATTTAAATTGGAGTGTTGTTGCCAGATAGTGTGCTCATTCACTAGCACTGCAGTATTTAATCTGTGCACCATTTACTTGCCAGAGTGTTATCATTAGTCTCTACCTTACCTGTTGTTTATAATAAGTGACATTTATTTATAACATTCAACTTTGATGCCAATCACTTAGTCAGTTTTTAATTGACATTTTAAAGTGATTTTCGAGATAACCATTACACTTTTCTGGGACACAGTAGGTTAATTTGACCTTTGAGCCGTTAGCTAGTTATTAGTTCATTAGGATTTCCCGTTTGTTGGTATTTGAACTGTTATTTTGTCCGATTGCAAATTAAGTTACACGGCTGGCCAACAACTTTTCAACTAACAAGATTTTGGCTTAACATCTATTTTCCTTAGCAAGCTCGGTCTTTTCTTGTAGAACCTTTATATTGCATTACACTTCCCGTAAGAACTCAATTCTTCTTTAGAACTTAGCAAATCAGGCACAGCCTTAGATAACCCATCATGATTTTAGTGCCAATTCTTCCTATTGCATTTATAACACCCTCTACATCGCACTGTCTTTGCACTAACATCACATTTGCACACTTTGCTTCTCAAGATGTCCAACAGAGTCATCTGACCCTATTTAGATTATGAACATTTCATCTTAGTGCACTCAGTGGATCTTTCAAGCGAGTCAGTTGTTTGGGAGGTTCATGGGCGGCATGGAGATGGAATCTTCTGTGTATAAAGAAAGGTTTAAACTAGGTCAACGACGCAAAGATGAAGCAGCTATCCGGCGTCACCAGCGAACTTTAGATACAGATGTTTATAGCAGGGTGGTGGGCTCAAAGGCATGTGGGGAAATTCTTACCCGTATGTCCCATGTAACCCATAATTAGTCAAACTTCTTCTGTCCTGTTCCTGGTTTTAGTAGCATTCGTTTTGGTCTATTAAATCTCTATTTATTTATATATAAATCAGAACTAACTATCAGCCATCCAGATGACATGGCTACAAAACAATCAAGTCACATTGAACAGTTCGAGGAGTGGTCCCCACAAAGGAAAAGCTTAGTACGAAAACAATTATTAAAGAATGTATTGGAAACAAGGCTATTCCACCAAACTCGGTTCTGTACTTGCAGACTTAAACCACAAACATCCACTAACATGTGCTGGAGACATATAGATGCAGCCATCAATCGCATGATGAGCTTGCGCACTATCAAGTGTGCTGCTGAATCTACTATTCAATAAAGGTCCACTAAATTAAATACGATAGACAGACTCATGAACAGAGATATTGTGGAAGCAATTCAAATTTCATGTGAAAGCCATTACCTCTGGGAAAAGGCTGGAAGACCAGGCAGTTACCACGGCACAAAAGTAGTGCGTAAATCATAAATAGGAACCTACATTACATCAAGAGCTAAGCTGTATAATAAGATCTCAACTGCAGCCTCCGTCGATTCTCGACTCCTCTATCACATGCTGGCAATACAATGTAAGCAAACAGTACACCATTTGGCTGAACCTGTGATTTATTACATCCATATTAGGAAAGTAAATGGAATATCTAAAGCCACATATACAAATTTTTCTAAGCTAGCCAATCCAGAGAACAATGGCGCATATGATTAGAAATACCATACTATTGTTACAGAAGATGCCAAGTCATTAACAGAAGCGATGAAACACCAGCTCCATTTATATATATATACAGATATCAAATCAGGTCTCCCTATAGCAATGCATAAGAAAGGTAAACCAGCTCAGTAACTAGACAATTAGAGGCACCACAATCTCGCCAATCATTTCCAAAATCCTGGAACACGTGATACCGACTCACTCGAGAGATGTCATAGATTAGAACCAAGATGACAAGCAATTTCGCTTTAGTTAATGAGCTACACCCCACCCACCCACCCCATGGCATTAGTTGTGGTCACCAAAGCTATTCTGAGGCAAAATGTCAGCATTCTTCAATGTATGTCGCAACTATCGAAGCTCAGAAAGCTTTTGATATTGTTAATAACGCCTCTCTAATCGGAAAGTACCACAACTATGGGCTTTATGATACCTGGCTCAATAAGACACTCATGTCACGACTTAACAGCAAGAATAAAATCGCACAATCAAATCAATCGGCACCACAACAAGGTGTCCGGCAAGGCGGTGGTACCAGTCCATATGATTATAAGGTATACATAAACGGTTTTCTAATCCAGATCGGTCTCCTAATCTCAGGCTTCAAAATAGACACAATAGATCTGCATAGGATTACATGTGCTGGTGGTATAGTTTTTATTACCAGCTCTCTTAACAATATGCAGGTGAACTTATCACGGTTATGCCAACATTGGCCAATGCATGTATATAACATTTATCATATACATTAGCTACACAGCCCAACAACTCTAACCCAACCGTTATTTTGCCACTCTTACGCCGACGTTGGTCTAACGCATGTGTATATCATTATTAAATACATTGGCCCAACAACCATAACACAACAGTAATTTTGCTACTGTTATGCCAACGTTGGCATACCACATGTATATAACATTCATACAAGAGGTCCAAGGGCCAAAGGCCTGTATCGCTCACCTGGACCATAGGCATTTCAACTAGAATGCTCTTTATCAACAAGATGGCCACCAAACCGTTTATCCGACAGTTTCAAAATTTGGAAATTTGAGATCAGAATACCCAAAAACCATATAAAGACAATTTCGGCCTCAAAATCCATCAAATAAAAAATCCGATATGGACGCCAAATATGCTATATTTTGATTGGCCCATGGTGCCTAGGGTTTTTGGAGGAACAACTTCCCTGGAACAAACTTTAATGGCCCTTAGTCCCTAATCAAATCTGCCAAATTTCGACCCACTCCCTTCAGCGGTTCTGGAGAAGTCATTTTTGCTACAACTAGGTCAACCAAGATGGCCGCTGAACCATTTGACCAATCAAGTTCCCTTGAACAAACTTGGTTCAGCTCTTACCTTAAATCATATTTCATGAGGTTTGCATCAATCCCCCAAGCGGTTTCGGAGAAGATTTTTAAAGACATTTCTAAAAAATCGGCCAAAATCCAAGATGGCCGCCGGCCCAATTGGACGATCGGCTTCATTTGAACAAACTTGAATCTCTATGCCCTAAGGGTGCTTCCTGCCAAATATAATTGAAAGTGTCCCAGCAGTTCTCGAGAAGAAAACATTTAAAATTTCCTATTGCTTTAGTAGGCTATGGGAGCTTTTGGCGGGATAATGATCCACGATGGCCACCAAACCGTTTATCCAACAGTTTCGAAAATTGCAAATTTGTGGTCAGAATACCGCAAAACACATAAAAACCAATTTCGGCCTCAAAATCCATCAAATAAAAAAATCCAAAATGGCCGCCAAATGTGCCACATTTTGATTGGTGCAGGGCGGCCATGTTTTTCGACGGATTAACCTCTCTTGAGCAAACTTTAATATCCCTTAGTCCCTAATCATATCTGCCAAATTTCGGCCTTATCCATTTGGCGGTTCTGGAGAAGAGGTTGTTTTCGTGAAAACTAGGTCATCCAAGATGCCCGACAAACTATTTGACCGATTAATTTCTCTTGAACAAACTTGGTTCAGCTCTTGCTCTAGATGAGTGGTTTCGGAGAAGATTTTTAAATACGTTTCTCAAAATCGCCCAAAATCCAAGATGGCCGCCGGCCAAATTGGCCGATCGTCTTCGTTTGAATAAACTTAGATCCCCACCACCTAAGAATGCTTCCTGCCAAATATAATTGAAATCGGCCCAGAGGTTCTTGAGAAGAAGTTGTTTAAAGAAAAAGTTGACGGACGCCGGACAGACTCCGGACCGTGGACGATTGCCACGGCATAAGCTCACTTGGCCATTCTGGCCAGGTGAGCTAAATATACATTGGCTATACAACAGTAACAAGTGACTAACGGAGGTACGGGTGAGGTAACCCTGACAGAAACCTTGAGTGCTGAAGACGGAGGTTCCGGGCCGCATGGCGCACTCTAATAAACCATGGATCCACGCACTTAGCGCATATGATCATGTCGATAGTCATTTACAGGACTGGCGGTATGATCAGCGAACGAAAAGAAGAAAGAAGAAGGAAAGGCATAATTATCCCCGTTTTAAAAAAACCATCTGGGATATTGTAATCGCCTCCGTCCATCTGTCACGCTATCTCCTCTCAAACCATTGGGTGGAATTAAATTAAATTCGGTATGTGGGTTACCAATATGATTCCGCATTTGCAAGACGATATTTAGATTTGGCGCCGACCCCTGGTGCAACGGCAGGGTCAAAAGGTCCAAATGGTTGTAACGCAGCTTCTCCGAAATCGTTAGACGGAACTCAAACCAAATTTGATATCTGAGTTACGGAGTGCAGGAGGCCATTTAGATTTGGCTCCGTTCACAGGGTGTGGGGGAGGGGTCAAAATGTCAAAATGAAATTGATTGTAATGCATCTCCTCCGAAACCATTGGACAGAATCCAACCAAATATGGTCTGTGGGTTACCCATAGCAATGTGGAGTGCATGAGCACATATACATTTGGCCCAACTCCAGGGGTGGGTGGGGTGGGGTCAAAAGGTAAAAAAATTAACTGTAATGCAACTCCTCTGACACTGTTGTACGGAATTCAACCAAATTTAGTATGTCAGTTACCCATATCATTGTGGAGTGGATGAGCACATTTACATTTGGCCAGCCCCCTGGGTTGGAGTATAGCGTCAAAAGGACGTGAAATTGATTGTAATGCAACTCCTCTGAAATCGGTAGACGAAACTCAACCAACTTTGATATCTGAGTTACCCCTATGATTGCGGAGTGTAAGAGGCCATTTAAATTTGGCTCCTCCCCCAGGGGGCGGGAGAGATGTAAAAAAGTTAAATTTTAACCTGCGGAAATTGATTGTAACACATCTCCGAAACCATTTGACGGAATTCAACCAAATTTGGCATGTGAGTTAGCCATATCAATGTGGAGTGGATGAGCACATTTACATTTGGCGCCGCCCGCATGGGTGTTGGATGGGGTTAAAAGGTCATGAAATTGATTGTAATTCAAATACTCGGACAATGTTGGATGTAATTCAACCAAATTTGGTAAGTCAGTTACCCATATCAACGTGGAGTAGATGAGCACATTTACATTTGGCCACGCCGGGTGTGCGATATGGGTCAAAAGTTCATGAAATTGATTGTAATGCAACTCCTCTGACACCATTGGACGAAATTCAGCCAAATTTGGTATGTGAGTTACCCTTATGATTGCGGAGTGCAAAAGGAAGTTTACATTTGGCTCCACCCCCGGGGGTGGGTTGTGGGGTGTGTGAAAAGTTCAAAGCCGCGAATATGGGGATTTGCGATGATGTGTCATCAGCCAATCAATCTAGTTTCAATTATTTTTAAACCGGTTTTGCGGCCCCAGTTCTTTTTTCTGTTTTTTGGCAGGGGCATTGATTTTCTTTATTTATTTCAAAACTTTTAAATATTAAATTTTCTCTAAGAGTTAACACAGAATCTGTTGGCAACATGGTCATTAATCATGGTGTACTTTATTTTCCCCATGGCCAAACCATGTCACAGATTCTAAGATACAACTATACAACAATTTTTTAAGTATCATACAATCATATGGCTGATGCGACATACATACTACTTGGTGGCCATGCAGGCGGCAACCATAATGGCGGATGCTGTGCAAGTGGTTGCCAGTCTCCACGCCTCATTGGGAAGTCCTTTAACCAGTGATCTCAGTGCCCACACCCAAAACACTTGGCTTCTGGTTTGGCCAGTGGATTGAAATAGGTTGGTGGGATGAGGATATGGAGGAATCAATGAGGTATGAGGAGACGAAGGGTGTAGAGAGCATGGCCCTGCAGGAGCGGTCTCTCTCGTGTTCTGAGCCTGCCTGGTTGGCTGGGAAGGAAGGATGGTGGTTAATGGTGGTCATTGTTCCCTGTAATGTCATCTATCTGGGCCAGCTGTGCGGCTAGCTGCTCCACGCTAGCTCCTAATACAGATAGAGTGCATGTGACAGCGTTGGTGGGTGCATGTTTTTCCAACACAACTCTTGTTTCCATGCCGCCGCCCAATGGATCCCTCTAATTTGCTTGGTACAGCAAGATCAGCATTTTTAGGACTGGGACTACTCGACCATCCTCCATTCATAAGGGATTGTACCATGTTCTAGGAACTGTTGGAACAAGAAGGCTAGAATTCTGATTATTGTAGTCTAGTGTCCTTGAGAAGCCTAGCCAATACATGCCACATACTGGGGATTTCTTGAGGTTTAACTGATGTAGCCGTTTCTCATTTGATGATGATGATATAAAATGACCATGACAATTTTCTTAACCATTCTATGATTCATCCGACAATAAAATGGTCATGTTAGTATCAATAGGAATAAAATTTAAACTTTTCAGCAACCATGGTCAAAATGATATATCATGATCAGTAAGGGACTGATAATTCTTCACAAATTCTATGATTTTGCCATTCAAGTAATCACTATCAAAGATGACATATTGTGGTGAGAGAGATTAATTTTCAAATGACCAGATTATCTATGGCTATGATGTGATGTCATTGTCATTTAAGATGAACGTCAACTATGACTAAACATAATTTTTATGAAGCAGTCAGGGTCAGGTGACATCACTTAAACAGTTCTATCCTTATCAACTATCTTCACATCTGCTGCCTAAGCAACAGCTCCCACAGTCAAATTAATTTTCAAAATACTCAACAGAATGTTTATTAAATTGTAAATTAATTAAAGGACAATTCCGGAATGATAAAGTGTGCTTTATTTGAAAGATTATTACATGTTTATTGAAATTGCGCCAGAATAATAACTAGATAGAATTAGCGTAACCAACTATCGCTAGATAGTCGGTAAAATTTACATTTTTCGCGCATCGGGGCGCTGCCATTTTATCGCGTCTAGCGACGTCACCCCCACACCACCGCTATTACTATGACTAGAGGAGAGAGGCCAATAGATGCGGGTATATATCTTAAGGAAGTATACGTAAATGATTATAGCAAACGAACCGCTGAAGCGATTCCAGTGATTCTAGGATCTATAAATAGGTGCTGACATCAGGATTAATATGATATTAGGATGTTAATATCGGACAAGAGGTTCAAAACATTGGAATATATAAAAAAAAATATTCATCTACGATACGGTCTGAGAATAGGTTATCATTTTTTCGGTACAATTCAGCATGAGATGGTTTTTGTCTCGCAGACAATCTTTGCGTATTGTCATTAAATTGGGGTGTTTAACACTGAAAGAAATGGTTATTTGCCTGACCAATTATAATTTTGCTCACGTAAATATTGCCAGAGTTATCACCAATTGAATTAACATTTTGACATAAAACCTGGGAATTTTCATCGCGGATCAATATTGCCAGGCAAGCCGTAGTAATTTCAATAATTAAGATATTTTGATGGAATTTTCCCCGTTATGTGATAACATTGTAAAGCTTCGGCACAGCAAATTCTGTCATTGTAGCTGTAATACTCATTCTGAGATGGGATTATGGATAGAGCGCATCCTGAAATTTTTGTTTGAAATTTTGCTGGAGTAGTATATCCAGCAGAGTGTATCTTTTGAACCACTAGGCCGATTCTAACATCCCTAGCATTGGATACATCTTCGAATTTGCAGCTATGGGTAGGTATCAGAATTATTACAATTGGTTCTGTGGTTCCGGCAATATTATCATATCATGTTTTCTTGGAATATATATTTACACTGCCTGCGACACACGCTATAGCGGTATCTTGAGTCGGCCGAGTAATTTGACAATACCGTGCTGTCAAGTGCGCCACTTCATTTAACCCTTACCGCTTGGTGTAAAATGCGTAATAGCCTACTTACAGAGATAGTGCCGGGGTACATTTTGAAAAAGATGTTGCTGAAACGTGTTGCTGGCGTGCACAGCAATGACTTACAGCAGCATTGTTACCAAAATCAACACATTCTGATAGGATAGAGAAAATGGAATCTCAGTGGTCTAGGGGTTAACGATCCCCACCGACTTCGGATACTAGAATTACTTTAAAAACTTACTAGCTTAACTGGTCAATGTCCTAACGATTATAAATTAGCACATGTTAGGCCTCCATGCATATACATATTGACTGAATTTGATTATGCCATCAGATACTTGAGTGATAGATCGGATTCCATTAATGGCCATCATTACACACATTTATCACCAACAATGCACGTTTGTTTTTGTGTGCATGTGTTCGATAAATTGGAACACAGGCTTTTCTCCAAAAGAAGAAGAAGACGCTTTTCTTAATACTACCAGCGATATTTTTCTACCGCAACTAGTTACTAATCCGACTCGACATAGAATAAATCAGGCTTCAAATCTTTTGGATCTAGTTTTAACAAACAACGAAAACATCGTCCATGAAATAACTCACCTACCGCCGCTAGGTAAAAGTGATCATGACATTCTACAAATATCACTACATCCTGACATCTTAAGCACAAGCAAACAAATAGCTAAGACAAAACTACTGTTGAACAAAGGACGATATAACGAACTGCGAAGAGACTTAGGAACGACTGACTGGAATCATCTACACCAACTTAATGCATCAGAAGCTTGGAACTTCCTACACAAAACATTGAACACAGTGAAAGAACAGTTTATACCCACAACAAAAAACCATGGCAAGAAAAAGCACCTCTGGATTGATCGGGCGGCAACAGATTCACTCAATAGCAAAAAGCGTGCATACAAAAGATACAATGAAACTAAGAAAACTACAGATTACACACTCTACAAAATTGCTAGAAACAAAGCAACAGCATGCATCAGAAAATCAAAACAGACATTTGAACGTAAAGTGGCAACTGAAAGTAAGAAAAATCCTAAAGCCTTTTGGAACTATGTCAAGAGTAAAACAGTTCTACGTGAATCAATTAGCAAGCTACGTAACCCTGCAAACGACACCATGACCACAGATGATACAGAAAAAGCAAACATTCTCAACACATTTTTCTCAAACATGTTCACTCCAGAAAATCTTCTTTCTACACCAATCATTAACCCCAGAAACAATGGTACCATACTAAAAGACATATTAATAACACCTATTGCCATCGAAAATAAACTAAAAGTACTCAACCCCAACAAAAGCAATGGCCCGGATGAAATACCAGTGAGAATACTAAAAGCTGCTGCTAAAGAAATTAGTACACCACTATGCATAATTTTCAACAAGTCTCTTGAAGAAGGCATTTTACCCGACATCTGGAAAATGGCAAATGTATGCTGCATACACAAAAAAGGCTCCAAGAATGACCCAGGCAACTACAGACCAATCAGTCTCACTTCTACATTATGCAAGGTCCTAGAATCTTTTATAAGAGACAGTATTGTAAATTTCCTGGAAACGGCTAATCTATTTACCAAATGTCAGCATGGATTTAGACGTAAGAGATCATGTAAAACTCAACTACTAGAATACCTGGAGGATTTAACAGCCATGCTTGACTCAAACGAACCTGTCGATGCAATATATTTAGACTTTTCAAGAGCTTTCGATACTGTGCCACACCAACGACTCCAAACAAAACTGAGAAGCTATGGTATTGGCGAAAATTTAGTAAAATGGATAGGGAACTACTTAAGCAACAGGAGCAAGAGAGTTAGAATTAATGATGCATCATCGGACTGGATTGAGGTGACCAGCGGCGTGCCACAAGGAAGTGTTCTAGGACCTATACTTTTTCTGATATATATAAATGACCTACCTGATCGATTAACCTGCCACTGCAAAATATTTGCAGATGATACAAAGATGTACGGCAACCCAGCTACCAGTCAGATTCAGGAAAACATAAATAAAGTATGTAAATGGTCGCAGACATGGCAACTATCTTTCAACATAGACAAAACGCATGTCATGCACTTCGGCAGAAATAACCCTCAAACCAAATACTATATGACAGATACACCTGATCCACATCCTGTATCAACATCAGATGTAGAAAAAGATTTGGGGGTTCATGTCGACAGAAACCTCTCTTTTGACATACATATAGGGAACATTGTATTCAAGGCAAACAGTACAATAGGACTAATCAAGAGAACATTTACCAACATTGATCAATCTACTTTCACGCTACTATACAAATCACTTGTGCGACCCATTCTTGAATACTGCAACTCAGCATGGTCGCCAAGACTGAAAAGGCAATCGCAGCTATTAGAAAGAGTACAACGCAGAGCAACAAAACTTGTCCCACAAATCAGAGAGTATAGCTACACAGAAAGACTTGAAGCCCTAAATCTAATGTCACTGAAATATAGACGGTTTCGTGGAGATTTGATTGAAACATTCAAACTCATCAAAGATCTATATAATATTGATAAGAACTACTTTTTCGAACTGTCCAATGTTACACGGACCAGAGGTCATAGGCTCAAGCTCAACATAAAACGTAGCAGCAAAGATATTCGGAAGCACTCCTTCGCAAATAGAGTGGCACCACATTGGAATTCACTGCCAACAACAATAGTCGAAGCAACCACAGTCGAAATATTCAAGGGCAAACTAGACATCTTTTTCAAAGAAAGAATATTTGAATTCGACTGAACACAATTAATTGTGGTGTGGCTTTGGACGTTGCTGTTACACATATGCTTATACAACATATGTGAGCCGTCAATTCCCAAAGTCATAATACAATTATTACATCACAGTGGACTAATCTTGAAACAGCCTGTGCATCTACATGAACATGTACACATGAAGATAGCTACACGTGTTGCATCCAGACCAGGGTTGCCTGCCCTACCAGTTTAGCACTGAGGCAATAACAAGCCAATGGCTTATGCCTTGTAAATTGATGATGATGATGATGATGATGTCCACATTATTAGGTATCTGCAGCTACAGTATTTCTAAGGCTGTGTTCAGACTAAAGAGTTAATCTGAAGTAACGCAGGGGTAGATTTTAAGGATTTTTTCTACTACCACAGACAGAATAGTGCATCATTGATTTTACTATCCCGCTTCAAATTTCACTAACCCAATGATTGTAAGCTCAAAGCTGACCACTTCTTTAATCCATTCACTGATGGATCCCTATAAAACGCATTTCAAAGGAAACCATACAGAGAAGCTGTTGAATATTTTGCAATGAATTTATCCAGAAAGCCATTGCTGCCAGCAAAGGCTTTCCGGACAAATTCATTTCAAAATATTCAATAAAGCATTGAAGGTAGCAGAAAATCAGTTCTTTTGTCAATTTTTGGTGGGTACTGAACATAATGACATCATAAGTGTTTTTTCATAGTTACTCTTTTGAGAGAATTATTAACCCATACGGGTTGGTGCCGGTGTAGTTTTACTAAACCGTATGAAATTCTACTATCTTCAGGTTAACGGGTTAGTGTTAAAATCGAGCCCTGTAAACACATATTAGCGTATGGTGTTACTTCGGATACCCTCTAGTGTGAAGTTGTGAACACAGCGTAAGTGTGGGTAGGAGACGTAAGTGTGGGTAGGAGACGGTCCATCAGATGACGATGAATCAGAAATAATGTAGCATAATAAATATTTATTCTGTTAACAGGCAGGTAAGTATACAGAGTCTTAAGGTGTTCTGGTGATAATTTGTGTACATGATGAATTTTGAGTGCATATGATGGTACATGCTAGGGATGACAGACATACAGAGACATGCAGGCAGACAGACAGACAGACACACAGACACATATAGATAGAAAGTGTCAGATTTATTATGTTCATTGGGTGAAAATGGAGTATAAAGGCACACATATGTACAACACATACCGGTATGTAAAATAAAATGCATGCACTTCAGGCTATCCCATTCAGTTTTATGTATTGTAATGCATTGTCAACACATTTTCACCGCAATCATATTTGCCCCATATAGATAAGCTGTTGAACACAACGAACAATAATTTCAATATAATATTTAAGAAATTTTTAGATAATTGAATATCAAGGCTTTGGTTGAAAGAGTTAAAAGCCTGATTATTCTGAAAGCAATGTAGTAATAATATAACTTTTTGGTAATAGAGCCCACATATGGGCCCAATACATAATACTTCTGTAATGTACTTAATGGAATTGTTCTGACTTCTTAATCATTCCCCATCACCCTCAAATTTCAAAAAATATAATTTTTCTCAGAAAATATGTATTTCCAGACAAAGAGAAGAGTATTTTTGAAAATTTACCACTGAATTGACAGGCATGGTTATCGGCCCAGTCATATCAATGGTAGATTTCCAAAAATAATGTTATCTTGGTCTGAAAACGGGCATTTCTCAAGATGACGACAGAAGCCATTTTTCGCTGGCTTGTGTGCTAAAGGTTAACGATTATGGACTCGGCATGAAAAATGCTATATAATTCACTATATATTCTCCAGAATACAATAAAACACTTCAAAATTACTTTTAACTTTTCTGATAGAGGAGCTCACAAGAGCTGATACTTCGTATGAGATTTATCACACAAGTTTAGTAAGATCTCATTTGAAATGAGTTTTAGCAAGTTCCAAATGAGATATTACTAAACGAGTGTTATGAATTTGACACAAAATGGCACAGTGTGAGATTTCTATTTATCACATAAGATATTACATCAAATTTTCATGCAGATTCTGGCCATTTCCCTGCCATTTTACAGTATCTGTTTGCTATATTTTGCTATCACTGTAGCCATTCACTACTGCGAGTTCTGACAAATGCGCAACAAATTATAGTTACAAACGCAACATCCTATTATCTCAGCTCTTAAATTATTAATTGACCGTTTTAAATTTCCACGCTTTCTATTAAAATTAATCAAAATGTTTACATTCTACATCTCAACAGTAGTAAAATAACATCACCGACAACTGCGCAATAATATATCTCTCTCGAAGTACATACGTACGTCATAGCGTGTGACTTTATTACACTACTAATATAAAATGAATGTTATGCAATGAAACATTAATCGGTGTCACTTCGAATGACTTTCAGTCAAATGGTTTAGTTTTCGAGATATTGACAACAATCTCTAGACTGTTTTTTTGAATTAGTGATTTTGAACAATGTTTAAGCGAAAATAGATGATATCTGTGCTAACACCTGGTTTCTTAACTGTCTCACTGCTGCAAGCCAGTGCAGTCAATAATTTCAATTTTAAAAAGTTCTTGACTTGCTGAATATTTTGAAAACAATTTGACTGAAAGTTGTTGGCGTCTTAGCCACCAACAACTTTCAGTCCAATTGTTTTCAAAATATTTATCAGGTTCAGAGATATAACCTTTGGAATATGTCATCTGCAAAAACTCAGCAGTCAGACGGTTACTAGAGATTTAAATACAATTGAAGAAAATGGTCTCTAAAGGCAGGTAGGTGGTCTTTATAGCAGGTTACTCCCCACCACCACACAATCCATTTAACACATGCGCATCTGGCTGAATCACCAAGTTAGCAGCAGGGGTAGGGTGAACTGGAGTTGATTTAGAAAAGAATTTGACCGAGTCATTGCTGCCTTAGGCAGCAATAACTTTCATTGCTGCAAAAGGCAGCAACAACTTTCAATCAAATATATTTCAAAATATTTTTAAGAGCATTGATGTCAGATCACATAATACATATCTTAAATATTTAGGCGGTGATGGAAAGGTTAATCTATTAATTGGAGTTTAATCTACCTTGGCAATAAAATCTGACATGGTGATAAATCAGTGGACAGTGGGAACAAACCTGTCTCTCATATGAAAGTGAGACTGCAAATATTTAAGGGGTGATAACTCTGGCATTTGACGTCCTATCGGTTTCATTTTCAAAACACAGATATTAGATGGCGACATTAACATTGTGACCAAGTTTGTTGTCAATCCGTCAAGAAATAACAAAATTAGCCACCATTGTTGGTGACGGATAGACAGATGGATGGACGGACATACAGAAGACGGACAGGGTCATCGCTATATGACAGCTGACTGACAAGTAAGCTGAGTTAAGAAAACCAATTTCGGCTTCAAAGTCCATCAAATAAAAAAATTGAATATGGCAGACAAACATGCTAAAATTTGATTGGTCCACGGTGGCCATGTTTTTTACCTATTAACTTCCCATGAACAAACTTTAATGGCCCTTAGTCCATAATCATATCCCCAAAATTTCAGCCCGATCCATTCAGTGGTTCTGCACAAGTCGTTTTCACGAAAACTAGGTCATCCAAGATGGCCGCCGAACCATTTGGCCAATCAAGTTCCTTCGAACAAACTTGGTTCAGCTCTTGCCCTATATGGTATTTCGTGAGATTTGAATCGATCCACCAAGCGGTTTCGGAGAAATTTTTTACAAAGGTTTCTAAAAATCGGACAAATTCCAAGATGGCCACCGGCAAAATTGGCCGATCGACTTTCTTTGAACAAACGTAGATCTGTATGCCCTAAGGATGCTTCCTGCCAAATATGATTGAAATTGGCCCAGCAGTCTTGAGAAGTCGCTTAAAGAAAAAGTTGATGGACAGACGGACAGACGGTCGCCACGGCATAAGCTAACTTGGCCATTCTGGCCAGGTGAGCTAATAATGATAAATTATAATGATTACAAACAATCCTTTGGTCTCGACAACAATGGAGGAATCTAGTTTTTAGCTATGACCCGCCCATCTCTAGTTAAGCTCCGGCCGTACTTTGCTGGTGTTGTAATCGATCCCAGAACTCCCGTGACTATTAATTTCTAGAAAACCATACAGATAAGCTGTTGAGTATTTTGAAGCTAACTTGACTGGGTGCTGTTGCTGCCTATGGAAGCAACAGCGACTAGTAAAATTGCTGTAGTGTCAAAATATTCAACAGCATCTATTATAAATAGAAGACATACAATTCCAAGAACAATGCTTAGTCCGTCACCAATTATGTAAATTGTGACATATTTATCTAGGTCATTTATGATGTCATTGATTATAATATCATCCTACACGTCACGTAGTTGATTATGATATCATATGTTCGATGGATAATCTGGAAAGGTTCATTTCATCATTCTGGCTGAGAGAACATATACCTGGCATAAAATATATGTACAAAGATTTGATCAAAATTTTTCACGAATGAAATTTATATGCATACCGGCACATCTCATATATAATTTGATTTCAAAAAACATAAATATAATAGTTTTAATCAACACCATTACAATACAAGCATATTTACACAAAAAAACCCATGCATACTTGGGATAAAATAAACAACACATTTGTGTGGCAAAATAGTTTTCCAATTCATAGACTTTTATATCATGATTATTTACTAACATTAAATTAAAATTTGATGCTTCTTAAGTTTAAATTCTTCACATTTCAATGTGCAGGTATCAAAATCCCTGAAATGCACATAAAATTAACAGCATATAATAACATATTGGTATGTTTTTTCAATTATCTCAAAGTGAATGCACAAAATAATTGAAATAAATCTCTTACACAAACCTAATCTTTCCGAATAACACCAGTTGACTAGGTACTAATATTTTAAATGGCAAAATCATGGTCTTATCTGGGCAAATTTTACTTGTAAGTAATTTGTAATATTAGTTTTTTACATTCAATCTAAGAGTCAAGTCGAAGGCTGCAAGAGATACATATACTATCGTGTACCAGGTATCAATATTCCAGTCAAGATTTTAACCCTTTAACTGTCTCCCCGCTGCAAGCCACCAAACACAAATTTCAATGGGCAATAACTCTGAACCTGCTGAATGTTTTGAAAACAATTTGACTGAAAGCTGTTGATGGCTTAGCCAATTCTTTGAGGGGAAAATGTCAGCTTCAAAAACTCAAGCAGTTGGATGGTTAAAAGTCGAGGCAGCCAAAACTATCCTCAGCTGTGATCTTCAGGAAATTGACTTTGTAGGCCAAGATGATTTTTGAAAATTGGTTACCGAGCCAGTCAATCTAGTGGTAAATTAAAAAAAGTCTTCTTTGGTCTGCAAATAAACATTTCATAAAACGGTTAAAACCACTGCAGAAGTAACTTTTTTTTAGCCATCTTGAGTGCTATAGAGTTAATTCATTGACAATACTACAACACACTATTTTTGTATTCATATTTCACAAATCTTTGATTCACTATATGAATTATGAAAAAGGAATACGCAGAACTGAAAAAGATGGATAATTTCTTTTTCCGAAAACGACATTCTACAATATTCATCTTCACAACAATCTGCCTTCAGCATGTAAAGGATAGATGACAATTTATGGCAAAATATCAGTTCAAAATGCTAGAAAATTAATTTAATATCCATACGAGAATGCAAATGTACAGGCCTGTCAGGTCTCGCTCTGTTACTACAATAACTGGGTTTCCACAGCTTTTCAAAAATAGAATTCATGTCTTTTCAAGGATTTTTAACCAGCAAAAAAATTGTCAAAGACTTTTTTAAGGTACAGCCTCCTTTGCATGCCCTTCTAGTCGGCTGTTCCTCCCACATAATTCTTTATTATCGCGTTTTAATTACAACATTTAAGAAACAGGAGATTACACTAAACTCTGAATTACAAATCCTGTGATTAAAATACATAGTACGGTACATAAATTGATATATTTTCGCTTGGTCTGCCATAACCTGGGAATTTGGACAATGACAAATTCAAGAGGTTTTCAAGGAAATTTTCAATTCTGGCTAAATTCAAGAACTTTCAAGTCATTGAAAATGCAATATATTTTGTGAAGCATTTTCAAGCTTGTGGGAATGCTGAATAAACTATGGATCTAAAATTAGAATGTGCAATTAACATCAATATAATGTCACTGATATTTGTAATTTACACCCTATGATACAACCCTATAAAACATTTATAGGTGACCACATTATAATTTAGACAAATTAATTCATGTAATTCATCATTGATATCGTCAAATGTACATGTAATGGCATCTATTCCTTGACAACAATAAAATCAAAACGCTTTTGATTATTTGGAAAATAATTTGCTTGAACAGTATTGCATCCTAAAAGGCAGCAACAGAAGTCACTCAAGTTTTCAAAATATTCAACAATTATATTTGGCTTTATATGAAGCGGGATTTTGAGGAATATATTCAGAATGAAAAGCGGACCACAGTACTATGGAGGGATATGATCTGTCACTCAACTAGATGATGTCATAATCAAATACATCACATGTTATCTGAGGTCAATATCAAACTGACGTAGCGCCATCATGAAAATCGAAGTGTGTCACGAACGTGTATGAATTGTATGGCTTTGATAAATTTACAATTAAATAAACATTTTGTCGAATGACTTTAAACAGCCCCAGTCAAATCAGTTTCAAAACATTCAACAGCTTACCTGAGATTTTGACTCTGAGAATTCAAGTTTTAAATTGATTCCAAGTGAACACGCAAGATGGAGCTTAACTGCAGATGGGTGGGGTATACTTACACATAGACCCTTCTAAAACATGTGCATTCTTAAACAGGTGTGATTGAATTGATCACTAAGCATTCTACTATCTACAAACATGCACATAGGTAATGAATCTTGCAAGATATATATGGAATAAGGCAGTAATTTGTATCTGCGGAGTATCACAACGTCGTTAGATCACTAGCATGCTCAAACAAATATAGGATTTACATTGCACATAAGAGTGGCAATACATGTTTTAACAATAACAATAACAAGAAGTCTATGTAGCCTTAAATATACACATGACTGACTATGAAGTGAAACAAACAATTATCACAATTATATTTATTATCAGGATTTTAAAGCAATGAGGTGATTTGGGTAAGTGTTTAGCTTTACCAAACTATGACATAAAAACAAGAGGCTCAAGGGCCTCTCACACTCACTTGGAACAATTAGTATTTGAAGAGATTGGGATCGTAACGTTTACCGAGATCAGAAGATTACACTCTTTAAGGTTCTTCCTGCATAGTTTGGTGAAAATGGAGGGACCAGATCTGTCACTCGAGTATCTGACGTCATAATCAAATACGTCACATGTTAGCTGATGTCACAATCAAAATGATGTAGCTTTGTTATGCACGTTGTAGTCTGTCACGAAAGCGCACAAATTATGTTTTTGCTGAATTAACAACTTAAAACACAGCCAAAGACCGGCATCCAGTGGTCTCGAGAAATACACATTTGCAGAGCAAAAGCAAGAATATTTTTGAAAACTTACCACTGGGATGACTGACTCAATAAACGAGTCAGTCATTCCAGTGGTAAATTTTCAAAGACTTCTGTCCTGCAAATGGCCATTCAAAAAGCAAATATACCTATTTTTCTGGAACAAATTTAGTCACTAAAGGGTTAATAAACAAACTTGTTGAAACCAATTTGACTAGGAGAAATTTCTGTAATAGCCAGCAACAGCCACCAATCAAATTAGTTTTAAAATATTCAACAGCTTATCCGTAAAATCACCTTGAAATTTAGATTCGGGCAATTCAAACGATTCCAACACGTGTAAAGAGTGGGTGGAGCTTAGCTAGAAATAGGCGGCGCATAGCCAGAAATAGGCGGGGCATAGCTAGAAATAGGCGGGGCATAGCTAGAAATAGGCGGGGCATAGCTAGAAATATGCGGGGCATAGCTAGAAATAGGCGGGGCATAGCTAGAAATAGGCGGGGCATAGCTAGAAAGGGATTCCACTATTGGAAAGTGAGGAGGAACAGGTTTTTTTAACCCAATACCCATGGAATAACTGGCTAATTAACCGAGCCACCACTTCCAGTGGTAAGGTTTTCAATAATAGTCATCTCTCGACCTACAAATGGACATTCAATAAGCACAAATGTCAATTTACTTGGCCGATATTGGCCATAGGCAGCCACAGCCACCAGTGAAATTAGTTTATCTGTCTTAATCTTTGATATTTATCCAGTGAAATGTTATTGGGCAATATATGTATGTAGTTAAAATACAGCTTGCTGAATAAATAAATTTATGAAGCTGAAATGAGAAATAGAATAAAAGGTCTAATACATAATTAATATATGCAATAATTTTAAATTAAGTAAAAAAAAAATATGACAGATTAGTATGTAGTAGAGAGTAGCACCAAATGCAATTTTAAAAAAGTATGAAAACTAAAAAATACATATAATATTGGATGAAAAAAGCTGGCAAGGTTTGAACTTATCGTCCTAAAAGTGCTTGTACATGTACTTAGCCTTTTAGCGCTCAAATTTGCTCGAGAAATTTCAATTTTCTCAGAAAATATTCATTTGCAGACCAAGAAGACTATTTTTGAAAATTTACCACTGGACTGACTGGCTCGATAACCGAGCCAGTCAGTCTAGTGGCAAATTTTCAGAAATAGTCTTCTCTTGGTCGGCAAATGGACATTTCCCAAGACCACTATGGAAGCCATTTTTGGCTGATATGAATGTTAAAGGATTAAGAGTACAGTACATATTTTCTCCCAACCATACTCATATGAACAATAGTGTATCTCTATCATTCCTGGCTTACTCACATGATTAACAATAACACAACAAAAATTGTAATTACATAAACAAATCACATAATCACAATCCTCTATTTGAGTATTTAATCACAATAATTAGTAGGTAAATTATTATAATACAATGAAAGGGCATTAAAAACAATTTTATATTACACAAAATTTAATATCTGGTACAAGCCAAATATAGAAATGGAGTAGATTTGGTCACAGCTTAAAACATGCGCTGGTAATTTTACCAGTGTTTATAGATATTTATTGAATACATTATTCAAACTGCACCGTAACATCAGCATTTTATTCACAATTGAGAATTCCATCGATCATATGACGTCATAATCAACTACGTGATGGTAGACTGACATCATAATCAATTACATTATTAACGATGTAGCTAAGTTCGTCACGAATGCTTAATTGATGACGGACTACGTGTTGTATGAATTGTATGTCTTTACTATCTAATAAGCATTCTGTTGAATATTTTGAAACAAATTTGAGTGGGTGTTGTTGCAACCAGTTAAATTAGTTTCAAAATATTCAACAACTTACCTGAATAGTTTTCTGGAAATTGAGATTCAGAGTGCAGGGATTAATTGATCCCAACACGGGCAAAGTGTGGCCGGAGCTTAGCTAGAGATGGGCGGGGCATAGCTAAAACTGGATTCATCCATGGCTAAATATTGATACACTGACAACCACTTTTTACGCATTTAGAATCGATTTTAATCTTTGAAACCTGAATTTCCAGAATCTAAATTTCAAGGTAACTGTTTAATATTTAGAAACTAAATTGACTGGGGACTGTTGCTGCCTCCCAGTAAAAATTGTTTCAAACTATTCAACAGAATGTTTATTAAATTGTAAATTCACCAAAGACATACCCCTTGTACACTAGTGACATACATTTCTATGTTCACGATGAATCAATACGTCATTATGATTGTGATGTCAGCTAACTAGTCACGTAATGTAGGAATCTAGTTTATCCATCAATCATGTGATGTCATAATCAACTATGTGATGTGCAAGCTGACGTCATAATCAATTACATCATGAATGCCTCGATTTAGTCTGTCTTAAAGGCTTAATAGTCTGTCAGGTTGTACGAATTGTATGTCTTTATTATTTAAGAAGCATTACCTGTATAGTTTTCTAGAAATTGAGATTCAGAGTGCACGGATCGATCGATCCCAGCCTGGGCAAACCATGTGTGGAGCTTAGCTAGATGGGCGGGACATAGCTAAAACTGGATTCCCCATTGATTATGACATCAGACATGTGAGTGACAGATTGGCCTCTTCATTACAATCAATACCAACCCGCAATGTCCAGTCTGTACACGCGACACATTAGCCACAGCCAACCCTATTCATAAAA
Source organism: Chaetoderma sp. LZ-2023a (assembly GCA_034401795.1). NCBI lineage: Eukaryota > Metazoa > Mollusca > Caudofoveata > Chaetodermatida > Chaetodermatidae > Chaetoderma > Chaetoderma sp. LZ-2023a. The sequence goes on from CM067373.1 coordinate 70,937,589, forward strand.
TTCCCCATATACTTCCAACCCAACCCCCAAATCTCTTATGTTCAAGGGAAACACACATATACAAAGATTAACTGGAACTGGTGAAGAATAACTTGTGTGTAGAAAAGAAAGGCCAGTTACAGTAGTAGAGACTATAACATCTGTAAAAGCAATGAAATAGTCGTAGAAATTAGAAATTTAATTCATATGTAAAATGCAATTAAAAGTATTTCAAGTTTCCTTGTCACAGCCACAAAATACCACCAAGCACTATAAAAAAATCGCTCTAACCCTTTAACGGTCAAGCGTGGTCAAGAAAATTTGCTTAGTGGAATGTCCATTTTCAGACTAAGAGAAGACTATTTTTGAAAATTTACAACTAGAATGACTGGCTCGGTCATCGGCAAACGGACATTTCTCAAGACTACTACAGTGACCGCTTTCGGACGGCTTGACAATTAAAGGTTTAACAGCATAATCATTCAGTCAAATTGATTACCGGTACCAAACAAAATTGTTCAAGCTAAATGTTTTCAAAATAACATCAATATATATTTTATGTACATGTACCATTAGCAAAACATAGGCTATTACTAGATTTCATTAACTACTGCATGTGAATGACTCTCAAATTATTTCATGCTATTAAATTTTTTTAATTGCTCATAGAAAATGTTGGTTTACAGAAAATGAGATTATTCTTGAAAATTTAACATTGGAGCGATTGGCTCAGTTATTGAGCCAGTCGTTCCAGTGGTAAGTCTTCAAAAATAGTCTTCGCTTGGTCTTCAAATGAGATTTCTCAAGACCACTACAGCCATTTTTGCCCAGCCTGAGTGTTAAAAGAATATTAGTCATCGCAAAACACCTGTTCAGGTAATAGATTATGACACGTAAACAATAACTATTTCAGATCTTTGCTAAGTTATCAAAGAAAGATATTTGATGTGCGAACGCAAAATTTCAATGTGTACAAATGTTCATGACATTTCAACCGATATCCAGAATGTCATTCTAGATATAAGAATAGGCTAGCCCAGAATAGTTCATCCATATCATAGGGAATAAAGCTGATAATGTTCACCCTGAACATGAGAATTCTATGCTCGCGTGCTGGAAAACTGGAATATTTTGAGGTTAACCAGGTTTTAACCATTACAATTGTTCAAGAAAATTTCAATGTTCTCATAGAAAATGTCCATAATTTTCAGATCAAGATAACATTTTTGAAAATTTATCACTGGAATGATTGGCTCGGTTATCGAGCCAGTCATTTCAGTGATACATTTTCAAAAATACTCTTCTCTTGGTCTGCAAATGCACATTTTTCAAGATAACTACAGAAGCTGTTTTTGGCCGATTTGAGTGTTAAAGACAATTATTATTGGATCAATTTTGATAATTAACCGCTTGAACCCAAAAGGCTGAATAAAAAAAAAATTGGAATTCAGATTTCACTTAGTTTCAAAATGTTCGACAATTTAGCTGTAGAGTTACCTTGAAAGATAGATCTGAGAATGCAGGCTTTAAAGAGATAACATACAAAGAGTAAATTATTTTGGTAAATCTATAAATGAGTGGTTCCTCAAAATTTCACTGGTCAAATAACTAACCAGAAAGAGATTATCAATCAAATGACCTACAAATACAAATTTACACATGCCAAATAGTCATTATTACAACATGTCTGGCACAAAATTATTGATGTATTTCTCAAAACTATAATCATGATGGATTTTTCACTATTCTCTTCTGTCTAAAGTCATAAACTTGCCGGCATACAAACACAGTCTCAGGATCGTTGTCTTCAGATGGCAGTTGTTCTTGTCGTGAATATTCCTCCTCTTCCTCGCCATCAGGCACAACATTTCTCCGCTCCTCAGCATCGGTTTCAATCCGTCGAAGTTCACACTCATATCTGCATAATGCACGAATAATATATCACTGATAACACGATTAATTGTCAAAGAAAATTTCATTATTTTCATAGAAAATGTTCACTTAAGAGTTACAGAACACAAGATTATTTTTGAAAATTAATCACTGGAATGACTAATCACTGGAATGACTAGCTCGGTTATCAATCCAGTCATTCCAGTTGTTAATTTTCTAAAATAGTCTTCTCTTGGTCTGCAAATGAAGACTGACCAATACCACTGCAGAAGATATTTTTGTCTGACTTGAACATTAACCCTTTAACACTCATATCAGCCAAAAATGGATTCTACAGTGGTCTTGGGAAATGTCCATTTGCAACCAAGAGAAGACTATTTTTGAAAATTTACCACTACAATGACGGGCTCGGTTAAAAAATAGTCTTCTCTTGGTCTGCAAATGGATATTTTCTATGAGAAAATTTAAATTTTCTTGAACAAATTCAACTTTTATACAATATGACAAGACTTTGAAAATGGTGAATTTGCAACAGTTTACATCCTAAGCCAATCAGCAAAGCTCATGAGTCATCTGTGTTGAAAATGTCAGCATGCTGGAAGGGAATGGAGGAATCCAGTTTTAGCTATGCCCCGCCCATCTTTAGCTAAGCTCCACCCACATTTTGATTCACTGGGATGGATCGATCCCTAAACTCACTGACTATCAATTTCCAGAAAACTATACAAGTAAGCTGTGTTGAATATTTTAAAACTAATTTGACTGGATGCTGTCGCTGTCTATGTTTATGAAATAGTAGACATACAATTCATACAACAATGCTTAGTCCATCATCAACTAAGCGTTCGTGACAACCTTAGCAATTGATTCTGACGTCATCCTCCATGTGTCACGTAGTTGATTATGATGTCATATGATTGATGGATGAACTGGAATCTACCATTGTAACTGGGATAGACATGCAGTAATAATGCTATATAGATCAAGTTTGCTTATGATGGGTTTTGCAGTTTAACTGTATCAGATATAGACAACAGATAATCCTAAAACACGAGCATGACTAGTCTATTTTACCCTTTAATGCTAAACTTGTTCAAAACAGCCTCTGCAATGATGTTGAGAAATGTCCAATTACAGACCAAGTGTATTTTTAAATATTTACCACTGGAGTGACCGATTTGATAACTGAGGCAGTCATTCCAATTGTAAATTTAAAAAAATTATCTTATCTAAGGCTGTGTTCTCACTAGAGATTTAACTGGCATACCACCATAGTGAGGTATATTGTTATTCCCGATTAACTCTCTATGAGAACACAGCCCTAGTCTACAAATTGGCGCTTTCTATGACGCTTTTAACGCTCAAATTTGTTCAAGAAAATTTTAATTTTCTCATTGAAAATGTTTATTTGCAGACCAAGAATTATTTTTGGAAATTCATCACTGGAATGACTGGCTCCATTATCAAGCCAGTCATTCCAGTGATAAATATTCAAAAATAGTTTTCTCTTGGTCTGCAAATGAACAGCTATCAAGGCCACTTTTAGAAGCCTCTTTTGGCCAGCTCGAGTATAAAAGGGTTAACCCTTCAATGGTCAAATTTGGTCACGATAATTTAAATATCTTCCTATTTAATGTCCATGTACAGGTCACCAGAATACAATTTTTGAAAATTTATCACTGGAATGATTGGCTCGGATATCGAGCCAGTCATTCAAGTGGTAAATTTTCAAAAATTATATTCTCTTGACCTGTATATGGACATTCCACATGCCCACAAATGAGGCCGGTTTTGTCTGGCATGGTCATTAAAGGGATAATGTTGAACATAAACAGAGATGTTATAATGATCTTAGACATTCTCACAAACAATCCAAAAATAACAGTAACAGTCTTCTACCTGCAATATTCATTGTACGTGAGTACATAGGCTCTATCTTCGATACATGCCACATGGCTCTCATCACGATGTTTTGATGCAAACAGTTCACAGTTTAAGTGGTGTGGTTGAGAGCCACCTTCTATATGCTCAGGACGATAGTACCACAGTAGAGTCATCATTTTATCACCTGAAAAATATATTAAATTAAACACATTACAATACAAAATATTTCAACAGCCGCCATTTCGACAGCTCCCTGAATCAAAATATCTGGTGCCGATTTAGAGAACGCTACTGTTAACCCCTTAACACTCAAGCTGGTAAAAACGGCTTCTGCAGTGGTCTTGAAAAGATGTCCGTTTGCTGATAAAGGGAAGTGTATTTTGGAAAATTTACCAAACGGAATGACTGACTCGATAACTGTGCCAGTCATTCCAGTGATACAATTTCAAAAATGATCTCTTGGTCTCCCACCAAATTGAAATTTTCTTGAAAGAAATTGAGATCTGAGAACTCAGAAGAATTCTAAATTTATGTAAAGTACGATACAATAAAAACTGTAGGACTTGGGTGGGGGAGGGGTGGGGGCTTCCAATAGGATATAATTACACTCGTAGTCTTAAAGAGTAGCACTTTTGAACATCATAGTGTAATTATACATCCTAGGTTTTTGAATTTTGACAAACACTAATTGATTGGCCATTCCTCTCTTATCATGCCTATAGAGCCTACAGTCTGACAGTACAGCTCAGGCATGTCAGAAATACCTTAACATGTCTCCAAAACAAAATAAAATGTACAATGTATTGGTGAATAGTGTGAAACACAATTAGATTGGAAGATATTGCTGCCTCCAATCCAATAGCGATTCCAGTTTTAGCTATTGCTCACCCATCTATAGCTAAGCTCTATCCACGCATTGTCCGTGTGTTGGGATCAATCGATCCTGACAATTAATTTCCAGAAAACTATACAGGTAAGCTGTTGAATATTTTGAAACTAATTTGACTGGGTGCTGTTGCTGAGGTAAATTAGTTTCAAAATATTTAACAGACTCATGTTTATTAAATAGTGACATACAATTCGTACAACAAAGTTTAGTCCATCATCAATTCAGCATTCGTAGCTACGTCATTCATGATGTAATTGATTATAACGTCATCTTATAAGTCACATATATGTAGTTGATTATGACATAATATGATTGATGCATAAACCGCAATCCTCTATTATATTCAAAATATTGACCAGTGTGTTTCTTACTTAAAGTTCTCGTGTCCCATTAAATATAGACACACTTTTGCATGAGATATGAGATGCCTGCTGATTTCTGTTGAATTTACCCAACATGCTAAGCTACCCAGCATGCAACTCTACCCAGCATGCAATTTCCTGACTCCATAATCATTATAACTACTGGACCCACCCGCCTGCTCGTGCAAATCGTCATTTCTCCTCCAGCTCTGGAAGCATAAGCATGCGCGTAGGGGGTACTATTCACGGCAATACATTCGACGGCCTGCATTTCAGTACTGTTCAGTGCAACTGTGTCAATTTCCAGAAGAAAATTAGAGAAAGCTTTTATATATTTTGGCAATAATTTGCGTGAAAGTTATTACTATCAATGACAGCAACAACATTTAGTAAAAATGTCAAAATAATTATTAGGTAATGCGATTACTACCTGGTACAGATTTAATACTAATTTGAATGAAAATTGTTGCTACAACAGCTTTCAGTCACTATACTCTAAAATAATCATCACAATTTTTAATCGACTCTCGCTACGGATTTGAATAGCAATTTTACTGTCAGTGGTTGGTTTCTAAGGCACCAACAATAAATAACTGAGCCAGTCATTCCACTAGTAAATTTTCAAAAATAGTCTTCTCTTGGTCTGCAAAAGGACCTTTTCTATAAAAAAATTGAAATTTTCTTGAACAAATTCGAGGGTTAATTGTATATAAATAATCAAAAGAAAGTGTGTTTTACTGCAGATAAAACTACTGTATACATGTATGGTCGTGGGGTAAATCTTACCTGTACTAACATCCTCCCAGAATGCCATGATTTTTGCTACATAAGGGAGATCCGTTTTTCTGGATCCGGAGCAAAGAAGGATACAGTCTCTAATTTTTATAACGTCTCCAGAACTGTGGACAATTGAAGGGAAACACTTCCGCTCAACATATACACCTTCAACCTGTTGATACAATATAGTTATACATGTAGAGATCTGCGTGGGAATAAATTCAAGGTACGCGCATACAAAACATCCATTTAATACATGTATCATTAAACATTTAATGATCAATCAGAAAAAAAAAATTTATTTTCATAGAAAATGTCCAGTTGCAGGTGGATCAACATAATTGTGGCAGAGACACACATCCGTAACGTAACATGTCCAATGCTAAATGCGTACTGTTATGACAGTGGAGAATTCAGTCATGGCTGTTTTTGTTGATCTTAACCCTTGACCATAAACTCAAGAAGGTTCTTTAGGATGCAAAATTCCAAAACTCCATGGATACATTCATCACAGAGTCCTTTGTGGCAAGTCTAACAATCGTTAAACCTTTAGCACTCAAGCTAACCAAAAGCATCCTCTACCATGGTCTTGAAATATTTGCAGGAAGACTATTTTTTAAAATTTACCACAGGAATGACTGGATCTATATTATAACCGGACCAGCCATCCCAGTGGTAAATTAAAAAAAACAATCTCTTGGTCTGTAAATGGACATTATTTGAGAAAATAGAAATTTTCTTGAACAAATTTGTTCAGGATCAATTGAAGTATTTTTGAAAATTTACTACTGGCATGACTGGCTCAGTCATCGAGCCAGGCATTCTAGTTATAAATTTTCAAAAATACTTTTCTCTTGACCTGTAAATGACTTTCCTCATCCTTTAACACTCATATCAGCCAAAAATGGCTTCTGCGATGGTCTTGAGAAATGTCCATTTGCAGACGAAAAGATTATTTTTGAAAATTTACCACTGGAATGACTGGCTCGATAACCGAGCCAGTTATTCCAGTGGTAAATTTTAAAAAAATAGTCTTCTCTTGGTCTGCAAATGGACGTTTTCTTACTTTTCTATGAGAAAATTGAAATTTTCTTGAATATATTCTAGGGTTAACCCTTTATTCACTAAGTTTCGTCGAAAAATTAAAATATTTACTCATTGAATGTCCATTTGCAGGCCAAGAGAAGACTATTTTCGAAAATATACCACTGTAATGACTGGCTCGGTTACCGAGCCAGTCATTTCAGTGGTAAAATTTCAAAAATAGTCTTCTCTTGGCCTGCAAATGGACATTACTCAAAACCACTACAGAGGCCAGTCTTGGCCGGTTTCATCACGAAAGGGTTAAAGGGTTAAACGGCTAAGGAGCCTCAGTGATATCTACTCAATATTACAATATCCGTCACAGATATTATATTATGGTCCTTCTGCGCACAACCATAGAATGGGGGCACCCACACTATATTCAGACCACGAGTCTTTAAAAGTACTGGACTATCTGGATTCTAGCCACTACATACATCACGGTGCATGACATATTAAATCCTTGTATTGACATCAACCACATACAAATATTGACTAATTAAAAATTTTAAACACCTTTAACGCTTTACCATGTTTCCCCCCTCAAATTTGGTCAACAAAATTTAAATTTTCTCATAGTAAATGACCATTTGCAGAGCAAGAGATTTTGGAAAATTTAGGAATGGAATGACTGGCTTGATAGCCAGGCCAGTTATTCCAGTGGTAACATTTCAAAAATACTTTTTGAGCATTGAACAAAAATATAAATTTTCTGGAAAAATCTCGACGATCAACGTGTTATTTGATCAATATAATTAGCATTTTGAGGGCTTTGACATGTTTGAGGAGTTGTTGGTTCAAGAGGGGTTTTAAAACAGTCTTAACAGGTAATTAATTATACATATTATATCACACAACTTTTAACCTCTGTACTAGGGTAGCGTGCTTACCAATGTAGGAAGCTGCTTGGTTTCAGCTTCTCCTTGCCATGTCCAGCCTGGATTTTCTGACACCTCATGTACAGGTAACACTGTATCAGGCACACTGGGCAACACATAAACAGAATCATCATTCTCATGTACAGTCTTCCCTGTATCTGGTTTCTTTGTCACCGGTTTTCTCTTCACACCGACTTTACCATCTACAGCATTACTAGGCACTTTCTTTACCTTAACTTTGGGCTTAGTATCGGAATGTTTAGAATTTTTTGGCTTCTTCTGCGTTACCTTATCACTAATTGCTTTCTTGGAGCTAGGTTTGGATTTTGCAATAGTTTTTGTGGATGATTTATTAACACTGTTCTGTTTTAGAATACAGGCATCTTTTACTGTGCACTCTTTGTTAACGCACGTTTGTTTCTTAATGCTCACAGACTTTGCTTTGGACTCTTTCACACTTGAACCACCTTTACTTTTTGAAAGACCAGTTTCAGGGGAAATTTTAGCCTGCTTTTTAACACTCCGTTCAGCGTCAGATTTGACCTTCGACTTTATCTTTGTTTCTGATTTTACACCTGATACTTTAGGTTCAGGCTTGATTTTTTTAATCACAGGTTTGCTACATGTAATAGTTGATGTTTTCTTTGCTTTACAGGGAGTCAAACTCTCAATTGAATGTGTAATAGGTACTTGAGTTGGCAATTGAGATGACGGAAGTAAAGGCGGTGGTGGCGGCGGCGGAGGATGAAGTGGAGGGGGTGATGCTGCTGCTGCTGGAGATACAACCTGTATAATTACATCATTATTCTGCTGCTGCCTCACCGGTTGATCACTATTGCACAAACTCTCACGAGGAGCATACTGTACTGGAACAATGATTTGATTACAATTCTGCGTAGCGGAGCTCCCGGATAATGTACTTGGAATAAATGGCCGATTACTGTGTGGATTATGTATAAGAACTTTGACCTCTGCCTGTGGACAGCGTACTGTGTTCTGTGGTATGCTTGGATGATGATGCTGATGTGGCATAAGACACTGGTCTGGTATGGGTGGCATCATTGTACCACTGGCTGCTGCAGTAGATTGTGTGAAGTAACCTCCAGGAGCGATGTATGCTGTAAGAAAATACACACATACATGCATAAATACAGAGAAATATCATTCAGTTACTTTTGTAATGATGTGCTACATTGGCTAAAAGTGAGTTAAGCTGCCTAAGCATGACTTATTCGATTATGATGTCAGACATGTAAGTGACAGAACAGATCCCTCCATTTTGGATGGTAGATGTGACTACAACGCGGGGTCAAAATGCTTGAGAGTTTGAAGTCATTCATAGCATGATCTCACACTTAAACCGTTAACACTTAAATCTTTTCAAGAATATTAAAACTTTTTCATTCAAAATGTCCATTTGCAGACCAAGAGGTGTTTTTGAAAATTTATCACTGGAATAACTGGCTCGGTTAATGAGCCAGTCATCCAGTGGTAAAATTTCCAAAATAGTCTTCTCTTGGTCTGAAAATGGACATTTCTCAGGACCATTACAGTTTAAGCCATTTTTGGCTGATATGAGTGTTAAAGGGTTAATGTGGTCATCAAATCATTCTTCAAGCAATTACAAATGATCAAATTGACCACGAGGTAAACTCATCCATTGACGACAAATTTAAAGAATTAGTCATTTTCAGATATTTTGGGACATATCATCACATATGAATAGCCGGAATTCAATGAGGTTTAAACCTGGTTTAACTTAAACCGGGTAACAAATCACAAAGTAATTGCAGGGCTAGTCTTATAAATAGGTTGATGGTCCCCACTTTTCCCTGGTTGAGAGCTAGGTCACACGCTGTGCAAGATACAAAGCCTAATTGCCCAAATATGGGCATTCCTTCTAAGTGGGCGGGGACTCAAACAGCCCATCACACTTCCGAAGGACACGCATAATTTGTTATTTAAAGGCTCCTCCCTTGAAGGGTGCATGGTCTGAGTCTCAACTAATAAAATTGGGAGGCTATTGCCGTATCTATAATACTAACCTTGCAATTACTTTGTGATTTGTTACCCGGTTTAAGTTAAACCAGGTTTAAATCTCCTTATTGAATTCCGGCCATTGAGTTTATCGGCATTGAAACTTGGCTACTTACAATAATTTAACACTCAAGCTGGTCAAAAAATGCTTCTGTCCTGTGTCTGTAGTGGTCTTGAGATGTGTCCATTTACAGACCAAGAAATTTATTTTTGAAAATTGACCACTGGAATGATTGGCTCAATAACCGAGCCAGTTATTTCGGTGGTTAATTTTCAAAACTAATTTCTTGGTCTCCAAATGGACATTTTCCAGAGAATTTTCTTGAACAAATTTCAGGGTTTAACCCTTTAACACTCAAATTTCTTCATTTTCGAATAAAAAAATGTCCATTTGCAGACCAAGAGAAGACTATTTTAGAAATTTACCACTAGAATGACTGGCTCATGATCAAGCCCACTGCAGAAGCCATTTTGGCTGGTATGAGTGTTAAATAATTAAAGGGTTTTAGGAAGAAAATGCTGATCTATAGGTATGAAACTTGTTAACTATTAGTATGTTCAAAGCTGTTTTGACATGTTTAGGTTTGGTCAGCCCAGTCACTTTCAACCATACAATGAAGGAAATTTCAATTTCCCTTTCTCCGAGATCTAACAATACTCATCATTTAATATTCTTTGATAATACAGCTAGCTATCTAGCTGGCTCTAGGAATCTAGATTTAGAAAGCTTTACCGGCTCCTGGAACCCAGCTCCCAACAACCGGGTACCCGTCTGCCAGTGAGACTCATATTGTTTGCATAGCTACCAAACAAAAGAATACCAATGGCTTACCTCCGTGGGGCTGGGAGGCAGGGTCCGTAATATAATGGTAAGTATTGTTAGATCTCGGAGAAAGGGAAATCGAAATTTTCTTCATTCTCCTTCGATCAATACGTACCATTATATTACTCTTTGATAACACCAGGTTTAGATGCTAACCTGGTGGGAAGGGGCAAGCCATACATAGCCTCTTTTGCCCCTGGAGAAAGAACTTATTGACATACGGAGACCTAAAAGGACCGACAAGTTTGGGACCGAATCACATTCGCATCACCACTCCCACCCACTCTTATTCTGCTATAAAAGGGAGAGAACTCACGAACATACGTCTCGCCTAAAAACACAAATATACGAAGAGGGTTAACTGCTCTTTGCACATATAAGCCTGGGAATGAGCATGAATATATAAGATGAATGATCATGATATATAAACATAATACAAAAAACTGTCAAACTTGAATTACCGCATGAATTATGGATTGCAGACGTGGAGCCACCAACCAACACACTTTCGACCAGACGTGTTCCATACGGTTGAATTCCTCTTGCCTGACCATGTCTGTTCTTACTACTTTTGTTTTTCAAAGTGCCAAAAGGAGGCGAGCAGTGTGGCCATAAACTTTCGTCTTAAAACAGCTAAAGCGAGTAGATTGGCTGAGTCTGACACGTTCCTCATATAGTAATCGGTGAAAGAGGACTCACAGTGCCATTGTGCAACGGCCATGATGTCCTCTAACGGGACACCATTGAATAGGGCAGTCGAGGCGCCTATTCCTCTAACATCATGAGACCTAGCACATTGCACCTGGTGCCCAGTCGCAATCTCGTGGGTAGTCTGAATGCATTCGACTACCCAACGAGAGATAGAATCCATGGATGCGGCGCCATATGGCTTCTTATGCCAGATCCACAGATGTCTATCAATTGACCGTAGAGAGGCCGTCCATTTCTTGTACTTGGTCAAAGCACAGACTGGACACCAGGCACTGGCATCACGATCAAACCTTGTTAGTTTTGGTATAATGATCGGTTTGCCGGGATATTTCAAAGATTGATTCTTTGATCGCAGACTCTCTCCGGAGACAATAAATCGGTCCCTCTCTGCTGAAAGCGCATGGATCTCACTGCGCCTTCTCGCTGAGGAAGCTACCAATAGAAAGACCGCCTTTAGAGTCAAATGTAATAACAACGTCCTGGGCATGTCCGCCTATAGTAGGCGTGTTGGTCCAGATAAAGGGTGTTCCCTAACCTGCTAGATTGATGCCTATAGGTTCCATCGTGTGGAGCTGGTGTATCCAATGGCATTCCTTGTGTCTCCTCCATGGTGTGGAGTTTTCATCATCGGGGTCTGATGAGAGAACCTGTATGATTCTGAACTGCACGTCTGTTCGTGAGTGTCCAGGTTTGTTGAAATGCCTGGCGACTGGGGTGTCGTATCTCTCACTTTTGTGGAGGTTTGATATAGATCTCAGGTGTTCCTGAATTCGGATCTTAAAGGTGCGCAGGGATTCTCCAACGTATTGTTTGTTGCATTTGCTACAAGTTAGGAGGTAGACGATGTTTCTAGTTTGGCAGTTACCTATGATTTTGGCCTTGTAGGTTAGGCCCGTGTGGGAGCTTGTGAAGAATCTGTTTTTCTCCATCCTGTGCCAGATGGTGCAGTTTTTTGTTTTGCATGCGATAAATGGGTTTCTGTGCGTTACAGGGGCGTGTTCTGTTGGGAGTTTGGCCCTGACAATCGTGTCTTTGATTGTTTTGTTCTTCCTGTATCCGAACAGCGGTGGTTCTGGAAATGCTACCCTGCATTTGTTGCTGGCTTCCAGAATTGGCCAGTACTTTTTTATGGTTTTCTTAGGTAAAACGCCTGTCCTGGTGAACTCACATACAAAGATTGGTCTTTGTATTTGAGTTTTGGCGGGTTTTTTGGTGGTGGGTGGAGGATTTGTTGTCTGTCTTGTGATCTGGCTTTGGCCCTGGATTTGTTCAGGATGCCTGTGGGGTAGCCTCGTGCTTCAAAGTGTCCTTGTAGGAGGATACTGTTTTTGTCATAGTCCTCTATGAGCGTGCAGATGCGTCTCAACCTGAGGAATTGTCCGTATGGGGACGAGTCCTTACAGTTTGAGGGATGGGCTGAGTCATAATGCAGGTAGCCATGGGTGTCTGTCGGTTTTGTATAGAGATCAAAGATGATAGAATGATCCTGTGTCTGTTTGACCAGTGTGTCTAAAAAAGAAACTTGTTTCTCCTTCGATCAATACTCACCATTCTGTTACTTCTGATATATACAGCTGGCCCTGACAGCTGGCTCTAGGACTATAGACTTAGAAAGCTTTACCGACTCCTTGGAACCGGGTACTCGGCTCCCACTGCCGAGTACCCGTCTACCATAGAGCTCATTCTTGTTTGCATAGCAACAAGAGCATACATGCTTTTCGCAGTGGAGAGATTCAGGATTAATATCTAAGTCTTTTGTCTGTGATTGTGATAGCTAGTGATTCTCTTGCGAGGATAATTGGATAATATGGATACCGCCGATGATAACTAGGTTGTATAATTCCTTATTATCCATAGTTAAAAGACTTCGGTCTCTAAATTTCGTTGTGTCGCATGTTCCAATTTCTGACCCCAAAGAATCTGGGACGTGTGTTAACAACGAGATATGCCGGATGGTCGCCTTCTTTAAATCCCAACAGGCGATCGGCAGATATGAAAATAGGTGTTTGCTATGGTATTTCTAACACGAATATCGGCTGACGTCGTTCTCCGTAGGATCCGAGCGGGTGATGTCACACCCGTGATGCTCGGATGTTTATGTGAAGAAAATTTTTTTCATTAATTCGCACATCTTGTTCTGGGTGCTGCGTACTAATGGTACCGGAAACTTTGGAATGTTCAAGTTTACGTGTTATAACGATCGGTTTGCAATGATCGGTGGTTTCAAAATTCTTGATTAGATGTGTGGTCTGCGGTTTTACCGTGTGGTACAGCAGTTTGTTTACATTTTGTTGTTTCTTCACATATCGTTTCGGCTTTCGTTAGGGGTATAATTTATAGTGATTGGTAAATATACCCCGAATGCCATGCGATATGATTCCTGGTTCCTTTATACATCCTGGAGGATCAATTATGGGTGTATGTATGCCCGCATCGTTCTTGTCGTCATAATCAATGCGATCTTTGCTGTAACGTTGCGGGGTGGGGTGTGGGAGGGTTACAGTTAATTTATGGTCAAATTATTTGAAAATTAGTTGTCTGCCTTCCATCTGTGTCTCGTTCCGCTTGCTTATTGTAGGTTTGTGCTTATTTATAGGCCAAGCCAGTCCCACCATCATGTGACGAGTGCCACAAATTCGTACGGGTCCTGTTTAAGGACCATGTCTGTTTTAGGTGTACTACATGTAACCTTGATAGTAGGTGTAATGTGTGTGCAGTGTGGTCCGCGGATATGATGTTAAAGTTCCTTGCCCAGAAGGATGTGGCTGGGTCTGACGCGGGGTCAGGCGGTGCGAAGGTAAATCGTGGAGCTGGAGGTGGTGGAGATGGCACCGCCGGCGTGGTTCGGTCCGGCTATGCAGGGTTTTCTGCATAGCGTTCTGCCCACGCTGGTGTCGTCACTGCTGCCGAAGGTTGGGGGGCAGTTTCTCCCCATGCCTGGTACTGACCCTGTCCTAGGACAGGGTTCTGGACTGGTCACCGAGGGAGCCGTCTCGTACGGCCCCTGGCAGTCCCGTCGGGCTACGGCCTGATGGGTTCTGTCTCTCTGCGGCCACCTCCGGGTGGTCCAGTAGCGGTGGCCAGTCCGTCAGGTGTGGGAGCCGTCTGCGGAGTCTGAAGACGAGGAGGCCGAGGAGGAGAGGTTGCTGCGGCCTGTGATGCCACGGGTGGAGAATATGGAGGTCGATTCCGTCCTGGACGGAACCATCCTCCATCTGTCTGGCTTGGCGCAAGCCAGGGCATCGGCTCCGCCCGTGGTTGAGGCCAATCTGGTACCAGGTACCGGTCCCGTGATGGTTGGTTTGACGCCAGCCGACACGGTGACCGGTGTGCCGGGCCGGGCGTGGTACTCACCTATCTCGCCTGGTCCGGCGGTCAGACATGGGGTGCCGTTGGCGCCCGTGTCTGGCCACGGTTCCGCGTCTGCTACGGGTCCGCACAGTTTTCCGGGCGGACCTACCCCATGGACTGGTGTGTTTCATGGGGTGGCAGCGGAACCGTTTGGTACCGGAGTGCCTGGCGTGTCAGCCGCGGCTCCTTGCCGGGAGGCCGTGGCTGGCAGGCCCGTGAAAGCGTCAACGGGTGACGTGTTCACGGGGGTGTCCTCCTCGGAAGTAGACTGGTCAGAGGCTCTGGCTTGGCTAGCCAGGGTTGACCCGTCTGTGGTTTCGGCCACGGCCGAGGAGGATGCGCCCCGTCCGTCGGTTGCATCGATTAGGACGGGGGATCTTGCCCGCAGCCCGGATCCAGTCGGTTGGACTGGATCCACGGTTCATAGAGTTGCTGGATGCTAGTTATAGCAAGCAGCTCACGACCAAGGGCCAGCTCCCTGCGGCCTCCAGGGAGGTGCGGGCAAGGTGTCGTATTCCGCGGGGGGAATACGACAGATATGGTGTGGTACCATCGGTCACCGAGGATGACCGATGGGTTCTGGGTGTTCAGAGTGCTGGAGCGGGTGGCCCCGGTCCGGCCCTTGTGGACAAGTCCCAGGCACACCAGGAGGAAGTCCTGTCCCTATGCGATGAGGGTGTGAGGGCAGCTATGAGTGCTGTCAACCATTCGTATCGCCTTCTTCAGTCGGTGTGGGCTGAAGTGGGGGCAGGCCACCCTGTGCCACCTGTGGCGCTTTCGTGCGTCAATGACGGCTTGGTGCTGTCTATGGACGCACTGGCAAGGGTGCAAGCGCGTGTGACAAAGTCCAGCAGGCAAATGGTTCTTGACCATATGCGTCCGGCTACGGCAGTCAGGGAGCGTCTTCTTGGGACACCCCTGACAGGGCCTAGCATCTTCGGTGGCCAGGCGCGGGTCATCCTAGAGGACACCGCCAGCATTGCGCAGAATTGGTTGGCGGTAAACCTACAGCTGGAGCTAGTGCGGCAAGCGCACGCACTAGGGGCTGTAGGGAAACCGTTAGCTGTCCAACCTTCGAAGAAGCAGAAAGGCAAGGCGAAAGCTAAGCCTACTGCGACTTCTGCTTCGTCTGGATTTTCTCAGCCACCGCCGGCTAAGAAAGCCAGGAAGGTTGTGGAGGCCCCTACCCTCCCCAATGTTGCTCCTGATCGCCCTAGAGGCGGGAAGAGCAAGGGGAAGGGTAAGGGTAAGTCCTCCAAGGGCGGAAAGAAGGGAGCGGATCATACCTGAGGGTACGAGAGCTCCCTTCACATCCGCCTGGATCGCACCTGTGCGACAGGAACAGCGGTGCCAGTTATACTGCCAAGCCAAGACGGAAATGGTTCTCTCTCTCTCGTTAAGAAAGGGGGGGGGGGGGGAGAGCGGACCGCGAGCCGGACAACCCCGTCAGACATCGAGGCGTCTATGGCGGGTGGAAGGCTCATGCGTTTTGTCGAGGCCTGGCGAGGTGTGACGTGAGACAGTCTGGTCCTGGGATGGTTATCCCAGGGGTACATGCCGGAGTGGTGGGACTTTCCGCCGCAGAATCTGTCTTTGGCACCAGAGAAGTTAGAAGCCGTTCAAAACGAAGTGTCTGGTTTGCTTCTGAAGGGAGCAATAAAACCAGTGAACCAGAACACTTCAGGCTTCTATTCCAATATGATCCTTGTCCCCAAGAGCACAGGGGCATGGAGACCCGTACTCAATCTCAGGCCATTAAATTGGTTTATCCATACGCCTCGGTTCCAGATGGAAACGCCGAGGTCGGTAATGGCAGGATTGAGGAAGGGAATGTGGTGTGTATCGATCGATCTGAAAGATGCATATTTCCACATTCCGATGAACAGGAGTTGTCACAGGTTTCTGAGATTTGCTTTTCAGAATCAAGTATGGGAGTTTATTGTTCTCCCGTTTGGCCTGTCGACAGCTCCAAGGGTTTTCACAAGAGTGGTCCTTGCGGTGACAGCGTTTCTCAGAAAAGAGAATGTGGCGCTACACACCTACATAGACGACTGGCTGATCAAGGCAGACTCGGCAGCCAGGTTGAACGTGGATACTGCTCTGACTCTGAAGTTACTTTCAGATCTAGGCTGGATAGTCAACAAGGAGAAATCCGAGTTGACACCCACTCAACATTTTGTTTATTTGGGGATGAGATTCGATCTCGAGGAGGGCAGGGTTTACCCGTCAGAGCCCAGAGTGGTGTCTCTGTTAGCCATCCTCAGGAGTTTTCGAGTGGGAAACCACATTCAGGCGAGGCGGTTTCTTCAGAAGCTGGGCATGATGGTCTCCATGGAGCAGGTGATCCCGTACGCTGCTCTAATGCGAAGACCTATCCAGTTGTATCTGATGTCTCTGTGGAAACAGAGAACAGAACCCCTGTCAAAACTGGTGCAAGTTTTGGAGCCGATAATGTCGCATCTTGTATGGTGGAAGGAGCGTCAGAATCTCCTAGTAGGGGTTTTGCTGCACCTACCCCACCCCCCAGCTGTCCGTGTACACGGATGCATCGCTGGAGGGGTGGGGGGCCTGCCTGGGAGAGCACCAGGTCTCGGGCACTTGGACTCTCCAGGAGAGTCAGATGCATATCAATCTGTTGGAAATGATGGCAGTAGAACTGGCGTTGGAAGTTTCTTCCGATGATCAGGGACAAGGTGATATTGATACGGTCGGACAACTCGACGGTAGTATCATACATAAATCGCCACGGCGGGACCAGGTCACCCACACTGTGTATCAAAGTGTGGAACTTGATTCAATGGTGCAGGAATTACTCGGTTGTTTTGAAAGCAGCTCACACTCCTGGGCGATTGAACATTCTGGCGGATGCTTTGTCTCGCAGACAGAGAATTCTGCCAACAGAATGGTCCCTCAACCCTCCAGTTCTGCGAAGGATCTTCGAGCATTGGGGCAAACCCAATGTGGACTTGTTCGCCACAAGGGAATATGCTCAAATCACGACTTATGTCTCGCCGATTCCAGATCCAAATGCCGTCGATACAGACGCTCTGGCGATAAGCTGGAGAGGGATGCACGCTTACGCGTACCCACCCACCATTCTTCTACCGAAGGTATTGGTGAAGGTCAGGGAGGAACCGTGTCTGGTCCTGCTAATAGCGCCGTATTGGCCGAGCAGGGCGTGGTTCACGGATCTTCTGGATCTGTTGGTGGAAAATCCTGTGCAGTTGCCCGAGATTCCGAACATAATCTCTCAGGCCAAGGGACGCTTCCTACACGAGCGTCACAAAATGTTCAAATTGACTGCGTGGATGTTATCAAACAACGTTCCACGTCGGAAGGCTTTTCTCGCCAAGCTGCTGATTTCATCGCGGCTGCGAGAAGGAGGTCAACCTTCAAGTCATATAACAACAAGGTTAACAGATTTTCCGACTGGTGTGAAGAAAAGGGTATTGATACCTTTCAATCCACTATTCAGCAAATAGCACCCTTTCGAACCGTTGCGTTCGGCTAGTCTAAAGCATTTGACTCTAAAGGCGGTCTTTCTATTGGCAGCTTCCTCAGCTAGAAGGCGCAGTGAGATCCATGCGCTTTCGGCAGAGAGGGACCGATTTATTGTTTCTGGAGAAGGTCTGCGTCTTCTGCCAAGAGCAGAGTTTATGTCAAAGAACCAATCTTTGAGATATCCCGGCAAACCGATCATTATACCGAAGTTAACTAGGTTTGATCGTGATGCCAGTGTCTGGTGCCCAGTCCGTGCGTTGACTAAGTACGAAACGGACTGACTCGTTACGGTCGAACGATAGACATCTGTGGATCTGCCATAAAAAGCCTTATGGCACCGCATCCATGGATACTATCTCTCGTCTGTATCGATGGCATTTGGATCTGGAATCGGCGAGACATATGTCATGATTTGAGCATTTTCCTTTGTGGCGAACAAGTCCACGTTGGGTTTGCCTCAATGCTCGAAGATCCGTCGCAGAACCGGAGGGTTGAGGGACCATTCTGTTGGCAGAATTCTCTGTCTGCGAGACAAAGCATCCGCCAGAATGTTCAATCGGCCAGGAATATGAGCTGCTTTCAAAACAACCGAGTAATTCCTGCACCATTGAATCAAGTGCCACACTCTGATACACAGAGTGGGCGACCTGGTCCCGCCTTGGCGATTTATATATGATACTACTGTCGAATTGTCCGCCCGTATCAAAATCACCGTGCCCCTGATCATCGGAAGGAACTCTTCCAACGCCAGTTCTACTGCCATCATTTCCAACAGATTGATATGCAGCTGACTCTCCGGGAGAGTCCATGTGCCCGAGACCTGGTGTTCTCCCAGGCAGGCACCCCACCCCTCCAGCGATGCATCCGTGTACACGGACAGCTGGGGGTGGGGTAGGTGCAGCGAAACCCCTACTAGGAGATTCTGACGCTCCTTCCACCATACAAGATGCGACATTATCGGCTCCAAAACTGGTACCAGTTTTGACAGGGGTTCTGTTCTCCGTTTCCACAGAGACATCAGATACAACTGGATAGGTCTTCGCATTAGAGCAGCGTACGGGATAACCTGCTCCATGGAGACCATCATCTGAAGAAACCGCCTCGCCTGAATGTGGTTTCCCACTCGAA
Organism: Chaetoderma sp. LZ-2023a; assembly: GCA_034401795.1. Taxonomy (NCBI): domain Eukaryota; kingdom Metazoa; phylum Mollusca; class Caudofoveata; order Chaetodermatida; family Chaetodermatidae; genus Chaetoderma; species Chaetoderma sp. LZ-2023a. The sequence continues at coordinate 70,956,885 of CM067373.1, forward strand.
AACTCCTGAGGATGGCTAACAGAGACACCACTCTGGGCTCTGACGGGTAAACCCTGCCCTCCTCGAGATCGAATCGCATCCCCAAATAAACGAAATGTTGAGTGGGTGTCAACTCGGATTTCTCCTTGTTGACTATCCAGCCTAGATCTGAAAGTAACTTCAATACTCCCAAGACCAATAGAGGACAACCAACATTACTTCTATTTTAAGATATCAAACGCCCATAAAACAGATGCTATATCAGAAAAAAGTGGAGCACAAAAATGCCCACTCCCAGTTGACAAAACTTCGCCTCTGATGAGTTCCGCTTAAGGAACGAAACGCTATAAAGTCTGAATCAAAAACAGTGATGACTACACATGATCATTACCCACAAAACAGCCCAAAAAATTCTCTCCACTAAAGGAGTAGAGACTCACGAACTTGACCGACAGAGACCCTTAAGACATTCATCACCAAAAACAAACTCAACCGTTAAAAAATCTGAGCCGCCAAAACAGTTTTTTCCAAAACCGCCAAAATGGACACAACCGGTAAAAAATCCACAACCGGCAAAAGTAACCACAACTGCCAAAAAAGTTGTAAAACCGCCAAAATGGGAGAACCGCCAAAAAACTCACAACCGGCAAAAAATACTCAACCAGCAAAAATGGCCACAACCGCCAAAAAAGTCACAACCGGTAAACTTGACCCCAACCGGTAAAATGAATGTCAACCGGCAAAAATGTCTGACCAAACCGCCAAACCTCCAATGGGAAAACTGCCAGTCTGGTTTTTCTCTGCCCATATATGGTCAAGTTTCACTCAATCCACAGGCTCACCCAGGAAGGGTATAAAATGGACACAAACTTCAGTCCAGATCATTCAGACTTTTGGTCTCACATTTGCAACCAAGCGTCAGGCTAAAATACCTATGACATTGGTTTCCCGATCTGATTACGTAGTTATCATCATTTAGAGTCAAATGCTTTAGACTAGCCGAACCAAAAGGTTCAAAAGGGTGCTTGGCCAGTACATTAACCACCAAAGATAGACTCCAGGCTGGAATGACTCGGTCGGAGATTGTAGGAAATTTCAATTTCCCTTTCTCCAAGATCTATCAATACTCACCATTCTATTACTTCTGATATACAGCTGGCCCTGACAGCTGGCTCTAGGACTATAGACTTAGAAAGCTTTACCGACTCCTTGGAACCGGGTACTCGGCCCCCAACTGCCGAGTACCCGTCTACCAGGAAGCTCATATTGTTTGCATAGCCACCAAACAAGAGAAACTCATGGCTTGCCATAGAATGGTGAGTATTGATAGATCTCGGAGAAAGGGAAATTGAAATTTCCTACATTCTCCTTCGATCAATACTCACCATTCTATTACTTCTGATATACACCAGATTTGGTCAGTAACCTGGTGGGAAGGGGCAAGCCATAACTGCTACTTTTGCCCCTTGGAGAAAGAGCTAGACTTAAACTTGACTAATGGAGACCTAAAAGGACCGTCAAGTTAACGGAACCGAATCACATTCGCATCACCGCCCCCAACCCCCCCCCCCCCTTTTTTTCTCCTAAGAAAAGGGAGAGAACTCACGAACATGCATCTCGCCTGAAAACACAAATATGCCAAGAGGGTTAACTGCTCTTTGCGTATATTAGCCTGGGAATGAGCATGAATATATAAGATGAATGATCATGATATATAGACATAATACAAAACACTCTCAATCCTGAATTACCTCATGATATTTGGATTTCAGACCTGGAGCCTCCAACCATTCACTTGTCCGGCCATCAGTGACACAATCTGGTTGATATCCTCTCGCTCGACCATGTCTGCTTCTTAACTCTCTCTTACAAATGCCAACAAAGGAAGAAGAGCAGTGTGGTCATATAGCTATCGTCTCAAAACAGCTAAAGCGAGTGGAATGGCGAAGTCTGACACATCCCTCATATAGTAATCCGTGAAAGAGGACTCACAGTGCCATTGTGCAACAGCCATATGTCCTTAAACGGAACACCATTGTAAAGGGCGGAAGAGGCGGCTATTCCTCTAACATTGTGCCGTTGCGCATTGCACTTGGTGCCCAGTCGTAATCTCACGGGTAGTCTGAATGCATTCGACTACCCAACGAGAGATAGAATCCACGGATGCGGCGCCATATGACTCCTTATGGCAGATCCACAGATGTCTGTCAATCGACCGTAACGAGTCTGTCCGTTTTGTACTTAGTCAAAGCATGGACTGGGCACCAGACACCGGCATCACGATCAAACCTACTTAGTTTCGGTATAACGATTGGTTTGCCGGGATATCTCAAAGATTGAATCTTTGACATAAACTCTTCTCTTGGCAGTAGACGCAGACCCTCTCTGGAGACAATAAATCGGTCCCTCTCTGCTGAAAGTGCATGGATCACACTGCGCCTTCTAGCTGAGGAAGCTGCCAATAGAAAGACCGCCTTTAGAGTCAAATGCTTTAGACTAGCCGAACGCAACGGTTCGAAAGGGTGCTTGGCCAGTACATTAAGCACTAAAGATAGACTCCAGGCTGGAATGACTACCGGTTGTCTCGGTCGGAGATTGCTCATTCCCTTCACCATCACACTAAACTGGGCCACCTCTGGACTATCCCTGTTGGCTAGACAAGGGATAACTGATGCCAAAGCTGACTTGTATCCAGCAATTGTGACAGGAGCTAGTCCTGAAAAGAACAGCTCACAGAGAAAGTCTGCTATTTGCTGAATAGTGGAATGAAAGGTAACAATACCCTTTTCCTCACACCAGTCTGCAAATCCGTTAACCTTGTTGTTATATGACTTGAAGGTTGACCTCCCTCTCGCAGCTGTGATGAAATCTGCAGCATGTCGAGAAAAGCCCTCCGACGTGGAATGTTGTTTGACAACAACCACGCAGTCAATAACATTTCGGGACGCTCGTGTAAGAAGCGTCCCTTGGCCTGGGAGATTATGTTCGGAATCTCGGGTAACTGCACAGGATTTTCCACCCGCAGACCTCGAAGATCCGTGAACCACGCCCTGCTGGGCCAAATGGCGCTATAGCAGGACCAGGCACGGTTCCTCCCTGATCTTCACCAATATCTTCGTTAGAAGAATGGTGGGTGGGTACGCGTAAGCGTGCATCCCTCTCCAGCTTAACGCCAGAGCGTCTGTATCGACGGCGTTAGGATCTGTAATCGGTGAGATAAGCCATGATCTGAGCATTTTCCCTTATGGCGAACAAGTCCACGTTGGGTTTGCCCCAATGCTCGAAGATCCTGTGAAGAACTGGAGGGTTGAGAGACTATTCTGTTGGCAGAATTCTGTCTGCGAGACAAAGCTTCCGCCAGAATGTTCAATCACCCAGGAATATGAGCTGCTTTAAAAACAACCGAGTAATTCCTGCACCATTGAATCAAGTGCCACACCGTCATACACAGTGTGGGTGACCTGGTACTGCCTTGGCGATTTATGTATGATACTACTGTCGAATTGTCCGACCGTATCAATACCACCTTGCCCCTGACTTTTGGAAGAAACTTTTCCAATGCCAATTCCACTGCCATCATTTCCAACAGATTGATATGCAGCTGATTCTCTTGGAGAGTCCATGTGCCCGAAACCTGGTGTTCTACCAGGCAGCCCCCCCCCCCCCCCAACCCTCCAGCGATGCATCCATGTACACGGCCAGCTGGGGATGGGGTAGGTGAAGCGAAACTCCTACTAGGAGATTCTGACGCTTCTTCCACCATACAAGATGAGACATTATTGGCTCCAAAAACTGGTACCAGATTTGACAGGGGTTCTGTTTTCTGTTTCCACAGAGACATCAGATACAACTGGATAGATCTTTGCATTAGAGCAGCGTACTAGATTACCTGCTCCATGGAGACCATCATGCTCAGCATCTGAAGAAACCTCCTCGCCTGAATGTGGTTTCCTAATCGAAAACTCTTGAGGATGGTTAACAGAGACACCACTCTGGGCTCTGACTGGTAAACCCTGCCTTCCTCGAGATCGAATCGCATCTCCAATTAACGAAGTGTTGAGTGGGCGTCAACTCGGATTTCTCGCTGGTGACTATCCAGTCTAGATATGAAAGTAACTTCAGAGTCAGAGCAGTATCCACTCCTAACCCGGCTGGCGCGTCCACCTTGATAAGCCAATCATCTATGTCGGTGTGAAGGGCCACATTCTCTCTTCTGAGAAACGCTGTCACCGCTAGAACCACTCTGGTGAAAACCCTTGGGAATGTCAACAGGCCAAATGGGAGGACTACAAACTCCCATACATGATTGTGAAACGCGAATCTCAGAAACCTGTGACAACCCCTGTTCATTGGAATGTGGAAATATGCATCTTTCAAATCGATTGACACACGCCACATTCCTTTCCTCAATCCTGCCATTACCGATCTCGGAGTTTCCATCTGAAACCGAGGTGTATATCTCAGGCCGCAACCACCTCCCCTCTTCTGCCTCCTCATCCTCAGACCCCGAAGAGTCGTCACCAGATGAGGAAACACTGGAGCCATCCTGGTGAATGGCTCCCATGCAAGAAGCCTTGCATAGCGGGCCCAAACCACACCGGAGGTGCCATCTCCGAAGCTTCCGACTGCAGACGAGGAATGCCGACAAGGGTCGAAACGGACGCTCCCCGATTTGTTTTTGCACCGCCTGACCCCGCGTCAGACCCAGCCAAGTCCTTCTGGGCAAGGAACTCAACTAGTAACTCAACCGGACACACTGCACAAACATTACATCTATTGTCAACATTACACTTGGAGCATCTAAAACAGACATGGTCCTTATAGGCAATCTTAACAAACTTGTGGCACTCAGAGCAAGATGGCGGGGTAGGCTTGGCCTAAAAATAAGCACAAAACCTAAAATCAACAAGCGGAACGAAACAGGAATGGAAGGCAGACAAATAATTTTCAAATATTTTGACCATAAATTAAATGTTAACCCTTCGGCACCCCACACCGGCAACGTTACAACCAAGATAGCGTAAGCTGGCGAGACAAGAACGATAGCTGGCCACTAATACACCCATAAATTGAACCTGAAGGATGTATCACACAGAACCAGGAACCATATCGAATTGCATTCGCGGTATATTTAAGAATTAATTTCAAAATTATACTTCTCAAACTAAGGCCAAAATGATACGTTAAGGAAACAACAAAATGCATTAAAACAAACTGCTGTAGAACACGGTAAAACCGCAGAACACATATCTTTAATCAAGAATTTTGAAATCATCGAACAATGCAAACAGATTGTGATTACCACACAAAACGTGACATAATTCTAAAGTTTCTGGTACAAAAATGCACACAGCACCAAGAATAAGATGCGCGAATTAATGAAACATTTCCTTCAACATAAAAATCCGAGAAATCAAACCTGTTCGGATAATACGGAGAACGACATCAGCCGATTTTTGTGTTAAAAACCTTATAGCCAACATCCAATTTCATATTACTGCCCGATCGCCGTTGGGATTAAACGAGGCGATCTTATGTGGCATATTTTGTTGTAACCACACGTTCCAGATTCAGGGTCAGAAATTGGGACATACAACACACACGAAATTTCAGAGACTTACGTCTCCATATATGCTAGAGAATAACATGAAAGAATACGACCTGAGTTTCAGTAGCTCCTTCCATGCTAATCCAAAAATTCCAGGCGCGAAACTAGCTTAATTACGCACAAAGAAAACTTTGAGAAAACTCTTAAGATCTTTCTATATGCAAAAAGCATGTATTGTTCTTGTTGCTATGCAAACAAGAATGAGTCTCACTGGCAGATGGGTACCCGGTTGTTGGGAGCCGGGTACCTGGTTCCAGGAGCCAGTAAAGCTTTCTAAATCTAGATTCCTAGAGCCAGCTAGCTAGCTAACTGTATTATCAGAGTAATATAATGGTAAGTATTGATCGAAGGAGAATCTGAGTTTCAGGGCAGCCACACTGACACAGGCACGGTATTTGAAGATTTTCAAACTAAATTCACAGGAATCTGAAATAAAGTATGTTTTACATAAAAAAAGATGTAATGTTCAATATACATACTTAGATCTATCTGCACTGCTGAATTTAGTTGACATGGTTAAACACATTACAAGTACCTGTAACTGCTGAATTTCCTAGAGAAAACATCTTAGGTCTAGAAGATAATCATAAGAGACATCTAAATTCAAATATTTGACTAATTAGCTGAATACTACAATCCTTTACTGATAAAGCCTGTAAAAATTGGCCCATACTCTGGTTTCAAGAAATATTTGTTTGCAGACCAAGGGAAAACGTTTTGAAAATTTATCACTGGAATGACTGGCCTGATTATCAAGTTTGTCATTCCAGTTGTAAATTCTCAAGAATAGTAATCTTTTGGCTTATAGATACACATACATGAAGGATAATCACTAAGCAAAGATTTAGTTTTTCTTTACTAGTCTTAACTATTAACCCTTTAACACTCAAACTGGCCAAAAATGGTTTAGACTACAGTGGTCTTGAGAAATCTCCATTTCTCAAGCCTATTTTTGAAAATTTACCACTGGAAAACTGGCTCATTGATTGGCTTGATAAACAAGCCAGTCACTCCAGTAGTAAGTTTTTAACAACAGTCTTCTCTTGGTAAGCAATTTGACATTTTCTATGCAAGAATTTTGATTTTCTTTCACAAATTTGAGGGTTAAAGGGTTGAACAAATTTCAGGCATTAAAGGATTAGTCATTTCACTAAATCTCTACCACTTACGGTAATAAGGTGCTCTGGGATTACAGCTTGCTGACTGGTTGTAGGTGTGAGGCGGTACTTGTCCACACAGGCCAGTGCAACCATGAGGACTACACGGCACAGTGAAAGCGCTCTGATATGCAGCCGCACGTTGATAGGTCATCATCTGTAAACTACTCAAGCTGCCTAAACCACCAAGAGTGTACGATTGGCATTGTTCCGCTGGACTGATGACCCCAACACCTGGGTTTGCGTATGCATAATGGGGCATGGGTGCGGCGATACTTTGATATGTACCTGGGTCCATTAATGACGGAGCGCCGGTTACAAACTGGCGCTGCTGTGCGCATGGCTCGACTGAGGCCGTGTATGACGGAATCTGGATATGACATGGGTGAACACCGGTATTTGATGGATCAATTGGCACGTGTATATTGTGCTGATCAGGATATTCTGCTTGATAGCTGGGACTATTCATAGGCATTACATTAATATGTCTACTGTCATTATTATATAAACTCCTAGCAGCGGATATATTCTCATTAGAAGTCACAGACTGTGAGTACCCAGAGTCCGGAGAACTCTGTGGCATAAAGCTTTTATTTGACCACTGAATAATAGGAATCTGTTTTAAATACTCTTCACCTGTTCCATCGACCCAATGAGGGCCCTGTTGAACAACTGAAGGTGCTGACTTGTCAGTTTTATATTCGATATCACTTTCAGACGGTGCCACTTTGATCGGACTTGCTTCTGTTCTTGCAGCTTTCGACGTATTATTCGACCAAGGATGTCGTGATGCGGATATGATAGCCTCTGCATTCAAACTCGCAACACGCCGTGTAAATGACACAGCATCAGAATTATCAGCTATGATTTGTTCAAGTTTCCTTTTTCTTTCACCTAATTTTGATTTTGCTGCCTTTAAGAAAATTATATTACTTTTGGGTCTATCTGAAGCAGTATTCCTATCCTTATTCAGAGCTAAGCTAGTTTCTTTAGCTTCATCTATAGCAGAATTCTGCATACAAGCAATATGCTTTTCTTTATATAATAGATTAAGTTTTAGTGACGCGAACATACTCGCTTCACGCTTCACAAATCCTTTACAATCAATGGGAGACTTCGGTTTCTTTCTTACTCGATGACAACTACTTCCTGTTGATGACTTGCCATTTTTCTTATTCAATATGTTTAACTTTTTCACTTTAGTTTTTTTCTCATACAATGTTAACTTATCAGTTTTACTTTGTCCTTGTGCCTGCTTTGGTGTATATTTGCTACTTGGTAGTTTTGTTTTCTGCATACTGGCACGATCATTTGAAGCAGCCACAATAAGCCTATTCTCTAGCAATGACGTGTATATAGGAAATCTGTCATTATACGTAATAACATTCTCTGTCGCCCGTCGCCTGCCAATGTTATGCTTGTTCTTGTATTCTTTGCATCTGCATAAGGATTTTGCCTGTGAAGAAACAACACATGCAATTAACCCTTTAATGGTCAATTTCAACCCAAAATTTTTAAATATTTTCTTAATGAATGTCCATTTACAGGCCAAGAGAATACAATTTTTGAAAGTTTATCACTGGAATGACTGGCTCAGTTATCGAGCCAGTCATTCCAGTGGTAAATTCTCAAAAATTGTATTCTCAGATTGGGGCCCGTAATTGGACATTGCACAAGATCATAGCAAGAGGCTGGTTTTGGCTGGTATGATCATTAATGGATTAAACACTGCCCAAAAGCCGCTTCTGAAGTAGACTTCAGATATTAATTTCTAGAGCAAGAAAAGCATACTTTTGAAAATTTACCATCGGAATGACTGACTCAATAACTGAGCCAACCATTCCAGCTTTACTCTTTCAAAAATAATCTTTTGCTCAGCAAATGGACAATTTCTATTAGAAAATTTTAATTTTCTTGAATAAATTTGAAGATCAAAGGATTTTAAAAAGTACATGATTTATTAACCCTTTAACACACATGACAAATTATTTATAATGTAAAAGGAACATTCTGTTAAAATATTTTGAAATTAAATTGACTGGGAGAAGCTATAAGGAAACAGAAAATAATGGAGTTTTAAAATGTTATTAACCCCTGGGGTACAGACAATTGTGAGACAGAACGTGTGACAGAAAAGGGCTGTTTATAACAATGTTAGCCGCTACACGATTGTCAGCCAAATCTTAAATATGGCTGCTCGTCTATGAAAGCAATCGCCTTGAAATTTACAATTTATGTGTGATTTTAAGGATTAAAGGGTTAATTAATATTAATCTTTTAAAACCATAATGTCAGAAATATCAAAATTCTTAAATATTCTTCTGTTGAGTATTTTGAAAATAATTTGACTGGAAACTGTTGCTGCCTATGACACTAAAATTCCCAGTAAATTAGTTTCAAAATAGTCAAATAACTACTTGCTAAAAATTACGACATAGTAATGATAGTTACCAAACCATGAAATCTGGGATTTCAGGGTTCAAAGCATTAAATTTAATTTTCACATGCTAATTATAAGTTATTAATGGAGTTAGGTGGCATTTGTCATGATCATAGACAGTGCATCGTTTCAGAATTCGAGAACTCCAGTGCTCTACAACATTTTGAACATGCAATAAAATTTACGTAATTAAAGGGTTAGAACATGAGTAATGTAAACAAACTTTTAGTTGTAAACGAGATTAAAATTAAATGATTAAGGTCATAATATATGCAAGCGATATGTACGCTAAATGTTTCTGCTTCACGTATGTATGAATGAAATCAGCAACGCACTGTAATGTCCTTTGATGGTCTGTATGTTGGATGTAACGGGGTCTGCATCAGTTTTCGACACCGGGAATTTCCCTTGCCTGTAACGTATGCCGCCATGACAGTAAATATTGATTATTTTTCAACTGCCGCTAGAGGGCGACGTGCGTCGTCTGCTAAAATCCTGTTCGTTTTGGTTAATTATCTGTTCGCGGAAGAGTTGTAGCCGCTGATTTGGAGAATTATTATTCCATAGATATAGAATGCATAGAATACAGTCCCAACTAAGTGATGAAAACAGAAAATAGCGGGCACGGATGACAAATACACTACTCAAATAGACTACATGTCTACAATACTAAAATACGTGTATCTAAAGTTCTGTAACTGTTCTACGTATGCAGCGGCGGAATGGAATGGGTCACAAACGTTATTTAATTGCTTGTCTGTGCTGGGAATGGAGGAAATCTTTCTTTTTTTTTGGGGGGGGGGGGGCGGCGGCGGGCGGCTCTTCAAACACGAAACAGTGGCTCCAGGGCCGTATTTAGGGGGGGGGGGGCAAGCGGGCCAAAAGCCCCAGGGCCCCCCACAAGCAAGGGGGCCCCACAATTTAAAAATGAAAAAAAAAATAATGCACTTTTTTGGAAGTTATAGGACATTTAAAGCAAACTTTATTAGTTTCGAACTCTTAATCATGCATTATAATTCTATTCTAATATTTGTAGGGGCCCCAATTCTTGTTTGGTGTTCGGCAACAATGTTAATTACGAAAATTTGCAAAATAAAATAATTTTACAACGGAAAGAAAGCGCCATAATTCACCCTAAAAGTAGACTCTCTGGCCGTCCCAGAGCACCTAGATGTAAAAAATTGTATGGGGGGAGGACCTTCAGACCCCGCCCCCCCCCCCCCCCCCCGCTCATTGTTTTCCCCAGCGCCCCCACATATCTAAATACGGCCCTGAGTGGTTCTGTAGTTAGTGTACAGGGACTCTTGACCGGTGATCCTGATTCGTGTCTGCGCGTGACTATGCCCCTGTTTGTGGAAACAGGCTGCTTTAACCTATTTCACGCCCGTTACCTCTATCCACACAAATATAAATCGTGTAGAAATGGGGGTAATTAACCGTAATAGATTGGAATAAAACTGGTTTAGAAATTATAGTGAGTAGGTACGTATCAATATACACACAGGGTAATCATATCGCGTCCTCGGGACATAGATGTGTACCTCGGCGCTCGGAAAACGAGTCCTCGTTCAAACGGAGTACATCCGGTAGAAATTTTGTCAACATGACGAACACAGCTGCTGAGTTTTAGATCATTTCTTCTAAGTCTGTGCAAATAATAATTATGAAATTGTGCCTATTGAGCGCTAGAAACATATAGCTTTGCATCAACGCTTCAAGTTTGATTAAATACGTCTTAGTTTGACGAGGAGACCGGTTACCGTGCACAGACTTAGGCTTGGCGCGAAAAATGTGCGCCTTTTTCATGGTTTTACATCGTTACGATTCTCGTGTCCCATTAAATATATACGATTTTGCACGATATATGAGATGCCTGCTGATTTCTGTTGAATTTACCCAGCATGCAACGCTACACAGCATGCAATTTCATGATTTATAATCGTTGTAACTATTGGACGCCATATTCGTTTAGTCTATTATCAGTATAGGCCAGGATTTCTCAAACAAAACCAAGCCGCCTGCACGTGAAAATAGTAATTTCTCCTCCAGCTCTGGAAGCGTAAGCAGGGCGTACTATTCACAGCAGTACATTCGACGGCCTGCATTTCAATACTGTTCAGTGCAACTGTGTCAACTTCCCGAAGAAAAATAGAGAAAGCTTTTATATAGTTTGACAATAATTTGCGTGAAAGTTATTGCTATCAATGACAGCAACAACATTCAGGAAAGTTATTGTCAAAATAATTATTAGGTAATGCGATTACTACCTGGTAGATTTAATACTAATTTGAATGAAAATTGTTGCTACAGCAGCTTTCAGTCGCTATATTGTAAAATATTCATCATAATTTTTAGTCGACTCTCGCTACGAATTTGAATAGCAATTTGACTCTTAAGTTGTTGGTTTCTATGGCATCAACAACATTGTCGGATTATTATCCACACACGCGCGATCGGGGTTGACCGAATCAAAACTCTGATACCGTATCCGCTGATGTATCGGTGCAGTATCAGCACAGTAAAATTGACCGAATCCGATGTTCCGATAGTCACTGGTACCGCGCTGTTAGTGAAATCGTTGATAGTACATTGCAGATTGTATCACGTCCACCAGTGACCTACCAGTCATTTCTAGGCACATTTCTTTGAAGATTGCCGTTCGCTGTCGTCATTCCCAGTGCACGTGCATAGATGCCCGTGATTGGCAGCTTGAGGGCGAGGTCCGCTGGTAACGTAACATACATTATTTACGCTACCGAAAACACTGCGCGTCTTGAAATAGAACAACATTGACAAAACTTCGTTCCAATCAAATTCTTTTCAAACTATTTAACGTATTAAGAACCCAGCGCACACTACCCTGTATTTCCACGGGCTCGACTAGTATACTAAGATTGCCCAACTTTGAGCGTGATCCAGAAAATCCGAAAAAATCTGTTAAAAATCCGGAAATTCCGAAAAATTTGAAAACTTCTTTCAATGTGAAAAAATGGGAGGGTTGTGGGTTTAGTTTTATTAGCCATTCACACCTAGATGTAATCGAGCCATGACATTCTTTGAGGCGCTTCCCCGAAGGGTTGCGTTGCTTCCCCGAAGGGTTGCGTAAATAAGTCAAAACCGAAAAAATCAAATAATTAAGATGTTGATAGGGGTGTATGCGTTGCCTCTTGCTACATAATGCGCTGTTGGTGGCGGGTGTATGTGTTGTATGCAGTATAAAGGAGGGTGGGAGGGGTAATTACCTTATTTCTCTCGCTGGTGGGATGGGGCAATCTAAAAATAGAGGCGTGGCTTCTACGAGAATACACCTCTAATGTATTGAGCGGCCATCTTATTACGTCATCACACCGACTAGACTGTTACACAGACTCCACTTCGGCGACCAGACATATCGGGAACTAAACGAAATCAAGGATTTCTTTTTTCACGAGAGAGTTGATACTTACCTCCCTAATACTTTTGATATTGCTAAATATTGGCTTTCACTCAATAAACACTCAGATTAAAACAGTTAGGTGCCCCTACTGGGCAGGGAGTCAGAGCGTAGTCTGGCGGATGCCAGCCCCACCACCGCGCATGCGCAGACTAGCACTTCCTCTGACTAATTTATTGGCTGATACACATGCAACTATAAAGAGCCTGAAGACCGAGCCTCTGTGGGGTGGAGAGGCCGGGTCCGTATCTAGGGAGGTAAGTATCAACTCTCTCGTGAAAAAAGAAATCCTTGATTTCGTTTATTTCACATCAAGAGTATACTTACCTCCCTAATACTTTTGATATTGCCAGAATTCGACAGTGAATTCGGCGGGAGGGAGGCGAGGTCAAAAGACCAGCTCATCCCTATACGCTTTTCTGCGTTTAAGGCACTTAAACTTCTGAAACTGTATGAAAAAACAGTCAGGAATTGACTAACCATCGGATAACACCCCCGATGTATGAGAGATGACCGAATGTCATATGCGCTCCCCCCCCCCCCCCCCCCCCCCCCTCCTTCCTGGGAGGAAGAGTCGAATGACCTCAATGTCCTATACGCTCTCTACGTACAAGTGCCATGTACTACAGGACAGAGACGAAAAAACTCCATTTTCGTATACTCTCAACAATGAACCACATAAATACACAAAACCATCATCATATTAATAACGGGTAACGTGACAAGACAATCAACAATGGACAACACATACACAAGACTGACCTTGTTGAAATGGCTGCTGACATCCTCTTCCCATTGGTGAAGAACGATGTAGTCCCAAATTAGTGGTTGTTTCCATAAATTAATTGTGAAATATATAAGCAATGAGGAAACCCCATCAAAAATATATGCCTAGTTATTTTTTCAAAATCGACAAGGCGAGAGGATTAGAGGTGTCACGGAGATAATGGTCTGTAAAACTTGACTCACAGTGCCACTGAGCCACCGACATAATATCATCCACAGGGACCCCATTAAATAGGGCAGTGGATGTCACTACGCCGCGGACACTGTGAGCCTTGGCCACGTCAACCTGCTTCCCGGTAGCGGATTTATGGCAAAACTGAATGCATTCTACAATCCACCTGGAAATGGTGTCCTTAGAAGCCCTGCCATGGGGTTCAATATAAGACAACCATAACGCCGACTGGTCGGTGCGCCACTCCGCCGTACGTTGTTTGTACCGGCGAAGCGCCCGGACGGGACACCATGCTTTAGAATTAGGATCATATCTAGTTAAAGCAGGCAAAACAATAGGTTGACCTGGATATTTCAACGACTGATTTTTAGCCAAGAAATTAATCCTAGGTAGCAGCTTAAGGCCTTTCCCCTGAAACCACAAAACGGTCATCCTCGGCTGATAAGGCATGAATTTCACTCCTACGCCTAGCCGAGGCCGCAGCAATTACAAACACAGTCTTCAGTGTTAATAGTTTCATAGAAATGGAACTAAGTGGTTCAAACGGCTTATCACCTAGTACTTGAAGCACTAGCGATAAACTCCAAGACGGAATCACAGGTGGATTCCTTGGTCTTAGATTGCCCATGCCTTTAATTAATACATTTAATGTATTTACTTCATCACTTCCCCTCTTAGCCAAGCAAGGAATAACAGACATTAAAGCTGACTTATAACCAGCAATAGAGTTAGGCTTGAGGCTATAGGCATCATAGAGGTGACAGAGGAAATCAGCTACTACCTGAATAGATGAATCCATTGGATCAATACATCTTTTTGAGCACCATTCTGCAAATCTGTTGATTTTATAATTATATGCTCTGGAGGTTGACCCCCTCCTGGCTTTGGCCATAAACATGGCTGCTTGCTCAGAAAAGCCCTCCTTAATTCTAGATTCCTTGACAACATCCACGCAGTCAATCTGAACATTGACGGATTGTTGTGAAGGGCCTTGCCCTGGAAGATAATATCGTCCATCAGAGGCAGAGGAACCGGATTGCAGACCAGAAGGTCCAGCAGATCCGTATACCATGATCGGCTTGGCCAATCCGGGGCGATCAGAAGCACTTGGCATTCCTCTTGTCTGATTTTCTGAAGAATTTTTGGAATCAGGATTGCTGGAGGGAATGCGTATGCATACATTCTCCCCCAGCTGATAGCTAACGCATCTGTTGCGAAAGCGCTTGGATCCGGAATCGGAGAGACGTACGTCGTCATCTTCGCATTCTTCTTCGTTGCGAACAAATCGATGTTGGGTTTCCCCCAATGGTCGAACAGACGATCCGCCACACATTGATTTAGTTGCCATTCCGTGGGTAAAACACTCATCCTTCGGCTCAATGAGTCTGCTAGCAGATTTAACCTTCCCGGAATATGAACTGCTTTCAAGGTAATCTGGTGATCCAGACACCAACAAAGCAGTCTCCATGTCATCATACAGAGACTGGGCGACTTCGTTCCGCCCTGGCGGTTTATGTAAGTCACAACTGTTGAGTTGTCTGAACGAATAAGAACAATCTTGCCCTGAACTTTCTGTAAGAAATGTTCCAGGCCCAGGACTACTGCTCTTAGCTCCAGTAGATTTATATGTTCCTTTGACTGTTCCAGATTCCAAAGCCCTGATATCGTGGACTCTTCCAGGCAAGCTCCCCAGCCCTCCATCGATGCATCTGTATACACAGTCACCTGAGGGTGGGGAGGGGTTAGCATAACCCCCACCAAGAGATTCTCTGTGTCCAACCACCATTGCAGGTGATGAATCAGAGGCGCCAACACTGACACATTCGAGTCCAGTGAACCTGTACTCTGGGTCCATTGTGTCATGAGAAATAACTGGATCGGCCGCCTGCGTAAGGCGGCCTGAGGAATGACTGGTTCCAATGAAACCATCAACCCCAGCATTCTCAAGTAAACCCGTGCCAGGACATGACGACTGTCGCACACCGACTGAATTAATGAGATGAGTTTCTGAACTCTCTCCTGAGTAGGATAAACATATCCTGTCTCTAGATCGAAGAACATCCCCAGGTAAACAAACTTCTGGGATGGAATCAGCTCTGATTTTGGGAAATTGATCATCCAGCCTAAGTCTGTGAGAGTTTTCAAAACAATCTCCAGACTGGCCGATAAACTTTCCCGGGTGTGTGCTTTCAACAGCCAGTCGTCTATGTACGTGTGGACTGCTATGCTTCTCCTGCGGAGGTATGCGGTGATCGCAAGAACCACACGGGTGAAAACCCGATGAGCCGTGGAAATTCCGAAGGGTAGCACCCTGAATTCCCACTGTCTGCCCTGGAATGCAAATCTCAGGAAGCGACGGAAACTCCTGTGTATGGGGATGAGGAAATAAGCGTCCTTCAAATCTATCGACGCTGTCCACATTCCCCTCTCTAACCCCGCCAACACCGAGCGCACAGTCTCCATCTTGAAACTGGGCGTCTCTATGAACTTGTTCAATGGCTTGAGGTTGAGAATTGGTCTCCACCCTCCGGTGTTCTTTGTTACTAAGAACAGGGTTGAATAGAAGCCCGGACACCTCTGTGCCGGCTGAATAGCTCCTTTTTGTATGAGGGAATTTATTTCCTCCTCGATACACAACCTTTGATCTGGATCTCTCGGATTTGGAGTCCAGATCGGCACTAGAGACAGTCGCGATGGCGGGCCTGTCATCCAATCGGGATGATACCCGACTGAAAGCCATCGCAAGACTAAACGGTCCTGAGTTAACCGTTCCCACTCTTGCATGTGGTCGGCTAGCCGGCCTCCCACCGGTCCACCTAGGGATAGAGGTGGACATAAGGAGTGCAAGAGCGGCACTGTCTCCTTTGCCAGAAACACCGGCGCGGTTCTCACCGCGGTAACCGTCCCATCAGGAACGATTACCCCGCCCAGATCCTCGCGCGCCACGACCAGCACCGCGTGCACCTCGGTGCGCGGGCGGCTGCCTGGCTGACTGCGCCTGAGCCCCCCTCGCTGCTGGCCGAATCGCACGCGGCCGAGGCCGGCGCTGCGATGGTGGTTGGCCTCTGACCTGGCCACTACCACCTCGAGCCTGCAGGGGACGATACGCAGGGGGTGCGGCGCGAACGTTGGCACGACGAAGCACCTCAAACTGCTCGCGCAGCGCCCTCTGGTTATTGACCAGAGTAACCGTCTCCTGGAGGTGCCTACATCCCTCACCTCCAAAGAGACCAGGACCTGTCATAGGCGTACGTAGTAGCCTATTGTAGAGGTCCT
Organism: Chaetoderma sp. LZ-2023a; assembly: GCA_034401795.1. NCBI lineage: Eukaryota > Metazoa > Mollusca > Caudofoveata > Chaetodermatida > Chaetodermatidae > Chaetoderma > Chaetoderma sp. LZ-2023a. Next base: position 70,973,736 of record CM067373.1, read on the forward strand.
GGGACGGGCACAGATTATCCAAGGCAAAAGTGCACCTTGCCCGGACACTCCTGGTCACCGCCCGCGTCATACAGTCCAGAGCCAGGTTGATACCATCCTGGATGGCTCGCTGGACTGTGACCGGACTTGGCTGGCGCGATGCGGATGCTGTTACTACCCCTTGTAACAGCTGGGAGACTTGGGACAGAGCGGCAATCGAAGCCCTCCCACTCTCCTCCGCATCACGCAACGCGGCATTTGCTGAACGCAACGCGTTCGAACACAAGACTCCCGTGTCAGAACGGGAGCCTGGCCGCGCATCCTCACCCAAAGCCGCGCGGTCATCCACGCTCGGCTTCGGTACCACACCGTACCGCTGGTAGTCCAGGGGCACGATGCGGCAACGCCTGGCCACCTCGCGCGGGGCCTTAGCGAGACGTCCACTCGACTTAATGGACGTCTCCGCCGCCTCGAACATGTCAACGACATGCTCTGCCAGCGGCAGAGAAGGCATAGCGTTAGCAGTAGGCTTACCAGCTAACCACGGCCTGTGCTCACGCTGGCTAGCCGACTGCTCCACGGGCAGAGCTGGTCTAACACTCACCAACCACTGGCAAGCGTCAGACCAATCCTCCTCCGTGGCTAGCTGCGAGCGCTCTACAAGACGGGGGCCTTCGTCTTCCTCCTGAGCGCAAGCAACAGAGCTTGATGGCGGATACGCTGATATCCCTGGCAAGCCAGGGAGAGCATGCGGGCCTGACAATACCGGCATGCTAATCTCACTGGCTTGACCAGGAGCAGGCGCCGTGGTAGAGCGCGGGGCATATACCGCCCCACCACGGCCCCGGCCAGCACCAGCGACACTCTCGGCAAGCCGAGGTATGCGGTACCGCTGGCCTTCAGCGCCCAGGGCCACAGTCTGAACCGTGGATTCTACCCCTGGGAGAGTAGAACCGTGGAAAAAGGCGCCTGTATTCCCCGCGAGGGGTGCACAGACGTCATAATCCATGGCCACGTCTTCAGACGGCGACCCCAACAGGTAATCCTCATCCTCCTGGCCAGACAGATTAGACTCCGGGTCAGCAAAGAGAGCTAACCCGGACTGGCCAGGGAAGGTGCCATACGAGGTACTGGCACCCGCGGTGTGCGGATACCCCTGGACTGATAAGCAGCCCGCGGGTTCCAGCGACGACCGTCCACGGTCCCTATTGGGCGTGGCAATAAGCCTGCTGCCAGGGCCGTGGAACGCCCCCTCTAATGGGGCCACCTCTGAATCTTCAAACAACGGAAGCGTACTAAGGAACGTTGATTCAGAGGTGGGGATTACCTGCTCCGAAGCAGATGATGAGGTCAATAAAGGATTTGGTCCAGGAAGCATGCCACGAAGCAACTCTGGAACCAAATCCTTTATTGTCCTCCTCATCTCTCCCAACATCTCGATCCGGAAGGCCTCCATGTCCACCGCGGACGAGGCCTTCCTCTTACCCTTCTTACTTACAACCTCTTTTTTTAGCTTCTTCTTCTCCTCCTCCACCTTGTCCTTCGCCTGCAAGCACAAGAATTCGGACATTAGCTCGCCCCCCCAGTGCTTACATATCTCGCAATTAAGCAAGGGACCACAGGGGCTACACTGAAAACAGAGATGAGGGCCAAACTTGTCCCTCAAAAATCGTCCACAGGACGCACAACCAGGTCTCTGAAAAAGGCCAAAGGACGAGGAGTATGAGCAAACTAGTTAAGCTTAGAAAACTCACCAACTCAAGAGAAGGAAAATGATCATAAAGATCATAATTTATCAGAAAACCAGCTTCGGACAACTTTAATTGTTAATAAAGAGCAAGGCTGATTATGACGTCATTAATCCTATGACAGGAAAAAATCGATCCCCAACAAACATCCCAGTGCAAGGACGAATTGTATCTCTAACCAGAACATGTGCAGAATGGACATTTCGACTACACAAGCATCAGATATATACTGATAACAATGGCAAATAGAGTTAATTATCTCCCTTTCCTCTAAATAATTAACATCACCTCATATCAATAATTAGATACCTGACACCTTGTCTAGACAAACCATCCAACCTGATGAACTGGAGCACTCCACCACTGAACGCCTCTTAACTCTCTCCACCTCTAGGGGAAGGAATTGGATCAAGAGGGCAAAGTGAGAAGACCTTTATAATAGGCCTCCAACTCACTGGACATAGAATTTTTGGTTAGATAACCTAACAGTATTAGTAGGAAATGGAACCATGGTGGAGACACAAACCCTCTGCTGATGTCATGTCCATTATATTTCTTCACACAGACCTGTGGACATAAACACAAAGAGAGATTAGTCTTATATAGCACCTAGTTGAAATAAACCAACTAATTAAGGCGCTTATCACGTTTAGCGCGAGTCCCGGAAACACATTACAACGGGACAAAACTCGCTAATTTTACTAGAAGTCACCTGATTTAAAGGTCCAAGGCCCTCCTGTGGCGAAGTCACTCTCTCTGCCATCTTTCTCAGGGATAAACTTCTACCAAACCGTCTCAAAAAGCTTCGAAAAGAGTATAGAAAGTTTCTAACACAAAAGCATGTGTACACTCTCAGCCAATAAATTAGCAAAGAGGAAGTGCTAGTCTGCGCATGCGCGGTGGTGGGGCTGGCATCCGCCAGACTACGCTCTGACTCCCTGCCCAGTAGGGGCACCTAACTGTTTTAATCTGAGTGTTTATTGAGTGAAAGCCAATATTTAGCAATATCAAAAGTATTAGGGAGGTAAGTATACTCTTGATGTGAAACAGTCAATCTCCGTAGCGGACTGTAAATGGAACACTATGGATTGTGTTGATTTTGGTATCATCTTAACCTCTGTGTCACTATCTTAATACAGACATTAAAATGGACTTGATCCACCCAGTGGTTCGTGTGATATCAATATCCACGCAACGTCAGCAAATTCTTGACCTCATTTTGTGCACGACAGACATGCGACAGATTTGAATTTTACGACGAATTCAGAGGGACTATTTTTCTGTTGACTATTTGTCATACAGACGACTATAGGCTTTATATTATCTCGTTTTACGTGAATTAATATTGTCTGGTATGAGGAGAGTAGGTCTCGTGCCCTTTTAAGTTTCAATTCTCTCTACCACCATATTCTTGTGGAAATCAATACGCCAATGGCTACTCAATACATACGAGATTCTTTTCTCGATCTCGAATCGAAGGAGATCTCGCGAGATACGAATGTGGGATGGGGTCTGTGAAATGAAATTTGAAAACCGAAATTAGGCAGAAAGTTTTAAAATAGAAAAATATTAAGAGACGAAAACTGAAAGATAATACTATCAAATAAACGTAAGTACCTTAAAATAATGGCATCTGTAAACAAGAAACGAGAATATATGCCGAGACTTATATATGGAAGCAATGCACTATCACATAATCAGGCATCTCAACGGTGGTCTCCCCAGAATTAACGAAATTTACTATCAACCCCTGTCAGCCACTACACTGATACCCTATCAGTGTTTTGATTTGGTGCACTATCGCCAATTGTTATCGGCGGCCTATCAAGATTTTTGATTCGGTCAACTTCATGGTTATGCCGTTGATACGGCGCTGATATCCCTATCAGTTTTGATTCTGTCGCCCCAGTATATTACTATTTAGGTAATGAGCGTAGGTATATATACGCTTTCTCGCCAAGAATGAATGCTTGCAAATGGCGTGTATGTTTCGTTGACAGATTTGTGCATCTGTTTGGAATGCATTGGTCGAACAGAAACGAACCGTACACGCGGTAGCTAGGCGAAATATTTCCTTCGTGCATGCAATGTGTATTTTGGCCATATACTCCTCACTCTACTTAGATAGTAATACTGAGAGCGCCGTGTGATTCTATGGACAATAATTTGATAACGTTGTTGGTGCCTTAGTCAGAAACAACTTAGTCAAATTGCTCTCCAAATCCGCGTTGACTGAAATTTATGATGATTATTTTAGAACCCAGGCTGAAAGCTGTTGCAGCAACACGTTTCAATAAAATGTGTATCAAATATATAGCAGGTAGTAATACCATTACATACTAATTATTTTGACAACAATTTGACTGAATGTTGGTGCTGTCATTGATAGCATCATCTTTCACGCTAACTAGTGTCAACGTATATAAAAGCTTTCTCCTATTTTCACCTGAACATTGGCGCACTTTCTTTAAACAGTGTTGAAATACAGACTGTCGAATGTACTGCCGTGAATGTGCCCTACGTGCATGAGTAGTTTGGCCATGGTTGACAGGTACAGAGCATTTGCGTCGTAGCCGAGTAGATGTTGGCAGACACGCTCACTCTGGCGGATTCGAGTCACACCGGCCTTGTGGTATCTGGTGAACACGATGCTGGGACCGCCAACAACAGCACCCTTCAGCATCTCATAGGCTTCCTTGTCCGGTGAATAGAGGCTAACATCCGGCATGTGTTGAGCGGTTACACGTAGGAGGTACTGCAGTGACACACCTGGGAGAGACACCACGTATTTGAGGATGTCTATTTCTCGTTCTGTGTGTAACTCCCGCATCCGCTCTAGGGCTTCAATGAATGGACTGACGTCCAGGTTGTTGTAGTATCGCAGCCAGTCGGCGAATATCCGCATTCCATGCTCGCTGAATGTCTGGTTACATTGTTCCCACTCTGTTCGCGTCAAGAGGTAGCCACCCTTGAGCTTAGATGTCCATGCTGAGTAGTCAGGAAGCCCTGGATAGTTGAGATTCTCATGTGTCAAACCATTCATATGGGAGCCAGCTCTTCTGCTGTGAGCTTTGACCCATACCTCGTACAAGACTCCTGGGCCGAGGTAGTTCAGTACATCGAGAAACCGTAGCTCAGGTGTTATGAGGAACATGGTCTGACTAGCCTCCTTGGCGACTTTCACTGTACCTGTACTGTCAGTCAGCTCATCGACAAAGTACTTCTTGATGAGGTTCACGTCATACCGCCCAGAGTTGAACCCCAGTACAGGCACTTGGTCACACCACTCGTTGATCAGTCGCTGCTGTTGCTTTGGGAGCTTGTCCAGGTCTGTCGGTATGTACTGTGCCCTAACCCGTGTCCGGATTAGAGATGCTCGCCATTGGATCTCCAGCATGAACTCTCTGATCAGTTCTTTGGGGTCAGGATTGCAGAGGTGAGTGGGCTCACTCGTGGCGCCCTCTAAGGAGCAGCCAACTGACACAGAGATAGGTATGTGAGTATTCTCGATCGTGAGTCTCCGTAGGTTCTTGATACCATCTAGGAGTGCTTCGAAGTCGTAAACTATGAAGTGTGGGTATGGGACAGTACGAACTCGTTTAGGGACGCTTGGGCAGCATTTTATACAGCACTCCCACTGTACCACAAGCGTGCATCCAGAGGCTCTCAGCTTCCCCTCTCTCAGGACTGTCTTGCGGTATCTTTGTTTGGCATCCTCACCTCGCTGGTGTTGTGGAACTGGTAAACGGTGTTAGTGGTCGGATCATAACCCTCTACGGGAGCGCCATCGATCCAACGCTCGCCACCATGTCACCACTACATGGTGTATGTGTACGCCTCTGTTTCTCGACTCATACTCGATCCAACGAGTAGCCGCTGAACTGGATGGTTGGGGGCGGATAGAAGGCTTTCTCATACGCAGACTGTGGCACCTCAACCTTCTCGCCAGGACACACGATTTTTGTTTTGCCGCCTGTACAGTGATCAGCGTGGCGTTGAAGATTGCATGCCTGTGTAAACCTCTGCTGACAGTGACTGCAGACTAGTGTATGTGCCAGATTGGAGATGTTCTTGATGTAGAAGGCGTGGTGGTCCCACACTCCGATGGTCATGGTGTCACAGTAGTGAGCCACTTGCCTGATCATGTGCCAGGTGCCCTCTTCGGTTGGTTCATACACGCGAATCACGATCTTGGCGACGAATTCTACCTTGTCCAGCTGATCCAGCGAGGTCTTGCGGACATGAGGTACTGTCTTGCCGTAGAACTGTGGCACGCTCTCGTGCAGGAGCTGTACTTCTATCAGCTCTCGCTCCGCGGTGGACTGCTAGACATCTCCAGAGACACATGTTGTCCCTGTAGGTGTCGAGGGCAGTCATACACTTCTGTCGTAGCCAGTCTGGGAGGGGGCCTGTCCCAAGCAGAGGTTGGCGGTCGATGACAGTCCTGACCTCAACGTTGATTGATTGAACGAAAGCCCACTTGGTGTTGGGTCGATCGATATTGTCTTTGTCGAGGCGGGCTTGCTCTGTTGCTGCCACCCAGTCCTGAGCTGCTCCTATCGTGTTCAGCCACGGGCTCCCTGGAGCATTCTTGTGGAAGAGCATCACCCTACCGTCTTCGATGTGATGGATGCGATAGGTATGGGTGTAGCGGAGGTAGAAGGCGTTCTGGACAGTCTGCTGGATCTTTTGCATGATCTGGCCTGTGAGGTCTCATTCTAGACCTCTGAAGAATGTCCAGCGTGCTGACCAGCGTCCTCGATCCTGTCTCCCTTTCACCGAGACGCTGGTCGAGAATGTGTTCGCCGTCTCGCCTCATGCTCCAGGCTATGGGTTCAGACCTCGGCCCCCTTATGCTCTGGGCTGGGCTCAGAACTCGGCATTGCTTAACGATCCTGCGTTTGAGAGTTAAGCGCTCCAGTGGATGGGCCTCCGTCCACCTCGCAACAGTCTTGGCTCGCAAGCTAGCCGTCACCTCCTCGTCCAACTGACGATGCTCATGTATCCGCTGCGTTTTCCCGTATTCATTGCTTGGGAGTCGCTTCTGCCACTCCTCAGCACGGACCTGTCTGATCATCTGGAGCAGGTCGGCTTTCTTGGCCTTAGAGTAGCCTCTAAGGCCGAATTGCTTTGCAATAGCGCAAATCTGTGCAACAGTACTCATAGTGTATATCCCTGTGGATGCCCGTCTCTAAATGGGCGTTCAGACCCTATTATGTGTGGCGATCAGTACCCGTGGATGCCTGTCTGGGCGTTCAGACCTATTATGTGTGGTGCTGGCGATCAGTACCTGTGGGTGGATGCCTGTCTCTAAATGGCAGTTCAGACCCTATTATGTGTGGCGATCAGTACCTGTGGGTGGATGCCTGTCTGTTCAGACCCTATTATGTGTGGTGCTGGCGATCAGTACCTGTGGGGTGTATATCCCTGTAGGTGCCTGTCTCTAAATGGGCGGTCCGCATGCATGCCCCCTGGATAGGATAATACGCATGCGTGTATAAAGCCCTATGAGAGGTATGGCTAAGTCCGTAAGAACGTGTAGCATGCATGCGGACGCGTCAGATCCACATGTCAGTATTGTAAGAGTGTATGCTTATATTGTACCGAGAAATCACTTCATTCTCGGCGTTCTTGGCACCGATTAGGACCGGAATGAAGCGAGAATTTCAAAACTGTTTACCATTTTAAAATCGGACCAGAAATGGCCGAGTTATCCACAAATGGTAATAGCGAGAGTTGAACCTGTGATTTTAAGTTTGCTAATAAACACAAAACAAGGATCTCCCACATTAACTACCTCGGTCATATATGCATTAGTAATTATAGCTAATAAGTTATGTGTTCTCATTGCTGTAACTGCGTTATCTCGAAGTGACGTCAAAGATCTAGACGGACTGATAAGCGCAGTAACAGCAATTTTACAACTCACGCTCAGAGATAAGATTACTAAGAGGCGAGATTTTAGTGGTTTTGCGGTGGGTCAATCAATAGAGTATTGAATTGCATAGGATTCCCAGGCTGCAGACTGGGGTTCAAATCCGCTCAAAAGACCTCGCTAGAACTTACCTGAAATTTCGAAACTAGGTAGGACACGAGGGCCGGGATACTAATATACTAATACACATACTAATATGACCAGGTTAGATAAAGACCCACCGTGACACTCCCCAGTGCAGGGTCAAATCACCACACACACACACACACACACACACACACACACACACACACACACACACACACACCAGATGGCTGGAATAGCAACAGGGTGGGGTAGGAGATAGGTGGGGTAGGATAGGTACGATAGGATAGGTAGAAGATAGAAAAACCTCCTCAGGATACCTGTCAGAATAGAGAGAGAGAGAGAGAGAGAGAGAGAGAGAGAGAGAGAGAGAGAGAGAGAGAGAGAGAGAGAGAGAGAGAGAGAGAGAGAGAGAGAGAGAGAGAGAGAGAAAGGCCGGTATACTGAGGAGGTTCTCCCGGACAGTGGGGTCCGCATGGGAGTTTTATATTCACCACGGCCTTCCATGGCCACGGATCGCCGAACGGCGGTCAGTTGAGGGAGGTGGTATCATCTTAATTCCGACACTACTACTGCATCCTTACGCTTCCAGAGCTGGAGGACAAATGGTTATTTGCATGTGCAAGTAGGTTGGTTTTGTTTGAGAAATCCTGGCTTGTGTAGACAATAGACTAAGCGAATATGGCGTCCAATAGTTACAACGATTATGGAGTCAGGGAATTGCATGCTGGGTAGTATTGCACGCCGGGTAGCATTGCATGCTGGGTAAATTGAACAGACATCTCATATCGCGTGCAAAAGTGTCTATATTTAATGGAACACGAGAGCTTTAATATAATATTTCCTGTCTTACAACAGTGAAGCAAGCAATTTCTTATGTTTTTCGTTGTTAAATCAATATTGTAGCTCGCGGGGTATGCGCTGGTCCGTCCTGCTGCTCCGCTCCGTTGCACCGCATGTACAGGATGCGCAGGACGGCTGGTTACCTGTGGTTCTCGGGGTTACGGATCCCATATCGTGACTCCGAAAAGTACAAAGACTGACTTCTAGAACCGGTGGAATGATAACGTTCCAGTGGGCGACCATTGCCGCCGAGATTGAACCTCAACATCTCGTCCCAACTATTTATGTCACCGGTATGACGGCCCAGACATGATAATTAAAAATAAACTATGTAAACAATGGTACACGTTGGTTAGCACGAGGGAAAATATATACAGTACATAGAACTAAGTTGGTGTCCTGTTAGCGTGGATTGGTCATAGGTACCTCACCGATCCTTATATATCTGTGAGGTATCCCTGTAAGGGAGCGTCCTAACGAGGCCACTTATATAGTTTAATATAAACCATTATACCCCTAACAAAAATATTATTGTTGCGAGAGCAAAGTGCCTCGTGCGTGTCTCCATCACAGGAAAATGCCTTCAACTCTGAAGAGGAGGAAGAGAGCTGGCAAAACGGCCACTCTCTTGTTCAAACCTATGCTAAGTGTAGTGTGAGTCAACATAGCGAAATTATAATTAATGTGATGCACACTGTATTATGTGAAGAGGGTTGATGATTTCCGTAGAATTCAACACCGTCATCTTATGTAAGTCCAAGATACTGTATTGGTGGTTGCCGTTTTTATTTATGCAGTCCTTCTGCTAAATCTTAACCTACCAGTTGTTAGATTTATATCCAAGCTTTGGCCACAAGTGGCAGGAATTTCTACCTATCTTTGATACATGAGCCTGACCTGGCGAAGATGCTCGGTTTCCCTAAGGTCACCCTCCGGAGCATCTCCCTCAGAATGGCAGTGAGCGGATATGTTACAGAGCGACAGCTTCAGAATCACATAACGATCCAGTTACATATCACATCGCAACCACATACAACATTACTAGGACAAGTCAATATTACACAAGCAATTTGAAAAGCGCATAAAAGTTTATGTCGGGGAGTGCGAGGCAAATACCCATCTTTAGTGACCTTCCCGTGAGAGCGTGGTGGGTTCCAAGACCACACCCAGTCACTGTACCGGGTTAGATTGAGATCTGCATCCTATCCGTCACCCGGTGTGTTAGGGCAGACCATATGAGACCCAGCTCCGGGGACTAACGTTTGCCTGTCGTTAGGGTTAACTTTCAGGATGCCCAGAGATGCACTGCTGGCCGGTTAAAATAAAAATAATGTTTTCGCAGTGCTTCCTACTTTGGCGGGGTTATCTACGCTAACTAGTATCCGAAGATACAGAGGAGGTGTATGCAAAATCGACACTTTGGTCTTCACCGCTTGGAAACCCCAATAATTTCCCAAGTCGGATCATGCCGTGGCGATGGGTGTTCCAGACAATTAATAAGCCTTGCGGCTGGAGGAGCATAGAAAGAGACAATCACTCAATATAACAAGCATTCTGTAAGTATTGATTTGCAATACATGCCCCCTACCTGGTGATATAAATCTTTAGAGATTGACAGTCAAAAATTTCATTAAAAATTGTCAAAAGCAGCTGTAACTCGAACTTGATCTATAACTTCTCAGAACCTAGCAATAAACCAAGTCTTAGTTATATATGGTGAAGGAGAAGGAAAAAGTCTTGAAGGCTGATATGTTTGTATTTCCTAAGTTGAAAGGGGACATAACTACATAAAAAAATGACGCAAATGCCTGAAAATCGATCTTCGTCTGAAATTTCTCATAATAAAGTAATGTACCAATTCTCAGTTGAATATCTTGAAAGACTGCGAGCAAAAGGGCGGAAAACAAATATTTTTCGTATTTCATAGGTTAAAAGGGGGCATAACTCCATCAAAGATTTATGCATATGCCTGAAACTCGCACTTGGTCTGTAACTTCTCATAACAAAGCAATGTAGCAATTCTCAGTACAATATCTTGAAAGACTGCGAAAAAAGTGCGGAAAACTAATATTTTTTGTATTGCATAACTCGAAAGGGGGCATAACTCCATCACAAATTTATGCATACGCCGGAAACTCCAACTTGGTCTGTAACTTCTCATAACAAAGCTATGTAGCAATTATCAGTATAATATCTTGAAAGACTGCGAAAAAAGTGCGGAAAACTAATATATTTTGTATTTCATAAGTCGAAAGGGGGCATAACTCCATGAAAAATTTACGAAAATGTCTGAAACCCGAACTTGCTCTGTAACTCCTTATACTAAAGCGATGTACCGATTTTCCCCTAACTATCTTGAAGGAGTGTGAAAAAAAGTGCGGAAAGCTGATATTTTTCACATCTCCTAAGCCGAAAAGGGGCATAACTCCATCAAGAATTTACGCATATGCCTGAAAATCGAACTTGGTCTGTAACTTCCCATAACAAAGCTATGTAGCAATTATCAGTATAATATCTTGAGACTGCGAAAAAAAGTGTGGAAAACTAATATTTTTCGTATTTCATAAGTCGAAAGGGGGCATAACTCGATCAAAAATTGACCAATATGTCTGATACTCGCACTTGCTCTGTAACTCCTTATACTAAAGCGATGCACCGATTTTCGCTTAAATATCTTGAAGGAATGCGAAAAAAGTGTGGAAAACTAATATTTTTCGTATTTCATAAGTCGAAAGGGGGCATAACTCCATCAATGATTTACGCATATGCCTGAAACTCGAGCTTGGTCTGTAACTTCTCATAACAAAGCTATGTAGCAATTCTCAGTATAATACCTTGAAAGACTGCGGGGAAAAAGTGCGGAAAACTAATATTTTTTGTATTTCATAAGTCGAAATGGGGCATAACTCAATGAAAAATTGACGAAAATGTCTGAAATTCGAGCTTGCTCAGTAACTTCTTATACCGAAGCGATGCACCGATTTGTGCTTGAATATCTTGAAGGAGTGTAAATAAAGTGTGGAAAGCTGATGTTTTTCGAATTTCTTTAAGTCGAAAGGGGGCATAACTCCATAAAAAATTGACACACGCCTGAAACTCGAACCTGATCTGTAACTTCTCATACCAAAGCAATATACCAATTCTCAGTTGAATACCTTGAAGGACTGCGAAAAAAGTGTGGAAAACCAACTGCGGACAGACAGACAGACAGACGGACAGAAGGAGTGCAAACCTATAGTCCCCCCATCCGCTTTTACCGGTAGGGGACTAATAAGAGGCCAAAGATAACCGGCCAATTTTCCTCAATTTAGCCGGTGTGCGGTGTTACATATCTGCTACATCCGGAAAAGAGGCTTACACAAATGACTCCTAAGGAGCGGCTGTCCCTAACTGCTTTTAAAACTATCCTATCGAGCTAGAATAACCAGGTTTAGTCGATCACATGTTAGGTTCGCACAATGAGCACATGAGCAGTGACCTCAATGTAAAATTGATGCTGGGGGAAAGTTATGCAGATTTATTGTTGCTGTATAGTATAGCCAGCGTACTGCGGTCCTAGTATTTTATATAAAACAAACAAAACAAGTAACTAGGATGGTTGCTGCCATATAAATAACCAACTATCATAGTATTAACAATAAATCAGGTCGTTAGTCATAAGCACAAAAATAAGAATAATATATACATTAAAGATATAAATTATAAAATGCGGTCTCAGACGACCGTCGATACGTATTAGTCATCAGTACCTGTAAAGAAACAAATGAATACAATAATCAAAGATATAGCTAAACGAGTACCTATTATTCATCGGTACGGAAAAAGGTCATAAATCACTGTAGATGCTGCGTCACAGATGAAGAACGTGAAATGGCACGATTCAGGAGTAGCTGGGAAATCTCCGCAGGCTAACCGTTGATGCGGCTCACTCTAGGTGAAGAAGAACGACTGTAGTTGCGGATGTCCACTAGCTAGTCATAATAGTTTATACAAATAATTTAAGCAGATTAATAAAAAGTTATGTACTGTATCGGAAGGTTGAGAGCTGCCCGTAACATTAAGGGCTACAGTTGAAAGCTATAATTATAAAATGTGTGTGCAACTTCTGTGTGCAGAATACATGGTGCACCGCACATCTCTTGCGGCATACCAGGCAATGTCCCACTAGACTGTGGCCTAAAAGTTAATTAAAACACGACATGCTGCGCGGAAGTTTGATTGCCACTTTTCAGCGTGGTTCGCCAGATCTGACGAGTTGTCCTCCAAGATTCACCACTTTTTCTACATACTGGAGAGGTTACATCCGCAGGAAGACTCCTCAAAAGGTCGGATATGAGGGATGCTTCTTCTATTCAATTAGTTGCCCCCGGATGGCCGGCCGAGGGCTTACAAAAACTGAGATGCGGATGCTGCGATTGTGGGCCAGAGACTAAGAACTGAAATCCGAAAGGCACCGCTGCGGTTAGAGGGGAACCACAGTCAGTAAGCAGTTGCCCACGTATTGCTCTGCTCTGGCCATACAACCTGCCACTTGTTCTCTCTCGACGAAGTGTGGTCTCGATTCTTGGTTTTGCACTCGTGACGTCATAGGGAGGACGCCCAGCCAATCAGCGGGCGATCTGTAACCAATCAGCGTGCAGATAGGAAGGGTGAGGACGCTATCACGTGAAAGACATCCTCCCCATTCACTTAGTACATACACGTATTTAGGACGTCTTGTAATATTTTGAAAATAATTTCAACGAGCTAAATTAGGATAACTCGGCCATTCCTGGTACGATTTAAAAAAAGTAAATAGCTTTAGAATCCTCGTCTCATTCCGGTCCTGATAGGTACCAAGAACGACGAGAATAGTGGAATTTAAAGAAATTACGTGCACCAACAACTACACTTTAGTATGAATTCTTTCCCAACGCTGACACGCGCGCTTCAACAGGTTAGCTGTAGTTATTATGAAATTGGGATTCTGGGCACGTTCGCATGTACATGTATACATACATGGGAAATATAGTATAATTTGATCATGAGATATGATGGGCATAAGATAACACAGGCACATGTAAATACGGCCTAATGCGTATTATGGATTTCAATAGAACTTAAGGATTCAGCGTAGGCCCTCTGTAGTGTAAGAGTCATCAAGTGTTTTTACATGAAGCGCTATAGGCCCAACTGGTTCAGGATGTATGCGTTTTCATAATCCCAGAGGTATGCGTTTCGCCGTAGCGCTCTGATCCCTATGCATACGTTACAAACAATAACATGTTAACGTAAAGTTGATACATATTTAAGAGATAACGGAGATAAAAAATTAATTTAATTGAAAGATATACATTAGGGCTTAGTTTTAAATGAGGATTTGTGTGACTTAGGGTGCGCTCAAATCGCGGTGTATGCGTCTAGGCCCCGAGGACGCGACATGATTAACCTGTGATATAAGCCAAATCAATAAACTATTTGGGGACGGGGTGGGTGTGTGGGTGGGTGGGTTGCTCGTAGTTACTACTACAGTTGTTTAAACACTAACAAGTTATGACAATGGGGGATTCCAGTTTATCTATCCATCATATATGACATCATAATCCACTACGTGACGTGTAGGATGACGTCATAATCAATTACATCATAAATGGCGTAGATAAGTTCGTCATGAACGCTTAATTGATGACGGACTAAGCGTACACGTTCTTGTACAAATGTTATGTCTTTACTACTTAATAAACATGCTGTGGAATATTTTGAATCTAATTTGACTGGGATGTTCTGTAGGTGGGGCTTAGAATACACCTTCCGTATCCTCTGCGTGTTGTAAGAGGCGACTAAAGGAGGTAAGGGTGAGGTAACCCTGACAGAAACCTCCAGTGCTGAAGACGGAGGTTCCAGGCAGCATGGCGCACTCTAATAAACCATGGATCTACGCACTTAACGCTTATGATCATGTCGATAGTCACTTAGGACTGTCGGTATGATCAGCGAACGAAAAGAAGAAGAAGATTTGACTGGGTGCTGTTGCTGCCATATGCAGCAACAGCACCCAGTAAAATTAGTTTCAAAATATTAGTTTCATTTATTACAGCTTACCCGTATGTACAGTTTTCTGGAAATTGATAGTCAGAGAGGCCAGTGATCGAACGATCCAAACACGGACGACGTGTGGTGGGGCTTAGCTAGAGATGGCCGGACATAGCCAAACTGGATTCCTGCATTTCCAAACTAGATCGTGTTTATCGTACATATTCTTACTATTAATGACATCCTGATCAAAGTCATGGTCTTTCGCAAAGCAACCTATGGTCGAGTGGTGTATGTTGCATAAGTTGAACAATATGCATGAACTTTAATTTGTGACGTTAATTTGATTCTTAATTGAATAGAGGGAACTAATTCGGGACAGTAAAGTATGTTCTTTCCTCAACTAGTTATCTCCCTTATATCAGTAGAGTAACTTTTAGACACGCTGTCAGAAAAGCCCCATTTGATCTGGTCTACACGAGTTGGGTCATACACGTGCGTGTATGTGGTTTAATATTGGTTATTGAATGTCGGAATTGTATTGAGATAAGACAAGACAGTCAAAAGTCTGTTTTTTGTCTGACTATTTTCGCAAGCAAAATTTGTAACAAGATCGCTTCACTTATTTATATGCTAAAGAAAAATAAGAAATATATGAATGTTGGAGAACGAAACCTGTTTTATAAGGCATAAATCCTTTCCCATATAGATTACTGTTGTCTTGTGTATTATGCCGGTACTCCTACATTGCTAAATAAGCTTGAAAAATTACAAAAACGTGCAGCTAGAATAATATTAGAAGTACCCTATAGGACCCCATCACAAGAATTGTACGAAACACTGAACTAGACAACATTAACTCGGAGAATGTCAATTAAGACCAATATCATGACATATAAATCATTAAACGGCATTGCACCTATCTACATGAAAGACATGTTTACGTTGGTAGAAGACACGCATGTACAATAATTGTACATACACTCTCTCACTGAGACACGCAGGCGGGCGGGCAGGCAGGCAGGCAGGCAGGCAGACGTGTAGGGAGGCAGACAGGCAGACTTATACTAGTTGCGAGTCTCTTCAAGGTAACGGGTAAGCTGTTAAAATATTTTGGGAAACTAATTTGACCGGACGCTGTAGCTACCTAAGGCAGCAACTGCGTCCAGCCATATTAGCCTCAACATATTAAACAGAATATTTATTAAGTCCTTCATGTTCAAGTTCACTTTATATTTATATAATTATGTCTATTTGTACATACCTGGGGTGTATTTAATTATATATTATTGTACATAGTGTATATATGTTTTGAGGCTTCGGGAACATCAGGCCACTGACGATGTACCCTCTTGAAATAAAGATTATTATTATTATTATTATTATTATTATTATTATTATTATATTATTATTATTACCCTATAGGCTACTAAACCTATTCAGGTATATCCACATATCTGTCATTTTCGGATAGGGGCCTACACGCAACCGCTGTGAACGACGCATAGACAGACGGACAGACACACGGACCCGGGTGCTGGGTTATCGCTAAGCTAAAGCAGAATTGTGGTTTTGCAGCAACCACGGAGCTCGCTTGTTGATATACTTCTACATATAAGGGCCATTTGCAAAAGCTTAACTATTATGATTATTTAAAATAAAGTAGTGATATATATATTCATTACTAATACTATTCATGAATGCCTGAGTTTTGCTGTAGCGGAGCTATACAGAAAAGTTAAACAATATGTCAAGCTAAACAACCTAGTGAATATGCACGATGGTTAAAGATGAAGCTTGCCTGTTTGACTTATTTCTACATCTTGTAGCATTGATATATATATGTAGTAATAAGGCTGTATCTGAAGTGCACTGTCTCTATGTCTGATAGTTTAGCCATAGCAGATCTAAACACAAAACTTAACCAAAATTGGACGCCGCCGACACCACCGCCGCCGCACGCCGAGCCCGGTATCGCATAAGCTCTTCTGTTCACTGAACAATTGAAGTTGATTTTAATTTTAATTCATGTATCATTAGGCAACATGGTCTTTGCAGGCAGTGTAAGCATTTTTTGATTTAAGAAATTAAATGATAAAATCAGACGAGTCATTGTTGAAGAATACGGGCCTTCTGTAAATTTGTGTGAAATCAGATGAGCCATTACTGAACAAGCTTGTATACACTACAGCTGTAACATAGGCGGCTCTGTCAGAATAGTAAAGGATTGACTGACCGATCAGAGAGACCAACCGACAAACTGACATTTATACTAGCTGCTGGTCAAAGGTAAAAATAAGTTGATGTAAAAATCATTAATAACCAGAAGTGCAAATACGGACAGTGCCGACACCAACGATTTAGACAGACTTCGTTAGCTATATGCAGCACTTTCTGCTGTGTGCGTGCGTGCGTGCGTGTGCGCGCGCGCATATGCACTACTGTGCATGCACGCTACTGCGCATGCACTACTTTACCCATTAGGATCAGCACTGAAAGAATGGCATCTCTTACAGTGCAAGTGATTCAGCTGGGAATGTGATGTGATAAAGACTGATAGATAATAAAAGATATGTAACTTTAATTAAAATTATATATATATATTTATAATACCAAAATATGTTTAATCCATGACCCTTAGCATGGATTAGTGCGTTAAAATGAAATCCAATCCATTATGATGCGCAGACTGAGACAATTTTGACCTTTTGACTCCACCCCTCCCATTTTTACACAAGCGCAAAATAATTCCTTGTAATGTACGTAGTCTACAAATCATGTGCTTGAAAATGATATGCGACATGACCACCTTTGGAAACATTTAATTTTTGACAACCCCACCCCTCCCCAGGTCGGTGGGGGGGGGGGGGGAGGGAGGGGGGAATACCAAAATTGTGTCATGCACATCCCTGGCCATATGTGCAATCATCCCCAAAGTTTTAAGTTTCTATCTGAAACTAGGAGTGGCATTAGAATTGATTGGTACCCACTTTTGACCCCGTTCCCTACCCTCAGATTGACCCAAGATCAAAAGAATCCCTTGTAATCTATATATAGTCTACTAATCATGTGCTTAAAATGATATGCGACATGACCACCTTTGGCGCGCGCGCGCGCTCTCTCTCACACACACACACACACACACACACACACACACACACACACACACACACACACACACAACACACACACACACACACACACACACGCGCGCGCACACACACACACACACTCCCCTTGGGTAGGCGCATACCAAAATTGTGTGTCATGGTGGCCAAATGTGCAATCATCTCCAAAGTTTCAAGTTTCTATCTGAAATGGTCTAGGAGGAGCGGAATTACAATTGAGTGGTGCCCATTTTTGACCTTACGATCCCGCCCCAGTTTGACCCAGGATCAAAATAATTCCGTCTAATGTAGTCTACTAATCATGTGCTTAAAATTTGACCGCCCCGCTTGGGGGTGGGGGGGGGAGAGAGGGAGAAGGTCAGACCAAAACTCCAACAGCGTTATGCACATCCCTGGCCATATGTGCAATCATCTCCAGTTTGAAACTTCTATCTGAAATGGTCTAGGAGTTACATTACAATCGATTGGTGTCCAATTTTGATTTCTTGACCCCGCCCCTACCCTCAGTTTGCCCCAAGATCAAAATACTTCCTTGTACTGTAGACTACTAATCATTGCCTTGAAAATGATATGCAACATGACCATCTTTGGAAAAAATTTAATTTTTGACCCAATATTCCCCATCCCCAGGGCGGGTCATACCAAACTTCGAAAAGCGTTATGCACATCCATGTCCATATATGTAATCCTCCCCAAAGTTTCACGTTTCTATCTGCAATGGTGTAGGAGGAGTTGCATTACAATCGATAATTACTGCCCAATTTTGACCTTTTGACCCCTGGGCCCAGCCCCGGGTGTGTCAAAACAATATTCCAAATCCTTGCCCATAGGTATAATCATTCCCAAGGATCTATGACTGATAGTTTATCCATAAAGGAGCTAAACACAAAACTTAACCGGTCTGCTCTAAAATGTCTACTAAGTCCAGCTAAACGCAAAACTTAACGTCAAATAGGCTAACAAGGTCCGTGAGTGGAAAATGTAGGGGGTAACGTTATAAATGGATCGTAGTATTAATATATATGTATTAATAAGGCTGTATATCAAGTTTGGTTGCTGTATGTCTGATATGATTGCCATAGCAGATCTAAACGCAAAACGTAATCAAAATTGGACGCCGCCGCCAACGGGCCGCCGCCGCCGCCAATGCCAACACCAACGCCGCCGCCGGACGACGCGCCCAGTATCGCTAAGCTCTTCTTACTACATCTTTCCGATAGGCGAAACTACGTTTTTGCACCTTTGTCTCACGTAGGCCTACTAAGAATACGTTCTCGTGCCGAGGGTATATGACTAATGGTAGCTGATTAATCATTCATGCAGCACTTATCGATCATAAACTTATAATTTACCGTTCGTTGCGTGTGTGCGTTATGGGCGCATCCACAGCTGTATCTAACACATTCGCCAATCCCGGGATTAGGTGTACTTTTCCACTTCTCACATAAACTACCATACATTTAAAAAAAACTATTTAAGATAGCTTCACAATTTTTTTCACACACTTTACAGGAAATCGTTTTCCTCACATTTTGATACCTAGTTTAGACTCGTACCATATATTATCATGATATATAACTGCACAAAATACAGACAACTAAACTGGGAAAACATGTGATTTTTAAATGCTTCGCATCGCGGAAAATAAGCATTTATTATCCCCACGTTTTAAAAAAACGTCGGGAATATTGTAATCGCCTCCGTCCGTCTGTCCGTCACGCTATCTGCTCCCAAACCATTGGGTGGAAATAAATCAAATTTGGTATGTGGGTTACCCATATGATTCCGCCTTGCAAGACGATATTTAGATTTGGCTCCGCCCCCAGGGGGCGTGGCAGAGGTCAAAAGGTCAAGTCAGTTGAAACGCAACTCTTCTGAAATCGTTAGACTGAACTCAACCAAATTTTATATCTGAGTTACCAATATGATTGCGGAGAGCAAGAGGCCATTTAAATTTGGCTCCGCCCCAGGGGGTGGGGTGGTGGTCAAAAGATCAAATTTTAACCTGCGGAAATTGATTTCGTTCTACCGTTGGACAGAATTCAACCAAATTTTGGATCTCTTGAGCAGATTTACATTTGACCCCGCCCCTAGGGGGGTGGGGGTGGCGGTGAGGGTCAAAAGGTAAAAAAATTGATTGTAATGCATCTCCTCTGACACTGTTGATTGGAATTCACCAAAATTTAGTATGTTAGGTACCCATATCAGTGTGGAGTGGATGAGCACATTTACATTTGACCCCGCCCCAGGTGGTTGGTGATGGGGTCAAAAGGTCATGCAATTGATTGTAATGCAATTCCTCTGAAATCGGTAGACGGAACTCAACCAAATTTGATATCCGAGCTACCCATATGATTGCGGAGTGAAAGAGGCCATTTAGATTTGGCTCCGCCCCAGCGGTAGGGGACAGGGTCAAAAGGTCATGAAATTTATTGTAATACAACTCCTCTGACACTGTTGGACGGAATTCAACCAAATTTAGTATGTCAGTTACCCATATCAATGTGGAGTGGATGAGCACATTAACATTTGGCCCCACCCCAGGGTGTGTGGGATGGGGGGGGGGGGGTCAAACGGTCATGGAATTGATTGTAATACAACTCCTCTGACACTGTTGGATGGAATTCAACCAAATATAGTATGCCAGTTACCCATATCAATGTGGAGTGGATGAGCACATTAACATTTGGCCCCACCCCAGGGTTTGTGGGATTTGGTATGTGAGGTACCCATATGAGTGTGGGGTGCAAAAGGTCGTTTACATTTGGCTCCGCCCCAAGGGTGGGTTGTGGGGTATGTCAAAAGTTCAAAGCGGTGACCGTGGGGATTTTCGATGACGCGTCATCTACCGATCAATCTAGTTATATATCTAAAAGGTAAGATTCCCGTTATTTTACCCTTTATCCCTCATATCAGCAAAAAAACCTGGCTTCTGCAGTGGTCCATTTGCAGACCAAGAGAAGACTATTTTTGAAAATTTACCACTGGAATGACTGGCTCGATAACCGATTGACTTTAATGCTATTCGTCCAAATTTTATTTATGCCTATTTACTAAAGTGAATAAGATAAGAATGAAGTACAATGGGGAAAATAAGTCTGGCACAAAATCTCCAATGCCGAAAATTAAGTACCAATACAAATCTGAGGAATTTTGGAAATGTGTGTTGTAGTTAGAAATAGATTTAGAGTTAAAAATCTTTTTTGTATTTTATTGGTTGACAGAGAGCATGCAAATATGTCAGGGTGTTATTGGTGCCAGGGTGGCCATATGAGGTACTGAGGAGCTGGGAAACCCTGACTGTGGCATTTGGCAGACGTATCCATACACGCGACTGTAGTGCCTCCAAAACATGCACCAGAATCACATCTGTCACCGCGTTTGTTATGCTTGGTTGCGCAATACGTATACTACCATTGCTTTTCCGTATTGGTAATTGCAAAATAAATGTAGTTGATGGCGTATGAATTCTAATTTATATCCCTATGTTCGATATTTTCAGTTATTGTACGTTATCAATAGCAATTTTCAGTTGTAGCCATTGTATACATATAACCAGTGCAATGTTGATCATAAACTTGAGCAGGCCAGTATTTAGCGCTTGCACTGCAGGTACGATGTTCAGCATTGAGGCTTACGACTCCACCCCTACCCCACACCCCATTTGGCAATACCACCGCGTTCCTGCTCTGGCAAGATCAGACGGTATCCAGGGGTCAACCATGTTCAATGTGATTTTGCATAATGCCCATAGACATAGCCTCCATAAGCCAGATATATTACATTTTCCCTGACACTCCCCGGCCCCGTGATGCCATATCATATCATACCATGACGTATACAATATAGCGTACCATACCATACCTTAGCAGTGTCTATACAGTTAGTCAACTGATACACTAGTCAGTGTTCTCTGACTCGACACTATTCTGTCTCCAGTAAACTTCCCACAATTCATTGCGTTTACTACAGTTTAACGTTAACCGGAACACTGGTCCACAGTGTTCCGGTTACCGTTAAACTGTAGTAAGCGCAATGAATTGTAGGAAATTGGCTGGCGACCGAATAGATATTTTGATTATCGGACATTTTATTGGGCAAAGTCAGAGAACTCTAATAAAACACATATCTACAACAACTATTTGTCTATTTACAGCGGACAAAAATTGCTGACCGTTTGCCCTGGGCTAACATAACATTTTTTGGGGAAAGGCCCATACATCTACACAAATGGCATAGGTTATGGCCCTTTGTAGTGAGTTATGCCTCTTAGGAGTTGGGAAAATTCTAATTTCATTTCTTCGTGTATTTAATTTGAGTCGCCATAGAAAAAAAGCTGCAAGAATGGAATTTATGCCGATTCATTTCATTAGATCGCCATACGGAAAACGCTGCACATCCACATTTCTGACACGTATGTAGCTGTAGAGAGATCTGTGTAGATAGATAGATACTACTTTTTCCATTTTAGCCGTTATTGCTCTGGGAACTCTGATGTTGTAGAGATCTACGTTAACCAATTTAGCCAGTGCTGGCAACAATGCAGTTGACAGTTGTAACTAGATTAACTTTTTAGCCGATTTTATCCATTATATTCATAATTGCTAGCTAATGGACCTTTCCACTGTATCCATCCATCATATGACGTCATAATCAACTACGTGACGTAAAGAATGACATCAGAATCAGCGACGTCATGAATGACGTAGATAAGTACGTCACGAACGCGTTGGTGACGGACTACTATTTAATAAATATTCTCTGGAATGTTTTGAAACTAATTTGACTGGACGGTTCTGCTGCCAAAGGCAGCAACAGCTCCCATTCAAATTAGTTACAAAATATTCAACAACTTAACTGTATAGTTTTCAGGAAATTGATAGTCAGTGCATTCGGGGATCGATCAATCCCAAAATGGCGAAGTTTGGGTGGAGCTTAGCGAGAGGTGAGCGGGGTGGGTGGGTTAGCTAAAACTTGAAAGGCTCAGGTCAGCCTCTCATTTTCTCATACAGTAAACAAACCTGGTGTATGCATGTCGTGTATGTAGCGCAACAAAAGTAGGTCAGTGTGACCAACTTAATTTATGTGCCAGCTACCGAGATTCTATCGGTCTCGCATGGATCACGCCGAACATTGCGTAATACTAGTCCATGTTCATACACTTTCTTATGTTAAAATTTAAGCCAAATCTGATCAGCAGTTTTTTTAGATATCCATAAATTCAGAATATGATTCATCTGGATCCATGGTTTTTTTTAAATCCGGATCACGGCTAAAGTCTGAAGTTCGTTTATTGTGTTAGGATTTGAGCCAAATACGATAAGTAGTTTTTTAGATACAGTTCCGAACACGAACGTTCCTGCGCTCGCACACGCACGCACGCACATTTTCAAAACTTGTATTTAATTAAGTCTATATATGAAATTTATTTCAGGCACGCCGTTGCTGTTGTAGAGAGACCGGGTCTACATTAGCTGTTTTAGCGAGTGCTTACAACAATGCGGTGTTGAAAGCAGATCGTAAATTTGTTATCCAATTTAGACATCATTGCTGGTAACATTATCGATTCTACATTAGCGGATTCATCCACGTTAATAATCATTGCAGACTAGCTAGATCGGGCTCCTTTTCCCCATACAGTAATCAGACTTGACGTGCGCGTGTTTTGTATTGTAGCATAACAAATGTAGGTCGGTGTGGCCTACTTTATACGCTTCACTAGCAGTTACCGCGATACTATCGACCTTGTGTGGGTCACGCTGATCATTGCGTAATCATAGCATATGATCACACCATTTCTTGTGTTGAAATTGAGGCATATTGGACCAGCAGTTTACGAGATATCCACAGATCCAGATTTTCTTTTGACCCTTTCGTGACGAAACCGGCCAAAAACCGGCCTCTGTAGTGGTTTTGAGTAATGTCCATTTGCAGGCCAAGAGAAGACTATTTTTGAAATTTTAACACTGAAATGACTGGCTCGGTAACAGAGCCAGTCATTACTGTGGTAGTTTCAAAAATAGTCTTCTCTTGACCTGCAAATGGACATTCAATAAGTAAATAATTATTCGAAGAAATTGAGTCATTAAAGGGTTAAATCAGGACCACGGTTAGCATTGCAGTGGATCCCCTCACACTGTGGAGTCCACGGAAATGAGGAAGCAGACAAGATGGCAAAGGCGGGTGCAGAAGAGAATCAGCCAGAAAACATGGTTACACATACATAGATGAAGACTATCATCAAGTCACTCTATAGAACACCTCAATCAGAAGATGCCTACCATCATCTCTCGAGGCCAGAGCAAGTGACCATTTTTCGTCTCAGAACTGGACATAACAGACTAAACCAACACATGTACAGGCGGTGACACCTTACGACATTGCCCGCTTGTCCTTGTGGAGAAGCAGAACAGACCACAGAGCACATACTTCAATGTTGCAGTACGTATCAGCTGCTGAGAGAAGAGATCTGGCCTTTGTCAACCTCTTTTCTTGAAAAGCTGTATGGGCCTGTGGAAGAACTGCAGAAAACCACAGATTTCATCTTGAGAACGGCTCTCCAAGTGTGATACCAGCGATCGAAAAGAAGAAGATCAGGACCACAGTTAAAGCCTGGAAATCGTAGTTTACTGTAAGTTCGTTTATTGTCTTAAGATTTGAGTCAAATAGGATACGCAGATTTTAAATACAGTTCCAAATACGAGCACGCATTCACACACGCACGGACACAGGCACATACGCGTGCGTGCAGGCACAGATGCACAGGCAAAAGCCATAGTTATTGGCCTTTGTTAAATTCTCAAAACTTGTAATAATTTATTTCTGGCACGTTGCACTATTTACTATTTGTAATGGATAATACCAAATTTGGCAGACATATTCCTTTTGACAATATAGCTTGGCATTTTGAAAATGACACGGATTATGCCACTTGGGACAGCGCTATGCCCCTTGAAAAATTAGGAATGTAATCTAATTCTGACTGGTTAAGTTATATAGTGGACTCTGCCATTTTCAGGCAGATTTAGCTGGCACGGCACAAGAGAAGTTGGACTTATAAATCAGGCCTTAGCCAGCAATATTGGATTGTCATTTCAGCATAGACAGATGCTTTGCATCTTAGACACGTTTTCTATCAATTGCTGGCAACCAATTCTACGTAGATCTTTTGCCTTTTAGCCACGTTAACCAGCAATTCTGAATTGTCATTTCAGTGTAAATAGATATTTTGCATCTAGCCATGTTAGCCAGTAATTGCTGGCAATAGTCTTATTGTCGGTAGATCTTTTCCATTTACCCACGTTAGCTAACAATTGCTGGCAATCGTGCAATTCTACGTAGATCTTTTGCATTTTGTAAATATACCTTTTGCATTTTAGCCACATTAGCTAGCAATTGACCTTTCCAGTTTTAGCTACGCCCGCCTATCTTTAGCTACGCACCACCCACACCTTGCTCGTGTTGGGATCGATTGATCTTTGAACTCCATGACTATCAATTTCCAGAAAACTATACAGGTAAGCTGTTGAATATTTTGAAACTAATTTGGCTGGGTGCTGTTACTGCCTGTGTCAGCAACAGCATAAAGTTAAATTAGTTTCAAATATTCAACAGCATGTTTATTAAATAGCAAAGACATACAATTCGTACAATGTGTTGGACTATTAAGCCTTTAAGACGGACTAAATCGAGTCATTCATGACGTCAACCTACTCGTCACGTAGCTGATCATCCCGTCATATGATTGATGGATAAATTGGAAAGGTCTATTGCTGACAATCGTCCAATACCAGGTAGATATTTTGTATTTTAATAGCAAGATTATGAAGCTATTTCTGATGGTCGTTCAGTAAATTCTATATGTGAGATAGTAATCCGATGAGGAATTTATATTACTGCCAAAAGGAGAATTAGAATAGGGATCAAAATAAGGTTTAGAAAAAGTGGAATTTTATGAACCAGATGTTATCCGTATAAATCAAATTTTAACACCTAAATGTAGATTACCTATTCACGGGTTCGGTTATGGTTAAAGATGTGGACAGGTTGTAAATATGGGATTGTCTTGTGGGAGTCATGACCCCACCGGACGTCTTATATTTTCGAGTAAGTCCCAAGAGAAATTTATGCTTTGAAAATACCAGGTGAGCTAATGGACCGGATGACATTTCTGTTCAGGACATTATATATATATATATATATATATATATATATATATATATATATATATATATATATATATATATATATATATATATATATATATTAATATTACATCAGCCAGTGCTGATGATGATGGCCCGATATCATCGCCATCTATGTTTCCAGTAAATAGATGGCAAGCGCGAATATAGCACGCTGAAGTTAATTGCATAAAGCTTTATATCATATTTGAAATAAGCGAATTGATTAGAATAGATCCAACGGTTCTGAATTGATGTGTATTCTGCAGTGATGAACTTTTCTGTTTGATCATTCATCAACAGTTTTACATTCATTTTTCTGGAATTGTGTGGACACAGGCTGAAACTAAATTAGTAAAGATTATTTGTTCTTTAGGAACACCGTTGTAAAAAAAATGTCTTATTTGAAGAGAAGGGTGGGGGTAGTTTTCACTATATTGTTAAAATTAAATTATGTCTTCATTGAAGAGCCGGGGTGTGGGGTTAGTTATCACTTAGATGTAAACTGTAAAAAAATATTTAGTTTATTATTAATGTAAATTGTAAATTTATGGAGGAACATGCGACATGGAACCAGCTATGTTGTTGTTTTACTTTCTTATCTGCTGGGTTAATCACCATTAATTTGACACCTTGAAGATTTTCGATCTCGGGGTACTAAAACTTCTCGCTAACGGGTTGGTGATCTCGCTTCGCTACCGGTAAGTTTATGATGTGAGGTTGCTGCGACAACCACTCAGCGGTGGCGGAGTAGGAGACGTAACAGTCTGGCTCGCCTCGTCAAGAAGATGGTAAGTGACGATATTTATGTTAGACTGCTGGGCCTGATCTGACGGAGAAGATTACTCGGTAAGGATTGGAGGTTGCCTCCAACTCAAAGATCAGATTCCTAACAATGTCCTAAGCTAACTCCTTATCTGAATATACTAACAAACTCTTGTCTTACATATACGTAAGATGATAAATTTATTGAAACTATTGTACAAATTTACAAGACAGTTAATTTGGAGCAAGATCACTCATAATAAAACCAGTACACGAAACGAACAAGTGCCTAACGCTACTCAAAGTTTGACTACAGCTACGAGTCTGAGCATCAACGTGATGTTCAGGATTCACGGTGGTGGAATTGAATAAATCTCTCAGCATAAAAGTGCCTCTTTTATACTATTTAAATTCTCTGATTCTCAAGTTCTATATTTATTATAATAATACGATTCTTCCTGAATCTGTTCGAATGACTCTTCTAGGCACGTCATAAGCACACCTTGATTGGCCCGAACAATCAGTCCACCAATCAACCTCTGCTTATTCCTTCCTAGAAGTTCCTACCTAATAAATGTTGGTCATTCTGGCCAATCAACAATCCTTTCATTTCGTTGTTGGATGTAAAACCTATTCTTCTTTATTCTTTGCTACAGAGTTTGATCGACGCTCATTGATCATGACGTCATTCTAACCAATCAAACTATGTGCTATTCTTCTATGGAGATGATGGCTCCCATAGATAAAGCGGTGGCGACTGGTTCTGACTTGATGTGATCTGTCAGTTAACTAACACCATTATGGAATGTGTTGTTATTGGATGCCATTGTATGAGTGACATATAGTTGATACACAAATTTCAATTATGTTATTAATTCCGACAGGACGCTACAATGTCCATTTCCTGTCCATTGCCTATTGATGGATAAGCATGTAGGATGCTATGGTCAATAGGCACATGAGCTGTATGATCTCATTGCCAGCTGGTGTTGTTCTATTCTCATGTGAGAATCTAGAATGCTTACGTCATCAACTAAGTCCGTTTGTCACGTTCGATTCCATTGATTATTATACATTAATTATTTTCTAAACTATCATTCCAAGTGGCTGCTGAATATTATAAAAGTGTGTGCCGACTGAACAGCAACAACTTCCATTTAAACTATTTTCAAATACACATCAACTCAGAACCATGGACTTTATTCTAATCAATTCACTTATTTCAAATATGATTATAAAACTTTATCCATTTTGTTACAGCGTGCTACTTTAGCACCCCATCCATTTACTGGAAATATAGACGGCTGATATTTATCAACAATATCACCAGCACTGGCTGATGCAATTTATCAAGTTAAATATTAAAGCATAAATGTCACCCGGTCCATTAGCTCACCTGGTACTTTCAAAATATAATTTCTTTCGGGACTTACTCGAAAATATAAGACATCCGGAGGGGTCATGACTCCCACAAGACAATCCCATATTTACAAGGTGTCAAATTAATGGTGACTAACCCAGCAGATAAGAAATTAAAACAACAACATAGCCGGTTCCATATTGCATGTTCCTGTATAAATTTACAATTTACATTAATAATAAACTAAAATTTTCTTTACAGCTTACATCCAAATGATAACTAACCCCACACCCGGCTCTTCAATGAAGAGACATAATTTAATTTTAAGAATATAGTGAAAACTACCCCCACCCTTCTATTCAAATAAGAGACAATTTTTTATAACGGTGTTCCTAAAGAACAAATAATCGTTACCAATTTAGTTTCAACCTGTGTCCACACAATTCCAGAAAAATGAATGTAAAACTGTTGATGAATGATCAAACAGAAAGGTTCATCACTGCAGGTTCAGTTGAGTATCGCTCACACAGAGCTATCCGATGGGCTCTAGATATCCATTGCTAAGACGGAATCCCACTTCATCCGTACGGTTTTCCACTCAACACCACACCCAAGATAAACTCGAAAGTCAAAATCATGTCATATCAAGTAGCTCCTCTAATCGAAATCAATCAAATGCTGACTCAATCCAAGGCAAAAGCCATCCCACAACAATTAAATGCCAACTCAATCCCCCGTCAGTCTTGGATCACCCTATTCCATATACGTCAAGAAATTCACCTCATTATCGGCACATTTCTTCAACGTCAAGGACCTTTCTCAGGGCAACGTCATTTTAAGATGGAATCAAGGATTGGAATGGCCGAATTTACAGAATTCTTCGGACCGCTTCACATACCTTCGAAATAGACCCGTACCCAACCTGCTCCACAAGCCAAAATAGTGCAACTCCCATCATATTATAACTACCTACCTACAACACCAACTTTGATCTATATAATACCTAGATATTTAACAAGGCATACCAACCTAAATTGCACCAAAAACAAACATTTTTATATCTAATAATGATACTTTCCAAAAGCAAATTCTTACGCCAAAACCTCCCTGGATCTTGTTTGTATGTCCATTACCATTTAGGAGCTAAAAATATCGCCTGACTTAATGTTATCCTAACCAGACAAAACTTTACAAAATTTAAAGTTCCCCTAGGCCAATAAAAGACAAAATGAGCTAAATCTCGCAAAAACCTAACTAAATCACTCTGTCACATATATAGATCTTTTACTTTTTGTAGGTATGCCTTTTACATATTAGCCAGTTAGATCAATGGACCTTCACCCACACCTCGCTCATGTTGGGATCGATCGATCTCTGAACACCCTGACTATCAATTTCCAAAACAGTGCCCAGTCAAATTAGTTTCGAAATATTCAATAGCATGTTTATTAAATAGCAAAGAATTATAAAGACATACAATTCATACATGCTAGACTGTTTGAGATTTGATGACGGTCTATACGGAACCCTTTGTGACGTAATGATTGTGACGTCATCATACACACGCTGAGCTGATTGACGTCATACGAGGTCAGATGATGGATGGATACTCTGGAAAGGTGACTTGCTGGCAATAGTCCAATTCTAGGTAGATCCTTTGTTTACCTTTTGAATTTTAGCCATTTTAGCCAGCAATTGCCGGCAATCATCCAATTCTAGATATCTTTTGCAATTTAGCAAGATTATCAAGCAATTCTGGGGCCATGTTCCAGAAACTATCGTTAGGATAGCGATATCATTACTCCAATAGCACAACATGAGTGTAACCATATCGCTATCCTAAAGATAGTTTCGGGAACATGGGCCCTGAATTGCTATTTCAAAGTAGATCACCGTTTTGCATCCTAGCTACATTATAGCTCTCAATTACTGGCAATCGTCTAAGTCTAAACATATCGTTTGCATTTTTAGCAGGATTGGCTAGTAAGTCACGAATCCATTTCCTCAGTCAATCATATGACCTCATAATCAACTACGCGACGTGTATGTTGACGTTATAATCATGCAGCAGTGATGATTCGATTAAACCCGTCTTTAACGCTTTATACTCTGACACATTGCACGAATTGAATGTTTTTGCTATTTAAGATAGACCGCAGCAGCAACCAGTTAAATTAGTTTCAAAATATTCAACAGCCTACCTGTAAGGTTTTCTGGAAATTGATAGCCAGGGAGTTCAGAGATCGATCGATACCAACACGAGCGAGGTGTGGGTCGAGCTGAGATACAAATGGGAGGGGCATAGCTAAAACCGGAAAGGTCCATTGCTGACAATAGCCTTAGTCTAGGTAGATCTTTTTTCAGTTAACCACATCGGCGATTTCAAATTAAGTGTACCATGCTAGTCTCACACATGATAAAAACTCAAACTTGTCCAATTCATAAAAACTTCATGGAAATGAGATCTTCAGGGCATATGCTATTAACGACGAAAGTTTTGAAGCGTGGCGTTATCAGTAGCCTAATTAAAATCATCACCGAAATAGTGAGCTGTAATTTGTTGTCTGGATAGGACATTTTGTTTTACAATAAGCAATCTAACTTTAAGATAATCATGTGGATCAGTAATGGTTCTCCATGTGTCTTACACTCTTCTGTGCTATTCATCAGATATTACTGAACACTACTGAGTCTAATGTTTTTCATCTTTAAGCAAAAACACAGATGTATTAAACCCAAGATACATGTATAGTGAAATAAATATTTTCTGACATATGAGAAATTTGCTTTATCTTTAAATATTCTCTTAATATTTACAATAATCTTTTGATAGATTGTAATGCTGTTATGTACTGAGTAATGATCATGCCACAATCTAATGAAAATGTGTAATATGAGCTCAGACTGGATCACACATTGATTTGTTCTGGAGATGACAAGTTTTTTAACACGTCATATGTCACGGCAATACTTTAGAAAACAATCAAGACTAATCCACAAGATATATCAGTGAGACATTTCATTGTTTATTCATCAAATTAGCATGACAAATACAACAGGAACGAGAAAAGCAATGCTACGATCATCACACGCAGCAAATACAGTTCTTCAATTCATCCTGGTCAAAATGTAGTAATATACCCTTACTTAGAGTAGACCTCGTGTGGGCCTGATACTTTATAGTAGTTATGATTTTCTCTGGTATGTGGCCAGGCGTATATCTATAATCTCTTTGTTGTAGTTAGCAATCTGAAATGAACATCTTTGTGATCATTGTTAAGTACATGACCGTTAACATCATTTCTACTTTGTCACTGCCATCTATGTGAAACGGTGAATATCCAGATAACTACCAACACGAGGAGTAGCTGTTGGCTTGGGATGAGGGGCTGATTGTTAAAGACGTCCTAACTGTTGGCTCAGTAGTAGTCTTTGATGTGCCATATTCTGCTTCATTGGCTGATATGGGAGAAGTTATGTTTGCCTGAACAATGGCATACACGGCTTGTACGTGTATATCCTTGTCTCTACAAGAATTACTGATCATGTGGCTGATGTTAGCTTTGGCGTTTATACAAATCAGGTCTTCTGCTGGATCGTGCCAAATACCTTCAGAGCAGATTGTGTTCTCCTTTTTCATGAGTGCTGCAGAATCGATCTCCAGAGATTAGTGAAATATTTCCACAATTCTAGAATATGAACATGGACTTTTTCACATTGTTGAGGTGACTCCCTGCTTTCACTGGTAGAACATTGCTTTACTGCTGCTGCTATCGACTTCATGAGGCTATGTTACAGTACATGGTTATGTACTAGTCAAGATGTTGTTCCTTTTATATTCTGTATTCTTATCTTTTGCTGAGGATGTTGTCCATTTGGATATATTTGCTCATGAATTCCTCATTTTCATCTTGTAATATTATTTTCATCTCTGTATTCATGTCTTTGAAGTGTTTCATCCTAACGTTTTCTGGCAGACTCATTCACACTGATATCTTATTTTGCCTTTATATTCTTGGTGTCTTGCCATGCTGACCTCTCTTGCAGCTTCTCCATGTTGATTTTATGGTCATTGTTGACATATCTTTCTATCTTCGTGCTTGCATCTCAATCTAAATACTCTTTAAATCTGTTTGGATCAATGTCTTTGATTGTCATGATGTATTTCGCACTTCTACCATGTAGTCTTTTCTGTAACTTTATTAACTAAAATTTGATTGCTAACATTAGCAGTTGCACAAGTTCATAGGGTCAGGCTGTCAAATTTTATTTTAATTATAATGGCTGACGTCATAGATTAATTGATTGTCACTATATGTAAATTGTACACACAGCCACACTGTCAAGCATTAAGAGTCTATATATTGAGTTAAGTGTGATGACTTGGATATAATTGGATAACTGAAACAATGTAATTTCATCTCCTATGCATGCACATGTACATTGAAAAACAATGTTAAACAATGTGTCCCCTCCAGAACAACGGTTTCATGTATCCTATATGAGAAGCATGGGAGCATATAATCAGCACATTTAGTCAATATAATGCTTTCACATACTAGTTATACGACTGTATATGTATACTACATGTAAAGAAAGTATTCAAAATAATTTATGGGAATTTTTAACCTGAATATTGGATATTAGAATACTTTACAAAACAAATTACTATTATTTCACGAATAACTACATATTTATTCTTTGTTTTATTGTCCCTAGGCATAGTTTGTAACACAAGGACACAATTGTCTTACTATGATATATACTTTTTCTATTTATTCATTATTTATGCAAGCTGTAAAAGTATATATATACACCTGTGCAAAAGTTAAGCACCAGCAAAAACAATAGAACGTAGAAACATGATGGTACAACTAGGCTGCCATACTTTTTGTCCCCGCGTTAGCTGACATAATTCCAAGTACGAAATACACATGCATGCATGACTTCACGCCGCTTGATGTCCGTGCGTGGCGGGAAACAGCACACGTGTTCAGTTATGTAAAAGTCCAGTTTGAGGTGTAGAACATTACATACAGATTTAGGCGACAAGATTAGGAATTTTGTGTTCATGACCGTGGTTTATTTGTACAGAGAGAATTAGCTCTTGATTGTGAACTGCTATGGCAAGACGAAGGTTAAGTGATCGTGTGAAATGGCAAATCATAGGCATGCATACCACTGGTATGTTATGCAGAGAGATTGGCAGACAGCTGAACATTAACCATACTGTAATCAGTCGTTTGATTGCAAAACATGGGCAAACTAACGAGGTGAAGGACAGGCCTAGATCTGGAAGACCGAAGAAGACTACTGCCCGTGATGATCGAGCCCTAGTACGCCTTGTTAGGAGATCTCCATTCACCAACAGCAGAGTGCTCACCCAGCAATGGGAAACGCGCAATAGAGTGTCAATGTCTACCGTCAAAAGGAGACTGTATGCTGCTGGCATGAAAGCTAGGGGACCTGTCAGACGTCCTCTCCTCACTGCACACCACAAAGAGCAGCGTCTGAGGTGGTGCAACGAAAGAAGACACTGGAACATGAGATCGTGGAGACGGGTACACTGGTCCGATGAAAGTCGGTTCCTGCTTCATGCCACAGATGGGCGAACTCGTGTATGGAGGTCCAGACGCACGGCGTACGACCAACGTAACATCATGGAAGAAGTTCCATTTGGTGGAGGTTCCGTTATGATATGGGGGTGCATCTCATTTGATTGTAAGCTGGATCTGTTGACTGTACCTGGAACACTAAATGGACAAAGATATCAAGATTCCATACTGGATAGAGTTGTGGTCCCTCATTTTGTAAATCATGCACCTGAAACCCACCCTATATTCATGGATGACAACGCCCGACCACATCGTGCTAGAGCTGTGCATGAATACCTCCGCCAGAATGCCATCGAAACCCTACTATGGCCAGCAAGGAGCCCTGACATGAACCCTATCGAGCATATCTGGGACATTCTGGGAAACATGGTGAGAAGGAGGGATCCTCCTGTGCAGAACCTACAGGAATTAACAGACGCACTCCATCTTGAATGGCAACGAATACCACAATGGCGTATCAGTCGGTTGGTGACCAGCATGAGACGTCGTGTCCAGGCCGTCATCCAGGCACAAGGTGGATATACCCGGTATTAATAATGACAGTCTCAAACTCGTGCACAGATGTTAAACTTCGTTTTCAGACACCATTAATGACAATCTAGCCACGTGTGTCAACTGTAGGGCAATAGTTGTCAGTTGTGTCAACGTAACCATATTCAGGCCTCGTTTTCAAGTTCAAACAAAAACATACAGTCTTTCCCCACCATCATAATCAGCATTCCTCTAGTTGCATTATTACCTCTTGCACTAAGATGGATGGGTACATAAATGTTTATGCTATTGCTTTCTTCATAGCACATGAATATACCCTCGCATGTGCGTAAAAATAGGGTGGTGCTTAACTTTTGCACAGGTGTATATATATATATATATATATATATATATATATATATATATATATATATATATATATATATATATAGTTCTGGAGAGGACATTTTGTTTAACATGTCAAACTGTGAGATAGTTACCAATCAGAGTATTGCACGGAAAAGATCATACATGGTCCTGTTAGAGGGCAGAATGTTGCTTTTTTTTTAGAAACATCATAAAATATTCCAATGAGTATTTGATCTACCCATTACCATAACACTTGTCCCGGAGAGGACACACTTTTAACGGAAAATCAACAGTCAATACTGTAACAGCTGGTAATTTAAGACCACATGCCGCCCAAATAACGTGTCATATTTCAGCAATTAGCTATGTCCTGTAGATAATATAGACAGGGTTTAAGTACATATTTTCAATATACTGGATTGTTCATAGATACATTGTTCTGGAGAGGACATAACAGTTTTTTATTTAACGGAAAACACATGGTATGCAGGAATAGCCACACATTAGACATCACTGGACTGAATTACATGAAATAAGTTGCATAATGTTCAGGAAACAGTGTATTACATCAGTGGCCACCATAGTCACCATATATTCACATTCATTCACCTATGATATTGTTCAGAATACATAAAAACATGAAATGAGACTGCACAATGATGTTAAAACTGATGTAAATGTTGGAATAGGGCAAAGATTATTGGTAGAATTCTGTAAAAAATCCTCATGTAGCTTCTTCGGCATAACATTCATCAGACAGGATCACCCAAAATGTAATATGACTAGTAACTAATCTACCAGACTGATGAGTCATATTTGCTAAAATGTACACTTAACTTGAAATCGCCCACTTCAGCTAACAATTTCTGGCACTCGGCCAATTCTAGGTAGATCTTTTACCTTTTGTAGGAATACCTTTTGCATTTTAGCCACATTAGCTAGCAATTGCTGTCAATCGTTCTATTCTAAATAGATCATTTGCATTTTAACATGATTATCCAACAATTGCTGGCAATAGTCTTATTCTACGTAGATCCTTTCCATTTAACCATCTTAGCTAACAATTGCTGGCAGATCTTTTCCATTTTAACAACGTTAATCATGGCGTACACTAGGGCGACGCGACGGAGACCCGACGCCACAGATACCGCTACCTATCACCCGAAGGCCGGTTTATAGTCTGTCGCGTTTACGTCGCGCGATGATCGTGCGACAGGTTACATAGAGATCGTTGTCGCATCGCTGTTAATTTATAGTCAAAGCGATGTTAATCTCATCTCAAATGTTGTATAGTACCGAGAGATTATGGTTTATAGATTCCATAACAGTCATATCCTGTCGCATTCTCTTATCTGTACCACAATTATCTGCTTTGCAATATCGTATAAATGTTGAAAAGTGATCTCCACCATTTTGTCTCCTCTAGCGATAGTGTGTGATGTCAGGTAAGTGCTAATGCATTATATTCTTTATTACGTAATACTCATCACGTTGAATATTTTGAAACTAATTAGACTGGAAGTTGTTGCTGCCTATGGCAACAACTTCCAGTCAAATTATTTTCAAAATATTCGACAGTTTGCATGTATGATTTCTTTTATACCACATTGCTAAAGTATAGATGGCACCTCTATGACTGAGCGTGTATATCGAGGCAGACACGCTAATTTTTTTTCTGATTGGCTGAAAAATAAATCATGACAGCCATCATAGGCTGTAGAAATGAAACAACAATTAGCTACTAAAGCCTGAATATCTTTCGTTGTCAGCATGATAACAAAAGCCATCAGAAGAAGGCATATTCCACCCCCACCCCACCCCAACCCCCTCCCATCCCGGATCCAAACATTTCAGATAAACATACATCAAGAGTGTACATACATGTAACGTTAATTGTAAAGGACAATATTTTAGAAAGACTAATCAATGAAAAATGAAATCCTGACACTGCATCTCGCCTTAAAGAAAGACAGATTTGCAAGTGCATGCTCAATTCCGTTCAACTAGTATGCCCGGACAGGAGAATTTTGGTGAATTTTATTTTTTCCATGGGAGATAATTCAGAAAAATACGGATGAGTTTCTTCAAAATGGAATCATCGCACTGCTTCTTCAAGTAATATATTCAGTGACAAAGGAATTGAGAGCATGTGTTTAAAATTCTTCAAGATCTGGTACGAACAAGACACTTTTGATGAATTTTAAGTATTTCAGAGATAACGACCACAGACCCCACCCCACCCCACCCCCGCTCCCAGGGTTGGTCTGCCGTTTTATTAACCACATAAACATACTTATCGTTCAATCACTATTTGCTAAACAAAATCTACTTACATTTAGCGCCAGAAAAAGATTTCTAATCTTGCATTCAATGCCTTCTAATGCAAGAACCACAACTGTCTACTCTAGTCCCGGTTTCTGGATGGAGTAGACTCCCCTTAATGTAAACCAAACAGAGACATCTGGAATCGTAGCTAAACTGTAGGCGTTGTGTTGACATCTTGAAATGATTGTCAGAGATGGACAGACTGACATACATATATTATATACAGACGCATGAATGTACAGGCATATGGATGGCACATGCACATCTTCAAGTGGTAATGAGAACCCGTACCAAGTTTCAAAAGAATCACAGCTAAATTGTAGAAG
This sequence comes from Chaetoderma sp. LZ-2023a, assembly GCA_034401795.1. Lineage (NCBI taxonomy): Eukaryota > Metazoa > Mollusca > Caudofoveata > Chaetodermatida > Chaetodermatidae > Chaetoderma > Chaetoderma sp. LZ-2023a. Next base: position 71,010,879 of record CM067373.1, read on the forward strand.
TTGTGTTGACAAGATATGATTGGTACTGCAGGGGGATAACTCTGTAATGATAATTTTCTCGTCGCGAAAAAAGCACATGCACATCTTCAGATGGTAATGACTAGATTTACCATGTTTCAAAAGAATTGTATCTAAACTGTAGGAGGAGTTGCGTTGACAAGGATAGACCGACAGCCGAATATACATTTGGGGCAGACAGATGGACGTACAAGTATACGGATAGCACATGCACATCTTCATGTCGTAATCATAACAGTTGCCTAGTTTCAAAAGAATCGCAGCAAAACTGTATGAGTTACGTTGACAAAGAATGATTGGCAATGCAGTTTATGTATCAGCTTTAAGATATTTAAAGGGTGATAACTCTGTAATGAATAAGTTTTTGGCCGCGAAAAAGCACATCTGCACATGATACTGATAATGTGGACGAAATTTTAAGATAATCCATTGAGACCTCTAGGAGGAGTTGCGTTGACAAGAAATGATTGTCAGAGATGGACATACATACATTTTGGACTGACGGATGGACATGCACATCTTCATGTGTTAATATGATAACACTTACCAAGTTTCAAAAGAAAGTGATTAAATTGCTGATTTACAAATGACATACAGTTTGTACACGTGAAAAGGCACAAAGAGAAACTGAATTGAAGATATTCACATTTCAAATTAGTTTCAGAATATTCACGTTATTAAATTGATTTACCAATAATATACAATTCGTACACATGAAGGTGGTATAAGGAGAATTGAGCATTTTCTACACGGTCAGTGCACAATCAGGTCGGTAACTTTGTCCGGTATATCGTTATGCCGAAGCAAATCGTAAATTTGACAATGAGCAACGGTCAGGATACCGTTCTAAGCACCATAGGGACTGGCTAAAGGCCTGAACACTTTTTAAAATGTATTGATATGTTTATTTTTGAGTGAATGGCACATAATTTGGTATACTTTGACACACTTTTACACGTTATGGTGTTTCATTTATATTTTGCATAAATTTGGATGCTATTATCATATTATTTCATTTGTAGCTAATCATATTTCATGTTATTTTTTATTTTTCATTAATCCGTAGATTATTTATCTTAATATGGGACATTTACTGAAACCGTATCCGCGTTATGAAAACCTATACATTAGACACCAGTACCACAAATACCATCATGATGATATGTATTATATGACCAGAGTTAATGTTCTTTTTCATGCTTCTGACTATCTCCATGGATGAAAATCAGAATTTGCCATACAGAATCAAGATTGAAGGTGTGGTCCAGCCATAGCTCGACATACCGAAATGTCACCCAAAAATGTGTAGTCGCATGTAGTACCATGCTCAGCGACTAATCAAAGCAGATAGATGCAAATCCGTTCTAGTCATACATTTGTATACCCTGTCTGGTCTCAATATACACCCAAGATTTATTCCACCTATTATTACAATGCCAGGATGGTCGATCAAAATGGGAAATGTAGTCTCCGTAGTAGCATGTAGTCTCCGTTGTATCTGTCATAGTTCATACCATATCACAACTCATTCTATAAAAACTAGGAATATTTGGGATTAAAAACCCATTAAACACTACTCCATGAATGAATGCATGCCAAATCACACACACTCATCACATTTCCTCATTACTATAAGCCGACACATAACTACTGTACATTCTTGATATATACAGTTATTTCCGATTTCATTAATAATTTAGTTCTAACATAGCAATTCCAGTTTCTTGTGTGTTTTACAATGCTAATGGGCTCAATTGGTCAGACATATAACAAAATGTATGGTATATTCACAGTAAAATTCAAGCTACAATATACTCAAACTAGGTACTACGGAGACTACATATATTTAGACATGTTCGCCCTCGGCACCTTTTCACTGAAGGATCCTTGTGAATAAAACTTCCATGTCATGCATGTAGTTTTTTCATAACATATTTGTCTTGCTTATTATATGCAAAATCTTAAATGAATATATTTTTGCCAAAACATGTCTTTTCTCTAGCCAGATTTTACATATTAAAACACTATGAAAACTAATCATAAACTCTGTCAAATTTCTTTGTTTATTTACTTCGTATTTGAAAGATGTTCCATCAGCTGCGGTGGATGCAGACATATATTGCTAAACTATACACTGTTATCCTTAAGAACTGGGCCTCAGCTGCACCGCACAAGATTCCTAGAAGCAGCCCATTGAAGACGTGTCTGCGTCATACAGCCCTCAGTGCTGACAAATCAAGGGGAACAGTTTCAGTCATGCAAGTTTAATCAAAATGGCATTAATAAGATACAGAGCCTATTCACAACTGTTTTCTTTAAGCAAAGATGTCACAATGACGTTTTGAGCCTAGTGGCCTCCGCCTACACATATATTATGTGGCTGTTATGCTACTTTTATATAGTTACATAGTCCTCTTCTGCTGTATAGGCTAAACAGCCTGTAGCAGATCTTCACCGTCGTCTTCTTCAAAAGAATTTTGATCATATTGAACTGAATATTGGGTTCTGTCGGATTTGATCGGGAACCGTTTCATATGCGTTGCTGCAGTAGTACCTTACTTGTCAAGTCTTGCTTTGAAAGCATTGAGCTGGAGAAGATACGATGTTCTCTGGTAGGTTGTTCCAGTAGTTGACTCCTCTTATGCTGACAACATGGCTGAAGAAATTCTTACCTGTATCGTTGTTAAACAGCTGTTTCTGAACTTTGAAGCTACGTGTATTTCCTCTTGTACGATCACCCATATCTGATTGTGGTAATTGTTCGCCGTTCAAGCTGTATAGATTATAGGTTTACCTGTATGCTTCGATGAGACTTGGCAGTTTCAGTCCTCTGAGGCGGTCTTCATATGGTAGGGCTTTGACGCCTGGTATGATCTTTGTGGCACATTGTTGTACATTCTAAATTATTTGTACATCTTCTTTATACAGTGGCCACCATACCACATTTCCGTATTCTAAATGCGGTCTAAACAGTAGGACAGAGTCGATGGCTTCAAAAAGGTAAAAGATCTTATCATGCGGACTAGTTTGTTATATGTGTAGCTTTGTTGGCTTACAAGCTCAGAGTATTTGTCGAACTCCAAGGCATTATCACCATGCACACCCCGATTCTTTTCTCAGTGTTTCTTTGAGTGTTACAACTTGTTGCCCTTCCATGCTGTACTGAAGTCTGCTGTTCGATCTCTCCAGGTATATAACTTTACATATTGGACACATTGAAGCGTAGTTACCATACATCTGTCCAGTCTTTCAGGTTGTTGAAATCTTTCTGTAATAGCTCTTGATCCTTTGTGGAGGCTATCTTTGAGAAAAGCTTAGTATCATCAGCGCACATCTTTATCATACTGCTTACTACTTCAGGCATGTCGTAAACTAGCCGAGAATGCCTCCTTGGAGAATCCCACTGAGAGCTGGAGCCCAGTTCGTAAATGAACCATTGACAACCAGCCTCTGTTTCCCGTTGCTCAGAAAGTCCTGAATCCAGCCTAGCACGTCTCCATCTACACCATAGATGCTGTTTGCTCAGTAGCCACTGGTGGAGCACTGTATCAAATGATGAAATGCTTTTGCAAAACCTAGATAAACAAATACACATATTGATGCAAGGCATCAATGGTAAATAGCGTGCACGGAGGGTATTATAATTCTGAGAATGAACTCAACTGTTTCATGAAAAAATGAAGTTATATAAAGGCATACAAGCCACTTATCACAAAAATATACGCGGACAATACACACAAAAGAAGGAATATTTGTTGCAAAAAGATATGGGCAGTATTAGCTATGGGCTAGGAAAAGCAGTTTATATTTTTGGTCAGTCCAACAATTTTTTCATCCATCCTTTTTCTCCAGGCCAAACTCCTTAACAGAGAGAGGAACAGACAAAATTAAGAGCAGCCAGTGATGAGAAAATTGCACTACTGCATCAACAGAGCGTAACAGACGAAATTTGGGTCATTAGGTATCAACAACTTGTAAAGATAAAGAAATCAACAGAACTGGCAACCCAGTCAGTAGAAAATCAGCGCAAGAAGCAGTACAGACCCTGACACCCATGCAAACATATTAAAGAAAAACTGTAATGAATATTTTAAACCTAAATCTTGATACCTTCTTAAACAGACGTGAAGAGCTTATTACCTGGAAATATGTTGGTGAAATATACACTGCAATGCTAGTGAAATGCACAAAGCAAGTATATTTTTGATGTAATACAGGACCCCGATCTGTACCGACAGATAACCTTTTCAACAAAGTTAAGTGGACAGGATAGAACCAATACCGTGAACCTAGTTTTCTCCAACGAAAATGATATAGTAGAAAACATTCTGACCCAGTGGGAAACAGTCACGACATCGTGATCTGTTTCATTTAGCTATCATATCTATGTCACCTATTAAACGATATCTTTACTGGAAACAGGGACAAACTATTAAATCAAATATTTTTGCTCGACAAAAAGGCCAAAATCGGCCTCAACCTTTGTAATGATGACGATCTTGTTGACCATATGTACAAATGCTAGGGTATTAGCCTGATAAGTCAGGTTCTACCAGTACACGCGGCTAATAATATGGGATATATAGAAATATTTTCACATTACTATAATAAATATTTGGTGGTAAAATTATTACAATATTTCGCACAGCACGAGAACATAGTGAGTTCTACATGGCCTTATGTTCGAAAACTGGCTACAAGGCAGGTAGAGATATTCTGGTACCGAATATAGTACATTATTGGAATTTGACAATGGTGTGCCACTACTAAATTGCATATGACGAAATTACTGTATAGTAAACATTTTTTAAACCTTTGATACTTTATTAGCGTATTCATATACGTATCTAACCATATGGGTGAACTTCTGGGGTCGAACCTATTGCAAACAGTGTGGTACAGAAAATCGTTGATCTGACAGAATTTGCGCCAATTTTCGGTATGGAATTGTGTACTATGAAATTACGTTCCTGTAGAATTTTTTTAAATTCGGAATACAACTAGCATATTTCATATAAGTATTTGTGGGTGAAATTCTGGGGGTCAACGTATTGCAATGAAAACCATAAATTATCCTAAGTTTGAGCTTATTTACTTTATGAAATTTTTAAATCTCACTATGTAGTAAGCTGGGTGATATTCTGAACCGAACCCATTATGAGCGATATGTCAGGACATATCGACACCTATCTGAATGTGGTGAATGTGAACCAACCATATTACAATGGGGCCATATGGCGAATATGTAAATACATATCACCAAATTACTTGATGGTAGAGTCGTGCAAAAGCAGTAGTACATATTCAGTTATATACAGCTATATGTAAAAAAAAAATGATTACAAACGGAGAACTGAGATTCTAATACTGAATATAGTAAATTGTGGGTATTTGACAACTGTCCGTGGCTACTAAATTGAAGATTACGAAATTACTACGTGGTAGAAATCTCAAGATTCATTAGCGTGTATTCATATTCATATCTAACCATATGGGTGAAATTATGTAGCCACACATATTGCAGACGGTAGGGTATTGAAAACCGCAGATCTGCCAACATTGGAACAAATTTATTATACGAAAATACTTCTCGTTCGAATTCTTTTAAATTCCCAATGTAACTAGCATATTCAAATTCCTATACGTCTATGTGAGCGAAGTTCTGGACCCGACCATATTACGGAAAGTAGGGCACCGAAAACCACGAATACACCATCATTTAAGCTAAATTTTGCGTATTAAAATTACTTCATCTAGAATTTGTTAGATTCGAAATATAACTAGCATATTAAACCTCAAGTCTATGTGGGGGAAATTATGGGGCTGAACATACTACAGACAATTGAGCATTGAAAACTGTGGTAATTTATTAATACAATGAACCTTTCCAGTTTAGCTATGCCCTGCCCATCTCTAGCTAAACTCCACCCATACCACTCTCGAGTTGGGATCGATGGCTTTCTGAACTACTAGACGATAAATTTCAAGAAAACTATAGAGGTAAGCCGTGGAATATGTTGACACTAAATTGACTGGGTCCTGTTGCTGCCTATGGCAGCAACAGCGGCCAGTCAAATTACTTTCAAAATATTCAACAGCATTTTTATTAAATAACAAAAACATACAATTCGTATGTGTCAGATTATTAAGCATCTAAGATGGACTAAATCGAGTCAGTCGTGACGTCATTATTATGACGTTATCCTAACCGTCACTTAATTAATTACGACGTCATATGACGTAATATGATGGATAGACAACCTGAAAAGGCCCATTAGCAAGTGGTATTAATTATCCTCGCTCCGTCAGAGGATGAGTGTATTGTATTCGGGTCTATGTGCGTTCGGGATGGCAAGGGTCTACAATTTATGATTTGCCAATTTCAATAGAGGGATCCATTTCTAGGTATGCCACGCCTATTTCTAGCTAAGTTCCACCCCTTTTTTGAGTGTTGGAATCGATGTCTAAATATACGCTGAATAATGAATTCCCAGACTTCCAATTCCAAGGTAACTATACAGGTAAGCTGATGACCATTTTGAAACTAATTTGACTGGGTGCAACGAAAACCATGAATCGGCCTAAATTTGAGCCGAAACTATTTCATGGTAGATAGTTTTAAATCTCACTACTCCGTAAGCGTATGCCTATACCTACCTAAACATATGGGTGACATTCTGGGGCCGAACCCATTATGAGTGATATGCCAGGACATACCGACACCTATCTGAATGTGGTGAATGTGAACCAACCATATTATAATGGGGCCATACGCCGAATATGTAACTACCTACGATGAGATTACTTGATGGTAGAATTGTGCAAAAGCACTAGCTCATATTGAGTTATATACATCCATATAAAAAAAATTATTACAAATCGAGAACAGACATTCTGATACCGAATATAGTAAATTGTTGGCATTTGACAACTGTCCGTGGCTACTAAATTGAATATTACGAAATTACTACGTGGTAGAAAACTCAAAATTCATTAGCGTGTTCATATCGCTATCTAACCATATCGGTGAAATTATGTGGCCAAACCTATTGCAGATCGTAGGGCATTGAAAACCCGCACATCTGCCAAAATTGAAACGAATTTACGCGATGAAATTGTATACTACGAAATTACTTCACGGTCGAATTTTTTTTCATTCCCAATATAACTATCGTATTCAAATCCCTCAACGTCTATGTGAGCGAAGTTCTGGAGCCGACCATATTACATACAGACAGTAGGGCACCGAAAAGCACGAAAACCCCAAAATTTAAGCCAATTTTTGCCTAATAAAATTATTAGATCTCATATCGATGGAGATCTCGCGAAACACAGCCCCACAATCCCCTGCGCGAAATGGCCGCGCCTATAGGCAATTCTAGACAGCAATAAATAGAAGCGTGCCCAATGGAGCGGGCACGCAATAACATCAACTCGATCTCTTGTGTCAATTGCTGCGGCGCAGTTACGAAAACATGCTAGCCTGCATGCTTCTTATTGTTTCGCTTTTCTCTAGTCATGCTAGTATAATTTGCATTAGCCCAAATTTTGTTATCTAGCTGTTTTATTCAGTTGGAAGTTTTGAGTACAGTATATAGATAGAATGATAGATTCATATAGAAAATTACCTCAATCAATAGTAAAATTACCATGCACCGACTTACAGTTCATCAAACAATGTTCATGTAGTCTTCATAGTAGGTGTAGCCTGCTGTTCTTGACAAATATATTTTATACTAGTATGACAGTAGGGAATGTAATTATGTTCATGCACACCCCCCCCCCCCACACACACACCCACCCACACCCACACACACACACACACACACACACACACACACACACACACATAGACTATGTAGTCTTCGCAGTAGCTATTTTGTGTACACGGTGGTCATCTAAAAATGTTGATAGCGCAAAAACGATACAAGATCAACTCAGAAACTTTCATTTCTACATCCCACACACATGTGCCTACCCAGCCATGTTCATGTTTTCCTAAAAATCAAAAAAAAAATTGGACCAAATGTGAAACACAAATTACCCACCTGCTTGTGCTCTGACCGACAGTTAATCGTGCCGGGGGGGGGGGGGGATCAAGGGGGACTGTCGTATTCATATATCGTGTGGTGAATTGTTAAAGCATAAAGTATCATTGTTCTTTAAATTGCAAATTATTACATATACACATATATAGATATTTGGGTTGTTACACTCAAGGGTATACGGCCTATTGGTAAATATCGATAACATTTCCTCCTCACTCACCATCAGTATTTTGCCTCTAGGCTTCCTTGAAAATGTCAGAATTTGCATATCTTTTTAAGCACAGTTCATTGCACATGGTTAGAAGCTCTTGTTTTGTTAGGATTTGCCCATGGAATATAGTAAAGTGGGATAAATTTTGCTCTTAAATCATTGTATTTGTTGCACTTATAAAGAAAGTGATTTTCGTCATCGACTTCGTTACAAGTTGTACATAGTCTATTTTGTCTATCAATTTTCGTCTATCGTCAGGTTTAAATGGTCAGCTTATGGTTTAGTGTCCAAAAATTAAATAGAGTAATGGCGTTTCTTGTTGTGAGAACCTTAAAATAATTTTCAAATTTAATGTCTTTAATGTCCAGTGCTGTAACTTAACATTTTGAGGCGAGTGCAATCAGGGCATGCTAAAAATCAAAACATAGTGCCCTCATTGAGCTTGTGCTGCCCGCATTCTAATTTGTCAAATAATAAGTCGGTACACAGACTTGCATTATTATAAAATAATAGTCATTAAATGAAGCTGCTATTTATCAACATTCAAAGTGACCATGATTCTGGAATTGCATTTGGATTATGTCATGAAATACGATAAAAATCAACAAACTATGGATTTATAAATATTCAAGGCACTGATATTTTTTCCAAGCACTAAAAATTGGGATGCGCATAAGGGCATCCGACTTTTGATATCCAAATGCCCTCAGTGATTTTCAAGTGCATTTGCATCAGGGCACTCACTAAGTTACAGCACTGATGTCCTTGTAGAATAATAGTCTAGTCGACGTGTAGATGTGTTAATCACCGCTCGTTGTCTGTTTTCAAACACGCTTGAAAAACTTTCCTATCGTGAACGTGTCGTCAATGACGGAGCAGTCTACTGACCAATCACGATTGATAATTAAGCCACATGTCAAGTTAAATGTTTCAAGTTCAAGTTCACTTTATTACACCCAGGCCTTGTATAGGCATATGAGGTACTACAGTTAATACTATACACCTGTGCAAAAGTTAAGCACCAGCAAAAACAATAGAACGTAGAAACATGATGGTACAACTAGGCTGCCATACTTTTTGTCCCCGCGTTAGCTGACATAATTCCAAGTACGAAATGCACATGCATGCATGACTTCACGCCGCTTGATGTCCGTGCGTGGCGGGAAACAGCACACGTGTTCAGTTATGTAAAAGTCCAGTTTGAGGTGTAGAACATTATATACAGATTTAGGCGACACGATTAGGAATTTTGTGTTCATGACCGTGGTTTATTTGTACAGAGAGAATTAGCTCTTGATTGTGAACCGCTATGGCAAGACGAAGGTTAAGTGATCGTGTGAAATGGCAAATCATAGGCATGCATACCACTGGTATGTCATGCAGAGAGATTGGCAGACAGCTGAACATTAACCATACTGTAATCAGTCGCTTGATTGCAAAACATGGGCAAACTAACGAGGTGAAGGACAGGCCTAGATCTGGAAGACCGAAGAAGACTACTGCCCGTGATGATCGAGCCCTAGTACGCCTTGTTAGGAGATCTCCATTCACCAACAGCAGAGTGCTCAGCCAGCAATGGGAAACGCGCAATAGAGTGTCAATGTCTACCGTCAAAAGGAGACTGTATGCTGCTGGCATGAAAGCTAGGAGACCTGTCAGACGTCCTCTCCTCACTGCACACCACACAGAGGAGCGTCTGAGGTGGTGCAACGAAAGAAGACACTGGAACATGAGATCCTGGAGACGGGTACACTGGTCCGATGAACGTCGGTTCCTGCTTCATGCCACAGATGGTCGAACTCGTGTATGGAGGTCCAGACGCACGGCGTACGACCAACGTAACATCATGGAAGAAGTTCCATTTGGTGGAGGTTCCGTTATGATATGGGGGTGCATCTCATTTGATTGTAAGCTGGATCTGTTGACTGTACCTGGAACACTAAATGGACAAAGATATCAAGATTCCATACTGGATAGAGTTGTGGTCCCTCATTTTGTAAATCATGCACCTGGAACCCACCTTATATTCATGGATGACAACGCCCGACCACATCGTGCTAGAGCTGTGCATGAATACCTCCGCCAGAATGCCATCGAAACCCTACCATGGCCAGCAAGGAGCCCTGACATGAACCCTATTGAGCATATCTGGGACATTCTGGGAAACATGGTGAGGAGGGATCCTCCTGTGCAGAACCTACAGGAATTAACAGACGCACTCCATCTTGAATGGCAACGAATACCACAATGGCGTATCAGTCGGTTGGTGACCAGCATGAGACGTCGTGTCCAGGCCGTCATCCAGGCACAAGGTGGATATACCCGGTATTAATAATGACAATCTCAAACTCGTGCACAGCTGTTAAACTTCGTTTTCAGACACCATTAATGACAATCTAGCCACGTGTGTCAACTGTAGGGCAATAGTTGTCAGTTGTGTCAACGTAACCATATTCAGGCCTCGTTTTCAAGTTCAAACAAAAACATACAGTGTTTCCCCACCATCATAATCAGCATTCCTCTAGTTGCATTATTACCTCTTGCACTAAGATGGATGGATACATAAATGTTTATGCTATTGCTTTCTTCATAGCACATGAATATACCCTCGCATGTGCGTAAAAATAGGGTGGTGCTTAACTTTTGCACAGGTGTATATATTTCATGACGGTAGATTTTATATACAGAATTATATTCATTATAGATTTATCGACAAAATGCGATTCGTACACTCGAAAGTAGCATAAGGAGAAAGGTAGAAATATTCGACAGCTATTAGATTGTGACTCAAATCCTACACTTGAATAATGGCACAAAGACAAGGCAACTTGAGAATTTTTTTTCAGCCAAATTAGTTTCAAAATATTCGGAAGTCATTAAAATGCTAATTTAAAAACGAGGTACAATTCGTAAAAGGCACAAAGAGAAACTCAATTTAACATATTCACAAGTCAAATTAGTTCCAGAATATCAAACAGTTATTAAATTGATGTTAGGTTTTCAATAATATACAATTCATACACACGAAGGTGGTATAAGGAGAATGGACCTTTCCATTTCTAGCTATGCCCCGCCCATCACTAGCTAAGCTCCACCCACACCTCGCCGTGTTTGAATTGATCGATCCCCGAATGCCCTAGCTATCAATTTCCTGAAAACTATACAGGGAAGCTGTTGAATATTTTGTAACTAATTAGACTGGGTGCTGTTGCTGCCATAGGCAGCAACAGCGCCCAGTCAAATTAGTTTCAAAATATTCAACAGAATATTTATTAAATAGTAAAAGCAAACAATTTGTACAACAAGACCGTCTTCAAATATGCGTTCGTGACGTACGTATCGACATCATTCATGACGTCACCCATTATGATGTCATTGTACACACCGCGTAGATAATTATGACGTCATATGATGGGTACATACTCTGGAAAGGTGAATTGTTAGAGCACACGTTATCATTCTTTAACCATCATGTGTCAACTTAACACTTTACTAATAACTTGGTCAAAAACGTGTCTTGTTTGGGTGGGTAGTAGTCTAAATTTTCTACCCGTGACGTCATCAATCTAATCATCTACATACCAAATCCCAAAGCAAGCGGAACCTGGTGCCTTGTTTGGGCAGGTAGAAGTCTATCTTTTCTACCCGTGATGTCATCAGTCTCGTCATCATCACGATGCTGTCATCCTTCTGAAATGTTCAGACTTTATTGCTGTCATCTTTTCGATTCTCCGCCAACTTTCGGTCTCAATCTTCTGTATCGGTAACTAAGACCAGTTATCACACGATTCATCGTAGTGCCTTCGATCTTATAGGGTTTTTTCGGAATACAGAACATTCTTCCGGATTCATCATCCGTTTCTTCATGGTTAGTGGTCTGGAATGAAGTTGTTTCGCGTGTTTTCGCTTCCGGCGCCACGACAGATCGGATCTTCATCTGTTCGCCTTCATTCCGTGACCGGACGTCTGTATATTCAAGGTATCTAACTGTTAACTGTGATTTCTCCAAATTATTTACCATACACCCCGACCAACTAGCGTGGTGCAGACTGTCCAGATTTTCACGCAAAATTTCAAAATAAGTAAAATTTCATACTTATTATTGAAATATTTCTATTTAAATTGTTTGGATATTTGTTTGATTTTGTTGTTATTACGTCACTTGTCCAAGTTCAAATAACCAACAATCATTCAGTAATGATCATGTACACTTCGTTAGTTTCCAGTTCCAGGACCTGAGTGACTAATCAACCAATTCATAACGTAAGTTCTAGATTGGTTGAATAGTTCATCTGTCTTTTGAAATACCCGGTAAATTTCGTTATTATTATCCTACCGACTAGCGGTCAACTCGCTATTAAAATCCCATTGAACTTGTAATGCATACTCCTTGAATTAAAATATGCATTAAAATTGGTTATAAGTTTACTATGCTATTTGGTGATTGCCTCTTTAATAAATTAACCTTTATTGAAAATTAAGGGCTGGTTGATTAAAATTTTTCAATCATCAAATTTCCAAAAATAATCTTCTTTCCGCTTATTTATGTATTAATTTATTCAGATACACTACCCGTGCTTGTAACGCATCACTGGCGCTTTTAAAATGTACTAAATTATAGCGTCAATTCACTACTCCATTCATACTATATCAATATCAATTTCCGTACTCCGTTTCATCTGTAACGAATGAATGATTAGTTTTTTGTGTTTTCATAGTTTCATTTACAGAACTTTCTCTACCGCATGCAGATAACCATCAAATAGTATTATTCCCAAATAGGCTGATTTTCTGGTTCTGGTAAAGAAGTTTAACCAGCTCTTGTCTTTTGAAAGAGAGATTGGAACTGTTTAACCTTAACTGCTAGAATTCGAATCGATACACATCTGGGATAATCGGCCGTAATTTTTCCCATTACGACTTCAACGTTATTAGATAGATCAGCGATATTATTGTGGTCGGTTAATGAGGAGCTCTGGTGGTGATTGAGCAACGTGGAACTTTGACCAAGTGACACATATCTGAATTTTGATCAAAACTTGATCACTGGTATATTGATACTATTGATCAGGTTTGGCCAAAAAGCAGACATGTGAGCTTTAAGTTCAATCCGGAAAGATCATCACCACAGTTTGCCATTATCCAATCTCAATAATCTAATTTGAGTTGCAGCCATAACCATACCCTGTCTCTCCTATCTCCTCAACTTCTTTCATTAAATCCGGAATCCTTTACATTGATTCGAAATCCTTTCTATGCCATATAGATCTGGTGTCCTGATATCATAAAATCTACGGCGCCAATATCCCTGTAATTCTTGATCCATTGATACTACATATTCGAGCCATTTAATTTACACCACTTCTGATCCGATCATCAACAAATTTGATACTTATCATTGACAGGCGTTTGAGGTCATAGAGGTCAAATTAACACCTAGGTTGACCTGCTCGTCCAAACATCATCTATAGACTGTTGAGCCGTATAACCCCTAGATTTGCTTCCATTGCATAACCATACTTCTAGGTCATGACCTTGAAATAACCTTTGGGTTAAATTTGACATTTCACCTAGATAATTCGACATTCCTATGATATACACGTGTCATTGCATGTATATCTTCCAAAAATGTCTAATAAAAGCACATTGACGACTGAAAAAGAACCCGCCTTAGTTCAAGAATAGCAAGCACACCCTTGCGTCTAGATGATGTATCAGAGGTTTTTAAAATAAATGTGAATAGTGCCATTACTGCAAGCGAGAAAACCTAGAGCCTAGATTTCGGCAGAATACGATGAGCCTTAAAGATTTTTTCCGTGGAAAAAATCTCTTATATGCGATTAATTTTCGCGAATTCTGCGACAACATGTCTCGTTGCTCGACTATAGCCATGCGCCTGTGTTGGCGTGTTGGTGTCATCTCATGGACAGATCGGGGCGTTGGGGGGGGGGGGGGGCGATGGCGATTGGAGCGGATATATATATAGGCTATTTTATTTATTTGCAACATCACCTATACGCCACCTATATAATTAAAGAGGTTGGATTGTGCGAAGTCATTGTCGCGGTGAAGAAATATCAGTGTATAATGGCCTGTTTTCCCGCTTTTATAGGTTTTAACTTACATGTACTATCAAAAAGGTTTTGTGAAGTGTGTGTGTGTGTGTGTGCGTGTGCGTGTGCGTGTGCGTGTGCCTGTCTGTCTGCGCGCGTGCGTGCGTGCGTGCGTGCGTGTATGTATGTATATAATTTAATATAGGAATAGTCGGTAAGTTTTTGTCATGGTTAAATGTTTATGGTGCAAACAACTGTGTAGATACGTTATACATTTTTTTAGTTGCACTATCTTTATTTTGTACAGTTCTCACCCTTGTGCACTATTTATTACTCTCCAATTGCTTCTCTACAGCTCACCCCGGTGGCTCACACGGTACACAAGATGAATCCATTGTTCATCAATAGCGATATGACTATGGCGACCAAATACGATCAGATACACTTAACTGGAACTTAATGGGTATTGATTTTCAGCAGTATAGGGTCGCTACAGGGCTACATAAGTTAAAATCTTACACATCTTGTATTCAACAATACCAAAACTATGTGCACATCAAAATGTCTAAATGTGCCATTGCATTTATGTGTATATGTGTTTGTTTATTAATAATGACGCTGATGACTTTGTTTACTAATATTACCTATGTATGCTATGACGCTACATTAGGGGAACGTGCATATAATGCCTTAAAGAAAACTCATTGTGTTGAACATATAGCAAAAGCACAATCGCGGGATCAATCAAGAAACCTCGATTTTAGGAACACTGGCTTTTTTTAAATTGGTAAGATGCAATTTATGCAATATTAATAACAATAATCTCGTGAATAAAAATTCTCTGATCCAATGTAACGACCGACATTCATTTAAACCCTGGTCCCTACACTTCAGCCACTAGTTCTGGTATGGAGGGTGGTCAGTTGTCTATCTTTCACTTGAACATCCGTAGTCTTAAGCCCGTTTTATAAGTCGAACTTTCTGTGGCGCCGCGCTAATTAGACCTGGTTGATTTATATAGTGGACGCTGTCATTTTCAGGCAAATTTAGCTGGCACGGCACAAGAGAAATTCGGCTTATAAATCGGGCCTTAGAAATAAACTTAATAGCAGTATTGCAGATATAATAGAGGACTTTGATGTATGCTTTACGGAAACAAAACTTAATGACTCGTGCGACAATGACAACTTAATGTTATACAACTGTTATCCTCCAATACGCAGAGACAGGGATTCTGACGGGGGGGGGGGGGGGGGGGCGGAGTTGGAATTTACGTCTCAAAGTGGCTTAATTATAAAAGAAGATTTGAGCCAGAACATGATAGCTGCGAACTTATATGACTGCACATTAGATTTAAATTACAAAAAGTCCTTTTATGTGTATTCTATAGACCACCGAGGTCTTACGTCTCAACATGGGATGATTTTACAAATTCTATTGATATTGCCACGGATACGGGCTTACCATTAATTATAGTAGGTGATTTGAATGAAGACCTCTTAGATCATTCACTGCACCATCTAACTAATATAATGGTGATATATAATCTAGAAAAGGTAATTAAATCCCTAACCAGAATTACGGACATAACTCAAAATTTTTTAGACCCTATAATAATCAATGACTTAGTGGAACCAATTGATTCTGGCATCATCCCGATATTAGCATCCGTCTCAGACCATATAGCAACATATATCACAATAGAATGTGAAGAGTATTTACAACTGACATATAGCCGTGAGGTATGGATCTACCACAAAGCGAATATTGGCAAATTAAAGACGGAATTGGTAGAAACAAATTGGAACAACATACTAAATCGCTCCGATAGCATTGACGAGGCTTATGAGGCATTTCACGAAAATATTACGCCCTTGCAAAATCCTGCATTCTAGTACGCAATGTACGAATACGAGATAATGATAAACCGTGGTACTACGACGTGATTAGAGGTGAAAGTAGAAAGCGTGACAGGCTGCGCAAGGCAGCTTGACGTACGGGAAAACAGTCAGATTGGGATAATTATAGAAAACATAGAAACCGGGCCAACAACATGAAAAATTACGCGGGGCAAAAATATATTAATAGCTTGGACGAGGAATTAAGCGACCTTTCTGTGCGAAACTATAAGAAGTATTGGAAAATCGTCCGGTCATTAGTTACTGGAAAGAGCAACCGTAGTAAAATACCACCTCTTGTGTACACAAAAAGTGCAAGGAGACGTGGAGGATATCGCTGTCTCGGATCAAGATCAAGCAGATCTGCTGAATTGGATTTAAATGCGACGGCCGAATAAACTATAATTCGCTTTCTGCGCAGGAAATAGAAGAAACAATTTCATTACTCGCAACAAACAAGGCATCGGGTCCAGACAAAATCAGCCATAAACTGCTCAAGATGTGGCCAAAAGAAATCTCCATTCCTCTCAGCATTCTTTTTAATAAATCGTTAACTGACTGTCGTTTCCCATCACAATGTAAACCTGCGCATGTAGTGCAGTTATTCAAGAAGGGTGCTGAGAGTGATCCAGCTAATTAGAGACCTGTGTCATTACTAAGTTGTGTTGGTAAATTAATGGAACGTCTGGTATTTAAAAAGTTATATAATCACATGAATCAATACAATTTGCTTTATAAATATCAAGCCGGATTTAGTCCTGGATGTTCGACTGTGTATCAACTAATAGACATATATAATCAAATTGCCAAGGGTCTCAATGAGCGTCAACAAACATGCTCAATATCCTGTGATGTCTCAAAAGCATTTGACAGAGTATGGCACAAAGGCCTTTTATTTAAATTAAATCGTATTTCGTATTTTCTTTATTACACTCAGGCCGTGACAACGGCATATGAGGATTATTTGTACATTGACAATGGCGGTAGAAATACAATATTATTATTATTATTATTATTATTATTATTATTATTATTATTATTATTACTATTATCATACCATCTCCGCCGCGCTGCCGACGAGGGCTGCGACAATGGGATCGCTTACATAATAATGATAACAACAATAATCAATTTATTAACTTTTTTGGGCCACTTGCCCCTGCAGTGTTTCAGGCAGTATTAAAGGAGAACTAACTTCATATAATGGTTGTTCAGCTGATCTAACACGTCATTCGTAAACTATACTATAATATTAAGCTTATTATCATGCCGCTAGAGAAAGCTATTCATGCTTGAGTAGTTTAAACGTTGGTACATTTCCAAAGCCTATGGTGGCTGTCATGCCTTACTTTTCAACAAATCAGTAGGAAAAACTAGCGTATCTGCCTTGGTCAATACGCTCAGGCATAGCGGTGTCACATATAATTTGGCAATATGATATGAAAACAATCATACAAGTAAGCTGATGACTATTCTGAGACCAATTTGGACCGGAAGCCGGTACTGCCATAGGCAATGACAACTTCCAATCAAATTATCCCCAAAATATTCACCAAAATGATTTGCATAATAAAGAATGTAATGCATTGGCACTTACATGTCACCATACACTATCGCTTGAGTAAACAAAATCACGGTGCTCACTGTTCAATGTTTACACCATGTTACAAAGCAAATGATTGTGATACATGTAAGGGAATGTAACAGGATGTGAATGATATGGAATCCATAAGCTATAATCTATCGTACAATCTGTCGCATTTGAGATGAGATTAGCATCGCTTTAACAATGATGGCGATGGATACTTGGGTTGATAGATAACTCTGGTGTATGATTGGGTGAGAAGATGGATGAATTCGTCTAGCTGTTTAATTTTTTTGATGCTAACAAGTATTTGGAGAGTTTGATAAGGAGCGGTTTATTGCATATTGCAAACAATCCTTTAGTTTTCTCGGTATTAGGGTTTTCTGTATAGAATCGTGGTATGAATTTCTGCCTTTGTCTATTGAATTTAGAGCATGAGAAAAGAAAATGCATCTCATCTTCTATGCAGTTGCATTCAGAACACAATCTTTCTGATCTGTCAATACCTAGCCATCTTTTGGATTCAATCGCTAGTTTGTGGTTGAGTGTTCGGAAATGACATAAGATAAGGGCTTCTCGGTACGGTAGGATTTTTAAATATTTCTCAAAAACTATATTCTCTTTGATCTGTTTATAGAATGTCAGACGTGACGATTGGTTTATGGTTGCTTTCCACTCATCGGTATATTGTTGTTCGAGGACTCTTTTTGTTTTGGTGATTACTTGTGCGGTGTTTATTTCCTCCTGGTAGAACAAGTCTGCCTGACCAGTTATTTCTAGAATGAATTTGATGGTTTTAATCCATTTGATTTCAATATTTCGTTCTCTTGAGAATTCTAATGCTAAGTAGTACAGTGTTGATGACAGTTTCCCATACCCAGCGTTTACCAACCCCGCCCAGAACCTGACCATATTACATTTTATAGTTATATTGAGTGGCATTCGGCCCAATTCGCCATATATCATGACATTTGGTGTGGATTTCTTAAGGTGTAATGCATTTTTAAAGAATTTTGTTTGGCAAGGTTCTATCTGGCGATCATTTTCGAATCCCCACACTTCCGAGGCATACAGTAAGATAGGTGTTATCATTGTGTCGAATAAATAATTTTGTAAGTCTATTGGGATGTCATGCTCTTTTATTTTACTTAGTAAAGAGAAAGTGGCTTTGGTTGCCTGTTTAACGTTCCGAGCCCTACAGCTAACAAAGCTTCCGTTTTGTCTGAGACAGACACCTAAATAAATAAATTCATCCACAATCTCGATAGGGTGCTCTCCAATTTTAAAATGTAATTCTGTCCGCTGCTTACGTTTGGAAATTATCATGACTTTAGTTTTTGCTGTGTTAACATGCAGTTTCCAGGCAGTACAATAGTCGTAAAAGACATTTAAGGCGCGTTGCAGTGCCGTAGGAGAATCCGCCATGAGTATTGTGTCGTCTGCATATAGCAGTATTGCAAGGTAAAGAAATAGATTTAAGTAGAATTCTGCCTGTTGGGTTAATGAGCTAAGACCGGATATTCCGTGTTCTGTTAAATATTCTTCTAGATCGCTCAAAAAGATTGAAAATAAAAAGGGAGATAAATTTTCTCCTTGTCTTACACCAGTGTTGCACACAAAGTAGTCTGAGTCAGTATTATTGTATGCGACGAATGACTTAATTGACTTGTACATGCTATATATAACAGTAAGGCATTTTCCAGTTATGTTAGTTTTAATAAGCTTATTCCAAAGGCCCTGCCTCCACACTGTATCAAATGCCTGTCGAAAGTCGATGAAGCAACAATAGAGTTTCTTCCTTTGCGCAAATAACAGTTCTTTTATTAAATACAGAGAAAAAATATTATCTAGTGTAGACTTTCCTTTTCTAAAACCGGTTTGTGATTCAGAGATAATTTCATACTTTTCTGAATATTTATTTAGTCTTTTGTTTAATATCGAGGTGAACAGCTTTCCCATACAGCTAAGCAATGTTATTGGGCGATAATTTCCCGGTTCTGCTGGGCTTCCCTTATTTTTATATATAGGGATTATTTTTCCTATTAACCACACTTCAGGCATACAACCGCTGTCTAAGATTAAGTTAAAGAGTTTCTCATAGATATGAATCATTAGGTCTACAGTAGCTTTAATATATTCATTACTTAATTGGTCAACTCCCCCTGCCTTCCCTTGTTTCAAACGTTTGATTTCTTCAGCTATTTCGTTTTGCGTAATAGGTACATCGAGTTCCCTACAGTCGGGAATTTCAATTTCAGGGCTTATGCCGTCTGTTTCCGTGGATTCATTGACTGACTTATAGTATTCGAAGAGCTTATCTATTTCGATTCGTGTATCGTCAGTTTTCTTGTGTTTACTGTTAACTAACTTCCAGAAGGATTTTGTGTCCGTTTTGTGTAGGTTGCGCAGCTTTGTGTGTAGTTGTTGGCGCATGTCTTGCGAGTACCGCCTAACTGCTCGTTTGTACTGGTTGCTAGCCTCTTTAAGTCTTTGATAGTTGTTTTCAGTTTTGTTAAGATTATATCCTTTTCGTGCTGTGTGGTATAATTGGCGTTTCTGGGAGCATTCTTTGCCGAACCACGGTTGGTTATTAATTTTACGTCTACCTTGGTAGACGTTTTTCTTGCCGAATGTCTTTTGCGCACTGTCAATAAACATATCGCTTATCATATTCATTATTACGTTGATATCTTCCTGGTCAGCTAATTCTATCTGGCTTAATTTTGTCTTAATTTGCTTAAGCGTATCAGAGCCTAGGTTTTGCACAAACATTTCTTTTTTATGTGGAACCCAGTGGATTCGTTTGTTGGTGTTCGCCTGGTGTTTATTATTATTGTTGTTGTTGTTGTTGTTGTTGTTGTTGTTGTTGTTGTTGTCGTTGCTGCGGTGTATACCTATGTGAAGTGCGCAGTGTACGTCTGAAATTAGCGGGTCATAGTCGTATACCTCAAATTCTTGTATTATTTCAATAAATTTCCTATTTGCTATCATATAATCTAATACAGTTCCATGGCTACAGGTCGCTTTGCCCATTGTCGCATCTTTACCTAGTCTGCCATTTATAATGAAGACGCAGAGATTTTTGCACAGCTGCAATAACTTTCGACCATTGCCGTTCAGTAGTGCTTGACATTGGCTGTGTCTTTCTATAGGGAACCCATTGAATGACAATTTTTGGAGTTCTTCATTTGCCCAATCGTCTACTCTAAACTGTTGGATTGTAAATCAATACGGGATTTGTGGCAGCCTTTTACTATAGCTAGAAAACTACCTTCATAAAAGAAGTCAATTTGTATCAGTAAATCAAACTATATCAGAATTATGCGACATTCAAGCAGGCGTGCCCCAAGGGTCGGTTTTGGGGCCACTTTTATCTTCTATATGTGTAATTGCTGATAATTTGGAGACTCTAGCGCGCCTCTTTGCTCATGACACCACGTTATGCTGATCTTCAAACAGTAGTAATGTTATGGAGGTGTCCTTAAATCGTGATCTAACCAAACTCGCTGACTGAGCAGATGTCTGACTTGTTAAATTTAACCCAGAAACGACTGTATGTGTGTTATTTAGTGGTCAAGCAAATAATGATAATGACACCCCTGTTCTCGTATTTGGCAATAAGAATCGTGAATATTCAGAGACTCACAAGCACCTGGGGACCACCCTATTCCAGAACCTTAGCTAGAAAGGTCATATTATTTAAAAAATCTACCAAAGTACTTTCGACTATGAGAAAACTCAAATTTACTTTAAATCGATCCACACTTAATACAGTCTATGTTTCCTATCTTCGATCTTTATTAGAGTATGCGACTAGTGTGTGGGACGGTTGTACTACTGATGATGAAATTAAATTGGAAAGATTTCAACTTGAAGCTGTTTGAATTGTGACAGGTCTCCCTAGATTCTCCTCCATAGCTAGAATTTATAATGAAACTGGGTGCGAGACATTGAAAGACAGACGAAGGCACCAGAAACTCCTAACGTTACACAAATTACTGTACGGACAAGGTACCAGATTTTATGACGGACATTACACCGACACACACAAATACAACAGAACGCAACGACTTGCGCAAGCCACACAATGTCAATTTGCCTCAATCACGATTGGAAATATATTAAAAAATCGTTTTTCCCAAGCACCATTCAAATCTGGAACACACTCGAAAACAAAGTACAATCAGAATCAAAAATTTCAAAATTTAAGAAGCTAATAAAATTTAAAAACTACCCCTCCGAGTTTCTATAACTATGGAAATCGAACTACATCGGTATATACTTTGACCAGTGACTTGCTATGCAAAAGAAATACATCTCTATCCGTCCAGGAAAATGAATGCATCTTCAAATAAGTTCAAAATTATATTCAAGCTACTGGCAGATTCTAACCTCATATATGTTCCCAACGTTTGCTATGATGTAGGAATAGTCCGTATTTTTATTGTCATGGTTACATGGTTATGATACAAACGACTGCATAGATATGCCATATACTTTAATGCTTTACTTCCGCTGTCGTTATTGTGTATATAGTTCTTCCCTTACTCACACGATAATGCGATGCCACAGACGACGACGACGATGACAGGAGAGGGGATGATGGGGATGCGATAAAGGCTCGCTAAACCGTTAATCTCCTCAAACTTTTCTTTCCAAGTTATGGGGCGGTTAAAAGTTCAGATTTACCTAAATACACAGGAGTGGAGCCATTTTGAATGTGCGGGTGGGCGGGGTCGGAGGTGACTGGGTCTCATTTCTCGTTTCTCTTTCGTTTTGTTTCTTGTAAGAAACCAGAAGAGAAGACCTGGTGAAAGCATGGTGGGAGCTAAGAGGAATGGTTGGGGTTGGGGTAAATGACGACGCTATGGAATAACCATGAATATGTTCTGTTAATTCATTTATTCGTATTGTTTTATCTATTATATTAATGTCTAACTGCTATCTGACAAGAAAGTGTTTGAAGGACCTGTTCTTTTCTTTTGTTATTCTTTTCTAATCTGTTTACATCACACACCACCCCCCCCCCCCCCCAACGCACGCACGCACGCACGCACGCACGCACGCACACACACACACACACAATATATATATATATATATATATATATATATATATATATATATATATATATATATATATATATATATATATATATATATATATATATATATATATTTAGTGTTCACAATCATTGGCTGCTTATAATAATGCTGTAGGGAGAGGGCAAATCTAAGTTGTAAGAACTTGTGCCCGATCCCATTGTGCAAATGTTACAATAAAATAGGTTTAAATAAAAAAATGTACTATGGGCGGCCATTACAAGATAACGTATGAGATACTTATTGTTTCCACGACAAAATACAGCGTAATGTTGAAGATTTTGGACGTAATTTAATTGGAAGCTATCGCTGCCCAATACATCGTTGGCTTCCATTCCAATCACGTCCAAAATATTCCATAGAACATTTCTTACATTGCGTTAAAAATTGCACTAACTAACATGTTTATGGGGGGGGGGGTGTTCATAGGAAACATGGTAACATATTGAAATGATCTGTGATGTAAATTACGTAATGCAAAACGTTACACCACGTGTGACTTGTAAGATACGGTCGTCAGCCTTAGGACATTAAAGCTTTATTTCCTGAGTGAGCACACGTGAGCACACATGCTACATATTTTGAAAACAATATGACTGAAAGTTGTTGGTGGCCTAGCCACCAACAACTTTCAGTCAAATTGTTTTCAAAATATTTAGCCAGTCAAGAGTTTTGCTCATTGAAATGATTATCTGATGGCTCGCAGCAGCACGATAGGTAAATATATACAAGAAGGTTGATATATCAATACATTTTCTATTCTCACCCAAGGTGATAATCAAAGACGTTTTTTCTGTATTTTCAATTTCCATCTTTTTCCATTTATTATCCCCAGGTCACTTTGTGTCATATGAGCGAGAATGTATACACAATTTAGAATCGATAGGGCCTACATACATATCAGTCATATGAATCACATTAGGACAATGCCAAATTATGTAGAATATAGACAATGAATGTATACAAAGTACAGTACTAGGCCCACATACGAGATTAGAATAGTAGGAGTTGTATCAATGAACGGGTTAAGCCGTTAATGGCTAAACATGTTCAAAAAATTAAAATATTTACATACTAATGTCCATTTGCAGTCCAAGAGAAGACTAATTTTGAAAAATTACCATTGGAATGACTGGCTCGGTTATCGAGCCAGTCATTCCAGTGGTAAATTTTCAAAAATAGTCCTATCTTGGCCTGCAAATGGGCATTCATCAAGAGCACTGCAGAGGCTGGTGTTGACCGGCTTCGTCGTGAAAGGGTGAACCCTTTACCACTCAAGTCCGCCAAAAAACGGCTTGAGAAGTAGCCATTTGTAGACAAAGAATGTGAATGGAGCGAACCAGTTTGAGCTATGCCCCGCCCATCTCTAGCTAAGCTTCACCAATGCTTTTCCCGTGTTGAGATCAATCGATCCACTCTCGGATTCTCAATTTCCAGAAAACTATGCAGGTAAGCTGTTAATTTGACTGCAATAGCGCCCAGTCAAAAAGGCATACAAGTCGTACACCTTGTTGGACTTCTAAGCGTTTGTGGCGGACTATATCGCGCCATTCATGACGTAATTGATTATGACGTCAGCCTACGTGTGACGTAGTTGATCATGACATCATATGATTGATTAAGAAACTGGATTCATCCATTCAGCCGGCACTTGTTTTTATGTGTTTAACCTCTCCCGCGTAAGTGCGTGCGTGTGTCAGATCAAATTCTAGATCGATGGATCTGTCGGAAACTGCTGGTCAGATTTGGCTTAAACATTAACACAAGAAAGGGTTCGACCATACACTATGATGCCACAACGTTGGGCGCTATCCGAAAGAATCTGGAAAATCCTTTTAAGAATCCGGAATATGAGGAAAAAATTAAATCCGAAAAATTTCAACAATGTAATAGTAACGGGAGGGCGGATGGTCTGCAATCTCTACATGCTCCTATTGCCATTTGTGGAATTTCTAATGTGCATCTCTTTTACTTTTGAGCACCCGTGTACCTAAGAAACGATGATCAACTGCTAGTATTGACTAACTAGACGTATTTCATGCACGGAATTCCGTATAGAAAATGCATTGATTTACCAGCTTTCTTGTATCTTTAACTGCCTCGCTGCTGCAAGCCATCAGACAATAATTTCAATGAGTAAAATTCTTGACTAGCTAGATATTTTGAAAACAATTTGACTGACAAAGCCACCAACAACTTTCAGTCAAACTGTTTTCAAAATATTTAGCAGGTACAGAGATATAACCACAAATATGTCGTCTGCAAAAAAAACTCGGCCGGTCGACAAACTATTAATGCAGATATCGTGCAGTTTAATCCATTATCAATGTTAAACACGTATTGTTTTATCCTATTCGTCACATACTTGGCATTTCTTGTGATATTTTGTTTGCTAAAGATTTGATCATGTCAACATTATAAGGTATAGTCCCTATATTTCTTAGCCATTCCCCCCACCCCCACCAAACCTGGAAAATGATTCCCCCATAATTCATTGCATACTCAGAATGCAGGAAGACTATTTTTTAGGAAGTCCTTTGGGACTGAGCCGTGTTTGTCCAGTTAGGAGAATGGTCTGTCAGGGGAATCCCGCACCCCGGATCAATCCCAGTTTAGGACGGTCAGGGGCGTGTCATCCCCGAAAAGAATAAGGCCTGCTTTATAACTCTACATAAATCAACCAGTCGTCATCGGCGCGGCGCGACAGAAAGTTCGACTTATAAAACGGGCCTAAGATACTTTGAGTCTGAGAAGCCGTTTTCACGTGTACTGGTAAAAAGTATGAGGTTATTTTGTGGATGGCCTTCTAAATAGGCGGAGGCGTATTAAGTTAATTACTCTTCGTAAATACGGCCCCAGGTTCGGAATGGACCTTTCCAGTTTATCCATCCATCCATCCATCACATGACGTCATAATCAACTACATGACGTGTAGGATGATGTCATAATCAATTTCAGCATGCATGACTCGATTTAGTCCGTCTTAAACGTTTAACAGTCCAACACGTTGTACGAATTGTATGTTTTTCCTATTTAATAAACATTCTGTTGAATAGTTTGAAAGCAATTTGACTGGGCGGGCGCTGTTGCTGCCATAGGCTTATTCAACAGCTTACCTGTAGGCCTATAGTTTTCTGGAAATCAGGGCTTTCGGGGTCTGGCGATCCGAACGCGGACGAAGCGTGGGTGAAACTTAACTAGGGATGGACGGGGCATAGCTAAAACTGGAAGGGTCCATTATCTGAATATCAGGAGATCCACCACCATCCTTCATTTCACAACATTCGCCCGCCACAAGCCCACCCACCCTAGTACCAACACACCACAAAAATAATCTCAGGATAAATCCTTGCACGGGATGGATGCCTGTAAATTATTGTATAAAATTGCCAAAATTTATGATCGTCAATTGTCATTATTCATTTGATTTCGATCTTTGTGGTTTATAACTTCCTAATACGCATTCATATCCCACTGACGCGTGACACGTAGGCATTTACCCGAAAAGGTTAAAAAACTTTTTCAAGATTTAATCGGCCTACTTGATTTAGGACCTATATGAGTGACATAGTGAAACATAGGTAATGATTTTACAAAATCCACGTGATAGAAATTTATTTAATTGTTCCGCAGAAACATTATCAACCCGTTAACTCCCGAAAGCCCAGTGTCTCTCGTCTCAGTTTCAGCACAACTATACAGGAAAGCCGTCAAGTATTTTGAAACTAATTCGACTGGAGCTCCCAGTCTAATTAGTGTCAAAATATTGAACAGAATAGGCTATTCCTCCTTACGACCCACTGGCAGAATATTCCTTATGACCTACTGCCCTACGTTTCATGTAAGTTATAAGGATTTGTCGTTTTCTGCTCTCGGAATGTTAAAGCATTAATGTAGCCTATTAATTATTTACTTATCAACATTGAGCTAGATTTAATTGCAGACGACATATCCCAGTGGTTATATCGCTGGACCTGCTGAATATTCTGAAAACAATTTGACTGAAAGTTGTTGGCGGTTAAGCCACCAACAACTTTCAGGCAGATTGCTTTCAGATTATTCAGTGAGTCAAGAGTTTTTACTCATTGAAGTTATTGGTATGGTGGCTTACGTCAGCCAGCCAGTTAATATACGTCTACTATGGCATATGCCTTATGTAGGTCTAAAGGTCCCATATGTGTCTTATGTAGACCTACTGGTCCAAGTCCTATATCGTGGATGAAATTACAATTTAATAAACGTTCTGTTGAAGATCTTAAAATTAATTTGACTGGAAATAGGCAGCAACAGGCCCCAGTCAAATTATTTTCAAATTATTCAACAGCTTACCCGTATAGCTACGGTACCGTAGAAGTTAGAATCTGGGAATTCAGGTTTCAAAGTTTCAAATCCATTTCAAAACGTGTCCAAAGTGGGCGGGGCATAGCTATTCATGTGGCACTGTTGACTGAAAATCGTCATTGTCTCCGGAAATAGCGATTTACACTCACTGTTTTAAAAGTATTCTGCATAAACTGCAGGATTCATTCATTATATAGGTTACCGGTATAACTTATACGGTCACATTCCTGTCACGGTATATGGGCTAGATCACCTGAAAACCACGATTCTGGAATATCAGGAAGAACCAACCAGAAACCACAAATTTATTATCACGTAGGGAATATTCTATTGAATATTTTGAAACTAATTGGACTGGGAGCTGTTGCTGCCTAGGCAGCAACGGTTCCCAGTCGAATTAGTTTCAAAATATTCAACATAGTTGCCATGAAATTGAGACACTGGTAGGCTATTATTACAATGGTTTTAAGACTTAATTATTATAGACTAAGACTTACGTGATAATTGACATAAATGCGTAGCGGGCTCACAACCTGGTGGACATTCTCAACCTGATCGATATTGTCAATTGGCTGACAAATAACGTTTTTAGTAGGTTTGTGATACGCGTACTAGTAAACCACACGCACTGTAAACACGCGTTGCCACTCATGCAATAATAGGGGTTTGCCCTTTCTACGTAATCCCAAACCTACTTTATGCCTTTATCAGAGCACGAGGTCTTAATCAAGACATATTTACGTTCATATTAGTAAGTAGATAACCTATTCGTTAGTCGATTAACAAACGCTTCCAAGTACTACACATGGTTGGTCGGATTCAAATACTGCGACGACCCGCCAGGTCGAAAACGTGTAAGCAACGGTGCGGGTGTATCGACAGACATTCAATAAACCAGCGCGCTTATTTTTAGGTCATCCGCACTACTTTACATCGTTATTCTCTCTCTCTCTATCGCATGCTGATAACGAATGAACGAATACGTGGTTAGTGTGTGACGCACTGGGATATTACTCCGCCAACCAACATCAGTCAGGCAGACAAAATCCTTTACCAGTACCCCTGACCGAGCGGTAGCCACCTTAGCCTGTCGCTTATCGGTTAGTTGTTCAGTGACGTATCTGTGGTCAGCTGTATAGAGTGTCCAACAGAAGGTGGTCAATATTTGCGTCACAATTGCATTCACGGCCAACGGATGGACTTTTCTCCTGGCATTATGGACATCGTTTTATACTATGTAATTAATTCTGGACACAACGTCATGCAGGTCTACGTGAACATGGGTCCTTCTACGTATCGATTTAACGATTTCCTCTATTTGTATTAGATTATTATATAGATGCGTATAAAAATATATCTTTCTCGGATAACGCAGCTTACTGGGTCGATGCTGGGCCGATACCGGGCCGATACTTTTAGTATCGGCCCAGTAAGGTGCGTTATCAGGGTTACAAGCTATAAATAGCGGAACTACCCAATACAATAAATCAAATCTGCACCATAGCCTATTAAGAAATATTATGTTGGATATTTTGAAACTAATTTGACTGGAGGAAGCTGTTGCTGCATATGGCGGCAACAGCTTCCTGTGGAATTATTTTCAAAAATTCAACAGCTTACCTGTATGGTTGCCTTGAAAACGAGATCCTGGAACTGTCTATGGCTCAAAAGCAATGATTTAACTAGAGTCGCCGCTAGCTGCCTTGCTGAACTCAAATTGTAGGCTAGGGCTTTATACTAGATAATCGTGTACTGTACACTTACGATATTTGTTAGTCATCAACCGCAAAAAATAAAAAATAAATAAACAAACAAACAAACAAATTAATTATTGTATATATTATAATTCGAACTCCCCGACATTATCGTATGTCTATATATTCACCATAAATCGATCATAATTATGTCCTAGTAGTTATTTTCCCACTCCCGCAGTAGGGCCTACGTAGATTAAACACAAACAATAGGCTTTAAGTCTAACACGAATAATGTGGGCCTATACAACTATGAGACCCGGGCCTTGCTATTTTGAGAGTCGCTATGTTTTAACCCATTCACACTCTGATCACGTCTTCTGTCATTTACTGTCAATAGCAAATAAACTGGTGTACATTTTAGAAGCAATTTTGGTGTACGATGTACGGTGTATGAAATTTGTTGAAAAATGACCACCAGTTCATCTTTTTATTTAATCTTAAAATTAAACTTTCTAACATTAGATGAGCAAGGGTTAAACAAGGACATATCTATAAATTCGCAATAGATATATTGCGTCATCAGTAGTCATGTCGCTGTATTATATCATCATTAATTTTATTATGTTCTATTCCACATGTCGCATTCTAACGCTAGCATTTATACAGAAATACGTTTATGTCTACCCTAGTAAGGCAGGTTACTAGGCCGGTACGGGGCCTTATTGGCCCTATATCGGGCCAGTAACCTGTGTTATCACGATATAAGCCTAATCGTATCGGGATATATGCTGATAAGGATGGGGATTGTGGGTAATTGGTTATATATCGACATTTTCGCTGGCTCAACATCTTATGATTAGGGGTTCACCGGATTCACTATTTTGCTATCCGGTCAGATCCGGATTTGGTCAGATTCCCGCTCAAATCTGACCCAGATTATCCGGCCCGATAGCAGTATTTTGAATCATTACATGATTTACGTTTGCCACGTCAATGTAATAGGTTTTAGGTCCTCAACTATGGGTTATTAGTGACCCAATAGGGACTCCCACCCACCCCTATTATTATATCAACGTATACGTAGTCTGGTTTATTGCAAAATCTGTTGATCGCAGAAGAAAGAATGAATAGCGCATATAAACGCTAATTGCGTGGCCGCTCATGGCTACGCTTATATTCGGGTTGTGTCTAGAATTGCGTATAGGCGCGGCCATTTTGCGTAAGGGATTGTGGTCTCCCCAACAGCTAACGAGAAAGATAGAGCGCGCCCCTATTTTTAGATTGGAACCATAGATTTAGGATATATATACTGACTAGATCGTTCATACGCATACGCTCACTATGGGGGAATGGGATAGATGTCTCGATCGCTGATCTGAGGAGACGATCAGGTATGTATACAGCCTCCAAATGTCAGTAAATTATTTTTTTGGTTAATTGGAATATAAATTCTGCTTAAATAGCATGCAAATTACGCAACTACAAAACTACGGTAAAAATAAATAGGGGAAATACGGTAATACAGAAAGGCGGATAGACATACAGAAATGCGCTGAAATTCCAAACATCTATATACATATGATAACTATATGATAACTTCTATTCATTTTGGAAACTGCTGCCGTAAACCGTCGCTGCACACATGTCGACACCTTTCAGCATTATTGTTTATATAATCTGCACAAATCTTTCTTGTACTGACCGTGAAACAACTAGGCCTAGCCTTTGAAATCAGCAAGATAATGGTTAAAACCAGATTTTTTTATCTCACTTTCCGCGAAATCTGACACCGTTTGGTACAGAAGACCTAAAAAATAAATTAACACGTTTTCAAAACAAGGTAGAATTTCTGTTTTTCTTTGCAAATGTAATGACTTATTTACATGTATGAACTGTACTGTAAACCGCCGACTCGATGGTATAGAACATCTAAAGAATAAATTAACATATTTGCCAAAAAAGACAGAATTTCTGTTTATGTTTTGCAAGTAAATTAACTTATTTATGAGCTGTATAACGTAGTCTAAGCAGTCGAATCATTTGTAATAAGTGAGCACATATTTTAGCAAAGGCGGTCAGATATTGTAGAGCCTTGCTGTTATAATCAATTAGTTCCTCGGTAGGGTGATGTCATAGTCAAAATACGTAATGACTGGAGTAGCTATGTCCAACAGGAACATTGAAAAGTCCTTCAGCTGTACGAATTGAAGAGCTTTACTATTTAATAAGCAGCAGCACCCAGTCAAATTAGTTCCAAAATATTCCACAGCTCACCTCCATAGTTACCGTGAAAAGGGATTCTGGGAAGTCATAGTTCAAAGTATGTATATAAATCATGACGACTATGACGGATGTGCGTGTAGGCCTATCATCTCTCCGTGGCCGCTCAGCGCTACGCATTCACTTGGTTGTGTCTAGAATGGACCTTTCCAGATTATCCATCCATCACATGACGTCGCAATCAACTACGTGACGTGTAGAATGATATCATAATCAATAACGTCATTATGACGTCATGAATGACTTAGACAAGTACGTCACGAACGCATAATGGACATTTCCAGTTTCAGCTAGGCCCCGCCCACCTCTATCTAAGCTCCACCCACACCTCACTTGTGTTGGGATCGATCGATACCTGAAATACCTGAATATCGATTTCCAGAAAACTATAAAGGTAAGTTGTTAAATATTTTGAAACTAATTTGACTGGGTGCTGTTGTTCCTAACGGCAGCAACAACACCCAGTCAAATTAGCTTCAAAATATTAAACAGCATGTTTATTAAATAGCAGACATACAATTCTTACAACGTATTGGACGATTAAGAGTTAAAGACGGGTCAAATAGGTAATCATTTATGACGTAATGATTATGATGTCAGCATGCACGTCACTTTTTTGGCTATGACGTCATATAATCGAAGGATAAAATTGGAAAGGTCCATTGAAGATGGACTATGAGTTGTTGTAAGAATTGCATGTCTACTATGTAATACATAATTTGTTGAATATTTTGAAACTAATTCGACTGGGCGCTGTTGCTGCTATAGGCAGTTACAGCACCGAATCAAATCAGTTGCAAAATATTCAATGGCTTACCTGTATAAATCTCAGGAAATTGATAGTCTGGGCATTCGCGGGAATCGATCGATCCCAACACTGTGAAGTGTGGTGGAGCTTAGCTAGAGGTGAGCGGGACATAGCTAAAACTGGAAAGGTCTGTTGCCTATAGGCGCAGCCATTTTGCGCAAGGGATTGTGGTCATTCACGGTCTCGCCAGATCTCCTACCACTAACGCTATTTTTTTAAACGAGAGTGAGGTAGCTCGCCTCTATTTAGATTGGAATCGTAGATTTAGGATATATTGTCTAGATCTCTCGTGTGCATTAAACGCATACCCTCACTATTGGGGCTAGCTGTACTTACGGCTGGTGGCCTGGGCTAATTGCTGACTATACATTTGCATCAGAAATAAAATGGTATTATGATCTGTCCTACTGTACCCACGTACATCTCTTAATCGTATCTCCAACACTCGTTCCGATTGAACTGGTCAAAATGGCTTATGTTGTAATCTTGAGAAACTACCATTTACATCTAACCAGTAGACATTGTTGACAATTTACCACTGGAATGACTGGCTCGATGACTGAGCCGATCATTCCAATGGTAAAGTGCCAAAAAACAACTGTCTCTTGGTCTGCTAATGGGCATAGGATATCTCTATGATAATGAATGGATCTGATCTGTCACCCAAGCATATGACGTCATAATTATTTACGTCAAATGTAGGATGACGTCACAATCAAAATACGTGATGAATGATGTAAATAGCTTCATCAGAAACATTGAATAGTCCATTAAGTGTATGAATGTTATGCCTTTATGATTTAATCCCCAGGATTCAATCAATCAATCAATCAATCAATCAATCAATCAATCAATCAATCAATCAGTCAACTACTGCCAGTATCCCGATGGAGACCGGGTGAGGGCATAGCATACACCATATGGTGTGCATCCAAAAGATAGTCCAATATATACACCTGTGCAAAAGTTAAGCACCAGCAAAAACAATAGAACGTAGAAACATGATGGTACAACTAGGCTGCCATACTTTTTGTCCCCGCGTTAGCTGACATAATTCCAAGTACGAAATGCACATGCATGCATGACTTCACGCCGCTTGATGTCCGTGCGTGGCGGGAAACAGCACACGTGTTCAGTTATGTAAAAGTCCAGTTTGAGGTGTAGAACATTACATACAGATTTAGGCGACAAGATTAGGAATTTTGTGTTCATGACCGTGGTTTATTTGTACAGAGAGAATTAGCTCTTGATTGTGAACCGCTATGGCAAGACGAAGGTTAAGTGATCGTGTGAAATGGCAAATCATAGGCATGCATACCACTGGTATGTCATGCAGAGAGATTGGCAGACAGCTGAACATTAACCATACTGTAATCAGTCGTTTGATTGCAAAACATGGGCAAACTAACGAGGTGAAGGACAGGCCTAGATCTGGAAGACCGAAGAAGACTACTGCCCGTGATGATCGAGCCCTAGTACACCTTGTTAGGAGATCTCTATTTACCAAGAGCAGAGTGCTCAGCTAGCAATGGGAAACGCGCAATGGAGTGTCAATGTCTACCGTCAAAAGGAGACTGTATGCTGCTGGCATGAAAGCTAGGAGACCTGTCAGACGTCCTCTCCTCACTGCACACCACAAAGAGGAGCGTCTGAGGTGGTGCAACGAAAGAAGACACTGGAACATGAGATCCTGGAGACGGGTACACTGGTCCGATGAAAGTCGGTTCCTGCTTCATGCCACAGATGGTCGAACTCGTGTATGGAGGTCCAGACGCACGGCATACGACCAACGTAACATCATGGAAGAAGTTCCATTTGGTGGAGGTTCCGTTATGATATGGGGGTGCATCTCATTTGATTGTAAGCTGG
This sequence comes from Chaetoderma sp. LZ-2023a, assembly GCA_034401795.1. Lineage (NCBI taxonomy): Eukaryota > Metazoa > Mollusca > Caudofoveata > Chaetodermatida > Chaetodermatidae > Chaetoderma > Chaetoderma sp. LZ-2023a. Next base: position 71,044,789 of record CM067373.1, read on the forward strand.
ATCTGTTGACTGTACCTGGAACACTAAATGGACAAAGATATCAAGATTCCATACTGGATAGAGTTGTGGTCCCTCATTTTGTAAATCATGCACCTGGAACCCACCCTATATTCATGGATGACAACGCCCGACCACATCGTGCTAGAGCTGTGCATGAATACCTCCGCCAGAATGCCATCGAAACCCTACCATGGCCAGCAAGGAGCCCTGACATGAACCCTATTGAGCATATCTGGGACATTCTGGGAAACATGGTGAGAAGGAGGGATCCTCCTGTGCAGAACCTACAGGAATTAACAGACGCACTCCATCTTGAATGGCAAGGAATACCACAATGGCGTATCAGTCGGTTGGTGACCAGCATGAGACGTCGTGTCCAGGCCGTCATCCAGGCACAAGGTGGATATACCCGGTATTAATAATGACAGTCTCAAACTCGTGCACAGATGTTAAACTTCGTTTTCAGACACCATTAATGACAATCTAGCCACGTGTGTCAACTGTAGGGCAATAGTTGTCAGTTGTGTCAACGTAACCATATTCAGGCCTCGTTTTCAAGTTCAAACAAAAACATACAGTGTTTCCCCACCATCATAATCAGCATTCCTCTAGTTGCATTATTACCTCTTGCACTAAGATGGATGGGTACATAAATGTTTATGCTATTGCTTTCTTCATAGCACATGAATATACCCTCGCATGTGCGTAAAAATAGGGTGGTGCTTAACTTTTGCACAGGTGTATATATTCGCCAGTGTATCCGTATATCCGACATGTGAAAGCTGTTTCGCTAAACCAAGATTCTTGTCTTGGTGGGTGGTCCAGTGGAAAGATGTCTGGGTTGCTGATGCTATGCGGAACTGCAGGATGACGGTTCGATCCCCGACAAGGGAAATGATGATCAACAAAGTAAACTAATGGGTGCACTCCGTAGGCAGGGTTAGCACAGAAATTGAAGTCATCGCGTTGCCAGTGCATTAAAAAAATAAGCATACCTACCTACCTACCTATACCTACCAAGCAAGTAATCAGGCAAGCAAGCAAGCAAGCAATCTTTATTGGCAAATCCTACATGTGGACATACAGACAATATTCAACATTCTGTTGAATATTTTAATACTAATTTGACTGGACATTGTACGAATTGTATGACCTTACGATTTATTCAACATTCTGTTGAAAATTTGAAACTAATTTTCCTGGGTGTTGTATGGCTTTGCTATTATCAATTGCATCCTATAAAAGCTTCACAGGCGTCAGTCAAAATGCTTAGTGAATGACGTCTCTAGCTCCATCGTGAATATTGAATAGTCCGTCAAGTGTACAAATTTTATGTTTTTACTTTTTAATCAGCAGTCTGTTGAATATTTTGAAATTAATTTGACCGGGCACTGTTACGGCCATAGGCACCAAAAGCACCCAGTGAAATTAGTTTCAGGGTATTCAACACATTACCTGTATAGTTACCTTGAAATTGGGATTCTGGGAAGGGGTGAATCAAAGTATATAAATTGATTTCAACACACCGAAAGAACGGACAAAGCTTAGCTAGAAATTGATCTCGCCTTTGAAATTGTCATGAACAAATTTGATCATTAAACGGGCAATACCACTTAGTAATGTGTGGTCCACCCAACATGGACCACTTGTAATGAGTGACCACATATTTTATCAAGAACATTCAGATATTTAGCTGTGCCCTGCTGGATGCTTGTAGACCCAATCGCAATGCACAGATTCTCTTATGGAAAAAGGGTATAGGTTATCCATCCTGTCACTCAAGTGTTGACGTTATAATCAATTATGTCACAGGTAGGCTGACGTCACAGTCAAAATACGTAATGAATGGCGTAGCTATGGCTATCAGGAACATTGAAAAGTCCGTAAGCTGTGCGAATTGTATGTCTTTACTATTTAATAAACATTCTGTTGAATATTTTGAAACTAATTTAACTGTGCTGCTGCTATAAGTACCGACAGCATCTAGTCAAATCAGTTTTAAAATATTCAACAGCTCACCTGTATAGTTACCTTGGAAATAGGAATCTGGGAATTCACGGTTGAAAGTATATAAATCACAATGACGACGGCTTTGATTATAGGCCTATCATCATCATCTCTTATTGTATTTAACCCCCTCATGGCATAACCAGTCAAACTGGCCCCTACAGTGATCTTGAGCAATGTCAAATTGCATACCAGGAGGGACAGTTTTTTGATAATTTACCACTGCGATGACTCTCGAGACAGTCATTCTAGATTCCAGTGGCAAATCTGCAAAACAGTCTTCTCTTGGCCTGCAAATGGACATTCAATATCTAAATATTTTAACATTATTCACCAAATTTAGACAGTAAAGGTTTAATATATTATGACGACAATACCAGGTGCTGTGTCCATTTCACCCCCCCCCCCCCCCCCATATGCATTAGAGCATAAAACACTATAGGCTGAACATTCGAGATAGTGTATACATTTCCATTGTTATGTCTCTTAGGGCGTCGGGGCAAAGATTTTAATTTCGTGGACGCATTTTACTCGTCACTGTGTTTGTGGTAAATTTTAACAGTAAAACATGGATAATAACATTGTAGAGCGTGAAAAATTAGACAAAATTCGCTAAAAAATAATGTATGTGTGATTTTCATTAGTAATCTATTGTCCTTAATCCTTCAATGGGAAAAGATCTATGCATGACATTATTTAGCACTATGTATAGACAACTGATGTTCTGAATTTCCAGTCAAAACGGCTGTTAATGATATTGTAGCGGAAGGTTAGATACATAAATCAACAGAAAGGGTATGTATGTGCCAAGTTAGTAATTCCTGCAATGTGTTCAGCCCAAGAAATCCACCCATATGGTTAGATAGGTATCTGAATATGCTAATGAAGTATTGAGTTTAAAAAGTTTACCATGAAGTAATTTACTGCGTTGTACACGATTTCATACCGAAAATTAGCTGAAATTTTAGCCAATTCACAGTCTTCCCTATTGTCTGTAGGTTATGCTCGGCCCCAGATTTTCAACTTGAGTTTAAAAAGTATAATTTAGCCTAAATTACTTTAAACAATATGATATCATATCATTGCTAGCTATATGGCATATCGCTTGTAATGGGTTCGGCTCCAGAATTTCACACATGTTTACATAAATACATAAGAGTTTTAAAATATTCTACTATGGAGTAACTTACCGTTTTCAAATACTAATAATTTACTATTTATTCAGTATCAGAATCTCTATACTCGGTTTGTGACCAGGCTTTCGAACATAATACCATCTAGAACTCACTAGATATTTCACGATTCTATCATCAAATATTTCTTGCATTAATGTGAAAATCTGTCTATATATCCTATAATTTAGCTCCAGATAGAATCTGAATTATCAAACAAAACCCCAAGAATTTATGCATATGGTCAACAAGATGGATGGAAAGATGGACGGATTGGCCCAAAATATCATCTGTTTCTTCCTATCACTCAAATAATTAAAACTCATGAATTTATTACATTCCGGTATAATACTTAGATAATTGGCTTAATGTAGTCGTTTACTACAAGTACGAACACACTATAGTTACTGTAGCGCGGATCGGCTGGTTGGGTACGGACCGTCCCAGCTCAGCTGGGTACGGGACGACCGCTCCCGGCACGTTCCATGCACGCCCACACCCCACACCCCCACCCCCACCCTGAGTAGGATAGTACGCATGTATAAGGCCATATGAGAGAGGTCTCTGCGAGTCCGTGAGATCGTGTAGCGCGCATGCACGCGCATGCATGCGTCAGGGCTTCCCTGAGAGAGAATGCATACTAAAGTGTACCGAGTCGGTGCACGTAATTTCTTTAAATTACTCTATCCCATTAGGACCAGAATGAGACAAGGAATCCAAAACTATTTACTTTTTTAAAATCGGCCAAGAAATGGCCGAGTTATCCTAAATTAGCTCATTGAAATTATTTTGAAAATATTACCAGGACGTCGTAATCGCGTGTATGCGCTAAATGAATGGGGAGAAAGTCTATCACGTGATAGTGTCCCCCGCTCTTTCTATCTACACGCTGATTGGCTACAGATCGCCCGCTGATTGGCTGGGCGTCCTGCCTATGATGTCATGGGTAGTATAAAAGGAGCGAAAAACCAAGAATCTGGACCACAATCCGACGAGAGAGAACAAGTGGTAGATTGTGTCGCCAGAGCAGTGCTAGACGTGGGCAACTGCTTACTGACTGTGGTACCCTACACCACAGCAATGCCTTTCGGAAATCAGTTCTCATTCTCTGGTCAGCAATCGAACATCCGCATCTAAGTTCTTGTAAGCCCTCGGACGGCCATCCAGGGGCAACTAATTGAATAGAAGACTCCCTCGCTACCAACACCTAGAGGAGCCTTCCTGTTGATGGGCCTCGCAGCCCATATGTAATCTCTTCAGCATGTAGAACGGGTGATGAATCTTGGTGGACAACTTGTCAGATCTGCCAAACCATGCTGAAAAGTGGTATTCAAACTTCCGTGCAGCATGTCGTGTGTTAATTAACCTTTAGGCCACAGTCTGGTGGGACTCTGCCTGATATGCCGCAAGAGCTATGCAGTGTACCACGGATGGTGTACTCGGAAATGTACATGCATTGTCTAATTACAACTTTTATTGTAGCCCTCTATGTACGGGCAACTTTCAAACTTCCATTACAGCACAGAACTATTATATAGACACTCTGCTTAATTATTGTATTGGCTATTATGACTATCTAGTGGACATCCGACTACAGTCGTTCTTCTTCACCATTTTTTAGAGTGAGCCGCATCAACAACTCGCCTGTGGAGATATCCCAGCAACTCCAGAATCATGCCATCTCGCGTTCCTCATCTGTAATGCAGCATCTACAGTGATTTATGAACTTTTTCGGTATCGATGACTAATAGGTACTCATTTAGCTATTGTATTCATTTATTTCTTTACAGGTACTGATGACTAATAGGTACCACCCCGGTCATCTGAGACCACATTTTATCATTTAGGTCTTTTACTGTAAATATTAGCCTTGTTTTTGTGCTTATGACTAACGAGCACCACAAAATCCTATGCCCTGATTTACTGTCAATACTGTGATAGTTAGATATGTATATGGCAAGCAGCCATCCTAGTTACTTGCTTTGTTTATTTTATATAAAACTCTAGGACCGCAGTTCACTAGGCTATATTATAAAGCAATATTAAATCCACATCACGTTTTCCCCCAGCATAAGTTTTACCCTGAGGTCACTGTTCATGTTCACATTACGCGAACCTGGCAGGTAATCAACTAAACCTGGCCATTTTAGCTCAATAGGATAGGTTTACAGTAGTTAGAGACAATCGCTCCGTAGGAGTCATTTGTGTAAGCCTCTTTTTTGGATGTGGCGGATATGTAACACCGCATACCGGCTAGATTGTGTAAAATTGGTCAGTTACTATAGGGCCTCTTATTATATTGAGTGATTGTCTCTTTCTAACCTCCTCCAGCCGCAAGGCATATACATTGGCTGGAATTCCCATCGCCACATTGGCATGATGCGACTTAGGATACTATTGAGATTTCTGAGTCATGAAGACCAAAGTGTCTCTGTATCCTCGGATACTAGTTAGCATAGATAACCCTGCCAAAGTATCCCCGGGCCAGATCTCAAATGATCCTTCCCTAACACACAGGTGACAGATGGGATGCAGATCTCCATCTAACTCCGTACAGTGACTCAGTGCAGTCTTGGAACCCACCACGCCCTCACGGGAAGGTCACTGGAGGTGGATATCTGTCTCTCACTCCCCACCATAAACTTTTATGTGCTTTTCAAATTGCTTATGTAAATGATGACTTATCCTAGTGATGTTATATGTGGTTGCGGTGTGATATGTAACCGGATCATTATATGATTCTGAAGCTGTCACTCCATAACATGTCCGCTCGCTGCCCTTCTGAGGGAGATGCTCCGGAAGGGAACCTTAGGGAAACTGAGCATCTTCGCCAGTTAGGCTCATGTGTCAAAGGAAAAAAAAACATTGTCGGAAAGATTCGGGGACACCACCCTCGGTGAAATAAGTCATCTTCAGCTCAAGAACCTGCTGGGGAGACCTTGCCGGAAATGGCAAGCCATATTCGACCCTTTGTTACGCGCGTCTACCCCAGCACTAATCACGAGGGAGTCACATATCTACATCTAGACACCTTCATCGACGCATTGAGCGGTGAGCCTGCCCTCAACAATGCCCCCAGAACCAGCACAACAAGAAGAATAGACAAAATATGCACATTAGGTTGGAAGAGATTACTAAACAGATCCCTGCTCTCACCAATTCAGTCACCACGCCTAGCACCACTGTCGCAACACAGTCGACAACATGACCAGCTACAAGTACGGTAACACATACACAGCCGCCAAATACATGTTATGTCAGCCAGGCCACAGGAAGGAGCGATGTACTACAGCTGACTGACATACCTCACAACCTGAGTTCTCGTTAAACTAGAATGGTCACCCTTGGTGGTAGGCAACTCACAAGTCTTAACAGCATCACCCATCGCATCCAACAGCAGTAATAGTGACATAGACTGCAGTCAGCATTCGGCATCATGGATCTGCAGGAAGAAGCATCATCCAAAGGGTGGCAAACACCCGCGCCACCACTGCTTCCTTTGCACATCCACCAAACATCCATTGATGCATTGCAAAAAGTGGCTAACACAGGTGGCCCGTATCCATGACCGCATCAGCCCTATCCAGACGGCTGTTTACACAAATACACAATACAGCATCAACAAACCACCATTGCTACCCCCGGCTCCATCGTTCCCTATCCAATTGCAGCAGCGGAGCCAATGAGTTGGTCCCTTCCTCACTCAGCCACCAATTGCACTCATGGAAGCCATTCAAAAACAAATGGACTACATACAGGATGATACTGTACCAAAAGAAATTCCTCAGGTAGTATCATTGGAAACTCATCCACAAGCGCACCGCAAAGTAATATACAAGTGTGCTTGCCTGTTTAGTGGCGTTTCAACCAGTGCCACCGTACACACTGGAGCTTCCATGACTGTTTTCAACAAGCGCTTGTATGAGAGCATCCCACCTCATAAAAAGTCACCCCTTAGGCCTACAAACATATCTTTACAAACAGCTACCAGAGCCGATGTTCCTGTGGCTGGTACGGTAAACCTCATGATACAGATAGAGGAAATGCAATTCATACAGCGAGTTGTAATTGCCTCTATTCAAAACGATGCCTTGCTCGGTTCTGACTTCCTCAGTGCCCGCAAAGCCATCATACATTGCAGACAACAGGAATTAGACATACATGGCCGCCGCATACCCCGTGGACCGGAATCATCACTGTACGGTATCTGTGCAGTAATTTTGGAATCTACGGCCACAGTTAAGCCAGGGCAAGAGGAAATCTTATGGGCCACCGCACCACAGTTAGGAAGCAACACACACACACAGCTATGCTGGAACCCGACCCTGATTACATGATCGCTTCACAATGCGTCAGTCCCCGGATGATCGTGGACACCACCAATAAGGATCGTATACCATTTCGCGTATTCAATGGCGCAGCGGTCCCAATAACATTAGTACCAGGAGTTCGTTGTGGCCATCTGGTGGATGTGATAGCACTGGCGACACCCCCTACCGCACATACACCAGCAACAACTTCTGTAGACGAATTATGCGAGCACCTACATGACATTTTTTTGCGCACCACAGTCAGATTAACACAATCTCACAAACGTGATGTTCGGAAAATATTATATAAATATTGCGAAAGTTTCTCAGCCGGAGATATGGATCTGAAGGGGAAACTAATCTCGTGCGACACTCCATCGACACCAGAAACAACCGACCCATTCGACAACCCATACGACGTCTTCCCATTCACAAGGAGGCGGAGGCACATCAACAAGTAAATGACATCTTACGGACGGGCATGATAGAGCCTTCAGCATCCCCCTGGGCCAGTCCCATAGTACTAGTAGGCAAAAAGGACGGATCTTTGCGGTTTTTGTATAGACTACTGCCGCCTAAATTATCTTAGCGTCAAGGATGCATATCCCCTACCTTGAATAGATCAGGCCTTAGATTCCTTGTCCGGAGCCAAGTGGTTTTGTACCCTTGACTTAGCTAGTGGGTACAGGCTGGCAGCCATGGATGAAGCTGACAGGGAGAAGACCGGATTTGTCTGTAGAGACGGTCTTTTCCAATTCCGCAGGATGCCCTATGGCTTGTGCAATGCTCCTGGAATGTTTTAACGTCACATTGAGCAGGTATTAACTACCCTGCAATGGAAGATCTGTCTCCATTATATCGACGACATAATCGTCTCTGGCTCTTCGTTCGAGCAAGCCTTGTCCAATCTGGACACGGTACTGATGCGTTTCCACATCGCAAATCTTAAGCTCAAACCCAAGCTGTGTCATCTTTTCAGACAGAGCATCAAGTTTCTGGGTCATGTCATATCCGCCGATGGAGTAGCTACTCAACCTTCAAAAACTAAAGCAGTAGCGGAGTGGCAAACCCTCCACTTCAGTCACTGACACCTGGAGTTTCCTCGGTCTCTGCCAGTACTATCGTCGATACGTCCATCACTTTAGTGAGATTGCTTCACCGTTATTCCAGATCACCGAAAAGGATTGACCATTTGAATCAACAAGTGAGTGTGAAGGTTCCTTCAGGGCGCTGAAGGAACATTTGACAACTGCACCAATTCTTGCTCATCCTAACTGCGATTTCATCTTAGGCACTGCTGCATCTGCTTATAGGTGCATTTCTATCTCAGGTCACAGAAGATGGAACAGAGCAGGTACTGGCTTACGGTTCATGTACTCTTAACAAAACAGAGAAACATTGCGTCCCCACTAAGAGGGAATTGTTAGCTGCACTGTATTTTGTCAAATATTACAAACACTTTCTGTTCGGGCGCCCATTTACACTACGCACAGATCACGCCTCACTACGCTGGCTCAAAAACCTCAAAAACCCGGAGAGCCATGTAGCGAGGTGGCAGGAATCCCTACAGGCCTTTAACTTCAATGTTGTTCATAGACCCAGCAAGCTGCATGGAAATTCTGATGCCTTGAGCAGAATCGGGCTCAAGGATGAAAAAGAAGTGGCCACCACCGTGACACATACAACACAGCCATCTCCCTTGCTCCCCAAACTGCGGTGCACAGAGTGGAATCCAGAGATAGTCGCTCACAAACAAGCAACAGCTGCGCGAACATGAAATATATACAGATCCAGGAGGGGTTACGTCCTAAGGAATCTGTTACCTCACTTTCCGCAATGGATAAATATTACTATCAAAGGTTTGGAGAATGTCATATACAAGGTGGCATCCTCTACATTAATAACTGGATAGTGATTGCTGAGCATTATCGTGTTATTATATTGGAACAACTACACGACAATGCTGCACATTTGGCCGATCGCACCAAACAGAGATTCCACTGGATCAGGATACGCGATAGTGTGAAGAAATTGGTCGCAGATGCACTGTTGACCAGCACGATTACGCACCATTACAAGTTAAAGTGGATGGTGCACCATGGTAGCGAGTGCCTATTGATGTGCTCGGACCCTTGAATATGATGGATGAAGGAAACAAGTACATCCTCGTATTGCAAGATTATTTTACGAAGTGGGTAGAAGCATTCGCTTTGCCGGACCAAGAGGCATCCACAGTAGCGGAGGTCCTGTCTTGCAATGTGTTCTACCACTTTGCTATTCCCTATGAACTGCACTCCAACCAAGGAAGTAATTTTGAGAGTCGGCTGTTCTCTGGGCTCTGCAGATTGTTTCATATAGTCAAAACTGGCACGATGCCCTATCATCCACGAAGCGCTGAGATGGTAGAGAGGTTCAACCGAACCCTGGCTGAGATGTTGACTAAGGAAACACACCTTGATTGTCACAATTGGGATTTACGACTCCCATATGTTCTCATGGCATACTGCACTTCGACACATTCCAGCATGAGTTATACCCCTGCTCAGCTAATTTTAGGCTGTGAATTAACCTTACCCTTGGACCTGGCCATGCACAGAATACCAAGAGAGAAAAATTTACCATCTCTTTACATAGCGCTCATGCAGCAACGGATAGAACAGGCCCATGAGCTGGTGAGAGCAACATTATCCACTGCACATCGGCGTCAGAAAACGTAAAACGTGGCATGACCACTGAGTGCATGGAGACCTGTATGAGGTGGCAAAAATGGTTTGGGTTCATGATTTGCGATGTGCGTAAACTAAATTACCAGTGGAAAGGTCCCTATGTGGTAGTAGGTAAGAAGTTGGACGTGACCTATCACATCCGTGCCTCAGATGGCCTGACCTCATCATCCACTTCGATCGACTTAAACCTTGTATTAGTGATGACCCAGTGCCAGAGCTTGGACTGGCCAGACAGATGTCTCTACAGAAATAAGTATTCCCGCCATTAGTCCGGAGCACCGCGGTGCCAGTTTGACCCCTCCCCTACCTAGCCAGGAGTCCGACGAACATATGACTAGTGCTGAGGACCACCCACTTCATGCTATTACCTCAATCATAGAGTTGTCACAGGCAGAAGCGGGGGCTGCCCCGGGCCATGCTTCTTGCGAGGTGGAATATATAATAAATAGCATGGAAGTGAAGAGACTTGATGAGGCATTGGCCTCTTGTAAAGAACAGGAAAACCGCACAACTCGGTGCACTCCCACTCCAAGACATAAAATCGTGAGACCACCTCCATTCCAAGGTGCACCCCATCCATTAGCACTCCACCCCACATTCCAACTGGCAAGTTCGGACATCAGATATGAGAGACTCAGCTGTTACAGAGGAGGTGGCATCCCGCACCCCAGTCACCCCCACTGGTGGTGGGCGGGGAAGCAGCCTGTACAGCAGACTCGGCTCGAATATTCCCGGTACTTAAAAACTATGACAGAGTACCAAGCACCATGTAACGGGAGATGACCATCCCCATCCATAGGGCATCCCAGACCACAACCGCCCTACCAAGGCCCGACCACCACCCCCTGTGGGCAGTCAGAACACCAGGAGTATACAGAACACACTTGCCCTCAAGGCTGGATACGTTAATTCTTCATCGCGCGAACACTACATACATACCCGATTATATAGACACTATAACGGAAATGTTCAACATCACCAACAACATGGATAGCACGGACCTAACTTTTGTAACAGAAAAAGTTAGACACCTTTTTCTGCAACATTCCCTACCGCACAAATGCAGTGAGTTTGTAACCCACTGCAATCCGACTTTTCCGCAACAGCAACAGACTCAGCATTCTCCAGCGTGAAAACTGGATCTGCCCGCTTCACATTACGCCAGCGTCATACAGCAGCCCAAACTTCCCTACAACAGAACACTACCACCATCAACACGAGTCAACATTTTCCGCAAGCACCCCCTTATCTAGTAATACGGAAAAACTGATCAAACGAGCTGTACCGTAATAATTAAGTTTGGTCTAGGTGAGGTGAGACTAGTCTTACCCATAGAAGACGATGCTTGGCAGTCCACCCACCTAGTAAATACAGCCCAGCTTGGCGCAGTCAGTAGACCTGGCATCTGCAAGACATGGGGCTATTTAAACCAGACAATAAAGTATTATCAACTAAACTAATTTTGATTGAGAACACGACTGTTCTACCGCGTATACAAATCATTAGCGCGCGGGCTGATGAAGCAGCACCAAAACTTAGACAGTATAACAGCATAGAGAATTAAAAATATTCTCTTACCTAGATATTCCAGCCAACAATCAACACGAGCTGGAATAAGCCTACTATACACAGGCAGCGAATGTACGATCACGCATAATATAAAGGGACGCTGTTCTAAGGAACAGAAAAAGGAAAACATATATTTCTATTTTTTGCATCAAATACGTACAGTCAATGGCATCAAATCTCCACCCATATACAAATTGCCTACGTTTCTGATCAACCACATGCTTTCGAAACAAGAATCACGTGATCAGCACTTCTATTTTCCGAGAAATTGGTCAAAGGCTATAAACAAAAGAACCACCCTTCACGACACTACCAACAAGCGTAATGGAGGAGGCGGGAGGTGGTGAGTCCGGGCCATGGCCGCTGACGTCATCACGCTCTCCCACACCCCATCAGGCATTCCAGCCTGAAATTTAAACAGGCAAGTTTATTAGCATCCAACTTGAAAAACCGCATCATGCTAATTAAAAGGTGAGCATCCACAGGAATAAATAGTTCCAGATTTTAACGTTGATCGGAGACCTGAGTTTCTGCTGTGTGGGGATGAAAGCGGCTATCCTACCTTCTTATACATATATATATATATATATATATATATATATATATATATATATATATATATATATATATATATATATATATATATATATATATATATATATATCTATCTATATATATATATATATATATATATATATATATATATATATATATATATATATATATATATATATATATATATATATATATATATATATATATATATATATATATATATATGTATAAGAAGGTAGGATAGCCGCTTTACAATAAAGTTTTCTTCTTATTATTATTATATATATATATATATTTATATATATATATATATATATATATATATATATATATATATATATATATATATATATATATATATATATATATATATATATATATATATATATATATATATATATATATATTTACCTTCTTTGTACGAAGGGAATGTGTAATCGGACTCCAGGAGAACGAAAGTTAAATAATTCCATAAAGGGAGTGACCAGCTCCCTCTGGAACTTTCGGGCGTGATCACCAAAAAGTATAAAAGGAGGAAAGCAGCACTGAAACTTCATCTTCTCCAAACTCGACACCAGGGAAGATTAGGCCATTTTCGTGTCGCAAACCAATTTCTGCTGTTTTCTTCTTATTATTATTTCATGTTATAATTGGCCGGGAAAGTTTAGTTAGGTGCATGCAGTTCCGCATATTACAATCATGTGGGAGTAGTATGTCGCTTGTGGAAGACCTCGCCTTGTCTGACAGCTCGGAAGAATCGGCAACTGTAAACATCGGCAAGAAATATCCGTGTACCTCAACTTTGTACGACGGACAGCCGTGCAAGCGTGCATTTTCCAGAAATTCGGACTTGAAACTTCACATCAATCACGATCATCTACTTCAGAGAGCATACTGTGCGGACTGCAAGTACTTATATTCTGTCATGCGGTACAGTGTAACACATGCATTATCTTTCAAGCATCGTGTGTTGGTTGTAACATTAAAGCCTGGTGAGCAAAATGAGGATATAGATATCCCCGTACTACGCTTTAAAAATAGACTTACAATTGTAGTAATTCTGACAGGGAAGATGGCTAAAACTAAATGCACAAAAAGAAGACAACCTGACTTTCTGCATGTAGCCTCAGCATCCGCATCCACACTACAGCCAGCCAGCTCCAGCACTCCAGCAACCATCACCACAACACCGGCAGCACCCGTAAAAGCAACACCGGCAGCGCCTGCAGCGTCACTCTCGACACCAACTGCACTGGCAGTACCCGTGGTAACCACACTGGCAACACTCATCACCGCAACAACATCCGCATCCATGATCGGACAGCCAATTTCGGTAGTGATAACAACCCCTGTGCCAATTAATGATTCAGTATTACAGAACATTTCAGACAGTTCCAAAGCTTCTTTCAGTTTAGTTATCGATGAGGAGATAAGTCTCATGGAACCAACCATCACCACATCCGCACCACATGCCAGCACTCCGACATCCACGCGCAGCACCATCATCCCAGTAGATCCTGCCATAAAAAAAGCTACCACGTTGGACAGACCATACTCAGGGAAATGTTGCTTAGCCCACCAACCCGAGATCCGAGTAGTACCCAGATCATCCGCGAGTAGACTTGTTCAGGTTGTAAAAATTAGGAAACTATCTGCAACCACTGGAGTGACACTATCACGCAGCATCTCCGCATTATCCAGCAGACCCCAAGAAAGCACCACCACCACCACCGTGATGACAGCAACTTCGAAACCAGCAACAATCAGGACTCCACCCATCATCGTCACCACCACCACTAGTGCATCCGCCAACTTATCCGCAGCTTCATCAAACCTGAGCACCGAGAACATTATTAACATGGATAACGTAATATCAGCACCAGAAGACCACCCGCCACGACCGTCAAGTACGAGTCGTGGAACTCAAACTCGCTGGGGCAACTTTTCAGCAGACATGTGTGGCTATTATTGTCGTGGATGCAGCAGAATGTGTGACTAGGTGTGCGGAAAATTGAACTATTATATTTTTATTTGTTAAATATTTTTCTTCTTATTATATATGTTTTCAAAATTGAAACCCCTTCCCTTGGCTGACCACGGTCATCCAACACAGTTACGCAAATTATTGCCTAGCTGTGTCTCAGCAAAATAATCGCTGTGGATTCCTGTGTTGTAAACACACCGAGTATGGTGTAGGAACACAACACACCGCAGCAAACATGTCTTATTTCCCATCATGCCGTCCTAGCTATTGCTGGGGCTGCCTGATAAACTAGCTTTATTATTATATATTATTTTTCTTATTATTTTTCTTCTCGTGTTCGTACGACAAGACGAATTTGGGATGGTGAGAGCTATCCGTGCAGACCCACCGAAACGGGCCGCACTGTATGCATACCTTCATATAATCGGTATGCATACGTAATTAATATTACTTCGGCTGTGATATTTCATTGTTATTACTGTGTGTTTTATATATTATATTATACTTTTATATCTTAATTCAGGTACGTTGGAGCTTGGGCATTCTCAGCGGGAATTTAATTATTCCTCACCAGGAGAACGCCCATGCAAGCTATTATTTAACCAAATCAGGGTAATAAATAATAAAAAGAGCACGCACCACAACATGAAAACAAAAACAAAAAAGAAAAGGCCTGGGAAAATAAATACCAGGCCAAAAATCAAGACCAAAGTATGCCTCCCTCCCAAACTCTTTTGCACTTCTGTGTGCTCTTCTCTGATAAACTATGTGTCTCTCGCGTTACTACTCCTCTCAGCTGCACGACAAATCGAGTAGTCTATAATTCTCGTCTAGCGTGCTCCCATGCTTTCGATTCGCGATAAGAGGGGATGGTGTAGCGCGGATCGGCCAGACGGGTATGGACCGTCTCAGCTCAGCTGGGTATGGGACGAACGCTCTGGCATGTTCCAAGCACGCCCCCCCCCCCCCCCCGAGTAGGATAGTACGTGTGTATAAGGCCATATGAGAGAGGTTTCTGTTAAATGTCTAAGTCTGTAAGATCGCGTAGCGCCCATGTCAGAGCTTCCCTGACAACACGTTCCAGCGTTGGGAGAGAATGCATACTAAAGTGTACCGAGTCGGTGCACGTAATTTCTTTAAATTACTGCATTCTCGTCGTTCTTATCATCCTATCAGGACCGGAATGAGACGCGGAATCCAAAACTATTTACCTTTTTAGAATCGGACCAAAAATGGCCAAGTTATCCTAAATTAGCTCATTGAAATTATTTTCAAAATATTAATAGGATGTCGTAATCGAGTGTATGTGCTAAATGAATGGGGAGAATGTCTATCACGTGAGAGCATCCCGCCCTTTCTATCTGCACACTGATTAGCTACAGATCACCCGGTGATTGGCTGAGTGTCCTGCCTATGACGTGACGAGTAGTATAAAAGGAGCGAAAAACCAAGAATCGAGACCACACTTCGACGAGAGAGAACAAGTGGTAGGTTGTGTGGCCAGAGCAGTGCTAGACGTGGGCAACTGCTTACTGACTGTGGTACCCTACACCGCAGCAGTGCCTTTCGGAATTCAGCTCTCATTCTCTGGTCAGCAATCGAACATCCGCATCTAAGTTCTTGTAAGCCCTCGGACGGCAACTAATTGAATAGAAGACTCCCTCGCTACCAACACCTAGAGGAGCCCTCCTGTTGGTGGGCCTCGCGGCCCATATGTAATCTCTTCAGCATGTAGAACGGGTGGTGAATCTTGGTGGACAACTCGTCAGATCTGCCGAATCACGCTGAAAAGTGGTATTCAAACTTCCGCGCAGCATGTCGTGTGTTAATTAACTTTTAGGCCACAGTCTGGTGGGACATTGCCTGATATGCCGCAAGAGCTATGCGGTGTACCATGGATGGTGTACCCAGAAATGTACATGCATTGTATAATTACAACTTTTATTGTAGCCGTCTATGTACGGGCAACTTTCAAACTTCCATTACACCACGTAACTTTTAGAGACTCTGCTTAATTATTGTATTGGCTATTATGACTATCTAGTGGACATCCGACTACAGTTGTTCTTCTTCGCCGTTTTGGAGATTAAGCCGCATCAACATTTCGCCTGCGGAGGTTTCTCAGCAACTTCAGAATTGTGCCATCTCGCGTTCCTCATCTGTAACGCAGCATCTACAGTGATTTATGAACTTTTTCCGTGCTGATGACTAATAGGTACTCATTTAGCTTTTGTATTCATTTATTTCTTTACAGGTACTGATGACTAATAGGTACCCCCCCCCCCCCCCCCTCCCCCGGTCGTCTGAGACCGCATTTTATAATTGATAACTTTTACTGTAAATATTAGCCTTGTATTTGTGCTTATGACTAACGAGCACCACAAGGTCTTATGACCTGGTTTACTGTCAATACTGTGATAGTTAGTTATGTATATGGCAAGCAGCCATCCTAGTTACTTGTTTTGTTTATTTTATATAAAACTCTAGCGTACTGCGGCGCTAGGCTATACTATACAGCAACATTAAATCCACATCACTTTCCCCCCAGCATCAATTTTACACTGAGGTCACTGATCATGTGCACATTACGCGAATATGACACGTGATCGACTAAACCTGGCTATTTTCGCTAGATAGGATAGGTTTTAAGTAGTTAGGGGCAATTGCTACGTAGGAGTCATTTGGGTAAGCCTCTTTTCCGGATGTAGCGGATATGTCATACCGCACACCAGCTAGATTGTGTAAAATTGGCCAGTTACCATAGGGCCTCTTATTATATTGAGTGATTGTCTTTTTCTACGCTCCTCCAGCCACAAGGCTTATAAATTGTCTGGAATTTCCATCGCCATGTTGGCATGATCCGACTTGGTAAACTATTGGGGCTTCCGAGCGGTGAAGACCAAAGTGTCATTCGCATACACCTCCTCTGTATCCTCGGATACTAGTTAGTATAGATAACCCTGCCAAGGTAGGAAGCACTGTGAAAATAATAGAATATTTTAAACCGGCCAGCAGTGCATCTTTGGGCAGCCTGGAACTTAACCCTAATGACAGGCAAATGTTAGTCTCCGGGCCGGATCACAAATGATCTTTCCCTGACACATGGGTGACGGATGGGATGCTGATCTCCGTACAGTGACTGGGTGCGGTCTTGGAACCAACCACGCCCTCACAGGAAGGTCACTGGAGGTGGATATCTGTCTCTCACTCCCCACCATAAACTTTTATGCGCTTTTCAGATTGCTTATGTAAATGATGACTTGTCCTAGTGATGTTGTATGTGGTTGCGGTGTGATATGTAACCGTATCATTGTATGATTCTGAAGCTGTCACCCCGTAACATGTCCGCTCGCTGCCATTCTGAGGGAGATGCTCCGGAAGGGGGCCATAGGGAAACCGAGCATCTTCGCCAGTTAGGCTCATGTGTCAAAAGATAGATAGAGATCCCTGTCACTTGCGGCCAAACCTTGGAAATAAATCTAACAAATAAATGGTAGGTTAGAATTTAGCAGAAGAACCGCATAAATAAAGCAACAACTACCAATGCAGTATCTTGAACCTACATAAGATGACGGCGTTTGAATTCTTCGGAAATCATCCGCCCCATCTTCATGTAATACAACATGCATCACATTAATTATAATTTCACTAGGTTGACTCACACTACACTTAGCGTATGTTTGAACAAGAGAGTGGGCCTTTTTGCCAGCTTTCTTCCTCCGCTTCCGCATTGAAGGCATTTTCCTGTGATGGAGGCCCGCACGAGGCACTTTCCTCTTGTCACAATAATATTTTTTTTGTTAATGGTTTATATTAAACTACATAAGTAGCCTCGTTAGGATGCTCCCTTGCAGGAATACCTCACGGATATATACGGATCGGTGAGGTATCTCTGACGAATCCACACAAACAAGACATCAACTTAGTTCTATGTACTGCAAATCTTGTTTCGTGTACTAGCACACGAGTACCATTGTTTGTATAGTTGTTTTCAGATTAATTATCATGTCCAGGCTCCTAAATTGAGTTATGGACCGTCATGTCGGTGATACGAAGTTGGGATGAAACAGTGAGGATCAATCTCGGCGGCAATGGTCATACGGCCCTACTGGAGCGTTATCGTTCTACCGGCTCTAGAAGTTGGTCTTTGTACTTTTCGGAGTCGCCATACGGGATCCGTTACCCCAAGAACCGTAGCTAACCAGCCCTCCCGCGCATCCTGTACATGCGGTGCAACGGAGCGGAGCAGTAGGACGGACAAGTTCATACCCCTGCGAGCTACATTACCACATAGGTAGCTTTGCCAAAATG
Source organism: Chaetoderma sp. LZ-2023a (assembly GCA_034401795.1). Taxonomy (NCBI): domain Eukaryota; kingdom Metazoa; phylum Mollusca; class Caudofoveata; order Chaetodermatida; family Chaetodermatidae; genus Chaetoderma; species Chaetoderma sp. LZ-2023a. The sequence continues at coordinate 71,063,423 of CM067373.1, forward strand.
TGGAGGCAGACTTGTACTAGCTGTGAGTCGCAACAACAGATTGATTGATGTATTACTCCCAGATCATACATGTGATTCATGGGGTATAAACATTATACAATTTATATAGTGGCAAGACAGTTTATGACTGGCATATATATCTCCATAGATTAACAGCTCACATTAAAAGGAATAATCCAGATTTACTACAGTAATGGCACGGTATCGGCCCGGCATCAGCCCACAGCCCAGTAACCTGTGTTATCGGCGGGTCACATCGAGGTATTACTCGCTCAATCCTCAACAAGAAACTAGATGACATGATTTTGCACCAAACTTCATGTATTTGCACATCTGAACATCAACTAGCACTCTAATACAAAGTACGCGATGCATCATTTGACATAGTCGCTGCAGAATATAGCGATAATGGATTATAATATTGGTCAAATGTGAATCTTCACGGGATCACAATAATAAAATAGACCCTATTCAGTTACCCATCCATCCCTCTCTCTCTCTCTCTCTCTCTCTCTCTCTCTCTCCCTCCCTCTCTCCCTACTCTCCCCTTCCCCTCCCTCCCTCTCTCTCTCTCTCCCTCCCTCCCTCTCTCCCTCTCTCCCTCTCTCCCTCTCTCTCTCTCTCTCTCTCTCTCTCTCTCTCTCTCTCTCTCTCTCTCTCTCTCTCTCTCTCTCTCTCTCTCTCTCTTCATTTGGGAGGTTCCCTATCGAAATTGGTGTCTAATTGAACAGTCCATATCTATGCAGTCATCAACAATATAAGACTAATCCTTACCACTTTAATGACTAAATTTGTTCAAAAAATTAAATTAGTTACTTATTGAAGAGAAGACTATTTTTGAAAATTTATCACTGGAATGACTGGCTCGGTTATCGAGGCAGTCACTCCAGTGGTAAATTGTCAAAAATAGTCTTCTCTTGGCCTGCAAATGGACAAATGGACATTCCTCAAGACCCCTGCAGATCCTTGGTCGGCTTCGTCGTGAAAGGGTTAAAGAGCCGTTTTGCACAGTTCATTTTCTTCAGTCTTGCCTAACTGTTTCGGATGTAGTCCCACCGAGTCGATTTTGACGTCGTTGACTTAGATGTCCAGTCTGTCCATTGACCTGACCTTTCCGGCACTATAAATCCAGCTTCCCAGAGGAAGGGCATTTCCATGCTTTGACCCCTATTCTCTCATCTTAACCCCTTAATGGTCAAACCGACCAAAACAACTTTACAGTGGTCTTCAGACAAGGCTTGGGTCCAAGTGAAGGGTATTGTATTTAAATGCAAATGCAAATGTTTATCATGTTTCAAGTGAAAATGCAAGTGCAAATGCAGCCTAGTGACATTGCATTTAAATTCAAATGCAAATGTTTGCAACTTTGCATTTACAAATGAATTGGAATGTGGGCACACATCGGATACTGAAATTCTGGAACACTGTATGCATCTGTCAACGATGCATCTGATGGGAATGAGTATCTTTGGGAAAACATTTTGTGACATAATGATGTAATGGGTTATAACTTATGAGAGATTATTTTATTGTAGGGTTTTAACTTTATAATCAGTGTTGAAAATTAAAACAATGCATTTCTTTTAGATTTACAGATTATTAAAGCATGATAAGCATTACATGTAATATAGAATATGAATAATAGATTAACACAGTATTATTAATTCATGAATGGCAAAACCCGCCCAACAAATTAGCTGTATTGATTTTAAAGGGTGTCAATTCGCAAACCAAGAGAAGAATATGTTTTGAAATTTTACCACTGGAATGACTGACTCACTTATCGAACCTATCATTCCAGTGTAAAATTTTCAAAATAGTATTCTCTTTGTCTGCAAATGGAACTTTTCTATGAAAGAAGTAATACTTATTTCATCAATAAATGGTAACCATCAGAGAATTGAATTTCTAGATTCCTGTTGAGTATTTTGAAGGTAATTTCACTAATAGCTATTGCACCCGTGGAAATAATATGTGCGAGAACTGTAAACCATTTTAAAATCGGCCCAGAAATGCTTAGAATATTGCTTTAGCGTCGTAATCGCGTGTATATATTAAACTAAATACGGCGTGATTTGTACACGTGGTCTATACGTCACTAGTATAGCAGCGCGCTGATTGGCTGGCGCTCGGCCGATGATTGGTTGAGGCGCCCAGCTCTGACGTCACAACGAGTGTAAAAGGGGTTAAAAATCGAGAATCAGGAGCATCGTCGACGTGGAGACCGACCTGCCGAGAAATGACTAGAGGCGCAGACTAGACGAGTGGACCGGAGCACCAACGGAAGATACAGCGCATGACCGCGGTTCCTCGCGGCTTTCAGCTCACCCGCACGTAAAAGCAGTTCTAGGACTTTCCGCATTGCACAATTTTGGATGCTCTCGGACGGCCATCCGGGAGTAAAATAATTAATTAAAGTAATGGATCCCGCTTCCGAACTTTTCTAAAGGGAACAACTGCGGAAAGGGCCCTTGCGCCCAGGATGTGATCCTATATAATGTAGAGCTACGGTGATTCTTGGTGGACGACTCGCCGGATCTGCCACCCACGCTGTAAAGTGGACACTGAATTCCGCACTGCATGTCGCGTGTGTTTAATAAATTTTTGGCCACAGTCTGGTGGAACTTTGCTAGGTGCGCTGCAAGAGCTATGCAACGCAACCCGCACTGTGTGCCGGTTTATGTAACTACTTAAACTTCATAAGCCCTCATTACACGGGCAAAACTTCAACTTTACTTCCGTCGCCGGACGGATAATTTTCTCACTTCCGCACAAATTGTGATTTAGCTACAAAGACTATCTAATAGATGTTACTTCACTGCTCTGTTTCACTGTCCTGAGCTTGGACCATATCTACCCTGGAGTCAGCGTGCTGAGACCTGCCTGCGGAAATCAGCTGCGGAGATCTGCATGCGGAAACACATCCAGCCTCAGAGAACGTGTCAACTCGCGCTACGACTGTTCCGTGCAAGTGGGTATTAGGTACTCAAGTAGCTATACATCGTATATTCAATTATTATTCCTTTCCATATATGGTACTGATGACTAATAGGTACCTTCCCGGACTTAAGACCGCAATTTATAATTTCTTTATTACTGTGAATATTATCCTTGTTTACTGTAGGTGCTTTAACTAACTGCACCGTTTAGGTCTATCAACCTGAGTCAAACTACCTCATTGATTATTATATAAATTGTCATATTGTTCATTGCATTGGTTAGTTATTTATATGGCAGGTAGCCATTCTGTTGATATGTTTTGTTTAATTGTATAAAGCTTGGACCGCAGTACGCTAGGAAATACTAAACAGCAACATTATATCCACATCACTTATTCCAGCCATCATCAATTTTACACTGAGGTCGCTGACCGTGCTCTACTTACTTGAGCCTGGCATGCTACCGACTAAACCTTACTATTCAGCCAGCTCGATAGGGTAGGTTAAAGTGGTTATGGACAATCTCTTCGTTAGGAGACATATAGTGTACGCCTCTTTTCCGGTTGTTGTGGTAATATAGCCCCGCACTCCGGCAAGGTTGTGTAAAATTGGTCAAATACCTATAGGGCCTCATATATATCAAGTTATTGTCTCTTTCCGCGATCCACTAGCTGCATGGATCTCTAATTGTTTGGACGTCCCATCAGCACGTTGATCGGATCTGACCCTGGGAAACTATCAGAGGTTTCCGAGCAATGATGGTTAAAGTGCTGATTTACATACATCTCCCCAGTATCTTCGGATACTTGTTAGCTAGATACCCCGCCAATGAAGGAAAGCACTGCGAAAACATGTAGTTATAAATGTGAGTTTGATAGTTTATTTATCGGCCCACAGTGCATATCTGGGCACATTGGAACTTAATCCTAACGACAGGTCAAAAGTTATATCTGTAGGACTCGGTGATGGACGAGACGCCATTCAACTTGCTGCAGTGTCTGGGAAGAATCTGGGAATCCACCACGTCCTCACGGGAAGGACGCTCGCGATGGATATTCGCCTCTCTATCCCCGCCTTAGCGATATGTCAGTGATCAAACTTGCTTGTGTGAAATGTAGCCATTGTCCAGGTGATGTTTTATGTGGTTACGGAGCAAGGTAGCCAGATCTTCATCGAATTCGGATGCATTGCGATGTAACATGTACGCATACTGTCCATGGAGGTAGATGCGCTTACAAAGCGACCTATGGGAAGCTAAGCGTCTGCGCCGATTGGACAGCTGTATCTAACGATATGTAGGAATCCCTGCCACTTGCGGACAATGCTAGTTTTCGTTTCTAATAACTAATTGGTAAGTTAGACTGTAGCAGAAGGCCCGCATAAATAAAGCGGCATCTACCAATACAGCATCTAGGAACTACATAAGACTGTGACGTGGGAATTCTTCGGAGATCGCTCATTCCGTCTTCACGTAAACCAGTACGCATCACTTTAATTATGGTTTCACTAGGCTCTTCACTTCGCATTTTTCTGTTGAACAAAAGAGTGGCCATCTTTGCCAACTCTTTTCCTCAACTTCAGCGTCGAAGGCATTTTCTTGTGATGGAGGCCCGCGCGAGGCACTTGCCTCTCGCAACAGCAAGAATTCCTGTGATGGAGGCCCGCGTGAGGCACCTTCCTCTTGCACCATCATGAAACATTCGGTGACGGAGGCCCGCGCGAGGCGCTTTCCTCTCGCAGCAACATTGTTCTCTCTGTGTGTGTTAGGGGCATATTAACTTATATTAAGTTATTCAGTGATCTCGGTACGGATGCTTCTCTTACAGGGATACCTCTGTGGATTCAGGGATCTGTGTGGTACCTCCGGCGACACCACGTAGAAAGGACACCAACTAGCTCTATATCATGTATTATCATATGCTCACTTGCTGTCAAACAATTGTCTTGTTTGTACAGTACTTATTTATATTTCTAATATATTATTCTAAATTGTTCCATTCTCTAAATTAGTATGGATAGACACACCGGTAACACAAACATTTGGGACGACACCGTGTCGTTCAATCTCGGCGGCAATGGTCGCACGGCCCCACTGGATCATCAGTGTTCCACCGGCTCCATAAGTCTGTCTTTGTACACCACAGAGAGACGTCCTATGGGATCCACAACCCCGAGATCCGCAGCTAACTAGCCATCCCGGTCATCGCGCTGGGCGGATATCTATCGGCGGTCCAGCACGTCCCCCCCCCCCCCGCGAGCTACAATATAGTTGGAATAGACTGAATGGCAATTGCTTCTAATCACAATGGGCGAACAGTAAATTAACCCAGGTCATCCAGAATTATCAGCATCTATTATTTATTGATCATGGTAAGTGTATATTGGCATTCCCAGAACACAATCTTTGAAGATTTAACACTGGAATGACTGACTCGATTAGAAAGCCATTTATTTCAGTCATAAATTTTCACAAATTGTTGAACGGATTGTACAGTCAAACGTGCTCGAGTGACAACCTGTGTTTTTGGGCCAAAAGATTGCAGATGATCATATGAATATAATTAATTTTCAACATATTGACTAACGCAGCAACAACGTTTAATCCAATTGTTTCATTCATCTCTTGGTGCCAAAACCGGACAAAACCAGCATTTGTCGTGTCTTTACAAATGCCCATTTGCAGGCCAAGAGAAGACGACCACTGAACCAATGATGTCAGTAGTCTTATATGTAAGGGTTAAAGGGTCAACGCATTTTGGCAAGAGAATGGAGGCACTCATTTCTTACTATTTATACGCTGATCATAATTTATTATACACTAGAGATACGTTGCTGTAGATTATCTTAGAAAAAAATTAACTACAATTTGTTGGCTTGCTAAGATCTTACCTGACGTAAGTCATACTAATTAAAAAACACGTGATTTTGCATATTTAAGCACACTGATGACTGAAATTCAAATTGAAATGGGCAAAAAGAACGCAGATAATTAAATTTCTTATTTCTAATAACACAAATGCCAATTTTGAAAGAAATGCAGAATGAGAAATGTAGTGCCTTTGGAAAAATCAAATGCATTTGAAAACTCAAATGCAAATGAAACCCTTTTCATGCAAATGCAAATGCAAGTACATGAGATTCAAATTCAAGTGCGAATGTGACAGAAATCTCATAATTGTATTATGCAAATGCAAATGCATTTAAATGCAAATGCATTTGCACTTGTACCCAAGCCTGCTTAAGACATCGCTATTTGAAAGGCTTAGAGAAGAGTATTTTTGAATATTTACCACTAGAATAACTGACTCGGTAACCGAGCCAGTCATCTAGTGGTACTCCTCTCTCGGCCTGCAGATAAACACTGGCTGAGTAAAAACTTAAATTGTCTTTACCCCTGTAATGGTCAAAGCCGTCGAAAAAAATTCTTTTTGGATGAAGTTTTTTACAAAGTATAGGGCCTACCGCTTGGTGGATTACGAAGGGCACCATACAAGTGGGTTGGTGCACGCCTATATCAATTGCCCTCTGTTTCTAAATCCGGTATAAACTCTAGGTGGTATAGTCATCAGGGGTGGGGTGGGATGGTTGTTCGATGGTGAAAGATGTATGTCATTGCAACGAACATCCGTATTGTAGTGCCATTTCTGTGCAAAATTCCCATAGATCTATACCGATATGTCTAGTATGCTCTCTCTCTCTCTCTCTCTCTCTCTCTCTCTCTCTCTCTCTCTCTCTCTCTCTCTCTCTCTCTCTCTCTCTCTCCCTCCCTCCCCCCTCTCTCGTGCTGCGAGTTGCTATTGTGGCCTTTCTAGGGGTGGGGTATGTGTGTGTGTGTGTGTGTGTGTGTGTGTGTGTGTGTGTGTGTGTGTGTGTGTGTGTGTGTGTGTCGGGGGGGGGGGGGGGGGGGGGGAGGGGGGATTATAACTTCACCACTGTATCTGCGATTAACACCGTGTCCCATAATTCCCATTTCATGCTGCATATATTAAACGACACCTCAACATTGCTGTTTTCAGAATCAGGATGATTATATTAGAGCGCTATTGACATGTAAGTCGCTGATGCATTTGTCAGCAACATCTTTCAGTTAAATCGGGATCAAGCAATGCTGCATAATCAAGAAAAATCTGAATTTACGTTTCTTCAGAGCTCATGGCAGAAAAAGGTCCAAAGGTGCACTTTTTGTGCGCATATATGAATACTGAAGGCGTACTCATAGCTTCCGGATAAAGGTCGTCTTCGCACGAGCAATGCAATATTGATAATTGGCATGTATCTAGGCCTGCAATGCAATATAGGCTAAACACGCTAATACAGAGTCAGATCTCTTTATGGTTAGCTTTAGTACTAAATGTAGGACTGTTTCGCATGTACAGGGTTACTACAGATTGCCAGTACAATGGCTGCAACGCTACCCGTAAATTCAGCAGGGATCTCTCCAAATATTCGGGTAACTGACATGCACACTGGTGGAGAACCGTTGAGGATTATAGAATGCGGCTACCCGCCTATGACAAGTGTAGATTTCGACATCCTTTGCATTCATGGTGATGACGGTGATCATAATGAGAGTTGTAGGCCTATTGAGAGGGCAGAATCTAGCATGGCCCCAACAACAATTTCGGCTTCTGATAGCACCAAAATGTTTGTTAAGAGACCCTGTGGAAGCGATAGTGAGCAGGATGTTGGACGTAGCGGTGGGTGTGGAGGCACCTTGTTGGACAAACGCAACTATATACGAGAGAAATTTGACCATTTGAGGAAGTTACTTATGTGGGAGCCACGCGGTCACATGGACATGTACGGAGTCCTGTTGGTGCCACCAGACCATCCCGGTGCAGATTTGGGTGCAATATTCATGCATAACCAGGGATACAGTACTATGTGCGGGCATGCTGTTATCGCTTTAGGGAGGTAAGGACACATGAATACCGCTGGACACGCCAACGGCGACTCACATTTATATTTAATGTACATACAGCCAAATGTGCTTGAAAGACTATATATGTTCTTTTATATGGGGCGAGGGGACTAATGTTCCGACAGCCCATTATTCCGGCAGCCCATTATTCCGGCAGCTTAAAATGTTGACAAATAAACCCAATGTTCCGATATCCCAATATTCTTACCAATGATCAATCCTTTTTTTGGGTTGGTGTATGGTGGATGGAGGGTGTGCGTGCGTGCGTGTGTGTGTGTGGGGCGGTGGGGTGGTGGTGTTTGAGAAGGCATTCCCTACAAAACAAGAAATCAGTGGTACGAGGGTTGGCTGAAAAGTTCGTAGGCTAACTCTGATCCCATCGTGGGATGAGACCATTTATGTGTTATTTTTCAACAGTCCCCTTTGCGGTCGACACACTTCTTCCAACGGTGCTGCACTGCTTGGATCCCCTTGGCATAGAAGCTTTCATATTGAAGGGTAAAAAAGTCCTCACCGGCAGATATGACGTCATCATCAGTCTGATAGTGCTTCCCAGCCTAATGTTTTTTCAGGTTCGGAAACAGATGGAAGTCCAATGGTGCTAAATCAGGCGAGTATGGTAGGTGGCCAATCAGTTGGAAGCCACAGTCACGCACAGCAGCCATGGCAATCACTGACTTGTGAACTGGGGCATTGTCCTGATGAAACACGACCCCTTTGTCAACTTTCCTCGGCGCTTGGTCTTGATAACCTTGCGTAGCTGCCTCAGCAATCTGGCATAGTACTGCCCGTTTATCGTTTGGCCCTTGGAAGGTAGTCCACGAACACAATGCCCTTTGCATCCCAGAAAACTGAGGCCATCACCTTCCCCGCAGATGAAACGACCTTGACCTTCTTTGGAGGGGTTGAGAATGTATGTTTCCACTGCGTGGATTGCCTGTTTGTCTCTGGCTCGAAGTAGTGGACCCAGCACTCATCCTGGGTAAGGAATCGGTTGATGAAATTAGATGGATCTGCTTCAAAACGCTCTAAGTTCTCCCGTGACATGACCAGCCTGGTGAGCTTTTGATCAGGGATCAAAAGACGTGGCACCCACCGAGCGGAAACCTTTGTCATTTCAAGTTCTGTACTCAGAATGTTCTCAACTCTCTCACGGGAGATTCTCGCAGCATTAGCTCTCTGATTGATAGTCAATCGCCTATCATCCATTATCATGTGGTGAACACGATCAATGTTTTCATCATTGGTGGCACTTGCAGGACGTCCAGACCTTGGGTCATCTTCCAAGCTATATCTACCCCCTCTTAAATTCCGCTGCCCACTTTTGCACTGTAGATAAAGCTGGAGCATCATCGCCTAATGTAGCAACCATATCGGCATGATAGTCCTGTGGAGTTAAATCCTTTTTCTGCAGGTACTTGATAACACTACGATGCCAAATTCTGTCCATTTTTTAATGAATACTCGCTACCACCAACTTTCGGAGTCAACTACGAACCACCAAATACAACCAAACCTGAAAACAACAATGCAATTAGTTATCAAGAGGATTGAAATAAATGCATGCTAAGCTTCTTTGATCTGGCACTACTCCTTCATAGTCAACCTACGAACTTTTCAGCCAACCCTCGTACACTGATTCACTAATGGGATACTGGCGAAAATTATGGTATTATTTTATTTCTGCGCATTTTTGCAGAAAGTGCTTTATTATTTCTCGTAGTATTTTCGGAGCTGGATTAAGCCTACTTGGGGCCCAGGGCTAATTAGTTGCGGTTGCCTCTTATTGGGAGAGTGATGGGGAGAATGCCTACTACTGCTGCTGCTGCTGCTGCTGCTGCTGCTGCTGCTGCTGCTGCTGCTACTACTACCGCAAATATAATAAATTCTTTACATATGAGGCAAAATGTTGTTGAATATTTTAAAGCTAACTTGACTCAAATCTGTTTCTGCTTAAGGCAGCACCAGTTTGCAGCCAAATTGGTTTCAAAATATTCAACAACTTGCGCATATCATGACTATAAAATTGAGGCACTGGGAAATCCAGTTTCAAATAGGTAAAATGCGATAATTCTTCTTTCATTTGGGTGCCCCTTATTTTTCGGGGCCACGGCGTTAGTCTGATAGAAAATGTCCATTTGCAGACCAAGAGAAGATTATTTTTGAAAAGTTACCACTGGAATGACTGGCTCGGTTCTCTCACTGCAGAAGCCGTTTTTGGCTGTTATGAGTGTTAATGGGTTAATCCGGCTCTGAGTATTGTGGCTTGTGGGGACACACACGGAAGGAATGCGGAGTTTGAACAACGATATCAATGACTAAAAGCATGTATTTATTATGATTAATCACTGTTTACCTCTACTTTTGAAAAGGAAACATGGTAAGCTCAATGAGGAATCCGTACGGATATCGTCTCAGGACTGAACATTAAGCCTTTAACTTTTTCAAGAAAATTTAAATTTTCTCCAAGAAAATGTAAATTTGCAGACCCAGAGAAGACTCGGTTATCGAGCCAGTCATTCCAATGGTAAATTTTCAAAAACAGTCTTCTCTTGGTCTGCAAATGGACATTTCTTAAAACCAGTGCAGAAGCCGGTTTTGGTTGATATGAGTGTTAAAGGGTTAATACCTAGTCCGAGTTCTCTGACTCCACCCTCTGCCGATTATGATATGCCAAGTCTGAGAAATCGGACTACTTAATGCCTAACTGTTAACCCGTACCTATAGTGCAGGACTATAAGCCTTGACAAGTCTTATAGACAGGCAAATGGTCCACATTAAGATGAGGACGAGAACATTAAAAACTTATTTTGAAAAACAAATTGTGTACCATGGTCAAATTGCCCTTGACATCTGGCCTCAATCATATTGTGTTGAATCCGCATGATATAAGTAAACATGTGTCCATGTTTCGTCTCAATAGGGCGAAGCTATCCTAAGAGCAGCTATATGTACGGCTAAATAGAAAACATAACCAAAATCCAAATTTAAAAATAATTCTGGAGAAAGGTCACAATTGCATTGACCTTGGACTTTATGACTCCACTGCTAGCCTGCTGCACTATTATTGTATTAGATGACCTGGACCTTTCTTTGACCGTATGACCTAATGTCACTGAACTGCATTCCCTCGGTGTCGTCAAGCATGTGTTAAAGATTTGTCCCAATAGGGTGAAGCAATCCTGAGATATAAGTCACTATATATAGGGCTTAACAGAAAACTTAACCAAACATATAACTAAAAAAAATTGTGACTTGTCTAAGGTTACGATAACATCGACCTTTGACCTTGTGACATGCATGTCATTGCACAGCCTCGGCATGAATAGGTAACCAGCTGTCCAAATTTGGTTGCAATATGATTAACGATTCCTATGATTAAAGGTTATATATAGGGCTAAACTAAAAGCTTAACCGCAAGTGGACGCAGACAGACAGACGGGCAGGCAGGCCAACAGAGCCAATCGTTATGCCATTAATAATTTTTTTAAACCTCACACCTCTGGGAGGTACCTGAAATTACTTACTAGTACCCAGTTCCTAGCTCCTTATTTTTCGAAAAAATAAGTAACTAAAATAAGTAACGAGAAAATAAGTAACTGGTTAATTATCTTCGAAAAGGATGATTGACAGCTCGCCCCGTGATTTAGATCACGTTTCCTACCTCCAGGGGTTCCTATTTCCTAGTTCTAAAGGAACTAAAATAGGTAGCTGGAAAATAACCGATTGCTTATTTTTACTTGCTTAAAAAAATAAGGAGGAGTAAATGTCCTCTGGTCAGCAATGTCCAGATGCCTCAGCCTCGCAAATGTTAACAATATGATCTAGGTGACTGACTGAGCCTATACCACAATTCAGTGACCAGTCATAAAAATGCCGGTGAATGGTGATGCTTAAGTTAGAGGGCGCCACTAGACCATCCACCCAAAACCAGTTTTAGTCAAGATTTCAGTTTCAGTTTCAGTTTTCTTTATTTCACTCAGTCCGTTATTAAACGGAATATGAGGGTACATAAATCAATAAACATGTGACGGTAGAGATCTGTATACATGAGAGTACTGCTATTTTTATTATTATTATTATTAGGCTTCCAAGAGCGAAGCTCTGGAAGACTAGAGTGATTGTTCCATTTATTAGGCTTCCAAGAGCGAAGCTCTGGAAGACTAGAGTGATTGTTCTGTTTATTATTATTATTATTATTATTATTATTATTATTATTATTATTATTATTATTATTTTTATTTTTATTATTATTATTCTACCGCCATTTCCAGCAAGTAGATTGAACCAAAACTCCGAAACCAGCGGTTAATCAATACAAGACTCGGCATCTAAGGTCTAGATAGCAACTAGGATCGAAATTAATTAAAGAGAGCATGATGCACTCAGGGATTTGGCGGCCATCTTGATGACGTCATAAATGACAAAATAATCTTCTCCTCTGGAAATTCTGAAGCGATCTGGCTAAAATTTGGGGAATATAATCAGTCAATGGCGGCAAGTGAAAAGCGTTCGCAAAAACTTGATTGGTAGACCAGTATCGGCACCGTGGACCAATCAGATTCGAGCATTTGGGGGCCATTTTGAACTTTTTTATTCGATGGATTTTCATGGAGAAAATTGCTATACATATTTTAATTGACCGTCTGCAGAGTGTGTGTGAAAATGAACGAGATCTATTTGTAAAGTGCAGAAATATTTAAATTTTAATTTTAAATCTTTATTATGTGGTAGAAGACAGTTTGCTAGAGGCTCTAATAAAAATGATTAGTGTGACATTTAATTGTCATTTTATATCTGGTTACCATGGGGGTAACAAATGATATTTGCTACTGTAAGTGCTCTAGGTAAACATATTAATTTAATAGGGATTTAATTGCCATTTAATACCAATTGACAACCTGGCTGATTAGCCCATGAACTTAGTAATGCCAATATAAAACTTGCACTTATTGTAGATGCTAAGGATACATGCTGACTATTTTTCAAAACAATTTGACTGAAAGTTGTTCCTGCCTATTAACCCTTCTACTGGTAAAATAATAGATTGGTATTAACCTTTATACTGCAGAATGCTAACTTTTACTTGGAATCCTTCTAGAAATTGTTCTGATTATTCTCTTTTATTATTATTATTATTACTATTCCTCTTCTATCGGCTTCTTTTGAGCCATGGATCCCGGAATGCTATGACCTTTGTCATATCAGCGTGGGCATAGATGAACGAGTGTTTGAAAACTAGAAGATAATCTGTCCATAAATGGCCGAGATATGAACATCATATATAGCAACAGTCTAATTTCAGAGGTGTTCCTTAATAGACAGGTTAGATCTGTTACAGTTTCCGCCGTCGAGCAGATTTATGGTGACAACTAGATTTCACACTCCTGTTCCTTGTAGCCGAATGTCCAAGTTTATTTAGCAACATGGTTTGGTAGACTGAGTTGTTTCTTCAAAAATAATTTGACTTAAGGTCATTGCTGCGGGAGGTACAACTTTCAGTCAAACACATTACAAAAAATTCAACAACATAGATGTCAGAGCACACAATAATATCTTAAATATTTAGGCATCAGCGGAAAAAGGTCAATCTAGTAATGATGATTTTATATAGCTTTCATGATAAAGCTCCATCAGATGGAAATTCAGGCTTATAACCAGGAAGATATTTATTACCCAAAGACGAACACGTGCTCTGGCGCCAAAAGATGGTTATTCTTTAAAAGGGGTGGTGGTATGATGAGAAGCCATAAGCATCCACCATCTTTTGGTCCAAAAACGCTGCATAGTATAGCGAATAAGTTGTATTAACTGACTATCTGTCTTTAACAACCACTTTTTGATGGACCATACAGTGCCCATTATAAACAGGCTTGAGTGATCTTGCACGCTTAAATGCGCTATTATACTCTTCTCTTAATAGAGCGGATTAGTGATTTAGCTTTTAACACTAAACCCTAAAGTGCTAAAATCTTATTTTCCTGATAATACTGGAAGTATTGCGTAAGTTGATCAATGTATTGAAAGAAATTTGACTGGAAACTGTGGCCACAGCCATCGTATATCCCTACCCAAGCCCTCAAACCATTTTCAAAATCTTATCTATTCTTTTTTCTTGAGTTGACAAATGCGTGGTGTGTTTCAATACTAGAAGCGTGACAGTAAAAGTAGTTCCTGTCTCAATTAGCTACATCAGTTGGTGACAACTTTAGATTTCACCCTTTACCCCTTCTTCAGTGCATCTGAAATGGTCTTGCGAAATGTCCATTTGCAAACTAAGAGAAGACTATTTATGAAAATTTACAACTGGAATTATTAGCCCGATAACCGAGCCAGTCACTCCAGTGGTAAATTTTCAAAATAGTCTTCTCTTGGTCTAGAAATAGATATTTTCCATGAGAAAATTTTAATTTTCTTGAACAAATTAAAAAATTGCAACAGAAAGGCAATCTTAACAGTCTATTTAAAAGAGCTACCATCGCAACTCCTAGCCCATTTCACGCAGAAAATTGAAACTTCTCGTATGATTACACATATGGCCATGGATGTGCATGGCACCTTTGAAATTTTGTCATGATGCCAAGGGGGTGGGGACTGTGGGTAAAATTTTAATTTATGCAAAGGTGGTTATGTCACATATCGTTGTAAAGCCAATGATGAATAGACTACAATACAAGGAATTATTTGTATCTTGGGTCCAACTTAGGGTAGGGGGCAGGGACAAAATTGGGCACCAATCGATTGTAACGCAACTCGTCCTAGACCATTTCACAGAGACCTTTAAACTTTCAAAAATATTTTGAAAATAATTTGACTGTGTGTTGTTGCTGCAACAACGCCCCGTCAAATAGTTTCAAAATATTCAACATGATGTTTAAAACATAGGGCCTTAACCTTCTTATGATGAAGCCTGCAAACCCGGCCTCTGCAGGGGTCTTGTGGAATGTCGATTAGTAGGCCAAGTGAAAACTGTTTCTGAAAATTTACCACTGGAATGACTGGCTCGGGGTATCGAGCCAGTCATTCCAGTGGCAAAATTTCAAAATAAAATTTTTTTGGCCTGCACTAAGACATTCAACAAGAAAATGTTTAGTTTTTTTGACAAGATTTAGTCATTAAAGGGTTAAATGGTAAGGACATAGGGCTTACAATTTGTACAATTGATGGACATTATAACCCTGTCTAGCATAGCTAGAAATCGGAGGGGCATTGCTGGCAATGGATACCTCTATGTTTTTATGACTGTAATAAATAAACAAAAACGCTCGCTAACTGGTCCCATCAGACTATGGGACATATTCAGTATTTTAACGATTCATTTGGAACGAGATTACATTATAGAGTACCTTAAGTTATTTAATAATTTTATGTCCCTCTCTTCCTGTGATAGCACTTTGAAAGAATGCGCACACCCAGGCAGTCTTTGATGAGCTGTGTCAGAGGGCTTATCTGAGTTAAATATCACTGATGTGCATAGCTGCATATGCAGTGCATTAAGGTCAATCTATGGACAGTAACATCATTATTTTTAAGTTCATGGCAAATTATGAGCCTCTGTCTCCAAAATCATTTCTTTTTTTCAACTGCCCTGTATTAACCCGCCTTTACTGACAAATTCTTAAGCGCCCAATGAGATCGTTATTGACAAATTATAATGTCGATTCTGAACAGAAATATACTGAAAATTATTGTATCAACAACATGCAGCCAAATTGTTTTTTTAAATCAGCCAAATCGTTTTAGGTTTCTTTGATAACTGTTCTGAAAATAGAATGAAATAGACTGTTACACTGTTTATTCATTTGAACAAGCAATCATGAAATGTTTTAGTGTCATGTAAAGAATGAATGAGACCAATGATAGGGGTCAAACCACAGTGGGTGGGGGTGATAATTACCCTGCATAGAAAAGGCTAGCATTTCAATTTCGCACTGATCTCAACACAATTATTTATCCAATGATCGATTTAAAAGCGCTTTTATTTCTGAAGATAGTTGTGCGGAGAACCAACTTAATGTTTTGAAAGAACGTTGACTGAATGTTGTTGCTACCTAAGGAAACAATTACGTTCAGTCAAATTGTTTTTAAGTAACCAGCTAGGGCATTTTTCCAGGAACTGGTGATGAATTGAGCATTGAGCAGGGTTAAATAGATAATCGATGCATTGAGCAGGGTTAAATAGATAGTCGGAGAAGTGATATCAATAAACGTCCAAATGCAAAATTAACCCGTTTCCTTCTAGCAGGGCTGAAGAAACTAGTGAAATTATGCCACAACTGCTTGTATGTATTGAAACAAGACTGGATTTTTGTGAGAAATCGTGTAGCCTGCTTGACAATTATCGTATTATGTTTGTTGAAACCTGTTGCTATTTAGGGTAGCAGCAACTTTCAGTCATGAGTATTTATCTGTAGGGAACTGAAATATTTAATATGATGATTATCCGAGTTTGTTAACATTTCTCTCAGCGTATATAACGAGTTGTTGCTTCGCCGCCCATTCACTCACCACCCACCCCCATATGTAATGCTATTTTGTCACATGTAATGAAGCCACTCTATATTGCGTCAAAGTGAAATAGCCATTATGGAGTTTGTTTGGACAATTATGTTGCTGGAATGAGTTGCTAAATTGTTGCTATCAATTCAGTCAGATTGGCCGGAATTCAACAAGGATGTTTAAACCAGGTTTAGCCTAAACCGGGTAACAAATCACAAAGTAATTGCGATGTTAGTTTTATAGATAGGGCGATATCTCCAACTTTTCATTGTTTGAGAGCTAGGTCACGCCCCGTGCAAGAGACTAAATTAAGTTTTAAATAATTGCCCATGTTCTATGTCTATTCAGCGCCATGCCCAATTTGGCCGGGTTGTAGCGTAAGCGCTGAGGCTGATATTCCTCCACGCTTGGACAATCTGTATTAGTGAGAGAACTCAAAAGCCGATGGTATGATTTTGTCCAAATTGCGCCGTAGATTGGAATTTATATAGTCAATGATAGTAATTAATTATGTACCTATGATCATTCCGTTGCTGAATTATGTTGCAAAAACTTAGCCCAAACCACCGGCATTATATTTAGAGGTCCAATTTGGTAGTTTGTTCATTATTGAAGCTAGTCAATTTGGGTTGTTTTTGGCTCTTGATCATGAAAGGGTCTGTATTGCAAACTACTTGTACACTGCCGTTAATAAAGAAGTGTGCGCCTGTACCGCAATTCTGGCTAACGTAAGGTGCACATAAAATTAACCCACCAATTTCGATTGTCCCCTACACATTTTGTGGCTGTTCTTTAAATTATAGTGTTCCAATGTTTCTTTTTGATGATGATGTTGCGGAATGTTGTTGCTCTCGGGCACAGCAGCAGCATCTTAGCAACCGGGAATTCAGAAGCATTGGCCACGCTGTTTAAAGGGTGGGACAAATTGGGTATTTTTTGAAATCTGCAATCAAATGTCATGACATTTTAAATACGCAAGGCTGTTCATTTTGACGTTGCAAGATCATACACATATATCAATGTATTAGCTGATGTTGGTGCATGCATTTTGAAGTCGGTACCATTCCATCTTGTGTCATCATACAATATGATCACATTATAATATAATACAGAGAGAGAGAGAGAGAGAGAGAGAGAGAGAGAGAGAGAGAGAGAGAGAGAGAGAGAGAGAGAGAGAGAGAGAGGACGGCATTGAGGGAAGGCGGGAGAGGATGGCAGGAGCGAGGGATGGATTGAGGGAAGGGAGAAGGGGAGGAGCAGGAGATGGAGGAGAGAGAGGGTGGAGAGACAGAGAGGTTAATGTTTCAAAAATAGTCTTCTTTCAATATGCAAACGGACATTTTCCAAGACTACCACAGAAGCCGTTTTGGTCAGCGTAAGCGTTAAAGAGTTAGCTAGATAGATAGAGTTATTACACAATAGGCAATTGACCTTTGAGTGAATACAATGCTATTTATTATGCATTTCATGGTGGACAAATTATTTGCATTGTGTCCACACAGATGTCGCAACCCCCTCCGACCCCCACCCCACCCCCTGAACACACACTTGCAGTGCGCGCATGCTGTGTATGTGGATAACTATTACAAATGTCGTGGAAAAAGTACTATAATTTATGCTGACATTTACTCCTTTATTGACCAGGTTTAGTCAATGAAAACATTGTTATTGAAGGCAGCAACAGCGTTCACTAAACCATAGATGCTGATGTATGTTGATGGTGGTTTTTAAGCATTAGCGGTCAATTGCCGTATAGGACCACTTGACCTTTATTACGGGTTGTTTAAAAAACCCCAGCTATTGGTGATTGGTTCTTAACTATTAGCGGCGCAATTATTGCATATGACCCCCTATCTAAGTGGACCACTTGAGTTTTGATTCTAAGAACACATTGCTATTCCTGCATTGAACCACCCATCTAAGCGATTATTTAGCCTAGTGCATAGGAATACCTATCTAAGGTATACCACTTGAGTTTTATTGATAACCGCCACGCATATATACGGTTGAAACGAGTCAGAGGGAGAGGGAGGAGAGAGAGAGAGAGAGAGAGAGAGAGAGAGAGAGCGAGAGAGAGGGAGAGAGAGAGAGAGAGAGAGAGAGAGAGAGAGAGAGAGAGGAAGAGTGTGCGGTGGGGGGGGGGGTAGTTGAAGGGACAAGGGCGATAGCGTTGCATCAACTATGTGATGATATAGAATATATCATATTGTTCCAGCCCTAATACGTCTACAATGGCTAACCGCAACATGTTTTTGTTGCAACAGTCGTGTTCTAACGCTATGAAATACTAAACGATATCAGTTGCGTGTTGCTATTCCTGCTAGTTGATGAAAAATTACTACAATTACATAACGCATAGCAGCATTTGAACGCGAAACTTATATAAATTCTGGTAATATTTGGATAAATCACTCTGTTTCAGCCTTAATAACTTTGCAAGGACTAGTAGCAAGTGGTTTGTGTTGCAAGGGTCGTATTCAAAGGTTTACACATACTAAGACAGCTGAGATATGTGTTACAATTGTTACTAGTTCATTAATTATTAATACGATTACATAGCGTCCTTGGCACATGCAACTTGTATAAATTAGTGGAAATTAAGGAAAAGATCGCTATGTTCCAGCATTAATAACGTTTCTACGGCCACTAGCAACAGTTTTCTGTTGCATGGGTGGTGTTCATAGATTATAAAATACTAAGAAACTCGAGTTTTGCTTTGCTATTTCTATTAATTAATTAATTATTAATACGCTTGCATAGCGTGTTGAATGTGATAATTGTAAAAAAAGTACAGGAAAATATTGAATATTATGGAAGTGGACCACTTGAATTTTATTGATGGCGATTCTCAAATACAGGCTCTTAGAGACAGTAACAATTTTCGCTAAGACAGAGATGCTGATGTATGATGACGGTGGTTCTTAGCTCAAATATGTCCTATGACCACCTCTGTAAGTGAACCGCTTGAGTGGTGGTTCTCAAACCCATTGCTATTACAGTATAGGACCCTAAATCTACGCACTTAATTAGCCTAATGCATTAGACTACCTATCTAAGGTGGACCACTTGAGTCTTATTGGTGATGCTTCTAAAAAACATTGCTATTTGTGGTTATTGTGAAACATGTTGCATCTTAAACCACAGGCATGACAGGTCGTAACAGACCACCTTTAGAAACATTTTAATGTAATTAATTAACCTACTATTATCTTCGCAAAACAGGGAAATCATAACATTAGCAAACTAACTTCCATGATTCATATGCACAGTACACTATTGGATAAGTTATGGGAGACCTATCAGAACTATCTTGATAACAAAGGAGATCAATCTGGCCAGAGTAACTCAGCTAAACAATTAAGGTTTACCTCACATTTTAGCAAAAAATACGACCTTGACCTATCACATAAATGATAGAAATTGTGATTAAAATGTTATTATTAATAGGCCTACGTTCGAAACATGCGAGGATGATATATTTAAGAGTTCCAATCATGCCCACTCACGAATGCAACTCAAGCTAACTAAAGGTAGCTCAATAGCCATTATGGCATAGCCGCCTGTGCCAATCAAATCAGAGAATTTAGATGGTCATTTTGAACTTTTGATTTGAAGGATTTTGATGCTGAAAATGTCTTCCTTTAAGTTGTTTCATCACACGAGCTCAGATTGGCACTTTTGAACGTGTCACATGTATGTTGTATAGTGGATTAATGTGATAGGGATTTAATTGTCATTTAATGCAAGTTGACCATGGGACTGTTAACCCATGAACTTATGAATGCCAATATAAAACTTGCACTTATTATCCCAACGTTTTAATAAAATGTTGGGGATATTGTAATCGCCTCCGTCTGTCTGTCTGTCTGTCTGTCTGTCTGTCTGTCTGTTTGTCCATCCGCCTTTCCGTCTGTCCATCCGTCCATCATGCTATCTCCTCCCAAACCTTTCGGAGGAATTAAATCAAATTTGGTATATGGGTTACCCATAGGATTCCACTTTGCAAGACGATATTCGCATTTGGCTCCATCCCTAGGGGGCGTGGCAGGGGTCAACAGGTCAAATCAGTTGTAACGCAACTCCTCTGAAATCGTTAGACAGTACACAACCAAATTTGAGATCTGAGTTACGCATATGATTGCAGAGGGAATAATGCCATTTAGATTTGGCTTCGCCCCACGGTTTGTGGGAGGGATCAAAAGGTCCAATTTTAACCTGCGGAAATTGATTGTAATGCTTCTCCTCCGAAACCGTTAGACGGAATTCAACCAAATTTGGTATGTGAGTTACCCATATCAACTGGGAGTGGATGAGCACATGCACATTTGGCTCCGCCCCCAGGGGTTGGGGAGGACTCAAAAGGTCATACAATTGATTGTAATGCAACTCCTCTGGCACTGTTGGACGGAATTCAACCAAATTTAGTATGCCAGTTACCCATATCGACGTGGAGTGGATGAGCGCATTTACATTTGGCCCGTCGCCCAGGAGGTGTGGGATGGGGTCAAAAGGTCATGAAATTGATTGTAAATCAACTCCTCGGACACTATTGGACGAAATTCAACGAAATTTTGCATGTGAGTTACCCATATGATTGCGGAGTGCAAACAGACGTTTATATTTGGCTCCATCCTCTGGGGTGAGTTGTGGGGTGTGTCAAAGATTGAAAGCAGTGAATCTGGGGATTTGTGATGACGTGTCATCGACTGATTCAATCTAGTTGTAGATGCTAAGGATATCTGCTGAATATAAATCCAAGGCAGTATAAGTTTTCAAATATTTAATAACAAACCATTCATTCAATATCTACAAACACATTAACCTCACACTTCCTGCCACATTCATACACATATGATATACAATTCACGCACAAAATCACACACGATCCACATCCAAACAGACACAATTCACACATAAATCACACGAAATTCACATACAAATCACACGCAATTCACATATAAATCACATGCAATTCACATACAAATCACACGCCATTCACATACAAATCACACGCTATTTTTATTATTCTTCCGCCAGCCATTTCCAGCAAGTAGATTGAACCAAAACTCCGAAACCAGCTGGTCAGTCAATACAAGACTCGGCAGCTATGGTCTAGATGCCAACTAGGATCAAAATTAATCAAAGAAAACATGATGGACTCGGGGATTTGGCGGCCATCTTGATGACGTTATAAATGACAAAATAATCTTCTCCTCTGGAACTTCTGAAGCGATCTGGCTAAAATTTGGGGAATATATTCAGTCAGTGGCGGCAAGTGAAAATCGTTCGCAAAAACTTGATTGGTCAAACAGTATCGGCACCGTGGACCAATCAATTTCCAGCATTTGGGGGCCATTTTGAACTTTTTTATTTGATGGATCTTGATGGAGAAAATTGCTATACATATGTTAGTTGACCGTCTGCAGAGTGTGTGTGAAAATGAACGAGATCTATTTGTAAAGTGCAGAAATATTTAGATTTTAATTTTCCTCTTTATTATGTAGTAGAAGACAGTTTGCTAGAGGCTCTAGTAAAAATGATTAATGTGACATTTAATTGTCATTTTATATCTGGTTACCATGGGGGTAGCAAATGGCATTTGCTACTGTAAGTGCTCTAGGTAAACAGATTAATATAATAGTGAGTTAATGGCCATTTAATACCAGTTGACAACCTGGCTGATTAACCCATGAACTTAGTAATGCCAATATAAAACTTGTACTTAATGTAGATGCTAAGGATAGCTGTTGAATATTTTTCAAAACAATTTGACAGGAAATTGTTCCTGCCTATTAAGCCTTCTACTGCTGAAATATTAGATTTGCATTAACCCTTCTACTGCAGAAAGTTAAATTTTATTTCATTGATTTTGTACTAAAATTCCAGTGTCTATTAATAATATTGGAAGGTTAAAATTGTCACACACTTCTTAGAATTTTTACTGCTGAATGGCCAATCCCTGATTAACCTGTTTACTGTTGAATGGCCAATCATCTAGCTGATTTTTGTGACCAGTTTTGTGTCTGTATATAAATCTTGTCCAAAGCCACCTAAGTGATTGATGCGAATGACAAGAAATATTATCTAGAGCAGTTACTAAAAAGTGAATTTCACCAGAGAACATCTGTATACAATTTGTACACATTGATCCCTGAATTTCATGTAACATGTTGAATATTTTGAAACTAATTTGACTGTGTTGTTGCTGCACCAACGCCCAGTGAAATAGTTTCAAAATATTCAACATAATGTTAAAAACATAGGGCCTTAACCCTTTTATGATGAAGCCGACCAAACCGGCCTCTGCAGTGGTCTTGAGGAATGTCGATTAGTAGGCCAACTGAAGACTATTTCTGAAAATGTACCAGTCGAATGACTGGCTCAGTGGCAAAATCTCAAAGATACTATTTTCTTGGCCTGCAATAAGACATTCAACAAGAAAATGTTTAGTTTTATTGGCAATATTCAGTCACTAACGGATTAAATGGTAAGGACATTTGGAATGAGATTACATTATAGAGTACCTTAAGTTATTTGTAGAGCACAGGATTTGAGTAATTGTATGTCCCTCTCTTCCTGTGATAGCGTGTTGAAAGAAGAATGCGCACACCAGTCAGTCTTTGATGAGCTGTGTCAGAGGGATTATCTGAGTTAAAAATCACTGATGTGCATAGCTGCATATGCAGTGCATTACGGTCAATCTATGGACAGTAACATCATTATTTTTAAGTTCATGGCAAATTATGAGCCTTGGTCTCCAAAATCATTTCTTTTCCCCAACTGACCTGTATTAACCCGTCTTTACTGACAAATTCTTAAGCTCCTAATGACATCGTTATTGACATGATTATAATGCCGATTCCGACCAGAAATATGCTGAAAATAATTGTTGACTATGGTATCAACAACATGCAGCCAAATTGTTTTTTTAAAGTCAGCCAAATCGTTTTAGGTTTCTTTGATAACTGTTCTGAAAATAGAATGAAATAGACTGCATGAAAAGAATGAATGAGGCCAATAATAAGGGTTACGGTTCACAAACCACAGAGGTGGGGGGGGGGGGGGTTGCGGTGTGAGTGATAATTACCCTGCAGAGAAAGGGCTAACATTTCAATTTCGCACTGATCTCAACATAATTATTTATAAAATGATTGATTTAAAAGCACATTTATTTCTGAAGATAGTTGAACGGAGAACCAACTTAATGGTTTGAAAGCACGTTGACTGAATGTTGTTGCTACCTAAGGAGACAATTACGTTCAGTCAAATTGTTTTTAAATAACCAGCCAGGGCATTTCCAGAATGTTAGGATGCATTGAGCAGGGTTAAATAGATAGTCGGAGAAGTGATATCAATAAACGTCCAAATGCAAAATTAACCCGTTTCCTTCTAGCAGGGCTGAAGAAACTAGTGAAATTATGCCACAACTGTTTGTATGTATTGAAACAAGACTGTATTTTTGTGAGAAATCTTGTAGCCTGCTTGACAATTATCGTATTATGTTTGTTGAAACCTGTTGCTATTTAGGGTAGCAGCAACTTTCAGTCATGAGTATTTATCTGTAGGGAACTGAACTATTTAATATGATGATTGTCCGAGTTTGTTTACATTTCTCTCAGCGTATATAACTAGTTGTTGCTTCGCCGCCCATTCGCTCACCACCCACCCACCCCCGTATCTAATGCTATTTTGTCACATGTAATGAAGCCTCTCTATTTTGCGTCAAAGTAAAATAGCCATTATGGAGTTTGTTTGGACAATTATGTTGCTGGAATGAGTTGCTAAATTGTTGCTGTCAATTCAGTCACATTGGCCAGAATTCAATAAGAAGTGTGCACCTGTACCGCAATTCTGGCTAACGTAAAGTGCGCATAAAATTAACCCACCAATTTCGATTGTCCCCTACACATTTTGTGGCTGTTCTTTAAATTATAGTGTTCCAATGTTTCTTTTTGATGATGATGTTGCGGAATGTTGTTGCTCTCGGTCATAGCAGCAGCATCTTAGCAACCGGGAATTCAGAAGCATTGGCCACGCTGTTTAAAGGGTGGGACAAATTGGGTATTTTTTGAAATCTGCAATCAAATGTTATGACATTTTAAATACGCAAGGCTGTTCATTTTGACGTTGCAAGATCATACACATATATCAATGTATTAGCTGATGTTGGTGCATGCATTTTGCACTCGGTACCATTCCATCTTGTGTCATCATACAATAGGATCACATAATATAATACAGAGAGAGAGGATGGCATTGAGGGAAGGCGGGAGAGGATGGCAAGAGCGAGGGAGGGATTGAGGGAAGGGAGAAGGGGAGGGGCAGGAGACGGAGGGGAGAGAGGGTGGAGAGACAGAGAGGTTAATTTTTCAAAAATAGTCTTCTTTCGATATGCAAACGGACATTTTCCAAGACTACCACAGAAGCAGTTTTGGTCAGCTTAAGCGTTAAAGAGTTGGCTAGATAGATAGAGTTATTACACAATAGGCAATTGGCCTTTGAGTGAATACAATGCTATTTATTATGCATTTCATGGCGGACAAATTATTTGCATTGTGTCCACACAGATGTCGCAACCCCCTCCTCCGACCCCCACCCACCCCGGAACACACACTTGCAGTGCGCGCATGCTTTGTATGTGGATAACTATTACAAATGTGGTGGAAAAAGTACTAAAATATATGCTGACATTTACTCCTTTATTGACCAAGTTTAGTCAATGAAAACATTGTTATTGAAGGCAGCAACAGCGTTCACTAAAACATAGATGCTGATGTATGTTGATGGTGGTTTTTAAGTATTAGCGGTCAATTGCCGTATAGGATCACGTGACCTTTATTAAGGGTTGTTTTAAAAACATAGCTATTGGTGATTGTTTCTTAACTATTAGCAGTAAAATTATTGCATATGACCACCTATCTAAGGGGACCACTTGAGTTGTGACTCTAAAAACACATTGCTATTCCTGTATAGGACCGCCCATCTAAGCGATTATTTAGCCTAATGCATAGGACTAAAAAATCTACGGTAAACCACTTGAGTTTTATTGATAACCAGCACGCATATATATGGTTGAAGCACGGGAGAGGGAGGAGAGAGAGAGAGAGAGAGAGAGAGAGAGAGAGCGAGAGAGAGAGAGAGCTAGGAGGATGGTGGGGGGAGACAAGTACTCAATTACGTTCTATGACAACCTCTGTAAGTGAACCGCTTGAGTGGTGGTTCTAAAACCCATTGCTATTACCGTATAGGACCATACATCTACGCACTTAATTAGCCTACTGCATTAGACTACCTATCTAAGGTGGACCACTTGAGTCTTATTGGTGATTCTTCTAAAAAGCATTGCTATTTGTGGTTATTGTGAAACATGTTGCATCTTAAACCACAGGCATGACACGTCGTAACAGACCACCTTTGGAAACATTTTAATGTGATTAATTAACCTATTATTATCTTCCCAAAACAGGGAAATCATAACATTAGCAAACTAACTTCCATGATTCATATGCACAGTACACTATTGGATAAGTTATGGGAGACCTATTAGAACTATCTTGATAACAAGGGATATCAATCTGACCAGAGTAATTCCACTGAACAATTAAAATTTACCTCACTTTTTAGCGAAAAATACGACCGTGACCTATCACATAAATGATAGAAATTGTAATTAAAATGTTATCTTTAATTGGCCTAGATTCGAAACATGCGAGGATGATATATTTAAGGGTTCCAATCATGGCCACTCACAAATGCAACTCAGGCTAACTAAAGGTAGCTCAATAGCTATTATGGCATAGCCGCCTGTGCCCATCAAATCAGAGTATTTAACTGGCCATTTTGAACTTTTGATTTGAAAGATTTTGATGGTGAAAATGTCTTCCTATAAGATGTTTCCTTGCACGAGCTCAGATTTGGCACTTTTGAAGGTGTCTCATGTACGTTGTATAGTGGATTAATGTGATAGGGATTTAATTGTCATTTAATGCAAGTTGACTATGGGGCTGGTTAGCTCATGAACTTATGAATGCCATTCTAAAACTTACACTTATTATCCCCACGTTTTAATAATATGTTGGGGATATTGTAATCGCCTTTGTCCATCTGTCAGTCTGTCCATTTGTTTATCCGCCCGTCCATCCGTCCATCACGCTATTTCCTACCAAACCATTCAGTGGAATTAAATCAAATTTGGTATATGGGTTATCATATGATTCCACTTTGCAAGACCATATTTAGATTTGGCTCCTTTCCCAGGGGGCGAGGCAGGGGTCAACAGGTCAAATTAGTTGTAACGCAACTCCTCTGAAATAGTTAGACAGAACACAACCAAATTTGAGATCTGAGTTACCCATATGATTGCAGAGGGCATAATGCCATTTAGATTTGGCTTCGTCGCCCCCCCCCCCCCCCCCGCTCCCCAGGGTGTGTGGAAGGGGTCAAAAGGTAAAATTTTAACCTGCAGAAATTGATTGTAATGCATCTGCTCCGAAACCGCTTGATGGAATTCAACCAAATTTGGTATGCCAGTTGCCCATATCAATGTCGAGTGAATGAGTACATGCAGATTTGGCCCCGGCCACAGGGGTTGGGGATGGGGTCGAAAGGTCATATTGTAATGCAACTCCTCTGGCACTGTTGGACAGAATTAAACCAAATTTAGTATGCCAGGTACCCATATCGATGTGGAGTGGATGAGCACATTTGCATTTGCATTTGACCCGGTGCCCACGAGGTGTGGAATGGGTTCAAAAGTTCAAGAAATTGATTGTAAATCAACTCATCGGACACTACTGGACGAAATTCAACGAAAATTTGCATGTGAGTTAACCATATGATTGCAGAGTGCAAACAGACGTTTACATTTGGCTCCATCCCCCTGGGGTCAGTTGTGGGAGGTGCAAAAAGTTCAAAGCGGTGAATGTGGGGATTTGTGATGACGTGTCATCGACCGATTCAATCTAGTTGTAGATGCTATGGATATCTGCTGAATATTCTTCAAAACAATTTGACTGCAGGTTGTTCCTGCCTATTAATCATTCTACTGTTGAAATATTAGATTTGTATTAACCCTTATACTGCAAAATGTTAAGTTTTACTTCATTGATTTGGTACTGATTTTCCAGTGTTGACTAAGAATAATAGAAAGATAAAATTGTCATGCTCTTCGAAACCTGTTTACTGCTGAATGGTCAATCCCTTATTTACCTGCTTTCTACTGAATGGTCAATCATCTAGCTGAATTATTTGACCAGTTTTGTGTGTATATATAGATCTTCTCCAAAGATACCTAGGCGATTGATCCGACTGACAAGTAATATTATCTTGAGCAGTTCTAGAAACGGAATTTCACCAGCGAACTGGATTGAATATGAAGTACAAGAAAAGAGTTTTTTGTTCGAGTGCAGGTACTCATGGAAGCCGTATATCTGTTCCTGGAACAGATCTAGTTATTATTATTATTAGGCTTCCAAGAGCGAAGCTCTGGAAGACTAGAGTGATTGTTCTGTTTATTATTATTATTATTATTATTATTATTATTATTATTATTCCGCCGCCAGCCATTTCCAGCAAGTAAATTGAACCAAAACTCCGAAACCGGCAAGCAAATTGAATCAAAACTCAGAATATATGGTTGAGATCACCCCCTGAATCAAAATAGCTAAACAGAGCCTGATTGGCTCAGGGCATTAGCGGCCATATTGATGACGTCATAAATGACAAAATAATCTTCTCCTCTGGAACTTCTGAAGCGATCTGGCTAAAATTTGGGGAATATAATTAGTCAATAGCGTCAAGCGAAATCTGTTCGCAAAAACTTGATTGGTCAAAGAGTCTCGGCACCGTTGACCAATCAATTTCGAGCATTTGGGGGCCATTTTGAACTTTTTTATTTGATGGATTTGGATGGGGAAAATTGCTATACATATGTTAGTTGACCATTTGCATGGTGTCTTTTAAAATGAACGAGATCCATCTGTAAAGGGCGGAAATATTTAGATTTTAATTTTCCTCTTTATTATGTAGTAGAAGACAGTTTGATACAGGCTCTAATAAAAATGATTAATGTGACATTTGATTTTCATTTTATATCTGGTTACTATGGGGGTAATAAATGGCATTTGCTACTGTAAATGCTCTAGGCAAACAGATTAATATAATGGGGATTTAATTGCCATTTAATACCAGTTGACCATCTGCCCGTTTAACCCATGAATGTATTAATGTCAATATAAAACTTGCACTTAATGTAGATGCTAAGGATAGCTGATGAATATTTTTCAAAACAATTTGACTAGAAATTGTTCCTGCCTATTAAACCTTCTACTGGTGAAATATTAGATTTTGTATTAACCCTTATACTGCAGAATGTTAACTTTTATTTCATTGATTTTGTAGTAATTTTCCAGTATCCATTAAGAAATATTGGAAAGGTAAATTGTCACACACTTCGTATATTCTTTACTGTTGAATGGCCAATCCCTGATTAACCTATTTACTGCTGAATGGCCAATCATGTAGCTGAATTTTGTGACCAGTTTTGTGTCTGTATATAAATCTTCTCCAAAGCCACCTAAGTGATTGATCCAAATGACAAGTATTATTATCTAGAGCAGTTACTAAAAAGTGAATTTCACCAGAGAACATTTGTATACAATTTGTACACATTGATCCCTGAATTTCATGTAACATGTTGAATATTTTGAAACCAATTTGACTGTGTTGTTGCTGCAACAACGCCCAGTGAAATAGTTTCAAAATATTCAACATAATGTTAAAAACATAGGGCTTTAACCCTCTTATGATGAAGCTGGCCAAACCGGCCGCTGCAGGGGTCTTGAGGAATGTCGATTAGTAGGCCAAGTGAAAACTATTTCTGAAAATTTACCACTGGAATGACTGGCTCAGTAAGCGAGCCAGTCATTCCAGTGGCAAAATTTCAAAATACAA
The DNA here is from genome assembly GCA_034401795.1 of Chaetoderma sp. LZ-2023a. Lineage (NCBI taxonomy): Eukaryota > Metazoa > Mollusca > Caudofoveata > Chaetodermatida > Chaetodermatidae > Chaetoderma > Chaetoderma sp. LZ-2023a. Next base: position 71,092,733 of record CM067373.1, read on the forward strand.
TTGTTTGGCCTGCAATAAGACATTCAACAAGAAAATGTTTAGTTTTTTTGACAAGATTTAGTCATTAAAGGGTTAAATGTTAAGGACATAGGGCTTACAATTTGTACAATTGATGGACATTATAACCCTGTCTAGCATAGCTAGAAATCGGAGGGGCATTGCTGGCAATGGATACCTCTATGTTTTTATGACTGTAATAAATAAACAACAACGCTCGCTAACTGGTCCCATCAGACTATGGGACATATTCAGTATTTTAAAGATTCATTTGGAACGAGATTACATTATAGAGTACCTTAAGTTATTTAATAATTGTATGTCCCTCTCTTCCTGTGATAGCACTTTGAAAGAATGCGCACACCAGGCAGTCTTTGATGAGCTGTGTCAGAGGGCTTATCTGAGTTAAATATCACTGATGTGCATAGCTGCATATGCAGTGCATTACGGTCAATCTATGGACAGTAACATCATTATATTTAAGTTCATGGCAAATTATGAGTCTTGGTCTCCAAAATCATTTCTTTTTCTCAACTGACCTGTATTAACCCGTCTTTACTGACAAATTCTTAATCTCCTAATGACATCGTTATTGACAGGATTATAATGTCGATTCCGAACAGAAATATGCTGAAATAATGGTTGACTAGGGTATCAACAACATGCAGCCAAATTGTTTTTTTAAAGTCAGCCAAATCGTTTTAGGTTTCTTTGATAACTGTTCTGAAAATAGAATGAAATAGACTGCATGAAAAGAATGAATGAGGCCAATAATAGGGGTTACGGTTCACAAACCACAGAGGTGGCGGGGGGGGGGGGGGGTTGCGGTGTGAGTGATAATTACCCTGCAGAGAAAAGGCTAACATTTCAATTTCGCACTGATCTCAACACAATTATTTATAAAATGATTGATTTAAAAGCACATTTATTTCTGAAGATAGTTGAACGGAGAACCAACTTAATGGTTTGAAAGCACGTTGACTGAATGTTGTTGCTACCTAAGGAGACAATTACGTTCAGTCAAATTGTTTTTAAGTAACCAGCCAGGGCATTTCCAGAAGGTTAGGATGCATTGAGCAGGGTTAACTAGATAATTGGAGAAGTGATATCAATAAACCTCCAAATGCAAAATTAACCCATTCCTTCTAGCAGGGCTGAAGAAACTAGTGAAATTATGCCACCACTACTTGTATGTATTAAAACAAGACTGGATTTTTGTGAGAAATCGTGTAGCCTGCTTGACAATTATCGTATTATGTTTGTTGAAACATGTTGCTATTTAGGGTAGCAGCAACTTTCAGTCATGAGTATTTATCTGTAGGGAACTGAAATATTTAATGTGATGATTGCCCGAATTTGTTTACATTTCTATCAGCGTATATAACTAGTTCTTGCTTCGCCACCCATTCGCTCACCACCCACCCACCCCCGTATGCAATGCTATTTTGTCACATGTAATGAAGCACTCTAGTTTGCGTCAAAATAAAATAGCCATTATGGAGTTTGTTTTGACAATTATGTTACTGGAATGAGTTGCTAAATTGTTGCTATCAATTCAGTCACATTGGCCGGAATTCAATAAGGATGTTTAAACCATGTTTAGCCTAAACCGGGTAACAAATCACAAAGTAATTGCGATGTTAGTTTTATAGATAGGGCGATAGCTCCAACTTTTCATTGTTTGAGAGCTAGGTCTCAAGTTTTAAATAATTGTCCATGTTCTATGTCTATTCAGCGCCGTGCCCAATTAGGCCGGGTTGTAGCATAAGTGCTGAGGATGATATTCCGCCACGCTTGGATAATCTATATTACTGAGAGAACTCAAAGCCGATGGTAAGATTTTGTCCCAATTGCGCCGTAGATTGGAATTTATATAGTCAATGATAGTAATTAATTATGTACCTATGATCATTCCGTTGCTGAATTATGTTGCAAAAACTTAGCCCAAACAGGGGACTGTGTTACAAACTACTTGTACACTGCCCTTAATTAAGAAGTGTGCACCTGTACCGCCATTCTGGCATAAAATTAACCCACCAATTTGTATTGCCCCCTACAAATTTGTGTCTGTTCTTTAAATTATAGTGCTCCAATGTTTCTTTTTGATGATGATGTTGCGGAATGTTGTTGCTCTCGGTCATAGCAGCATCATCTTAGCTACCTGGAATTCAGAAGCATTGGCCACGCTGTTTAAAGGGTGGGACAAATTGGGTATTTTTGAAACATGACATTTTAAATAAGCAAAGCTGTTCATTTTAACATCGCGAGATCATACACATATTTCAACGTATTAGCTGATGTTGGCGCATGCATTTTGCACTCGGTACCATTCCATCTTATGCCAATCATACAATAGGTTCACATTATATTATAATACCGAGGGCGGCATTGGGGGATGGCGGGAGAGGATGGCGGGAGCGAGGGAGTGATTGAGGGAAGGGAGAAGGGGAGGAGAAGGAGACGGAGGGGAGTGAGGGTGGAGAGAGAGAGAGAGAGGATAATGTTTCAAAAATAATCTTCTCTTGGTATGCAAACTGACGTTTTCCAAGATTACCGCAGAAGCCGTTTTGGCCAGCTTAGGTGTAAAAGAGTTAGCTAGATAGATAGATTTATTACACAATAGGCAATTGGCCTTTGAGTGAATACAATGCTATTTATTATGCATTGCATGGCGGACAAATTATTTGCATTGTGTCCACACAGCTGTCACAACCCCCTCCTCCCACGCCCACCCCATCCCCTGAACACACACTTGCAGTGCGCGTGTGTTTTGTATGTGGATAACTATTACAAATGTAGTGGAAAAAGTACTATAATATATGCTGACATTTACATCTTTATTGACCAAGTTTAGTCAATGAAAACATTGTCATTGAAGACAGCAACAGCGTTCACTAGAACATAGATGCCGATGTATGTTGATGGTGGTTTTTAAGCATTAGCGGTCAATTGCCGTATAGGACCACTTGACCTTTATTACGGGTTGTTTAAAAAAACCCAGCTATTGGTGATTGGTTCTTAACTATTAGCGGCGCAATTATTGCATATGACCCCCTATCTAAGTGGACCACTTGAGTTGTGATTCTAAGAACACATTGCTATTCCTGCATAGGACCACCCATCTAAGCGTTTATTTAGCCTAATGCATAGGAATACCTATCTAAGGTAGACCACTTGAGTTTTATTGATAACCGCCACGCATATATACGGTTGAAACAAGTCAGAGGGAGAGGGAGGAGAGAGAGAGAGAGAGAGAGAGAGAGAGAGAGGGGGAAGGGTGGGGGGGGGGGAGTTGAAGGGACGAGGGATATAGCGTTGCATCAACTATGTGATGATATAGAATATATCATATTGTTCCAGCCCTAATACGTCTACAATTGCTAACCGAACATGTTTTTGTTGCAACAGTCATGTTCTAACGCTATGAAATACTAAACGATATCAGTTGCGTGTTGCTATTCCTGCTAGTTGATGAAAAATTACTACAATTACATAACGCATAGCAGCATTTGAACGCGAAACTTACATAAATTCTGGTAATATTTGGATAAATCACTCTGTTTCAGCCTTAATAACTTTGCAAGGACTAGTAGTAAGAGGTTTGTGTTGCAAGGGTCGTATTCAGAGGTTTACACATACTAAGACAGCTGAGATATTTAAAAATTGCAACAGAAAGGCAATCTTAACAGTCTATTTAAAAGAGCTACCATCGCAACTCCTCCTAGCCCATTTCACGCAGAAACTTGAAACTTCTGGTATGATTACACATATGGCCATGGATGTGCATGGCACTTTTGAAATTTTGTCATGACACCAAGGGGGTGGGGACTGTGGGTAAAAAATTTAATTTATGCAAAGGTGGTCATGTCACATATCATTGTCAAGCCAATGATGAATAGACTACAATACAAGGAATTATTTTTATCTTAGGTCCAACTTAGGGTAGGGGGCGGGGACACATGTGGGCACCAATCGATTGTAACGCAACTCATCCTAGACCATTTCACAGAGACCTTTAAACTTTCGGTATGATTACACATATTGCGAGGAATGTGCATGGCACTTTTGAAATTTTGTCATGACTGCAGGGGGTGGGGACTGTGGGTCAAAAATTTAATTTATCCAAACATGGTCATGTCACATATCATTTGAAGCCAATGATGAGTAGACTACAGTACAAGGAATTATTTCGATCTTGTGTCTAACTGAGGGTAGTTGGGATCAAAAGTGGGCACCAATCGATTGTTACACAACTCCTAGACCATTTCACATAGAAGATTGAAACTTTTGGTATCATTGCACATATGGACAGGGATTTGCATGACACTTTTGGAATTTTGGCATGACCCCAGGGGCAGGGCCCTGGGGGTCGGAAATATGTGTCAAAATTAAAAAATTTCCAAAGGTCATGTTGCATATCATTTTCAAGCCAATGGTAAGTAGTCTACAGTACAAGGAATTATTTTGATCTCGCGTCAAACTGAGGGTGGGGAGGGGGGTCAAAATTTCAAAAGTGGGCACCAATCAATTGTAATGCAACTCCTCCTAGACCACTTCAGATAGAAGCTTGAAACTTTGGAGATGATTGCACATCTGGCCAGTGATTTGCATGACACTTTTTAAATTTTATCAGGAACCGCAGTGTGTGGGGACTGTAGGTAAAAAATTTAATTTTTCCAAAGGTGGTCATGTCAAATATCATTTTCAAGCCAACGATGAGTAGACAACAATACAAGGAATTATTTTGATCTTGTATCAAACTGAGGGTATAGGGCGGGGTCAAAAGTGGGCACAAATCGATTGTCATGCAACTCCTTGAGCATTTGACATCTAAATATGTATTATGCTGATTGTTTCTTTAAATGTTTCTTCTTTTTTCAGACTATGAACTTTGCTTATGTTTGGACCATTTGCCAGTTGTCATTAAATGACTTCACGTTACTCCTGGGCAGATAAGCTTTATGGCTCAGTCCCCAAGCTATGCTTGCCCAATGGGTAGTACCAACAGTGTTTTAAATTCACATGTTGATTGTCAAATTTCGAAATGTGACTATCCGGTGGTCCATCATATCCTGTGATGTACAATTAATATACAGTACAGGTAAGCTGTTTGCTGTCTTCTGATAGCTCTTGTGGCATTTTGGTATGACCCCAGTGATGGGAAATCTGGTGTAAAATTTTTCCCAAAGGTGGTCATGTCACATATCATTTTGAAGCCAATGATGAGTAGACTACAGTACAGGGAATTATTTTGATCTTGGGTCAAACTGAGGGTATAGGGCAGGGTCAAAAGTGGACACCAATCAATTGCAACACAACTCCTCCTAGACCATTTCACATAGAAATGTATGATTCAACATATGGCCATAGATGTGCATGACACATTGGAATTTTGATATCAGCTGAAGGGGTGGGGGAAACGGTGGGCAGAAAATAAATTTGATCAGATGTGGTCATGTCACATCATTTTGAAGCTTGTAGTTAGTAGACTACAGTACAACACATTATTTTGTTCTTGAGTCAATCTGCGGGCAGTGAGCAGGAGTCAAATGGGCAATCTAATTCTATATATGTACATGGCTTGGATATTGTTTCTTCACGGAATAGTTAGTCCTGCGCAGACCGGGTCCTGCAGCAGCCGGTTCCTCAGGTAACTTACAAATGCAAGATATTGCTATCTTCTAATACCTCTTGTCCTGCTAGTTACTTCTCCCGAAGCACCAGGTATAGAACAGTCAAACTGGTTCCATGTTACCAGATTTAGTGTCCAAAGAAATCCCTGATTAACCTGTTTACTGCTGAATGGCCTATCATCTAGCTGATTTTGTGACCAGTTTTGTGTATATAGATCTTCTCCAAAACCACCTAGGCGATTGATCAGAAAGACAAGAAATATTATCTAAAGTTTCACCAGATAACTAGATTGTACATGAAGTACAAGAAAAGAATGTCTAGTTCAAGTGCAGGTATGCTTGGAAGCTGTATATCTGTTCATGGAACAGATCTAGTTATTATTATTATTATTATTATTCCGCCGCCAGCCATTTCCAGCTAGTAAATTGAACCAAAACTCCGAAACCGGCAAGCAAATTGAATTAAAACTCAGAATATATGGTTGGGATCACCTCCTGAATCAAAATAGCTAAACAGAGCCTGATTGGCTCAGGGCATTGGCGGCCATATTGATGACGTCATAAATGACAAAATAATCTTCTCCTCTGGAACTTCTGAAGCGATCTGGCTAAGATTTGGGGAATATAATTAGTCTATGGCGGCAAATAAAATTTGTTCACAAAAACTTGATTGGTAAAACAGTTTCGCCACCATGGACCAATCAAATTCGAGTATTTTGAACTTTTTTATTTGATGGATTTGGATGGAGAAAATTGCTATACATATGTTAGTTGACCATCTGCATGGTGTGTTTTAAAATGAACGAGCTCCATCTGTAAAGGGCGGAACTATTTAGATTTTAATTTTCCTCTTTATTATGTAGTAGAAGACAGTTTGCTATAGGCTCTAATAAAAATGATTAATGTGACATTTGATTTTCATTTTATATCTCTGGGGTAATAAATGGCATTTGCTACTGTAAATGCTCTAGGCAAACAGATTAATATAATGGGGGTTTAATTGCCATTTAATACCAGTTGACCATCTGCCCGATTAACCCATGAATGTATTAATGTCAATATAAAACTTGCACTTAATGTAGATGCTAAGGATAGCTGATGAATATTTTTCAAAACAATTTGACAGGAAATTGTTCCTGCCTATTAAACCTTCTACTGGTGAAATATTAGATTTTGTATTAACCCTTATACTGCAATGTTAACTTTTATTTCATTGATTTTGTACTAATTTTCCAGTATCCATTAAGAAATATTGGAAAGGTAAATTGTCACACACTTCGTATATTTTTTACTGCTGAATGGCCAATCCCTGATTAACCTATTTACTGCTGAATGGCCAATCATTTAGCTGCATTTTGTGACCAGTTTTGTGTCTATATATAAATCTTCTCCAAAGCCACCTAAGTGATTGATCCGAATGACAAGTATTATTATCTAGAGCAGTTACTAAAAAGTGAATTTCACCAGAGAACATTTGTATACAATTTGTACACATTGATCCCTGAATTTCATGTAACATGTTGAATATTTTGAAACTAATTTGACTGTGTGTTGTGGCTGCAACAACGCCCAGTGAAATAGTTTCAAAATATTCAACATAATGTTAAAAACATAGGGCCTTAACCCTCTTATGATGAAGCCGGCCAAACCGGCCTCTGCAGGGGTCTTGAGGAATGTCGATTAGTAGGCCAAGTGAAAACTATTTCTGAAAATTTACCACTGGAATGACTGGCTCGGTAAGCGAGCCAGTCATTCCAGTTGCAAAATTTCAAAATACAATTTTCTTGGCCTGCAATAAGACATTCAACAAGAAAATGTTTAACTTTTTGACAAGATTTAGTCATTAAAGGGTTAAATGTTAAGGACATAGGGCTTACAATTTGTACACTTGATGGACATTATCATCCTGTCTAGCATAGTTAGAAATCGGAGGGGCATTGCTAGAAATTGATACCGCTATGTTTTTATGCCTGTAATAAATAAGCAACAACGCTCGCTAACTGGTCCCATCAGGCTACGGGACATATTCAGTATTTTAAAGATTCATTTGGAACGAGATTACATTACAGAGTACCTTAAGTTACTTGTAGAACACAGGACTTGAATAATTTTATGTCCCTCTCTTCCTGTGATAGCACTTTGAAAGAAAGCGCACACCAGGCAGTCTTTGTCAGAGGGCTTATCTGAGTTAAATATCACTGATGTCTATTGCTGCATATGCAGTGCATTAAGATCAATCTATGTACAGTAACATCATTATTTTAAAGTTCATGGCCTCCAAAGTCCTTGGTCTCCAAAATCATTTCTCTTTTTCAACTGCCCTGTATTAACCCACCTTTACTGACAAATTCTTAAGCTCCTAATGAGATCGTTATTGACAGGATTATAATGTCGATTCCGAACAAAAATATACCGAAAATATTGTTGACTAGGGTATCAACAACATGCAGCCAAATTGTTTTTTTTAAAGTCAGCCAAATTGTTTTAGGTTTCTTTGATAACTGTTCTGAAAATAGAATGAAATAGACTGTTACACTGTTTATTCATTTGGACAAACAATCATGAAATGCTTTAGTGTCATGAAAAGAATGAACGAGACCAATGATAGGGGTTGCAGCTCACAAACCACAGTGGGGGTGGGGGAGGTGATAATTACCCTGCATAAAAAGGCTAACATTTCAATTTCACACTGATCTCAACATAATTATTTATCCAATGATCGATTTAAAAGGGCATTTATTTCTGAAGATAGTTGTGCGGAGAACCAACTTAATGTTTTGAAAGCACGTTGACTGAACGTTGTTGCTACCTAAGGAAACAATTACGTTCAGTCAAATTGTTTTTAAATAATGAGCCAGGGCATTTCCAGAACGTTAGGATGCATTGAGCAGGGTTAAATAGATAATCGGAGTGATATCAATAAAACTCCAAATGCAAAATTAACCCGTTTCCTTCTAGCAGGGCTGAAGAAACTAGTGAAATTATGCAGTGATCCATCACTGCTTGTATGTATTGAAACAAGACTGGATTTTTGTGAGAAATCTTGTAGCCTACTTGGTCAGTTATCATATTATGTTTGTTGAAACCTGTTGCTATTTAGGGTAGCAGCAACTTTCAGTCATGAGTATTTATCTGTAGGGAACTGAAATATTTAATGTGATGATTGTCCGAGTTTGTTTACATTTCTATCAGCGTATATAACTAGTTGTTGTTTCGCCGCCCATTCGCTCACCACCCACCCACCCCTGGATGTAATGCTATTTTGTTACATGTAATGAAACCACTCTATTCTGCGTCAAAATAAAATAGCCATTATGGAGTTTGTTTTGACAATTATGTTGCTGGAATGAGTTGCTAAATTGTTGCTATCAATTCAGTCACATTGGCCGGAATTCAACAAGGATGTTTAAACCAGGATTAGCCTAAACCGGGTAACAAATCACAAAGTAATTGCGATGTTAGTTTTATAGATTGGGCGATGTCTCCAACTTTTCTTTGTTTGAGAGCTAGGTCACGTCCCGTGCAAGAGGTGTGGCCTAAATTAAGTTTTAAATAATTGTCCATGTTCTATGTCTATTCAGCGCCATGCCCAATTTGGCCGGGTTGTAGCATAAGCGCTGAAGCTGATATTCCGCCACGCTTGGACAATCTATATTAGTGAGAGAACTCAAAGCCGATGGTACGATTTTGTCCCAATTGCGCCGTAGATTGGGATTTATATAGTCAATGATAGTAATTAATTATGTACCTATGATCATTCCGTTGCTGAATTATGTTGCAAAAACTTACCCCAAAACACCGGCATTATTTTAGAGGTCCAATCTGTGCTGTTTAAAGGGTGGGGCAAATATCATGACATTTTAAATACGCAAGGCTGTTCATTTTAACGTTGCGAGATCATACACATATATTAACGTATTAGCTGATGTTGCTGCATGCATTTTGCACTCGGTACCATTCCATCTGGTGTCCATCATACAATAGGATCACATTATACTATAATACAGAGAGGGGGTGGCATTGAGGGCGGGCGGGAGAGGATGGCGGGAGCGAGGGAGGGATTGAGGGAAGGGAGAAGTGGAGGAGAGGGAGACGGAGGGGAGAGAGGGTGGAGAGAGAGAGAGAGAGAGAGAGAGAGGATACTGTTTCAAAAATAGTCTTCTCTTGGTATGCAAACGGACATTTTCCAAGACTACCGCAGAAGCCGTTTTGGCCAGCTTAAGTGTTAAAGAGTTAGCTAGATAGATAGATTTATTACACAATAGGCAATTCGCCTTTGAGTGAATACAATGCTATTTATTATGCATTGTATGGCGGACAAATTATTTGCATTGTGTCCACACAAATGTCACAACCCCCTCCTCCGACCCCCACCCCACCCCCTGAACACACACTTGCTGTGCGCGCGTGCTTTGTATGTGGATAGCTATTACAAATGTAGTGGAAAAAGTACTATATTATATGCTGACATTTACACCTTTATTGGGCAAGTTTAGTCAATGAAAACATTGTTATTGAAGGCAGTAACGGCGTTCACTAAAAAATAGATGCTGATGTATGTTGATGGTGGTTTTTAAGTATTAGCGGCCACTTGACCTTTATATGACCTGCATATGACCACCTATCTAAGGCGACCACTTGAGTTGTGACTCTAAAAACGCATTGCTATTCCTGTATAGGACCACCCATCTAAGCGATTATTTAGCCTAATGCATAGGACTACCTATCTAAGGTAGACCACTTGAGTTTTATTGATAACCACCATGCATATATACGGTTGAAATGAGTGGGAGGGAGGTGGAGGGGAGATGGGGGGGGAGGTGAAGGGGGCAGGTAGTTGAAGGGACGGGGGAGATAGATCAACTATATGATGATATAGAATATATCATTATGTTCCAGCCCTAATACGTCTGTTTTTGTTGCAACGGTCATGTTATAAAGCTATGAAATACTAAACGATATCTGTTGCGTGCTGCTATTGCTGCTAGTTGATGAAAAATTAATACAGTTACATAACGCATAGCGACATTTGAACGCGAAACTTGCGTAAATTCTGGGAATATTGGGATAAATCACTATGTTTCAGCCTTAATAACTTTGCAACGACCAGTAGCAAGAGATTTCTGTTGCAAGGGTCGTATTCAGAGGTTTACACATACTAAGACATCTGAGATATGTGTTACAATTGTTACTAGTTCCAGAATTATTAATACGATTCCACCCATGCAACAGAAAGCTGTTGCTAGTGGCCGTTGAAACATTATTAATGCTGGAACATAGTGATCCTTTCCTTAATTTCCGCTAATTTATACAAGTTTCAGGTTCCAAGCACGCTATGTTCATAGATTATGAAATACTAAAATACTCAAGTTTTGCGTTGCTATTTCTATTAATTATTTAATTATTAATACGCTTGCATAGTGCAGTTGTATGTGATACTTGTAAAAAAAAAATACAGGAAAATATTGAATATTATGGAAGTGCACCACATGAATTTTATTGATGGCGATTCTCAAAAACACTGCTCTTAGAGACAGTAACCATTTTCGTTAAGACAGAGATGCTGATGTATGATGACGGTGGTTCTCAGTGATTAGCGCTCAATTACGTTCTATGACCAGCTCTGTAAGTGAACTGCTTAAGTGGTGGTTCTCAAACTCATTGCTATTACAGTATAGGACCATACATCTACGCACTTAATTAGCCTACTGCATTAGAATGCCTATCTAAGGTGGATCACTTGAGTCTTATTGGTGATGCTTCTAAAAACATTGCTATTTGTGGTTATTGTGAAACCTGTGGCATCTTAAACCACAGGTATGACAGGTCGTAACAGACCACCTTTATAAACATTTTAATGTAATTAATTAACCTACTATTATCTTCCCAAAACAGGGAAATCATAACATTAGCAAACTAACTTCCATGATTTATATGCACAGCACACCATTGGATAAGTTATGGGAGACCTATCAGAACTATCTTGATAACAAGGGTGATCAATCTGGCCAGAGTAATTCAGCTAAACAATTAAGGTTTACCTCACTTTTTAGCGAAAAATACGACCGTGACCTATAACATAAATGATAGAAATTGTGATTAAAATGTTATCTTTAATAGGCCTACGTTCGAAACATACGAGGATGATATATTTAAGAGTTCCAATCATGGCCACTCACGAATGCAACTCAAGCTAACTAAAGGTGGCTCAATAGCTATTATGAGTAATGAACTGGATTTGCTACTGTAAATGCTCTAGGCAAACATATTAATGTGATAGGGATTTAATTGTCATTTAATACATGTTGACCATGGGGGCCAATTAACCCATCAACCTATGAATGCCAATATAAACCTATCGCTTATTGTAGATGCTAAGGATACCCACAGAATATTTTAACAATCTGACTGGAAGTTGTTCCTGCCTATTAACCCTTCTACTGGTGAAATATTATAGTTGTTGTATTTACCTGTGTACTGCAGAATGTTAGCCCTTGATTGATTTTGTACTAATTTCCAGTTTCCATTGAGCATATTGGAAAGATAAAAAATTGTCATGCACTTCTAGATCTGTTTATGGCTGTATGATCAATCCCTGATTTACTTATTTACTGCTGAATGGCCAATCATCTACATGATTTTTGTGACCAGTTTTGTGTCTGTATATAGATATTCTCCTAAGCCACCTAGGTGACTGATCTGAGAGACAAGAAATATTACCTAAAGCAGTTATAGAAACGGAATTTCATCAGAGAACAGGAAAACAGATTAATGTGATAGGGATTTAATTGTCAATTAACAGCAGTTGACCATGGAGCCGATTAACCCATGAACTTATGAATGCCAATATAAAACTTGCACTTATTGTAGATGCTAAGGATACATGCTGACTATTTTTCAAAACAATTTGACTGAAAGTTGTTCCTGCCCATTAACCCTTCTACTGCTAAAATAATAGATTGGTATTAATCTTTATACTGCAGAATGCTAACTTTTACTTGGAATCCTTCTAGAAATTGTTCTGATTATTCTCTTTTATTATTATTATAATTACTATTCCTCTTCTATCGGCTTCTTTTGAGCCATGGATCCCGGAATGCTATGACCTTTGTCATAGCAGCGTGGGCATAGATGAACGAGCGTTTGAAAACTAGAAGATAATCTGTCCACTTGCCCTGTAGGTGGGGCTTAGAATACACCTTCCGTATCCTCTGCGTGTCGTAAGAGGCGACTAAAGGAGGTAAGGGTGAGGTAACCCTGACAGAAACCGCGAGTGCTGAAGACGGAGGTTCCAGGCCGCACGGCGCAAACTAATAAACCATGGATCCATGCACTTAACGCTTATGATCATGTCGATAGTCACTTAGGACTGGCGGTATGATCAGCGAACGAAAAGAAGAAGAAGATCTGTCAATAAACAGCCGAGATATGAACTTCCGAAATTACTACATCATATATAGCAAAGGTCTAATTTCAGAGGTGTTCCTTAATAGACAGGTTAGATCTGTTACAGTTTCCGCCGTCGAGCAGATTTATGGTGACAACTTTAGATTTCACACTCCTGTTCCTTGCAGCCGAATGTCCAAGTTTATTTAGCAACATGGTTTGGTAGACTGAGTTGTTTCTTTAAAAATAATTTGACTGAAGGTCATTGCTGCGGGAGGAACAACTTTCAGTCAAACACATTACAAAACATTCAACAACATAGATGTCAGAGCACACAATAATATCTTAAATATTTAGGCATCAGCGGAAAAAAGGTCAATCTAGTAATGATGATTTTATATAGCTTTCATGATAAAGCTCCATCAGATGGAAATTCAGGCTTATAACCAGGAAGATATTTATTACCAAAAGACGAACACGTGCTCTGGCGCCAAAAGATGGTTATTCTTTAAAAGGGGTGGTGGTATGACGAGAAGCCGTAAGCAACTACCATCTTTTGGTCCAAAACCTCTGCATAGTATAGCGAATAAGTTGTATTAACTGACTATCTGTCTTTAACAACCACTTTTTGATGGACCACACAGTGCCCATTATAAACAGGCTTGAGTGATCTTGCACGCTTAAATGCGCTATTATACTCTTCTCTTAATAGAGCGGATTAGTGATTTAGCTTTTAACACTTTGAACCCTAAAGTGCTAAAATCTTATTTTCCTGATAATAATAGAAGTATTGCGTAAGTTGATGAATGTATCGAAAGAAATTTGACTGGAAACTGTGGCCACAGCCGTCATATATCCCTACCCATGCCCTCCATCCAGTTTCAGAATCTTATCTATTCAGTTTTCTTAAGTTGACAAATGCGTGGTGTGTTTCAATACTAGAAGCGTGACAGTAAAAGTAGTTCCTGTCTCAATTAGCTACATCAGTTGGTTACAACTTAAGATTTCACCCTTTACCCCTTCTTTAGTGCATCTGAAATGGTCTTGCGAAATGTCCATTTGCAAACTAAGAGAAGACTATTTATGAAAATTTACAACTGGAATGATTAGCTCGATAACCGAGCCAGTCACTCCAGTGGTAAATTTTCAAAATAGTCTTCTCTTGGTCTAGAAATGGATATTTTCCATGAGAAAATTAAGATTTTCTTGAACAAATTAAAAAATTGCAACAGAAAGGCAATCTTAACAGTCTATTTAAAAGAGCTACCATCGCAACGCCTCCTAGCCCATTTCACGCAGAAACTTGAAACTTCTGGTATGATTACACATATGGCCATGGATGGGCATGGCACTTTTGAAATTTTGTCATGACGCCGAGAGGGTGGGGACTGTGGGTAAAAATTTTAATTTGTGCAAAGGTGGTCATGTCACATATCATTGTCAAGCCAATGATGAATAGACTACAACACAAGGAATTATTTTTATCTTGGATCCAACTTAGGGTAGGGGGCGGGGACACAAGTGGGCACCAATCGATTGTAAAGCAACTCGTCCTAGACCATTTCACAGAGACCTTTAAACTTTCCGTATGATTACACATATTGCGAGGAATGTGCATGGCACTTTTGAAATTTTGTTATGACCGCAGGGGGTGGGGATTGTGGATCAAAAATTTAATTTATCCAAACATGGTCATGTCACATCTCATTTTGAAGCCAATGATAAGTAGACTACAGTACAAGGAATTATTTCGATCCTGGGTCTAACTGAGGGGAGTGGGGATCAAAAGTGGGCACCAATCGATTGTTACACAACTCCTCCTAGATCATTTCACATAGAAGCTTGAAACTTTTGGTATCATTGCACATATGGACAGGGTTTTGCATGGCACTTTTGGAATTTTGGCATGACCCCAGGGGCAGGGCCCTGGGGGTGGGAAATGTGTGTCAAAATTTAAATCTTTCCAAAGGTCATGTTGCATATCATTTTCAAGCCAATGGTAAGTAGTCTACAGCACAAGGAATTATTTCGATCTTGGGTCAAACTGAGGGTGGGAGGCGGCGTCAAAATTTCGGAAGTGGGCACCAATCAATTGTAATGCAACTCTCCTAGACCACTTCAACTTGAAACTTTGGAGATGATTGCACATCTGGCCAGTGATTTGCATGACACCTTTTAAATTTTATCATGAACCCCAGGGTGTGGGGACTGTGGGTAAAACATTTAATTTATCCAAAGGTGGTCATGTCACATATCATGTTCAAGCCAACGATGAGTAGACAACAATACAAGGAATTATTTTGATCTTGCATCAAACTGAGGGTATAGGGCGGGGTCAAAGGTGGGCACAAATCAATTGTCATTCAACCCCTAGAGCATTTGACATCTAAATATGTATTATGCTGATTGGGTTTTTTAATGTTTCTTCTTTTTTCAGACTATGAACTTTGCTTATGTTTGGACCATTTGCCAGTTGTCATTAAATGACTTCACGTTACTCCTGGGTAGATAAGCTTTATGGGTCAGTCTCCAAGCTATGCTTTCCCAATGGGTAGTACCAACGTTGTTTTGAATTCACATGTTGATTGTCAAATTTCAAAATGTGACTATCCGGTGGTCCATCATATCCTGTGATGTACAATTAATATACAATACAGGTAAGCTATTTGCTATCTTCTGATAGCTCTTGTGGAATTTTGGTATGACCCCAGTGATGGGAAATGTGGAGTAAAAAATAAAATCTTTCCAAAGGTGGTCATGTCACATATCATTTTGAAGCCAATGATGAGTAGACTACAGTACAAGGAATTATTTTGATCTTGGGTCAAACTGAGGGTATGGGGCAGGGTAAAAAGTGGGCACCAATCTATTGTAACACAACTCCTCCTAGACCATTTCACATAGAAATGTATGATTCAACATATGGCCAGGGATGTGCATGACACATTGGAATTTTGATATCAGCTGAAGGGGTGGGGGAAATGGTGGGCAGAAAATAAATTTTATCAAATGTGGTCATGTCACATATCATTTTGAAGCTTGTGGTTAGTAGACTACAGTACAACACATTATTTTGTTCTTGAGTCAATCTGCGGGCAGTGAGCAGGAGTCAAATGGGCAATCTAATTCTATATATGTACATGGCTTGGATATTGTTTCTTCACAGAATAGGTAGTCCTGCGCAGACCGGGTCCTGCAGCAGCCGGTTCCTTGGGTAACTTAAAAATGTGGGATATTGCTATCTTCTAATATCTCTTGTCCTGCTAGTTACTTCTCCCATAGCACCAGGTATAGAACAGTCAAACTGGTTCCATGTTATCAGATTTAGTGTCCAAAGAAATCCCTGATTAACCTGTTTACTGCTGAATGACCAATCATATAACTGATTTTGTGACCAGTTTTGTGTATATAGATCTTCTCCAAAACCACCTAGGCGATTGATCAGAAAGACAAGAAATATTATCTAAAGAAGTAAAACGGAATTTCACCAGATAACTAGATTGTACATGAAGTACAAGAAAAGAATGTCTAGTTCGAGTGCAGGTATTCTTGGAAGCCGTATATCTGTTCATGGAACAGATCTAGTTATTATTATTATTATTCTACCGCCATTTCCAGCAAGTAGATTGAACCAAAACTCCGAAACCAGCAGGTCAATCAATACAAGACTCAGCATCTATGGTCTAGATGTCAACTAGGATCAAAATTAATCAAAGAGAATATGATGCTCTCGGGGATTTGGCGGCGATATTGATGACGTCATAAATGACAAAATAATCTTCTCCTCTGGATCTTCTGAAGCGATCTGGCTAAAATTTAGGGAATATAATCATTCAATGGCGGCAAGTAATAATTGTTCGAAAAACCTTGATTCGTCAAAGAGTAGCGGCACCGTGGACCAATCAATCTCGAGCATTTGGGGGCCATTTTGAACTTTTTTATTTGATGGATTTTGATGGAGAAAATTGCTATACATATGTTAATTGACCATCTACCAAGTTTCTGTGAAAATGAACAAGATCTATTTGTAAAGTGCAGAAATATTTAGATTTTAATTTTCCACTTTATCATGTAGTAGAAGACAGTTTGCTAGAGGCTCTAATAAAAATGATTAATGTGATATTTAATTGTCATTTTCTATCTGGTTACCATGGGGGTAACAAATGGCATTTGCTACTGTAAGTGGTCTAGGTAAACATATTAATATAATAGGGATTTAATTGCCATTTAATACCAATTGACAACCTGGCTGATTAGCCCATGAACTTAGTAATGCCAATATAAAACTTGCACTTATTGTAGATGCTAAGGATACATGCTGACTATTTTTCAAAACAATTTACTGAAAGTTGTTCCTGCCTCTTAACCCTTCTACTGGTAAAATAATAGATTGGTATTAACCATTATACTGCAGAATGCTAACTTTTACTCGGAATCCTTCTAGAAATTGTTCTGATTATTCACTTTTATTATTATTATTATTATTATTATTACTATTCCTCTTCTATCGGCTTCTTTTGAGCCATGGATCCCGGAATGCTATGACCTTTGTCATATCAGCGTGGGCATAGATGAACGAGTGTTTGAAAACTAGAAGATAATCTGTCCATAAACGGCCGAGATATGAACTTCCGAAATTACTACATCATATACACCTGTGCAAAAGTTAAGCACCACCCTATTTTTACGCACATGCGAGGGTATATTCATGTGCTATGAAGAAAACAATAGCATAAACATTTATGTACCCATCCATCTTAGTGCAAGAGGTAATAATGCAACTAGAGGAATGCTGATTATGATGGTGGGGAAACACTGTATGTTTTTGTTTGAACTTGAAAACGAGGCCTGAATATGGTTACGTTGACACAACTGACAACTATTGCCCTACAGTTGACACACGTGGCTAGATTGTCATTAATGGTGTCTGAAAACGAAGTTTAACATCTGTGCACGAGTTTGAGACTGTCATTATTAATACCGGGTATATCCACCTTGTGCCTGGATGACGGCCTGGACACGACGTCTCATGCTGGTCACCAACCGACTGATACGCCATTGTGGTATTCGTTGCCATTCAAGATGGAGTGCGTCTGTTAATTCCTGTAGGTTCTGCACAGGAGGATCCCTCCTTCTCACCATGTTTCCCAGAATGTCCCAGATATGCTCAATAGGGTTCATGTCAGGGCTCCTTGCTGGCCATGGTAGGGTTTCGATGGCATTCTGGCGGAGGTATTCATGCACAGCTCTAGCACGATGTGGTCGGGCGTTGTCATCCATGAATATAGGGTGGGTTCCAGGTGCATGATTTACAAAATGAGGGACCACAACTCTATCCAGTATGGAATCTTGATATCTTTGTCCATTTAGTGTCCCAGGTACAGTCAACAGATCCAGCTTACAATCAAATGAGATGCACCCCCATATCATAACGGAACCTCCACCAAATGGAACTTCTTCCATGATGTTACGTTGGTCATACGCCGTGCGTCTGGATCTCCATACACGAGTTCGACCATCTGTGGCATGAAGCAGGAACCGACTTTCATCGGACCAGTGTACCCGTCTCCAGGATCTCATGTTCCAGTGTCTTCTTTCGTTGCACCACCTCAGACGCTCCTCTTTGTAGTGTGCAGTGAGGAGAGGACGTCTGACAGGTCTCCTAGCTTTCATGCCAGCAGCATACAGTCTCCTTTTGACGGTAGACATTGACACTCTATTGCACGTTTCCCATTGCTGGCTGAGCACTCTGCTGTTGGTGAATGGAGATCTCCTAACAAGGCGTACTAGGGCTCGATCATCACGGGCAGTAGTCTTCTTCGGTCTTCCAGATCTAGGCCTGTCCTTCATCTCGTTAGTTTGCCCATGTTTTGCAATCAAACGACTGATTACAGTATGGTTAATGTTCAGCTGTCTGCCAATCTCTCTGCATGACATACCAGAGGTATGCATGCCTATGATTTGCCATTTCACACGATCACTTAACCTTCGTCTTGCCATAGCGGTTCACAATCAAGAGCTAATTCTCTCTGTACAAATAAACCACGGTCATGAACACAAAATTCCTAATCTTGTCGCCTAAATCTGTATGTAATGTTCTACACCTCAAACTGGACTTTTACATAACTGAACACGTGTGCTGTTTCCCGCCACGCACGGACATCAAGCGGCGTGAAGTCATGCATGCATGTGCATTTCGTACTTGGAATTATGTCAGCTAACGCAGGGACAAAAAGTATGGCAGCCTAGTTGTACCATCATGTTTCTACGTTCTATTGTTTTTGCTGGTGCTTAGCTTTTGCACAGGTGTATATATAGCAAAGGTCTAATTTCTGAGGTGTTCCTTAATAGACAGGTTAGATCTATTACAGTTTCCGCCGTCGAGCAGATTTATGGTGACAACTTTAGATTTCACACTCCTGTTCCTTGTAGCCGAATGTCCAAGTTTATTTAGCAACATGGTTTGGTAGACTGAGTTGTTTCTTTAAAAATAATTTGACTGAAGGTCATTGCTGCGGGAGGAACAACTTTCAGTCAAACACATTACAAAAAATTCAACAACATAGATGTCAGAGCACACAACAATATCTTAAATATTTAGGCATCGGCGGAAAAAGGTCAATCTAGTAATGATGATTTTATATAGCTTTCATGATAAAGCTCCATCAGATGAAAATCCAGGCTTATAACCAGGAAGATATTTATTACCCAAAGACGAACATGTGCTCTGGCGCCAAAAGATGGTTATTCTTTAAAAGGGGTGGTGGTATGATGAGAAGCCATAAGCAACCACCATCTTGTGGTCCAAGAACGCTGCATAGTATAGCGAATAAGTTGTATTAACTGACTATCTGTCTTTAACAACCACTTTTTGATGGACCATACAGTGCCCATTATAAACAGGCTTGAGTGATCTTGCAAGCTTAAATGCGCTATTATACTTTTCTCTTAATAGAGGGATTAGTGATTTAGCTTTTAGCACTTTGAACCCTAAAGTGCTAAAATCTTAGTTTCCTGATAATACTAGAAGTATTGCTTAAATTGATGAATGTATTGAAAGAAATTTGACTGGAAACTGTGGCCCCAGCCGTCATATATCCCTACCCAAGCCCTCCAACCAGTTTCAGAATCTTATCTATTCAGTTTTCTTGAGTTGACAAATGCGTGGTGTATTTCAATACTATAAGCGTGACAGTAAAAGTCATTCCTGTCTCAATTAGCTACATCAGTTGGTGACAACTTTAGATTTCACCCTTTACCCCTTCTTCAGTGCATCTGAAATGGTCTTGCGAAATGTCCATTTGCAAACTAAGAGAAGACTATTTATGAAAATTTACAACTGGAATGATTAGCTCGATAACCGAGCCAATCACTCCAGTGGTAAATTTTCAAAATAGTCTTCTCTTGATCTAGAAACGGATATTTTCCATGAGAAAATTTAAATTTTCTTGAACAAATTAAAAAATTGCAACAGAAAGGCAATCTTAACAGTCAATTTAAAAGAGCTACGATCGCAACTCCTCCTAGCCCATTTCACGCAGAAACTTAAAACTTCTGGTATGATTGCACATATGGCCATGGATGGGCATGGCACTTTTGAAATTTTGTCATGACGCCAAGGGGGTGGGGACTGTGGGTAAGCATTTAAATTTATGCAAAGGTGGTCATGTCACATTTCATTGTCAAGCCAATGATGAATAGATTACAATACAAGGAATTATTTTTATCTTTGGTCCAAATTAGGGTAGGCGGGGGGGGGGGACAAAGTGGGCACCAATCGATTGTAATGCAACTCATCCTAGAGCATTTCACAGAGACCTTTAAACTTTCGGTATGATTACACATATTGCGAGGAATGTGCATGACACTTTTGAAATTTTGTCGTGACTGCAGGGGGTGGGGACTGTGGGTAAAAAATTTAATTTATCCAAACATGGTCATATCACACATCCTTTTGAAGCCAATGATGAGTAGACTACAGTACAAGGAATTATTTCGATCTTGGATCTAACCGAGGGTAGTGGGGGATCAAATGTGGGCACCAATCGATTGTTACACAACTCCCCCTAGACCATTTCACATAGAAGCTTGAAACTTTTGGTATCATTGCACATATGGACCGGGGATTTGCATGACACTTTTTGAATTTTGGCATAACCCCAGGGGCAGGGCCCTGGGGGTGGGAAATGTGTGTCAAAATTAAAATCTTTCCAAAGGTCATGTTGCATATCATTTTCAAGCCAATGGTATGTAGTCTACAGTACAAGGAATTATTTGAATCTTGAGTCAAACTGAGGGTGGGAGGCGGGGTCAAAATTTCAAAAGTGGGCACCAATCAATTGTAATGCAACTCCTCCTAGACCACTTCAGATAGAAACTTGAAATTTTGGAGATGATTGCACAGCTGGCCAGTGATTTGCATGACACTTTTTTAATTGTATCATGAACCCCAGGGTGTGGGGACTGTGGGTAAAAAATTTAATTTATCCAAAGGTGGTCATGTCACATATCATTTTCAAGCCAAGGATGAGTAGACAACAATACATGGAATTATTTTGATCTTGCGTCAAACTGAGGGTAGAGGGCGTGGTCAAAGGTGGGCACAAATCGATTGTCATGCAACTCCTAGAGTATTTGACATCTAAATATGTATTATGCTGATTGTTTTTTTTAATGTTTCTTCATTTTTCAGACCATGAACTTTGCTTATGTTTGGACCATTGGCCAGTTGTCATTAAATGACTTCACGTTATTCCTGGGCAGATAAGCTTTATGGTTCAGTCTCCAAGCTATGCTTGCCCAATGGGTAGTACCACAGGTGTTTTGAATTCACATGTTGATTGTTAAATTTCAAAATGTGACTATCCGGTGGTCCATCATATCCTGTGATGTACAATTAATATACAGTACAGGTAAGCTATTTGCTATCTTCTGATAGCTCTTGTGGAATTTTGGTATAACCCCAGTGATGGGAAATGTGGAGTAAAAAATAAAAATTTCCCAAAGGTGGTCATGTCACATATCATTTTGAAGCCAATGATGAGTAGACTACAGTACAAGGAATTATTTTGATCTTGGGTCAAACTGAGGGTAGGGGGCAGGGTCAAAATGGGCAGCAATCAAGTGTAACACAACTCCTCCTGGACCATTTCACATAGAAATGTATGATTCCACATATGGCCAGAGATGTGCATGACACATTGGAATTTTGATATCAGCCGAAGGGGTGGGGGAAATGGTGGGGAGAAAATTTATTTTATCAAATGTGGTCATCTCACATATCATTTTGAAGCTTGTAGTTAGTAGACTACAGTACACCACATTATTTTGTTCTTGAGTCAATCTGCGGCCAGTGAGCAGGAGTAAAATGGGCAATCTAATTCTATATATGTACATGGCTTGGATATTGTTTCTTCACAGAATAGTTAGTCCTGCGCAGACCGGGTCCTGCAGCAGCCGGTTCCTCGGGTAACTTAAAAACATGAGATATTGCTATCTTCTAATACCTCTTGTCCTGCTAGTTACCTCTCCCGAAGCACCAGGTATAGAACAGTCAAACTGGTTCCATGTTACCAGATTTAGTGTCCAATGAAATCCCTGATTAACCCGTTTACTGCTGAATGACCAATCATCTAGCTGATTTTGTGACCAGTTTTGTGTATATAGATCTTCTCCAAAACCACCTAGGCGATTGATCAGAAAGACAAGAAATATTATCTAAAGAAGTTCTAGAAAAACGGAGTTTCACCAGATAACTATATTGTACATGAAGTACAAGAAAAGAATGTCTAGTTCGAGTGCAGGTATTCTTGGAAGCCGTATATCTGTTCATGGAGCAGATCTAGTTATTATTATTATTATTATTATTATTATTATTATTATCATGATTATGATGATGTTGATGCCGCCGCTTAAGGAGTAGCAGTAGCAATAGCAATAGCAGCAGCAGTAGCTGTAGCCGTAGCAGTTGTTGTTGTTTCTGTTGTTGTTTTTGTTGTTGTCGTTGATAACAAATTTATTGTTGTTGTTGTTCTTGTTGATGATGATGTTGATGTTGTTGTTGTTGTTGTTGTTGATGTTGTTCTGTTGCTTTTTGTTTTGAAAATCGTAAGTATTTACACATCCTGCTTTTTTGCTGTACAAGCTTCATGTTTTTCAGAATTGAACGTGGCCATGTAATTTACAAAATATTGTAACTTAAGATTGAAAAACTGGAGTTTGTTACTGTTAATTAATACTTTTAATTAGACTTGAAGTTTGAAATTAAGTTTACAATGTAGCCTAAGTTAACAAGAACAAAAATCCATTGCTTAAGATCAAATTTATGGCAATTATGAGAGTCAGTTTGACTTAATGATACAAGCGGGACCAGCGGCTCCTTCTTATAATAAGAACTCATATATAATATATATAACGTGTCTTTATAGATATGCAGTTGACAAAGGAATAATAAAAAATCCATGGAGCCCCGAGACAGCTGTAACGGTTCAATGTCCATGTGGTCCAGTGGCTGCATATGTCCAGTACGAGAATGGACGGACTGGAGCAGTTAGATTCCACAGTGTACCAGCATTCGTTGTTGCAATGGGTATGTAATGTAGTCAAACTTTCTATGGCCGACCCTTTAGGTTGGTCATTTTCAGGAAAATGTAGGCCTACTAAAACGGTGGATCTGCTGTGATGCAAAATTATCCAAAATTATCAAGAATATATATGGACAATTAATTAATACTACATCCGCTCGTTAGCTTTAAATGTATTGTATAATTCAAAAGAAAAATTCAATGTGCAATGTGGTGGTCTTCTCGTATATGAAGGTCTTGACGAGGCCTGGGGTTAAATACGTATTTTATTTGTATTTAAATACCATAATTTTGTGTATTTGTATTTGCCGTTTTACAAAACACTATGTTTGTATTTTCATTTGCTCATCGTATTTGGTGTATCTGGTCAAATACAGTTAAATAAGATCAAATATCTGCATAATAAATATCAAGATATATACAAACTGAAAACGGTTAAGCATACTAGCTTCAAATGTGATTGTACGATGAAATAGAATGAACAAGACATCATTTTCTATCTTCTAGGAAGCAGTTCGCTTTGTGAATATCACCACTAGCTACACATGTACTAACACTGAACTCTAAAGACCAGCTACATATAGAACACGCTCTTTACAAGGAACCAGATGAAAGATATATTACGTTGAATACAATGAATCTAGTTAGACTAGAAGCTATTGCTGCCTAATATAGCAACAGCTTTCAGTCAAATTATTTTCAGAACTTTCAACAACTATATATCCTTTATGTGGTTGCCTTGAAATGTAGATAACAGGATTCAGGATCAAAGGCGTTAAGTTTTAAATGTTTTATCTTGGTAGCATGTTATATAAGATCTCACACCTCTGCTTAATGCCCCCAACTCTCTATTCAAATAGTCTACATGATAAGTGGCTCTTGTCAATAGAATATAATCAAAACACACCTGGATGTTAGAACCTATTTTTAAAATTGTGGTTGTCAATATTTAATCGCTGTTAAGATCAAGATATAAAATAATAATAATATGAGTAGGCCTATAATATAGTGAAGAATAGGCTTTAAAAATCTTAATTCAATATCCTGAATGGGAAAATTAGCACCTGTTCGATGTCTATTAATTCATGTAATACCCCCATAGACTAGAGACAATGGACCTCTCCAGTTTTAGCTAGGTCCCGTCCATCTCTAGCTGAGCTTCACACACACACACACGCACGCACGCAAGCAAGCACGCACGCACGCACACAAGCAAGCACGCACGCACGCTCGATCGATCCCTGAACCCCCTTGCACCGTTCAGTTAAAGTAGTCTCCTGCCCTGTAGGTGGGGCTTAGAATACACCTTCCGTATCCTCTGCGTGTCGTAAGAGGCGACTAAAGGAGGTAAGGGTGAGGTAACCCTGACAGAAACCTCGAGTGCTGAAGACGGAGGTTCCAGGCCGCACGGCGCACTCTAATAAACCATGGATCCACACACTTAGCGCTTATGATCATGTTGATAGTCACTTACAGGACTGACGGTATAATCAGCGAACGAAAAGAAGAAGTAGTCTCAAAATATTCAGCATGTTTCATATTTAGTAAATGTAAAGCGTGATTCTAAGTATTCAGAATGAACTAGATGTAGAACATATTGGACTTGATTCAAACTACACGGTCTGTGTAACAAGCTTTGGCCGATAATTGAAAAGAAACTACTAGAATCAATTTAGTTTAGCAAAACCCTGTTGCAATGGACCTTTCCAGTTTACCCATCAATCGTATGACGTCATAATTAACTACGTGACGTGTATGCTGACGTCATGATCAATTACCTCATGAATGACGTAGATAAGTTCGTCACGAACGCTTAATTGATGACGGACTAAGCGTTGTTGTATGTCTTTACTATTTAATAAACTTGTTGTTGAATATTTTCAAACTAATTTGACTGGGCGACGTATGGCAGCACCAGCACCCAGTCAAATTAATTTCAAAATATTCAACAGCTTACGTGTAGTTTTCCTAGTCAGGGTGTTCAGGGATCGATTGACTCCAAAAATGTACGAAGCGTAGGTGGAGCTTGACAAGGGATGGGCGGGGCATAGCTAAAACGGGAATCTTCCATTCTACTGGAATAAAAAAGTACTTTAACCGACAAGTATAATATAAAAATATATCAATTCAAGAAAACCTTCACATTTTAAATATAACTGACAACTCAATGTAACTTTAATTTGTATGTATTGAATGTTACTAGATAGTTGGATATTATCTTATTTCCACAGACCAGATATTAAAATTACTTAACCTTAGAAGAATTGTGTTGAGAAACAGATGAACCACACACATCTGGTCTGACAAAATCAGAAGACATCAATAAGTAAATAAACAGGCATTTACCACATCTGGTCATATCTGTCCGCCTGCTGAATTCCGGCAGACTACATTTTCCATGGGGTTTAACACTGGATATGATGAATATTTTGAAAACAATTTGACTGAAAACTTTCAGCCAAATTGTTTTCAAAATATTCAGCCAGTTCAGAGCTATTGCCCATTGATATTATTGTATGGTGGCTTTCTGAAGTTACACAGATAACATATGCGTGACATGATTAAAATATAGACAATGATTTAATAATTTGTGTCTGTATGCAATAGGTTAGATTTGTATTTGTATTTGAACATGATATTTGTATTTGTTAATATTGAGAATGACATATTTGTATTTGAAATAAATAGAAATCCCGTATTTGTATTTAATCATCCGTATTTGACCCCATGCCTGGTCTTGACAAAATGTTATAGTCTTGACCTGAAATAATATCAAAATACAATAAAAATACAAATTTCCCTGATATTGTACAAAGGATGGTTTATTGATAAAACAATACTTAAGTAGGATACCAAAAAATCATAAAGCTTCTCTGATGCAAGGAAATATGCAAATTTCCATGACATAAAAAAGAAACGTGATGGTCTTGACTGTGGTGGTCTTGACTGTGATTGTCTTGACTGTGGTGGATGTTGTGTTTATCGATGCTATTGTTTTGTTTTTCTCAGTGGATGCAATGATACTATGCTTATCAAAATAGGCTGCCATTCCAAATATGAAAATTTATAATAGGAATGGATAAATGCATTTGGGAAAACCTTGGCAAGCGTTCGGTTTTGAGATCTAATTAATTACTTATCAAGGTAACATGCTGGAGATCTTAAATTTCGTTTATACACTTATAGTGTTGTGTTTCATCTGCTGTTGTACGATATGGTTATGTCGGTCTTGACCAACAAGTTCTGATATGAGTTTTTGGAAATGTTTTTATGCAAACCTTACAATACGAAATGTTATAATCTCTGTTTGGTCATTCCCACATACATAACACTGATCCTTGTGACATTATTGTTTTCTCGAGATGCTGATTATTATATGAGTTATACATCATCTACAAACTTTTGCGTTTTACTCTGTCATGGCATTTGGGGGGGGGGGGGGTGACATGATTTACAAATGATTGGCACATTCTAATTAAGCATCCACATGGCTTTTATATATGTATGTAATCATAATTTTAGTTGGCGCTTCTGAAAATAACTTTCCTAATTACTAATTACAGCACAAATATTTACTGACAAAGACCTCTGACATAATTTGGTACGTTTTCCTGAAAATGACCCGGATACACATGATTATGGTTCTTTTAAGTCATTCCTGATAATGCATATTACTGGGTCGCCACTAGATACTGTCGATTACTATCTCACTGTGACAGTCGGATGTAGGCCTATGGTGTCATGTTTGCATTTTCAATATTTGTGGACACATTGACCGAATATATAAGAATTGATGCTAAAATGCTAGTATATTGAACCACGAGAGCCGTTATGGACGTTTCAGTATATTAGATTTCTAGATGTATCATCTAATGTCGTATTCACAGCCCACAGACTAACTAACATGCCATTTCAACAATTTAATATAGAACTCCTAATGGTCAACGACGAGCATCATTATGCTCATAGAAACCTATGAATATAGCAGCTGTCAAATTTAACCTCTGTAGATGGTTTGTTTGCTCAATGGCTGTACAGGTATATATGACAAGGGGGAAAACTGGCCTCTATGACATATCACTGAGATGTCATAATTTACTTTCTATGACACGTGTTACTGTAGATGAAGCGTGGGCGATGCTAATAAATGTCTCATTGTGGGTTGTTATTCCTAAAAAGTCATCTAGATCTGCTTGATGACATGTCTCACTGATGTCAGTATCAATGAATGAGCAATGGACCGTTCCAGTTTTAGCTATGCCCCGCCCATCTCTATCTAAGCTCCATCCATACCATGCTCGATCGATCGATCTCTGAACTCACTAGCTTTAAATTTCCAGAAAACTATACAGCCAAGCTTAGTTTCAAAATATTCACCAGAATAATTACTAAACTGTAAATTCAGCAAAGACAGATTTTTCTATTCTCATGACGGAGCTACAGCATTTTGACTGTGATGACAGCTACCATGCGAGGTATTTTATTATGACGTCAGAATTCAGTAACAGATCTGACCCCTCTATTATTTCCCAGATGTAACTCTCAGTATTGATGGCGTTAGCGACCCTGTACGTGTTGATGTGGGTTATGGAGGAGCTTTCTATGCCTTGGTGGATGCTGCATGTTTTGGGCTAGATGCGCGAACATCCAAGACCAGAGACCTTGTTGATGCGGCGAACAAAGTTTCCGGCAAGTGAATATACATTTTGGCCGAGATTGGTATATAAATTCAGTTTGTTTTACGTACATAGCTTTACAAAGTCTTTTGCTGAGGGTAAAGGTTATACAACGTTTGCAACGGAGTATTTCGCTGAGCGCAACGAACTTTGTTTCCAGAAGTCGTACAGGTCGCAAAAAACTTGCATTGCTATTAAACATTATAGCGAGGCAATAATTAAGCATTAACATGATGTACATTTCAGTACAAGACAACAACTTTGATCTGCAAATAAATGTCGTACTTCAGCATAACAAATTTGGTTAAAACGGCAATGCTTGTTTAATTGGAAAAAAAAGAAGCCATTCAGAGGATATATGCGCAATGGAGAAATCCCGTGTTAGCTATGCCCTGTCTCTAGCTAAGCTCCACAGACACTTCGTCCGTGTTGGGATCAATCGATCCATACACTCTCTGAATCTTAATTTCCTGAAAACTGTGCAGGTAAGCTGTTGAATATGTTGAAACTAATTTGACTGGGAGCTGTTGCTGCCTACGGCAACAACAGCGACCAGTTAAATTAGTTTCAAAATATTCAACAGCAGTTTTATTAAATAGTAAAAACATACAATTCGTACTTGTCAGACTATTAAGCGTTCGGAAATGACTGTGAGGTCAGCATACATGTGACGTAGTTGATTATGACGACATATGACTGACTGAGAAATTAGATTCCTCAATTACCTATCGAATTATGAGAAGGCTTTATTGAATAACTTATGGCCGATTGAAGCAACCGTTGCTTAGACGCAAATTTTATTGATATAAGCCGAGTGTAATCACAAGTGAACTGAGCAGAATTGGTTACAATATACCTTTTGCGCAGGGTATAGCTGCTATTTCCCATGTGATAGTATAATATATATATATATATATATATATATATATATATATATATATATATGGAACATTAGTTGACATAGCAGTATAATTATTTACATCAAGAATGAGGTCAGCATTCCTCATCAAATGTTCAGACCCTGTGATAAATCACGCACATGACTGCTAAAAATGTGAACTATATTCAAGTTAATCATATGCTTCCATACGTATTACTGTATATGTATACACATATAGTTTTACATACACTTAGTCATAACATATTTTGACACATTATTGACATAATTATTATCATTTATTTATTTATTTTACTTCTTTTTAGCTGCCATACGGAAAACTATTACTGTAACTCATCCGGAATCTCCTGATCTCTCATTTCTGTATGGTACGATCATAACTGATGGACAAGACGCATTCTCAGACCAATCGACAGCTAACGTCTGTGTGTTTGCTGATAGCCAGGTGATGTATTGTTGCAATCAATTCACCTTTCCACTGTATCCATCCATCATATGACGTCATAATCAACTACGTGACTTATATAATGACATCACAATCAATGACATCATGAATGACTTAGATACGTACGTCACGAACGCATAGTTGAAGACGGACTATGCATTGTTGTACCAATTGTATGTCTACTATTTAATAAATATCCTATTGAATATTTTGAAACTAATTTGACTGGGCGATGTTGTTGCCATAGGCACCAACAGCATCAAGTCAAATTAGTCACAGAATATTCAACAACTTAACTGTATAGTTTTCAGGAAATTGATAGTTAGGGCATTCAGAGATCGATCAATCCCAACATGGCAAAATGTGGGTGGAGCTTAGTTAGTGATGGGCGGGGCATAGCTAAAACTGGACCGATCCATTATCAATGGTTGTTGGATCAAGGATAAGTTTATACATTGACACGTGGTGCACAATGCACGAGCCAAATCCATGCTATTTACCTCTTAACCCTTACACACCAGAAACCACAGATTCTTTATGATGTAATGAATATTTTGTTAAATATTTTGAAAGTAATTTGACTGGGAGCTGTTGCTGCTTATGGCAGAAACAGCTCCCAGTCAGATTATTTTCAAAATATTCAATACCTTACCCGTATAGTTACCTTCAAATTTAGATTCTGGGGTTTCAGATTTCAAAGTTGCAAATCGAATCCAACCTGTGTAAAAAGTGGGCGGAGCTTAACTAAAAATGGGTGGGGCCTAGCTAGAAATAGACCCCTCTATTTGAGGGATATCTACTGGAGCTATGAATCTGAGTTGTCCACACATTCAAATAGCAGAGTTATGGCTCCTGGTACAGTTGCAAATTATTGAACCCTACTGTGAACACTTTTTTTTGTGTGGCATATTTCGTAGGTCGCTTATGGATTATAACCAGATTTGGCAGATATGTTCCTTTAGACAATAACTATGTGAGCTTTGAATATGACATTGTCACATCTTTAAAAAGCCATAGATATTGTCCTTGTTAGACTTTCAATAGTTGTGTTGAAACTATTGAAAACATACATTTGTAGAACTTTTTCTATTTATTGACGGATTCATACAAAATTTCAGCAGATATATTCCTTTTGGCAATATGATGAGGTATGACCCTTGGAACAGAGTTATGGTCATTGGAAAAATAAAAAATTGGGAAAATGCCAATAATTGTCCTTTTTCATCAGAGCTGTCCCAAACTTAGTGGGTGTGTAAAATTTGTCATTATGGCATAACTTTTATACAGGTAGCAGAGTTTTGTCCATTGGAATGGAATTATGGCCCTTGGAAATATTTTGAAATGCTAATAATTTTGTTTTGGGGCAGATTTGCAACAACCTGTGGTGGGAACATTTTGGCATACTTTCCATAAATACCAGAGTTATCAGCCATGGTACAGACTTATGGCCCTTGGTAAAACAATGTTAAATGCTAATTTCATTATTTTTAGGTAGATTTTCCTCAAACTCTGGGTGGCATATACATTTCTTTTAGCTATATTTTTTGGCAATTTCTTTAATAGAGTTTATTGTCTCTTGGTCATTTTCCATAAATTCTTTTTACTGAAAACATGTTTGTAGTTCCTTGTCAGCCAGGTGGGCCATTTTTAATGTTTACGTCTGGAAATTCATGATGAAGCGGGCCAAACCCGACCTCTACAGTGGTCTTGATAAATATCCATTTACAGGCCAATAAAAGGCTATTTTTAAAATTTGAACACTGGAATGACTGGCTCGATAACTGAGCCAATCAATGTAGAGGTAAATTTTCAAAAATAGTCTTATTTTGGCCTGCTACTGGGCATTCATAAGCCAATGTTTATTTTTTAAACCAAATTTCATCATTAAAGGGTTAAGCGGTAAGTTCCTTTAATGTATTCATATCAGGTTTTTTTTTTAGCTGAATCACAGACAAACACAGACAGACAGACAGACAGACACACTCGCATAAGAATACAATACACTCGTCCCCTTGCAAAATGAGTGTAATAGACATTGATTTTAAACATATTAGTGTATTAAACTAACTTCACAGCATTTAACACCAACAATACAAAATCTTTCAAAACATCTAATATTTCAGATTGATCGTTCGCCTACTGGATCTGGCGTGACTGCCCGAATTGCGTTGCAATATCAGAAAGGCATGATACAACTCGGGAACACGCGAAGCTTTGAGAGTGGCTGTACTGGAAGTCTCCTTACCGGCAAGCCAATAGAAGAAGTCACATACTACGGGCATAAGGCTGTAATTGTAGAGGTTTCTGGTCATGCGTACTACACCGGAACAAGCGAATTTATTCTCGAGGATGATGATGAGATTGGGAAGGGTTTTTTAATAAGATAGGTCTTAAATTCGCTAAATACTAGCATGAACGTAACAAATATTTCTGCAATATTGGGATTTAATCTGTTACTCAGGTATATGATGCCATAATCAATGGAGGAATCCAGTTTTAGCTATGCCCTGCCCATCTCTATTTAACCTCCACCCACTCCTCACTCATGTTGGGATCGAATGATCCCTGAACTCCCTGACTATCAATTTCCAGAAAACTATACAGGTAAGCTGTTGAATATTTTGAAACTAATTTGACTGGGTGCTGTTGCTGCCAATGGCAGCAACAGCACCCAGTCAATTTAGTTTCAATATTTTCAACAGCATCTTTATTAAATAGTAACGACATACAATTCATACAACAACACGTAATCCGTCACCAATTATGCATTCGTGACATACTTATCCACATCATTCATGACGTCATTGATTATGACCTCATCCTACACATCAGGTAATTGATTATGACGTCATTTGATGGACGGATAAACTGGAAAGGTCCATTATGTCACATATCAACTGACATCACATGATAACAATCACAATGATGTAGCTCAGTCATGAAAATCAGTCAGTTACTAAAGTGTATGACCGGTCTGTCTGACGAATTTACAAATTAATTCTGTTGAATATTTTGAAACCAATGTGACTGAGCTGTTGCTGGTTGATAATATAGGGATCGATTTCTAGCTAAGCTCCAACGATGTTTTGCATGTCTTTGGGATCGACTTAGATACATTGAATCTTGAAATACCGGATTCCTAATTTCAAGGTAAGTTGTTGAAAATTTTAAAACTAATTTGATCGAGTGCTGTTTGCTACCCTTCAGCGCACAGTAAAATTAGCTTCAAAATATTCATGCAGCAACAGCGCCCAGTTAAATTGGTTTCAAAATGTTCAACAGACTTTATTAAATATTTTGAAATTCATTTGATTGAAAGATTTAATTTCAAAATAGTCAACAGTTTTTCTATATGGTTGCCTTCAAAACAAGAAATGGGGAATTCATCGATCAAGTTCAGACAGAAATGGAATACCATTAAACAAGGTTTATTTATTGATTTTGTCTGTTTATTTAGATCCTTGCTAAATATTCTTGAGACTATCTCGTCTAAAAACTTGCAATCAAATTGTTGCCAAAGATATTCTGATCTTTATTTAATCTGAAAAGCAATGTTGCTGTATCCTGCTGATGTCTAAGAAAAGCATTAATATTTCCAAAATGTACACCAGTATTTCTTCTACAATTAATCTTTTAACATCATTATGAAAAGAGATAATTAAACGCAGTCGAAATGAATGCCATGAATATAAAATCCATGAAGAAAATGGTTAACACTCTGGTATAGAGTCATGCAAGCTAGTACAATGGAGGTGTTGTTAATACCTGACCAGCTCTACCTAGGTTGCTTTGAAAGGAGATAATTGCCTAACCCATTACTGATATGAAGTGTGAGATTTAGACCAGCTTAACAAGTTTCTTACTCAGACTCAATTATCTATCATAGTTTTATGCTTTTAACCCTTTAACACTCAAATTTATTCAAGAAAATTTAAATTCTCTCATAGAAAATGCTCATTTGCAGACCAAGAGAAGACTGTTTTTGAAAATTTACCACTGGAATGACTGATTCGGTTATCGAGCTAGTCATTCCAGTGGTAAATTTTCAAAAATAAAAGCTGTTTTTGGCCGATATGAGGTTTAAATGGTTAATGGTCAAGCCAGCCCAAACTGGTCTCTGCATTAGTCTTGAGAACTGCCCATTTACAAGCCAAGACTTTTTGAAACTTTACCACTGAAATGACTGGCTTTATAAGCAAAGTAGTCATTCCAGTGGACTGGGATATATTTATTACATTTGAAACAAGGTTTTTAAAATGTCAGTATGAATGGGATAGCAGGATTTATTTATTTATTTAGATGTCCTAAAACTATCTGACTCAAAAGCTTTTTTGGAAACACTTGTATTCAAATTATACCCACAAATATTAAGAGCTTTTATAAGTTTCTGAAATTTCTGATTCCTAAGTTTCATTCCTTTTCACATGACAGTCTTCATACTGAAAAGCAATGCTCATAGGCTGCAGCTGTCTAAGAAAACAACACTATAGTTTCCAACATCTACATGATCCTTTCTTCTACAAATTTTGATCATTTGACATAAGTGCACAAGAAAGGGTAATTAACCCCACTGCCATCCACCCACTAACCCATCCAATTTAAATGAATGATTTGAATATAAAATTCATGGTGAAAAGACTCTGGTATGAGTCCTGCAAGCTAGTATAATGGAGGTGTTGTTGTAACTCGACCAGCTCTACCTAGCTTGCTTTGAAAGGTGATAATAGACCATTCTACTACAGATAAGAATTTGAGAATTAAACCGCCTATACAAGGCTGACACAGTATGATGCAGTCAGAGAGCAGTACAGTACTATACATTGGCTTAAGGAATTGGGATGAAACAGCAAGCAAAGACCTGACTGGAAGCAAAGCTCATTTCATTCTATATATGCATTGATAATGTGTGTTACATAAAACAGAGAAAATCATGTGAATATTTTGAAAACCATGTGACTAAAAATTGTTGCTGCCTAAGACCACACCACTTTCAGCTAAATTATTTTCGAAATTTCATTTCCATCTTCTTTAAAACCAGGCTGATTAAAACTGAGGATAACATGTGTGAAGTGTATGAAAAAGAGTCGTAAAAATAATTTCAAGACAATTTGCAAAGCTATATTTATAAAAGGATTAGCTCTCTTCTTATTGGGTCATATTTTTAACACTGAAGCCCTAGCAATTGTATTTCAATACAACCATACTGCTGATTATTTTGACAAAGATTTCACTGGAGGATGCTGCTTCTTAAGGCAACAACTGTAACAGTCAAATTAATCTGAAAATATTTAACAGAGTATGACATGCTTTGAAAAGTATTTGAAAACACTCAAATACATTGACAATGTATTTTAATACAAATACAAATACTTTTGCCTTAAATACTCTTTAAATACAAATACTTTCAAATACCTGAAAAATGTATTTAAATTACTTTAAATACAAATACTTTCAAATACCTGAAAAATGTATTTAAATTACTTTAAATACAAATACTTTTGTATTTGACCTCATTCCTGGTCATTACTTGAGCTGACAATCAGATACATTCATTGGTGACCGATCGCAGGAACTTTCAGCAAACCTTAAAGCTGGATCACGTAGTATTAGCATCACTGAGACGGACAAGTTTTGTGTATAACTTTTGGCCAATGATATCATATCATGTGACTTTACAAAATGGCATCCAACAGAATCATATGACCATCAAATCGCATCAAACCCCAGCAATCTAGCACAGATAAGGAAACTCGACAGTTCGGATCACCAAGACAAATAAACGCAATGCTCATCAATTCTAAATCCCTTAAGGTGCAGCGAGCATAAGCAGCCGGCTTAGTGCACGTATTTGTGTTTGTTTAGCTGCACATTGTCATTTACATGAGTTAAAACATGATAGGCTATGCGATTTCGTAGGTACATCAGTGTGCGTGCGTGCGCGTCCATGTGGGCGGGTGTGCATGCATGCATGCGGGAGGGCTGGCATGTGTGTGCGTGCGTGCGTGCACGCGCAAATGACACAAAATATGAATTGAAATACAATATACACTGGCACATAATTAACTTTTATTAAACAAATATTAAACAGCAGTATTTACACCAAACAGACA
Organism: Chaetoderma sp. LZ-2023a; assembly: GCA_034401795.1. NCBI lineage: Eukaryota > Metazoa > Mollusca > Caudofoveata > Chaetodermatida > Chaetodermatidae > Chaetoderma > Chaetoderma sp. LZ-2023a. The sequence goes on from CM067373.1 coordinate 71,128,461, forward strand.
CACACATCATAGTGATAATAAATATGTGATACTATTATATATTAAACATATGACATGATAATGACAAATACATCATAATATTCGGAGATTGGCAAAGTAGTGATTGGAGATTCCTAATGCCCTAGTCATAACAGATGCTTGAGATATTACCTGTCCTAAACCCTCTTGCATTAACAGTGCCTCAAAGCCCTTTTCAAGATGATTATAACTTTTGTAGGCCAAGAAATTTTTGTAAATTTATCACTCAAATTAGCTTTCTGTTGTTCTGCAAAAGGATATCATTAAGACAACTGCACAGGCAGTTCTCAGTCAACGTGATCATCAAAGAGCGAATGAAAATTTAAGTTGTTGATTACCCAGTGCCAAGAGAAGACAATTTTTGAAAGCTTACCACTGGATTCACTGGCAGTCAGGCTCGGTTATCGGTCATTCCAGTGGCAAATTAAAAGAAATAGTCTTAGACATTGTTCAAAAACATGTGAACAGAAGCTGTTTTTGCTGGATTCACCAGTAAAGGGCTGAGTTGAAACTAGGGGTTAAAAAACCCAAGACTTTGTGTCACAAAATCAATCTCATAACACAAATGATTTGTATTAACCCTTTAACACTTAAGTTTATTCAAGAATATTTCTATTTTCTCTGAAAATGTCCATTTGCAGACCAAGAGACTATTTTTGAAAATTTACTACTGGAATGACTGGCTCGGTTATCGAGCAAGTCATTCCAGTCGTAAATTCTCAAACAGTCTCCTCCTGGTCTGCAAATGGACATTTCTCAAGACCAGTGCTGAAGCTGTTTTTGGCCGATCTGAATGTTAAAGGGTTAAAGCTTTTAAACATTATATATCAGAATTAACAAATTCTGTATGACATAAAGGAATAATCTGTTGAATATTTTGGAACTAATTTTACTGGAAGTTGTTTCTGCCTATGTATGAGAAGGGAGGTGGAGTGGGAGTGGGAGGGGTGGGGTGGGGGGGGGGGGTGCTCATGAATTTTAAACAGTAGGTCTGTGGTGTAATTAGGGCCTTATTGACAGTAATTACACTGTATCACTAAAAAAAGAATGGCCACTCTGTAGCCTACGGAGGATTATACGTAACATGAATCCATCAACACATCCATATAACATAAACGATATTAACAAATGATAAGTTAACTGTCTAACTGTAGCAAGCCATCAGACAATAATTTCGATGGGGAATAACTCTGGATACACTGAATATTTTGAAAACAATTTGAACGAAAGTCAGTCAAATTATTTTCAAAATATTCAGCATATCCAGATTTAAATCCCATGCAAAATGTAGTCTGCAGATATCCAGCAGGCAGACAGTTAAAATGCAATGATTAATCTCATAACAAATATTGCACAATTTAGAAGCTATAATACAACAACAAATATGGCTCCATTTCCATGAATACAACACTTGTCAATAGCTTTTTAGCCATTGACTACAATAATATACAACTCATTGTATAACACTTGTGTATCCCACAAACTGGAATGAACAGTATATCTGATAGGAGAACCAGTCTCTAATAGCTCATGGACTGTATCGCCGAATTGTTTATGAACGTATAGTGATTCTCACCAAATAACATCAATATAGTAATACATAAGTGTTCATTGAAATAATACATTACACCCTACATGCATTATCAATTACAAGAATCAACTGAAATGAAGAAATCCAGTTTTACTAGCTATGCCCCGCAACTCTCTACCTAATCTCCACCCATCTCTAGCTAAGCTCCACCCACCATTTGTTCATGTTGGGATCAATCGATCCCTATGGCAGCAAAAGCCCCAGGAAAATTACTTTCAAAATATTCACCGCACATTTATTAAATAGTTAGTCTGTCATCAATTATGCATTCATGACGTACTTAGCTACGTCATTCACAACATAATTGATTATGATGTCCTCCTACATGTCACGTAGTTGACTATGATGTCATATGATTGATGGATAAACTGGAATTCTCCATTAAATATCTCACCTGTCATCTTCATGTTTATTTATTTCTGAGCTATACTGTATGAAAAGATGTAGTTCAAGCTCTATGTGACCTTTATTCAGATGCCTTTCTTGATTCAGAATCTGCCATTCAGTGATTCAAGTAGGTTAGGCAAGGAATGCAAACATTTGAATAGGGAACACGATGAAGGAATCCAGTTTCTCAGTCAATCATATGATGTTATAATCAACTATACGACATGGGGTGATGTCATAATCAATTACGTCATGAATGACTTCATTTAGTCCGTCTTAAACGCTTAATAGTCCGCCAGGTTATATGAATTGTATATCTTTACTATTTAATAAACATGCTGAACTGGATATTTTGAAAGTAATTTGAGTGGGCGCTGTTGCTGCCCATGGCAGCACCAGCAGCCAGTCAAATTACTTTCAAAATATTCAAAAGCTTCCCTGTATAGTTTTCTAGGAAAATGAGATTCAGACAGTGCAGGGATCGATCGATCCCAACACTGGCAAAGCGTGGGTGGAGCTTAGCTAGAGATGGGCGGGGAATTGCCTAAACTGGATTCCTCCATTGATAGAGCGAACACGGTAGATATCTGACCGAAGAATAATGTCTAAGACAGAATGACGAATTGTGATAATAACGCTAGCAAACACCCTATGTTCCAGTGTTATCGAATGTACGACAATGACTCCGGAGTTTACAATTGGCTTCTCCAGAGAAGCAGTGCACACATTTCTTCAGCCAAAATAGACATGATTGATGAATGGATAAATAACAGATGAAATGAAATGTTGAGTAAAATGAATTTACATATACATGTACATTTTAGGCCTTTTTAAAAATTTGAAATAAAAATATTATTTACATACAGCATACACGCTTTTGATTTGATATGATTAGAGACAGCAGTAGGATGAAATGGTGGGAAATCTGATGCTATATTATGTTGCTTTGCTAAGATTTTCTAGAAAATCATAACCATGGCCCTTCATTGGCTAAATTTGGTTAAGAAAAATCAAAATATTTTCTTTTTAAATGCCCATTTGCAGGTCAAGATATAATTTTCAAAAATGCATTATTGGAATAACTGGCTCGGTTATCGAGCCACTCATTCCAGTGGTAAATTTTCAAAAATGCTCCTGTCTTGGCTTGCAAATGGACATTCCTCAAGATGATTCCTGATGGCGCATTTTGGTCGGCTTTGCCTTAAAAGCATTAATTTATGTAAACAGTATAACATGAATCAAAAACTGATAAAAATTAAGGCCTGATAAACATATGATGTCTGAATGCTGCCTTATTTCCCCACTATGTACTGACAAATTAACATCTGTCATTATTCACCTGTCAGCAGCATTGATATGAACACACATATAGTCCAATCATATCTAGAACTGATACCTGCTTTTAGGGACAAATGACTCGTTAACTCCTCTTATGCCAACTTAAGCCTTTATTTGTCAAGCCGTCCAAAAATGGCCTCCGCAGTTGACTTGAGGAATGTCCACTGGAATGACTGGTTCAGAACTGAACTTCAAATGGACACTACTAGCTAAGGGAAAATTTAAATTTTCTTGACCATTACCGTGTTGATGGTCAAGCCGGCCTCCGTAGTGGCCTTCAGGAATATCCATTTGTAGAAAACTAGAAAGCGGTTTTTGTAAATTTCAGTGGTAAATTTACAAAAATAGTTTTCTCTTGGCCTGCAGAAATTATAATATTCTTGACAAATTTTGACCATTATATGATTAATTGATATAAGTATATATGTAGGACTCTGAGCGCTTTGGGGAACCGTTGACACAAGACAGGTTAAGACCGATGCTTGTAGGATCTTACCCCGTGAAATATTACAGTTCAGATATTTAAGCAGATTCATTGATATAAAAAACATTGTTGAATATTTTGAAATTAATTTAACTGGGAGCTGTTGTTGCCTAACAGTTTAGCTAAACTATCTTGTATATTGTCTATATATCTACTACAACAACAATACATGAAAGTTAACAGTTGCCGGAGCGATACATGTTCCGGTGATGCGAACAATGTTTCATCTTGTCTTAACGCTGTTAGCGTTCCGGACGACTTGCATACATCTCTCCTATATAACGCTAAACTTGGGGAATAACAAATGAAGGTTTACCGGGACACACCGTATAAATATGTTGTTGATAGAAGTTCATTCCTTGTCTCGGTCAAACCTCGTTTAGATGATCTGGATCAGTGAACTTCACTGTAGCTATGTAGAAAAATGTTGGGAATGGTACGAGCAGAATGAGCGGTAAAGTGAGCCCTAAATTATCCATCTTCGTAATCGCCACAATACCATATGTCTGCATGACCCAATGTGCCAGTAGGATCATCAAGTTACGCGGATTTGTGAAGCTGTCACGGAAAATATCTCGAACCGTCTGAGAAAAGACGATAATGAATAAAGTAAACACATAGAACAGTTTTACTCAATTCATGAATCCATTTCCTCACTCAATCATGACGTCATAATCAACTACATGACGTCTAGGCTTACGTCATTATCATGACATCATCAATGACTCGATATAGTCTGCCATTAATGCTTAATAGTCTGACACGTTGTATGAATTCTCCGTCTTTACAATTTAATAAACATTCTGTCGAATATTTTGAAACTAATTTGGCTGGACGATGTTGCTGCCACAGGCAGCAACAGCACCCATTCAAATTAGTTTCAAAATATTTAACAGGATTCCCTATATAGTTTTCTGGAAACTGATAGTCAAGAAGTTCACTGATCGATCGATCCCAACACGAGCGAGGTGTGGGCGGAACTTAACTGGGGATGGGTGGGCATAGCTAAAACGGGAAAGATCCATTGTCTAGTTTCTAAATTTCACTCAAGATAATTTAGCCATGCTACCCATAAATGGATCCATTTTTAGCTAATCTCAGTCCAGGGTGTTGCTAGTGAGACGATCAATCAAACTCTGAATTCCCAGATTCCCAATATCAATATACAGGGCCCATGGTTCGCCATCTAATGAGAGAAAATGGACACAATATTTGTTGATGACATGTTTAATGACAAAGTAATTTCCGTTATACTGTCATTAATTATATGACAGCTTAATGGACACTAACCAGTGCCTTTGGCTACCTGATGTAAACTTAGTCTGTAAGCTGCCGATGATGTCGTTATAAGGATAGATAATGACCTTTTCGGAAACAAAGGCCCAGGTCTGTTGAATATTTTGACGCTTGGGTTCTGTTGCTGGCTATGGCAGCGCAGTGCCCAGTCAAATTAGTTACAAAATATTGCGCAGACTGTTTATTAAATCGCAAAGCGTACACTTCATACACTTGATCGAATATTCAATGTTCATGACAGACCTAAATACGTCATTCATAATGCATTTTGATTGTGATGTCAGCCTACATGTAACGTTATTGATCATGTCACATACTTGAGGGACAGATCAGATCTCTCCATTGATTATAGGTATTCTTGTATGCATAATCAACTCTGGATCTGCAATTGTCTAATTATGGTTGATCAGCGACCTACACACCATGTGACGCCTCAGGTCGACTCATAAACCAAAGGTGTGGGTATGAATCGTTCCTCCTTCATGATGAGCACCAGAAGTCTGAATTCAGTCATGGAGAAGATGAGTCGCATTGTGTGTGAATAATTCATTTTAACAAAATTACACTACCCTTTGTCAGAGATGCTATTAGACAAACTTAACAACACATGTCCTTTTAGAAGCCACTGCTTGTTTTATGAGAAATACAGTACATATATAATAAACAATTAAACACACATATATATATATATATATATATATATATATATATATATATATATATATATATATGTCTTACCTGGTCTTTATAATATGCCAGATGTATCGCCTCAGTGACCGCTGATGTGACTAGAAGGATATATGGGAATGTGTAATCTGAGAAAACAAAACAAAAATTCAATACATATTAAAAAATAAAAGAGCAGCTCTGGTCAGTCGTCCCCCGACCAGGGCTTTTTAGTACAATTTTTTAAATCCAACAAGGGAGTTAACTCTGGTGTGTCTGGACACATTTTGCCCATATGCAATCCCCACAGAGGTCTTGTCATAAGGAGTTGAGATTACAAATTTGAAATGAATCCATTCAAGCTAACTGAAGTTACAATGTATCGAGTGGAAACCACATTTTTTACAATTTTTTAAGAAATAAAGCGGGGTAACTCTGGTAGGTCTGGACACATTTTGCCGATATGGAATCTCCACCGAGGTCTTGTCATAAGGAGTTGACATACCAAATTCGAAATGAATCCATTCAAACTAAGTGAAGTTATTGATCGGAAACCGGAAACATATTTTACGATTTTTCAAGAAACCAAGGGGATAACTCCGGTGGGCCTGGACATATTTCGCCGATAGGCAATCTCCACCGCGGTCTTGTCATAAGTTCACATTCCAAATTTGAAATGAATCCATTCAAGCTAACTGAAGTTATTGAGCGGAAACCACATATTTTATGATTTTTCAAGAAATCGAGGGGGATAACTCTGGTGGGCCTGGACACATTTCGCCGATATGTAATCGCCACTGAGGTCTTGTCATAAGTTGACATTCCAAATTTGAAATGAAACCATTCACGTTAACTGAAGTTATCGAACGGAAACTATATGTGGACGGATGTATGGACGCACAGACGGGGCTCGTTACTATAGTCCCCATCGACGATGTCGGGGGACTAATAATCATAGCACAGGTTTGGAAACAATTGTGCTAAGGCAGCAACACAATTTTCAAAAGTGGACCAGTTAGGCTTGTGCGAATATTGCTTTGAGTGATCACGATCGATTATTTAAGAATAACTGTGATTACACAATTAATCAGTACAAATTACCCATACATACCTGTAACAACAAATGCATAAAGACTTTTTTGAAAATGTATAACTGGAATGCCTGGCTCGATGCTCGAGCCAGTCATTCCAGTTATACATTTTCAAAAAAGTCTTCTCTTGGCCTACAAATGGACATGTTCGTTGAAACAATGTCAATGTTCGTGACCGATCACATTAAAGACAAGGCCTAAATGAAGGTTTTGAAATATTTTATGCAGTAGACATTATTCACTCATTCAATTATTTAATTCTTAATCATTTAAATTCATGATTTAAAAAATAATCACGATATTTGATTTAATCACGTAAGCCTAGCACCAGTTTCCTAGTATCTTCTACAGAATATGACTTCATTTCTTAGTGTATATGAGTTAGGTTAGGGTATCTATCTACAAGTACTGAAATGAATCAAATGATTGACCCGAGCATATATCATGAATGTAGGTAGACTGCTAAGCACTTACATACAAGTCCTCCGAAGATTGCATGTACGACTAGTAATACTGGTAGGAAATACAGAGCAGCGTATATCGACTTGGTGCCACGGCCTTCCATAAATTTCCATGAGATAATAGGCCGCACAGCGAGAAGGAAGACGAGTGAAAAGGCATAGTATACCATAACGATTGTGTATCTGAAACAGTAGTAATTATCATACATGTCGTATGCTATAACCAGATTACATTTAAGTTAACAATAGCGCAATCAATAGACTCTATGGGCAGGTTGCCATACATTTTCCAAAATATGCATATAAATTAAAGTATTCTACAATTATACATACACATGATGAATTCTTCAAACAATTCCCTTCTTAGTTCTACTCTTATTGCTTCAGGATAACTTTAACCTAAAAAGTGCTTACATAATCTTGTTTCAATTTTCTTGAACATCAAAATGCTTGAAAATAAAATTGTTACAATTGTATAAATTTAGAGGTTCAAATTGTGCACCTAAATGGAATGAAACGAAATAAATCTTGACATATGATGATTTCAAGTTGTGAAATTGAATTAGAGACACAAGTCCCTAAATCAAATTAGACTTCTGTGTCTTTTGCTATATATAATGAAACAAACATTTGATTGACCGACAGGGATCGAAGAAAGTTCTAAGCTCGACTTACAGTGGAAATACAATTTCCTGGGTACAATGGAGTGTGGTTTTGTAATCAGGCGTTGGATTATAAAGCATCGTATACCAATCAGCCAACTGTTTGACATCACATGATCGAATGCCAAGCGTTCCACGTGGTTCGGATAACAGCAGGGTGATTATTCCAGCAAGGACACTCTCAGTTACTGATGACAAATGTAATACCACCAATGCCCTAATAAAACAGAAAAAGATGAGAAATAATATTGTCTAATAGACCTTTCCAGTTTTAGCTATGGCCTGTGTTGGGATCGATCGATCCCCGAACACCTTGACCATCAAATTCCAGAAAACTATACAAGCAAGCTGTTGAATATTTTGAAACTAATTTAACTTGGTGCTGTTGGTACAGCGCCCAGTCAAAGTACATGTAGTTTCAAAATATTCAACATAATGTTTTTTAAACAAGCATTCTGTAAGTATTGCTTTGCAATACATATCCTCTACCTGGTGATATAAATCTTTAGAGATTGAGTCAAAATTTTCATTAAAAATTGTCAAAAGCAGCTGAAACTCGAACTTGATCTGTAACTTCTCATACCACAGCAATAAACCAAGTCTCAGTTATATATGGTGAAGGAGAAGGAAAAAGTCTTGAAAGCTGATATGTTTGTATTTCATAAGTCGAAAGGGGACATAACTCCATAAAAAAATGAAGCAAATGCCTGAAACTCGAACTTGGTATGTAGGAATTCTCAGTACAATATCATGAAAGACTGCGATAAAACGTGTGGAAAACCAACTGCGACAGACAGACAGATGGACAGACGGAGTGCAAACCTATAGTCCCCCCCCCCCCCCGGTTTTACCGGTAGGGGACTAATAAAAGACATACAATTCGTACAATGTGTCAAACTATTAAGCATTTAAGACAGACTAAATCGAGTCATTCATGCTGTAATTTATTATAACGTCATCCTATATGTCACGTAGGTGATTATGACATCATCTGATGGATGGATAAACTGGAATGCTCCATTGTTTGACTGCTGCAAGCCACCTGATAATGATTTCCATGCATATTAACTCTGGATATGTTGAATATTTTGAAAACAATTTGAGTGAAAGTTGTTGGTGGCTTAGCCACCAACAACTTTCAGACAAATTGTTTTCAAAATATTCAGCACAACCGAGTTTAGGTCCATGGAAAATGTCTGTAGAAATTCAGCATACAGAAAGTTAATGGTAAATTTAGCCAAAATTAGCCTTTGCAGTAGTCCTTTAATGACCAAGAAGACTATTTCTAAGTTTTACCACTGGAATGCCTGGCTTGATGACCGACCAAGTCATTCGCGTGACAGATATTTAAAATTAGTCTTCGCTTTCGCTGCAAGTGGACATTGCAAAAACTAAAAATCAAAATTTACTTGAACAATCGTTAAAGGATGAAGAAACATTAGAGCAATTGATATGGAAGCATAAAAATCTCTCTAAAATATACAGGATACCACAGTGAATCTTCTTTTCGAATTCTGTGATTCAATCGAAAATCTCTTTCTTTTAAATCGTGAATTTATATAATTAAAACCCCCCACAGACGCCCCTTGCGGGTTGGTCTGTTGTTTTATTAACCACAATAAAAAACACTTACCATTCAATCACTACTTGCTAAATCAATTTATCTGCATTTAGCTACCAGAATAAGATTTTTATGCTTGCTTCCTTTCCTCCCCATGCCTATACCTATTAAAATATACCCTCAACCAGGCTACTGGTTGAGTACACCTCCTCATATAGACTGGCACCAGTCTATGCTCACTCCCTGGTGACGCCTGTCACTATGCACGCCCGCGCATGCGCATTGGAGCCCAAATAGGAAACAGATTCACTTTTCTAAATTTAAGTGCCAAATATTACAAACAGATTCTCAAATCATTCCCATGTGAGGTGGTTGAGGCCGGGTCATAGTGATTGAATGGTAAGCATGTTTTATAGTGGTTAATAAAACAACAGCCCAACCCACAAGGGGGGGGGGGGGTCTGTGGGGGTGGGTGGGTTGTTATTACACCACAAAAACATCCATTACCGTTCAATCACTACTTGCTAAACACGTAGATTTGGTCAGTACCCCACTGGTGGGTGAAGATTTGAGAATCTATAAACAAGGATACAAATTAAACAAATCATATCCAAATGTCAATAACATAACATAATAGTGCATCTTAATCAATCACACCGTGATTACCAAACAAGGAAAACTTTAAACTTCAAGAAATAAATAAAAACGAAAGAAAACTCTCACCATTTCATGCAGATGCACAGTCTTAACGAAAATGATGGGATGTGCTTGGTAGATGGTCTTCGACTTTTTTAGTTAAAATCGTAATATTTCTTTAAAAAAAAGGAGGCCGCTGCACTCTGATCCTTTAAATAAAATGAAGTAAAAGTGGACTCATATGTCCAGCCTGCGACGTGCATGACTTCGTCAAGAGAAGAGCCAGCGAAAAGAGCAAATGAGGTAGCCATTCCCCTAACATCATCAGCTTTTATGTGAGGAAGATTTATTTGTTCCGGAGAAGCAATCTCGTAACAAATTGATGGTCTCACAAATCCATCTGGCAATCGTAGCCTTAGAGACTGGTCTGGCTACCTCCTCCGCACACGGAACCCATAAATGGGATGAATCAGATCTTTTAAAATCGGTTCGTTGCTTATAAACTTTCAATGCCCTGACAGGACACCAGAATTTGTCAGAAGGCGAAAAAGAAGATAACGATTTTAAAATGATCGGTTTAGCAGGGAATCGGTTAGACTGTGTTTTCGATAAAAAATCCCTTCTGGGATATAATACTAAACCGTCCCCAGATATGATAAATCTGTCCTTTTCAGCTGAAAGAGCATGAATTTCTGAACGTCTTGTAGCAGAAGCAGATGCAACAAGAAAAATAGCCTTAAGAGTTAAAAGTTTAATATTAATAGAAGCCAGGGGTTCAAAATGGCGACCTGCCAACACCTGAAGAACCAAAGCCAAATTCCATGAAGGCAAAGGTTTAGCTACTGGAGGACGAATATTACCCATTCCTCTGATAAAACCATTAAGAATCTTGGTGTCCTTAACGTCAGCATTTAAAAGACAAGGAAGAGAAGATGCTAAAGAAAATCTATAACCCCTAACTGTGTTAGCAGATAACTGTAGCGAATCAAAGAGATAAGATAAAAAATCTAGCACTTGGGTAATAGAAACAGAATCGAGCACGAGATCATGAACTGCACACCATTCTCCAAAAATTTTAAGTCAACCCTTGTAAACTCGTCAGGTCGACTCCCTCCTGGCAGAATCAATAATTTCCTGAGATCTAGAAGAAACTTTGACCTCAGGGACTTGATGCTCAAAATCTTCCAAACGCATAGGCTGAAGATTTCTGGATTTGGATGAAGACACTTTCCCCTTATTTGAGAAAGAAGATCTGTGGAGACTGAAAGAAGATGAGTGAAGTCTACCAGGAGATCGAGAAGATCCACAAACCAGATCCGTTTTGGTCAAAAGGGAGCTATCAGAAGAATTTCGCAGAACTGGTCCCTGACCTTCAGAACCAAAGGAATCAGGATCGTTGGAGGGAACGCATAGACAAACATTCCTGTCCAGGACTGAGACAGGGCGTCCACTGCCAGCACCTGGCTGTCCGGAAAAGGAGACATGAGAGATCTGGGCATTTAGACAAGTCGCAAACAGGTCTACGTGGGGACGATCCATGAGCTTGAAAATCGCTCTGGCAACCGACCTCATTAACTGCCACTCTGTGTGGGCGAATTTGCTGGGACGTGACAGCTGGTCCGCAAAAAAATTCAGATTGCCTGGGACATGGGAGGACACTAGAAAAATCTGATTCTTGCGGCACCACAAGAGGAGGTTCCAAACCTCCACACAAAGGAGAGAATCTTGTTCCCCCTTGTCTGTTGATGTAGGAGACTACCGTCGAATTGTCCGATCGGATCGAGATTTTGAACCATATTAATCGATCCGACCAAGCCAGGAGAGCCTTCCTGACAGCCCACAACTCCAAGATGGTGATGTGAGCTGTTGACTCCTCCAGAGACCAAAGGCCTGAGACTGACAGGGAATCCCAGACTGCTCCCCCATCCCTCCTGTGAAGCGTCTGTAAAAATAACCACCTGAAGGGAGGACTTGACCAGAGGGACACCCCTCAGAAGCAAAGAACGATCCTTCCAAAATTCTAGATGAGGGATTAAGTGATCTCTTATGGGAATCTGAAGATAAATGGAGTGGATTGACTGCTTCCAAAGAGACATTAAGTACATCTGAAAGGGTCTTCTCATCAGTGCCACCCAAGGAATGACATGCTCTACGCTGACCATCAAGCGTATCACTCTCAGGAAGAATCTTGCTCTGAGCGAGGAAACAGTTGACAAAATGCCCATAGCTACTAAAATTGCCTCTACTCTTGGATCCGATGGGAAGACTAAGCCCTGAGCCAGATCGAAAGCAACGCCTAGGTGCATGAAGACTTGAGAGGGAACTAGGCTTGATTTCTCTAGATTTAAGATCCAACTTGGTCTGCATGCCAGACTGCAGACCTCTGGGATGACCTTTGAAAGAATTGAGGAAGAATTTGCTTTTATTAACCAATCGTCTATATAAACGTGAAGATGGATAGAATGACGGTGCAGAATTCCTGCCAGAGCTGAAACAAGACGAGTGAAGAGAAAAGTGGTCATGGTCAGACCGAAGGGCATGGCTCAGAACTGCCATACCCGATTCTTGTAAGCTAACCTCATGAATTTTCGGAAAGACGGATGAATAAGAAGTTGGAAGTAGGCGTCCTTGAGATCTATGGAGGAAGTCCACATGCCTGGATCTAGACTGGAGATGATCTGGGAGATGGTCTCCATTTTGAACTTTGGGGTTCAACTTCTTTAGATTGATGATAGGATGCCAACCTCCAGTCTTTTTGGGAACTAAGAAAATGGTTGAGTAGTAGCCCGGGTCTACACTCCAAAGGGGAACCTCTTCTATGGCCTTCCTGCCAATCATGGAATCCAACTCATCTTCCAAAGCCGCCAACTTCTCCAGATTGGAAGGAACTTGAGTCCACTTGGGGATAAGAGAAAGAGGAGGATGACAGATCCAAGAAGGCGCATAACCCCAGCAAATCTGATCTACTAGCCGGGAGTCCTGAACGAGGGACTGACACGTCTCCCAGAACCGAGACAGGCGCCCTCCAACTGGCCAACTGGGTAGAAGGCACTGGACCGACGGATCCAAAGTCACAAGAAGAGGAAGGGGAGAGATTAAAAAAGGAGAAAGGGCTGGACCTACCCGGGCGGTGGCCACACCCTCAAACTCTCTTGGATTGAAAACCTCTGTAGGATGACCTGCCTCTAGACCTTGAACTACGTCTGTAAAAATAAGCCTGGCCCCACCTCTCGCTCTAACAGAAGGGGGTTGTCTAATCTGGGACCTAGAACGGTGGGATGAAATAGAATCAAACCGATCCTCCTCTGCGGACCGATCTTGGGAGTTAGAAGACGATAAGTTAGAATTATTAATTATCCTAGAAGGATAAGCACCAAATTCATCAGGCCTGAAACTCTTCCTCCTAGGGTCATCCGGAGAGGCCCTGACTGGACAAAATCTCTTCAGATCCCTAGCCCAGACCGACGTGGGAATTGAAGAGTTAGAAGGATTAGGAGATGGAGAAGAAAGATGATGAGAGGAGTCACCAGAGGCCATAGAATCAACAGTTCTTGAGACGAAGAATGAGAAGAACCAAAATCCTGAACTACATGATCACTGGAAAAATAAGTCAGAAAACTCAATATGACAAGAAGGGGATAAGCCAGAACTAACAAAGTTCCTATCAACAGCCACCAGACTCCTATCTACCCAAAGCGAATTCAAAAAATTTAATCGACCAGACAAAGAATCTGAAGGACCAGGAAGCTCTTGACCAGAGACGCCAACTCTAATCTTAGATGGAGAACCGGAAAACGGAAGCGGAAGTTTATGCTGGGATAAAACTCTAGCCGGGTCTGACAGACCTTGACTATTGACTATACCGGAAGTATCAACAAAACCGGAAACGGAAACCGGAAGCTTAGCCGGATCTATAAGACCTGGAAGTGTACCATTCAAACCGGAGGCGGAAGAGTAAAAACCGGAATCTGCAACGGAAAAGGAAGTACGCCTACCGGAAGTCAGAAATTTACTTGGGTCCTGAGGATCCAGATGTCCGGTAGAACAAATACCAGAAGTTGACACAGGGACAGGATCCAGAGGACCCGGATGTCCTGAAAAACCGGAAGTCAAACCGGAAGCGGAAGCAGCAAAACCGGAAACCGGAAGTAGATCCAGGTCCTGGAGACCCGAATCTACTATGCACAAACTGGAAGTGCTTGCTACCCCGGAAGTTACCAAACTTCCTGTCTGTGAAGAACTAGTCACCGGCGATCTATGAACATTCCTAGCTACTGGAATCACCGAAAACTTGACGTTGGCATAGTTGTTGAGGTCGGGGGCTTCAGCCGCTGCCACCACTGCTTGAGGGTAATGCCCGTCCCCCTCAAGACTCATGTGGATTTTCCCCGGTGACCTACTCGAGTTCACCGTCGAGAGCCTCTTCCTAGTCTCTAATTTTCTGTTTTGGTGACCGAATCTCCTGTCTAGACGTGAGGGAAGTGGGCTTCCCCCATTTGCGGAGCTGACCTTCTGGTCATCGCCCGATTCGGAAGAATTATCTTTTGCCGCACAGATGGCAGACAATATGCGTTCATCTAGTGACTTCGTCAAAACAGTCCCAAAAGACTCAAACCTAGTGAGAAGTGCTAACACGGTGTCGGAATTAGACGAAGAGGCCCCACCCCGTTCATTGCTGGAGATTTAAAAACAGAAGTTTTAGCAAAAGACACAGCTTTTGCCTTAGAAGCAACAGGGGGGGGGGAAGAGTGCTCAGAGGGCTGCATGGACCTAGCCGAAAAATCTTTGAAAAAAGCCTTTGATACAGACGAAGACCAACCCTTGCATAACCTGCACATCATTGTGGGGGGTACACGAAGTGCACTTAAGACAGATATGGCCTCCAAACTCTGCAGAGTGAACATGATCGCACTTGGAGGATGTACACTTGACTTTTTCAACCGATTTAACAGGCCTAAAAACGGAATAAAAATTGAAAATGAAGCATACAGTTTCGAAAGAACTAAAATGAACTTCATTAAAAGAGTCTGATATAAAGCAAAAACGCATGCTATAGAAAAGGCGGGAAACTACAAATTCAAATGTCAAAAATCCCTAAAGACAAGTAACAAACTTACTAAGGGATTAAAACAGATTTCTACTTATGCACTAATGGAAATAAGAGGCTTAAAGGCTCCTAGAGTAGAGGAGGGATTTAAATGATGATGATGACTTAGGCATATTAAATGTACCTCCGAAAACATAATACATCACGAAAACCGGTAACACTTGTGTACAGAGCATAAAAACAAATAAAAACCATGAAATACTCCATAAACATAACTTAGTGAGGATAGACTTCATATTAGGCATCCTTATAATGATGTACTTCTGGAAACAGTAAGCTGACACAGTGCAAGGCTATAAAAAACTTAGCTGGTAATATTTTGCAGTTGTTCTGCTTGCAGAATAATTGAAAAGTGAATCGGTTTCCTATTTGTGCTCCAATGCGCATACGTGCATAGTGACAGGCGTCACCAGGGAGTGAGCACAGACTGGTGCCAGTCTATATGAGGTGCACTCAACCAGTAGCCTGGTTTATGGTATATTTTAATAGGAATTGGCATGGGGAGGAAAGTAAGCAAGTATAAAAATCTTATTCTGGTAGCTAAATGCAGATAAATTGATTTAGTAAGTAGTGATTGAACGGTAATGGATGTTTTTGTGGTGTAATAACAACTTAAATAATCCAATAACCGTGAACAAGAGACCCAAGGGGCCTGTATCGTTCACCTGGAACATAGGCATTTCAACTAGAAAGGCCATTGGCTATAGGTAGAACCCTAAGGAGTAAGGAGTTGAGTTGACCAGAATTGCACCATGAAGACAGCGGCCATGTTTCTTTATGCATCAACATCCCTTGATGGCACTTATTCCCTAATCATATCTCCCAAATTTAGGCCAGATCCATTCAGCAGTTGAAGGTTCTGGAGTTGTTTTCATGAAATCTAGGTCATCCAAGATGGCCGCACAATCAAATTCCCTTGAACAAACTTGGGCCATCAATAAAAAAGATTTTGTTTCTTGCAAACCGGGTGGGGGAGACTTTTTTAAATTATTAATATATTTTAAAAAGGTCTTAAATATGTGTTCTTCGGATATTTGCTTAGATGTCCAATAAATATGGTTGTAATTGCCAAATTTGTCATGTTTTTCATGACACAATTATCAAAATGGATTCATATTGCATACAAATGGCATTAAAAACTTATAACTTGTATAGTTTGACAAATGCATAGACGTTTTAACATTTATGCCGGGTAGAAAATTTTTATTGAAAAAAAAGAAATTTCACCTGGTAGGTTTACAGGAAACAAAAATGTTTTTTATTTTGGCCTTGGTTCACCTGGTGCCCTAGTTGATGTTGTATGAGTTTTGAATCGATACACCAACTGATTTCGGAGAAGATTTTTAAGGACATTTCTAAACATCGGATAAAAATCAAATATGGTCGCTGGGCAAATTGACCAACTGACTTAGTTTGAACAAGCCTGCTTTAGCATGGGAAGTTTTGGGAGGAAACCGATCCTATAAAACCAATTTCGGCTTCAAAATCCTTCAAATAAAAAAAATCCAAAATGGCTGCCAAACACCCTACATTTTGATTGGTCCACGGTGGCCATGTTTTTTTACCTATCAACTCCCTTCGAATAAAATGTTATGGCCCTTAGTCACCGGCCAAATTAGCCAATCAGCTTCATTTGAACCAACTTGGATCTCTATGCCCTAAGGGTGCTTCCTGCCACATATAATTGAAATCGGCCCAGTGGTTGCCGAGAAGACATTAAAAATTTTGCATTGCTTTAACATGGGTGTTTTGGCGGGAAAATGATCCAAAATGGCCACCAAACCGTTTATCCGACAGTTTTGAAAGGGGCAAATTTGAAATCAGCATACCCAAAAATGTTTATAAAGCCAATTTCGGCTTCAAAATCCATTGAATATAAAAAATCTAAATTGGCCGTCAAAGATGCTACATTTTGATTGGTCCACAGTGGTCATGTTTTTTGACATATTAACTTCCCTTGAAGAAACTTTAATGGTCCTAATCATATCTCCCAAATCTTGGTCCAATCCTTCAGCGGTTCTGGACAAGAAGTTGTTTTCAGGAAGGCGTAGCTCTTGCCTAGATGTTTCATGAAGTTGAGAATTGACTCCCCAAGTGGTTTCAGAGATTTTTAAAGGCGTTTATAAAAATCGGCCAAAATCCAAGATGGTTACCAGCAAAATTGGCTTCGTTTAAACAAACTTGGATATCTATGCCCTACGGATGCTTCCTACCAAATATAATTGAAATCTGCCCAGCAGTTATTTAAAGAAAGAGGCCCAAATGGCCTGTATCGCTCACCTGGAATTCTTGGCCACTGGCACAAATGAGATAACAAGATGACCACCAGAATAATTTACCAATCTAATTTTTGTGAAGGTTTAGATACAATGTATTAAAATTGACCCAGTCATTAACAAGCGGCCTAAGGAGCCTGTGTCGCTCACCTGGAGCATTATGCATTTTTATCACAATTGTTGGTGGGTGGTTTAGGAGTAGTCTTCTAAATGAGTTTGTGGACATTTTTGCAAGTCTAATATGGCCGCCAAACACACTACATTTTGATTGGTCCACTGCAGCCATGTTTCTGACGTACCACCCTCCCTTGAAAAAACTTTAATGGCACTCAGTGCCTAATCATATCTCCCAAATTTCAGCCCAATCCGCTCAGTGGTTCTATAGTCATTTTGGCAAAAATTAGGTTATCCAAGATGGCTATCAAACCATTTGGCCAATCAAGTTCCCTTGAAACAAACTTGGTGCAGGTCTTGCCCTAGAGGATATTTCATGCATTTTGAATTGATCCCCCAAGCGGTTTTGAAGATTTTTAAAGACATTTTAAAGCGGCCAGTTTTTTTGACGGATCAACTTCTCTTGAACAAACTTTAATGGCCCTTAGTCCTTAATCAAATATCACAATTTCGGCCTGATCGCTTCAGCGTTTCTGGGGAAGTGGTTTTTGCGAAAGCGAGGTCATCCAAGATGGCCACTGAACCATTTAGTTAATCAAGTTCCCTTGAACAAACTTGGGTCAGCTCTTACCATATATCATATTTCATAAGGTCTGAATTGATCCCGCAAACGGTTTTGGAGAAGATTTTTAAAGACATTTCTAAAAATCAGGTGAAATCCAAGATGGCCACCGGCCAAATTAGCCGATCGGCTTCGTTTGAACAAAATGGAATCTCTATACCCTAAGGATGCTTCCTGCGAAATATAATTGAAATCGGCCCAGTAGTTCTCGAGAAGACATTTTAAATTTCCCATTGCTTTAGTATGGGCGCTTTTGGCGGGAAAATGATCAAAGATGGCCCCCAGACCGTTTATCCGACAGTTTCGAAAATTGCAAATTTGAGATCAGAATACCCAAAAACCAATTTCTGCCTCAAAAGCCATCAAATAAAAAAAAAAATCCAAAATGGTCACCAAACACGCTATATTTTGATTGGCCCACCGCAGCCATGTTTTTTGATGGATTAACTTCTCTTGAACAAACATTAATGGCCTTTAGTCCCTAATCATATATAACAAATTTCGTCCAGATTGCTTCAGAGGCTCTGGGGAAGAAGTCGTTTTTGCGAAAACTAGGTCATCCAAGATGGCCACCGAACCATTTGACCAATCAAGTTCCCTTAAACAAACTTGGTTCAGCTCTTATCCTAGATCATATTTCGTGAGTCTGAATCGATGAAACGATTTTGGAGAAAATTTTTAAAGACATTTCTAAAAATCGGCCGAAATCCAAGATGGCTGTCGACAAAATTGGCCGATCGGGTTTGCTTGAACAAACTTGAATCTCTATGCCTTAAGGATGCTTCCTGCCAAATATAACTGAAATCGGCCCAGTAGTTCTCGAAAAGAAGACATTTTAAATTTTCCATTGCTTTAGTATGGGAGCTTTTGGCGGGAAAATTATCCAAGATGGCCACCAAACCATTTATCTGACAGTTTCGAAAGTTGCAAATTTCAAATCAGAATACCCAAGAACCCATATAAAAACAATTTCAGCCTCAAAGTCCATCAAATAAAAAAAATCCAATATGGCCACCAAACATGCTATATTTTGATTGGCCCACTGCGGCCATGTTTTTTGATGGATCAACTTCTCTTGAACAAACTTTACTGGGCCTTAGCCCCTAATCATATCTGCCAAATTTTGGGCTGATCCCTTTAGCGGTTCTGGAGAAGTAATTTTCGCTAAAACTAGGTCAACCAAGATGGCCGCCGAACCATTTGACCAATCAAATTCCCCTGAACAAACTTGGTTGAGCTCTTGCCATGGATCATATTTCATGAGGTTTCCTTCAATCCCTCAAGCGGTTTCGGAGAAGAGTTTTAAAGACGTTTCTAAAAATCAACCAAAATCCAAGATGGCCGTCGTTCAAATTGGCCGATCAGCTTCGTTTGAACAAACTTGGATCCTTATGCCCTAAGGATTCTTCCTGCCAAATATAATTGAAATCATCCCAGCGGTTCATGAGAAATTGTTTTAAAGGAAAAGTTGACGGACGAATGGACAACGGACACAGGACGGATGGTCGCCACAACATAAGCCCACTTCAGGCCAGGTGAGCTAATAAGTAGTCTTTTATCATGTTTATATGATTTTTTCAGAAAATTCAAGATGGCAGCCAAAACATACTAAATTTTGATTGATCCACAGCGGCCATGTTTTTTTTTTATACCTATCAACTTCATTGGACAAAGTTTAATGGCTCTCAATCCCTAATCATATCTGCCAAATTTAGTCACAATCTGCTCAGTAGCTGTTTTCGCGAAAAATAGGCCACCCAAGATGGCCGCAGAACCATTTGGCAAATCAAGTTCCCTTGAACAAACTTGGCCCAACTCTTGCCCTAGATCATATTTCTTGAGGTTTGCATCGATCCCCCCAAGCGGTTTCGGAGATGATTTTTTCTAAAAGACAGACAAAATCCAAGATGGCCACCAGCCAAATTGCCCGATCATCTTCCTTTCAACAAACTTGTATCCTTTTGGCGTAAGGATGCTTCCTGTCAAATATAGTTGAAATCGGGCCAGTGGTTCTCGAGAAGTCACTTAAAGAAAAAGTTGACAGAGGGACCCAGACATAGACAGACGGATGGTCACCATGGCATAAGCTCACTAATAATTCCAGAAAACGTCACTACAACCTTTCTGTACGTGATACATTTTTATACACTAAACATTGGCTGAACTAATGCCAATCTTTGAAACAGATCTTCCAACTAAAACACTTTACAAATATTGCAACAACAATGTATCAGCTCAGTTTACCGTTTACGTTTATTGGTGAAATCAATGAAGAACCAGTGTAGCAGCAGTGAAATTGCAGCCATGAATCCCAGGTAGAGCCAGTCATAGAACGGAGGCTTCGTACCGCAACGCTGGCACAGAGATAACGTATCTGGCCGAGATCCTCGTGGACACGCCTGTGAGATCAAAGCCAGTCAGTGAGACATTAGAAAACCTGGATAATTTGCTACACAGAATTCACCAGGCCATACATGGTTAAGCACCAGGGCCACATTTTCGTATTTCTTACATGGCTAAAGCAGTAGAAACACACATTTTAGTATTACTTACATGTATATCTCAGAAGCTATCACAATTCAATAGAAGGATCCATTTCTAGCTATGCCCCTCCAATTTCTTGCTACGCTCCACCCACTTTGTATGTACGATTGATTCAATTTTAACACTTTGAACCCTGAATTCCCAGAATCTCAATTTCAAGCTAACTATAAAAGCTGTTGAATAATTTGAAACTAATTTGCTTCAGCTCCCAGTCGTATTAGTTTCAAGATAATCTACAAAATGTTATAAATTAAATTGTAAATTCACTAAAGATATGCAATTCAGATGGATACTGTCAAACCCTTTGCCACATTCGTGTCAACCTACGTCATTTGATTGTGACATCGCCTAACAAATTATAATGTATTTGATTACGACGTCGGACAGTTGAGTAACAGATCGGATCCCTCCATTCAGTCGTGGCTGTGCATCATATTAACCAGGGGAAAAAAATAGCCTGTCCAAATAGGCGTAACCCCTTTTTCGTTCGCGCAAAGGTTAAATGCAAATATTTCTGACATAACCTGTTTTCAGTTCCCGCAATTTCTTTGATGTGGTTATATTTTGAACACAATGCAAAACAAAATGGGTTACTTAAAACAAATTTGCATACCCCAAAAATCAGGGTTTGTAGCAGTTTCCAGGCGCGGGAAATACCGCCCCAGGAAATACTAAAAAAAAACCGGGAAATACTCCAATACTCATCAGAAGTGGTGAATTTTTAAAGTAAACCACTTAGATATATTAATCACAGGGGCGAATATAGAAGTCTATATCTAATACAGGTTGACATATGAGATCAAATAGGCAATGTAGGCTCATCATAGCAGATCTATAACCTTTTCAACTCTACATAGCAGGTACTCCACCTACTATTTATTGCACAAACAATGTTGGTGGAGTTTTTAGAAAGCATTTGCAGTAGAGGCTGCAACAATAACTTCTAGTAAAATAGTTTCAAAATATTAAGAAAGGTTCATGTCCTGAATGGTTTACTTAAACTGATATCCAACGCATTAGTACGCTACATACATTTTGTCACATACAACACAAATCCATTATACTGCCTAGATTTCTCAGCCTATCAGAATATTGATTTAAAGATCTAAGCTTAGATTACCAAACTATGCTGGACATTGCTGGTACAGATACATGTATATCTACAAGTATGTTTATTTAGTTAACTTTAGATTTCTATGTAAATCAATGCTCTGAGCTACACTGTCCTCTACACTCAGCTCATATACAGGTATCATATTGCTCTCACCAATGGAATGACAGCAAGGTGTGTAATTGGGGATTAACTGATTGAGATGGCAACACACTTCATTCTGTTAAATATAAGGTTATATACTACTAATACTTGGTACTATTTAGTATTTATACTATTACATGCTACAATATGACTGATAGAAAACACAGACTTTCACATTATTTTCAACATATTCTGTAGATTTCAGGTTCAAATAGCAATTACAATTTTAACATTTCTGCACCTTTAGAATGAAATGTATTCAGTCATCATAGCACTAACTTAGATATAATGACATCCCAGACAGTGAATTAGTTATTTAACCGTTTAACACTGAAATTTGTTCAAGTAAATTTCAATGCTCTCATAGACAATATCTAATTGCAGATCAAAAGGCTATTTTTGAAAATTTACTACTGGAATGACTGGCTCAGTTATCAAGCCAGTGGTAAATTTTTAAATATAGTCTTCTTATGGTCTGCAAATGGACGGTTATCAAAGACTACTGCAGAAGCCATTTTTAGCCGACTCAGTGCTAAAGGGTTAAAGTAAGTACACAGCAATAGGTGAAGACCTCAGAAGTAAGTTTATATTGCATGTTCTGACAGTAGTCAAAGCCTGTTATTATTGGGTAGGTAATTGTATAGATCTACTGAACATCATGCAGATCTATAGACAGTGATTGAAGGTAAAATATCCAGTCATACAATTAAGAGGCCCAAGGGGCCTGTATCGCTCACCTGGACCATAGGCATATCAACCAGAATGTTCATTAACAATAAGTAGAACTCTAATGAGTTGAGCAGACTTGTAACAAGAAAACAGAGGCTATGTTTCTTTATGTATCAACTTCTCTTGAACAAACTTTAATGGCCCTTAGTCATCAATATCATCTCTCAAATTTCAGCCCGATCACTTCAGTAGTTCTGGAGAAGTTGTTTTCTCGAAAACCAGGTCATCCAAGATGGTCGCCGAATGATTCGGCCAATCAAGTTCACAAGTGAACAAATTTGGTTCACCGCTTGCCCTAGATGATATTTCCTGAGTTCTGAATCGATCTCTCAAACGGTTTCGGAGATTTTTAAAGAAATTTCTAAAAATCAGCCAAAATCCAAGATGGTTGCCGGCCGAATTGGTCGATCAGCTCCGTGTGAACAAACCTGAATCACTATGCCCTAATGACGCTTCCTGCCAAATATAATTGAAATTGTCCCAGTAGTTATTGAAAAGACATTTTAAATTTCCTATTGCTTTAGTATGGGAGCTTTTGGCAGGAATGATCCAAGATGGCCGCCAAACCATTTATCTGACCATTTCGAAAATTGCAAATTTGGGATCAGAATACTCAAAAACACATCAAACCAATTTCGGCCCCCAAATCCATCAAATAAAAAAATCCAATATGGCCGCCATATACGCTATATTTTGATTGGCCCACGGCGGCCATGTTTTTTGGCGGTTCAACTTCCCTTGAACAAACTTTAATGGCCCATAGTCTCTAATCATATCTGTCAAATTTCAACCTGACTTCAGCAGTTCTGGAGAAGTCCCTTTCACTAAAACTAGTTCAACCAAGATGGCCGCCGAACCATTTGACCAATAAAGTTCTCTTGAACAAACTTGGTTCAGCTCTTGCTCTAGATCATATTTCATGAGTTGTGCATCAATCCCTCCAGCGGTTTCGGAGAAGATTTTTAAAGACGTTACCTAAAATCGGCCGAAATCCAGGATGGCCATCGGCCAAATTGGCTGATCGGCTTCATTTGAACAAACTTGGATCCCTATGCCCTAAGGATGCTTCCTGCCAAATATAATTGAAATTGGCCCAGTGGTTCTTGAGAAGTCGTCTAAAGGAAAAGTTGACGGACGGACGATGGCCGGTCGGCATGGCATAAGCTCACTTGGCCTTTTAGACCAGGTGAGCTAATAATGGCAATTCATTGGATGTTCAGTTTTGTCAGATGTAGTCTTGCTTTAGCAGTTAGAAGACGATGTTCCTTATGCATAGGTTTGCAACTTATGCATAATATGTCACTAGATGATATTTATTAATGCTTGTCAGTGTTTTCTTAAGCATGATAAACATCCATGAGATTAAATATATAAACTTGCCACCTGATATCTGAGTATTTCCCAGTGCCCTGGGAAATACTAGTATTTCCCAGGAAATTGCCAACCCTGCCAAAAATGGGTTACGCACATTTTCAATTTGGACATGCCTGCCACCAAATCCTGTGATATCTGCATACAGGCTCCATAAACCACAGCACAGAATATGAATTCAAATATATTTAACCATTTGACCCTCGAAATTGATTAAGAAAATTTCAATTTTCTCATTGCAAATTGACATTTCTCAAGACCACTGCTGAAGTCGTTTTTGGCTGATATGAGTGTTAAAGGGTTAACATACTGAAATTTCAAATTCATCTGATACTTGTGGTTCATTTTAGAACTAATGTTGTAGTAAGCTGTTGTTTGTCAGCTATGTGTATGTTTAAAATATCCAACAGTATGGGTTTCTTTGGTTTTTTTGGAAACATTTAGTTATTTCTGAATTGTACCGTACTAACATCCACTGTGTATATATTATCTACTCACTCCACATTCACTGTAGCTCTGATTCGCGAACATTGTGCGGCCACAGTAAAGACCTGGGCATTTGGTAGGCACTTTCTCTGAAATAAACAATAAGAGACATTAGCTAAAGAATGGACCTTTCAATTTATCCATCCATCATATGATGTCATAATCAATTACAGCATGAATGACTCGATTTAGTCCGTCTTTAACGCTTAATAGTCTGACACATTGTATGAATTGTATGTCTTAGCTATTTAACAAATCTGCTGTTGACAATTTCATGACAACTGCTACTACTACTACTACTGCTCCTACTACTGCTACTCCTACTACTACTACTGCTCCTACTACTGCTACTAATACAGCTACTACTACTACTGCACCGGCTGCTACTACTACTGCACCGGCTGCTACTACTACTACTTCTGCTGCTACTACTACTGCTGTTACTGCTACTACTACTGCACCGGCTGCTACTACTACTACTACTACTACACTGGCTGCTGCTACTACTACTGCTGCTACTACTACTACTACTACTACTACTACTGCATCGGTTGCTACTCTCGGGCTTCACGCCATACTGTTAGTCATATAGGTATGATAAAACCCTGACTTCCTTGAATTTCTTTTCAAAAATGTTCAGCAAAATAGGTAAACCAGATTAATTTCAGGCCACACTTAAATTATTGTTTGTTTGGGGCAATCAACTTAATATTTTGGTTAATATATAGATAGACATGATTTTTATTTTTTATCATTAATTTTCATGGTAAAATGAAGAAAACCATTTTCCATTTAATTTTATTGAATGCTTATATATCCAAATTATATTCTATAATATAATACTACAAACAGACCATAATTTAAGGATGACCTCAGTGAGATGTCAAGATTTCACGTCAGTCTTCAATTTCAATATACCAGTCCATATAGAATATTCATGAACATTCATGGTGCGCGCACGCACACACACACACACATACACACTGAGAAATGACACCCAGACTGTTAGAGATCAAAGTAGACTTTGGAACTAAGAGGCCAGGGATGGGGTAATAGTAATAGGCTATTACAGCGATTTCCATGTAATAGTAATAGTAATAGATCGTTAACTTTACAATGTAATAGTAATAGTAATAGATTGAAAATTAATAGGTAATAGCCTATTACTTGTCTATTACAGGGGTATCTTATATGCTCAGCATACAAGTCACACAATTCTGCTTCCACATATTTTAAAATATATGCGACAGATGGAACGAAAGAGCCAAACAGGGTATCTGCATTTTTTTAATTTTATACTAACAAAAATTTAGTTACCTCTCCGGGATGTAGAAATTGTTTGAGTGTAGCTTTCGTGACCATCTCGGTCACTTCTTCAGCACTAACTGACGGTCGCTGGCAATGTCACTCTGGTCAGTTCTTGTGGAGTCACGTGACAGCATGGACTGGTAGCCTGCTGGTATATGGTAGCCCTCGTCTCTGTTCATGTTTGGTTGATGCTTGTGGATTTCTATGGCCTCTTTAACCTTCCGTTTGAATAAGTTGGTCTCAATGTTGATGACCGAGGCACTGCTGGCAGGGATGACGTGGCCAGTGGATTCTGTATGTTCTGCCACAGCTGAGTTGGAATTGATTTTAAGATGTTCTTTGACTCTGGTGCTGAGAGGCCATTTGGTTTCGCCTATGTATGTCCCCTCAGATTGGTCACATTCGATCTTGTAGATGACTCCAGAGCGTTCATCTGTGGTCAGTTTATCTTTGGGTCTTATTAGTTGTGATCTTAAGGTGTTGACGGGATTGTGGTAGGTGTTGATGTGGTGTTCTCTAAAGAGTCTGCCAAGGTGTTCTGATAGGTCTTGGATGTACGGAAGTCTGACTAGTGGAGGTTTTTTCGACATCTGGTAGTTTATTACGAGGTGGGGGGAGGTGGTTTTCTTATCCACGAAGTGTAACCGTTAGCTAGGAGAGACTGTTGGATGAGATGATGTTCTTCTTTTTTGTCTGGTATTTCTGTGATGATGGAGTCTGCGCGGTGAAATAGAGCTTTGACGACTGACCTTTTGTGTTCCAAATGGTGATTAGAGTGAAAATTTAGATCTGTGTGTATGGGTTTTCTGTACATGGTAAGTTTGGTGGTTCTGGAATCACTGACGTACCAAGACATCCAGGAAGGTAATCTGGCCATCTTCTTCGACTTCGCTGGTGAATTGGATGCATTGGTCGATGCTGTTGAGGTGATCAGTGAAGGGTTGGATGTTGTAGAGGTGCAGGCATGCATATTTCGTATATAAGCGGAAGCCGAAACATGTGATTTCTATTTTTTCTCGACGAAATTTTACGTCAAATTTTGATGAAATGCACAAATGTTTATTAAATTATACGCAATATTTAGGCGGTCCCAATTAATAATTTCACTCCTGCGATGATGGATA
Source organism: Chaetoderma sp. LZ-2023a (assembly GCA_034401795.1). Lineage (NCBI taxonomy): Eukaryota > Metazoa > Mollusca > Caudofoveata > Chaetodermatida > Chaetodermatidae > Chaetoderma > Chaetoderma sp. LZ-2023a. The sequence continues at coordinate 71,155,588 of CM067373.1, forward strand.
TAAGGTATACATTAAGCATAGATGTAGGATAGTCAGAATTTGTCGCATGAAATTGTGTTCTAATTTTGCGCTATTTTTGCATCATTTATTTCAATTTTTTCTAGAAATCCAAGTCTCTGTTTTCGTGATTTGTTTATATTTTTGGGAATGTGGACCTACGATTTAATAGAAAATTGTGATTTTTTATATATAAAATCGATCGCGATGTTTCAAAGCAAAAATCGCGCAAGCCTAATCTATACAGATCTATAGATGGTGATTTACTGTCAAATATCCAGTCACGCCTCATATTATAATGGTATTTCATTGGATGTTCAGTTTTCTCCGATGTAGTGTTGCCTTAGCAGTTAGGAGACTCTGTTCCTTATGCATAGCTTTGCAACAAGCGCTTTACATTTTGATCAAATCTTCAGGTTTTGACGATGTCACCAAAACAATGCGTGCAGGAGAATGCAATACATTTTGCAATAATGAGCAATTGGTAGAAATAGAACCCTGATGGAAACAGGTACCCTGACAATATCACGGTAATGAAGGACATGTTTGTAGAACAGAATTTTATTCGACTGTTTTAAACAAAACAGTGTAAATCTTTGAAATAACCTGTTCGTTCGGCAATGTCTGTTTTATTTAATAATGTATAACAATGGCAGACAGTGTTGCCAAACCGCCATCATCATCACCATCATAAAATACAGGACATAAGCCACTGGCTTGTTATTGACCCGTTCGGATGGATTCTGTTTTGCTTGGGCTTTTTAAACATAGTTGTTTATGTAGGCCATATACCTACTCTGGAATGTTCAACACAGATATGTTTTAATCAAATAAGAATTACATGCCTTAAAATGTATGTCCAATTTGGTTTTGAATGTGTCAAGAGTTGATGCTGATGACTCAGCAACTAGGGCTGGCAATGAGTTCCAAGATGATACTGTTCTATTCGAAAAAGTTTCTGCGGATATCTTTATTTCATAGGATTTTTTCTTAGCATAGCACTGTGGACTCAGGCTTATTCAGCCTCTCTATCCGCCTCTTCATTTGTGGATGAAACATAACACTCTCGCACGTGACTTCCAGGCATTTTATAGTCAGCAATAAAGTCACATTTCATCTCCTGGTCCTTCCAAAATTTATCCAGCCCTACCTCAAACTTAAGCACTGATGTAGTATTTACTAGTGCTCGGTAGGCTGTTCCAGATATCCACTACTCTATTTGTGAATGAGTATTTCCGTAGATCCAACCGACACCTCTTTTCTCTAGCCTTAAGTTGTGTAGTGCCTTTGCACCATGTATTAATCTATCACAGTATAGTACATAATTGAGACATACCTTTGGCTTCGGACGCAGCTTTGGAAGCACGTCCACTCAGTAGGCCATTCAGATATTGTCTACTTTATGGACTCGAGAGGCGCTTGTTGACGTCACTCGGCAATCATCGGGAATGCCCGCTGGTGTGCCGATGATGCAGTATGGACGGCACCACACTCTTCACCCGTTATATTTGAGTTTTCTCACATTTAATTGTGGGCTAAATCAAGGTTGCGGTTGAGAGATAGCAGATGGTAAGAGATCTAAACAGTACAACCATGATGAAGCCTCAGAAATCAGATGTTACAGTGGACACAAAGAAGAAAGTGAGGTGAACAACATACCAACAAGCCTGCATGGCCGAGCCACAGAGGCAGTTATCACATACGATGGAAATGCCATAAGAACCTTAGAGAATTGTACGTAACATATCTCAAGGGCCTGTGTGACCAAACCTCAGGAGCTAGTTACACACAGTATGGAACAACAAGAAACAATCCTGACAAGGATAAATCTTCACAAACTGGTGAAAGCACAAAGTGTCGAGACCATGTTCTAATAACATTCAACATATGCTACAAATAAAGAATTCAAAGCAATGATTACAAGTTTACAACCTGTAAATCCCGTGGAACATATACTACACTAAATTACACACTGAGGCGGTAGTAATAGGAAGCTATGCACACGTTATATACACTATCTCTCTATCCTTTATCCTGTAATATAGTAAACCAGCTAGTACAATTTCATGATATTCTAATAGACTTCTGGAAAAGCAAGAAGGCAATAAAGTTCCGACAGAATCACAACAAGGAGCGCAGTGTACTCAAAGTTGCAGAATAAGAACAGTTATTAGTAGAGAAGCGGTGCAGAGGGGCTCAAGGACCAGTATATTCAAGCCGCAAGAGTATCACGCACCACAAGTGTTTGTAGCCGAGAAGCCATGCAGAGTGACTCAAGGACCAGTGTACCCAAGCCGCAAGAGTGTCATGCATGCTGATCAGGAAAATGTTACTGCACAAACAGATGAGTGTTTACATTGACTACCATGACTACATAAAAAGATCTACTACATCTAGCCAAACATGACCACAAGTACATCACAACAAAACCATTTAAATGATGACCAGATCTGAATTAAATACAAATTTTATAACAAGAGGCCCAAGGGGCCTGTGTCGCTCACCTGGAGCACCATCAATTTTTGTCAAAATTGTTGGTGGGTGGTTTAGCAGTCTGTTAAATGAGTTTGTGGACATTTTTGCAAGTGCAATATGGCCGCCAAATCCACTACATTTTGATTGGCCCACGGCGCCCATGTTTTTTTGATGGATCAACTTCCCGTGGACAAATTTTGGCCTGATGCCTTCAGCGGTTCTGGAGGAGTAATTTCCGTGAAAACCACGTCATCCAAGATGGTCGCCAAGCAAATAGGCCAATGAGGTTGGCTTGAATAAACTTAGGTCTAACGTTGCCATAGATGATGTGTTATGAGTATTGAATCAATTCCTCTTGCGGTTTCGGAGAAGAAGATTTATAAAGTGTCTAAAAATCGGCCATTTTGACCGGTGGCCATCTTGGATTTTGACCGATCCGCTTCGTTTGAACAAACTTAGATCTCTATGCCCTATGAATGCTTCCTCCCAAATATAATTGAAATTGACCCTGTGGTTCTTGAGAAGAATTCTTTTAAAGAATTCCCCATTGCTTTACTATGGGCCCATTGGTTTACTATGGGAGACTATGGCGGGAAAACAAACCAAGATGGCAAGAAAACCGTTTATCCGACAGTCTCGAAAGTGGGATATTTGAACTGGCCACACTGATAAGCATATATAAAGCAATTTTCGCCATCAAAATACATCAAATACAAAAAAGCCAATATGACCAAGAAACGCTAAATTTTGATTGGTTGATGGCGGCCATATTTTTTAGCGAACAAACTTCCCTTGAACAAACTTGAAAGGCCCTTGATCCCTATGCATATTTACAAAATTTCAGCTCTATCCCTTCAGCGGTTTGGTAGAAGAGGTCGTTTTCGCGAATACTAGGTCATCCAAGATGCTCGCCAAGCCATTCAGGTTGCCTTGAACAAACTTAGATCTACTGTTGCCACAGACGATGTGTTATGAGTTTTGAATCAATTCCTCCAGCGGTTTTGGAGAAGATTTTTTAAAGTGTTTCTAAAAATCAGCCATTTTGGCCGGCGGCCATCTTGGATTTTGACCGATCCGCTTCGTTTGAACAAACTTAGATCTCTATGCCCTATGACTGCTTCCTCCAAAATATAATTGAAATTGGCCCAGTGGTTCTTGAGAAGTCGTTTAAAGAATTCCCCATTGCTTTACTATGGGCCCATTGCTTTATTATGGGAGCCGATGGCGGGAAAACAAACCAAGATGGCAGCCAAACCGTTTATCCGACAGTCTCGAAAGTGGCATATTTGAACTCGCCACACTGATAAGCAATTTTCGCCATCAAAATACATCAAATACAAAAAAGCCAATATGACCAACAAACGCTAAATTTTGATTGGTTGATGGCGGCCATGTTTTTTAATGTACGAACTTCGCTTGAACAAACTTGAATGGACCTTGGTCCCTAAGCATATTTACCAAATTTCAGGTCTATCCCTTCAGCGGTTTGGGAGAAGTTGTTTTCGTGAAAAGTAGGTCATCCAAGATGGCCGTCAGGCAAATAATCCAATCAGGTCGCCTTGAACAAACTTGGGTCTACCCTTGCACTAGATTATGTGCTATGAGTTTAGAATCAATTCTTCCAGCGGTTTCGGAGAAGATTTTTTAGTGTTTCTAAAAATCGGCTATTTTGGCCGGCGGCCATCTTGGATTTTGGCCAATCGGCTTCGTTTGAACAAAGTCTAATCTCTATACCCTAGGGATGCTTTCTGCCAGATATAATTGAAATCGGCCCAGTGGTTCTTGAGAAGTCGTTTAAAGAAAAAGTTGACGGACGACGGACGGATGGTCGCCATGGCATAAGCTCACTTGGCCTTTTAGGCCAGGTGAGCTAACAATGGCACATGTGACCCTATGAATATGAACCGCTAAAAACATGTCATTGGAAACAAAAACTGTAACATAGATGACATATAGGTGTCATCGGGCCAATCAAACATTACTACGCAGTCGTCATATGTCTGTGGTGATTACACTATGCTAGTCATGGTCAAAATAGATTATGAATCATGATGTTGCACTGATGCTTAATAGTTAAACTCTGAAGATATGAATCACTGAATCAGAAGAACCACTTCCAAGGGCCAGAAGAGCCAAGAAACTTAGAGAACATCATATGCACAACTACCAAAACTATGTCAACATTAACCCTCTGGGCCCTACCAAGATTTTACAAAAACATGCTCACAACCCTACAGCCAAAGGCTAGAAAATTTGCTTAGTACCCTTGCCTATAAGTGGCAGTGATGCGATAGTGTATTTTTGGCAAAGTAACAGGCCACCATATATAAACTATATATTATTAGAAAGGGCAATAAAATTCCTTTTAGTACATATAAAATTTGTATGAATAAAACATATTTTCATTGGTCAACGTTGGTATTAAAACTAACAGATACCAATGTTTCGTTAAGATTTTCATCCGATAAGATGTGAAAATGACAATTATATTATGTCATGGTACCATACAATTTTGAGAAATTCCGGTCATGATTTTGGGGGGAGGCCTTATTCGATGTTGAATAATTCCTTTATACATAACCGAATAAATACCATACCAGAGTTGCTCAGAACTGACGGCAAATAAATGGCACATTTTATGCTATGTATCATTGCTGATTTCAATCATCGATTTAAACAGCGAACGCAATTTTTTTCACTGCAGTGTCTCCAATAGGAATCGTTTAGCGTGAAAGATTGTCAGAGAACGAGAAGAATTTGCAGAGTCTGACTCATATCTAATTTCCGAGTATCAAGCTCATTACCCGTTATTGGCAATACCGTATCACGTGCTATAAGATTGGCGCATCTGATTGGTCGGGAATCCACGCATATTGATTTTTTCCTGCAAAATGACATCACGATCAGTTGTTTTGCAAAAAAGTCGCAAACTTTGTGTGCCAATATGTCAATCTAAGCATATTTCTTGTACGCCACAGACTTAAAAGTAGACAGATGACTAGATTAACGAAACCGCCAATTAGGAAGCATGATAACGATATATTTGACCACTTCGGCATCTCAACTCGGCCGTATTACTGAGTGATTGAAGTTGAATTTTTTTCGGAAATTGTAAACAAAGACATGCATCGTTGACTGAGCCTATAGGATTGTTTATCTTCAACCTTATTACTATTTCGCGACCAGAGGTAAATGAAAGGGATATATATTATTGTTTCTGGGGCTCTCTTGCGACAATCTATAACTTTCCCGGTTAAATCAGCTATTGAGTACCTGGTGAAAATAAGCAGTGACATCACATTTACCAACTTAATAATTATAATGATGACGGAGAAGACAAATATTTCACTATAGCCCAGTAACCTGCACTATTAGGGAAGTGGGCCCAAATCAAAACCAATTATCACATTTTACCACTTTGAACCTGAAATCCCAGAATTGTGCTTTTACAGTCATTATATAACTAAGATGTTGAATATTTTGAAACCAATTTGACTGGGACCTGGCGTATCAAATGTATTATTTGCTCTGGTCAGTTGAAAGGGTTAATGCAATAGTAGTATAGTACTTCCTTGTTGGAGGAGATATTCCCACCCACCCTATATTATGTTTGATTTCTGTGCCAAAGTCTGAGGGTGGTATAGGACCATAACAGCCGCCGTTGGGTTATAGGGTCTAACAGTGTATACCAATATTAGCGCCTATAAGTTGCACCGTATATTGTTAACCATCTAGCACTAAAGTCAGACTGCTTCTTCAGTTATCTAGGAAAATACCCATTTACAGACCAAGAGAAGACTATTTGTGCAAATGTATCACTGGAATGACTGGCTCTTGGTCTGCAAATGGACATTGTCTATGAGAAGTTTGAAATTTTCATGAACAAATTTGAGTGTTAAAGTCTTTATATAACTCTTCTAGAATTTGGATATTTCTAACTTATTCTTCCTATTTTTTGTAGGTGACTGATGGGCGATGGCTTCTAAATTTTCCTGCTACGGCTAATGGATTTACTAACGTGAATTTAAAAAAATAAAAATTTGATGATCTGTGTTAGTGTATAATCTAATTTCTGTAGGGAAACAGTAGATTAGAAGTAAAAGATGATGATGTACGTTCGAAGCATGATCGGATACTACACACATCAATGGCTGACATAGCTATGCCGTGGCTGTTCTGAATTGACTGCTGACTGTTATCAACCATATTCCTGAGGGCTCGGCTAATGTACAACAATCAAAGATCAATAAATTTCATTTAATCTCTTAATTATACCCATGTTTTGAAAAACTGCAGATATTACAATCACCTCCATCAAGCTGGGCAGCAACAGCTTTCAGTCAAATCAAAGTACTTGAAATTAGTTTCAAACAAGCATTCTGTAAGTATTGCTTTGCATTACATGTCCCCTACCTGGTGATATAAATCTTTAGAGATTGACAGTCAAACATTTCATTAAAAATTGTCAAAAGCAGCTGAAACTCGAACTTGATCTGTAACATAGATAAACAATCTATAGCAATAAACCAAGTCTCAGTTAAAGGAAAAAGTCTTGATATGTTTGTATTTCATAAGTCGAAAGGGGACTTAACTCCATCAAAAAATTACGCAAATGACTGAAACCCGAACTTGGTCTGCAATTTCTCATAAAGTAATTTACCAATTCTCAGTTGAATATCTTGAAAGACTGCAAGAAAAAGGGTGGAAAACTAATATTTTTCGTATTTCATAGGTCGAAAGGGGGCATAACGCCATAAAAAATTTACGCATATGCCTGAAACTCGAACTTGGTCTGTAACTTCTCATAACAAAGCAATAACCTAATTCTCAGTTGAATACCTTGAAGGACTGCGAAAAAAATTACGGAAAACCAACTACGACAGATGGATGGATGGACAGACAGACGGAGTGCAAACCTAGAGTCCCCCGGTAGGGGACTAAATAGTCAACAGGTTAGCTGTATCTATGGTTACCATGAAATTTGGAATTCAGGATTCAAAGCATATAAACTGATCCCAACACACGCAAAGCATCGACAGAGCCTACGTAGATGGGCGGGGCTTAGCTAAAAGTAGATCCATCCATTAGAAAATCACAATTTCTGCTTTGTCCTTCCTTTTGTCAATTCCAGTTTTTGCTATGTTTAACCCTTTCATGTCTTGAAAACAATGTGGCATGGCAAATGATGGTTGTAGCCTAATTTCTCAATCCGAAAGAATATTACATTTTAGTACGACGACTGAATTAATTATACCGCCCTACCTTGTCTCCTTGACTCCATTCATTAGTGCCATGTTTTGAAAAAATGGGGATATAATTGCCTCCATCCACTCATCTGTCCATCCATCATGCTATCTCCTCCCAAACAGTTGGGTGGGTTTCAACCAAATTTGGTATGGCGGTTACCCATATGATTGTGCTATGCAAGACAACATTTAGAATTGGCTCCACCCACTGGAAGTCAGGGGGTGGGGTCCAAAGCTCAAATATCCTAAAAAATATCTGTCACACTTTACTCCCAAACTGTTGTGTGGAATTCAAAGCAATTTGGTATTGTGGATTGCCTGACATTTATTTCTTTGGCTCCACCCTGGGGGTGGAGAAGGGGTTAAAAGGTCAATTAATTTATTGTAAGCAGAGATTGGAGTCTTCCAGATTTATCTAGATTTCTGGATTTTTCATCGACCACTCTCGCACACCAGTTGACACCCTCTCCATGAATTGAAATTAAGCCATATGAGCCACTACATTTAGATCAAACTAATGATTACTAGATTCTAGTTTAGCCCTTCAAATTTTCTTTACAGACCAAGGGAAGACTATTTTTGAAATTTTACAACTGGAATGACTGGCTCAATTACCGAGCCAGTCATTCTAGTGGTAAGTTCTCAAAAAGTCTTGCTATGCTAATCAAAATTTCTTAAGGCATTCTTTGGCCACCATGGCCATTCAAGGGTTGACATATGAAATTGTTACCATTGGGCTGGTCATTGTACTAACAATTTCTACAAGCCTCTGGCTCATGTTAATTTTAACTCCTGCTCTCACAGATCACTTCCCCTTATGAGTTATGACATCCAGATTTTTCACAACAATCCACTCTCTGTGTAATGAAACTAATTCAAACAAATTTGGTATGTGATTATGGAGTGTAGAGGATGTTTACTTCCGCCCCCAGGGATGGGATGGATAAAAAGGTCAAAGTGGTGAACATGGGGATTTGCTATAATGCGTCATCGACCAAGCAATCTAGTTATCACTTACTTACCACATTGTCGAAGACTTGATGCTTGATAAATAACATTATGAACAGGAGTAATCAGAGATTGTAAACCACCGCCGAGAGCACACTACCATTTTTGTCATATCCAAATTTGTTAAATCTTTATGTATGATCACACAGATCACAGCCAAAGTCTGGAAACCCTTGTTTAGGTTATGTTGGTTTGTTGTGTTAAAATTTTAAACGAATCAGATCAGTAGCTTTTTAGATGCAATACCGGCCGCACGCAGACACACAATACCCTCTTTCCCCTTAGGGCAAGGGTAATAATCCTGGAATGAATAGCAATAAAGATCAAGAGTAGCTGCAATCTAAAGAAGCAATCTGTTGAGTATATGTTGACAAATTTAATTGGAATCTATTGTTGTCCAAAACAGCACCAGTTTCTTGATATATTCAACAAATCTGCTATACATAGTCCAGTCTGATTACCTAAGATGAGATTTTTTCTCTCCCTCTCACTTCGAGTAAACTTTATTTGATATTTATTGTATTTTTTATACTACTTTCAAGTAAAGATTGTCACCAATCAGTGTGATTAATCCCAATTGGATCCATGCTGTGCAGCTGGTGGATCCAGAATTTCTCGCGTTCCTATGGATAGACGTGGCTTCCGGTGAATCAGGATCGTGATGGAGCACTTCAATGATTCTGTAGTTATTTGATATTTACACTGATAGTTTACAAATAATACAGTATTCAACCCTATTAACACGGAAGCTTTACCACTGGAACATGGTGTCACCTAATGCAGTAACACCTTCCAGTCCAATCGATCTCAAAATATTCAACAATTTAATCACCAGTCCTACTAAGTAATATGACACTCTTACATAGCAGAAACTGTATTTGATGTACATGTAGTTTACAATGGCAGCTTATACAATAAGTGATTCGAAATAAAATGGTACAGTAGATTTACATCAAGCGCATCAGATTTAACCCTTACCACTCTGATGTCAATATTCTATCTTTTAATGTGCCAATAGCAAAGAAACTGGTGTAAATTTTTCAACAATTTTGGTTTGGTAGATGATGTTGCTATCTACGACAGCAACACCTTCCACCAAATCTGTTGATCTTTAAATTTAATTTGAAAAATTAAAATTTTGACATAGAATGGTAGGGGTTAATAAAATAGTGCAGAAGATAGAATTACAGAATGATCATTTTCATGAAAACTCAACCTGATCACTGTCATATTCATCATATTATCCTGAAGAAAAAAAAGAAGAGAAACGTTTACAAGATGAATGAACAATAGAAAACGGAAATAAAACTGGAACAGTCAACAAAGGTGATTTCAAAGGGCAATAACAAGCCAATGTCTCATGACTGTGCATGTGACTTTAATAATGCATGTTACGGGCCTGTATTGACCCAGTAGCGGCCCATAATATGCGCTATCAGGATAGAGGACTGAGGAACAGAAATTAGACCGTAGAAGCATGCCAATATCTCCCTAGAAGCTAAAAGACAGGTGTGAGATAATGGTAGGGAAGGAAGCACACTTGAAATCTTTTCGGCATCAGTATAGATATTCAGCTGTATGTAATATTTTATCGAACGAAATTATAAATCATGAGCGTGGCCATCTTAATTTCTTCGCGACTCTCGACCAATCAACTGAATTTGAACGTGCTCACTAGTCTAATTAGACATACTCACTAAGCGATTCCGGCCATCATGGAATCGAGTACTCAGTTAAATAAAGGAATCGACACGCTATCATTGACGATGTTACGCTAGGAATTTCATTCACAGAAAACAATTTATAATTTCCCATAGAAATTTGTAAACAAACTGAATTGGCCAATCAACAGTGGATTTATAAAATTCAATCATCTGACGTAATGTAACGCTAAGTTTGATTGGATAAAACGCCTGTAATGCTTGCATATTTAGCGATCGAAAACTGGTGCTCTTAAAACGGCGTCCAGTTGAAGCAACATCAGGCGGCTCTTCTTTTACTGATGCTGAATGTGCTGGGTATAACTCAAACTGCCCGTCGATGGAGCCTATAACAGGTGGTCGCTCTCTCACTGATAGAGGTGTCAGTAACCTGGTCGTTTGATTTGTTTCTGTGGTGCATGGCTCAAACTGCTGCAAGACAGGCCCTAACAATGATATAGACTTGTAGTCGGGTGGAAACTGATCAACCAAAAGGGCCTGTGGTTGATGAATCAGGAGCAAGTCATGAACAGCATCTGCATTTGATATGGCCGATATAACGTGACCCATGCTGTGTGTCATTGCAGAAGCCGTGTTGATGAAGGCATCACAATGGGTGAGTAAAGCGCATGCTCACATAATGGTGTGGACGGTCATGTCTCAGAACTGTGGTCCGATACCACAAGCTGCTGACATACGGCAAACTCTACTAAATCTAGAGCCATCAGCAGAGTCAATGGTTCCTGATCCATGGCAAGCATAGCTACCTTCCGATTATCCACACCCCGTAGGAAACTCTCCACCGCAATGCTTTCACGGACATCATCTGGAGCGATGGGATAGGCATCAACGGTCATGTCGGCAATCAGGTCGGCGAACTCGACCAAGGAGAAATCACCTTGTTGTATGACCTGCAACATGCGACGTTGACAGCGCATATCCTCAAACCAGTCACTGATCTTCATGATGCCCACCACTTAAGTGGAAATAGCGTGAGAATGGACACCAATGAGGCCACTTCTTCCCTCTGTCAAATCAATGAAGCAGTTGTAACGTTGCATTTATTTGGGTGAAACAGCAGTAACCATGTGTTAGTCCATCTTTTTAGGGAATCCAAATCTTCTTGTAGCTTTTCCTTCATTTAAAATGTCTTATTGCTATGATTTGTTCCAATTTTGTGTCCTCTGGTGTGTGTAATTGAGGAGATATTTTTGTCTATGTTATATTTATTATTAATAAACTTATATGTCTCTATTAGATCACCATGGAAAAACGTCTATACTTCAATCATCAATGACATTAAATTAAGCTTTCCACACCTCACTAGGTACGTATAGTTTTTAATTTGGGTAACCAATTTTGTTGCCCGATGATGAATCCGTTCAGTATCCAGTCAACTCGGCCTAAATACATCTCGGCCTAGTTCCAACTCGGCCTATGTTTATGCCTATCATGTGCGACTATACTATTGGGCTGAGCTGACCCTATAGTATCACCCATAGCTATATACGAATGCACATATGCACGCGCACACATGTATATACCTATAGGTGTATTATTAGGCCGAGCCGACACTATAATATCACGATAGGTATATATGAATATGCGCATTTAACTGTACATATGAACATAGCTATAGCAATATTATTGGGCTATAACCAGCACGCTTAAACAGGATAAAGATTATCGAGTGTAGTAGGCTTACCTAGACTTCTATGGTAGCTACTATACACGATAATCTGTATACTATAACACACGTAGATAGTGCTTTTAGGATAAAGATTGTCTATGTATATGTATAATAGTTGCGCATTAGTGAAATTAATAGTCACTAGTAATTCCGACTGTCTTTTAATAAAGATACGTAAATATTATTAGATCCACCAACAGACGACTAATGCTGGTATAATACGCTAGTATAAGAGGGATCTCATATTTCCATATCATCAATTTTGGAAGAAATGTTCCGAAATCAAGGATATAGAAATATGAGATTCCCGATTATTCCATGCTTTCAGCCAGGCGAAATATCTTATACTGATAAATTCTGAAAAATTTGCGGTATAGGCCATTACTAAGATAAAAATGGTTGATACGAAGATCTGATTCGTCGAGACTCGCCATGTTTATTAAGCGACTGCATGGTTATAATGTTTTACAGCCACAGTCCATAATTGCGCTGTCAGTGTGATTATAGATGACAATTGGGATTATGGGCACTGTTATTTATAACAATGTTTTTCCTTGGGCTAATGGATTAATGTCTTTCTTTAGGTCTGTTTCTAATTATATGGATATTTATTTATTTCAGTATGTGAATCTAGAAGTGGCATGTGGTTCTAAACCTCGAGGTGGTTGCCATACAGTACGTCCCAGAAATATACATTATAATAACAAGACACTTTATCTTTTACAGGGTTGCATCATACACGTTGTAATATATTACACTTAGGGTTAAAACCGGTATATATAACAAAACAATTAAAAGTGAAGTTAAGAATGTTCCAGCCAAATTAGTTTCAAACTATTCCGGCACCATCAAAGTTGTACAAGCACCAAGAAGCTTTTTTGCATCTTTGTTCGTCATCCTACTCTGCCTATATTCCTCCCACGCTTCACATAACTTGTCCTGACACTTTCTGTACACTTTTCTCTGCCTCCTCGTTAACTTCTCACCATGTACAAGCTGCAATTGTAAGTCAACCAGTTTCGCTTGCTGGTGGAGCAGCTCTACTAAAACGTAAAACTCAAGGCTGCCACGCTTTGCTGCATGATTCAGCATAGCGTGCCAACCTTCCACATCATTGTTCGATCTGACGAGCTGATTGTAGACGCTCTATGTTGTCTCACCTTCAATATCAGCAGCCATCTGACGCATTTCCGCTAGGCGTGCTGTCTCTTCTGATGGTTCGAACACGTCATCATCTGTAATCTCTAGACATTCATCGCACTGCCAATCTAATGATGTTCCACTAGCTACTGCCGCACGATAAACTGCCTGCGTGATGTTAGTTCCGCATATACGATGCTGCCACCTACCACATGGTTCACACAACAAACCCTGGTGCCTGTTAGTTACAGGCCTACCACACATGATACACAACTCTGCCATATCACTCAGAAAACTAACATATATCACTTGGAGAAATAATTAACGTAAAAACTGTAAAATCTAAGATCACGATTTCAGATTTGCGAGGTTATCGAGTTATGAATTTCACAAAACATTTAATAATTAAAATTTGTGACTTACCTTTATACTTGATGGCCTATTATTCTCTGAGTAAATATCAAAATCTCTTAAGCAACTTGGAAGTATATTCGTACACAGCCGCCCCATAGCCCGACACAGGTGTTAATGGATTAAGTTATTTAAAGTATTTGATTGACCGCTACACGCGTGTAAAGTATGATGTATTTCAAATGTCACATGCAATCCAGTATTTTAAAAACGATAACCTTTTAAGATGACAAGAAAATATGACTTTAAGCATACTCACCCACTCATAAAATATGCATCATAGACATATAGCCTGTAGCGTCCAACATGAAAAAAATTTGGGTGGTCAATTATGTTTGACTGATTTTCTTATACCCGTATCTTAAACTAGATTGTTTCCATGCACCCACTGTTATGCTTGCCACTGGTAGCGGCTACATAAAAAATAGTAGGGTATTCAATCATTACAAAGAGTGTTTAACAGCACGACTAAGGTAGCGGTCATCAAAGTAAAGGTTACCCAAAGTGTTAATCAGACAGGCACGTGCCCGTGCATTGAACCCAGTGCTTTTACCATAACGCACAGGCGGCTAAAATTTTTGGTAAATTTAAGCATAGACGTGCCACCCCACCTACATCAGTCAGAACAGGCCACCATCTAAGCGTGGACCACCGCATTTAAGCAGATGATCGCAATGATAACGATAGAATGTGTTAGCATAGATAATAGGCCACCTACGTAGGTGGTCTTATTGCTGGGTGAATATAAATATGTTCTTGAACATTTGCCATAATGGGCCATATAAGCAGTTAGTAGCTGGTCGTACATAATATGAGTATAGGAACACACTTGTCTTAATGGACCCCCCAGTCAAGTGGTCTTAACAATAGTTGTTGGATGCTTATATAGTGGTGGGCAGTTGTATTAACGGACCACCTAAGAAGGTGGTCTTAACAATAATTGTTGGCAGATTGTATAGTGGACAACTGCATGACTTTACGGACCACCTAAGTATGTGGTCTTATAATAAGTTTGGTTGATCGTACAGTGGTCATGCACTTGTCTTATCAGACCACCCAAGCAGGCGGTCTTAACAATAGTTGTTGGATGATTATATAGTGGTCAGTTGTATTAACGGACCACCTAAGCAGGTGGTCTTAACAATAATTGTTGGCAGATTGTATATTGGACAATTGTCTTTACGGACACCTAAGTATGTGGTCTTACAATAAGTTTGGTTGATTGTACAGTGGTCATGCACTTATCTTAACAGGCCACCCAAGCAGCTGGTCTTAACAATAGTTTGTGGCTGACTACATTGTGCCCAGTTAGTTCACTGATTGTAATCACGTGTCGACCTCATCGTACGTCGCATCATATGTCGGCAATGAGTATAAGACACAAGCGAGAAAGAATAAAGAGCGGGAATAAAAATAAATTAAATGTCAGTTAAAAAGCAATAGTCGGCCTATCAATGAATGACTACGTCTAGGCCGACGACTTTTATTCAATCGGGCCAACTGGACTTTTTAGTCTAGGCCGAGTTGACTTATTTAAGTAGGCCGGGTTGGCAATTGGGCCGACTTGACTGGAATTCACCCGTTCTATCAGTTTTGATTGCCTCTTGAATCTGGGTGCCCACACAGTTACCTATAAACCTCTAAAGCAATCACTATAATAGTAAGAAATGTAGGTCATAGTGCGTAATCAATAATGGTCGCCTAAAAGCTCATTTCTGCTTGGGAACACTCGAACCTCCGAGTAACACAGAACTTCAGAAGTCTCCTACAAATAAGACATATAAACTCGAGGAACTCCACTAAATCCACCTTGGTAAATGATGTTTAACGAAAACTGATCTAAGCTGCCCTGAAATAAATCGATACATTTTATTCTATACTCTTACCGACATCGTTGTCGGCATCTTCTACTGCCACGACACATGTTGTGAGCAGTAGAGAAGCCAACAAGACTCCGGCAAATGTCATTTTATTTATATTTTTTATTTTTCTGAATCTATTCTTGTTCTTGTTGTGTAAATTCCGCCTCTCGTAGGTCCAACTTCATAGATTCAAAAATTTTTATTTGCATATAACACATAGATTTTACATTTAAACAACAGGCAGTCCACCAAAGGCTGAGCCTATACAGCGGTGGACCCCTTATATTTAACATATAATATATAATTCAGTAAATAGTTGGATCATGGGTGAAGAAAATATAATATTTACATGTATACATTTAAGACAATTGACAATTAGCACACACGCACGCACGCACGCACGCACGCACACACGCACGCACGCACGCACGCACGCACGCACGCACACACACATGGGAATGGGGTCGCCAAGAGTGAAAAGGCACATCATCATCATCATCATTTTACGAGGCATAGGCCATTGGCTTGTTATTGCCTCAGTGTTTTTGTTGTAGTATGGCTTGTTCAATCCAATTTATAAGTTCCTTCCTTGAAGTCGACTTCCAGTTTGTTCTTGAATGATCGGACTGGTGTTGCTTAATTAAGTCTCCTCAAAACCATTTGGTTTAGACTTTGACCATTACCACTCTGCTGTCAATATTCCATCTTTTGCTGTGTCAATAACAAAGAAACTGGTGTACATTTTGCAACAATTTTGTTGATGATGTTGCTGTCTATGACAGCAACATCCTCCAGCAAATTTGCCGGAAAATGAACACAGATCATCTTTTAATTTAATTTGTAATGTAAAGTTCTGAAGTCAGATTGGCAAAGGTTAACACTCATTTGTGGAAATGCTGTGGTGCAGATGGGTGTTCCCAGCATTAGCTGCAGTATGCCGCTTACACTCATGGTTACACCCTGCTGCCTCTAGCATTTGTTTGCATGCTGACTTGAGGAGGCAGTGGTTTGTCTTATTGCTGTTGTTTTCATTTTCTGCGTTCATCACTATCCGAGTCTCCTCCCCTATGCTTGTCGTGTGTCTCTGCATGCAACCACAAAGCACGGATGTGGAAGCAGAGATGTATCTACTAGTAATTGGAATCGCTACCGAGCATGTTCATATCTATACACAGGCTACTCCTAGCTCAGTCAACTTTATTTGCGGAATTGCAGTATGACTTAGTGATGGGCTGGTATATGTATGGCCTGTTCAGTCAAATTCGAATGTTCTTTCTTCGAAGTAGATATCTAGTTTGTTCTTGAATGATTCGACTGTTGTTGCTTCGGCTATTGTAGCTGGCAGTGAATTCCACTGTGGTACCACTCTACTGGTGAAAAAGTGCTTGCGAATATCTTTATTGCTGCATGTTATGTTGAGCTTGAACCTATGACCTCTGGTCTGTGTAATGCTGGATGGTTCAAAGAAGTAGGCGTTATCAATGTTATATAGATCCCTGATGAGCTTGAATGTTTCAATTAGATCTCCTCGAAATCATCTATCTTTCAGTGACATTAAACTTAGGACTTCAAGTCTTTCCGTGTGGCTATACTCTCTGATTTGCGGGATGAGTTTTGTTGCTCGTCATTGAACTCTTTCTAATAGCTGTGATTGCCTTTTCACTTTTGGCGACCATGCCAAGCTGCAGTATTCAAGAATAGGTCGCACGAGAGACTTGTACAAGAGCGTGAAAGTAGATGGGTCAATGCTGGTAAAGGTTCTCTTAATTAGTCCTATTGTGCTGTTAGCCTTGGAGATGATCTTACCTATATGTATGTCAAAAGAGAGGTATCTGTCAATATGCACTCCCAGGTCTTTTTCTACATCTGATGTTGATATAGGATGCATATAGGGCGTATCTGTCCTAGTATTTAGTTTGGGGTTTATTTCTACCGAAATGTAGGACATGCATTTTATCTGTGTTGAAGGATAGTTGCCATGTCTGCGACCATTTACATACTATGTCTATGTTGTCCTGGATCTTACTGGTAGTTGGGTTTCCATATATCTTTATGTCGTCTGCAAAAATTTTGCAGTGGCAGGTCAGACTTTCTGGTAGGTCATTTATGTATATCAGAAAAAGCATAGGTCCCAGGACACTTCCTTGTGGCATGCCACTTGTCACATCTATCCAGTCTGATGTCGCATCATTGATTCTTACTCTCTGTCTTCTGTTACATAGGTAGCTTCCTATCCATCTTACTAAATTGTCACCAATACCATAGCTTCTAAGTTGTGTTTGGAGTCTTTGGTGTGGTACAGTTTCAAATGCTTTTGAGAAATCTAAATATACTGCATCGATAGGTGCATTTAAATCAAGCTTGACTGTTTTATCTTCGAGGTACTCTAGCAATTGAGTTTTACAGGATCTGTTGTGTCTGAAACCATACTGGCACTTGGTAAATCGATTGGCTGTTTCCAGAAAATTTACAATGCTGCCCCTTATAAATGACTCTAGGAACTTCAGGCAGACCTCCAAATAGGGATTGATTTGGGACTATATTCCTATCCAATTTTATTATCGAATCATTTTATCATTATTAACACATGATTACATACTGTTACATAAAGTTGATTTCTGGTACATGTCCTGTAAGGTCATCTACACCAGACTTCAGTTCTTCCTCATCTGTGCATTTTCTTATATTTTTGCCGCCAACGATTGCTGCTTTGAAGTCATCATAGACGATGTCTTGTGTTCTCCAGTATTTATCTAGTCAGTTCTTAAAAAGCATTCACAGATGGCGCAGAGACAATTTCTTCTGGGAGATCATTCCACAGATAAGACTCTGTTCCGCACAATTAGTGACTACTTACTAAACTAGAAAAATATGGCATCCAAGGGAACTTATTAAAATGGATAAAATATTTTTTTGACAAACAGAGAACAGCTGGTTGTGATGAATGGCTTTTAAATCAGTTTCAACCCCAGTTATCAGTGGTGTACCCCAAGGTAGCATATTAGGGCCACTGCTTTTTCATCTGTTACATAAACAATTAACATACCCGAAGTAATAAATCACTCCAAAATTGATATGTTTGCTGATGATACAAAGATTTACAAAGAAATTAAGTCGCCAAGTGATGCATTCAATCTACACGACGATCTACATAATGTCACAAACTGGTCCAGTACATGGCAAATTTAATTCAATGTCGATAAATGCTGCACAATGGCCCTCGGTACCACTAACAAATAAGCATTCATACTTTATTAACGATCTCAAAACAGTCACAAACCTGACTGATAAGAAGATCACTACCCCACTTAGACTGCCCAACACTAGTAAGGCTCTACACTTAGCTGGTTAGACCTATGGTTGAATATGGGAATGGTCCATGGACACCTATTTTATAAAAGGATTGTATTATTCTCGAAAACGTGCAGCGAAGAGACACCAAACTGATACCCTCTATAAGAATTCATACTTATGCAGAAAGGTTAAAGTCTCTAAGACTACCAACTCTTTAATACCGTCCATCATGTTGGGACATGCTACACACATATAAATACTGTCATGGCCTTCACCACGTCGAAAACCCATTTCTAAAGCTAGATAAACAAAGCAACACTCGGGAGCATAGTTTGAAACTGATTAAGAACAGAAGTAACAAACTGGTTAGGAAAAATTCTATTCAAACCCTATTGTAAATAGCTGGAATAGTTTACTAGAAGACATACTCACAGCCATAAGTCTAAACCTCTTTAAAACAGACTAGACTTGTACTGGTTTGAATTCTGGGATATTCAACAACCTGTGCATAATCATATCTTGCTTCTACTTCGAAACAAATCATGGACTAGCTAACAATTAAGCAACCACAATCTACCTACAGGCATTAGCCTATATAGGTAGTATATGATAAGTATAACTATAAGTTCTGCCTTTAGTCAGTTTGCTCAATTTTGGGTATACCTTCGTAGTGTTTCCTCTTTCGCTACATCTTATTGTCACATCACTCCACATCTTGATGAAATCACTAGCTTCTGTATCATATATCCCCTTTATAATTTTGTAGAGCTCTATCATGTCTCACCTCTTCCTCATGTAAGCTAAGGTGGGTAATTTCAGCTTCCTGCATCTCTCTGGCTAGGTTAGGATTCTGAATCCAGGTATCTATTTTGTTGCCCTACATTGTACCCCTTCGATCATTTCAATATGCCTCATCTTGCACGGTGCCCACACAGAACTCACATATTCCAGGTGCGGTCTTGCTATGCTCTTATACAAGTGGGTGGAGATCTCCTGTTCCATATGCTGAAATGTCCTTCTAATTAGGGAGAACTTCTAGTTAGCTTTCTTCACCTTCTCGCTAATGTGGTTTCAAAGCTCAGGTCCTTGGAGGCCATTCTGGTCCTGGACATCCTACGAAGTTGGCTGCAGGTGTCCCTACCTTTCTTCCCTTTCTCTTGCAGTCTGAGCGGAGGAGGGTGGCACACATGTGTACATTCCTCCCAGGAGAGGCGGGCAAAATGCAAAATGGTGGGATCTCTCTTGAGTGATGTCAAAAAGTGCTTGACGCAGTCCAAGGGGGGGGGGGGGGGGTCTTCCCAAGTTACAGATGTGCAAACATGCCCATGTAATTAAAAAGGAAAGAGTTTAGCGGAACCTCAGCCGAGTCTGGGCGCTATGCAGACGCAACAAACCTGAATGGGATTCCAGAGATACAGCGGTTATCTGGTTCGGTAGCAAGAACCAGTGTTAACTGCAGGATCATCTAATTAAAGATACGGGTATATGCTGCTGTGGTCTTTAATCGCCTATGTGGACACGCGTAGGGTGCCTTAGTCATTGGTGTGAAATTTAGGCGGTGAAACTGTTGACCGGGGCCGTTGGCGAGGCAGCCAGACAGCAACTTTCAGCTACGCCTCTGTGGGCTTTATTCTCCTAGGATGCCTTAGTCATTGGTGCAAAATTTAGGTAGCGAAAGCATTGACGAGGCAGCCAGGGAGCAACCTTTCAGCAGCTCGGTCAAGAAATCGTAGAGCGAGCAAATTTTATACTCTCAGCTCGGCATCTCATAAATCTTGTGGCGAATGACTGGCTTTCTTATGAGTTCTCCACCCAATCCATGATCATCTTTTTGGGTGTCTTAGCAGCAGTAGCATGAGCCAGCGAGTTCAATGGTGAGATTGCATTCTGTGTTATTTTCCTTTAAGTACCTTCAGAGATCCAAAGTCTTTATGCGTCACTTTCTCTTTCTCATAACCTGGCATTATTATATCAAGGAAGCGGAACTTTCAGGCTTTCTGGAGATACCAAACATTCCTGGAAACTTTTGTGATCATGACCATTACAAGGAAGAAGTCATGCGAAGATCATGTATAAAGAACTAATAGTGTGCACCCAGTCATCGGCATCGTGCAAGCGTGGATGTGTCCCAATCTATGAAAAACCCCTTGTCTATTAAGGGATACTCCCAGTTGCCCAGTGTATGTGCAGAGGGGAAAATCATAGGATTTCATAGGATTTTTTCATAGGATAGTGCTGTGGACTCAGGCTTATTCAGCCTCTATGTCCGCCTCTTCATTTGTGGATGAAACATAACACTCTCGCACGTGACTTTCAGGCATTTTATAGTCAGCGATAAAGTCAAATTTCATCTCCTTGTCCTTCCAAAATTTATCCAGCCCTACCTCGAATGTAAGCACTGATGTAGTATTTACTAGAGTCCTTGGTAGGCTGTTCCAGACATCCACTACTCTATTTGTGAATGAGTATTTCCGTAGATCCAACCGACACCTCTTTTTCTCTAGCCTTAAGTTGTATCCGCTTGTTGTCTTGCTTTTAATATTTCCAGCATATTTTTGGTAATTTTTGGATCGTATATTCCATTCAGTATTTTAAACACCTCTATCATATCTCCTCTTAGTCTTCTATATTTCGGTGATGGAAGTCCTACCTTTCTTAATCTATCAGGATACTTTCGGTGTGAATCAATTTTGTTGCTCTTCTCTGCACATTTTCCATCGTCGCTATGTTCCTTTTGGTGTGCGGCCCCCACACACATACAGCATATTCCAGGTGAGGTCTAACCAGTGCTTTGAAAAGGCTGATGAACATGCCTTCATCTAGGAAGCTGAAGGATCTCCTTATCAGTCCCATTATTGAGTTTGCCTTATTTACCCGTGACTGTGTGTTGCTTAAATGACAAGTTATTGTCCACTGTGAAGCCTATATCTTTTTCTTGTGTGACATTTTCCAGGGTCACCTGTAGACAATATCATGTGTTTTCCTCTTTCTTTGTTCCACTCCGTATCTTCATAACTTTGCATTTATTTGGGTGAAACCGCAGTAACCATATGTCAGTCTATCTTTTTAGGGAATCCAGATCTTGTAGCTTTTCCTTCTCTTCAAATGTCTTTGTCTCTTTGTACATCGTTGTGTCATCTGCAAAGAGAAACGTCGTTGCATTGACACAGTCGGGCAAGTCATTTATGTAAATGACAAATAGTATCGGTCCTAGGACGCTGCCTTGTGGGATCCCACTTGTCACACTTCTGTCGCGCGAGCTTATTCCAATAACAACCACCTTTTGTGTTCTGTCAGTTAAAAATCTTTGAATCCGTTTTACTACCCGACTGCTTATCACATAGCTGTAGAGTTTGCCGAGTAGGCGTTGATGAGGAACGGTATCAAAGGCTTTCATAAAACCCATGTACACAGTGTCTACCGTACCCCCTTTGTCCAGTATTTGTGTCCATTCGTCCATCACTTTCAGCAGTTGAAGGCTTGTTGACCTTCCGGACAGTAATCCGAATTTTGCGCTACTGAATAGTTCATTTCTTTCCATATGGGTTAGAATCTCAGCCTTGACCAATTTCTCCATTAATTTACATATGACACTTGTTACGCTAACAGGTCTATAGTTCCCTGCATCTGATTTGCTTCCTTTCTTAAAAATTGCTGTAACATTTGCAGTTCTCCAGGCTTCGGACACCACACCCTCTTCCAGAGACTTGTTGAATATCATTGTCAGTGGTTTATACAGCACATCACTAAGTTCTTTTAAAACATTTGGATGGATCCCATCAGGTCTTGGAGCTTTGTTCTTAACTTAATCCCTTTTATTGGTTTTAAAACTTCTTCTTTGTTGAACACTCTGTCATGGAACTCCTCCTGCATATGTTTATCTTCCAATTTGGGTATGTCTCCAGACAGATCCTTCGTGAAGATGCTGGTGAAGAAGTCCGCAAGGCCATCAGCTTTATCTTTGTCTTCACTAGCTACCTTTCCACCTTCCTCTCCGATTGTCTTTAATTCTGCTATTCCTGTTTTCACTAATCTTTTGGAGCTAACATATCTCCAGAATTCTTGGGGTCTGACTTCGCAGACTTTACTATCTCCTTTTCATTATCTCTTTTCGCTTTTCTTACTAAGCCCCTTACTTGATTTCGGATTTTGGCATACTCCTTGTACTTACTTTCCTCTCTTGTTTCAATAAACCTCTGCCAGCTCCTATGCTTCTTCCTTATTTTTGCTGTAATTTTCTCGTCTATCTGAACATCATGAACTTTCCTGATTTTTCCCTTGCCTTTTGTTCTTGTTTTTGGGATACATTTATCTTGGGCCATGTTATAAATATTCATAAAAATGGTCCAAGGCAGTACATGTATCCAGCTCTTCTAGTTCTTCCTCCCAGTTTCTATTCATTTCGACTTTCATTGCTTCATAATTTCCTTTGAAATAGTTCCATCTCGTCTCTCTGTTGTGGTTGCTGTCTATATTTGTATGGAAACTAAATTTCAGTACACAGTGATCACTTAATCCTATAGGGCTTTGGTGTGTTATATCAGTTATTAATTCTTCGATGGAGAGAAGTAGGTCAATGGTACTAGGAGTGCTACTTATCCTTGTGCGGGTAGGTTCTGTTACAGTCTGGTGCAAGTAGCAGTCTCTTATACATTCCACAAATTCCCCTGCGTCCGTATGATTTTCAGATATCCATGTATTCCAGTTTATTTTAGTGAAATTGAAGTCTCCCATGATCAATATGTGTGTAAACTCATTTCTCAGACTGCATACCTCTCTGATGAGACCTCGCAGCGCCCTAAGATTTTCTTTGCTACTGCTTGGACTTTTGTAGATACATCCAATCATTAGGGTTTCGCGCCCACTAATCTTTACCTTCACCCACACACTCTCTTCGAAACTACTTTTCAGTTTACATTCGACTCCTTTTAGTTCTTCTTTTATGTACAGTGCTACACCTCTTCTGTTGATTGTTTCTGACTCATTTTCAAACAGCTTAAAGCCCTTAATCTGCAGTTCAGCTCGCGTTGGTGCAAACCTGAAGTTTTTTGGGAATACTTCTGTTATTCCTATAATGCTAACTAGATTCTCCTCATCCATTACTCTTCTTTTTAATTCCTCAATTTAGTTTGGCAAGCTGTCTGCATTTGTATACATGCACTGTATACCTTCCCCCATGTTATAGTCTGTGTACAACATTTTTGCTTATTTGTATCTATACATTTTTACATTAGTGCTTTTGAACATATTTACAGGTTTATTTACACCGCATGGCACTATTAGTGATCTCTTTTGACCCATTTTCTTACTTTCACCACCTTCCTTTCCCAGGGTTGTCCGCGAACTAGATATTTGTAGTCCCCTGATTCATTTTCATCATTTAGTGTCTTCATTTCTTCAAATTTCTGCTTGTTGAGCTTTGTTTCTTTTATTGCCATATCATGCGCTATGCTTATCTTATTGAATCTCTCTTCAGCAGTGGCTAACTTCCTAACATTGCTCATAAATGTGCCGTTTGTACCTTCATCTGCAAATGTTACTCTCATTATCCTTGGTTTCGAAGCCACATTTTTAGCATCCCTCTTCCCTAGTCGGATAACACTTTTTATTCTGTCATTTGGTTATCTGGTACATCGCATAGGTCTTTCATATACTGTGTATCCTCTTCCTTTACACTCTTCTGCCTTCTTGTTCGATTCTTCACTCCTGTGGATGATTACATTACATTTACGCTCCTCGCTTTCTCGGAGGTCAGCAATCTGTTCCACCACCTTTTTCATTCCCACTGCATCATTGCACGCGCCACCTTTCTCTCTTTCCTGCCTATCTTCTTGAATTAGTGTCTTCTTGAATTAGTGTCACATCTGTTTTCTATGCCACATCTATCTCTAGCTTCCTCATCCGTTGCTCCATTTTGTTTAGAAAAGCTGTACATCGTTCCTCAATGTCTCTTTCCATTTTCAGGCTTCTTACAGCTTTCACTTCACATGGGGTGCAGTACCAGTGTAAATCGGATCTCTTGATTAGCAATTTGTACTCTGCGCTAGTTAAATTTAGGCATTTTTTGCAGAAGTGCTCGCAACAGTATTCACACTCTAGCAGCTCCGATTTCTCCTCAGTGTACGTTACCGTACACATTTTGTATGTCCATCCAGCTTTGTCTTTTTCCTATTCATCTTTATGTCTGGCAGATGCTTTCCTCACTGTTGGTGATCCTTTAGCTCCTGCCATTCTACTCCTTGCAGTATTTTCTTTGGGAAAGAGTTACAAACTCTGACGGGATCACCTGATCAAATCAAGCAATATTTAAGATTACTATTTATACACACAAGTTGCAGGCAATGCAAGAAGTTACGAACACTGGCAGGGTGGTCCCAACCAAGTCAACATAAATTAATATTAAAGTTTTCTCTAAATTTCAGTCTCAGATTGGCAGGGTAATTCTTTTACTGCTAACGTAATCCTGGCAAGTTTCTACTAGAATGGCAGGGTAGTCCCGATCCAACTTGTGTTATCAGGTGTTTGACTAGCAGGGTGGTCCCGACCAAATCAGACACAAAATAAATTTACTGGTTGAGTAATCCCCGTGAATTCACACTATTAAAACATGCGCACTATATTTCAGATTAGCAGGGTGGTCCCGACCATATCAGACAATATAAGTTTGATGGCTGCGTAATCCTGGTGAAATCACAATATTACAGTATATGCACAATATGCCAGATTAGCAGAGTGGTCCCGGCCAAATCAGACAATATAAATTCGATGGCTGTGTAATCCGGGTGAAGTCGCAATATTGCAATATATGCACACGATGTTAGATTAGCAGAGTGGTCCCGGCCAAATCAGACAATATACATTCGATGTCTGTGTAATCCTGGTGAAATCACAATATTACAATATATGCACAATATTTCAGATTAGCAGAGTAATTGTTGACCAAATCGACAATTAATACTAATGTCAGTTAATCAATTCAGCAGTCCTATTAAACTTGGCAGGGTAGTCCTGACCAAATCAGACAATATGTGTGTAATGGGAGGCAACATACCTATCAAGTTATTCTCCTAAATTTGCACGGTATTGCAATATACACATGTCACATTTGCAGAGTGGTCCAGACCACATTGACAATTCTACTATACTGGCAGGGTAGTCCCGACCAACCTTGTGTTATCACGTGTCCGACTAGTAGGGTGGTCCCGACCAAATCAGACAATATAAATCCACTGGCTGTGTAATCCTAGTGAAATCCACATAAAAATATATACACAATGTCAGATTAGCAGGGTGGTCCCGACCAAATCAGACAATATAAATTCGCTGGCTATGTAATCCTGGTGAAATCACAATATAGAAATATATGCACAATGTCAGATTAGCAGAGTGGTCCCGACCAAGTCAGACAATATAAATTCGCTGGCTGTGTAATCCTGGTGAAATCACAATATAGAAATATATGCACAATGTCAGATTAGCAGGGTGGTCACAACCAAATAGACAATTAATACTGACAGTAATTCAAATCAACAATCCTAACTTTTCTGGGTAGTCCCGACCAAATCAGATAATATCTGTGTGCAGGGAGGTAACAATCTACCAAATTGTTCTATTAAATTGTATTAAACGTCGGTAGTTCTGTCCTATTCACATTTATACCAATCTATCTTTGTAGTACTTACATATGCTTGTGCCCCAGTACAGTTGACCAGGTCCAAATGTTTTTCACAAGCAGTCCATGAACACTAGTAGCAGTCTTCAGTACTTCTATCTCCTACTTTCCTAACCCAGACTCGAGACAATAATGGGCCTGGATGGACACCATCTTTATACAGGTTCAAGTTTAGAGATTTTCTAGGCTTTTTGTTCTTCTGGCTTCTGCCATGAAGAACGTCAGAATTGAACGATGGCGAGAATGAGTTCACTTCCTCATTTAACCTATATATTTCTGCATTTGCGCTATTAATACTCTCTTCTAAGCCTTTGTCTTGTCTCGTAAATGACTTTGGGTTAGGGTGTCCCTTGACAGGTTCCACACTACGATAGAATAGTATGGTATCTGCTGAAACATAACCCGCGCTGCTCTCTCTCTCTCTCCCCCCCCCCCACTCTCTCTCTCTCTCTCTCTCTCTCTCTCTCTCTCTCTCTCTCAACTCTCTACCTGGACTTGTGTTAGACTGTTTATCAGTTTATTGGGTGAGGCTTTAATGTTGTCATTCAGTGATATATACTTCCCAGACTTGTGTTAGGTCGCATGTTCCATACCATACATAGATATGTACTTTGCCATATGATTTAGTCCACCCGAATAAGTTATTACAGATAAAATCTGACCTTTCATTTGCTAAGGCACCAATTTTCGTAACCCAGATAATATCCTTTTCTGGATGGGAGGCAGATGGTAAAGATGTATATGGCTTTAGGTAATTTTCTTTACTACTTGTCACCACAATAGGCGTTACATGTGGCCTTCTACTCACCAGTTTGCAATATCTCTGCAAAGATTTTCTTAGCTTATGCTCACTTATCTAGACTTCAAATACCTGTATACTTTCTAATTTGTTTTTTGCAGTGAGTATTTCCGTTTCCTCTCTTTCAGATCAGTTATTTTCGTGCTGTCTGTCTTCTACTGCTCGACATGCGCTACCCATTGTTGCTAGAGACGCGCTATGGTTCCGGAAGTTCCATTCTGATTTACTGAATTGCTTGAAACTTTGTACTGTCATTAATAAACTGGGGATTTTTATTTAATTCCTTCACGCCTTATGTCGTGAAATGATTTTATTTGTCTTTTCCTTAAAGATATTGGTTAGATCTCTGTAATATTGTTGATTTAAACTCGAATTTCCTTCAGTGGAAAAATTTTGAACTGCCATGCCGGAAGTGACATGTCTTAGACTTCTTACTGTCATGCATGCTTTGGAGTATAGCCATCTATAGGGCAGCCGCAATGCATCCCAGTGAAGCAGATTACCGGTTCCAGGTTGTCTCTGTCTTTGTAGCGATGGTCTATTCTTCCATTAAAGGTCTTGATTGTAGGAGCCGTTACTACGGAGTCAGGCAGGCTATTCCAGTAATTGGTTACTCTAATCGTGCAGAATCTTTTTCTTGCATCCGTGTTAAGACGTTGTTTGTAGAGCTTGTAGCTGTGGTTTCTTGTGCTGTCCCCAGAGTCAGAGGGCAGTAGATTTTCTTGGTCGATGTTATATATGCCATTCGTGTAATTATACACTTCAATACCATCACCTCGTAATCGGGGGTACACTAGACTTGATAATTGCAATGTCTCCATATGGTTTGTCTTTTATCGCTGGTACAAGTTTTGTTGCTCTATGTTGTACGTTTTCAAGAAGTTAAACGTCTTTTTTGTACAGCGGCGACCAGATTACATTCCCATATTCCAGGTGTGGCCTAACCAGACTTTTGTACAACAGGATCAATGTATATTGGTCCAAGAAATCAAAGGTTCTCCATATCATTCCGACGAGTTTATTGCCCTTGCTAACTGTGGATTCGGCATGTTGGATGAATTTCAATGTGTTGTCAACATATACGCCAAGCTCTTTTTCGCAGCTAGTTTCCTCCAGGTTGATAATTTCATTACTGTCTTTCATGTTGTATTGCAATTTACCATTTGAACTACCCAAGTGCAAAGCTTTGCATTTAGATGCGTTGAAGCGCAGATGCCATGTCTTTAACCTGTTCTTTAGGTTGTTCAAATGTGTCTACAGTCTCTTGTGGTCTTCATTGGAGGATATTTTCGTGAAAAGTTTTGTCATCTGCAAAAATTTTGATCATGCTGTTAACTAAGTCTGGCATGCCGTTGATGAAACGGATAACGAAGTACTGGTCCAAGTACACTTGCCTTGTTGGGTACCACTCATGACTGGAGCCCAGCTTGAGGAGCCATTAACCATCACCATTTGCATTCTATTATTGAGGAACTCTCGCATCCATCCAATTACATCACCATCAATCCTGTACCTCACCAGTTTGATGAGCTGTCGTTGGTCGGGAACAGTGTCGAAAGCGTTACCGAAGTCTAGATAAATGTTTACTATGCATTCCTTGTCTACTACTTGGGTGCAGAAATCTAGCGTATCTAGAAGTTGAGTAAGGCAGGTTCTTCCACTCAGGAAGCCCTGCTGGCAGTCTGTCATAGATCCGAACATGTGCTTGAGGAACTCGTTTCTGACAAACCATTCCACCGTTTTGCATAGTTTTGATGCCAGGCTGACTGGTCGAGAAGTTGCATGCTGCTGGTCTACTACCTTTCTTGAAAAGTGGTGTGACTTGTCCATTTTCTAGTCTCTAGGAAGGGCTCACTATCACAAGGGTCTGTTAAACAGTAACACCAGAGGCTTGGCAATAAGTTGGCATATCTCTTTCAACATGTGTGGATGTAGCTCATCCGGGCCTTGTACATTGGATACTGAGATGTGTTCCACACTTTTCCTGACTTCCTCCTCACCAATGACAGATTTCCCAAGTCTGTTACTTGTTACAGTGTTTGTACGCCGAGGTATGATGGTAGTGTCCTTATGTGTGAATAGACTGGTAAAGTGCGTTTCGTACATCAGCTTTTTCGGAGTCTGATTTGGTTGTTGAGCCATCCACTCATTTGAGGTCAGCGATGTCGGAAGTTGTCTTCAGTTTTGACTTAACATAACTGTAGAACGCCTTAGGATTACTCTTTGATTTCGCTGCAACTTGTTTACCAAACACACTGTCTTTCTCACTTCCCATTTTAGCTGATTATGGCATCTGGCATATTCTTTCTATCATATGATATCATTTTCAGCTATCCAATGGCTAACTCAGAGACTAAGTTTGAATCATAAATAATCTGGCAACAGTTAACTATGCTCAGATTTTTGTACCGTAAGTGATAGCAATTTAGCGCACTATCAGGCAATAACGCCTACGGTTATTTTGGAAATGTTGTGCTGGTAACAATCTGACAACGGTTAGCAATGTTCAGGTAGACGATAGCGATCAAGCTCACTATCTGGAAACAACACTCCAATATAAATTCTGGCTTAAATATTTGCTAACTGATGTTGAAAGTCAACAATGCTAAGGACTCGGACACTATCTAAAAGCACATTGGGCCTACAATCCTAGGATAACCTGTTCAAGTAAGGAATCTTGTGCGGCTTTTTGGCCAAGTAATCAAGATGTTTTCACCTCAAAGTTATTCTAACAACTATATAAGCAAGCGGGCTGGTATTCCTAGATGAACTTAATTCATGATCTTGGGAGGGGAGTCCGGACGTACTAGATAATTAATCGGTTCAGAATAGACTGATGTCACAATTCTCAAACCGTTGCTAAGGCAGGCAAGCCCCTTCTTAACATCAGCAAGGTTTACAAATGGTTATGACACGAAATATACCGGAAAATCTCCTAGTGTAGTGTAAAAATAATACTCAACAAATCATCTTATGCGTGTCGGTCCTGCCCTAATGTTAACGAGCGTGCCTACATGGTGCAATTCTAAACAGATTACAAAGACAATGATTCTATAATTAAAAAACCCCGGTGGTTCTCTCAAAATCAAGAGCGGAATGTACTGAATAACAAGAAAATTGGTACTGAACAGTTGCTTCTATAAAAACTTTGTGGTTCTCCCAATATCAATAGCGGAATCTATTGAATAATAAGAAAATAAGCATTGCCTATCTTTAAATTGACTAATGTTGGCAGCTCGCGTCAACAGGAAACCGGATCTACTGTCAACAAGAACTTCTCAGTGCTGGCTATCTGCTTGCTTAAACTGCAAACTTGATAAGTTGATTCTACAGGAAACCAGAATCGACTGGACAAAATAACATCTGTGCTGGCGCGCTGCAAAAATTACCGTTATCTAGATCTCTGTTTCTACCAAGACAGCATCGCATTCTCAAAATTCTCTTCAGAGACAGTACAAATTATGATTAGATTGACAGACAATAACTATGAGGCGCCTCTTACATAATATTTGAAATTGAATCTTAAAGGGCCCTATAAACAAAAATGGACTGTATATCCACTATCCCTGTCTCTTCGTAGAGCGAAGGGGTCAGATATACGGAAGTGGAAATAGCGAAAACGGAAGTGAATAAACTTAAGGTTTATTTTTAAGAATTTAGTATAGGAGGCAAATCGGTTCAAATATTTACCTGGCAAAAAGATGCCTCCTAGCCCTTGGCGTCTTGTGTCCCGGGTTCGTGTCCTCCAGCTAACACATTTAACGCGGACTGAACAACTGCATAAGCCACAAACTAAGAAAAGTGCGCACAGTACAATCGACTATGGATTAACCAGTTAGGCCGGCTGAAACTACACAAGCCCTAACGCTGGGCAAAAATGCATTTCACGATAAACGTGAACAGTAAAAATTAATAAGGCGAGAGCACACACATTATAACTGGCTTCACATTAATCCAAGTCGCTACACTAAGCTAACACTGTCGTAGAATTGATTTCTTTCGACTAGCACTTTAAGAAAGTTAGGTTTACAGTTTATCAAAATTTAGAAGTTAGCAAGAGATCACGTAAGTGAAACACAAATTTTAGATGTTTACACTTATGAATACACAAGCTAAGAGAAAGAAAATCTGAGACGACTGTGGTTTTATGAAAATGTCTCAAAAGGAAAAACATGCACAAAGTACATGCTACCGGAATAACCCGGTCTCCCTGAACATAACTACAATTTGGCATGCTCCCATATTACCTCTGAATGCTGCCAAACACCCTGCTCAAGAAAGCATCGGTCAAAGAATGTGCGAGAAATCCGTAAAATAACGCCTGAAAATCATTGGAAAGTGTATTTACAACTTTCAGCAACATTTTTGAAGAAAATCAGACACATTCCAAGACGCTTGCATCCTGACCAGAATCTCTAAACCGGTTATCAAAAATAGGAGGGTTAACATGTCGGGCTAACTGCAGTAGTATAGCCGGTAGTAGAAAAATACCACCTCCCTCCACAGGCAACCATTCCGTGATCCGCGGCTCCCACTGCCCTCTCAATTCCTGAGGCATAGGTTGAGGGGGCCACCACGAAACGGCTGCCAGCGAAGGAGGATCATCCCAACACTACTACTACCAGGGGCTGAACGCCCATTTAGAGACAAGCCTCCACAGTGATATACACCACTGATCGCCATCAACCACAGGGCCGGCCTCTATTCTGTGTAGGCTCAGACAAACACGTAGTCTCTGCCAGTCGCATCGGCATGATGGGACCACCCATAGGGGCTTCCATCTACCTTGACAACGCTCACCTGGGAGGAGGCTAAAGTGATTAGCATGTGAACCATGGCAGACTCTGGCATGTTCACATGTTACGCAGAGAATCTGGTGCTGAGCAGGGGTCTCCAGCAGACAACCACGGCCTACCCCCTCCACCCCATAGAAGTGGCCGACAGACTTGATCTCTTCACATGGGTGAAAGCGGTCGTAAATGTTTCTCCGCAAGCGGTCGACCCAAGGGTTTTACTGGGGCTCATCCCAGAAGTGGGCCCACTTGGTATCCAATATCATGGCAGTCTCAGCGCCCTGTGCCACTGCTGTAGACGCCAGCACTAGCAGTATGATGAGAATCATGGCTATATATGAAGAGTTAAACTGAACAGAGTGAACACCTCGAGAAATAGCTGTGCCAGATCGAGCCCTGTTCCATACAGATCAATAGTGATCTTCATCCCCTCCGGGGCAGGGGCTAGCTGTTTCACTCTGCCGCCGGCTAAGAAACATAGCTCTGGGACTATATGAGTCATTTGTGGGCTAGTGAGTCCGACTCGCTGAAGCAGTTTAACAGCACCATTGACTTTGGAGAAATGTGACACACCATCTACCCGTAGGGTGCCTCCTGGAGGGTAACAGCTTCTTCTGGTCCATCGAATGGACGACGCAGCAGGAGCTTTCCACCTGTAACCTTGATCCGGTGACCCACCCTCGTCAGGGAGACACCTTCACCTATGTAGGTACGGAAGGATGATCCCCGATTGTAGAGCTTTCGAACTGTCCCATCCTTTTTCACAACAGTGGAGAGGGGAGTAACCTCTATGTCAATGACTGCGGGAGGCCTATATAGGGGCAACCATGTTTGCCAGTCACCCCCAGATCCAGCGCGGTACCACAGTTCATTCTTCTCAAAAATGAACTGCAGGTTTTTTGCCAGGGTCAATAGCAGGCCATCATGGGCCATCGGCGGGGCACCGCTCAAATAGGATTTGACCAGATGAAAGCTGAGGTCGTTATTTAGGGTGTTGATGTCTGCCCCCTCTGTATCCGAGAGCTCAATCAACGGCTTGAGGATGTACTTCCTCTTCGAGAAATCGTACCGAAACACGATCTTGTGGCCATCTATGTTGCAACCCAGGCACTCCTTCGTCACAACCGTGAGGTCTGTGAGCAGCTCCACCCCATCACCACCAATGGGGTGGAGGGAAAATGCCTTTGAGCTTGCTTCGTACTGTAGGGCGAATGACTTGCCATCGCTCTCTTCTACATTGGCAGCATCAACTGCGTACACATCTGCCAGGTCAGCAAGACCAGTCGAGTGAGCAAATATGGGTTCCATAGCACGCTATATAAGGGGTTTAAACAGGAGATATAACCATGCTGATTGTCCGACTGCTGCTCTCCGGTGGTGAGAACGTAATCTCACCCTCTCTAGAGGGGAGACGGGTGGTACAGTACCGTGTAGAATGGGTCGTCTTCGAGGTGCCCCAGGAGGCACAACATACATACACGCCGATGTGCTACATCAACCTCCGGGCATTGCACACAGCAGCTCACTAGTAGAAGTCAGCCGAGATGTGATAGAGTATCTCCAAGGTGCCAACAGCAGCCTATGGAAAGCTATCAGTCCTAGCCTGTTCACACCTGTAAATCACCTGTTTGACAACCCCTCCATTAACATATATGCCAGCACGGATGGGATATCGGACATCCATTTAGAGTTTACACTCTTATTACTCATTGACCTGACATGATATCATACCAGCATTATCTGACCATGGCCGAGATGATGAAGGAAGAGGTTCGCCCCTTCATGACCCCTGCACCGATAAAGGGCTTAAACGAACAGAGGCTCGCACTGCAACAAGAAGGAGAGCGACTACAGCGGGAGAACTGGTACCAACAGAACGCAAGCCTTGCAAGGAGGCGAAGGAACAGTGAAAATTTCCGATACTGGCAGGCCCTCCTGGAGGAGAGTAAGCGGGATGCAGGAGTCTTGACAGACGACGATGAACTAGATGTCTTCACAGACGAGGATCAGCCAGGTGGCTTCTCAGACGAGGATGAGCCAGATGTCATACAGTGGAAAGAGGAGATGCCGCAGAAGTGTAAGACCAAGAAAACCATCCAGCGGTGGTAAGGGGA
Source organism: Chaetoderma sp. LZ-2023a (assembly GCA_034401795.1). NCBI lineage: Eukaryota > Metazoa > Mollusca > Caudofoveata > Chaetodermatida > Chaetodermatidae > Chaetoderma > Chaetoderma sp. LZ-2023a. Next base: position 71,189,789 of record CM067373.1, read on the forward strand.
AGTTCCAGATGTCACGTCTCAGAAAGACGTCTGTCTCGAAACCAGCAAGCTGGCACGGTTCACCAGGCTCTCCAAAATGAACCCTTCTCTGACTCATGAGCAGATTCTGCGGGTGATGCAGGTTTAATCTCCAGGTATACTATGGCAAAATCAGAGTGGTGGAAGCAACCATAAATATACCCCTCCCCGACGGCTGATGAGGGGGTACAGTACACAGCTGGCAACTCCTGCAGATAGATACCATCAGACAGAATCTCGTCCATGAGGCAGAAAAGTACAGCAGAACGTGCAGGCGATATAAGACAGCCTACAACGTCCTCACGCGTACAACCACTGCTGCGGGTGTGATTGGGAGCCAGTGCTGGGGTGGCAGCTGTGGCCACTCTCGCTACAGGGGTGGGGCCATTGTCGCCATCCAACTGGGTGGTGTGACACTAGCCGCCACTGTGTTGGCCGCGGGCTTGGGGGTGGGGCAGCAGCAGATCAAAAGGAGGCTGGAGAAGCATGCTAAGTATGTGGCACTGGCACAGAGTATGCTACAGACTATCGACGAGTCTGTCAGCAAAGCTCTCGAGGATGGCCAGGTCACCGATGAAGAGTACCGCCATATATTGAAGGTCCAAGCCCTGTACCGTACGGAGAAACCTAAAGTGACAGCAATACCTCAAAGGCTTCAGCGGGCGGGTTGATATTGAGGAGTTAAAAAACGAGATGTTACGGCGAGGTCGCCTCGCTGGTCTCTGGAGTCGAGACGACTACAAATAGTGTGCTGCAGTAGCTTTAAGAACACCAGTATAGATGGCCTTCCCACTGAACCTCACGAGTCATCCGGAGCAAACCGCCCCTCCTGGGTACACCCTTGACTGGCCTGAGAGGTCTGCTGGATGATATACCAGAGCTAACACCGTTCTCCATCATAGTGGATGGACGGTCCCGAACCAGCTTCTCCATCAACCCATGACCGCTGACCAACCGCCCCGTCACCATCAAGGATGCGAAGCAAGCTCATACTTGGATGGCTGCTCCAAGCCTCTCATACTGGAATCAGCAGCTGAACTTTGCCGTGTGGTGTCCCACGGCAGGATGTGGAGTAAGTTCCACCCTGCCTCACTCCTATTCTGGTACTCCTGAAGCTGTGCTCATCGCCAGCTGTCTCAGATTCCACGTGTACTTCACGGTGCGACGAATCCTCCATGAGCTGGGTGCAAGCCTCCCTGATACAAACGCCTTCGACCCACAGCTCAACAGTCATAGCGTCTAAGCGGTCAGCAGACTACACAGAGAGTTCAGCGCTCACCCAGACTATCGGTGGCATGGTGGTGACAACAGTGGCCTAGGGGTTATGTACGGTGACCCGAGACATGACTACTCAGGACTCCCCTATCGACCCCCCCCCCCCCCAATGAGGAGGCCGTCGGAAGACAGCGACATTCTCATTCGATCCAGACTCAGACCCTGGAGCACTGGTGCAATATATGCACATTACTGGCTTGCGGCAGGACTATCCAGATGTGTGGAAGTACTTTGTCCCACACACCACCTCAGGCCTCACACCAGCAGGGATCGTTCGGATCAACCAGTCCCTGGAAGCACTGTGCTACTGCCTCCTTATGGCACAGACCCAGCTGCGGCATTCCATAGATGGTGTCAGCGGAGCAGAGGTCCAGGCCATGTTCGTCAGTCTCGTTGAGGATATGATCATCGTGGCAGGCCCCAGTAGTCTTATTGCTAAGTTCCAGCAGGGGTGGCATAAGGCCCGTCGCTTTGACTTTGCTATTTCGCCACACCTATGGTTGATTCCGAGCAACATGATCGTGAACATCAAGGACCTCCAAGTCAGGGTCTATAACAACATGATAGTCGAGGGGAGTTCCCCCGGTGTCCACTTCGGCTTCAACACTGCCATCAACGCACCTACGCATAGTACGAGCCATACAGTCGTTCTGAGCCTGACACTGCAGCCAGTCGAGACGACACCGCTTCCCGTGGTAGCTCTACATGTGGTGTCAGGCCTAGCCATCGTGGCGCTCAGGATCAGCCTACTCTGCCGCTAGCAAATTAGCTATAAGACTATCCTGACTCTCTACAGTAGTAGTGGGGACCACGGTGAGACACTGAACCAGCTTGGCATGCCCTACAGCCCCTACACCCGCTGCCAACATGCACATCCAAGGGCTGGAGGGTTTGGCAGCGTATCATTTTTCCAGCTTGTAGTATCGCAGCGCCTTGTTCAGCTCTGAGTCAGGTGAGGCCATGGAGGTCTGCAACTGCTGGAACACATCTGACAGATACTCCCGATCCTTGTAGAAACCTTTAGCTTGCAGGAGCTGCTCCACGATACTCCCGCCCATGATAAGGTATTCGAGGAAGCAGATCTGTCCCTTGCCAAATCCTAGATAGATCTTCACAGCTGTCAGCTCCTCTGTCAGCTCAGCACCGGAGAGCTGAGCGAGCTCATCTGGCATCTTCTTCTTGTAGGCCTTCAACTGCCTCCGGAAGACATAATAGTACTTCTCGCATAGCTTGAGCCCGGACATGTTTAAGATGTCTCAATAAAGAGATGAATATTCCTGAGTACCAACCCGGCCAGCTGGCAGATGCAGACTGGGAAGATCTTATTAGCTCTCTCGACAGGGGACGCAGACGTTTAACCGCGTTGTATACTCAGTGCTTAAACAATGACGTCAATGGTACAGATCGTGAAGCAACTCCCCGAGAGCCAGGCGAGTCTTCAGAAGGTGGAGAACCTGCTGCGAACCAAGACACAGAAGTTACTGACCAAATCAAAACCAGTAACGTGGCGGCGAATGTGGCCGTGGTGAAGATGACGGGGGGAAATGAGGTTCTTCCTGCAGCCACTGTGGCTGTCCTCGCTACAGTGGTGAGTGGGGTGGCCGGGCACTGTCTCGGAATAACTGACCCCATCCCAAAGATCGCCCTCAGTGGTGCCTCCTACACTGTTGTGGCCAAGATCATGGTGAACATGTTACACTAATTGAGGCCGCGGTTCTAGGGCTAGCAACGAGTGCAATGGCTGAGATCATCGTCGCCTACGTTTAACCCCTCTGAATAGTGAGAGATGGATCACGAGACCCCTGCAGCATATGAGGAATGGCGTGCTGGATGGCAGTGTGTAGCCCACAGTCGAGCATGTGGACTGAGGAGTGCCAATGCCCGGGAATGGTGGACCGCCCACAAGGCGTGCCCCTGCAGAGAGGGCCAGTACCATGAGCACTGCTACCTATTCCCTTGGCCGACTGCATGTCCTCCTTTGCCCAACTATTTCACTGGGGGTATGACTAGTAGGTTTAAGCTGTCTGTATATGACTATGACTCTGTCACTCACAGACCTAGAAAGCAAAGAGCTAGGCGATCTTGCTCACTTGGGCGAGGCATGTCTCGGTTCAAAGGACACTGTTGCCCCTATCTCGTTCCTACACTTCGATGAGAAGGGAGACCCACGGTACCATCCCAGCCCGCGATCTCGTCGGGATCACTGATACGGTAGGACAATCGGCCATTAACAAGGCCAAGACTATACAAGGGGATGGGCATCAAGGAGAGGGCGACAATACGAGGTATGCTCAGAGTCGATGAGGCCGGAGCCATCAAGGTTATGGCTGAGTCCTATGCACAGGACCTGGTTAAGGATCTCCTGAGACCACGAAGCACATTCATCTAGGATGGAGGGAATCTCAAGATAGACACCCTCAGCCTGAGCAGTATCACTGTCGACGGCCAAACATGGTTAGAATTTTTATTTTTTAGAGGTACACAGCATACCCTGAGTTAGGCTCCATGGAAAATGTAGACTGCAGAGGCTTGGCAGCGAGACAGTTAACTATATGTATATATAGGACTATAACATGTTAACCTTATGTATTCAGTATTCTCATGTCCTATATTGTTGTTATATGTTATATGTAGGGGTCCACCGCCACATAGGCTCTGCCTTTGGTGGACTACCTGTTGTGAAACTGTAAATGTATATTCTATATCAAAATAAATAATCTTGAACTTGAACTTGATGGGCTTGTATACGTATAGCCTGTTCAGTCAAATTCAAATGTTCTTTCTTTGAAGTCTTTGAGGTGCTGGGGTCAGGGTTCTTGAATTTGCCGTGCAAGTAAGCCCACAGGATAGTCATGGCTTTGCATGTATCATACATATACTGGATGTACTAGACACTGTGGGTGCTGACACACACCCTCTACACTATCTTCTCAGCTGCTGCTGTGATTTCATGCTTGACGCCTCCATCGCATCCTTCATATCCGCCGGAGGTGCAGGATGATCCTCCAGCTACCAGAGGTGAAGGGGTCAGGGCTCTTGAATTTGCCGTTTAAGACCGCAGGATAGTCATGGCTTCCCGTGCATGTATCATACATATACTGGATGTACTAGACAATGTGGGTGCTGACACAGCCCTCTACGCTATCTTTTCAGCTGTTGCTGGGATTTCATGCTTTACACCTCCTTCACATCCGCCGGAGGTTAAGGATTCCAGCTCTGCAGGCGAAACAGCTGGTGCAGGAAGTACTGCCGTTTAGTCTCCCAGATATAGACGAGGCTACCGCCGACCAAGTGCTAACCATCCTCCGCATGCATGTCTGCACCATTCGACAGTAGGCCGGCTGATGCTGCCCAGGTGGTGCTGATCATTGCCCCATTAGGACACGGGAAAACATCTTGCTGCAGGCTCTCCTGGCCGAACATCTACACTCTCAATACATCCTTCTGGTGTCTGCTTCCGCCGCTGAGGCGGTTGACAGTAATGATCAATGGTACAATGGCCCAATTACCAAGACCCAGAACCTGCAAGCACTGATGGAGAAGCTGCTGGCAGCCCGACTGCCAGAACCACTTGTTCTAGTTATCGATGACCCTGCAATGGACCAGAGGACAGTCACCTACCTCAGCAGCATCAACAGGCGCATCCGGCACACAAAGATAACTGTCTTCATCCTCTTTCAGAAGTACACCGCGAGATCTCACCAGACATCCGCCACAATGCCCGGTTCCCGTACTTCAGCTCCAAGTGTAGACGTGACCTGCTCTAGACCACATACGACAGCCTAACCCTCAATGAGACCAAAGGGGACTTTATCGCAGGTGTACAGAGGGCAGCTAAGCTGTACCGCTTCATCTTCAGCAACAAAGAGACAGATGAGCTGTCACACTTCAAGCCATCTCTGGAAAAGGCGCAGACCTTCAGCTACAAGCTGAATCCAGCCAGGAAACTAGCCTGCTCTACGCATCATCGCTGACAGACTGTCGCAGCTGCCGCAACTTTTTTTTCATTCATCAGAAGGCTGCAGTCTCCGCTACTTCGTCCGCGGTCTCTGCTACTTCGTCAGATGCTTGAGGACCTTCGTCAGAAGATTGAGGAACTTCGTCAGAAGCTTGAGGAACTTTGTCAGTTTCGTCAGAAGCCTGTCGCTTAAACTCTACCCACTGAGGGTCAGAGTCTAGGGCTCTCTTCTGGAACTTCTCACGGAAGATCCACTTTGTCCATGCGTGATGAGCATCTGATTTGCAAGCAGATTTGATGAGGTAGTCCTGGTAGTTATCTGGGAATTTCAGAAATGCTGCCAGATTACTGGCCAATCGCCTGCGCCCTTCTTCGTTGAAGATGTGCTCAACAGCCTCCTTGTGGCCAACAGTGACCCCTCCTGAGTACCTTCTGCATGACCAGTGTCATGGCTCTCCGCTACAGCGGCACTGACCTCCTCCCTGAAGTAGTTATTTGCTCCAGACTGGAGGCTATCCAGCATATCTCGTTCTTCCTGGCTATGGAGGCTAAATACGGCAGCCCACTTCCCGATCATTAGTAGATCTTTGGGGTCGACCCTCGCCCTTTGGAGAGCTAGAATAACAGGACTGTTGGTTTGGGCCACAGGAGGTAGGTCGAGTGTCCTGCCCTGGGTGCTGTCAAACTTCCAGTAGAGTATCCGAGTCAGGAGTTCTTTTGTACTACGAGCTGGCGCTCCTTCCTCTATGGTGGCCAGTATCTTCGCATCAGACGGAAGTGTGACCTTGGCTCGCTCATGGATAATGTTGATGTCCCGAAGCAGTCCTCGGACCCTGTCACAGTGGGACAGTGCACACAGTGGCTGCCATGCTGACTGTCGTGCCGCCTATAGACAGTCTGCTGGAGAACTTTACCGAACATGGCAGCCGTTTAACCCCTCTATATACCCAGACCGTAAACATGCTGCAGTATGTGCAACATCCAGATGGGGCCATTGAACCCGCGACATCGCACCGCACTGATCCTCGGAAGGACTGCCTGATGGTCATTCAACCCAGTATACACAATGAGAACCCGTTGTCCACTGCTGGGAAGTACATTGACTTTGCAATCTCGGCACAGATCCACGAGATCAAGAGCATAACACTCGAGTTCAAGCTTCAGAGCACAATCGAACAGATGGTAGAGCTCCCGCAGGTTGTGAACAGGTGGGAGATCGTGCAGAAAAACAGCACCGTGGAAACCACCTATGTGAACGATGAGTACCGAGTCCTAGGTCCGCTGGCTCCTGGCCCAACCTTCTATGCGAAGGGAAAGGGGTACTACGCTGTGGGGTGCAATGAGGGGTTCACGGAATTCGAACTACAGGCAGGTGTCGAGAAGCCTGTGGCAGTTCCACTCTTAACCCTCCTCGAGAACACACATGTGAATCCGGCTGCTATGCAGGATAGGCTGTTCCTCCGGGTGTACACTGAGCAGCTCGCAGATGCGACGATGAATGCTCCAAGACTTCATGTCTGGCATGATGAGAGAATGACCAGGAGCTGAAGCAAACGGGTTCCAAACAGCTGATCGTGCATGTGGAGCGAGAACACCAGCAGGTCCAAGCCACAGCAAACCAACGGGTAGAGCTGACATTGCATCGTGGTGCATCAGACTGTGTCGCTGTTGCGGTCCTGGTTCAGAAGGGAGGAGCCATCCAGCAGGTGGATAAGCTATAAGACTTTAAGCTTGTGGTTACTGGGACCAATGTTTTGGTGAGGTACGCGAGCTGGCTGATTGCCAACTCTACAGACAGAAAACTAAGTCATATGCACTTCTGCACCTAACCAGTGGAAGCGACGACCTTGAGTCGGCACTCGAGGGCCGTCACCACCTCGGGGGCAGGGACATCCCACCCAATCAGGGCAACCAGCTCAGCTTCAACATCGGAAACCTCATAGCTGGGACTCGCTCATTAGGTGTGATGGTACTTTACTTTGGCTATGCTAAGGTATGCATGTCGAACACATCAGGTATTCAGCTTGAGCGTGTGTAGAGCACGACTCCTGTCGTCACCGCTGCAGCTGCCACCACTACTATAAGCTCTGCTGTCTTCTGACCTGTTGATGCTTCATAGACGAGCGTTGGCTCAGATACAGCCTCGTAGTATTCATCGAGACTCTCATCTGCCTCTTTGAGGCCCTGGTTGGCCTGATGTCGGAGTTGTCATCGGCATGCCTCCCTCTGGCGCATATGCTCAAGGTCTTCGCTGTACTCAAACTTCTCCTTAGACAGCTTCTTCATCGCCAGGTTATGACGCTCACACTCGACCTCTGCCGCCTTCTTGTCGGTGAAGCTGAGTCCCCAGCTCGCTAAGGCAAACACGCCCGCATTCAAGATTGCAGAGGCCATGCTATAGACTACAGTTTAAAGCTACTATATAGCTGCAGTGGGGACCACGGCGACACGATGTATGAACCAGAGGCTGATCCAGTCGAGGATATAGATGACGAGGACTATGATGCAGACGACTACGATGTAGCGGAGACCCCGGGTGAGTATGATGATGTAGTGGAGACCGCGCCCCGCAAGCTAGTACACAGAGCGAAAGGAATCTATCGCACTTATGTAAAAGGTTCTATCGGTCCGCTGGCAGCAGTTGGGGATCTGATCGCTCTGTTCACAACGAAGGCTGGTGAGATGGTCCGCAAGATTGCCAACAATGCTCTCCATGGGGTGGAGAAGATTTCTGAAGCAATATCAACCATCGCCTCAGGAGTAGGTACGTTCTTCGGAGTCACAGGCCCTTGGCTACTGTACGTTGCCATAGAGCTCGCGGTCATCTGGGCCGCCGAACACGTAAGCCGTACTATATAAGGATGGTGTCTCTTTACGACCTGGTCAAGGCCCTTAACATCTGAGGGTTGGTCGATAAACTACTGCTCAGTGAGGATCCAGCAGAGATTAGACGCCAGTGTACGGAGGTGTTTGAGGTCTTCAGTGATGGTCAAATTTATGACGGCCGTCTGTTCGTCTGTTTAGAGTTCACCCAGGCTGTGTGACAGGACAGGAGTGGACGTCAGTGATGAAATCTGGGAGTTTATCAACCATCTTTCTTGAGGAACTCTACTATCAGCATGCTGGCCTTTGTCAACCTCTTTTCGTGAAAAGCTGTATGGGCCTGTGGAAGAACTGCAGAAAACCACAGATTTCATCTTGAGAACGGCTCTCTAAGTGTGATACCAGCGATCGAAAAGAAGAAGCATGGTGGATATTACCATGAGTCCCCTCAACTACTCGAGGCTGCATGTCGCAAGGGCCACAACTTCACATTGGAGACAGTTAGCCAGTGGCTCAGCCACCAGGCGAGGTGGCAGATATACAGACCTCATCCACGGCACATCAGGCATGCCCATTTCGAGAAAACTGTCCCGAACAGAGTTCACCAGGCAGATGTTCTATTCCTTCCACATGACTCGGTTGGTCGTAAGACCTCACTATCATCGATGCCGCCAGCAGGTACAAGGCAGCAGTACCGCTCAGACAAGTCAGCTAGCCAGATGGCCAAGGCATTCCAGGGTGTCTATGAGGCTTCGGAAAATCCCCTCCAGTGGCCAGAATTGTTGCAGGTGGATGAGGGTAAGGAGTTGAGAGGGGAGACTGCAGCCATCATGCGGAAACACGGTGTGGAAGTTAGGCGAGGCAAGGTAGGGCATCACCGTGCCCAGGCTATCGTTGAGCGGTGGAATCGGACACTGGCAGAGAGACTGTTCCCACACCAATACGCCTAGGAAATGGCCGCGCAGAGTGAACGTTCTAGAGTATGGGTGAGAGGGCTGCCTGCTGTGGTGGAGAGATCCAATGCCGAGGTTACTAGGCTAATCGGGAAGAAGCCGGTAGAGGCTATCAGACACTCTGCTGGTCACAGTTCTAGAGGAGCAAACAAGGGAGATGAGTGCCTACCACCTGTATGAGCCTGGTGAGCTGGAAGGTGGTCGACGGCGTGCAACTGATCCTAACTGGTCGATAGATGTTCACAGGCTTGACAGGTATGTGGAGACGGAGGGGCAGCCTACACTGTACTACCTTGCACGCCAGCACGGAGTGCCTAGGCGACCATTTGTCATAGAAGAGCTTCAGCTAGTCCCTGAAGATACACAGATACCACCCCCTAGGGTGCTAACATGATACTCGATGGGCTCGGTATGGACCCCATCTGGCAGCACATGGCGCTTATCATAGTAAGCAGAGTCCAAGTTTTTCCTGCGCATACATCACCATAACCTGGTTGCGCATGCGTAGGCCTCGATTGGTGGCTCTGTCCACCCCACCATGGAGGGTGCTGTAGAACCTCTGCCAGGAGATGTCATTCTGCCATTTAGACATTCCCTTGGATGAGCATTTCACTTGCAAGTTTCTGCTGTTCCAGCGGTCTGTATTCTCCACATAGTAGCACTTGGAGCAGAGAGCAATACCACGAGTGCCTTCGAACTCGAGCTTGACCAATCCCGGAGTGCGGTTAGACCATTTGTCCCATGCCAACCAGTCCCGTTTGCAGGCCTCATACTCCATTCACATCTCTGGGCGTATCACCTCATCGAGGTTAGAGCCTGCTATGGCGATATAGGCAGAATCAGTGTCCATCTGCAGGTACTCGAAGCTGTCATGAGCTACATAGCGGTCGAAGAAGTCATAGTAGAACTCCAGCATTCGCAGCTTCGCCAGCTCGTATACTGCTATACCCACCTGGAAGGGCCGACGAATGGTGATTTTAACCTTACGGCTCTGCAATTCGTAGGAATCACCGATCTCCTCTAGATCCTCGAACCAAGCACTACCCAAGGCTCTGTCTACTGCTCATTCATCCTTAGTGAAGCTCGTGTTGGTATGACGTTCTAATGCCTCGATCAGTTTGAAGAGATCAGCCAACAAGGCTTTACTTTTGTCAACATACCCGGTACGATGTACCTCAGCGAACAGAGTCTACAAACCATTCAAAATGTTTCTGTGAGGTGTAGTCTATAGTGCGATAGATAGCAGTAATCTCTAACCCGTGGGCAAGGTACCACTTGAGAGTTGGTGCATACAATACCTTCTTCTTACCAGAGAGTGCACCAACGAGCTTGCTAGTTGTAGACTTTTGTCGACCTGTTTTATCAAGGTATGCAAGCATCTCCAAAGGTATAGCCTCTTCTGGGATCTCACGATTATAGAAGATGGGAGACATCTCCTCGAACCTTGGCCATAACACTTTAGATACCTCAATGTCGACCTCAGCAAACCCAAACCAATGATCCGCTAGCAGATCCTGCTTAAAGCGTTCAATATCACTGCTTACACACCCACCCCACCGTCGTACAATTTCTTTACCACACGGCATTGCTTGGGCCATGGTTGACAAATACAGAGCATTTGCATCATAACCAAGATGTTGACATACTCGCTTACCGTGGCGAATTCGGGTAACCCCAGACTCGTGATATCTCGTGAACACAATGCTCAGACCCCCACCAATAGCACCCATTAACATCTCGTAAGTTTCTTTGCCTGGAGAGCAAAGGCTAATATCCGGCTCATGTTCAGCAGTACCACGAAGTACTGAAGCGACACACCAGGAAGTGACACCGCCACCTTCAGAATTTCAATACCTCATTCTGTTTAGAATTCTCGCATCTTCTATAAGGTTTCAATGAACGGGCTAACATCCAAGTTGTTGTAATATCGCAAGCAGTCAGCAAACGTCTTCATCCCCAGATCTCTGAAGGTCTGCTTACAAGCTTGCCACTCTGACAACTCAAGAAGGTAACCACCTTTGAGCTTGGACCACCACACAGGATAATCAGGTAGTCCAGGATAGTCAAGCTTCTCAGGTGAGTCATACCATTCATAAGGTAACCAGCCCTTCTGTTGCGTGCAACCGTAGACTTTGATCTTTTCTCATAAGAAACCCCTGGGCCGAGGTAGCTTATTACATCGAGAAACCTCATTTCAGGTGTAATGACGAATATAGTCTGGCTAGCCTTCTTGGCGACTTTCACTGTTCCTTTGGACGAAGTAGTAAGTTCATCCACGAAGTACTTCTTGATGAGGTTCTGGTCGTACTGCCCAGAGTTGAACCCGAGCACAGGCACCTGGTCACACCACTCATTGATAAGTCGCTGCTGTCGTTTTGGTAACTTGTCCAAGTCTGCAGGTAGATAGTGACCGAGCCCTTGCACGGATCGTGGAGGATCGTAGTTGGATCTCCTGCATGAACTCTGAGATCAGCACTTTTGAGTTAGCATTGCAGAGGTGAGTTGGCGAGCTTGCGCTACAGTCTAAGGAGCAGCCGACTGACACCGAGATTGGTATGTGGGCACTCTCGATCGTGAGACTCTCTGTAGGGTGGGTCTTGATCCAATCTAGAAGGGCTTCAAAGTCATAGACAATAAAGTGTGGATATGGTACTGTCGGCACAGGGGTGTGGACGCTTTGGACAGCGTTTTATACAGCACTCCGACTGTAGCACAAGCGTGTGTCCAGATGCTCTCAGTTTCTCGTCTCTCGTGACCGTCTTGCGGTATCTTTGATCAGCATCCTCACCTCGCTGGTGTTGTGAACATCCATGCCAGTGACAGCCCTCGATCCAATGCTCACCACCGTGACCACACTTTGCGTGGTGTATATGAATTCCACGGTTTCTCGACTCATATTCAATCCGAGTAGCCGCGGAACTGCCTGGTTGGTATGGATAGAAGGCCTTCTCGTATGGATACTGCGGTGCCACTAACTTCTACCCACGTCAATCAATGGTCGTTTTCCCCCCTGTACAGCGGTCAGCATGGCGATGGAGACTACATGCTTGGGTGAAATGCTGTTGACAGTGCCCACAGTTGAAAGTCTGGGCCAGCTTGGAGATGTCCTTAATGAAGAAGGCGTGGTGGTCATATACTCCAATTGTCATGACACTCGGATAGAGAGCAGGTTTCTTGGTCAGATGCCAGATGCCCTCTTCAGTGGGCTCATAAACACGAATCCCTGTCTTCGCAAATAACTCTACCTTGTCCAGCTGGTCTAGGGACGTCAGCCACAGGCCTGTTCAGGCCATAGAACTGTTTAACAGGCTCTCGTGCAGGAGCTGTACTTCTATCAGCTCTTGCACCCTGCTGGACTGCTAGACATCCCCAGAGACACATGTTATCTTTGTAGGTATCTAGTGCCACCATTCCCTTCCTCCATCAGAGCCAGACCAGGAGGGGGCCTGTCCCTAGCAGTGGCTGGCGGTCGATGACAACCGTTACCTCAATGTTGATTGATCTGACGAAGGCCCACGGGGTATTGGGCCGATCGATATTGTCTGGGTCGAGGCGGGCTTGCTCTCTGCCCTCCACCCAAGTCTGGATCTCTACTAATGTATTCATCCAGGGACTTCCTGGAGCATTCTTGTGGAAGAGCATTACCCTACCATCCTCGATGTGGCGGATTCGATAGGTGTGGGTATACCAAAGGTAGGCGTTCTGAACAGTTCGCAGCTTTTCCATGATCTGACCTGTAATGTCTCCTTCTAGCCCTCTGAAGAATGTCCAGCATACTGTTCGCCGTCCTCTCATCTCTGCCTCCCTCTCACCGAGAAGCTCGTTGAGAATCTGCTGACCTTCTCGCCTCATACTCCAGGATAGGGTTTCAGATCTCGGTCCCCTCATTAATCGTCTTCTGATTCGGTGTAGAAGAGGTAGGCGTTCTTGTGGATGGCTTGCCATTCGAGTTGCTACAGCTTTGGCCCGTAAGCTGACATTCGTCTCCTCATACAATTGACGACTCTCACGGAGCAGCTGTGCTTTCTTGTGAGGGTTCCATGGATTCTCAGAGGTGAGCGCCGGAAACCTCGCTGTCTGTTTTGCTCAGGAGTCGTTTTAGCCACTCCTCAGCAAGGGAGGGGTCGTTTTCGCCGCTCCTCGGTATCGGCTTTGCGGGCCTTAGAATAGCCTCTAAGACCGAATTGCTTTGCCATCACTTGAAGCTGTGTTACAGTAACCATGATGCAAGGTCTATATATTAGATCTTAAACATTTCTGACCATCTTCGAGGGTGTTACAGTAAGTGGCGATGAGTACCTGTGGGTGGTGTATATCCCTGTGGATGCCTGTCTCTAAATGCATGGCATGACGCGTTTACGTTCTTCCATAACCAAACTGAACTTTCTCCTGGCACAGAACTTGTAGTTCATTCTGTTGGAATGTTTACGACCCCCGCATGCTTTACATAGTCCAGTCTGTATAAATACCTGCCCCGCATCCTCTGCACGGCTTCGGCTCAACAGCAGCCTTCTGAAACTGAGCATTGTGTGTCGCACAATATTCTCCAACACAGTTCCTTAAGCATCGAAAAGGCTTACCTCGCATAAGCCATTTGCATGTATTATAATGCATGTTTGATAAAGTCTATGTCAAGGCTCTTAAACCTTGGGCTAATGGGTGTGGTTCAGTAGGGCCTGCGTATCTTGTATGTATTTGTGTGGCCCATGACCCTAAGCCTCAGGAATTGAGAGGGCGGTGGGAGCCGCGGATCACGGAACGTTGCCTGTGGAGGGAGGTGGTATTTTTCTACTACCGGCTATACTACTACTGCTAATTGTTATGCAAATCTGGAACTTAATAAAAACTGTACCGGTGAAAATACGTGTTCGTCTCTTATGACTAGTTAATTAATAACCACTCACCCAACGAACGCATTCCCATATTAAATGCGGTTGGCTGCATCTGTTCGGCTGTCTAGTACTTACATCAGTCCTTGATCCAGCTGCGCCGACGAACGCCACTGATTTAATTTCTAGTAGAATGCCCCTCTCAATTGTACAAAATAAGAACCGAAATCGAATTCCATCAACCGCTTCAAAACTCGTAACATGATTGAATTGAAACGTGATACAGCTGACAAAGGCAGATAATAGCTTATTTGAGACTGGAACTTGGAGGGGTGGGGTGGAGTGTCCATGGGTGGGGTGGAGGGGATTCGTTCTTATTCCTGTTTGACGTGAAGTCACTGAATTATTATTTGTAATATGATAAGAATTTATTAATGTTGTCAACTGTTTCTTGACTGACTGTTGGCCCGCTCTAGTCCTAGTCCCCCCCCCCCCCCCCGGCCACTTAAGCAGTACTTTGTGTGATTACTGGATGAAAAGATGTGTTCAGATCCTGGCCTTCACAATTCTCTAATCTAATTGATGTGCTGTGTCTCGAGGCAGAGATACAACAGAGTTCTGCATTAAACTTATACAACATTTCTTGCTGCTTCCAGTGTCTGTTCAACCATGCTTCAAAGGCTTTTACTGTTGGAGCACTATCTATTGATTCAGTTAGGCTGCTACAAGGCTGTTCAATCTGTATACAAAAACTGGTCTCAGGTTAGTCTTAGCCCTCATCTTGAAAATTTTCAAGCGTTGACCCTGTGTTGTTGACTCCGTGTGGGATTTCTGGACGAACATCCCAGGCATACACACCCTGTAGAATTGTAAAGGCCTCAATCATATCACCTCTCAGTCTACGGTCGGTAGGTCAATGTTGGTTCTCCAGTCTCTCTTCATAGCTAAGTTCCCGTAACATTAATATTAGCTTGGTGGCTCATTTCAGGATATTCCCAACTGTAACAATATATTTCTTTCACAATGGATGCCACACTGCGCTAGCACACTCAAGGTGGGGTCTGACCAATGCCTTTTACACCCATGAGAAATTCTCCGTGTCTAAGTGCAGGACTATACTGAAGTACACATGTTTAATTGATGCATTGGAGTCATGTTTTAGTAGTCCTGAACAGGATGTGACTGCAAGGGCACGACTATGGGGTAAAACTAGGGGTGGGGGAATGAATCGCTGCAAGAATTGGCACACGCTATCAAAGGGTTAGTAAGGCATACATATCCAGGACTGCCAGAAGACCAATTTGAGTTGATAGCCATGGACTATTCACCGATGTATTGTATCTTGATGCTGTCTATCAGGCTTCGATGCAAATCTTGGAGAGGACTTTGCAAGTGGCTACTAGAATGAAGGGCTTTCTGGCGAGGGAGAATCCACATATTTCTTCCCAGGTCAGACCACT
Organism: Chaetoderma sp. LZ-2023a; assembly: GCA_034401795.1. Taxonomy (NCBI): domain Eukaryota; kingdom Metazoa; phylum Mollusca; class Caudofoveata; order Chaetodermatida; family Chaetodermatidae; genus Chaetoderma; species Chaetoderma sp. LZ-2023a. The sequence goes on from CM067373.1 coordinate 71,205,105, forward strand.
TCACCAACAGCAAGAGAAAAGCAGAGCTGATAAACCGTCGAAGCAAAGGCAAGAATCTATGGGGTGAAACTGCTAGAGCAGTAGCAAGTATATAATAAATTAGAACATTCTGCGGTGGTGTGGCCTCACATAACAAATTTTATTGAATTGAACAGTTTCGGAGGAGATAGCCAGACAGATGGACAGATTGAGGCGTTTTCAAAACATGTGGGGATAATAAAACATGGTGTTTCATATTTTGAACATAATTGGAAAACATTTCTGCCTAAAGAAGCAATGTCTTTCAATCCAATTATGTACAAAATACTCACAAGAACATTTCATACATCGTGATCAAAATTGTACTAATTAAGATGTCTGCTTTTGTTTTGAGCTATACTGTAAGTCCCATAGAACGTGCACTACTGGTAGTTTTAGCTGAAGGCAATGATCCATTTCCCGCTTATTTCAAGCTAAGCTCCGCCCACTTTTTATGCGTATTGGACTCGATTTATAAACTTTCAATTTTGAATTCCCAGAAACCTATTTTCAATGTAACTATCCATGTAAGCTGTTAAATATTTCGAAATTAATTTGACTGAGTGCTGTTGCTGCCTATGGCATAGGCAGCGACAGCGTCCAGTTAAATTAATTACAAAATATTCAACAGAAATTGCAAATGAATCAAATACATACAATTCGTACACCTGACAAACTTTTCGATCGTCATGACTGAGTTATATGTCATTATGACTGTGACGTTAGCCTACATATTATGACGTAATTATAACAACATAATGAGTGACAGTCATAATCAATTACGTCATGAATGATAGTATTATCCCGTTTTAAAAATACGTTGGGGGGGGGGGGGGGGTAGTCTAATTGCCTCCGTCCGTCTGTCCATCCGTCACGCTATCTCCTCCCAAACCATTGGGTGGAATTAAATCAAATTTGGTATGTGGGGTACAATTGCAAGACAATATTTAGATTTGGCTCCGCCCCCAGTGGGGCGTGGTATGGGTCAAAAGTTCAAATAAGTTGTAACGCAACTCCTCTGAAATCATTAAATGGAACATACCGTAATTTGATATCTGAGTTACCCATATGATTTCGGAGTGCAAGAGGCCATTTAGATTTGGCTCGCCCACAGGGTGTGGGAGAGGGGTCAAAGGGTTAAATTTTAACCTGCAGAAATTGATTTAACGCATCTGCTACGAAACCATTAGATAGAATTCAACCAAATTTTGTGTGTGAGTTATCCATATAAATGTTGAGTGGATGAGCTCATTACATTTGCCCTGCACCCAGAGGTGGGGGATGGGGTCAAGGGGTCATGAAATTGATTGTAATGCAACTCCTCTGACACTGTTGGATGGAATTCAACCAAATTTAGTATGCCAGTTACCCATATCAATGTGGAGTGGATGAGCATATTTACATTTGGCACCCCCACCCCACCCCCATGGTGTGTGGGATGAGGCAAAAACACTGGAAAAGCATGGGTGGAGCTGAGCTAGAGATGGATGGGGCATAACTAAAACTTATTCAAGTTAAATTTGTTTCAAAATATTCAACAGCTTTCTTGTACATTAGTGTTTGTTAACATTTGAACTTTAGGGAACAAGAACAATCAGTTAGCATGTGCATAAATAGGCAAGACTGAACATGTGTCAGGCATAGCGGGGACACGATTGGTTGATGTTAGCATGGTCAACTGTTAATCAGCTGGGTGGGGGTTCAAATCCTGCACAACTCTCGGGCGACTGACTAGCAATTGGTGGAAACATAGGCAATCTCATGCACTCCTCGTTGCATCTCTCGACCCAGGAGTATAAATGTGTACCAGTGTAAAAACAGGGGAGTTACCAATAATAGACTTAAATATAAACCTGCCTATACATGACGTAAAGGTGACCTGGAATCAGGGATTCGATAGACGCCAATCAAACCTATAAGTTTTTAGTGTCAGGCATCCGACTTTTATCTTCCTACCGAAGACAAGTGTCAGGTATACCTCGGCATTGTGGCTTATCACGTTTTACCAGAACTTTAGTTTATCACCTGTGCATTGTCCTTTATCAGCACATTTATGTAAATTGTGCTAGAGTTTGGTTATAATGGACCTTTCTGGTTTTAGCTATGCCCCGCCCATCTCTAGCTAAGCTCCACCCACACCTTGCTCGTGTTGGGATCGATCGATCTCTGAACACCATGATTATTAATTTCCAAAAAACTACACAGGTAAGCTGTTGAATATTTTCAAACTAATTTGACTCAGTGCTGTTGCGCCAAGTCAAATTAGTTTCAAAATATTCAACAGCATGTTTATTAAATAGCAAAGAATTACAAAGACATACAATTCATACAACGTGTCAGACCCTTTGAGATTTGATGACATTCTGTCTATATGGAAACCTTTGTGACAATGATTGTGATGTCATCATACACATGCTGAGCTGATTATGATGTCATACGAGGTTAGATGATGGATGGATACTCTGGAAAGATGAATTGGTGCGCAATGACGTATTACTACAACTAGACTTGCTAATCATTAGCTTTCAATGAAAAGAACTGGACATACTGTTAAAGCTATTGCAAGCCAATAAGACCACCAAATTAGTCAGAGAAAAATCTGAGTTTGTTCTAGTGCTAACCTCCACTTTTCAATCTTTTCATGAGGAAGCTGGCAGGAACAAAGTGGGGTGCCAATGAAAGGATCCTAAAGACCATCTACCTAGGTGCCGTACGACCACACCTTGAGTATGGATCCAGCTCATGGATGACAGCAGCTAAATCTCATCAACAGAACCTCGACAGAGTACAAAAGCAGGCACTGCGCATCATCACTGGTGGAATGAGATCAACACCAATAGAAAAAATGGAGCAGACAGCAGGCATCCCCCCCCACTTAGCAAAGGAAGGGAATGCAAAGCACTGATCCAAGCTGCAAAGTTCAAATCGCTCAACAACCACCCAATGAAGATCAGGCAAGCACAGCTGTCATCAGGAAGACTTAAAAGATCAAGTTTTGTGAAAGAGACAAAAGCACTTCAAAGGAAACACCAAGAAATGTTGCCAGCACAAATAGAAAACCCAAACCCCACCCTTGATCCTCCACCCTGGGAAAACAAACTAGAGAGCATAGCTATTCGCACCACAGTACCTCATCTTACAACCAAAGATGAACACAGTGATGTGAGCAAGAAGGCCCTGACCCTAGCCATGCTGGAAGAAATGTACCCTCAGGTGACATGGATAAGGATCTACACAGATGGATCAGCCAAAGATGCAATTAGGAGCGGAGGTGCCAGACTGCACATACAGTATCCAAACGAACAAAATGAGTCAGCTGCAATATCGACAGGCAAACACTGCAGAAACTACAGAGCTGAAGTCGAAGCACTGGTTCATGCAGTTAATACCATCAGCAGAACAGCAGACCCTATTGCACAGTCTTTTTATCTGATGCCTGCTCCGTCCTTGAGGCTATCACCAAAGGTAAGCTGCCACAACTTGAAGAAGCACTACAAGCCATCAAATGCTTTCGGATAGCACTGCAGTGGATCCCCTCACACTGTGGAGTCCAAGGAAATGAGGAAGCAGACAAGATGGCAAAGGTGGGTGCAGAAGAGAATCAGACAGAAAACATGGTTACCCATACAGAGATGAAGACTACCATCAAGTCACTCTATAGAACACCTCAGTCAGAAGATGCCTACCATCATCTCTCGAGGCCAGAGCAAGTGACCATTTTTCGTCTCAGAATTGGACACAACAGACTAAACCAACACATGTACAGGCGGTCCCACCTTACGACATCGCCCGCTTGTCCTTGTGGAGAAGCAGAACAGACCACAGAGCACATACTTCAATGTTGCAGTACGTATCAGCTGCTGAGAGAAGAGATCTGGTCTTTGTCAACCTCTTTTCTTGAAAAGCTGTGTGGGCCTGTGGAAGAACTGCAGAAAACCACAGATTTCATCTTGAGAACGGCTCTCCAAGTGTGATACCAGCGATCGAAAAGAAGAAGAATCTTTTCGCGAGTTGTGACATCACAATTCTCCTTATATATTTGACGAGCAAGGTAATAAATTTTAGTCAACCATCATCATTGAATCGATAGCTTGCAATAAGCTAATTATTTTTATAACAATTTGACTGCATATAGTAGCAATGACATTATGTCAAGTTATTCTTAACATAATGTACCAAACATTACAAGTATCACTACCTAGCATTATGATAGCGATTTGACTGAAAATCATTTCTGCAACACCTGTCAGCAACTCCTGTCAGAGAAATTGCTTGGATAATCTTCAACAAATGTTACTACATTATTTTGAGAACAATTTGAATGAATTTGATTTATAAAGTTGTTGCATTAACAAGTTTCAGTCAATTCATTTTCAAAACTTTAGCTAGTGACACGTAATGTTTGCCAGATTACTTATTTATTGCTGCTGTAATAGGTAGCAATAATTTTCAGTCAACTTGTTATAAACAGAATAGCCTCGCATATGTTGTGTAAAAGTTATTACCGGTACCTGGCTAGCCACGTATATAAGGGGAATTTTTACTTCACAACTCGTTAAAGGGATGCTAATTTCATCTTAAATGTTGTATTGTACCGATAGATTATGGTTTATAGATTCATTATCATTCATATCCTGTCACATTCCCTTATCTGTATCACAATTAACGGCTTTGTAATATCGAGTAAATGCTGAACAGTGATCTCCACCATTTTGTCTCCTCAAGCGACAGTGTGTGATGTCATACAAGTGCCAATGCATTACATTCTTTATTAGGTAATACTTATTCCGTTGAATAGTTTGAAAATAATTTGAACATAAGTTGTTGCTGCCCATGGCAACTTTCAATCAAATTTGTTTCAAAATATTCAACAGCTTACCTGTATGATTGATTTTATACAAAATGGCCAAACTATAGCTGGTACCACTATAACTGAGTGTATATACCGAAGTAGGTACTACGCTAGGATTTTTCTGATTGGTAGAAAACTAAATCATGACAGCCATCATAGGCTGTAGAAATGCACCAACATTTAACTACTAAAGCCTGAATATCTTTCTTTATCGGCATGATTAAAAAGCTTATAATTACCTGCATAGCTTATGAGTGGCATATTACATCACCTGCATAGCTATCGAGAGATGAGGTTAGCTATCCTTTAAAAGATTGCGGAGCTGTTGTTAACATTAAACCTGATTACTGGTAGTATTAATTTGGTGGTCTTATCGGCATACAAACCAATTTCCAGTAAAAAAATTTTCAAAATAAACAATGTGATCTTTAGTTGTGACTCGCATCTAGTATAACTCAGTCTGTCGGTCAAATATTTGAAAATTTTGCCAAAGCTGCTTACGTCGGAACAATAGTACGTTCCGATTTGTTTGGATATCATAGTGAAGGCTTTGTGTCTGTGCTGGAGAAGCAAAGAAGACAAATTACATGTATTGTATGTGGTGTAATAAAGACGCATTATCTCTTTGGAATATCCTTATGACCGTACACTGAGATCTTTTGGACTCAAAATCTGAATGGTTGGGAACTCATTTTTCTCCCTCCTTTTATACTCTCTGGCCAGGGCACCGCTGGTGTTTGGGGTGCCCGGGAACCGTTAATGGCACCGCACATCTTTGTGGTGCCCCAGGGGAAGAGGACACCATTTATGTGCTCAGTGTCCTCATGATGGGGCACCGCAATTGCTTCTGCAATTGTTTGCGGTGTCCCTGTATATTATTGGGGGGGGGGGAAACACATTTTGAGTGTTTTCCGTTTACACAGAGCATGCTTCCTCTATGCCAGAGCCCATGTTGGCTGTACTGAGGCCAGGCATGGGCAAGAGCACGGGCCCGCTGGGGGAGGATGGGGGGAGGTGGAAAGGACTGTACTGATGTCCTTTCCCCACCCCCTTGTCTCCTGTAATAGTATGTGCTGATTTGTGGTAGTGATTCAGACCTATAGCATTTCGTTACAATGTTTCTTGGATACTCATCACAGGTCATTGTTAGTGATTCTATATGGTTTCCACATACAGGAGTCTTTTGTAATATTTATTAAGGTGCATTTTGTATTCCTGAGGGATCTACCAAGCATTAAGAAGTTTCTAAGGTTTCTTGTTCCGATTTGTCTCTTTTGTGCAAGCGCTTGTAAGTTGGCGCGCTGTTGACAAATCTCATATAGCCAGTATTTTTCTGGCATGATCCCAGTAGACCGGATATAGAGGCTGGTGAGAATGGATGGATGCACGAGGTGGGACACCCCATTTCTGTATTTGACTTGGGGAATTTTTATGACATAACGCCCTAGTGGGACAGTCCGTCGGCTCTGTGGGGGGTGGAGGGGGGGGGGGGGGGGGGGTTGGGTGTGTGTGTGTGTGTGAGGAGAAAGGCTATTTGAAGGTAAAGAGAAATTATTTTTAGAAGTATGAAAGACAGTGATTTTTAGAAAATTTAAATTTCGCCTATAGACCAGATGAAATGAGACGCTTAGATGGATAAATAGATGTATGGATGGGTGGAAGGATGGATGAGCAATTATGCACTATTTACTGCTGCGCAAGCACCTCAGAGACCCACTTTGGCACATGGGTGCTCAAAAAGTTGGAGGAATTCAAAAGACTAAAGTATCCCTCCAGTTTCCAGGATTTGAAGCGGGGGTCCAAGAGGAGATCCATGTGGGACATGTCCTCCATCTGCCCCCATAGTGCCCACGACTCCTGGATCAAACACTCCAAGGTGGTCCTGTCCTTTGGGATAGGCACCCGCACGAAACATTCCTCCAATTCTGCCTCAATTCTGGCTACTGCAATGGTGAGTGAGTGTCCACTTGCTGTTGCAGCTGGTGAGATGCCTACACTCGGGATGTTTGTTTCACCAAAGGTTTCTAGAGCCGCCACTAAGAATGTCAGTGTTCACAACTTGTGTTTCTGTGTCTATCTGGGCTGGCATTTCTTCATTGCTATCTTCTGTTGTTCCACTCTGGAGGGTTTTGTCATCATCCGCCCCGTCGTCACTCTCTGGTGAAATGTTTATCGGCTCTACACACACATTATGGATTGCTGTCGACCATTGCCTGTTATTAGTTTTTCAATGGTTTTTTGTTGAGTCCATATTTTTTGTACGTCTCAGGAGAAATAGTTAATTTATAAACTGTTCTTCTGCCCTTTCACTAGGCAGGCCTGGTCCAAAACCTTTTCACTGATTTGTTCAGACAGTTCATGGGCAACTATTAAGTGTTTCCTGACATAGGCTCTCTTTTGAGGGGAGATCACAGAGCTATAGCTAGAATGACTCGCGAAGCACTGCTTAAGGACTGTGAGCACACAATGTTGTTTAGATTGAAAGCGTTAATAGGCGAACTGTAGAATCTGGTGACATCATTTGCCTTGGTAATATTGTCAATACATTTCTGGATGGCATAAGACATCATGGAAGTGTGTGTTCCTCGTTGCAGGGCAGAGTATTGAGGAGCGATGTCATGTGTTTATGATGTCATAAAGGTGGATAAGGGATGATGTCCATAGAGATAAGAAAGTGTAGAGTGCTGAAAAGAGCGCGGAGAACTGGATATGTGGGATAATAACTATGACGTGGATGCATGTCTGGGGCTTTTCGGCGCATCCGCAAGATATGCACAAACACCAGAGATGTCTTCACACATACAAAAAATCTCTGTGAACACTTCCTAGCAAGAGAGTACCCACATTCAGTACTGGATTCCATATTTGAAAAAGCTCTGGCCTTAAAAAGGATCGACATTCTTTAGCCACCTGCATCCAGTGCAACTGCCAGGAAACAGAAGAACACTAATGGTTCCTTCTTTATAAGTGACTTTACGGACAAGTGTCTTCGCAAAAAAACCTAGATTGATCGGTCGATGATGCGTCATTGCAAATCCCCACGTTCACCGCTTTGAACATTTGACACACCCCACAACCTACCCCTGGGGGAACACGCAAATGTAAATGTAATTTTTGCACTCCATGATCATATGGGTAACTCACAAATTCTGTTGAATTCCTTACAACAGTGTCAGAGGAGTTGCATTACAATCAATTTCATGACCTTTTGACCCCATTCCCCACCCCTGGGGGGGGGGGGGGCCAAATGTAAATGTGCTCATCCACTCCACATTGATATGGGTAACTCAGAAACCAAATTTTGTTGAATGCCGTCCAATGGTTTCGGAGATGCATTACAATCAATTTCCGCAGGTTAAAATTTGACCTTTTGACCCCTCTCCCACCACCTGGGGGTGGAGCCAAATCTAAATGGCCTCTTACACTCCGCAATCATAGGAGTACCTCAGATATTAAATTTGGTTGAGTTCCATCTAACGATTTCAGGGGAATTGCATTACAATCAATTTCATGAGCTTTTGACCCCATCCCCCAACCCCTGGGGGTGGGGCCAAATGTAAATGTGCTCATATACTCCACATTGATATGGGTAACTGACATACTAAATTTGGTTGAATTCCATCCAACAGTGTCAGAGACGTGGCATTACAATCAATTTCCTTATCTTTTGCCCCCACCCCCTCACCCATCCTTGGGGGCGGGGCCAAATGTAAATGTGCTCATGTACTCCGCATTGATATGGCTAATCCATAGACCAAATTTGGTTGAATTCTGTCCAACGGTTTCGGAGGAGATGCGTTAAAATCAATTTCTGCAGGTTAAAATTTGACCTTTTGACGCCTCGCCCACCCCCTGGGGGCAGAGCCAAATCTAAATGGCCTCTTGCACTCCGTAATCATATGGGTAACTCAGATATCAAATTCAGTTGATATCCGTCTAACAATTTCAGAGGACTTGCGTTAAAACTGATTTGACCTTTTAACCCTGCCTTTTGTCCCTGGGGGCGGTGGCAAATCCAAATATTGTCTGGGAGGAGATAGTCTGATGGACGGACGGACATACGGATGGAGGCGAATACAATATACCCGACGTTTTTTTTAAAACGTGGGGATAATAATCATACGCTACTGGCCCCTACTTGAATCAAATGCTAGAAGTTGCCTAGCCTTCTCAAACAAACCAAAATTTGGCTACCACAGGAATCCCACAATAGGCGACACGGTAGTCAGAGTTCGCCTGGTTAATCAAGAGAAAGGCAAACCCGTATTTCGTAACCCCTTTGCGGTCTGCAACACACAAAACTGTAACATCTGCAAGAGTATGGGAAAAACTCTTTCTTCACCAGCAACCATACTGGATACACGTACAGATGCAAGATCATAGGCAATTGCAAAACACGCAGTCATCTACTCTTCCGCAAACTTTGCGGAAAACAATATGTGGGAGAGACACTACAAGCCTTTGGTGTCAGAATAAAAGAACATCTAAGAAGTATTACCTACTTATACAGAAAGGCATTTCAACACTACAAAACAAGCAGAAACGACATGCGTTTTCATATTATCCAAGTCCTCTCTTTAAATCCACAGGATCCTAAATCCACCAAATGGAGATGACAAAAAGAGCACCACTGGATCCATTAGCTTGACTGTATGCATCAACAATGCAGGCTAAGAGCGCATTTCATGAATGTATCCTCTGGGACAGAAGCGAAAAGCACCAGCCCCAGACACGCGCACATGTCATAGTTATTATCTCATGTATTGTATGTGGGTTTATTGTCACATGACACATGATTTCTACATGGTTATTTATAAATATTAACCATTTAATAGTAAAGCCGAACAAACACAGACTACTGTGGTGACCGTGTGAAATGTCCATTTGTACACCAAGAAAAGACTATTTTTGAAAACTTACCTCGGGAAAGATTGGCTCAATAATCGAGCCAGCCATGCCAGTGATCTTCAGAAATGTTCATTTGCAGACCCAGAGAAGACTATTTTTTTTTAATTTACCACTGGAATGACTGGCTCGTCGGCCGGAAAATAGACATTTCCTGTGAGAAACTTGCAATTTTCTTGAATAAATCTGAACATAAACATGTTAACCCTTTAATCCTCGAAGTTGTTCAAGAAAATTTTAATTTTCTCATAGAAAATGTCGTTTTGCTGACAAGGAGAAGCCTGTTTTTGAAAATTTACCACTAGAATGACAGGCTCAGTTATCGAGCCAGTCATTCCAGTGATAAATTTTCAAAAATAGTCTTCTCATGGTCTGCAAATGGACTGAAATGGCCCTTGCAGACATTTAATACTTAGCCATATGATCATGCAGTCGAATGCGACTGAGCATGAGGTTAACAACATCTGTATATATCATCTATCTTATGAAAGTCCACGCTTGTGCTCAGTCATGACTGGCTGAACAAACCTCAATAGTATAAATGGTCACTTTCATTATTTACTGTTAGAGGCATATTCACTAAGTGGCAAATACACAGCAAAAAGTCTGGCTATCACATCCATAATGAACGTTTCCAGTTTTAGCTATGCCCTGCCCATCTCTATCTAAGCTCCACCCACACTGAGCCGTGTTGAGATTGATCGATCCCTGAATGCTGTAACTATCAATTTCATGAAAACTATACAGGTAAGCTGTTGAATATTTTGTAACTAATTTGACTTGGTGCTGTTTCTGTCTATGGCAGCAATAGTGCCCATTCAAATTAGTTTCAAAATATTCAACAGAATATTTATTAAATAGTAGACATACAATTCGTACAACAACGCATAGTCCATCTTCAATTATGCGTTCGTGACGTGCTTATCGACGTCATTCATTATAATGTGATTCTTCTACATGTGGCGTAGTTGATTATGATGTCATAGGATGGGTTGATAAAGTGGGACGGTCTATTGGGTCTTGATAATAAAATCCAGGAATATGTAGTTTACAGATGAATGGAGGACTGGAGGTCATGTTTAAAACTGTCTTGCCAAACAATGGTGCAGTTTCTTACTAAAAACAGATAATGACACTTCATCATTCAGCCAACTTCTGACAATGAACCTTTCCAGTTCATCAATCATATTCATGATGTCATGATTAAGTACGTGATGTGTAGGATGGTGTTATAATAAATGACACCATGAATGACATAGATAAATATGCCACGAATGCTTAATTGATGATGGACTAAGCATTGTTGTACGAAGTGTATGTCTTTAGTATTTAATAAACATGCTGTTTTATAACTTGAACTAACTTGCCTGGGCGCTGTGGCTGCCATAGGCAGGAACAGCACCCAGTCAAATTAGTTTCAAAATATTCAATAGGTTACCTTTATAGTTTTCTGAAAATTGAGATTCAGGGAGTGCAGGGATGAATCGATCACATGAGCGAGGTGTGGGTGGAGCTTACCTAGAGATGGGCGGGGCATGGCTAAAACTGGATTCTTCCATTGCTTGCGCTTACTACTGTTTAACGTCAAATGGAATCTGTACTACAGGTTCTGGTTAATGTTAAACAGTACTAAGTACAAAGAATTATGGCATGTTGGTTGAAGAGCGAATAGAAATGGTTAATTTTACACATGGGTCATGTATCGCCAAGTCGCTTATGACCAGTTTCTATGAGCATGCTCTCCAGTAACGACGTCTGTGATCTATAGTCTATATACGGTTCATGGACCCAGGTAGATAAATACAGCATTAATGTGTCTTTATTCACGTGAGCAACGGTCTGCACGATGACTGTCTTCACCTCAAACTCCTTCTTGTACATACTACACAGCTGTTCAGATGCTGACACTAAAACAAAAGATAACAGGACTGAGTTCTATTTAACAAACAGATTTTAATGCTGTTGAGTATTTTGAAATTACTGTGACTGGGAGCTGCAACAACAGGTTCCTGCTAAATTAGTTTCACAATGCTCAACAACTTACGTGTATCATGTATGATTGGGTTGAAATTGTGATTCTGGGATTGAATTTTACAGAAATAATGTTTTAGTGCTTAGAACCTGTTGGCCAAACATATCAAAATGCTTTAGAAGTTAACCCTTTAATGGCTAATTTGACCAAGAAATTTGAAATATTTGCTTATTGAATCTCCATTTGCAAGTTACTATTTTTGAAAATTTATCTCTGGAATGAACGGCTCAGTTATTGAAATAATCTTCTGTTAGCATGCAAATGGACATACTCAAGACAACTGAAAAGGGTGGTTTTAGCTACATTGACCATTAAGTTGCCAAACTAGAAGACATAATTAGAGCCATGGAGAAATTACTCTTTGTTATATAATAGCCACTGTCAACACTGTCAACAATTAAAACTGTATTATTATACTGTAGATTAAATATATTATTAAAGACGTGAACAGTGGGCAGGTGGGATAAGGCGTAACTGCATGAGTGTGTGATATAGGCTGACCAATCATAATTGATAGAAATACTCGGTCACGAAGCTAGAATAGTCCATCAAGTGTACGAACTTTATGTTTTTGATGGATTTTGTATTTAATAAACATTCTGTTGGAAATTTTGAAACTAATTTGAATGGGCGCTGATGCTCCCCAAATATTTAACAGGTTAATGTACCTGTATAGTTATCTTAAAATTGGAATGTATAAATTGATCCCAAAGCATGCAAAGCATGGGCGGAGCTTAGCTAGAAATGGGCGGGGCATATAGATAGAAATGGATCCTTCTACTGAGTGAGCATGGGATAATGGCGTATGCGTGTGAGATAAGCATGAGTAATGCAGGAATCACACGTTTTGCATGTGCTAGGATCAATCAATCCCTGCACCTATATGAATCTCAATTTTCAGAAAACTATACAGGTAAGCTGTTGAATATTGGTAGCAACAGCACCCAGTTACTTTAGTTTCAAAATATTCAACAGAATGATTATTAAATAGTAAAGACATACAATTCGTACAATAACGCTTCGTCTATCATCAATTAAGCGTTCATGATGCACTTGGTTATATCATTCATGACAAAATGGACCTTTCCAGAGTAATAACATCATATGATGTCATAATCAGCTAAGCGGCATGTAGGATGACGTCATAATCATTATGTCATAAATGATTCTATATGGCCCGTCTTTAACTCTTAATACTCCGACACATTGTAAGAATTATATGTCTCTACTATTTAATAAACATGCTGTTGAATATTTTGAAACTAATTTGACTGGGCGTTGTTGCTGCCATAGGCAGCAACAGCACCCAGTCAAATTAGTTTCAAAATATTCAACAGCTTACCTGTATAGTTTTCTGGAAATTGATAGTCAGGGAGTGCAGAGATTGATCGATCCCAACATGAGCGAGGTGTGGGTAGAGCTTAGCTAGAGATAGGCGGGGCATAGCTAAAAATGGAAAGGTCCATTGATTATGACATCATAGTACATGTCACATAGTTGGTTATCACGTCAAGGAATAAAGGTTGAGCCACCTCAGCTCCGATATGTCAGACACAGAAAGGTGTGATACCTAGGGCCAGATCAGACAGCAAGACATGCTAACATTACTGGCTCAGCAAGTCTGAAGGTTGAACTGGAATTAATTAATCAGCTTTGGGAAACACCAAAAATGCCCCTGCATAAAACCATGAACAACTTACAACCTCTGAAACTGTGATGTTCCATGTAACCATCTAGTGTGTAATAATACTGTGCGGTAACCATGGTCAACATGACACACATGAGGTTACATTTTAAGGGACTGCTGGAGCATGCTAGCTAGATTGAAAGGAATGCGTTTCAGGAAGCTTTATAGTATGCAGTACAATGTAACAGCTGAATGCGGCCTTGAGGTGGCGATCAGGATTTCACACGCTCACTCAAATGCCTCCTCAATAACATAATCAGTTATTCAAGTAGTAATTTTTACTAAAATTACACAATTTCATGAGCAATTTTCAACATTAACCCGCTAATCCTAAAATTTGTTCAAGAAAATTTCAATTTTTTCCATAGAAAATATCCATTTGCAGACCAGAAGACTATTTTTGAATAATTACCACTGAAATGACTGGCTCGGTTATCGAGCCAGTCATTCCACTGGTAAATTTTAAAAAGAAGTCTTCTCTTGGTCTGCAAATGGATATTTCTCAAGACCACTGCAGAAGCCATTTTTGGCTGATATGAGTGTTAAAGGGGTACCACTAAATTTCAGTGGCTCATTTTGAAAACATGCATACAGGAAAGCTGTTGTTATATTTTGGCTGGTACTGCTCCCATAGCTCTCAGCCAAATTTATTTCAAAACATTCAACAGACGGTTCCCTACGTCATAAAGAAATTGTGATTTCTGTCTGTATGGGTTAAGTACAGCTATAAATAAGTTAACATGCTTAAAAAAAACCAATGTTAGTAATAAAAGTGCTGTTGAATATTTTGAACATAATTGGACTGGAAGACATTGGTGCCATAGGCACCGATGTCTTCCAATTCAATTTATATTCAAAATATTCAACACAAAGTTTTATTTTCTTTTGGAAACATCCTAAGTTACGTCTGAACTGTACTGCACATGGTTTATGGTAATCAAATCCCATACCAAAATCATCTAGTGACCATGTCTGAAAGAGAATGCCATCATCATCATCATCATATGTGCTGTCATCAGCCCGTGTTGCTTGTGACTGTCTATACGATTGTAGTTTCTGTACACCATGGAACAAATGAACTATCCCTGACATCTTTGTCACAACTTTCTCCTGTCAACAACACAATGACAAACTTACAGAACAGCTCAGAAATAATGTAACATGTTTCCAAAACAAAATAAAATTTATTGGTGAATATTTTGAACATAATGGACCTTTCCATTTTTAGCTATGCCCCGCCCATCACTAGCTCAGCTCCACCCACACCTAGCCGTGTTTGGATTGATCGATGCCCGAATGCCCTAGCTATCAATTTCCTGAAAACTTTACAGGGAAGCTGTTGAATATTTTGTAACTAATTAGACTGGGTGCTGTTACTGCCATAGGCAGCAACAGCGCCCAGTCAAATTAGTTTCAAAATATTCAACAGAATATTTATTAAATAGTAAAAGCAAACAATTTGTACAACAGTCCATAGACCGTCATCAAATATGCATTCGTGACGTACTTATCGACGTCATTCATTATGATGTCATTGTACACAGCACGCAGTTCATTATGACGTCATATGATGGGTGGGTACTCTGGAAAGGTGAATTGGATTGGAAGCTCAAAAGTCACCTAACATGTTTCTAAAAGAAAATATAACTTAGTGTTGAATAATTTGGACATAATTGAATATTGGAAGTCATCAATGCTGTCCAATCCAATTCACCTTTCCAGAGTATTATCTGACCTCGTATGATGTCATAATCAGCTCAGCGCGTGTATGATGAAGTCACAATTATTACGTCACAAAGGGTTCCATATAGACCGTCATCAAATCTCAAATAGTCTGGCACGCTGTATGAATTGTATGGCTTTGTAAGTCTGCTATTTAATAAACATGCTGTTGAATATTTTGAAACTAATATGACTGGGTGCTGTTGCTACCTTAGGCAGCAACAGAACCCAGTCAAATTAGTTTCAAAATATTCAACAGCTTAGCCGTGTAGTTTTTTGGAAATTGATCGTCAGGTTGTTCAGAGATCGATCGATCCCAACACGAGGGAGGTGTGGGTGGAGCTTAGCTAGAGATGGTCGGGGCATAGCTAAAACCAGAACGGTCCATTAACCGTACGTTTAAAATATTCAACAGACCATTTCTTACTAACTATCATGTTTCTGTTTTGGAAACGCAATAAAATTATTTATGAGCTGTACTGTACTGTATATATACATATATGTAAATTACTAAGACACTTGACCAGTTACATTTTAAACTCAAACAAGAAGCCCAAGGATCTTGATACTCAACTGCCTAACACTAAAAGCTCTTGAGCCTAAATGTACATGTGCTTAATCCTCAAGTGGTTTCAATTTATACATGTATGGGGGGGGGGGGTTTGAAATACAAAATCTATTAGTTCTCATCAAAAATTAACTTCTGACGTATATTTTTAAGAGACTAGACTGGATCGACGTAGCTTTTTATGGGTGAAAGCATATGGCTACCCACCAACAATCATCCATGCTAGACATCAGCTCCATATATGAATAAAGATGCTACACACCAAATTATTTGGTATTATTCTCCATTGGCTCTTATAGTGTGGAAATAAGGGTAGCCAAACTAACCAGCAGGCCCTGATCGGAGTTGAATAAAATTTTATCAAAAGAGCAAATATTTGGGTAAACATCAGCCATGATCCACACTTAAATAAAAGGAAACAGAACAAATATCTGCAATTTTTGATAATTCATCTTGATCTTAAACAGTCATGCCCGTCTACATCCATGCAGCTATAAGGGTCTTCACTCATGCAGAGCTTTACCATAGCCATCAGGGACTAATCTACCCATTCGCCAATGGACCTTTCCAGTTTTAGCTATGCCCCGCCCACCTCTACCTAAGCTCCACCCACACTTCGCAGTGTTGGGATTGATTGATCCCCAAATGTCCTAACTATCAATTTCTTGAAAACTTTGTAACTAACAGCACGCAGTCAAATTAGTTTCAAAATATCCAACAGAATATTTATTAAACAGTAAAGACATAGAATTCGTACAAGAATGCATAGTCCCTCTTCAAATATGCATTCGTGACGTACTTATCTACGTCATTCATGACATCATTCATTATGATGTCATCCTACACGTCATGTAGCTGATTATGACATCATATGATGGATGGATAAATTTGGAAAGGTCTATTAGCTAAATGCTAGTGAAATTGAAATCTTGCTAATTTTATTTTATATAAATTTCTAATATAATTACCAAACATGCCATAAAACTTAATTGTTATGACCATCTTAGGATAAATATAAAGTGTAACTACATGTAGTAACCATATATTGTTTTATTTTGACCAAATTACACATAGCCCTGACAATATATCTCAATTTAAACAACGCGTTGAATATTAGGCAGCAACAGCTTTCAGGAAAATTAGTTTCAAAATATATAATATATAGTCTGGTGTTCATTTGAAATACTTAGATACTGCTGCCAGATTTATAGGGATTGGAAAAGTTTGCCTAAAATATTTACGATTTATGCTAAGAAAAATTTATTTGGGTAATCTGTTGACTAATGCTCTCCAATTGCTTGGTCGGTCCGTGGCGATGCTCGAGGACCTTTGGCATTGACATACAGGGATGCAGAATATACAAGGGCGTGAAAAAATATCTCAAAAGGTTAAACCCGTAACTGTCAAGATTTGTCAAGAAAATTGAATGCTTAGTGAATGTCAATGGACTTTCCAGTTTATCAATCAATCATATGACATCATAATCAACTATGTGACATGTAGGATGACATGATAATGAATTACGTCATGAATGATATAACTAGGTTCGTCACAAAGGCTATATATTATTGATGACGGACTAAGCATTGATGTATGAATTGTATGGTTTTACTATTTAATAACCATGCTGTTGAATATTTTGAAACTAATTATAGGCAGCAACAAAACAGAGTCAAATTAGTTTCAAAATATTCAACAGCTTACCTGTATAGTATTCTGGAAATTGATAGTCAGGGAGCTCAGGGATCAATCTATCCCAATATGGCCAAAGTGTGACTGGAGCTTAGCTAATGATGGGTGGGGCATAGCTAAAACTGGATTCCTCCATTTTCAGGCCAAGCGAAGACTATTTTTGAAAATTTACCACTGGAATGACTGGCTTGACTATTAATATTATGGACATTTCCCAAGACCGGTGCATCAGCCATTTTTTCTGGCTTTACCATTGAAGAGATTTAAAGACTGAAAAGATTTAAGCTCAAAGTACAGCTTTAAATTGTACATGTAGCTACATGTATTTAGTTACCATGTGCTCAAGCAGTACTGTAAGTTGCTGACAAATATGCTCAATGCACGCTGGAGGACTGGTCGGTGATGTTGCTGCAACATCCAATCTTTCCACGTCATTTGGCTGGCCCTCGTTACTGTAATACATTAAGTGATGAGGCATAATTGTATAAATATAGCCTACACTGTTAAATAGATCACCTGCCATTTGGATTCAAAAGCTCATGAATCTTTAACTATCACCCTACTGTAAGCCACCAGACAATCAAGCTCTTGACATACTAAACATTTTGAAAGCAATATGATTGAAGGTTGTTGGTGGCTTAGCCACCAACAACTTTCAGTCAAATTGTTTTCAAATTATTTAGCAGGTCCAGAGATAAGACATCTAGAATATGTCGTCTGCAAAAACTAATGGTCAAGGTGGTTGAAACTGACCATTGCAGTGGTCTTGAGAAAGGTTCATTTGCAGGCCAAGAGATAATCGAGCCAGTAATTCTAGTGGTAAAATTGAGAAAATAGCCCTATCTTGGTCTGCAAATGGACATGCACTAAGCAAACATCTCAATTTCCTTCAGAGACCCTGATCATGAAAAGCTTAACCTTTACCACTCTGGTGTTAAATCTTTAAAGTTTCAAATTAAATTAAAGGATGAACTGGTGTTCATTTTTCAACAAATTTGGTGGAAGATGGTGCTGTCGTAAATTGTTGAAAAATGTACACCAGTTTCTTTGATATTGACGCCAAGAAAATAGAATATTCCATGAAAGCAGGCAAATGTTGGCGCAACATTGGTTCAACGTGTACGACTATGTTGGGTAGGGCTTCACGATATACCGATATTATACCGAATACCGGTATCATAGCCATACCAGTATGATTTTGCTGATACCGAAATATCGAAATATAACATAAAACCGGTATAACCTTCTGTTAGGCAGATAATTCGCTTTCCATTAGTTACACTTCAAAAATATATCTGGCTAACATGATAAGTTACTGCTCTTCGTACGAGAAAATGATATTTAACGATCACACTTGAAAATTTTCATAGTTATCCGTATCTGTCAAATTGTTGATAGAGGCTACGGTTAAAGTAATTGATAAATTACTACTTATAAGAACGTACTTCGCGCAAAAAATAGAATAAAACTTATTTTAATTAACCTCATAGGACAGGGGCTGGTTAAAAATATCTAAAACCTATCTTTTCTTGCGCTCATATTTTATAATTTCAGGCCGTTGTTTTCTAGAAAATCATATAATATCAATTGAATATTTTATATCAATTACTACAGCCTGGTTAGTTTTTTCCCGGATTTGTACAACTTTGTAGCGCCCGGCGAATGGCCCAAGTAAAGAGGAACCGACAATATGAGAAAAACTTCTGTCCTCGCGATCAATATTCATTTCTTATATTGGCGGGTAGCGTTAGATATCGATTGATACAAGCTACTGTAACGAGAACGAGGCTCAGCGAGCGTAGGCGTATGTATTCTCAGCATATTATAGTCTATTTAGCATGTGTTATAATGGCTTGGTTGTACCATTGCGTGGAGATTTACATGATTCCTGGTGGTTTCGTCCCATTGCAATTTCGTCGTATAAGGCACACCTTTTCGGGAACAGTTTATTTATTATAATAAGGAAAAATTAGTTACCTCTCCGGGATGTAGAAATTGTTTGAGTGTAGCTTTCGTGACCATCTCGGTCACTTCTTCAGCACTAACTGACAGTCGCTGGCAACGTCACTCTGGCCAGTTCTTGTGGAGTCACGTGACAGCATGGACTGGTAGACTGCTGGTATATGGTAGCCCTCGTCTCTGTTCAAGGTTGGTTGATGCTTGTAGATTTCTATGGCCTCCTTAACCTTCCGTTTGAATAAGTTGGTCTCAATGTTGATGACAGAGGCACTGCTGGCGGGGATGACGTGGCCAGTGGATACTGTATGCTCTGCCACAGCCGAGTTGGAATTGGTTTTAAGATGTTCTTTGACTCTGGTGCTGAGAGGCCTTTTGGTTTCGCCTATGTATGTCCCCTCACATTGGTCACATTCGATCTTGTAGATGACTCCAGAGTGTTCATCTGTGGTCAGTTTATCTTTGGGTCTTACTAGTTGTGATCTTAAGGTGTTGATGGGCTTGTGGTAGGTTTTGATGTGGTGTTCTCTGAAGAGTCTGCCAAGGTGTTCTGATAGGCCTCGGATGTACGGAGACCGAGATGGTCACGAAAGCTACACTCAAACAATTTCTACATCCCGGAGAGGTAACTAATTTTTCCTTATTATGAATCATCCTGGGATCGGGACCAACTTTTTCGGCAATAGTTTATTTATTATTCTGGCACATACATCAATACAAGTACAAAAGTGGCCAGGAAAATGAGTAAAACATAGATTTACATTCTGCATATCCAACGTCTTTGACTCGTAGCAATGCCATTTGTCAGTCAAATTGAAGGAAATGTCAATTTCCCTTTCTCCGAGATCTAACAATACTCACCATTCTGTTACTTCTGATATACAGCTGGCTCTGACAGCTGGCTCTAGGACTATAGACTTAGAAGGCTTTACCGACTCCTTGGAACCGGGTACTCGGCTCCCAACTGCCGAGTACCCGTCTACCATAGAGCTCATATTGTTTGCATAGCCACCAAACAAGAGAAATCCATGGCTTGCCTCCGTGGGGCTGGGAGGCTGGGTCCGTAACAGAATGGTGAGTATTGTTAGATCTCAGAGAAAGGGAAATTGACATTTCCTGCATTCTCCTTCGATCAATACTCACCATTCTGTTACTTCTGATATACACCAGATTTGATCAGTAACCTGGTGGGAAGGGGCAAGCCATCAATGCTACTTTTGCCCTTTGGAGAAAGATTTAGACTCAAAAACTTGACTCACGGAGACCTAAAAGGACCGTCAAGTTAACAGAACCGAATCACATTCGCATCACTGCCCCCCCACCTTTTTTCTCCTAAGAAAAGGGAGAGAACTCATGAACATGTATCTCGCCTGAAACACAAATATGCCAAGAGGGTTAACTGCTCCTTGCATATCCACATGTATTAGTCTGGGAATGAGTATGAATATATATGATGAATGAACATGATATATAGACATAATACAAAAAGCTCTCACTATTGAATTACCTTATGATAACTGGACTTCAGACGTACCGCCTCCAACCATTCACTGGTCCGGCCATCAGTGACACAATCTGGTTGTCATCCTCACGCTCGATCATGCCTGCTTTAGGTTCTTTTCTTACCAAAGTGAAAAAAGGGTGAAGAGCAGTGTGGTCACTTAACTATCGTCTCAAAACAGCTAAAGCGAGTGGATTGGCTGAGTCTGACACATCCCTCATATAGTAATCCATAAATGAGGACTCACAGTGCCATTGTGGAACGGCCATGATGTCCTCTAACGGAACACCACTGTAAAGGGCGGTCGAGGCGGCTATTCCTCTAACATTGTGTGCCCTTGCGCCTTGCACCTGGTGCCCAGTCGCGCCATCTCATGAGTAGTCTGAATGCATTCGACTACCCAACGAGAGATAGTATCCATGGATGCAGCGCCATAAGGCTTTTTATGGCAGATCCACAGATGTCTATCGTTTGACCGTAACGAGTCAGTCCGTTTCCTGTACTAGTCAAAGCACGGACCAGGCACCAGACACTGGCATCACGATCAAACCTTGTTAACTTCGGTATTATGATCGGTTTGCCGGGATATCTCAAAGATTGATTCTTTGACATAAACTCTGCTCTTGGCAGAAGACGGAGACCCTCTCCGGAGACAATAAATCGGTCCCTCTCTGCCGAAAGCGCATGGATCTCACTGCGCCTTCTAGCTGAGGAAGCTGCCAATAGAAAAACCGCCTTTAGAGTCAAATGCTTTAGACTAGCCGAACGCAATGGTTCGAAAGGGTGCTTGGCCAGTACATTAAGCACTAAAGATAGACTCCAGGCTGGAATGACTACCGGTTGTCTCGGTCGGAGATTGCTCATTCCCTTCACCATCACATTTAACTGGGCCACCTCTGGACTATCCCTGTTGGCTAGACAAGGGATAACTGATGCCAAAGTTGACTTGTATCCAGCAATTGTGACGGGAGCTAGTCCTGAAAAGAACAGCTCACAGAGAAAGTCTGCTATTTGCTGAATAGTGGATTGAAAGGTATCAATACCCTTTTGTTCACACCAGTCTGCAAATCTGTTAACCTTGTTGTTATATGACTTGAAGGTTGACCTCCTTCTCGCAGCTGCGATCAAATCAGCAGCTTGTCGAGAAAAGCCTTCCGATGTGGAACGTTGTTTGATAACATCCACGCAGTCAATTTGAACATTTCGGGACGCTCGTGTAGGAAGCGTCCCTTGGCCTGGGAGATTATGTTCGGAATCTCGGGCAACTGCACTGGGTTTTCCACCAGCAGATCTAGCAGATCCGTGAACCACGCCCTGCTAGGCCAATACGGCGCTATTAGCAGGACCAGACACGGTTCCTCCCTGATCTTCACCAATACCTTCGGCAGAAGAATGGTGGGTGGGTACGCGTAAGCGTGCATCCCTCTCCAGCTTATCGCCTGAGCGTCTGTATCGACGGCATTTGGATCTGGAATCGGCGAGACATAAGTCATGATTTGAGCATTTTCTCTTGTGGCGAACAAGTCCACGTTGGGTTTGCCCCAATGCTCGAAGATCCTTCATAGAACTGGAGGGTTGAGGGACCATTCTGTTGGCAGAATTCTCTGTCTGCGAGACAAAGCATCCGCCAGAATGTTCAATCGCCCAGGAATATGAGCTGCTTTCAAAACAACCGAGTAATTCCTGCACCATTGAATCAAGTGCCACACTTTGATACACAGTGTGGGTGCCCTGGTCCCGCCTTGGCGATTTATGTATGATACTACCGTCGAATTGTTCGACCGTATCAATATCACCTTGCCCCTGATTATCGGAAGAAACTCTTCCAACACCAGTTCCACTGCCATCATTTCCAACAGATTGATATGCAGCTGGCTCTCCTGGAGAGTCCATGTGCCCGAGACCTGGTGTTCTCCCAGGCAGGCCCCCTGGACACGGACAGCTGGGGGTGGGGTAGGTGCAGCGAAACCCCTACTAGGAGATTCTGACACTTTTCCCACCATACAAGATGCGACATTATCGGCTCCAAAACTGGTACCAGTTTTGACAGGGGTTCTGTTCTCTGTTTCCACAGAGACATCAGATACAACTGGATAGGTCTCCGCATTAGAGCAGCGTACGGGATCACCTGCTCCATGGAGACCATTATGCCCAGCATCTGAAGAAACCGCCTCGCCTGAATGTGGTTTCCCACTCGAAAACTCTTGAGGATGGCTAACAGACAACACTCTGGGCTCTGATGGGTAAACCCTGCCATCCTCGAGATCGAATCGCATCCCCAAATAAACGAAATGTTGAGTGGGCGTCAACTCGGATTTCTCCTTGTTGACTATCCAGCCTAGATCTGAAAGTAACTTCAGAGTCAGAGCAGTATCCACGTTCAACCTGGCTGCCGAGTCTGCCTTGATCAGCCAGTCGTCTATGTAGGTGTGTAGCGCCACGTTCTCTTTTCTGAAAAATGCTGTCACCGCAAGGACCACTCTTGTGAAAACCCTTGGAGCTGTCGACAGGCCAAACGGGAGAACAATAAACTCCCATACTTGATTCTGAAACGCAAATCTCAGAAACCTGTGAGAACTCCTGTTCATCGGAATGTGGAAATATGCATCTTTCAGATCGATCGATACACACCACATTCCCTTCCTCAATCCTGCCATTACCGACCTCGGTGTTTCCATCTGGAACCGAGGCGTATGGATAAACCAATTTAATGGGCTGAGATTGAGTACGGATCCCCCTGTGCTCATGGGGTCAAGGAACATATTGGAGTAGAAGCCTGGAGTGTTCTGGTTCGCTGGTTTTATTGCTCCCTTCAGAAGCAAACCCGACACTTCATTTTGAACGGCTTCTAACTTGTCTGGTTCCCGTGGTATGGGTGTCCAGACAGGTGCCAAAGACAGATTCTGCGACGGAAAGTCCCACCACTCCGGCATGTACCCCTGGAATAACCATCCCAGGACCAGACTGTCTGACGTCACACCTCGCCAGGCCTCGACGAAACGCATGAGCCTTCCACCCACCATAGACGCCTCGACGTCTAACGGGGTTGTCCGGCTCGCGGTCCGCTCCCCCCCCCCCCCTTTCTTAACGAGAGAGAGAGAACCATTTCCATCCTGGCTCGGCAGGTATAACTGGCACCGCTGTTCCTGTCGCACAGGTGCGGTTCAGGCGGATATGAAGGGAGCTTTCGTACCCTCTGGTACGATCCGCTCCCTTCTTTCCGCCCTTGGAGGACTTACCCTTACCCATCCCCTTGCCCTTCCTGCCTCTAGGGCGATCCGGAGCAACATTAGGGAGGGTAGGGGCCTCCACAACCTTCCTGGCTTTCTTAGCCGGCGGTGGCTGAGAAAATCCAGACGAAGCAGAAGTCGCTGCAGGCTTAGCTTTCGCCTTGCCTTTCTGCTTCTTCGAAGGTTGGCCAGCTAACGGCTTCCCTACAGCCCCTAGTGCGTGCGCTTGCCGCACTAGCTCCAGCTGTAGGTTTACTGCCAACCAATTCTGCGCAATGCTGGCAGTGTCCTCTATGATGGCCCGCGTCTGGCCACCGAAGATGCTAGGCCCTGTCAGGGGTGTCCCAAGAAGACGCTCCCTGACTGCCATAGCCGGACGCATATGGTCAAGAACCATTTGCCTCCTGGACTTTGTCACACGCGTTTGCACCCTTGCCAGTGCGTCCATAGACAGCACCAAGCCGTCATTGATGCACGAAAGCGCCACAGGTGGCACAGGGCGGCCTGCCCCCGCTTCAGCCCACACCGACTGAAGAAGGCGATAAGAATGGTTGACAGCACTCATAGCTGCCCTCACACCCTCATCGCATAGGGACAGGAATTCCTCCTGGTGTGCCCTGGGACCTGTCCACAAGTGCCGGACCGGGGCCACCCGCTCCAGCACTCTGAACACCCAGAACCCATCGGTCATCCTCGGTGACCGACGGTACCACACCATATCTGTCGTATTCCCCCCGCGGAATACGACACCTTGCCGGCACCTCCCTGGAGGCCGCAGGGAGCTGGCCCTTGGTCGTAAGCTGCTTGCTATAAATAGCCTCCAGCAACTCTACGAACCGTGGATCCAGTCCAACCGACTGGATCCGGGCTGCGGGCAAGATCCCCATCCTAATCGATGCAACCGACGGACGGGGTGCATCCTCCTCGGCCGTGGCCGAAACCACAGACGGGTCCACCCTGGCTGGCCAAGCCAGAGCCTCCGACCAGTCTACTTCCGAGGAGGACACACCCATGAACACGTCACCCGTTGACGCGCTCACGGGCCTGTCAGCCATGGCCTCCCGGCAAGGAGCCGCGGCTGACACGCCAGACACTCTGGTACCAAACGGTTCCGCCGCCACCCCATGAAACACACCAGTCCATGGGGTAGGTCTGCCCGGAAAACCGTACGGACCCGTAGCGGACGCGGAACCATGGCCAGACACGGGCGCCAACTGCACCCCATGTCTGACCGCCGGACCAGGCGAGATAGGTGAGTACCACGCCCGGCCCGGCACACTGGTCACCGTGTCAGCTGGCGTCAAACCAACTGTCACGGGACCGGTGCCTCGTACCAGATTGGCCTCAACCACGGGCGGAGCCGCTGCCCTGGCTTGCGCCAAGCCAGACAGATGGAGGACGGTTCCGTCCAGGACAGAATCGACCTCCATATTCTCCACCCGTGGCATCACGGGCCGCAGCAACCTCTCCTCCTCGGCCTCCTCGTCTTCAGACTCCGAAGAGTCGTCACTAGACGAGGAAACCGCGGAGCCGTCCTGGTGGACGGCTCCCACACCTGAAGGACCGGCCACCGCTACTGGACCACCCGGAGGTGGCCGCAGAGAGACAGAACCCATCAGGACGGAGCCCGACTGGACTGCCAGGGGGCCGTACGAGATGGCTCCCTCGCTGACCAGTCCCGAACCCTGTCCTAGGACAGGGTCCGTACCAAGCATGGGGAGAAACTGCCCCCCAACCTTCGGCAGCAGTGATGACACCAGCGTGGGCAGAACGCTATGCAGAAAACTCTGCATAGCCGGACCGAACCACGCCGGCGGTGCCATCTCCGCCACCTCCAGCTGGGGACGTGGAGCGCCCCCACCGGCCAAACCGGACGCTCCACAATTTACCTTCGCACCGCCTGACCCCGTGTCAGACCCAGCCACATCCTTCTGGGCAAGGAACTTTAACATCATCTCCGCGGACCACACTGCACACACATTACACCTACTATCAAGGTTACATGGAGTACACCTAAAACAGACATGGTCCTTAAACAGGACCCGTACAAATTTGTGGCACTCGTCACATGATGGCGGGGCTGGCTTGGCCTATAAATAAGCACAAACCTACAATAAGCAAGCGGAACGAGACACAGACGGAAGGCAGACAATTAATTTTCAAATAATTTGACCATAAATTAACTGTACCCTCCCGCACCCCACCCAGCAACGTTACAGCAAAGATCGCATTGATTATGACGACAAGAATGATGCGGGCATAAATACACCCATAATTGAATCTCCAGGATGTATAAAGGAACCAGGAATCATATCGCATAGCATTCGGGGTATATTTACCAATCAATATAAATTATACTCCTAACGAAAGCCGAAACGATATGTGAAGAAACAACAAAATGTCAACAAACTGCTGTAGCACACGGTAAAACCGCAGACCGCACATCTAATCAAGAATTTTGAAACCACCGATCATTGCAAACCGATCGTGATAACACGTAAACTTGAACATTCCAAAGTTTCCGGTACCATTTTTAGTACGCAGCACCCAGAACAAGATGCGCGAATTAATGAAAAAAAATTTTCTTCACATAAACATCCGAGCATCACGGGTGTGACGTCACCCGCTCGGATCCTACGGAGAACGACGTCATCCGATATTCGTGTTAGAAATACCGTAGCAAACACCTATTTTCATATCTGACGATCGCCTGTTGGGGTTTAAAGAAGGCGATCATCCGGCATATCTCGTTGTTAACACACATCCCAGATTCTTTGGGGTCAGAAATTGGAACATGCGACACAACGAAATTTAGAGACCTAAGTCTTTTAACTATGGATAATAAGGAATTATACAACCTGGTTATCATCGGCGGTATCCATATTATCCAATTATCCTTGCAAGAGAATCACTAGCTATCACTATCACAGACAAAAGACTTATATAAATTAATCCTGAATCTCTCCACTGCAAAAAGCATGTATGCTCTTGTTGCTATGCAAACAAGAATGAGCTCTATGGTAGACGGGTACTCGGCAGTTGGGAGCTGAGTACCCGGTTCCAAGGAGTCGGTAAAGCTTTCTAAGTCTATAGTCCTAGAGCCAGCTGTCAGAGCCAGCTGTATATCAGAAGTAACAGAACGGTGAGTATTGATCGAAGGAGAAATCAACAGTCTTGGGTGTTCGCAGTTTCACTGGGCGAGTTTATTTGGGATGAGATTGTTACTGGGTACCAGTATCTCGTTATCTCGACACAGAGTAGTTGTAATTTCGTTGCAAATTCAAATCATTTGTACGGATGATTTGGGTGAATTTCAGCCGTTTGGCGATATGATTTAACTGAAGACAGTTAATATTTAGCGTTTAATATCGGGATTCGTATAATTTATTGGTTTTATTGTGCAAATTTGCGTCCACTGCTTCATGAACGCTGATATAGGCCTACTTCCTATGTATGGGAAATACGTTGACTATGGAATCGTACTACTGGAGCCTCACTCTATTTTGTCCATCGTAATAATACCGGTATTAATGGTATACTGGTATGGAAATTGATACCATAACCGGTATTCATTTTTCCAATACTGTGAAGCCCTAATGTTGGGACAACGTAGTTTTGCTCATCAGCCCAATGTTGGCAATACATTATTGGGCCAACGTTGAGCCACCGGGCAAAAATCTATGAAAATGTTTCAAATAGTAAACCAGAGAGAATAATTTAACAATTAAAAAATTTAAATTTGAATATTTGATATATTGTTTGATTTAATGTGAAATTTCCAATGCTGGCCCAACGTTGACAAACAAGTGATACAGCCAATGTTGTAATGCCAACTGCGATGTGCCAACCTGTTGCCAACATTGGCCCAATGTCTACATGTTATCAGGGTGTCATTGGCCCAACATCTACATGTTATCAGAGTTGACACCCGAGTGGTAATGGTTAAGATATGCCATTGATAGACAGTATGTGCATTAACCATTTCAACAACAAATCCCTGAATAAGGCTTAGCCGCTATTATTTCTGATATAAAATTCATTCTGTTGAATAGCTTTGAAATTAATTTGACTGGAAGGTGTTGCTGCAATGATTCCAGTAAAATTAATTTCAAAATATTCAACCGTTTTCCTGTATGGCTGCTTTGAAACTGAGATATGGTGAATTCATCTATGAAACAATTAATGAAATGAAAATATTTATGATTAAAAGCCAGCTTTCTTTAGTCAGAGTTCACCCACATATACCTATCGACAAAGCATGAAACTATAGAAAATGATGACCCACTTCATGGCGGCGAACCATGGAGGAAAAGTAAAATCCTGGGCTCACTGCTTTGCAGTACTGCTGACACCGATGGCCAGACAGCATAATTTCCAACGATGCACTATACAAGATGTGCAATACGTCGTCGCTGTCTGTAAAAGTCGCCCAGCAAAGATGGTCCATGTTTGGCCATGTGCTAAGGATGCCAGAAGAGACACAGCACACAGAGCCTTGGAATTCACCCTACTCGGAGACAGCAAATACACAGCCAGGAGAGGATGCCATTGCATAAATCTGCTAAGCGTGACCTCAAGAAAGCAGGACTCGGTAAACTCAAGTCAAGAATGGACCTGAGGAAGCTAAGGATTTCGGCTGAGGACAAGACACAGTGGGCAAAAGCGAATGACTGATTGCAGCTGTAGGATCTTTCTACTACTACAGCCGCAGAATACAGTAATCATACATTTCTTTAGTCACTTTAAACGTAGTTTGTACAAGAATGTTTCAATTTTGTCATAGAAAATGTCAATTTGCAGACCAAGAAATAATTTTTTAACATTCATCACAGGAACAACTTGTTCAGTTATCAAGCAAGTTATTCCAGTGATGAGTTTTCAATAACATTCTTCTCTTGGTTCGCAAATGTGCATTTCTCAAGAGCATTGCATAAGCCATTTTTGGTCAGCTTGAGCATTAAAAAATTTCCTGGTTATCTTAGATCCAAGATGGACATCAAATGAATGACAATTCAAATTTCTGATAGACGTTTTAAAGCCTACCAAACTTAGGGTGGTTCCAGAAATTTTTTGTTTAAATCAGCTCATCAGTTTGTGAGGAGTAGGTTTCTAGCTGTCTGCCTGCTGAATTTCTGCAAACTACATTTTCCATGTCTTTAACTCTGGATATACTGAATATTTGGAAAACAATTTGACTGAAAGTTGTTGGTGGCTAATTCACCAACAACTTTCAGTCAAATTTTTTTCAAAATATACAGTAGGTCCAGAGGTATTGCTCATTGAAATTATTGTCTGGTGGCTTGCAGCATTCAGACAGTTAAATAATTTCCTGGAGATCTTCGGAAATGCAAGACGGCCACCAAAGACAATGCTGGCATGGACACTGATGAGTGATCAAGCCCCCTCACAATACCTTGTAAGATAGTACTATTGCCAGGTGCATATATAATAGATGCTCTACAAGGGAGCATAATGGTCAGAGTTTCCTCTGAACCGCTGAACAGGGTGTCAGTCAATCACAGGCCACTACCCCAGGACTTATATGGGCACCCATTTATACTCCTGCCTGGGTAGAGAGAGGAAGTCAGGAGGAAGATTTCCCAGAGAGGAAGTAAGGAGGAAGATGATTGCACATGTTTCCACACAATCACCAGATGGCTGACCTAAGCTGAGCCCTAGGTAGCTGGTTCACGGCTCAGCACATTAACGAATTATCTTTGTAAAGGTGAGATTTTAGATCTATAGGCCGGTGAAGAATAATGGGCACATAAGGCATTATAAGTACTATGATATTTAAATTCAACCAATCGGATAATTAGTGAATCCAATCTGTCGCTTAAGTATATGACACCATTATCGATTATGTCACACGTAGGCTAACGTCACAGTTACAATTGACACAAAGACTCCGTCATGAAGCTGGAGTAGTTCGTCAAGTGTACGAATTGCATGTCTTTGATGGATTTACTATTAAATAAACATTCGGTTAAATATTTTAAAACTAATTTAACTGGGTCAAATTAGTTTCAAAATATTTAACAGTATAATTACTCGACCCCCCCCCCCCACACACACCCCAACCGCTAAGTATGGGTGGAGCTTAACTACAAGTGGGCGGGGCATAGCTAGAAATGGATCCATATATTTCCAAAAATCTAGCATACTCTTAGAAATATACTATACAATAATGAGACTGATCACTAACAGGACTTCCAGTTTCTTTTCAGCTATCTGGTTTATCAACTCCATGCACTGTTTATTGAGAGAGCCCCACTTCTGAATAACATTGTGCCAGTCAGCCACACCATCTTTCATCTTCCGCGCACAACCTGTTAAATTTCCCTGAGTCTGCAGTATTTTCACAGGACCTAGATGTAGAAAGTACAAGTTGCATTAGAGAACATTTCAAATTAACCCATGCTGTGCCAACAGCACCTCAAAACACTCAAACTGATACATATACCTAGCTTGGTATGTGAATGGTCAATACTTTTCAAGAAAATCAATATTTTTGCCCATTTGCAAGCCAAAAGAAAACTAGTTTTGTCAATTTACCACTGGAATTTTAAGATAAGAATTTAGATAGCTTTCACCAAATCTGCAAATGGATACTTCTAAAGAGGCTGTTTTGTCCGGCCTGACAATTAAAGGATCAATGGTCAAGAAAATCCTATTTTTGGACTTAGGCAGTGTGCATTCACTGACCAAGACTATTTTGCACAATTTATCACTGGAATGACTGGCTCATTTAATGCGCTCAGCATTGCAGTGGCAAACTTTCAAAAATAGTTCTCTCTTGACATATAAATACGGTAGCCATTCCTCAAAACCACTGCCGACACCTTTTTAAAAAAAGCACTGTGCATTTTTGTCAAACTGTTGGTGGGTGGTTTAGGAGTACTCATTTAAATGTGTTTGTAGACATTTTTTCAAGGCCAATATGGCCGTCAAACACACTACATTTTGATTGGTCCACTGTCGTCATGTTTCTGACATAGCTCCTTCCCTTGAACAAACTTTAATGGCACTCAATGCCTAATCATATCCCCCAAATCTCAGCCCAATCCACTTGGTGGTTCTGCAGTTGTTTTGGCAAAAAATAGGTTATCCAAGATGGCCGCCACACCATTTGGCCAATCAAGCTCCCTTGAACAAACTTGGTGCAGCTCTTGCCCTAGATGATATTTCATGCACGTTTTGAATTGATCCCCCAAGCGGTTTTGGAGAAGATTTTTAGACATTTCTAAAAATCGACAAAAATCCCAGATGGCCACCAACCAAATTGGCCGATAAGCTTTGTTTGAACAAACATGGACCTCTATACCCTAAGAATGCTTCCTGCCAAATGTACTTGAAATCGGTCCAGTGGTTTGTCGAGAAGACATTTTAAATTTCCCATTGCTTTAGTATGGGAGTTTTTGATAGGAAAAATATCCAAACTGACTGCCAAACCGTTTATCCGACAGTTTCAAAAATGGCAAATATGAAATCAGAATATCAAGTTCGGACTCAAAATCCATCAAATAAAAAATCCAATACCAATGCCAAACACGCTACATTTTTTTATTTTACGGATTACCTTCCCTTAAACAAGCTTTAATGGACCTTAGTGTATATTTCTTTCTCCCCAATTTCGGCCTGATCACTTCAGTGGTTCTAAAGAAAGTGGTTTTCGGGAAAACTAGGTAATCCAAGATGGCCGCCGAACCATTTAGTCAATCAAGTCCTCTTGAACAAACTTGGCGTAACTCTTGCCCTAGATGATGTTTCATGAGTTTTGAATCGATTCCACAATCGGTTTCGGAAAAGAAGATTTTTAAAGACGTTTCCTAAAATTGGCCGAAATCCAAGATGGACCCTGGCCAAATTGGCCGATCAGGTTCATTTGAACAAACTTGAATCTCTATGCCCTAAGGATGCATCCTGCCAAATATAATTGAAATCGGCCCAGCAGTTCTCGAGTAGACATTAAAAAATTTCTCATTACTTTACAATGGGAGCCTTTGGCAGGAAAATAATCCAAGATGGCTGCCAAACCGTTTATCCAACAGTTTTGAAAATGGGAAATTTGAGCTCAGAATAGCCGAAAACATAAAAAACCAATTTCTGCATCAAAATCCATCAAATGAAAAAATCCAATATGGCCACCAAACATGCTACATTTTGATTGGCCAACGGCGGCCATGTTTTTTGACGGATCAACTTCATTTGAACAAAGATTAATGGCGCTTACTCCCTAATCATATCTCCCAAATTTGAGCCTGATCCCTTTAGTGGTTCTGGAGAAGAAGTTGTTTTCTGGAAAACCAGGTCATCCAAGATGGTCACCGAACTATTTGGTCAATCAAATCCTCTTAAACAAACTTGGTTTACCTTGTGCTCTAGATGATGCTTCATGAGTTTTGAATTGATTCCCCAAGCGGTTTCAGAGAAGACGATTTTTAAAGATGTTTCCTAAAATCGGCCGAAATCCAAGATGGTCGCCTGCCAAATTGCCCAATCGGGTTCATTTGAACTACCTTGGATCTCTATGGCGCAAGGATGCCTCCTGCCAAATATAACTGAAATTGACCTAGTAGTTTTCGAGAAGGCATTTTAAATTCCCCCATTGCTTTGGTATGGGAGCCTTTTGTGGGAAAATAATCCAAGATGGCTGCCCAACCAGTTATCTGACAGTTTCGAAAATGGCAAATTTGAGCTCAGAATACCAAAAAACATATATAAAACCAATTTCGGCCTCAAAATCCATCAAATAAAAAAATCCATTATGGCCGCCAACATGCTACATTTTGATTGGCCCACGGCGGCCATGTTTTTTGATGGATCAACTTCCCTTGAACAACTTTAATGGCACTTAGTCCCTAATCATATCTCCAAATTTTGGCCTGATCCCTTCAGCGGTTCTGGAGAAGTCATTTTCATGAAAACTAGGTCATCCAAGATGGCCACTGAACCATTTGGTCAATCAAGTCTTCTTGAACAAACTTGGCTTACCTCGTGCCCTAAATGATGTTTCATGAGTTTTGAATTGATTCCCCAAGAAGATTTTTAAAGGCGTTTCATAAAATTGGCTGAAATCCAAGATGGCCACCGGCCATATTGGCCGATCGGCTTCATTTGAACAAACTTGGATCCCTATGCCCTAAGGATGCTTCCTGTCAAATATAATTGAAATTGGCCCAGTGGTTCTTGAGAAGAAGTCGTTTAAAAGGAAAAGTTGACGGACGGCTAATAATTATGTTGATCCAAGGAGTTAAAACTTTAACCATCAAATTTGATCAGTAAAGTTTCAATTTTCTCACAGAAATGTGCTATTTGCTGATGAAGAGAAGTTTACATGTACCAATGGAATGACTGGCTCATAACATTTATCGAGCCAGAGTGATACAATTTCAAAAATTGTATTCTCTTGACCTGCCAAGACTGGGTTTAGCCGATGT
Organism: Chaetoderma sp. LZ-2023a; assembly: GCA_034401795.1. Lineage (NCBI taxonomy): Eukaryota > Metazoa > Mollusca > Caudofoveata > Chaetodermatida > Chaetodermatidae > Chaetoderma > Chaetoderma sp. LZ-2023a. The sequence goes on from CM067373.1 coordinate 71,238,708, forward strand.
GACCATTAAAGGGTTAAACTTAAAAATTAAAAATTAATTAACATTTTCACATCTACAGGCTATTTTTGAAAATGTATCACCTGAAGGATGAGTTCGGTTATCGAGCCAGACACTCTCGTGATACACTTTCAAAAATAGTCTAAACCTCTTAAATGGACATTCCTCAAGACCAATATTCAGAGGCCAGATTGGCCGGCATGACCATAAAATGGTTAATTTAAACACCGTATAATGGTTTAGAATAATTAGTACCAATTGGAAAATTCTAGAAAAATTGACTAATACTCATAATTGATGAATCATGTTTTAACCCTTTAACTCTCAAATCAGCCAAAAACTGCTTCTGCAATGGTCTTGAGAAATGTTCATTTGCAGCCAAGAGAAGACTTTTTTTGAAAATTTACCACTGGAATAACTGGCTCAATAACCGAGCCAGTCATTCAAGTCGTAAATTTTCAAAACAGTATATTCTTGGCACTGCTTGGTCTGCAAGTGGACATTTTCTATGCGAAAATTGAAATACTCTTGAACAAATTCGATGGCTGAAGTGTTAAAAAACTTAAAGATTGGTCGTTAAAATTCTGTTTAAAACCAACTTTTAATTGGAGAAAATTGCTCATCCATCATGTCAATACTCGATGATGCGGCGTTATCATTTATATTGGATGATGCAGAGTCCCGGGATTTCTTATTCTTCTTTGGCATTGTCTACTCTCTCACAGTTCACCTGTTATAAATCATAAAACAAACAACAAATATTACGGACAGTCATATGCCGTGTGACTGATAACATCGTACATTTTTAGCATTACCGGTAAATCGTTGTGTTTCACTGATTGGCGGGTGTTATTGTGTAGCACGGCTTTGTAATCTATGGACATAACATTCCACGTGAATGAAAATTGTTGCTGTGACAAAATTGTATAATTGAAACTTGAAAGTTGATACTACATTCACTCAGTGACTGACCTTGTCAGTGTGTGGTTTACTGAGTTTGTAAGTTTGTGGCTAAGCTTCAGTGAGTGGTTGATTGAGTTAGTATATGCCTGAGTGATTATCCCCACTTTTACGAAGAAATGTGATAATTATGCGTGCGTGCGTGGGCAAAAATTGATTATAGCGCAACTCCTCTGAAACTGTTGGACAGAATTCAATCTAATTTGGGGTGAGCTACCCATATGCGTGTGGCATGCATGTGCATATTTATACTTAGCTCCGCCCACTCAGGGGTGGGGCAGGGGTCAAAGGGTAATATTTTAACGTTCAGAAATTGATTATAACACAACTCCTCTGAAACCGTCGGACGGAATTCAGCCAAATTTGTGAATTACTGATATCAATGTGGCATGCAGCAGCATATTTCCATTTGGGCCCACCCCACTCCTGGGATAGGGGTCAAAAGGTCAACAAATTGATTGTAGCGCAACTGTTCCGAAACAGCTTGACCGAATTTAACAAAATTGGGAATGTGTGTTACCCATATGATTGTGAAGTACAAGAGGACATTTACATTTGGAATTAATTAACTCATTCGAAGCCATTGGATAGAATCCGATCACATTTGGTATGGGGTTACCCATATGATTGCCAAGTGCAAGATGGCATTTACATCTGGATCCACAAACAAGGGGGTGGGGTGGGGTGGGTTGTTAGGGGTTAAATTCTTCACTCCGGAAACACTTCTTTAGCAATAGAGTGGTGAACAACTGGAACTCACTCAGTGAGGATGTGGTCCAAGCACCTACGCTAAACTGCTTCAAAAGCCGCCTGGATATATTCTGGTCACATCATCTATACAGCACAGACCTCCATGATCCGCTAGAAAGCTCTACTGACCATTAAAAATCACTGCTGGTTGTTCTGGTAGGGACTGCCCTATTGCACGACTGCGTAACATGAACACAGTTCGCAGAAATAAGTAAAAAAGTTACCTTGCACACCGTCTGAACATACAACAGCTGTACCAAATCCTGAGATTTAACCTGGTAGGAACTCCCCTATTGTATATGGCCAATTGACTTAAAGTTGCTACTGCCACAGTGCTACTTTTGTATCAACAAGGTCTGTCTGTAAATTTAGTGACAAATCTACTCAGCACTAGCCATCGTTTCTGTTATTTCGGTGCATCTACCTATACCAAGCACAAGTTGCTAGGCACTTCCCTAGTGTGTGTGATCCATAGTAAAGCAGATCTGAGATCAAATCCTGGTAGGGACTGCCCTCTTGTGTGTGATCTATGGATCCCATCAACCCTCAAATGGTTGGGTCTCGCCCCACCAAAATCTGTACATAGTAACGTCTTGTAACTATGGCCCATTGTGTTGCACATCATGATCATCCGCCATTGTGTTTCTTGTTAAGTTTGGTGCATACACATGTAGCAGCCTCATACCCTGAGAACACAACCTTGGTAGGGACTGCCCTATCGTGTGAAACTCATGTGTATACTCTAATCTCTGATGGTGCAGAAACATTAGTGGATAGTATAGTTGCAAAATCTTTGTCCTGCGTAAATTGTGTAGATAAAAAACATAAAATAAAATAACATATGTAATATACTTAAACCCCTATTCCTGCAATAACCGGAAGGAAGATAATTCCCTGCATAGAACATAAACTGTTAAGCCCGACAAAAGGTCTTCACAGGCCTCAAGAGTCGAAGTTGATGATGATGATGAAATGAAGGAAATTTAAATTTTCCTTTCTCCGAGATCTACATAACAATACTTACCATTACATTACTCATTGATAATACAGCTATCCTGCTAGCTGGCTCTAGGAATCTAGATTTAGAAAGCTTTCCCAGCTCCTGGAACTGGGTACCCGACAATCGGGTACCCGCCTGCCAGAGACACTCGTATTGTTTGCATAGCTACCTAACAAGAGAATACACATGGCTTTCCTCTTTTGTGACAGGAGCCAGTCCTGTAAAGAACAGCTCACAGAGAAAGCCTGCTATTTGCTGAATAGTGGATTGAAAAGGATCAATACCCTTTCCTTCACACCACTCTGCAAAATTGTTAACCGTGTGGTTATATGACTTGAAGGTTGACCTCCTCCTCGCGAATGCGATGAAACTCGCAGACTGTTGAGAAAAGCCTTTCAACGTGGAACAATGTTTGATAACATCCACGCAGTCAATTTGAACATTTTGGGCCGCTCGTGTTGGAAGCGGCCCTTGGCCTGGGAGATTATGTTCGGAATCTCGGGCAGCTGCACTGGATTGTCCACCAGCAGATCCAGGAGAACCGTGAACCACGCCCTGCTGGGCCAAAATAGCGCTATTAGCAGGACCATGCACGGCTCATCCCCGAGCTTCACCAAAACCTTTGGTAGAAGAATGGTGGGTGGATACGCGTAAGCGTGCTTCCCTCTCCAGCTTATCGCCTGAGCGTCTGTATCGACGGCATTTGGATCTGGAATCGGCGAGATATAAGTCATGATTTGAGCATTTTCATTTGTGGCGAACAAGTCTATGTTTGGTTTGCCCCAATGCTCGAAGATCCTTTGTAGAACTGGATGGTTGAGAGACCATTCTGTTCACAGAATTCTCTGTCTGCGAGACAAAGCATCCGCCAGAATGTTCAATCGCCCAGGAATGTGAGCTGCTTTCAAATGAACCAAGTAATTCCTGCACCATTGAATCGAGTGCCACACCTTCATACACAGTGTGGGTGACCTGGTCCCGCCGTGGCAATTTATGTATGATACGACTGTCGAGTCGTCCGACCGTATCAATATCACCTTGCCCCCTGACTTCTGGAAGAAACATTTCCAACGCCAGTTCCACTGCCATAATTTCCAACAGATTGATATGCAGCTGACTCTCTTGGAGAGTCCATGTGCTCGAAACCTGGTGATCTCCCCGGCAGGCCCCACCACCCCTCCAGCGATGCATCCATGTACACAGTCAGCTGGGGGTGGGGTAGGTGAACCGAAACTCATACTAGGAGATTCTGACGCTCCTTCCACCATACAAGATGCGACATAATTGGCTCCAAAACTGGTACCAGCTTTGACAGGGGTTCTGCTCTCTGCTTCCACAGAGGCATCAGATACAACTGGATAGGTCTTCGCATTAGAGCTGCGTACACGATTACCTGCTCCATGGAGACCATCATGCTCAGCATCTGAAGAAACCTCCTCGCCTGAATGTGGTTTCCTAATCGAAAACTCTTGAGAATGGTTAACAGAGACACCACTCTGGGCTCTGACGGGTAAACCCTGCTTTCCTCGAGATCGAATCGCATCTCCAATTAACGAAGTGTTGAGTGGGCGTCAACTCAGATTTCTCGCTGTTGACTATCCAGTCTAGATATGAAAGTAACTTCAGAGTCAGAGCAGTAGCCACTCCTAACCCGGCTGGCGCATCCACCTTGATAAGCCAATCATCTATGTAGGTGTGAAGCGCCACATTCTCTCTTCTGAGAAACGCTGTCACCGCTAGAACCACTCTGGTGAAAACCCTTGGGGCTGTCGACAGGCTGAATGGGAGGACTACATACTCCCATACCTGATTCTGAAATGCGAATCTCAGAAACCTGTGACAACTCCTGTTCATTGGAATGTGGAAATATGCATCTTTCAGATCGATCGATACACACCCCATTCCCTTCCTCAATCCTGCCATTACCGACCTCGGAGTTTCCATCTGAAACCGAGGCGCATGGATAAACCAATTCAATGGCCTGAGATTGAGTACGGGTCTCCCCCCCCCCCACCCCCGTGCTCTTGGGGACAAGGAACATGTTTGAATAGAAGCCTGGAGTGCCCTGGTTTGCTGGTTTTATTGCTCCTTTCAGAAGCAAACCTGACACTTCGTTTCGAATGGCTTCTAATTTGTCTGTCTCCCTTGGAACGGCAGTCCAGACAGGTGCCAAAGACAGAATTTTGTGGCGGGAAATCCCACCACTCTGTCATGTACCACTGGGATATCCATCCCAGGACCAGACTGTCTGACGTCACACCTCGCCAAGCCTCGACGAAACGCATGAGCCTTCCACCCACTATAGGCGCATTGACGCCTAATGCGGGTGTCTGGCTCGCGATCCGCTCCAAACTCCCTCCCCACCAACCTCTTAACAAGAGAGAGAACCATTTTGGTCTTGGCTTGACTGGTCTAACTGGCACAGCTGTTCCTGTCGCACAGGCGCGGTCCAGATGGATACAAAGCGAGCTACCATACCCTCAGGTACGATCCGCTCCATTCTTTCAGCTCTTGGAGGACTTACCCTTCCTGCCTCTCGGCGATCAGGACCATCACTAGGGTGGGCAGGAGCCTCCACAACCTTCCTCGCCTTCTTAGCCGCAGGCGCTTAGCCACCAAAGATGCTAGGATCGTTCAGGGGGCATTCCAAGCAAATGCTCCCTGACAGCTGTAGCCGGACGCATATGGTCAAAGACCATCTGCCTCCTGGACGTGGTTACACGGGCCTGTACCCTGGCCAACGCATCCATCGACAGCACAAGGCCATCGTTAACGCAAGAAAACGCACCAGGTGTCACAGGGTGGGGTGGCCTGCCCCAGCTTCAGCCCACATCGACTTAAGCAAGCGATAGGAGTGATTCACACCATTCATTGCTGCCCTCACTACCTCATCGCAAAGGGACAGGACTTCCTCATAGTGTGCTTGGGACTTGTCCACCTGCTCCAGCACTCTGGACACCAAGAACCCAACGGTCATCCTCGGTGACCATTGGGACCACACCATACCGCTCATAGTCCCCTCTGGGGATACGGTACCTTGCCCGCACCTGCCTAGAGGCTGCAGGGAGCTGGCTCTTGCTCAAGAGTTGCTTGCTATAAATAGCCTCGAGCAACTCCTTGAACCTTGGATCCAATCCAATGGACTGAATCCAAGCCGCGGGCAAGTACCCCGTCCCAATCGATGCAACCGATAGACGGGGCATGTCTTCCTCAGTCGTGGCCGAGACCATGGATGGGTCCACCCTGGCTAGCCAAGCCAGAGCATCGGACCAGGCTTCCTCTGAGGAAGACATCCCCGTGAACACATCACCTGTTAATGGTCTACCAGCAGCGGCCTCCCGGCAAGGATCCACTGCTGGAAAGCCAGTAACACCGGTACTGCACGGTTCCGCCACCACCCCATGAAACAAACTGTTCAATGGAGTAGGCCTACACGGAAAACTGTGCGGACCCGTAGCGGTTATGGAACGGTGGCGCTAAACAGGCGCCAACGGTACCCCGTGTGTGGCCACTGGACCAGGCGAGATAGGTGAGTACTAAGCCTGGCCAGCCACACCCGTCACAAACCAACCAGCACTGGACAGGTGCCTAGTACTGGTGTGGCCTCAACCACGGGCGGAGTGGCTGCCATGGCTTGTGCCAAGCCAGACAGATGGAGGGCGGTTCAGTCCAGGATGGCATCGACCTCCATGCACTCCACCCGCGGTATCTCAGGCCGCAACAACCTCTCCTCTTTGGCCTCATCCTCAGACCCAGAGGAGTCGTCACTGGATGAGGAAACACTGGAGCCGTCCTGGCGAATGGCTCCCATGCTCGACGGATCGGCTACCGCTACTGGACCACCCGGAGGTGGCCGCAGAGAAGCAATACCAGCCAGGCCAGAGCCCGACGGGGCTACCAGGGAGCCATACGAGATGGCCCCCTCGGTAACCAGTCCAGAACCCTGTCCAAGGAGAGGGTCTGTACTGGACACGGAGAGAGATTATAGTCTATAGTCTTCGGTATCAGAGACGACACCAGCGTGGGCAGGATGCTATGCAAGAAGCCTTGCACAGCCGGCCCAAACCACGCTGGGTGCCATCACCGAACCCTCCAACTGCAGACGAAGAGCACTCCCAGGGGCCGAAACGGACGCTCCTCGATTTCTTTTCGACCCGCCTGACACAGCCAAGTCCTTCTGGGCAAGGAACGTGACTAAAAACTTGACGGGCCACACTGAACAGACATTACACCTATTATCAACGTTACATAATGAACACCGAAAACAGACATGGTCCTTAAATGCGACCTTGACGAATTTGTGATACTCGGGACATGATGGCGGGGTAGGCTTGGCCTGAAAACAAGCACAAAACCTAAAATAAGCAAGCGGTACGAAACAGGAATGGAAGGCAGACAAATAATTTTCAAATATTTTGACAATAAATTAAAAGTTAACCCTCCGGCACCCCACACCCACAACGTTACAACCAAGATCACGTAAGCTGGCAACAAGAATGAGAGTGGGCCACTAATACACCCATAAATTGATCCTGCAGGATCTATAAACACGGAACCAGGAACCATATCGGAAGCATTCGTAGTATATTTAAGAATTAATTTCAAAATTATACTACTCAAACGGAAGCCAAACGATACGCGAAGGAACAAAAAAATGAATTAACATCACTGCTGTAGGACAAAGTAAAACCGCACAACACACATCTTAACCAAGAATTTTGAAATCATCGATCAATGCAAACAGATCGTGATCACACACAAAACTTGACATAATTCAAAAGTTTCTGGCACATAAACGCAGGCAGCACAATGAATAAGATGCGTGAATTAATGAAACATTTCCTTCACCAAATAATCCGAGAAATAAAAGGCTGTGACATCACCCGCTCGGACCATACGGTTGAACGACTTAAGCCGATTTTAGTGTTAAACAAGAGGCCAATGGGGCCTGTGTCGCTCACATGGAGAACCATCAATTTTTGTCAAAATTGTTGGTGGGTGGTTTAGCAGTCTTTTAAATGAGTTTGTGGACATTTTTGCAAGTGCAATATGGCCGCCAAACACACTACATGTTGATTGGCCCACGGCGCCTATGTTTTTTTTATGGATCAACTTCCCTTGAACAAATTTTAATGGGCCAAATTTCAGCCTGATCCCTTCAGCGGTTATGGAGGAGTAATTTTCATGAAAACTAGGTGGTACAAGATGGTCGCCAAACCATTTGGTCAATCAAGTCCTCTTGAACAAACTTGGCTTACCTCTTGGCCTAGATGAAGGTTCCCCAAGTGGTTTCGGAGAAATTTTTTAAAGCCATTTCCTGAAATCGGCCGAAATCCAAAATTGGCCGATTGGGTTCATTTAAACAAACTTGGATTCTTATGCCCTAAGGATGCTCCCTGCCAAAATCTAATTGAAATCGGCCTGGTAGTTCTCAAGAAGAAGACATTTTAAATTTCCCATTGGTTTAGCATGGGAGCTTTTGCAGAGAAAATTATCCAAGATGGCCAATAAACCGTTTATCCGACAGTTTCGAAAATTGCAAATTTGAGCTCAGTATACCCAAAAAACACATAACACCAATTTCGGCCTCAAAATCCATCAAATAAAAAAATCTAATATGGCCGCCAAACACGCTAGATTTTGATTGGCCCACTGCGGCCATGTTTTATGACGGTTCAACTTCCCTTGAACAATGTTTATTGGCCCTTAATCCCTAATCATATACGCCAAATTTCGACCCAATCCGTTCAGCGGTTCTGGAGGTCGTTTTTGCTAAAACTAGGTCAACCAAGATGGCTGCCGAACCATTTGACCAATCAAGTTCCCTTGAACAAACTTGGTTCCGCACTTGCCCTAGATCATATTTCATGAGTTTTGCATCAATCCCTATAACGGTTTCGGAGACGATTTTTAAAGGCGCTTCCTAAAATCGGCTGAAATCCAAGATGGCCGCCGGCCAAATTGGTCGATCAGCTTCATTTAAACAAACTTGAATCCCTATGCCCTAAGGATGCTTCCTGCCAAATATAATTGAAATTGGCCCACTGGTTCTTGACGGATGGATGACGGATGGTCGCCACGGCATAAGCTCACTTGGCCTTTCAGGCCAGGTGAGCTAAAAACCGTCAGCCAACGCCTAGTTTCATATTACTGCCTGATCGCCACCGTTGGGATTAAAGGAGGCAATCTTATCTGGCATATTTCGTTGTAACCACATGTCCCAGTTCCAGGGTCAGAAAATGGGACATGCAACACACACAAAATTTCAGAGACATAAGTCTCCATATAGCCAGAGAAATACCATGAAAGAATATGACCTGAGTATCAGTGGCTCATTCCATAGTAAATCCAGTAATTCCAGAAACGAAACCGCAAATAGGCACAAAGAAAACAACAAAGATTTTTCCAAGCAAAGCCTCCAACAACTTTCAGTCCAATTGTTTTCAAAATATTTATCACGTTCAGAGATATAACCTTTTGAATATGTCGTCTGCAAAAACTCAGTCAGACGCTTACTAGAGGTTTAAATACAATTTGAAGAAAATGGTCTCTAAAGGCAGGTAGGTGGTCTTTATAGCAGGTTATTCCCCACCACCACACAATCCATTTAACACATGCACATCTGGCTGAATCACCGAGTTAGCAGCAGGGGTAGGGTGAGCTGGAGTTGATTTAGAAAATAATTTGACTGAAAGTCATTGCTGCCTTAGGCAGCAACAACTTTCATTGCTGCCAAAGGCAGCAACAAATTTCAATCAAATACATTTCAAATATTTTTAAGAGCATAGATGTCAGAGCACATAATACATATCTTAAATATTTCTGCAGTATTGGAAAGGTTAATCTGTTAATTGGAATTTAATATCTAGTTTGGCAATAAAATCTGACATGGTGATAAGACGGTGGGAACAAACCATTTGCCCTATGAAAGTGAGACTGCAAATATTTAAGGAGTGATAACTCTGGCATTTGACGTCCTATCAGTTTCATTTTCACAACACAGATATTAGATGCCGTCATTAACATTGTGACCATGTTTGGTCTCAATCCGTCAAGAAATAACAAAATGAGCCGTGATTGTTGGTGACGGACAAACAGATGGATGGACGGACATACAGAAGACGGATAGGGTTATCGCTATACGATAGCTGACTGACAAGTAAGCGGAGTTAAGAAAACCAATTTCGGCTTCACAATCCATGAAATAAAAAAAATTGAATATGGCAGCCAAACACGCTAAAATTTGATTGGTCCACGGCGGCCATGTTTTTTATCTATCAACTTCCCATGAACAAACTTTAATGGCCCTTAGTCCATAATCATATCCCCAAAATTTCAGCCCGATCCGTTCAGCGGGTCTGCAGAATAAGTCGTTTTTACGAAAACTAAGTCATCCAAGATGGCCGCCAAAACATTTGGCCAATCAAGTTCCTTCAAACAAACTTGGTTCAGCTCTTGCCCTATATGATATTTCGTGAGTTTTGAATCAATCCACCAAGCGGTTTCGGAGAAGATTTTTAAAGCCATTTCCTAAAATCGGCCAAAATCCGAGATGGTCACCGGCCAAATCGGCTGATCGGCTTTGTTTGAACAAACTTGGATCCCTATGCCCTAAGGATACTTCCTGCCAAATATAATTGAAATCGGCCCAGTGGTTATTGAGAAGAAGTCGTTTAAAGGAAAAAGTTGACGGACAGATGGACAGACGGACGGACGCCGGATGGTCGCCATGGCATAAGCTCACTTGGCCATTCTGGCCAGGTGAGCTAATAATACATGTAGCTGTATTACATATTCTGATGGTTTAAGCCCCACATTTAAAATCTCACAGGGAGTCCGTCAAGGGTGAAGTGCTAAGTCCCTTGCTTTTTTCGCTATTTATTAATGACTTGCCATCTGATATAGCTAAGGGACATACTTGTCCTGTTGAGCTGTCTGCTAGGAAACTGCAATGTCTCATGTATGCAGATGATATTGTATTACTCTCTGAATCCAGTACAGGATTACAACAATGTCTACAGAACCTTAGTCAATACTGCTCTAAGCGGAAACTTGAAGTGAATGTAGAAAAAAGCAAGATTATTATATTCAATAGGAACGGTAGGCTTTTGACCGATAACTTTACATTCAATAATCATCAGTTAGAATGTAATAAGTCTTACAAATATTTAGGCATCAACTTTAGCAACTCTGGCTCTTTTACTATAGCTAGTGAGAACCTAAAGGCCAAATCAATGAAGGCCACTTTCAAATTGAGAAAGTTACTGTGCCAGGAATCTTTTTCTCCTAAAGTAGCACGTAGTCTTTTTAATTCCTTAATTTTAAAGCCCATAGCTCTTTACGGGTTCAAACTCTGGGGAGTATCTCTCTGCTCCACCTGTGTCTAAAACACTTCAAAAAATTGACAACCCACCCGCTGAAAAGGTGTATCTTAGCTACGCTAGGTATGTTCTTGGTGTTAACAAATTTGCCTTGCCCGATGCAGTGAGGGGTGAACTGGGGCTGTTCCCTCTAGGAGTTGCCATCATATCTTCAATTTTAAAACACAAGAGCCGTCTAGAAGACATGCCAAAGACTCCTTGCTTGGTAATGCCTATGGGCTATCATCATTCTTAGCATACAACAGGTCTGACTCATGGGTTAGGGCAGTTAATGATCTGACGCATTCTATGGAGGAGTCCCAACCCCCCCCCATCACTCAATTTTATCAAGGTTATCAAGACAAAATTATTAAGCGATGGTCGCTTTCAATTAACAGACCAGATGATAATAAACTTAGAGTATATGCTACAGTCAAAACCCAGTTTATTCTTGAACCTTACCTAACCATTGTATCAAATCGACAACAGAGAATAGCTCTTACCCGTCTTGGAATATCAAATTATAAACTCCATATTGAAACTGGTAGATATACCCAACTTAAGACCCCCCCCCTCCCCCATAGAAAATAGGCAGTGTTTGCAATGTAATTCTGGGGAAGTGGAAGATGAAACTCATCTTGTAATGCAGTGCCCTCTCTATCTCGCGGATAGAAATTCTCTTTTCGACTCAGTAATGGCCTGTAATCCGACGTTCCAGGCTCTAAATTCATAGTTTCACACATCCTGGCATCTTGAGATCAACCGCCTTTAAAGTTGGGGCAAACTTACAACATGCTAAAGACGACTGCTCAAAGCAATGCATTGTTTACATTTTCCATGAAGCTCAAACCATTAAATGCTGTATCTGAGTATCTGTAATAAAACCGCCCGGTATCTGAAAACATCACACCATGAGTGAATTTTGCAAGATAGTAAAGAAAATGTAATTAAAGTTTTACGGCCCATTGCTTGTAATGTTAAATTAGCCCCTCAAAAAATGGCGTCGCTCCCAGGGTATTATGGGAAATTTGATTGTGATGATGTCATCGCGATTCGATGAATTCTAACGATAAATTCATTTTCCTGATGCAATCATGCGACCCCGCATAATCAAAGTTTTAACTCAATTCTGTGCATCAGCATTTCAATCCCGGGCAAAGAACATGACTCAGCCAGTCGACAGTGTTACTTGTAAGTCCCTTGCATGTGTGTGCGTGCATGCATGTGTTGTGTGTGTGTGTGTGTGTGTGTGTGTGTGTGTGTGTGTGTGCGCGCGCGTGTGCACACTATGACATGTATATAATTATAAGTTAGTGTTCCTTCTTTGGGCTTTTATTTGCCCCCACCGGCCACTGTGTGTATATGTTTATTCCACGTTATGATCCCCAGCGGCCAGTGGGTTTAAACGGTTAAGTTTATTATTACCTTAGTACACCGGTTCAGAGCACACTCAGACTAATTCTGTATGTTAGTATCAGTGGGTTTAAACGGTTAAGTTTATTATTACCTTAGTACACCGGTTCAGAGCACACTCAGACTAATTCTGTATGTTAGTATTATATATCAGTCTGTAGGCTGTAGTATTTTGCTTTACGTTTTAAGCATGAAATAATTAATTGCGAATCTTGAATCAAATGCCTGTGCTTGAATTAGCAGTTTCGTCACGGAAACACATTACAACGACAAAATGCATGAAATTTAGAAATTTCCTTTAAAATGCATAGTCATACTAATAATATCTAACATAAACTGTAAATGCATTCGCATAGTTAAGTTGTGCCGCATGTGAGTTGCAGTTAAGACACTACTTGTCAATGTTTAGTTTGCTTCTACCAAATATTTTCGGGTGATGGTGCTCCTATGATATGTGGAAATACGGAAGTTAATAAGAAGGAGGAAGTAATTTAATATCGCATCTTTATATACGAGAAATATTAATTAATACCAATGAAATGAGTAGAATTTATGATAATCAACCATTGCGGTCAGTGCCATTAACAAATGTACCGTGGTCAGGTGAATGGAACCCACAAATGTATCAAATGTGAGTAGATTAAATGTGTAGTTAACTTAAGGTTCACGTGTCTCAATAAATAGAGACACATTTGCACGCGATATGATTTCACGAGAATCTATGACTTCTTAGGATGTCTTAGTTGCCCTCCGTTGTATATTTTCCAATCCCATGACATCTTTTTTTAACTGTGGACTCCAGACACTAGCCGCATACTCGAGATGGGGTGTGTGTGTGTGTGTGTGTCACTAGTGCCTTGAATAGGTACACAAACATATCCTCATCTAAATACGTGAAACTTCTTCAAATCAGACCCATAATATCATTTGCCGTGTTAACCTGTGCTTGTATGTGGTGACTGAATGTAAGACATTGGTCCACCACCACACCTATATCCGTATCTTTGTTTTCTTCTTCCAGTATCACCTTCTCATTGGCTTGGTTGTATAGGTGGTATGTCTTGCCCTTATCCTCACCCTGCTTCCCACTTGACACACTCATGAGTTCACACTTATTAGGGTGAAATCACAGTAATCAAGTATCTGACCATTTCTGCAATGTGTCAAGGTCCTTCAGTAGCTATTCCTCATCATGTGTGCTCTTTATCTCTCTGTAAAGCTTTGTGTCATCTGCAAATAGATACGCTGTCGAATTCACAATATCTGGTAAGTCATTTATATAAATGACAAATACTATTGGCCCTAGCACACTACCCTGAGGGATTCCACTAGTAACATCTCTGCTTCTTGAATAAATCCCTCTCACCACCACCTTTTGCGTTCGACCTGTCAGAAAACTTCTTATCCATGCAATTATCTTCTCAATAATACCATAACTTTCTAATTTGCCTAGTAGACGACGATGGAGGTACTGTATCGAATACCTTCATGAAATCTATGTAAATGGTGTCAATCGAGCCTCCTCTATCCAAGCTACTAGTCCACTCATCCATCACTTAGAGCAATTGTAAACCTGTAGATCTCCCGGAGAGGAAACCAAATTGGTGTCTACTGAACAGATCATTCCTGTACATGTGTTCTAGGATTCTCATCCTCACCAACTTCTCCATAAGTTTGCAGACTACACTGTTTAGGCTCACTGGCCTATAGTTCCCATGATCTGACTTCTCTCCCTTCTTGAATAGTGCCGTGACATTCACCATTTTCCACATATCTGGTACTTTGCCTTCTGCTAATGACTTGTTAAAAACCAATGTTAGTGGCTTAGTTAGTATATCCTCAAGTTCTAATACAACATTTAGGTAGACATTGTCTGGTCCAGGAGCTTTGTTTTTCACTATACTTCTAAGGAGTTTCTGTAACTCTTCCACTGTCCAAGGTTCATCTTGACATTTTTCTCGCACTAGCTTAGATGCTTACTTAGGTATATCTCCTTCTGGTTCAATGATGAAGACACTTGTAAAGAACTACGCCAGAACCGCTGCTTTTTTCCTTATCCGTCTTTGCCAATTTGCTTTCCCCAATTTCTGATGCTTTGCGCTCGGCGATACCAGTTTTTCAAGCATTTTCGAATTTACATATCTCCAAAAGAGTTTTGTATCAGTTTTGGCCTTTCTTGCTATCTCCTTTTCCTTCTCCCTGTTAGGTTTTCTTACCAATCCTCGGACCTGATTTCTTATTTTGCTGTACTCCTTATGCTTAGCTTCATCCCTTGTCTCCATAAATCTCTGCCAGTATCTGTGTTTCTTCTTGATATTCTTGATTATATCACCCATTAGTTTCACCTTTCCTCGATTTTTGTCAAACTTGCTGCCCCTGGGACTCATCTTTGGTACATACTTGTCCTGCGCTTCATTATACACATCCATGAATTTTCCCAGTGCTTCTGTAGAATCAAGATTTCCTAACTCTGTGGTCCAATCTATATTCAAAGTGTTTCTCATCCCTTTGTAATCAGCCTTGGAGTAATTCCATTTGCCATCTTTGCATCAGCTTCCTTCAACATGGCTATGATACTTAAATGGGCTGCTTCAAAAGCAAAGACAGTTTTAGAACATGCAATTTCCTCAGGCAAGCTGTTCCATTTGTCTACCACTCTGTTAATGAGGGCCAGGGTATTTCGTTAGGCCTTTCTTACTTTGTTGCTTGCCTATTCTCAAGTTATTGCCTCTTGTGCTTCTCTCCTCTGTCATAGTTAAGAGATCTTTTGCCACCTCTAGGTCATATGTTGCATGGAGGGTCTAATAGACCTCAGTCATTTCCCTTCTAAGTCTTCTATAACACATTGTTTTTTGGCATCTGTAATCTTCTCATTCTGTCTGCATATGTTCGTATTTGCTTTGTTTCCCTTCTTAGAATGTTTTCTAATACCTCAACATCCTTCTTTTTTGTTTGGGCTCCATATCTCCACAGTATATTCCAGATGCGGCCTCACCAATGCCTGGAAAAGCTCTCTGAACATACTTTCATGATCAAGTTTCATTCAGATAGGTAAACGATAGGGCCCTAGCTGATACTGTTAGCTTTGTTTGCCTTGGTTCTGATGTGGCTCGCAAAAGCTAGATTTTTGTCTGCCAATACTTCAAATTCTTCAATGCCCTTTTCTTGGACCGCATGTTCCAGCTTCACCTCTTTCTCATTTTAGGCATACAAATGGCGCTTCCTCTCCTCTGTCCGTGTTTGCTCTTTTGCTTTCAACCGACAAAACTTTGCATTTGCTTGCGGGTCGGGGAACTGTAGCAGCCTATTGTTTGGCCACTCCTGTAGGTGATGAACTCAAATCAATTAAATTCAATTTTATTCAAGATCTGATTGGAGGGCCTTTACATCATTCTCAGTTAAACAATATGTACTGTAGGAGATATTTTGTGACTCATTACCGTAAATACACACCATTAGTCCAGTATTCTTATATCAGTAGAACTTATTGTTCATTGTAATCAGCCCCACCCACCCAAATGATCAAGGATAAAAATCAGGTGTCTTTATATCCAAAATCATCTCACAATAATTAGTACTCATCGCATAACAACAGGTTTTGGCGAGAAATGGTTTCTCGAATTGGGGCGTTCTTGGAATTGCTTTCAGATTAATCTAATATCTGTAAACAAACAAACAAACAGCAATCAACATTGTAGTATGAGGACCCAATGGAGGAATCCAGTTTTAGCGATGTCCCACCCATCTCTAGCTAAGCTCCTATGGCAGCAAAATCACCCAGTCTAATTACTTTCAAAATATTCAACTGAATGTTTATTAATAGCAAAGACATACATTTCATACAATTCGAGAGACTAGTAAGCGTTTGTGAAGGACTAAATCACATCATTCATGACATAATTCATTATGACGCCGGCCTACATGTGATGTAGTTGATTATGACGATATGATCGATCGATAAACTGGATTCTTCAGTTATCAGTTTATAGGGAGATATGGTAAAATATGACACTTCCCAATCAGAGCTCAACTAGTTCACCTTCTGAGTTCGCACAATTCACACATCAAGTTCTGTTAGCTGTGCTGAGCTCATGCATCCAATAGATAGGTGGCATATACAGGCTTCTCAGTGACTTCATTGGCCCTGGCCATGGAAAGGCTGAAACAATCAAGGAATGCTTCAATAATACGGTCAGACACCGAAACTGAAACTTCACCACGTTCAAACGCCAGTAACGGCCCTCCGAAAGCCAATAACAAAAGCAGAAGTTACAATCACCACACTTCCAAAGCCTAAGAAACCGTTCCAACCTGACACTAGACGTATCTGCGCTGACAGTCTGGGCACAACAAATGTTGACATCAGTATTACTATCAAAGTATAGGGATTTCTACAAGATAGGAATCAATATGTCACCTCCATTTGATAGTATCAAGAGATCACAGGTCCTTCAGTTGCTCCACCAAGCTGGCTGCGATAATGATGAACTATGCCTGGTGAGACCCCTATTGATAAATACAAAACTAATTATTTGTGTTACAATGCTTTCTGTACAGTTGGAAACAGCAATAGGATCAACACACGATGGTGGTTTATCACCAGTGCTTTTCTCTTGCAACCGCGCCGTAGCACTATCATCTTTTCGAGAACACTCCACAAGAGCAAACACTCCAAGCTCAGTGATAGTCATCCACTAGAGATGGATAATGCAGCTGATGTTGACTTTATTGACTAGGAAAAAGGTCCTCTTGATACACAATAGCTGCAGAACAGCTCAATCAAGGCTGCACACCTCTTCGTTAATGAAGCTAAAATAAAATTCACTTGCACATAGATATTCAGCACCACAGAAATGAATGACGACGGTACCACCATCAGGGCACTTAGAAGTAGAGGAAGAGCAGAATCTTGGGTTGCGTCTTCTGTATCTATACCAACATTGGAACTCGCTGTTTAACTGAAAATATTGCCTTCCAATCCATTTGTGCAGTTGTAGATTCATGGCCTTAAACTGCCCATAAAAGTCAAGATGCAATTATATGATTCTACATGTGTTTCCATAATGCTATACAATTGCAACAGCTTGGCAGCTCCAAAAGCCCTCTTGAACAAATTTAATGTATACTACCACAAACATCTAAGAGCCATTAGAAATTGTCACTGGTTACATGGTCTAATACCAAATGCAGCACTCTGCAAACTGTGTAACATGCAGCCACTATTTGTGACAAATTGTGAGAGTAGCGCAACAGCGATGGTCTATGTTTGGACAGGCTCTTCAAATGCCAGAAAATATGCCTGTGCAGAAGCATTAGAATTTGTAGTAGTAGGTGCCAACATGTATCAAGCACGCAAAGAATGTCACAACATCAACTTGCTAAGTGTTTTGTGATCAGACCTCAAAGAATGTAATCTAGGGTGACTGAAGATGAGAAAGACTCTAATGGAGTTCGGGATGCTCTCAGCGGACGAGGCACAGTGGACAAAGTTTGTACTTTTTTAGGCGCAGAACAGCCACTCATCATCATCATATACAGGCTATTGATGGCGCACATAGCAATATACCTCTAGAAGTAAGAGCATCACAATCAGCCTTGCCTACCTGCACCATTAGTGGCCAGCAGTGACAGCACAGTGAGCTTACTCTGTTCAGCGCATCCCTTGCACCAAGCATCAGGTGCTGCATACCCCCACCCACTATGTGGCGGGCGGCACCGGTGCAAGAACGCTTACTCTTGGCTGCGCCAGCTACCGTAGGGACATAGACACAGAAGCCTGCACTTGTGGGGAACACTTAGAACAACGCCAGCAATTACAACCTGGTATATCAAAGCACAGAGCAGTCACTCTATGCATTAGCATTGCATCATGTCTCCTGTTCTGTTCCTTGCCAGCAGCTATAAAGGCCATAAGGTTCAACGACACACCATCATCTCTCCCAGGGTAGAAAGCACATATGAGGCAGACAATCTCTTTGATGTGAATGCAGCGCTCCACATCTTATAGGGGCATACACCATTTACCCATTTAACTGACATGAGCTGAAGAAAGAGATCAGTGAGCACATATATGCTGGCTCTGCAAGAACAGTTGAATACAACCTATGTAGACTCTTCATACACTCGCATGGGCTTCTGGCCCATAGGGCAATCTAGACGTTAAATAATCAAATGAAAAGGAGTTCTGGAAAACAATAAATCAAATGTTCTGTAGAATGTTGTTGGTCAATTACTGGAATAATTACAGGGTCTTTTCCCACCATTCATCTCAGAGAGTGAGTGGATAACAACAGGCTCAGGTACAGAGAATGCTTGGTGATTATCAAAGTCAATTTAGTTACAGAGATTTAGATCATATGAGCTCATTTAGTGAGACACACTCATCAGACACATGCCAGAGGACCATTCTGGAAGCCTGTGTTGTGACTACTAAGAAGACATAAAACAGCCAGCAAATAGAGGATGTGATAAAAAAAAATCTAGGGTTATCAAGTCCTCACCTTCCTGTTTGACTCACGCTATGGTTCTGGCTACTAAGAAAGGCTTGTCTTTTTGATGCTGCATAGATTAGACTCAACTCTGTCAATGTCAAGTATGCATATCAATTGCCTCATGTAAGCCACCTTGATAACTCAGGTTACTGGCCCAGTACCTCACCATATTGACCCAGTAGTTGTCCAGTACTTACCCGGTAAGTGCCCTGTCCAGTGCTGCTTGGGTAGTACTTTGGATGTAACAAGTTGGTATTGGCAACTGGTCAGGGATGAATCAGATAAAGAAAATGCCATATTTATTTGTGTCAAGATGTTTCAAATATGGAAAATGTTATTTGGAATCTGTAATGCTTCCAGAACATTGGACTGACTCATAGAAAACTTTCCACAGAACTTGCAGTGACATGTCTGGTTGGGCTCTATGGACGGCGTTATAGTCTATTGCCGAACTATTGAAAGAACAATGGAAAATCTCTGAACCAAGATGAACCAGTTTGTCAGGGCTCAACTTAAATGAAGAAACATCACCTCTTTTTTAAGGGAGTACACTTTCTTGTACATATAATTTCCATGGATTGAGTAGCCATCAATCAGGGACAGATCCAGAGGTTTTGTGTGACCATCTCTCCAGAAGGGGTTGGGGTGGTGGTGGTCCAGGGGTCCTCCCTCAAAAAATTTTGAAAAATATATGTTCTGAGAAAGCACTTCCTACATTCTGAGTTCTAAACAACTACTTTATTTTCCCCCATAACATTGTCAACAAATCCACACATCTGATTAAACAAATCTGACTTTCATGGCAACGTTGACTGAAGAATTTCTGATTTCAAGGCGTCAAGCTATTTCAATATTACGCTAGGGTGAAACAATACTGACATGAGTTTATAGTCTTATTGTGATAGGTACCTGGCTGGCATTTAATAACATCATTATTAGCTCACCTGGCCAGAATGGGTAAGTAAGCTTATGCCATGGCAATCGTCCGTCGTCCATCTGTCCATCTGTCAACCTTCCATCCACTTGTCAGTCCATCCACCATATGTCAACTATTGCTTTAAATGTACATTGTATCTCATCGCAACCTGATTTAAAACAGATTTGGCTGGAAGGCACCTATGGTGGTAGGCCTCAGAACTTCTATTCAGAATTTGGATTCATTAATTCTTTTCAATGGCTATCTTGGATTTTCGAAAAATTGTCTGGAATCATTTAGAATGCTACGCCTCCTTACCAGTGATCAATTGCCCAATTTCTATGGAACTTCGGTGGTATGACTGTATGGTAGGCCTACTAGGTGCTGTTTAGCTTAATCAGTTCTAATGAGAATTTTGATTTTTTTTTTGGCAGGCATCTTGGATTATCTGAAAATTGTTCAGAAATCATTTAAAATGTAGCTTCTCATAAAATGCTTGGCACGTTTACATCAAATTTGCAAGAATATTATGGCGGTAGGATCCAGGACTTATTTTTACAATTCTTCGGGCAGCCATCTTGGGTTTACTGAAAAATCAAAATTTCACTCATTTAAAATGTTACTCCATAATCAATGGACCAATTTCGATGAAACGTGGGTAGAATGATCTTACAATAGTAGGCTTCAACACTTTTAACCAGGATTTTTCATTAGTCAAGTCTTCTGGTGACCACCTAAGCACATCTAGGATTTTCTGAAAGATTTCTTGATATCATTTAAAACGAATCGCCTCATAAACCGCTCGGTAGATTTTCATTAAATTTGGCTGGCAAGATTTTACTATGTTAAGATTCAGTCTATTTTGGTCTTTGGTCAATATTGGATTTTATTACAATTTCATTAAAATTCTACTCTTTCTTAGTCAATGTCCCAATTTCAACTAAGCTCGCGTGGAACAACCCTAGTGTGGTAGATTTCAACACATCTTACTATTAGCATATTCGCTTCCACGTACGAGTGTTGCACAATACATTCTATTGTACACCCGAAAACTTGAGGCCCAAATGAACTTGCTCTGTGAGTTTAAAGCGTTTTGTGCGGATACAAATGCACATGACAAAATAAAAAACCACTAATACAAGATAGGTGCGTATTTAAGAAAATGAATGTATCATATAACTTCATGATGGTGCTATCAGCCGGTAAAATTAGTCTTCGTGAGATGGTGGGGGATAACATATTTATCTCTGAGATCAGTATAAGAATTATTTTTTTCCACTGACCTTCGCACAGTCGAAAGTCTGGATCAATGCCTGCCAACCATGATAAATACAGGACTGTAGTTAACGGACTGTTCCATTTTTAGCTATGCCCGACCCATCTCTGGTTAAGCTCCACCCACACCTCGCTCGTGTTGGGATCGATCAGTCTTTGAACTCCCTGACAATCAATTTCCAGAAAACTATACAGATAATCTGTTGAATATTTTGAAAGTAATTTGACTGGGTGCTATTGGTGCCTATGGCAGCAACCGCGGTCAGTGAAATTAGTTTAAAAATTTTCAAAAGTATGTTTATTAAATAGTAGAGACATACAATTCGTACAGCGTGTCGGACTATTAAGAGTTAAACAGGCCATATAGAATCATTTATGATGTAATGATTATGACATCATCCTACACACCGCTTAGCTGATTATGACGTCATATGAATACTCGAATAGGAAACTCTGGAAAGGTGAACTGGAAGATACCAGGGTGGGTGTTGTATCATAAGTTCAGAGTTTTCTACAGATATGATAATACTGCAGGTCGTATGTGCCGTCTTTTCCCATTATCACAGTCCTTCTGTTTTGTCAATCAGAGGAAGATCTTCCATTTGAATGGATCAATGTTTACATAACAGCATTTGATCATCTAATGACTCAGCCACTATAGCTATTAGTTCAGCCTTCGGTATCTTATGCTAGGTAGATCATCCGCAGTCTGAATGAAACCAAGGGGGGTGCCTTTTTATACAATCATGATTTGTCTATCTGTCTCGGTCTGTCTGTCTCAGTCTGCCATTTGCCAATGGATTAATACCAAATTTGGCAGATATGTTCCTTTCAGCAATATCTAAGGGGCTATGAAGATAAAGTGGCCATGTCCACAAATAGCAGGGTTATGGCCCTTGCTATATTTAAGTATTGAAGTCTATGGGGAAAGTACGTTTGTGGTACCCTTTGTCATTTATCAGTTGATTAAAAGTAAATTTGACAGAGATGTTTCTTTATGGAATATCTAATTGGTCTATGATAACTAAGTGAGCACGCCCTTCAACAAGGGCCATAATCTGGTTCATAAAGGTGTTTTTAAGTATTATTTGGCACCATCAATGAGCTCTCCTCTAACATACAGATGATAACATCTCAGCACACATCACATAGATAATCAAGTCTGCCTTTGAACAACACCTCCCTATATATGGTGTGGGAGAAGACACGCTTATCACATGACCTAATGTCAAGAAATCCACATGGGTCAATCTCTAACCGGAGACCAATCATGCTCGTGATCAGCATCATTAAACGTTTGCTCTTATCCTGTATAGCAGATAAAACCTTCAGATTTACCAGACACTGAGGAAACGGATTTATAGGAGGATGCTGTTCATCACTGAAGTCATCGGTTACTCTAGCACAAGCATTAGGGTTCCTAGAAAAGGGGGCGTCGACAGTTTGTGTGTAGTGCATAGCATCAAGAGAGCACATATTCTTCAATTGGAAGTTTGTCTGGTGACGTCACTAACTGGTTCTTATTTAGTAAAAGAAATAAATCAGAATAATTTGAACATAGCATCTAAAGAATTCTTATGTGATTAGCGTAGCCAGTTTGCCTGAATTAGAACCAGTTAATAACATCACCAGACCTTTGCTCTGAGCTACGTGCGGAGATAGGGGCTGAACTGATTATAGTTTAGTGGCAAGTACAAAGAATTCTGTCGGTAGATTAGTTTGCTACTTGTAAATTACTGCTGATTACTTTGAAAGCATGTAGCTTGAATGTCATTGTTACTGACTGCAACAGTGGATTTTGGTCAACATATTTTCAAAATACACTACGGGGATCCCCCCCGAATTCTACTGACTGTGTAAAGTGCTTTGACTGAGAGTATGTACTGCTGCCCTCAATACAGACGTTCAGGTAAATTGCTTTGAAAGTAACGAGTATTTTAATTGCAGCAAATAGCGATTAATCACCTTTATAATACAAGTAAGTTAAACTAGCATACCATTCTTAAAATCCAATGGTTTTTGTTCCGACGTTTATTATTTGAGCAACTTTCCTGAATTGAGTTTTATGGGCTACCATGATTACTTCTTATTTATGTGTGTTATGATAAAAAAATATAGCAGAGAATTGGTGTAGTTTTAAGAGAGGGCCCAGGGCTAGATGTTAATAGTTTTGCTTACCTCTCATGCGGTGCAGGTAACCAGAAATTTCACATGCACTAAATGAAAAGTACTTGCCGAAATAGATGATCTGTTATTTTATTCAATATACATTTTGATGTAATTCTGCAATTTATACTTTGATGTGGTATGTTTCACCTGCACAGGCAGGTGGGCGGACTTTAATGTCAAGCCCTTAAAGGAAGCTATTTTATATTAATTCTGCATAACATTTGATAACCATGTATTTGCATAAACTCTTTTGTCATAAATGTGACTGTTTAGAGGCATCCTAAATGTGGGTGATTGGTTGAGTGAATCAAGTGATGGAGAGGATTGCTTTCTATTAGCCTAATTTTAGTTATTCTAGTTTTCCCAATGGGTAGATCAACCCCGGCATTTCACGTCAAACATATAGGAAATTAGGTGATATGTTTGGAAATAATTCTGCTGGTATGACTGAAATCAATCTTCCCTTATAATGCAGGTTACTGGGACAGTACTTGGCCAATACCGGGCTGTATAGGCCAGGTATTGGTCCAGTACTGGCCCAGTAACATGCGTTATCAGGGTATGTCTAAGACGTTAAATAAAGTTCAAGATATTCAATAAAATATTTCATACAATGTAGTGAATTTCGCTGCTGTTATGATTACGACTCAAACAGTTAATACATTGATGGCCCTGGCACAGTTTGAAATCTTACATTTCAGAGGAAATGGTGTGATATTTGAAGCAACGATTCAAGGAAGATCAAGGTACCAGGTTACAGATAAAAAGAAGTTAAAGGTATGGCATACAAATATAGACTCTATATTATTAGCTCACCTGGCCAGAATGGCCAAGTGAGCTTATGCCATGGCGACCATCCGGCGTCTGTCCATCCGTCCGTCCGTCCGTCTGTCTGTCCATCCATCCGTCAACTTTTTCCTTTAAACAACTTCTTCTCAATAACCACTGTGACGATTTCAATTATATTTGGCAGGAAGTATCCTTAGGGCATAGGGATCCAAGTTTGTTAAAAAAAAGCCGATCAGCCAATTTGGCCGGTGGCCATCTTGGATTTTGGCCGATTTTAGGAAATGGCTTTAAAAATCTTCTTCTCCGAAACCGCTTGGTGGATTGATTCAAAACTTACGAAATATCATATAGGGCAAGAGCTGAACCAAGTTTGTTCGAAGGAACTTGATTGGCCAAATGGTTCGGCGGCCATCTTGGATGACTTAGTTTTCGTAAAAACGACTTATTCTGCAGACCCGCTGAACGGATCGGGCTGAAATTTTGGGGGTATGATTATGGACTAAGGGCCATTAAAGTTTGTTCATGGGAAGTTGATAGGTAAAAAACATGGCCGCCGTGGGCCAATCAAATTTTAGCGTGTTTGGCTGCCATATTCAATTTTTTTTTATTTGGTGGCTTGTGAAGCCGAAATTGGTTTTCTTAACTCCGCTTACTTGTCAGTCAGCTATCGTATAGCGATAACCCTATCCGTCTTCTGTATGTCCGTCCATCCATCTGTTTGTCCGTCACCAACAATGACGGCTCATTTTATTATTTCTTGACGGATTGACACCAAACTTGGTCACAATGTTATTGACGGCATCTAATATCTGTGTTGTGAAAATGAAACTGATAGGACGTCAAATGCCAGAGTTATCACTCCTTAAATATTTGCAGTCTCACTTTCATAGGGCAAATGGTTTGTTCCCACCCTCTTATCACCATGTCAGATTTTATTGCCAAACTAGATATTAAATTCCAATTAACAGATTAACCTTTCCAATACTGCAGAAATATTTAAGATATGTATTATGTGCTCTGACATCTATGCTCTTAAAAATATTTGAAATGTATTTGATTGAAATTTGTTGCTGCCTTTGGCAGCAATGAAAGTTGTTGCTGCCTAAGGCAGCAATGACTTTCAGTCAAATTATTTTCTAAATCAACTCCAGCTCACCCTACCCCTGCTGCTAACTCGGTGATTCAGCCAGATGTGCATGTGTTAAATGGATTGTGTGGTGGTGGGGAATAACCTACTATAAAGACCACCTACCTGCCTTTAGAGACCATTTTCTTCAAATTGTATTTACACCTCTAGTAAGCGTCTGACTGAGTTTTTGCAGACGACATATTCCAAAGGTTATATCTCTGAACGTGATAAATATTTTGAAAGCAATTGGACTGAAAGTTGTTGGTGGCTAAGCCACCAACAACTTTCAGTCAAATTGTTTTCAAAATATTTAACAAGTCAAGAGGTTTTGAAAATTGAAATTATTAGCTGCACTGGCTTGCAGCAGTGAGACAGTTAAGAAACCAGCTGTTGTTAGCACTGATATCATCTACTTTCACTTAAACATTGTTCAAAATCACTAATGCAAAAAAAAAAAACAGTCCAGAGATTGTTGTCAATATCTCGAAAACTAAATCATTTGACTGAAAGTCATTGGAAGTGACACTGATAGATGTAAAACTTATGTAAGATTAGTTTGATATGCCAATGTTCCAGGTGAGCGATACAGGCCCATTGGGCCTCTTGTATTAAGTTAAGCATCTATTTTAGTGCAGAGCTACCTGCTTTCAGATGCCAGACATTATCGTATGATAAGCACTGACCATTTGGAGAGGTTTCTTTCTGAAAGCTGGTACTGTCTTAGAAAATGGAGTCTCTTTGATTAGTTCAACGGTGTCTGCATAGTTGTGGGATTAAATTGCAGTATGGTTAGGTAGGGTACGGGCAAAGTGTACAATTTGACAAAACCGGGCGCTGCTTCACTGACAAATTCAAAAGGAATGCGAGGATGAGGAAATTTGTCAGAAGTGGTTTGTGAGTGTGTGCGAATGCGATGGAGTTGGTAAGGAGTGTATTAGCACACTCCATCACCGCCTATATATATATATATATATATATATAGTTGACTCAGCTTTGCCAGAGAAGGTTGTGAAGCGTTAAGGAGAGCATTAGCCATTATGATCTTGGTTTACATATTTCCTGCAGTCGATTCCAATTAGGCATACATATCTGCATATTTATTATGCTTCAGAAATGAAGAATCTGCTTGTACCAAACAAATATCTGCAAAAGTTCACGGTCAGGTTATTCAAGATTCAAGATTCAAGATTCAAAATTATTTATTTTCATATAACACATAGATTTTACATTTACACAACAGGCAGTCCACCAAAGGCTGAGCCTATACAGCGGTGGACCCCTTACATTTAACATATAATAAACATATAATTCAGTGATAGTTGGATCATGGTGAAGATAATATAATATTTACATGTATACATTTAAGACAATAGACAATTAACACAGACGCACACGCACACACACACACACACATGGGAATGGGGAAAACACATGCATATCTTGTTTACAATATTATTATTATTATTATTATTATTATTATTATTATTATTATTATTGTCATATATAACAATACGGCCTAATTTGTATCAACATTTCTTGGTGCAGCATTATTATTATTATTATTATTATTATTATTATTATTATTATTATTGTCATATATAACAATGCGGCCTAATTTGTAGCAACATTTCTTGGTGCATTATTATTATTATTATTATTATTATTATTATTATTATTATTATTATTATTATTATTATACACAACTGCATCATCCACATCAACAATTACGGATGCATTATTATTATTATTATTGCAGATGTGTATTTTACATTCTAGTTGTTATCCTGGCAACTGGGTACATACTTGTTTTTGTACTGCCATGGTGGTGACTTCTGCATTCATATCATTGGTTTGGATTTTTAGTATCTTTCTAAGATTATTTTTTAAATATTTTGTTTAAAAGAGCTTTGTGTAAGAATTTGTGTGCGTATATTTATATCTGTGTTGTTCCAGAGTTGTATTGCTTGGTGGGATGGTTTTTGTGTAGCTGTCATGGGTCTGTAATAGGTTTGGTGTAAGTTATTCTTAGTTCGTGTGTTGTGCGAGTGTATATCGGAGTTGTTCCTAGAAAGGTTTGATAATGAGGAGGGTAGATTGCCATTATGGTAGTCCCTTAAGATAGTGTATAGTTGGACAGCTCCAATGTCTTCAAGTTTTAGCATTTTTGCGGTTTTAAAAGACATCCTGGCCCTCTGCTGGCTGTGCGAATAATTTGATTGCCTGCTTTTGTAGTGATTTTTAGATGTGCTAGTTTAGTTTTATGCGTGTTAGTCGATATTACATTGCAATATGTGACATGTGGAAGGATCAGTGTACAATATAGAGTTTTTAGAATATTAGGGGGAAGATATGGCTTAAGTCTGCACATGATACTGATGTTCTTTGCTACCTTGGATCTCACTATTTCTATATGCTTCTCCCAGGTTAAGCTTTTATCCAGATAGACGCCGAGAAATGTGACATATTGTGCTTCGTGAATTTCTTGATTATTTACATGCATTTTGGGGAGAGCTATTCTTTTTTAATTCTTAGATTTTGTGAAAAGTATATAGTTAGTTTTGTCGACATTCAGAGATAATTTATTCACTTTAAACCAGTCTATGATTTTTTTCATTTCATTATTTACATACTTGTATACAGTGTCTATGTCCTTGTGACTACAAAAGGCATTGGTATCATCTGCAAACAATATTAGTGAGAGGTGATTACATGCTTTGGGTAGGTCATTCATGTGTAATAAAAAAGAGGTCCAAGAATTGATCCTTGTGGAACGCCACAGACTAATTTCCTGTCTCCTGACATAGCCCCCACTGAATTTTACACATTGTGTTCTGTTAGTTAAATAGCTATATATCCAATTTAATGCAATGCCCCTAATTCCATAGTGGGCAACAGAACATTTCTTACGTCGTCTTCAAAATTGTACTAACTAACATGTTTCTGTGTTTGCTTTGGAAGCATGGTAGCGAATTTTAGCTGTACTGTAATACACCTACAATCATAGGTTTTGAGAAGTTTTCATGACAAAGAATATTTACGTAAATGTAAAATATTAGGTCTACATCTTGATAACGTGGCTAACTGGGCTGATGCCACGTCGATACTGGGCCTATACTGAAAGTATCGGCACAGTATTGGCCCAGCATCAGACCAAGCAAGCTGCGTTATCTAGGTATATTCACATGTGAATCATTAGGCCTAAGTCCTGATAACGCATGTTACTCGGCTGATACTTGGCTAATACAGTCCGGTCTTGACCATGTACCATTCGAGTAACCTTCTGTATCATGGAAGTTGATGGTAAAATGCTGCCCAATGCATTAGAATCCTGTTGTTATTATTGTCATACAAAACTATCTAAGACAACTTGTAATTACAGAGTCGTCATTATGTGTTCCATGTTAAAGTCAATAGAGCTCACAAACGACAATATGATGGTTCAGGGAAAGAGATAGAACCGAATTTTAGTGAGACAATGAAAGTTTCTACTGGATATCTACCATCATCATATAGTAAGTTACTTGTACTACTGATTATTGAAATAGTATACTGGTATGACGAGAATTAAGATGAAGATAGTAAACTATATTTGAGAACACACATATAGTCTAGTCGTAGGAGCCATTTTTGGTGGGCCAACCTAGCCAAAATTCCCACCTAAGTCTGTTTTGTGTCATTCGATTTGTAACGTCACCCAGAATCACATACTAAAAATCCCCATCGATCCTTTTTGGGCGGAATTTTTGGCATGGGTTTGAATTTGAGCATGTTTTTATTTTCTTCTCAAATCGCTTTTATAGATATATTAAATCTATGTTCACGATCCTCTTTAAAATCATATCTAACATCTCATTTGTCGTATTACCATTAATAATACATTATTAAGGTGTCTCATGATAGATTTAATTTGAATTTGAATATCTGGTTGTTTATAATTTTAATATTTGTTCCAGTGTAAATTTAGAATACTCATTATCAAGTAAATCAAACGTCATTTCTGCGAAGTCATAACTATGCAGAGTGTGTATAATGACTTGACTTCATTGTTCTTCTTGAAACAATATAAAATACACATGTTTTTATATGCCTTAATACCCATCCCATTAATTAGACAGTTCGAAGTGTGGCATATTGCCATTTATTCTTATTGATTTAAAGTAGCGAGTCCTGGGATTTGGGCTTATTCAGTTTAATTAATTAAGCAATTATACAAATGTTGTTGTCATATTCACTCGACACCAGTATCCTTGATACGATGAGTGGAATTGATTTTACTAATAGTGGCAGTGACTGTGACAGCGCTCATCCTCGTGTTATGCACGAGGAAAACTGCGTGATCTGCTTACAGCCATTTGAGAAATGCGACAGTCCAATTCCTGTGAGGAGACAGGGCGTGAAACACTAATCCGTTTCAGTGATATTCGAATTAATGAAGAACTGCATCAGTATATGGTTAACAAGAGTGATGCTACACCAATGGGCAAAGTGGTTGTTCATGCTGGCTGTAGAAAGAGATACACCCTAGGAAAACCAAAGTCGGGTTGCAGGAAGTGGAGCCATCCCCCAAAAGATTACGATCATCTACTCCACATCCATTTGACTGGAATATAGCTGATTGCCTCTTATGTGGGGAAGAGGCGATAATAGATAGAAAGCATCCAGGGAGGGATGTTATCAGGTCTGTGTAGACATTAGAGCTAAGGAAAAGTATAGAGGAACAATATGACAGTAGGTCCGATCCCTGGTCCCTTGAGATCCGCACTCGCCTCGAGAGTTGTATAGATTTAGTTTCTGAAAAAGCAGTTTATCATCGTTTTTGCTACATGAAGTTCATGCGTACATTGCCGACCTCACAGGTCATGGGGCGACCTGCTAACAATGAAATGGGGCATTGGTTTGAAGTCTTGTGAAATTGGCTAGAAAATGTTTGTGAATTAGAATTATACACAATTGTTGATCTTGATGATGGTGGGATTAGCAGGTGGTGCAGCTGTATTTTGTCTGAAGACACTGATACGAAAGCTCGACGAGCATTATGGTGATCATGTATCTTTCGCTGAAGTATTGGGGAGGAAGGACGTTGTTTGTTTTCGTAATATGGCAAATTACATCATCAATGAAAAGTGGTACACCGAACGGCATGAGAACTCTGAACAAGCGGCCAATCGAATCGTAACATCTGCTGCACGAATTATACGTGAAGAAGTGTGAGAAACAACTTTCACTAGAGAGACCTATCCCTCAGCTGAAGAAATTGGCAATAGGGACAGGGGATATAATAGAATTTCTGACACCATGTCTTCATACCCTCGTTAAAAATGATACCTTCACAGTGTGTCAAACAGAGCAGTATAGGCCAAGTAATTCCACAGGCTGTGAAGCCGAGAACTGTGATCACGCCAATATTGGTCGGTTTAGGAGTAGAGATGGACCATGTTTTTGGATTGAGATGGCTTATTGATGAACTTCATCAGTTAGGATTTTCAATCTCATATGATGAAGTAAGTTGATACAAACAGTCAGTTATGCAACAGGACAGCATAGGAAATGTGTGTCCTCCACAAGACCAAACGTTAACACTTACTGGGGAAGGTACATTCCACAGAATGGGGGTCATAGCAATGTATTCTCAACCTCTGCAGCAACTGGGCATATACACTATGCTAAGAAGGCTCGTCTGTATCTTCAGGAAATGCAGAAACTACCTACTTTTCACCCATGGATGCATAAGAAATTCATAGAGGAAGGCTACCATATGGTACAAAGAAGCGATCCTCTTGGACTGGACTGTTGACTGATCTCGGTATAGAACAGGTTCTGATGAGGTCACTGAAAAGCTGTGGTGGGCTGACTCGAGCAAGGGGCATGACGGAAAGCATGAGGCATCAGTGTGTATACACTATTCACGCACGTGCTGCTGTGCATGATGCCATGTCAAGTCTGACTAAGAAGTGAGACCTTACCAGCGATCAACATGTGGACATGGGAAGAACTAGACATGAGCACGATTTGCGAGACATGAGGAAAATTATGGAGTGGTTTCAAGTGCATGACCCCTTTGATGCCAATATCCTACAACTGCGATCTCTGAGCAGTGGTCTGAGTGGATGGGAAGGGGATGGCATCAATTGTGATGAGACCGAGAAAGTTGGTAAAGTGTTACAAGAGAGCATGGATGGTAAATTTATAAATGAAGCATCCATGAAGAGGTCTCAGATGGTACGCACATTAGATGACCTTAAACCGGGAATCAAGATTGATAAACAAACTGCGAATTGATACATCTGTTTTGTTCATGCGATGTACTGCACTAGTGCAAAGGGAAGATGAAGTTATCCTTACTTTAGACACGAAATGACGGCAGTTCCTACCTCGTTATTCAAAGATTTTTCCATGAGGAATGTGGATAAATCAGAACTGGCAAGAAAAATACAGATTGATCTGACAAACATCGACGAAACTGAGTCCCCATTATCATATCATAGCATGCCTGTGATAGATGGAGGCTGGCTTCTACATTATATAAGATGGCCAAAAAATACAACATATGCTCAGGTGCTTCAACAGTACAGTTCATATCTTGAGTACAAGTACAGAATGAGTTGCATTGTATTTGATGGATATGAGCATGTTCTTTCAACCAAGGACCATGAACAAGCTTGACGGCAAAGAGGAAGGATCTCTGCTGATATATTGGTTAACGTCACAGCAAAGGCGCATGCTGACCAGGCGGTATTCCTCTCGAATAAATGAAACAAGACTCAGTTAATTATCCTTCTGTCAAGTCATCTTCAATCGCTGGACCATGCCACGAAGATAAGTATGAGAGATGTAGATACACAGATAGTATCAATGGCACTTGACTATGCTAGAGATGGTCAGCCAGTCATAGTTGTTGCTGAGGACACTGACATCTTCACAATGTTGCGGTATCACGGGGACGATAGATTGGCAGACATTTTCTTGAAGAAAGAAGTGAAACGCTCAAAATGTCGGCAATTGTACAGTCTCAAGGAAGCGTCTGATGTCATCCCAGCAAAGATACGAAAGCGTATTCTTATAATTCATGCCTGGAGTGGGTGCGATACAACTTCTGCCACATTTGGTCATGGTAAGACGAATCTTCTGAAGGTAATGTCTAAGTCCAAAGATATGCAGGATTTGTCTGATATAGTCGGGAGTTGTGACACATCAGGAACAAGTTGGCAGTGCAGGAATTATCCTATTCCATTGCCTGTATGGTGGCACTGAGAAAGATATGCTTACTTCTCTGAGATATGCACGATATATGCAAATGGTTGTGAACGGAAGTAAGATAGAGCCACAGTGATTGCCACCAGCTGAGCATGCAGCTTACTTCCACAGCCTCCGTGTTCACTACCAGGTTATCAGATGGCTAACTCTTAGCAACGATGAACTGGACCACAATGATGGGGGATGGAAAGAGGAAAATGGGTCTTTATGCCAGATAATGACAGATCTTGAAGCTGTTCCATGTAAGGTACTCAGTTTCATTCGTTGCAAATGCAAAGTAACAACAAAGAATCCGTCTGGCACCAAGCAATGCTTATGCAACAAAAACTGATTTAAATATGTGATCGCATAGGGTGTCGAGGTTAAATTTGTAGCAACATCGACCATCTGGTAACTATTGATGAAGAAAATAATGGTTTGGACTTATAATCTCATATCATCGCAGGACCATCCCGACCTCAAAGCGTGTGTTAATGAGCATCTCTATGCTATCCTCAGTCATAAACTTGTTTCTTTTTTCGCTGACACCTGTGCATTTTAGCTGTTGAGTGACAATGAATATATTTTATTTTTTCACATTTGTATTATTAGCTCAACTAGCCAAAATGGCCAAGTGAGCTTATGCCGGAGCGACTGTCAGTCTGGCATCTGGTGTCTGGCATCTGTCCATCAACTTTTGCTGTAAATGACTTCTTCTCAAGAACCATTGGGCCAATTTCAATTATATTTGGCAGGAAGCATCCTTACGGGATAGAGATCCGAATTTGTTCAAACGAAGCCGATAGGCCAATTTGACCGGTGGCCATCTTGGATTTCGGCCAATTTTTAGAAACGTCTTTAAAAATCTCCTAAACCAGTTGGGGAATCGATTCAAAACTCATGAAATATCATCTAGGGTAAGAGGTAAGCCAAATGTGTTTACGAGAACTTGATTGACTATATGGTTCGACAACCATCTTGGATGACCTAGTTTTCATGAAAACGACTTCTGCACCAGAACTGCTGATAGGATCAGGCCGAAATTTGCGATATGTGATTACGGACTAAGGGCCATTAACGTTTGTTCAAGTGAAGTTGATCCGTCAAAAACATGACTGCGCTGGACCAATCAAAATGTAGTGTTTGGCAGCCATATTGGATTTATTTATTTGATGGATTTTGAGGCCGAAATTGGTTTTATATATGTTTTTGGGTATTCTGAGCTCAAATTTGTGATTTTCGAAACTGTTGGCTAAACGGTTTGGTGGCCATCTTGGATTATTTTCCCGCCTTTAAAGGCTCCAATACTAAAGCAATGGGAAATTTAAAATGTCTTCTCGAGAACTGCTGGGACGATTTAAATTATATTTGGCAGGAAGTATCTTTAGGCCATCGAGATCAAACTTTGTTCAAATGAAGCCAATCGGCCAATTTGGCCAGTGGCCATCTTGGATTTTGGCCGATTTTTTGAAACGTCTTTAAAAATGTTCTCCGAAACCATTTGGGGAATCAATTCAAAACTCATGAAATATCATCTAGGGCAAGAGCTGAACCAAGTTTGTTCAAGGGAACTTGATTGGCCAAATGGTTCGGTGACCATCTTGTTGACCTAGTTGTGGCGAAAACGACATCTCCAGAACCGCTGAAAGGATCAGGGTGAAATTTTGGCTTATATCATTAGGGACTAAGGGAAGTTGATCCATCAAAAAACATGGCCGCCATGGCCCAATCAAAATATAGCATGTTTGGCATCTGTATTGGATTTTTTATTTGAAAGATTTTGAGGCCGACCTTGGTTTTATATGGGTGTTTGGGTATTCTGATCTCAAATTTGTAATTTTCGAAACTATCGGATAAACGGTTTGGTGGCCATCTTGGATCCTTTTCCCGTCTAAAGCTCACATACTAAAGCAATGGGAAACTTAAAATGTCTTCGTCTTGAGAACTACTGGGCCGATTTTAATTATATTTGGCAGGAAGCATTCCTATGGCATAGAGATTCAAGTTTGTTCAAACGAAGCCGATCGGCCAATTTGATCGGCGACCATCATGGATTTTGGTCGATTTTTAGAAATGGCTTTAAAAATCTTCGCTGATACTGTTTGAGCAGTTGATCCAAATCTCATAAAATATCATTTAGGGCATGAGCTGAACCAAGTTTGTTCAAGGGAATTTAACTGGCCAAATGGTTGTGCGGCCATCTTGGATGGACTGGTTTTCATGAAAGCGACCTTTTCTCCAGTGCCACTGAACGGATTGGGCTGAGATTTGGGAGATATGATATTGATAACTAAGGGCCATAAAAGTGTGTTCAATAGAAGTTGATACATAAAGAAACATGCCTCTGTTTTCTTGTTACAAGTCTGCTCATCTCATTAGAGTTTTACTTATTGTTAATGACCATTCTAGTTGAAATGCCTATTGTCTAGGTCAGCGATACAGGCTCCTTGGGCCTCTTGTTTCAGATTGCTGAATGTGGTGTTTTGTTGGAAAATAGTAAACGATGTTGTTTTCCGCTACCATGGTACATTATCAGATTTCACACATGATGTAAAAAACGGTCCTCAAATTAAAACCTGTGTAAAAAATCAATGGGGATTTTTAGTATGAGATTCAAGATTAATGTCTGCTTCGAATGTCACCACAAAACCTTTTTGTCACGGTTCACACCCCACAACGACTAGGCTAACATGCATACACGCACGCACCCACGTACACAAATCAAGATTCTATAATTTAAACAAGAGGTCCAAGGGCATGTGGCGCTCACCTGGACCATTAGAATTTGAACCATTTGCATTTAAATAGATGGATAATTTTCGGAAAAACTAAGATGGCCACCCAAAGAATTTAACGATCAAAGTTCTGAATAGAAATTCTAGTCTACCTTGATAGGGTCACTCTAGCCAAATTTGTTTGAAATATGTCAAACAACTAAGGAGAAGCCATGTTTGACAATTTCTAGTAAATTTTTCAGAATATCTAAGATTTTCACACAAAAAACTCATGAATCAAAATTCTGAATAGAAGTACTAGAGCCTATCACAATAGAATCCTTTCAGTCCAATTTGGTTGAAATCTGTCAAAATGGTAAGGAGAAGTAGAGATTTGACAATTTGCCATCAATTTTTAATAAAATCTAGGATTATCACCCAAAATATCTACGCAACAAATTCTGAATGGAAGTTCTAGAGCCTAGGACCATAGGATTCTTTCAGCCCAATTTGGTTCAAATTGGTCAAAATGGTAAGGAGAAGAAGCAATTTGACAATTTCCGGTAAATTTTTAATAAAATCTAAGATTTTGACCCAAAATATTTATGAATCAAAATTCTGAATGCATGTTCTATAATCTATGACCATAGGATCCTTTCAGCCAAATTTGATTGAAATCGGTCAAAATTCTAAGGAGAAGAAGCAATTTGACAATTTCTGATAAATTTTTAATAAAGTCTAAGTCTTTCACCCAAAATATTTACGAATCAAAATTCTGAATGGAAGTTCTATAACCTATGACCATAGGATCTTTTCAGCCAAATCTGATTGAAATCGGTCAAAAGGGTAAGGAGAAGAAGCAATTTAACAATTTCCGGTAAATTTTTAATAAAATCTAAGATTTTGACCCAAAAAATCTATGAATCAAAATTCCAAATAAATGTTCCGGATCCGATGACAATAGCATCCGTTGACCAAAATTTAGTTAAGATTCGGCTATTGGTTAAGGAGGAGTAGCATTTTAAAGCAAAAGTAGATGGATGACGGATGGACGGTTGGATGACGGATGGTCGCCACTGCATAGGCTCACTTGGCCTTTCAGGCCAGGTGAGCTAAAAAACCGTAAGTAATGGTTTTCAAACTCGAACTACTTTGACCATAACATTATCTGATTCTTTCCACAGAAGTGACAGCAAAAGGCCAGACTGATCGGCTGACCGAAGATGAAGCCACAAAGCTTTTAACTAACAAAGGTCTGGATGGTATTAGCTCCAGCGGCTGTCCAGCTGGCTGCCTCTCTGTTTGGATTGAAGAATCTGCTATCGAAGGATTGGAATTTGTCTTAGGGGATAAAGTTCGCATTAAAACAAAAGGAGACTCTCCATTTATAGGTTAGTTATTGAACTGTCATTATAAACAATCACACCCAGACATATCTAATGCTGACACATACCTATGGAGCCACAATGTCGTGGGTCTTTATGCTGTGTGGTCATAGATAACCATCAATCTAGGTATCCATTTCTAGCTATTCGCCGCCCATTTCTAGCTAAGCTTTGCCCATGTTGGGATAGATCGATCGTTGAAATCCCAATATCAGTGTAACTATACAGGTAAGCTGTTTAATATTTTTAAAACAAATCTGATTGGGTGATGTTGCTGCTTATGCAGCAACAGCGCCCCAGTCAAATTAGTTTTGAATTTTTCATGAGACTGTTTATTAAATAGTAAATAGTAAATACATCACAGGCTTAAATACACTTGACTGACTATTCCGGATTCATGATTTCTGTCAACTATGATTGAGAAGTCAACATACATTTGACGTAATTGATTATGATTGTCATTGAGTTGACAGATCGGATTCATCCATTCGTGTTAAAACCCTTCATATGACATCCTAATTATAGTAAGTGGCCCAGTTTTTTTACCTTTAAGTTTAACTCTGTGAGTCAGAAAGGCCGAATTCGAAAACTTATTTACAATTTGAATTTAATAAATATTATCTTGAATATTTTGAAATTAATTTGACTGGGAGCTGTTACTGGAGCTGAATTAGTTTCAAAAGATTCGACATATTATGTGTATAGTTCCCATGAGATTGAGATTCTGTGAATTCAGGGTTTAGTGAGTTGAATTCTCCATGAAGGTTCCGTTATTGTCTCGCCTGAGAAGCAGAAAGCGAGACAGGGATTACAAATTTCGGCGGCGGCAGCGGCACCAGTCATTTGAGCACTTTTGGTTAAGGTTTTTAAATCAACTTATTTTTCAACAATGGCTCATCCGATCTCAGTGAAACTTTACAGAACCGATCTATACTATACAGGGATATGATCTGCGCACCGTTAGATTTCATTTTGGGTCATTTAATTTTTTTCACGGTTTTGGACTTGGACCTTTTTTGTGTATTTTGCCAGTGCACTTTTGGTTAAGGGTTTTAACTTTAATGAATTGATCTATATTATAAAAGAAATGCGACCGGCATAACAACAGATTTCAGTTTGGCGCCTGTAAACTATGTTTTTCATGGTTTTGGACTTTGAACTTTTTTAATATGTTTGTCTCGCATGCGAAGCGGAAAGCGAGACATAGGGATCACTAATTCCGGTGTCGGCATCATTGTTGGCGGCGGCGGCGTCATCCGTCATTTGTGCAGCTTTGGTTACGGTTTTTTAATCAACTTATTTTTCAACACTGGCTCATCCAATCTCAATGAAACTTTACAGAAGCGATCTATACTATACAGGGATGTGATCTACATATCAATATGGTTAAGGTTTTTTAAAACGACATTGGGGATGATTATACATATGGGCAAGGATATACATGCCACTTTTGTAATTTTATAATTTTGTTCTGCCCCCCCAGGAATATTTATATATTTCGCGGAATATTTAATCTTAGGCAGACTGGGTCCTGTGGCAGCCAGATCCTGTGGTAACTTAAAAATGCAAGATATTGGTATCTTCTGATACCTCTTGTCTGGTTAAGGTTTTTATGAACCATTCTTTTTCAACAACGGATATCAACAAAATTTTACTGCAGCGTTAAATACTATGTAGAGGTACCATCCGCATCATTACCCATTTCATTTTGGGAAATTTCTCCTGCTTTTACACATATTGGACTTTGAATTGTTTTCATGGGTTTTGTGTTAAGGTTGTCTATGGACCATGTAACTGAACTATGGTCATTCCGATTTCACTGAAACTTTACAAAAGTGTTCTATGCAATACAGGGATACGATCTGCATCATTACTGATAAGAGTTTGGGCAATTTTTACTACTTTTTCACGGTTTTGTAGTTTTTTTATGGACCATTCATTTTCAAGAATGGCTCACCAGATATCAACACAATTTTACAGCAAAATTATATGCTATGCAGGGGTACTATCTGCATCATTACTAGTTTGATACAATTTTCCATGTTTGATTGGTTACACTTGTTTGTTGGTGCCTTACTGAATATGTGTATTACGAACCATGCCAAGTTTGCTTTGGCAATCCACACTATCCATGCCTTTACAGGTGAGACATTGTATGCTTCAGTGTTCTTGTTATATAAACATATAACATATTAAATATTATTTAGCTTACATATCTAATTTACAAACAATCTATTTGCTATAATTTTATGCAACAAATCCTCTAAAACTACGGAAGATTACCTACACAATTTCTGGGTAAATTATGCGCGAAATTTGTTTTGCATTATCTGTGTTTTAAAATTTATTTCAGGTTTTGGCAATATTAGTCCATGATTCAGAGACAAGCATGTTAAGAAAAGAGGGGTTCATTCTACCCATGCCACACCTAGATCTCGTTAAGCCCCACCCATGCTTTGCATGTGTTAAGATCGATTAATATCCTTTGAATTCAGATACTTTGAATTCAGAATTCACACATTCCCAGTCAAATTAGTTTCAAAATATTCAACTTAGTCTTTATTAAACAGGAAATTATACAATTCGTACAACTGACTGTGACAGACCTAGTTATGACATTCATTACACATCATGGGTGAGACATTAGCCTACATAAGACTTAATTGATAATGACATCATACACTTGACTGACAGATCTTTCATTGGTATCAGTCAGAGGGACACCACCTTGTGCTGCTTTTATAATATATATGTTCCTAAGTTAAGGTGATAGTATTGTTAGTAATTACATCTAGAGTTACCACTCCTCGAGTGCTGATGCACATATCATTTCTGGCATAATTCTTATTGTGATTGGGGAAAAATCAGGCATAATCTTTTTACCACTCGTTAAATTATAGCAATACTTTTCTAATATAGTAATATTTGTAATATAGAAATGAACCCACTAAGTAGATAAAAAAAATAGATATTAGGTGTTACAAAACATCTGTAAACTGGCAGTTTTATCCACTAATGCAGGATCAATTATGAAAGTTCTTCCCATATAGCCATAAATTATTATTAATGTTTGTAGATGACCATTAACCCTTTAACACTATTATCAGCCAAAAATGGCCTCTGCAGTGGTCTTGAAAAATGTCCATTTGCAGACCAAGCGAAGACAATTTTTGAAAATGTACAACTGGAATGACTGGCTCGATAACCGAGCCAGTCATTCCAGTGGTAAATTTTCAGAAATAGTCTTCCGTTGGTCTGCAAATCAACATTTTCTATGAGAAAATTGTAATTTTCTTGAACAGATTCAACGGTTAAAGGGTTAAAGACCAATTTAAGTTGTTTAATGTTCAATTGTTTTGGAAAATTTTTCTTCAGTATGAGATGATAAGGAGCCGATTTCCAACGTCAATTGAAAATCATCATTATTATACTATTTTCGAAATTCAGTAAGCCATGGCCATCTACAGGGATCTGTAATATTGGGTTTGACGCCACAACTCTCTGTAGCATTGACTCATTGATGCATTGTGAATAGAGGGATATGATCTGCTACTCAAATAGCTGACGTCATGATCAAATAGATCCTCTGTTAGTTGACGTCACAGTGAAAATAATGTAAACCTATCAGGAAAATGGAAAAGTCTGTCATTATATTGTACAATTTTTATGTCTTTCTTTAAGGAATTTGAGATTTAATAAACATCCCGTTGAATATTTTGAAACAAATTTGAATTTGCGATTTTGGGAATTTAGGATTCAAAGTGTATAGATTGATTCGAATATGTGTACAGAATTGGCGGAGGTTTAAAACTATAAATTGGTTGTGAAAAGCTAGAAATGGATCACTCTATTGACACTGATTTCTTTGTGTAAATCACATGAGTGGTATACTGAGGAGCCATGTTGCATTGTTTAATCCTGCCCTGTTAGCACAGGTTACTGGACCAGTACTGGGCCAATATCAGGTCAATACGGCCAAGTATTGGACCAGTACATGCATAATAACCTGCATTTCCCTGGGTTAGTGCTATGAGAATCTTGAAAATTGATATCTATGCAATGGCTCACCATATTTACTACATTGGAATCATCTGTAGTCACAGGTGGGATCCCAATCAAACAGATCTGAATGTGAAATACAGTATGACTGTTAGGTGGCCAGAAGTTGATCTTGACTATTAGTATTTATATGATATAGCATCACCAAACCTTGCTGAATCACAAATAAAATATTGAGGATATTTTCATTGTGTATAAACATCGGAACTAAATATGTAGAACTCGTTCGTGTGTATATTCTATAGATAAAATCTCTGTTGAATATTTAGAACACAATTTAACTAAAAAACAAACACATTTTTTTTTTTTCAAAATAACCAGTATAATTTTACAGCATATCAATACTATCAGCTACAAATACAGAATTAAATGTCCTATATACTAGTTCTGTTTATTTAGATAGTTCCTAGTTGAATACCGTAGGACTTATTTTCTTTAACCAAATTTTATTTGATGTTTCCGTTATTTATTAAGATAATAAAATATTACTATCTGCATATTGGTGTCTGAAAGTTGAATTAGAAGTGCGGGTCTCGTCACAAAGCTTGATGCTTCTATCTCGTTGGTGGCAATACCCAGTATAGACTCAGGTTAATTGTCTGTGGGTTTTCAATAATTCATTGTTTTATTATCTTAGTCTTGTTTAAAGTTGTAAAGTAGTAACAGACATATATTTTCCCTTCATTTTAAAGAGAATATCACACGGCTAGATGTTGAATCATCCACCGTATCTAACTATGGAGGTGGTGAGCAGGTTGGCGCGACTTGGACAGACAAGATTATGGCTGTGAAACACAGTGAAGGATCTGGGTCATGTTTGCCGCAGGATCAGGTAGAAGGTGTTGATCAAGATGAATGGGTAGGTATCATTGAATGACATCAGACATTTCCCTGATAATGCAGTTTACTTGGCTGGTACTTGACCAATACCGTGCTAATGCATGTGTAAGAGAGTTGATATTGGATGCCAAAGTGTACCACCTGACCCCAATCTCCCCTATTCAAGTGTTGTTTCCGCGTATGCTTTAGACAATAGTGGTATAGGAAGGGAATATACGTTTTGGCAATATTGGTTTTCCCCTAGATGTATATTTCTGATGTATATTTCGTGCGGGAAGTTGTAGATGTGGTCTCAGCCGGAGTAATATTGCATGTAGTGAGATGTTTGCATTAAGTAATGAGGTTTTAATATGTGGAAGAGGTGGGGGTGGTGATCATTCAATTTAACATCCGATCATTGGTTAGTTGATATGGATATAATTAATTGAATGGTTATGTGGGGTGAAAGAAAGGCACTATTTGGTCTTGGCGTAGGGATGTGACTATAGTGCGTTGGCCGGGTCTGGTCATGCTCTTTCATTGCTAATCATCATTATAGCAGGTTGAAATATCTATAAACAATTTATATATATATATAAAACCAGTATCTGTTTCTGTATCTGTACTGATACTAGGCAAAATCCTAAAGGACATCACGCCTAGGTGCGGGCCTCGTAAACATGGCTGGGTTTCACAGTCCACACGATTAAAAATTAAAAATTAAGAATTATTCATTGTTCAATTGAAGGTTTCTGTACACTATTTACATCGTCGCGTTCGGTTTAGAAGGTCGTCTCCCGGATGCAGATCTTGAATTGTTCTACATCCGTGGCGGCGATTGTGTCTGCAGCCAGTAGAGTATAAGGGTAAAAGAATCTTTTCTATATACAAGTTTTTTTTATATGAATCATGATTATGTTTGCAGTCAGTTGCAGTATTATATATAAATAAATGTTATGTATAATTATTATTAGCACAGTGCTCAGCAATCCATGAATTTAGGCAGGTAGGGATAACACAAATTACATCTTGGATGCCCTCCGTCGGATTACTCCAGTTCTACTTTTCCAGCAGTAGTCCAGTCATTCACTTAAAACATAGGAACATCATGTGATTGCTAAAACATTACCTTTAATTCATTTCAATTTCCGCTTTAAAATACTTTATTTTAAATTTTGACCTTTTTGCATTAAGATTGCGGTTCCATAATTAATCTCAGATCAGTTACTCCCTTACACATGGTTGAGTTAATCTGAGTTGCTGGTCTACAGCGCTGACACTGCCCCAGATAGTGCAGGTTACTGAACCGGTACCGGAACAGTACCCGGCCATATTGGCCCATTATTGATCCTGTACCGGCTCAGCAACATGTGCTAGCAAGGTGTGATCTTTGATGATTTGCATCTTCCGCTCATTGGCAACAGTGGGAAAATGGCATGTATTCAATGTCATACAACATAGATATAGCCCTCGGAAATATTGGAGACAATACAGAGGTAATAATTTGGTAGCATGTTTCATTATATTCAGACTTGTTAATTTCTAAACTGCTTTGTCTGCACATTTGGACCCTCCTTATGTGAGATAGCCTAATTTAGCAGTCATTGTTCAAACTAGTGTGTGACCTGATATTGGAGAATAAAGTAATATTTCCCATGATATCAATACGGTTATGTTATAGAGCATACATATGTAGGTTTACTTGCTTAAACTTTACACATTTGCGGAACAATGCCCATAGGTATTGGGATTATGTTCAAGATAATATGATTATGCTTTAATACATGAGATTAGTCAGGAGAGGATTAAGTTACTCATATAGAATGCCCATTTGCAGGGAATAAAAGAAAGTAACATTGGAAGGACTCGTTCCTTCGGGTCAATATGTATATATAACAATTTGGAACGAGATATTTCCTATTTTAATAGGATGTCATATTTTTCCCTAACAAGATTTATAGGAAATACTATAATATTGTTGGCCAGATTTTCAACAACAATCATACAAATCTATTAGATATAATATGTTAACTTTTCAGAAGACATTTAGTATCAAATTATGTTGGTATCACCAAATATATTAATCCTTCAATGGTCATGAATGGTCAACAAAGCCAATGTTTTTGTCTAGTGAATGTCCATTTGCAGGACAATATACTACACATTTTTTCAAGTCCTATGCGAAACATAGGATGACTCGACATAGCTATCCAAGTGGTGTACGGCATGAAGATAAATGTTAAAGTTTTTCAATGTACATTTAATTCATGAAAGGCTCATCTGATCTCAATAAAACTTTACAGATTTGTTCTATACCATCATTGCATCTACTCTACATCATAAATAAAATAACTTTAAATTTTTTCTATATTTTTATGGTGTTTAGACTTATTTTGCCACAAGAATTAGGTAAATGTTAAAGTTTTTCAATGGATATTTAATCCATCAAGGGCCTATCCAACCTCAAGAAAAACTGTACGGATTTGTTCTATACCATCGTTGCATCTAGTCTACATCAGAATTACCATAATTTTCAAATCTTTATTGGGTTTGGGCTTTGTTTATTGTGGACCACAAATTAGAAGAATGTTAAAGCTTTTCAATGTTCTTTTAATTTATCAAGGGCCTATCTGATCCCAACAAAACTATAGAGAATTTTTCAGATTTCAAAGTTTCAAATCAATTCCAATATGCATAAAAACTCGGCGGAGTGTTGATAGAAATGGACAGGGGCGAGCAATAGTTACATATGGATCCCTCTATTGCTTAGTGCTATACAGATATCAGTTGTGTTTGTGTTCTCTTTCAGGATGACTAATGCCATAGAAATCCAAAAGGTTATCATTGAAATATTTGTGTGACCTTCGACCTCGACTGGATAGAGCTGTGTCCGCATAATAGGATTATGATGCATGTTTGTGCAATACTTTCAAACTCCTAATCGGAGAGGTGGTAGGCATATATAAATATAGAATATGTATTAAGGACAGCTAATATCAATGGATTGCAAAGATATGAGAATGTGTCATTTTATTGTACGCAACTTTATTTATAGCATTGGAGGAACAATTGTG
This sequence comes from Chaetoderma sp. LZ-2023a, assembly GCA_034401795.1. NCBI lineage: Eukaryota > Metazoa > Mollusca > Caudofoveata > Chaetodermatida > Chaetodermatidae > Chaetoderma > Chaetoderma sp. LZ-2023a. The sequence goes on from CM067373.1 coordinate 71,283,241, forward strand.
AAAATTGTGAAAGATCTGTTTATGTGTTTTTAAGCAATTTATATGAATTTTGTATATGTATTTTCTTTTAAATTTATTATTATTATTATTATTATTATTATTATTATTATTATTATTGTTATTATTATTATTAATTAGTTTTTGGACTGTATGGCATATCAGGCTACTAACTGCAAATAATCAATTCTTTTAAAGAAATACATATTTTTCTACTATTCATGCCTTGGGTTCAATCATTGTATCAATATTATATTTAACCGGCTAATGGTCAAGTCGGCTAAAATGGCTTCCGCTATGGTTTTGAGAACTATCTTGAGAATGGGTGAACAGTATTTTAGGAAAATGATAATTGGAATTTCAATGGTTATGTTTTCTAAAATACTGATCTTTTCGTCTGCAGATGCCTATTTTTTAGTGTAGTTCTCTCCTTGTACAAAGGAGTTGGGCCGAATTTTAGACAGTGGCAAAAGTGCATTTGCACAGGTCCTCCACATTTCTGAGGCCCCAAAAGGTGACTCCAACAAATTTTAGATTTTGTTGTTGCCTTGAGTAAGTTCAGGATTCATGCATGTACTACTTAATCTTGAAAAAGTGTAAGGTCTTTCTGGCTTATCTCCTGGAATGTGTTCATCACAACATAGCAGACACTGCTGGTGCCATAGGCACATGAACAATATAGACAGCAGGTATTAAGAGTTCCTTTGGATCATTTTCAAGTGACCTGTAATATTATATTGGTTTATGGCCAGCCAGCACCCAGTCAAATAAGTTTCAAAATATCCAACAGCTTACCTGTTTAGTTTTTTGGCAATTAAGATTTAGGGAGTTCCAGGTTCGATTGATCCGAACACGGACAAATTGTGGGTATAGCTTAGCTAGGAATAGGTGGGGCATAGCTAACACTGGATTCATCTATTGCTGCCATATCGCCATTTATCACACCTAAAAATCATGAGAGTGATCCAATTCTATCTATACCCCGTTAATTTCTAGCCCCCACCCATTTCTGGCTATACCTCACCCATTTCTGGCTATACCTCACCCATTTCTAGATATACCTCGCCCATTTCTAGCTATGCCCCGCCCAGTTCTAGCTATTCCCCGCCAATTTCTAGCCATACCTTGCCCAATTTGCGAGGGCATTTGAATCGATTTTAGCACTTTGAACCCTGAATTTCCAGAATCCAGATTTCAAGGTAACAATAAGGTGTTGAATATTTTGAAACTAATCTAATCGGGAGCAATTGCTGCTTGCAGTTCCAGGTTAATTAGTTTCAAAATATTCAACAGAGTGTATAATAATTGTAAATTCACCAGCCAGACAATTCAGACACTCTCTTGATGGACCTCTGTCTCTAACGGACCCGCATCATTTGATCGTGATGCCACACAATGGACATTTCCAGTTTTTAGCTATGCCCCGCCAATCTCTAGCTACGCGTTGTTGTATGAATTGTATGTTTTTACTATTTAATACACATGCTGTTGAATATTTTGAAACTAATTTGACTGGGCAGTGTTCAGCAGCAGCACCCAGTAAAATTAGTTTCAAAATATTTAACAGCTTACCCATATAGTTTTCTGGAAATTGATAGTAAGGGAGTTCAGGAATCGATCAATCCGAACACGGGCGAAGTGTGGGTGGAGCTTAGCTAGAGATGGGTGGGTCATAGCTAAAACTGGATTGCTCCATTGTGGCATAGCCGCTATTCAAATGTGTTGATCAATGGTTACCCGTCTGAAAAACTCCAACTCCCATCAGGATTAAAATACACAACTTTTGTAATTTTTTAAATTGAAGTTTATTTCATTTGTTATATCTATAGTTTTTCAATATCAGTCAATATTAATGGATGATAATACAGTCAGTCATGCTCGAGAGATGGCTTGCCTTTTGGAAAGATGGTGGTGGTTCTCTAAGACAGTTTGTCGAAAGATCACCTGTCTTAAAGGTTCATATTCACAGCAGAATGCTTGAAAATAAAATTGTTAAAATTGTATACTTTTAGAGGCTTAAATTCTATGATGATATTGAGGTAGAATAGAATTAGATTAATTTATACGTAATGAAATTATCATTTGTTAAGATTTATTTCGTTCCATTCTTTACATCTGGTACCTCAGCTTAAGGCTCTAAAAGTATACGATTTAAACGATTTTATTTTCAGTCATTTTGCTGTGCATATACACCTTTAAATAACCACCATCTTCTGGCTGTTCATGACATATAATATAGAACTTTATTAAAAAATTTTAAATTGTATACTGTTAAAATCCTAGATTACATAATTCAAAGTAATGAAACGAAATCAATCTTAGTATATTATTATTCCATTCCATATAAATTAATATAATTGCTTTAGTTGTGATGTTGAATTATGGATTAGGGTCTCTAATTCAATTTCACAACTTGAAAAATATATTAATTTATATAGAATGAAATCATAATATGTTAAATCTTATTTCGTTTCAGTATGTTGAGGTACACAATTTAAGCATTCTGGTTTGAACGTGGGCTTGTAAGAGACCACCTGCATATACAGTGACTAATAGTGCGTCCTACATAAGGTGGTCGCTTAATCCTTTGAACCCTGAATTCCCAGTATCCCAATTTCAATGTTTCTATACAGGTAAGTTGTTGAATATTTTGAACCAAATTTGACAAGAACCTGTTCCTGCCATAGGCAACAACAGCTTCCAGTCGAATTAGTTAAAAAAATACTCAACAGAATATTTATTAAATCGTAAAGGATTTTGATGTTTTGGCCTTCCATGTTCAAAGGGTTAAGATATGTCTTGTGCTGTATCCATACCAAAACAATTCATTAATTTCGTATTGACATTTGTGTTACGTCATAGCTAGTACAGATATGACTGGATCTACAGTTTACGTAGCTTTATAACAATACCATCTTTCCACCCATGCATGTAGTAGTAATTCGGCAGGCATTCCATAGAGATGATTTTTAAAACATTTTCCTTATCTAGTCGTTCAATGAGAGGTTTCATCACATCTTTATATTCTGGTACTTCGTCCCAATGATTCTTTCTTCCTGTTAGGCAAATCAGTGACCCTGAAAGAAAATTATTATTATTATTATTATTATTATTATTATTAGCTCACCTGGCCTGAAAGGCCAAGTGAGCTTATGTCGTGGCGACCGTCCGTCGCGTGTCCGTCCGTCGTCCGTCTGTCAACTTTTCCTTTAAAACAACTTCTCAAGAACCACAGGGCCGATTTCAATTATATTTGGCAGGAAGCATCCCTAGGGCATAGAGATTCAAGTTTGTTCAAATGAAGCCGATCGGCCAAAATCCAAGATGGCCACCGGCCAAAATAGCCGATTTTTAGAAACCCTTTAAAAAATCTTCTCTGAAACCGCTGGAGGAATTGATTCAAAACTCATAACACATCATCTATTGCAACGGTAGACCCAAGTTTGTTCAAGGCAACCTGAGTGGCCTATTTGCCTGGTGGCCATCTTGGATGACCTAGTTTTCGCGAAAATGACTTCTTCTCCCGAACCGCTGAAGGGATAGGTCTGAAATTTGATAAATATGCTTAGGGACCAACGTCCATTAAACTTTGTTCACGGGAAGTTTGTACGTTAAAAAACATGGCCACCGTCAACCAATCAAAATTTAGCATTTGTTGGTCATATTGGCTTTTTTGTATTTGATGTATTTTGATGGCGAAAATTGCTTTATATATGCTTATCAGTGTGGCGAGTTCAAATATGCCACTTTCGAGACTATCGGATAAACGGTTTGGCTGCCATCTTGGTTTGTTTTCCCACCATCGGCTCCCATAATAAAGCAATGGGCCCATAGTAAAGCAATGGGGAATTCTTTAAACAACTTCTTCTCAAGAACCACTGGGCCAATTTCAATTATATTTTGGAGGAAGCATTCATAGGGCATAGAGATCTAAGTTTGTTCAAACGAAGCGGATCAGTCAAAATCCAAGATGGCCGTTGGCCAAAATGGCTGATTTTTAGAAACACTTTAAAAAATCTTCTCCGAAACCGCTGGAGGAATTGATTCAAACCTCATAACACATCATCTGTGGCAGCGGTAGACCCAAGTTTGTTCAAGGCAACCTGATTGGCCGATTTGCTTGGCGGCCATCCTGGATGACCTAGTTTTCGCGAAAATGACTTCTCCCGAACCGCTGAAGGGATAGAGCTGAAATTTTGTAAATATGCTTAGGGACCAAGCGCCTTTCAAGTTTGTTCAAGGGAAGTTTGTTCGTTAAAAAACATGGCCGCCATCAACCAATCAAAATTCAGCGTTTCTAGGTCATATTGGCTTTTCTGTATTTGATGTATTTTGATGGCAAAAATTGCTTTGTATATGCTTATCAGTGTGGCGATTGGAAATATGCCACTTTCGAGACTGTCGGATAAATGCTTTGGCTGCCATCTTGGTTTGTTTTCCCGCCAAAGGCTCCCATAGTAAAGCAATGGGCCCATAGTAAAGCAATGGGGAATTCTTTAAACGACTTCTTCTCAAGAACCACAGGGCCGATTTCAATTATATTTGGGAGGACACATTCATAGGGCATAGAGATCTTAGTTTGTTCAAATGAACCCGATCGGCCAATTTGTCTGGTGGCCATCTTGGATTTAGGCCGATTTTAGGAAACGTCTTTAAAAATCTTCTCTGAAACGGCTTGGGGGATTGATGCAAATCTCATGAAATATGATTTATGGCAAGGTAACTTGATTGGTCAAATGGTTCGGCAGCCATCTTGGTTGACCTAGTTATAGTGAAAATTACTTATTCTCCAGAAGTGCTGAAGGGATCGGGCCGAAATTTGGCAGATATGATTAGGGCCTAAGGGCCATTAAAGTTTGTTCAAGAGAAGTTGATCCGTCATAAAACATGGCTGCCGTGGGCCAATCAAAATATAGCATGTTTGGTGGCCATATTGTATTTTTTTATTTGATGGATTTTGAGGCCGAAATTGTTTTTATGTGTTTTTGGGTATTCTGATCTCAAATTTGTAATTTTCGAAACTGTCGGATAAATGGTTTGCTGGAAATCTTGTTGATAAAGCGCATTCTAGTGTTACATATGCAATGGCGACCGTCCGTCGTCTGGCGTCCATCAACTTTTCCTTTAAACAACTTCTTCTCAAGAACCACTGGGCTGATTTTAATTATATTTGGCAGGAAGCATCCTTAGGGGATAGGGATTCAAGTTTGTGCAAACGGGGCTGGTCTGCCAAAATCCAAGATGGCCGTCTGCCAAATCAGCCGATTTTTAAAAATGTCTTAGAAAATCTCAGGGGATCGATTCAAAATTCATGGAATATCATCTAGGCGTGTAGCTGAACCAAGTTTGTTCAAGGGAATTTGATACTCCATATGGTCTGGCGGCCATCTTGGATGACCTACTTTTCGCGAAAACGACTTCTCAAGAACCACTGAATGGATCGGACCCAAATTTGGGAAATATTATTAGCCCACCTGGCCTGAAAGACCAAGTGAGCTTATGCTGTGGTGACCGTCCATTGTGTGTCCGTCGTCCATCCGTCGTCCGTCCGTCCATCAACTTTTCCTTTAAACGACTTCTTCTCAAGAACTGCTAGGCCAATTTCAATTATATTTGGCAGGACACATCCTTAGGGCATACGGATCCAAGTTTGTACAAATGAAGCCAATTAGGCCAGTAGCCATCTTGGATTTTGGCCGATTTTTAGAAATGTCTAAAAGTCTTCTCCGAAACCGCTTGCGGGATTGAAGGAAACCTGATGAAATATGATCTAGGGCAAGAGCTCAACCAAATTTGTTCAAGGGAACTTAATTGGTCAAATAATTTGGCAGCCATCTTGGTTGACCTAGTTTTAGCGAAAATAACTTCTCCAGAACCGCTGAAGGGATCAGGCCAAAATTTGGCAGATATGATTAGGGACTAAGGGCCAGTAAAGTTTGTTCGAGAGAAGTTGATCCGTTAAAAAACATGGCCGCCATGGGCCAATCAAACTATAACATGTTTGGCGGCCATATTGGATTTTTTTATTTGATGGATTTTGAGGCCGAAATTGGTTTTATATAGGTTTTTGGGTATTCTGATCTCAAATTTTCAATTTTCGAAACTGTCGGATAAACGGTTTGGTGGCCATCTTGGATCATTTTCCCGCCAAAAGCTCCTAAAGCAATGGGAAATTTAAAATATCTTCTCAAGAACTACTGGGCCGATTTCAATTATATTTGGTATGAAGCATCCTTAAGGCATAGAGATTAAAGTTTGCTCAAACGAACCCGATCTGCCAATTTGGCCGGCGGCCATTTTGGATATCAGCCAATTTCAGGAAATGTCTTTATAAATCTTCTCCGAAACCACTTGCAGATTCTTCATCTAGGCCACGAGGTAAGCCAAGTTTGTTCAAGAGGACTTGATTTACCAAATGGTTCGACGACCATCTTGGATGACCTGGTTTTCACAAAAATGACTCCTTCAGAACCGCTGAAGGGATCACACCAAAATTTGGGCCATTAAAATTTGTGCAAGGGAAGTTGATCCATCAAAAAAACATGGGTGCCGTGGGCCTATCAAAATGTAGTCTGTTTGGCGGCTATATTACACTTGCAAAGATGTCCACCAACTTATTTAAAAGACTGCTAAACCACCCACCAACAATCTGGACAAAGATTGCTGGTGCTCCAGGTGAGCGACACAGGCCCCTTAGGCCTTGTGTTGTTATTATTATTATTATTATTATTATTATTATTATTATTATTCCTGAAGTAGTGGTAGTAGTAGTAGTAGTAGTAGTAGTAGTAGTAGTAGTAGTAGTAGTAGTAGTAGTAGTAGTAGTAACATCCCAAATGAGATTATTGTTCGAAAGAGATTATTCATATTTTATGGGTTTTATCGACAAAATACTATGAAAGAAAGTAAAAACGTGAAATAAAATTTGATCATCATTTATTTGTATGTTTCAAAACAAAATTAATATTATAGCTACATTTCTTTCATAAAACTAAAGAAATATGTGTCATTGGAACACGTTCAATGGAGTAGTTCCAATAGCATCTGCAGTTGTACGGTTTTCTGAAAATTTAAGTAATAAATTGTAGATTGCCATCTGAAGCTAGAAAAACGTCGAATCCGCAGGTGACCTAGAAAACATGCAATGGCTGGGCCTCCACAAATAGATATTACAAACTGCATAGGGCTTATACTTTCACTCGATCACTTACACCCCATCACCCTGCGCCCTATGACATGGAGGCGCCCAATCTCAGACGTCAGAAACTATGCTGTGTTGCTTTCCGGGAAGGAGGGGATAGGGGTGGGTAATCTGCTTTTTGCTAACTACATTTACATTTGCCATGCACTTTGCAATCATAACAATATTAATGTCTGGTGTACATTTTTCAATAATTTTGGTGGACGATGTCATGTCTACGACAGAAACATCTTCCACCAAATTTGTTGAGAAATTAACACCAGTTCATCTTGTAATTTAATTTGAAAATTTAAAATTTCAACATCGGAGTGGTAAAGGTTAACATTGGATATGAACTTGATGAATTAAATGTCCATTGAAAAACTTTAACATTTCCCCCAATTGTTGGTGCAAAATAAGCTATGTTCAAACACCTAGTCAGGTTGAAAATCTGAGAAATATGCCTCAATAAAATGGTAGGAATTTTTTGGGAAAACTCGGCAGACAACTTTTTAATATGATTCGAGGCCGCTGAATCCAATTTTGCTGTCTGCCAGCCTGTCCCGAAGCTCTATAGTGGCCAAAATAGCTAAAACAAAATGGCTGCCTCTGATTGACTTTTCAATGTAATATGCTGCATTCCTCTTGCACTAAACCCATCTTCAACATTTATTATTTTGACAAATGTGCTTGACTACATCTGAAAGCATTTAATATGTCTCACAAAATCTACCAACAAAATAAAGAATCATAAAACTAATAAACCCGCAAATTTACAAAATCTAAACAAACAGTTACGACACACATCTCAATCCCTGCATAAATCTCCCAATAACGCACACACGAGAAATAACTTCATAAGACTCAGGAGGAACTTAAAACAAATGACCAAAAAACAATAAAGCTGTTAAAGATAAACTTTTTAATAAGCTTGAAAACATGTATGGTGACAATCAAAATTAGATGCCAACAACTACCGTGGAATAACTATATCTAGTAATCTAGGAAAACTCTTCTCTAGTATTCTCAACAACAGGTTAATAAATCACATCGAAACCAATAATCTGATGCCCATCAATCAAGCTGGGTTCAGGGAAGGCAGAAGAACAGCAGACAACTTATTCATTCTAAAATCTCTAATCAACAATACATATGCTTCATAGATTTCAGTAAAGCATTTGACAAGGTCTGGCGAGAAGGAATGCTCCTGAAACTGTTGCATATGGGAATATGTGGATAGATGTACTGGATGATAAAAGCAATGTACAATAATACTACTACTACTTCCCTTAAAATAAACAATGAACTCACAGAAGCATTCCCATCCAAGACAGGAGTAAAACAAGGAGATCAAACCAGCCCCACCCTATTTAATATTTACTTAAATGACCTTACATTTCCTCTTAGCTCGTCTGATCCAGTTACTCTCCAAAATGATACCCTAAATCACTTGCTCTGGGCTGATGACCTTGTAGTCCTCTCAGAAAGCCTGGGCGGCCTACAAAAGTCTCTTGACGTACTAGATAAATATTGTAAGAGATGGAAGCTGACAATAAATGTGAACAAGTCCAATTATATGATACTCAAATGGGGCAAACCAACCAACTGCTATAAATTCAAAATAGGTGCTGAAGAAATTAGTCACGCGAATGAATATACATTCATTGGATGCACTATCAATTCAAATGGCAACCTCACCAAAGCCAAAGAAGACCTCTACGCAAAGGGCCTGAAAGTACTCTTCAAACTCCAGAGAACATTTTCTGGCTCGCCTCCACCACCTAAGCTATACATTAAACTATTTGATGCCCTAATAAAACCTATTATATTATACAACTCTGAAATATGGGCAGCTGAGCTCCAAGGGAAACACAAACAACAATTATCACGAATACATGGACATATTGGAGTCTGAATTATATGAGAAAGTCCATACCAAATTCTGTAAATTTAACTTACAAGTAGGTAGAAACACTACCAACTTAGCATGTAAATCTGAGCTGGGTAGATACTCACTTATTAATGATATAAACACCCTTACATCTAAATACTGGGCACATTTGGAAAATATACCATCCAATCGCACAATTCTAGCAGATGCTGTCATGTGCAGCAAGACACTAGACCTCACAAAAAATCAAATCTGGCACACTTACATCAATACAATGTTCGTACAGAACAACATAAATGTCACATCCCTAGATACAAGACCACACCATAGGAAACAGATGGGGAATGTGGTAAAGAATATCCTAGAACAGCATTATCTCGAGCATTATCATCAGAAACTAATGTCATCTGAAAAATTACAGTATTACAGTATTATAAATATATTAAACGACCTTACACCATTGCTCCATATCTCACTCATATAACCAACTCAAACTTTCGGAGATCACTGACCAAAATACGCATCCGTGCCCATCGCTTAGAAATAGAAAGCGGTAGATACAGGAAGGTTGAGAGAAAGGACAGAAAATGCAGATTATGCCACCTGGAAGTAGAAGATAAACTACATTTTATGGCCGTATGTTCAGTAGACAAAAAGTACAGAGATCTGCTATATAACAAACTTACGCTAACTCTACCTACCTTCCCAAATCTGACCACCTTAGAAAAATTATTTTTCATCTTAGACTGTCCTCCAAAACTCTCACCACTCGTCGGGCAGTTTATATACGAAATGTCCCAAAATAGGGACATGATCCTGAATACCCCCTCCACCACGCCCATCCCAACATGAATAACGATAAGCGGCCTACAAAGGACACATTCAATATTAACTCGCACTATTTGGGCTGCACGGCTTCCATATCAGTCTCCTTCCTAGTATTTATGATGTAAATAGCAATATGTAAATGTTTATAGTTACATAGTTATATTTAATTAATCATAGTTAAAGTATTATTAAATTTCATACATTACTCTATGTATATCACACATTTGTACTGTACATGTACTGATGCTATTAAATAAAGTATGAAATATAATACTGGATATGGTGAGATGTGTATTGTAAACAGTAGATATGGCATCCATCTAAGATTTCAAGATGGCCACCATGATAAAGACTAGTTCAGGTATTTCAGCTTCTAAGTTACAGTTTTGTATGGATTAAATTTTAGATGAGGGTTCAAATTCTCCCACCCATCATGAACAATAACTCTACACGTTTCTGAAGTAATGGAAGAACTATTTTCAGCAGGAGTTATAGAAGGAATTGCAGAACAATCAATAACTAAAGACCTGTTGAAAGATTGATATAATGAACCAATTGTACATCGAGTTGAAGCAACCAATATGAAAGAATACCAGGACTTCCTAATCATAAGGCTTGCTAGACTCAACACCTCACTGACCTAGTCACCTTTCTCAAGGTTATAGGAAAGCACATTGAGTCATCTGGATTATTTGATGCACTTGTTGAAGGTAACCTGCTCGGGCCTAGAACAGCTGAACAAGTCCTGGCTTGCAAGTCCTATGTTAGAGGAATGAGAACACACAAAATAACCATCCAATCTATGTGGAGAATTATTCCATGGTTGCTGGGTACAATTGATCAAGAAATCCCACAACTCAGAAAGGAGATAGAAGAAGCAATTAATGATGGGGATATGGAGGCACTCATCTCTCTTCTTGAAATGGATAAATTCAGAGATTTAATGGAATCATTTATGTAGAGTCACTGGACACATATGGTTCATATTGTACTTCTCTTCACCAGAGCACCTCACAATAGAAATTGGGAACTCTATTTGTTTGCATTTCGGTCAATGCTCACCCTTTTCATGAAGTATGACTATATAAATGATGCTAGATACGGAACAGATGGGCTTTGAGATCAGAGACAGTCCTTGTAGTTGTTGGAAAGTCGTCCATGACGGAAGAGGCTCTCCAATCTGAATCCCCACTTGTGCAGAAAGCAAAACCATCATCAAACAACACCTGGCTAAGAAGTGGAAAGATACACATACTCTCATAGACAGAGGATACCGTTTCCACTCAGTATCCAGACACCAGCAGGTTGTCATATTCCACCTCAGGATTGGCCATTGCAGATTCCGTGCACATTCTTTCAATAACTAATGACAGGACAATCTGCGACGTGCCCATGTGGTGAAGATCAAGAAAAGGTAGAGCATATAATGTAGCATTGTATCCAGTATCTCCAACAACGCCCGACACAATGGCCAATGAATACGCCAATGGAAGAGAAGCTGTATGGTAGCTATAGTAACTATAGCACCCTGCATCACAAACCATTTGTAGCCAATAAATGTGACCGCACGAAGGAGAAAAACTGCTAGATGGCGGACCATCTATGTCAATGAGATGGATCAACTCACAATAGAAGCGCTACACAAATCTCAGAGTGGCAATGTCATTGTGAAGAAATTTACCCAAGTGGATCCAGCGAAAGCTGGGAATGGTTGAACGGAACTGGCAAGTAGAGGGGAGGCATTGTTGGCATTGCCAAGACAACCTCGGCCTTGAACTGCTGGACGCTGTCCTACAACCTAAGATCACATATATCCTGTGATACCAGCGACTGATAATAGCATATGATGCTGGTCAATTGGTCAACCTAGACCAAATCCTTTACCACGAGCTCTTGCCAGTTCCAATTGCTCTGGCTGAAGTGAATGGCGATCTGCAAACAGGATATAAAGCATTTCTGTCTGAAGTTTTAAACAGTCTATGTTACATGCTCACCAACATGAATACCACCAGCAGAGCTTGGCAGCAATATAATGATTATTATTGGTTACCAAGATTTGGTAATATATATTGGAAAACTGTAAGGAATTGCTCAATTTGGTGATCCATCCAATGCATTTAGAAATAATGTGCTTCGTGTGGGGCGGGGTGGGGCAGTGAATTTAACCAGATTGACATTTCATTTGATAGATACTACTACGTATCCATAAAAGTGCTGACAAGAAAGAGACTGAATTCGAAGTGTTATTGAAAATTGTACCATCGGATTCAAATAATTCTTTGACACTGGCAGAAAATAAAGCAGATTTGTCTCGACTCATCTTGGAGCAGATGGGTGGACAAACACATCCTGACAAGACAATATGTGTAGAAGGTATGTTCAAGTATGAAGAGATGGTGGGATAATCCAATCCAGATGTTGAAACAGCCAAACTCCAAGCACGCCGAGTCAAGAGGTTGATACCAGGGTGATTGTGCATTGCGTTGAGAACCACTACAATAGGCTATGGGTTTATCCCAGAGGTACCGATATTATGGTTCTCCTGCATCACTACCACCGGATGTTGCGCACAAAACTTTGGCCAAAAGCTAGCACTACCAAAAAGAGGAAGTACATACATATTCACGCAATTATCGCGCAAATGCCATATGATTCTATTGTAATGAAAACAATGCCACCCTTGCATGCTTTGACTAGAAAGGATGTAACATCATTCTTGTCACACCACAGCAAGAAAACTGCATAGCGAGTCTTCAATCAGCATCATGAGTAACTACAGAACCTAGAAATTGCCCCTTTGGCAGAGGAAACAGCAAAGAAAGCGGAACTCTTCATCTGTTAACTTTACACTGATATACAGAATGTGGATAACTGACAAGGCTCGATCGCTATTGTTCACCGGCACCTGAGTGTCTTCCACAAACGAGTCATGCATTGTCATTCCACGTGAAAAGATCATGTTATCAGGCTGCAATCTGGAGGCAAGCACATCTCACTACCCTCTCATAAATCCATTGGTTGGACACATGACAATGGTTGGATACTACCAATAATGGTGTGGATACAACTGACAACGCCCGAGCACCATTGTTCATGAAGTCACACACACCTGAGGATTCAAAGCGGTACATTTTAAAACTAACTGTAATGATTTTTACAAAACTGTTGCTCATGAACGTGCTTCATCGGATCAACCTAAATACATACCTATATTCATTTCATTTGGTGTTCACAATAAAGTTAGTATTAGAAGGTCCTACCTTTGAATCATGTTATCAGACCATACGACAACAGTCATCACACAGTATGAGTGGAGAGTTTCTATAATCAATGTATGGAGGATAGGGTAATCATGGTTTATGCTGTTTTGTTTGATGGTCTGTGTTGAATGGATTTGTTTATTTTAATGTGGAAATGCCTCAGCTAACCACAGTCTTTGATTGAATCTACCCAATGCCTTGATTATTACTACATTAGTACTAATCTCGCATAGATTAATGTTAGCTCTGGTAGTATGAAGCAATTCTGAAATATAAATGTAAATGATTTGCTAAATGCAACAACTTAACGTTGAAAAAGCAGAGATCAAATAACATTGTCACAATGACCTTGGAATTTGGCCTAGTGACCTCACTATTAGCGCACATCTTCCCTATGGTATAGGGAAGAATGTGTCCAAGTTTAGTTCTGGTAGTATGAAGCAATTCCAAAATATAGATGTAAATGATTTGCTAAACGCAAAAACATAACGTGGACACCGCCGTCGTCGGAAAGGTGAAGCCATGTCTTGCTTCCTGCTTCACAGGCGAGACAACAATGTCTACTCCATTTGTTTTATATATCTATCGGGCATATAGCGTATTACACTGTCATCAGTAGAATGCTATGCAATAAAAATTTAATATTTATTGATATTTGGGTCTATCCAGTAAAACCCATCTTCCATGTATATCGGAAGTTATCACGTGTTGTGTAACCATAGCGGCCATCTTGAAATAAAATATGGCCGTCATAATTATGTTAAAGATTTTAAGGAACAATATTTATTGATCATCAGATATGAATGTCAGGTGAGTTAAGAAACCTTTTAGCATAGATTTAACTATCACCTTAGATTTTACATCAAGTGGTACTGAATATATGTATATTGAAACACATTCAATGGCGGCCATTTTTATTTTCGGCCATTTTGAAAGAGTTAGAGTCTCGTGATAGTTCGGCAGACAGCAGAAATGGATTCAGCACCCTCAAATCATGAAGAAAAAATTGTTTGATAACTTTTCTCCCAAATTGCCTCTAGAAGTGAGATTTTTCCAAAATCCGACCAGTCTATCAATTATGATGGAGAGTAACTAAAATGATGTTATAGATCAAATCTGTAACGTTTTATTAAGATTGGGTAAGCCCTTGATGAATTAAGCGGCCATTGGAAAATTTAATAAAAGATTTACCTAATTCTTCAAACGTCATTTTGATCGCTCTACTTCTCTAGGGGCTAAGCAATAATATTTTACCAGGTTTTGCCATGCGTAGAAACTCGTGGATAGCTACAGCAGGTAGATGCCCAGGCGCCAGTGCTCCGCAAGCGGCCACCACATCATATGTTGCTGAAACGTACAAAGGTGTGCTAATCTGAGGTGAAGATATTAAACAGACTATTTATGGGTGAATACAAGTTCCATCATGCATTCCCAACTGTCTGATTGTTGAATTTCAGCAGACTACATTCTTCATGGTGGTTTCTCTGGGTATCCTGAGTACCAACAACTTTCAGTCAAATTGTTTTCAAAATATTCAGTGTGTCCAGAGTTATTGCGCATTGAAATTATTGTCTGTGGTGGCTTGTAGCTGTCAGATAGCTAAATCAATACCGTGTTTAAGCTTTTATTGTTAATAATAATAATAATAATAATAATAATAATAATAATAATTATTATTATTATTATTATTATTATTATTATTACTATTATTGTCAGCATTGCTAGTAAACAATATTATTGTCACAATAATCAGCACTTGTTATGTATGTGGGAATGAGCAAACAGAGGTTATAAGTCACTTGTAGCATTTCCGTCTGCCGTAAAATTTGCAATAGATAGAAACATGTGACAATCTGTCAACAAGGTTCTCTCCCCAATCAAAGCTGCCCTGTATCACTATCTTCCAACAGCAGGCAAAGCACAGCGGTGTACGTATATAAACGATATTTGACACCTGAAGCATGCTACTTTGAAAAGTATATAAATTAGATGTCAAGACTGGACGCTTGCCATAGTTTTTCAAATGTGTTTAATCTATAATAAATGTGTATATTTGGTATGACAGCCTATTTTTATAAGCTTAATATCATTGCATCCACTGAGAAAAACAAATATGACAGCATCGATAAACGCATAGTGCTGTCAAGACCATCACAGTCAAGATCATCATAGTCAGGACCATCACATTCATTTTTAAGTCATGGAAATTTACACATTTCGTTACACCAGAGATGCCTTATGATTTTTGGTATCCTACTTAAATAGTGTGTGTTATCAATAAACCGTCCTTTGCACAATATCAGGGAAATTTCTATTTTTATGTTATTCCAGGTCAAGACCATAACATTTTGTCAAGATCGTTACAATTCTGAAGACTACATGATCGCATTAAATGTTCTTTCGAGGACATATAATTTACTTGTAAAGCTAACGAGTGAATATATTATTCATTAATTATTATATCTGAAAACGGTTTGAAAGTTGGCATTTCTGAACCATCCTTTGGTATGTTTTCCTGAAATGACCCAAATAATGTAGGCTAAATTGGACACATTGAAGATTTTGGATCTCCGGGTATGACTTGGTGAATTGTTTACGTGACGATTCCACTCCGCCACCGGTAAGATCTATGATGTTAGCGGTTGCTGCGACAACCTCTTACCGATGATGAAGCAGGATACTGACAGTCGGCTCGCCTCGTAGTGAAGATGATTATGACGATATTTATTAAAGACTGTCGGGCCTATCTGACTATGAAGATCTAATGGTTCGGATTGGACAACACAACTGGTACCTCGCTGGTACAAATCAAGTAAATGCTAATCTTTTCTACTTTACAACTAACCACGAACGTAACACCAGCGGGGTGTTACGTGAACCACGATGTTGGATTGATTAATTTCTCTAACTGAAATTGCATCTTATATACCATTTAGAATCTCCAAATCTGAAGTTCTATACATATCTAAATATTTAGATTCTACCTGAATCTGTTCCGATGATTCTTCTAGGTATGTTATAAGCACAGCTTGATTGGCCCGGACAATCAGTCCACCAATCAACTTCTGCTTATTCCTTCCTAGAAGTTCCTACCTAATAACTGTTGGTCGTCCTGACCAATCAACGATCCTTGTATTTCGATTTCAACTTTAAAACCTATTCTGTTTAATTCTTTGCTACAGAGTTTGATCGCCGTTCATTGATCGTGACGTCATTCTGACCAATCAAACTCTGTGCTATTCTTCTATGGAGATGATGCCTCACATAGACAAAGCGGTGGTAGCTGGTCTGATTTGATGCGATCTGTCAGCTAACTAACAACATTACGGAATGTGTTGTTGTTGCATGCCATTGTATGAGTGACATATAGTTGATATACAAATTTCGATTATGTTATTAATTCCTACAGGACGCTACGATGTCCATGTCCTGTCCATTGCCTATCGTGAATAAGCCTGTAGGATGCTAGATTTAATAGGCACATGAGCTGTA
Organism: Chaetoderma sp. LZ-2023a; assembly: GCA_034401795.1. Classification (NCBI taxonomy): domain Eukaryota; kingdom Metazoa; phylum Mollusca; class Caudofoveata; order Chaetodermatida; family Chaetodermatidae; genus Chaetoderma; species Chaetoderma sp. LZ-2023a. Next base: position 71,299,889 of record CM067373.1, read on the forward strand.
TGATCTCATTGCCAGCTGGTGTTGTTCTATTCTCGTGTGAGAATCAGAATGCCTAACGTCATCAACTACGTCCCTTTGTCACGTCCGATTCCAATGATTCTTATACATTGATTATTTGCTAAACTATCGATCCAAACGACTGCTGAATACTATAAAAGTGTATGCCGACTGAACAGCAACTACTTTCATCTAAACTATTTCCAGATACACATCAACTCAGCACCGTGGGGCTTATTCTAATCAATTCGACTGTTTCAATTTTGATGATAAAACTTTATCCAACAATCCTGATCGCGCTACATTCCCACACCATCCATTTCGCAGAAACTGTATATCATCAGCTCTGCTGATGTAAATAATAATAAGTTAAATACTAAGTATAACGTCAACCGGTCCATTAGCTCACCTGGTATTTTCAAATTATAAATTTCACTTAGGACGTACTCGTAAGTATAAGATATCCCGCGGGGTCATGACTTCCCACAAGACAATCCCATATCTACAACATGGGCCTTTCCAGTCTCAGCTATGCTCAGCCCATCTCTAGCTAAGCTCCACCTACACCTCGCTTGTGTTGGGATCGACCGATCCCTGAGATCCATGGCTATCAATTTCCAGAAAACTGGGCCAGCTAAGTTGTTGAATATTTTGAAACTAATTTGACTGGGTGCTGTTGCTGCATATGGCAGCAACAACGCCTGGTCAAATTAGTTCTAAATATTCAACAGCATATTTAGTAAATACACACAATTCGTACAACACCGCTTAGTCCGTCATTAATTGTGCATTTGTGACGATCTTATCTACGTCAGTCATGACGTCATTGATTATGACGTCATTCTCAACGTCACGTAGTTGATTATGACGACATATGATGGATGGATAAACTGGAAAGTTCCATTCTTTTATCTGCTCAAGCTATTAGATAAATGTCATCCTAAAAATCACAACGCATAACTTTCTTGCCAATCCAGCAGGACCAACGCTATTCTGAGCTATTTTATTCATAATAATGGTATAATATAATATATTAATAATAATTAATAGTCTTCTCTTGGCCTGCAATTGCAAATGAACATTCGATAAACAAATATTTTAATATTGTTTACCAAATTAACTATTAAAATCGTCCATAAAGCGGCTGTTATGGGACCATCTTTTATCTTGTTTCTGTAAGAAACTAAATATCTAGCGACGGTCTTGCCCCACCCTCGTTTCCTTACCATCATCGATGTCAAGTCGCTCTTCTGTAACATAGTTACAGATAAGTCTCCGATAGACATTCTTCACACGGGCGAGATCCAAACTTTTACTCGATGGGTCTAGTCCATCAACGACACTAAAGCCTCGTTTCTGAAGCTAATAATAATAATAATACTAATAATAATAATAATAATAATAATAATAATAATAATAATAATTTACCGTTACACCTTTAGCTAAGCCCCGCCCATCTCAAGCTTAGCGCCACCCTCACCACGTCCGTGTTGGAATCGATCGATCTCTAAACTCCCTGACTATCAATTTTCAGAAAACTGTACATGTAAGCTGTTGAATATTTTGAAACTAATTTAACTGGGTTCTCTTGCTCCCGATGGTCAAGATAGCCGAGAAATCCCGCGCACTCGTACTTGACTTCCGCCGTCATTGTCGGTCATGTTATTAAATAGTAAAGACATACAACGGGGAGAAAGATGACACCTTCACGCCGGTCTCCTCCGTAAGTACCAACTTTGTTGGGAAACTAAGTCATAAAGGATTGCGGGCTGACATCCGCATACAGAGGCAACTCTGATTATGTCTACCCTTCTTCAAACAAGAAACTGCTCTACATCCTCGGACGGCACAATCTTCCCAGGACCTTACCATAGCGACGTGGAATGTACGTGGTCTGAGTGCAACATCAAAGAGGCAAACCTTAGGTACGGACTGTGAACACTATAACATCGATATTGGATGCATTCAAGAGACTAAAGCAGCTAAACACTCAGAGCAGCAACTACAGACAGGCCATAAGCTAGTGCTCATGGAGCAAAAACAGGCCACATACCGGGGCTTAGGCTTCGTAATCGGACCAAGGGTCTTCGACCATGTCATTAGTTTTGGATACGTCAGTGATCGCGTTGCCTACGCGAAAACGCACCACCGCTAATTGTCGAATTGTCAACGCATTCGGCCCAACTATCGAAAAAGTCAAAGAGAATCCAGCAATACTAAATTCCTTCTATGCAGAACTGAGCTCCGCCATAACAATCCCAGCTAGATGGTAACTGCTCGTGCGTAGAGATTTCAAGTCCAAGCTGGGTAAACTCGGCATTGCGGACAAAAGTTCAGGACTTGGCTTATGCATGGGGTCCTATTGAGAGGGCACATGCAACAGCAATGGAGATGCAATGGTGGCAGTCCTTAGTTCCAATGGCCTATTTGCCACAAATACGGCTTTCAAATACCCATGCCATCACCGGACAACATGGACTGGACACATTACTGATCGCAAAGCCCCAAAAGGTTCTAAGGCTACAACAGCTGTCTTCAACCAAATAGACTTCATATTATGCAAGACAGAAGCAAAACCCTTACTCCGGAACGCTCGTTCGTATGGAGGCACAGACCAATTCTGACCATAAGCTAGTCATTACACGCCTTCAGATGAACGATCTCTAACTAATATATAAACACCATACCAGGCAAGAGGGTTAGAGTCACCTACAACCTACCCAAGCTCATCAGCGACACTGACACCCAAATGTCATACAAAAAAGCCCTCGGGGAGCAGATAGCTAACATCGATGTCAGCTCCGATCCAATTGATGCCCTAACCAAAATACTGACATTTATGGAATCATCCGTCACCAGCACCATAGGTGTTCTTAAAAACAACCAAATTAGGTATATTGACAACCCTCTAGTAGTAAAACTCAGCAGAGTAGAAAGCGTTACGGCTATCAAAGTGCCCAAAGTGAAGACTGCACCAAACTACACCGGGAGCGCAATATTATTCTGCGCCACATTAGCGAACGCTTAAAAATCTTGCTATTCAACACGCAGACTCCTTAGCAGATGAAATCACTGCCACGGATGACTGTCACAAAATGTTTCGGGCAGCCCGAGCCCTGAGAGTTACTGACTACACACCGCTGTACACAACTCTGAAGGACACTTTATCGGGACTAACCAGGGAAAAGCTGAGGCGATCCGAGAATGGTTCTAGGAACAGTTCACTGACAACAATGATGAGCCCTTACACCAGTTCTCAGGAGACCCCAGGCCATTACTAACACCAATTAAAACAGCAAAAGTTGAGAAGGCACTTAAAGCCCTGAAAAATGGACATGCATCTGGACCTGATGGCATGAGCAACGAACTATTCAAATATGCAAGTGACATTATCTCAAAACCGATCACGCACATAATCAATTCAGCTTTTGTGCACCACCTTCCCATCGACGATGTAGGCCAAGGCACCCTTATCGCACTACCCAAGCCCAAGAAGTCACCTGGGCCCCCAGCCAATCTGCGGCCCATTGTGCTCCTCAACAGCATATGGAAAATCCTATCCAGTGTTACTCTATGCCGCATTCGAGACAAGATCGATTACTTCACTGGATCATGTCAAAGTGGCTTCAAACGTGGACGCAGCTGTGCAGACATTGCATGGGCTCAACTCATGCCCGTGTCAGTAGTCATGTCCAAACACTGGGACTTCCATAAAATGAACATTGACATGTCACGATCCTTCGACACAATTAAACGCTCAAAGATCCTAGATGTACTACGCCAGGCCAGTTGCAATGAAGATGAACTACGGCCAGTGAGACTACTGCTTGCACGCTGAGAGTACGAGTCAAGTCAGTGAAGTCTGTAGAGTTTGAGACATCAATCGGCTCCCCACAGGGAGATGGTCTATCGCCGGTGCTTTTCACCTGCTACCTTGCTACCGCATTGAAATCTGTACAGGAAAGTTCCACAAGACCAACCCCCCCCCACCCATGTCAATACTGAGCATGCCGCTAGAGATGAAATATGCCGACGATATGGACTTCATAGACGAGGAAAAGAAACCCCTTGACGAATTTCTCCCAATAGCTGCAAGGAAACTAAAAATTTAGAATCTCTTTATGAATGAATCCAAAACAGAGTTCACCCACATATACCTATCGACAAAGCATGAAACTATAGAAAATGACGACCCACTTCGTGGCGTCGAACCATGGAGGAGAAGTATAATCCTGGGCTCACTGCTTTGCAGTACTGCTGACATTTTTGCACGCTGCGTCATGGGGAACATAGCTTTCCAGTCCTTCTTGAAGCTATGGATTGGTAGATCAAAGATGCCCTTGATAAAGAAGCTACGTTTATACAATGCAACCTGCGTATCCTTGATGCTGTATAACTGTAACAGCTGGGCAGCTCCAAAGGCAGCTCTAGACAAACTCGATGCCTGCCACCGCAAACACATATGCACCATCACTGGGCACCGATGGCCAGACAGCATAATTTCCAACAATGAACTATACAAGATGTAAAATACGTCGCCGCTGTCTGTAAATGTCGGCCAGCAAAGATGGTCCATGTTTGGCCATGTGCTAAGGATGCCAGAAGAGACACCAGCACAGACAGCCTTAGAATTGTCCCTACTTGGAGCCAGCAAATACAAATTCAGGAGACGACGTCATGAGAGCACGTCATTGCATAAATTTGCTAAGCGTGCTACGAGGTGACCTCAAGAAAGCAGGACTCGGTACACTGAATTCAAGAATGGACCTGAGGAAGCTAAGGATTTCGGCTGAGGACAAGACACAGTGGGCAAATGCGAAGAAGGACTGATTCCAGCTGTAGGATGTTTCTACTACTGCAGCCACAGAATACAGTAATCATACATACATACATACATACATACATACATACATACATATGAATCGTCAGTGTGTCAGTATATCAGACATGTGAAAACTGGTCGGCCAATCCTTGACTTTTAGTCTTGGTGCGGTGGTCCAGCGGAAAGATGCCTGGTTGCTGATGCTATGCGGAGTTGCAGGATGACGGTTCGATCCCCCGACCGGGAGATGGTGATCAACAAATTAAACTCACGGGTGCAGCACTGTCGGCTAAGTTAGCACATGGAAATTGAAGCCGCACGTTGCCAGTGCGTCAATAAAATAAAAATACATATACTGCCAGAGCCGTGCTGGAGTCAGAGTACAATAGGCGTAAAAGCCTAGGATTGATTGTGACAGATGCATCCACAGATAGTCCCATATGAATCGTCAGTGTGTCAGTATATCAGACATGTGAAAACTGGTCGGCCAATCCTTGACTTTTAGTCTTGGTGCGGTGGTCCAGCGGAAAGATGCCTGGTTGCTGATGCTATGCGGAGTTGCAGGATGACGGTTCGATCCCCCGACCGGGAGATGGTGATCAACAAATTAAACTAATGGGTGCAGCACTGTCGGCTAAGTTAGCACATGGAAATTGAAGCCGCACGTTGCCAGTGCGTCAATAAAATAAAAATACATATACTGCCAGAGCCGTGCTGGAGTCAGAGTACAATAGGCGTAAAAGCCTAGGATTGATTGTGACAGATGCATCCACAGATAGTCCCATATGAATCGTCAGTGTGTCAGTATATCAGACATGTGAAAACTGGTCGGCCAATCCTTGACTTTTAGTCTTGGTGCGGTGGTCCAGCGGAAAGATGCCTGGTTGCTGATGCTATGCGGAGTTGCAGGATGACGGTTCGATCCCCCGACCGGGAGATGGTGATCAACAAATTAAACTAACGGGTGCAGCACTGTCGGCTAAGTTAGCACATGGAAATTGAAGCCGCACGTTGCCAGTGCGTCAATAAAATAAAAATACATATACTGCCAGAGCCGTGCTGGAGTCAGAGTACAATAGGCGTAAAAGCCTAGGATTGATTGTGACAGATGCATCCACAGATAGTCCCATATGACGTCATAATCAACCACGGGAGGTGTAGGCTGAGTGAGGAAATGGATTCATGAATTTTTAGTCTTGGTGCGGTGGTCCAGTGGAAAGATGCCTGGTTGCTGATGCTATGCGGAGTTGCAGGATGACGGTTCGATCCCCCGACCGGGAGATGGTGATCAACAAATTAAACTAACGGGTGCAGCACTGTCGGCTAAGTTAGCACATGGAAATTGAAGCCGCACGTTGCCAGTGCGTCAATAAAATAAAAATACATATACTGCCAGAGCCGTGCTGGAGTCAGAGTACAATAGGCGTAAAAGCCTAGGATTGATTGTGACAGATGCATCCACAGATAGTCCCATATGAATCGTCAGTGTGTCAGTATATCAGACATGTGAAAACTGGTCGGCCAATCCTTGACTTTTAGTCTTGGTGCGGTGGTCCAGTGGAAAGATGCCTGGTTGCTGATGCTATGCGGAGTTGCAGGATGACGGTTCGATCCCCCGACCGGGAGATGGTGATCAACAAATTAAACTAACGGGTGCAGCACTGTCGGCTAAGTTAGCACATGGAAATTGAAGCCGCACGTTGCCAGTGCGTAAATAAAATAAAAATACATATACTGCCAGAGCCGTGCTGGAGTCAGAGTACAATAGGCGTAAAAGCCTAGGATTGATTGTGACAGATGCATCCACAGATAGTCCCATATGAATCGTCAGTGTGTCAGTATATCAGACATGTGAATACTGGTCGGCCAATCCTTGACTTTTAGTCTTGGTGCGGTGGTCCAGTGGAAAGATGCCTGGTTGCTGATGCTATGCGGAGTTGCAGGATGACGGTTCGATCCCCCGACCGGGAGATGGTGATCAACAAATTAAACTAACGGGTGCAGCACTGTCGGCTAAGTTAGCACATGGAAATTGAAGCCGCACGTTGCCAGTGCGTAAATAAAATAAAAATACATACATACATACATGTCGGACTTTTAAGGGACTAAGGACTATATAGAATCATTCATGACGTCATGATTATGACGTCAATCATATGACGTCATAATCAACCACGGGAGGTGTAGGCTGAGTGAGGAAATGGATTCATGAATTAGTCAGACGCGCCTGGAAGAATACTAGTGTTGTAGGATTCAATTTATGTGATCAATTTTCTTGGACGCCATCTTGGAACGTTTCCAGGAAATTATATAAAGGATCACTCACCGATTAACTAATTTTAATATGTCCTGTATGGCAAAAATCTAGCGCCCTAAGCTTCAGAACATCTATCCAGAAATTAGATTTGGTCAATTTTGATGGAGACTATTTTGGATTTTCGGAAAATTTCTACTACCGTTTAAAAGGTCACTTCTCGGTACAGGTAGGTGCCGCTCTGAATTCTGGTGGGCTTTTTGTAGTTGGCATGGCATTCACTAGATAGATGTTAGCAATAAATCTGTTGACCTATGCTTACCGGTAGTCTTTTTGATAACTCCAGTTTATCAACCCATCATATGATGTCATAATCAACTACGTGACTTATAAGATAACGTCACAAGCAATTACAGCATGAATGACTAGATTTAGTCCATCTTAAACGTGTAATAGTCTGACATGTTGTATGAATTGTATGTCTTTACTATTTAATAAACATTCTGTCGAATATTTTGAAAACTAATTTGACTGGGCGCTGTTGCATCCAGTCAAATTAGTTTCAAAATATTTAATAGCTTACCTGTATAGTTTTCTGGAAATTGATGTAGTCACGGAGTTAAAAACACGAGCTAGGTGTGGGTGGAACTTAGCTAGAGGTGGGCGGGGTATAGATAAAAAAGGAACGGTCCATTATGCTGAAGGTACACCGACATCGCTCTACTGCCAGTGACAAAATATGTCAGCGGCATATAAATGAAAGGTACAGCAGTTAAGAGATGCAATGCAATATTGCGTTGACAACAATTGCAATCCTGTACACCAAACAAATTTATTATGTTAATTGTGTCAGTTAGTGTTAAAGGTGTATATGCACATTAAATGCTTGAAAATAAAATTATTACAATTTTATACTTTTAGAGGGTTAAATGGTGTAGGCGTATATAGGTGTAATAAAACGAAATAAATCTTAACATATAATAGTTTCATTCCGTATAAATTAATATAATTTTTTTAGTTGCGAAGTTGAATTAGGGACACGAGTCCCTATCAATCTCGAAAAAATTATATCGGTAAGCTGTTGAATATTTTAAACCTAATTTGACTGGGTGCTGCTGATACCCAGTCAAATTAGTTTCAAAATATTCAACATAATGTTTATTAAATAGTAAAGACATACAATTCGTACACCAGCGCTTAGTCCGTCTTCACTTATACGTGCGTGACGTATTTGTCTACATCATTCATGGCGTCATTGATTATGAAGCCATCCTACACGTCACGTAGTTGATTATGACGTAATATGATGGATGGATGAATTGGAAAGGTCCATTATGCTTGTTCATCGGCATTTTGATACGCTACATTAACCGCTGGTCGCTGGACTAATTATAAATTAACTGGGCTGGAACAGCCCTAGAATAGTATCAAGTGCCGATTTCCAATTCATTGTCGCATTACTTGTAGCCAGATAGTTCACCTCCTGGGTAGGTACGTGTGTGGTGAAATATCTTTCAACGGCAATGTGACCCAGAACGTTGAAATCGACTGTATGACTAATTTACATACTTCTTCTCCAAGCAATCCAGTACCACAAGCGATGTCCATCACAGCTGCCTGACTGTGCATATCTGTCGAAATGTACTCAGCGATGATATCAGCGGTCACACCGGGAAATATGTAGTGTACTCCTTTTAAATCCTGCGTAGTAGTAGTAGTAGTAGTAGCAGTAGCAGTAGCAGCAGCAGCAGCAGCAGCAGCAGCAGCAGTAGTAGTGGTGGTGGTGGTGGGGTGTGTGGGTGGGTGGGGCGGGGTGTGGAAGAGGTGTGCTGGCGGTTGTTAGTCCCCTACCGGTAAAACTTGGTGGGGGGGGGGGGTTGTGGACTATAAGTTTGCACTCCGCCTGTCCGTCTCTCTGTCCGTCCGTCTGCGTCTGTAGCCGTTGGTTTACCGCCCTTTTTTTCGCAGTCCGTCAACGTATTCAACGGAGAATCAATTGGTACATGGCTTTGTTATGAGAAGCTACAGACCAAGTTCGCGTTCCAAGCGTACGCGTAAATCTTTGATGGGGTTATGCCCCCATTCGACTAAGGAAATATGAAAAAGATCAGCTTTCCGCACTTTTTCGCGCTCCTTCAAGATATTTAAGGGGAAATCGGTACATCTCTTTAGGATAAGGGGTTACAGAGCAAGTTCGAGTTTCAGACATTTTCGTCAATTTTTCATGGAGTTATTATGCCCCTTTCGGCTTATGAAATACGAAAAATATTTGTTTTTCGCGTTTTTTGTCGCAGGCTTTCAAGATATTCTACTGAGAATTGCTGCATTGCTTTGTTAAGGGACAGACCAAGTTCGAGTTTCAGGCGTATGCGTCAATTTTTGATCGAGTTATGCCCCCTTTCGACTTATGAAATACAAACGTATCAGCTTTCAAGACGTTTTAGTTCTCCTTCACCAGAGTTAGCTGAAACTTGGTTTTATTGCTTCGTTATGAGAAGTTTCAGATCAAGTTCGAGTTTCAGCTGCTTCTGTCAATTTTAATGGAGGTTTGGCCTGTCAATCTCTAAAGATGTATATCACCAGGTAGGGGGCATGTATTGCAAAGCAATACTTACAGAATGCTTGTTGTTGTTGTTGTTGTTGTTGTTGTTGTTGTTGTTTTTGGTGGTGGTGGTGGTGGTGGTGGTGGTAGTGGTGGTCGTGTTGATGATGGTGGTGGCGGCGGTGGTGGTGTGTTGATGATGGTGATGTTGGCTAGATGGCGGTGGTGTAGTAGTAGTAGTAGTAGTAGTAGTAGTAGTAGTAGTAGTAGTAGTAGTAGTAGTAGTAGTAGTAGTAGTGGATATAGTATGCTTAAATGATATTATTGATGCACTAGTGACAGATGTATGCACATAATTCCGTACATTAAATTTATTGGTCTATTAGTGAATGTTGTGGGCATGGGTTATCAGTATCCCCACGTTTTGAAAAAAACATCGGGGATATTGAAATCGCCTCCGTCCGTCTGTCTGGCTGTCCGTCTGTCCGTCACGCTATCTCCTCCCAAACCGTTGGGTGGAATTCATCATACATTAATAGTATAACATTGTACATTTTGTATATATTTTCTCTCTGTAACTCTGTAGAGTTTTTGAGAATAAACTAAACTAAACTGAAAACCAAATTTGGTATGTGAGTTACCCATATGATTGCGCTTTGCAAGACGATATTTATATTTGGCTCCGCCCCTTGGGGGTCAGGTGACGGGTCAAAAGTTCAAATATCATAAAACTGTCCATCACACTATGGCATCCGAAACTATTGTGTAGAATTCAAACACATTTGGTATGTGGGTTACCCATTTAATTTTCGATTGTGTGACAATATTTATCTTATGCCCCGCCCCTAGTGAGTGGGAAGGGGCCAAAAGGTCAAGAAATCTATTGTAATGCAACTGCTGAAACCGGTGGATGGAATTCAAACAGATTTGGTAGGTGAGTTACGGATATGATTTTGGAGTGCAAGAGGACACTTATATTTGGCTTCGCCCAATGGGTGGGGTGAGGTGGAGGTCAAGGCGAACTGGTGAACGTGGGGATTTACGATGATCTTCATCGATCTAGCAATCTATTTACATTTAGGCCTACCATAGGAACAGTTGAACATGAGGATAATGATTTTCATACATCAAACACGCATTACCTCGTCGTAATCAACCCACTCGTCATAGAGCTTTCCGACGTCGCTGCTGTGATCAGAGAGATGGAATTCCGTTAGATATGCTGTCACTTTGTTTGCCGATTCCACAGTCTTTGAATCGACAGCGTCCGACCCAGATGTCTTAGATGCCATAGCTGTATCCCGCAATTCCTCTATAACAAGAACACTGAATGGCACAATGTCTCGCCTGTAAAGGCATGGATAGTGTGGATTGCCAAAGCAACCTAGGCATGGGTCGTAAAACATATATTCAATGACACACCAACAAACAACTGTAACCTACCAAACATGGAAAAATTAGCTAAACTTCGGATATTCTGATGATGATCATGAACAATTTCCTAGAATGAAATTAGAAATGATGCGGATATAGTACCCCTGCATGGTATATAACATAAATTATGTTGATATCTGGTGAGTCATTGTTGAAAGAGAATGGATCACACATAATAAGCCCATGGGGCTGTGACGCTCACCTGGACAATTAACATTTGAAGCATTTGCATTTAAATAGACAGGATAGATACTTTTCAGAAAGTCCAAGATAGCTGCCAAAAAAATCTACCAATCAAAATTATAAATAAAAATTCTAGAGGCATACCATATTTCTAGACAAATTTGGTTAAAATCAGCTAAACAGATCATACGTCTTAAAAGATTTCTGGATTATTTAAGGAGTACTATTTTAAATAGTTCCAGAAAGTTTTTGGAAAAGTCAACAAAATCGACCAATCAAAATTCTGAATAGAAGTTCTAGAGTATACCACCATATGATCCAGCCAGTCAAATTGTGTTAACATTTACCAAGCGCCTAAGGAAGAGGTGGGTTTTGACAGTTTCCGCGTTCTGAAGCCTACCACCATAGAATCCTGCTAGCCAAACTTGGTTAAAATCCACCAAGTTGTTACTGACGAGATGCGAAACTAAGATTTTCACCCTGATGGACGATGGACGGCGGCTATGACATAAGCTGCTGCCATCTGAGCTAATGACCTTATCCTAAAACATAATAAATATGACAAATTTAGACAAAAAAATTAGACAAAATTTCCCAAATGCAAATTGTACCCTTGCGTATTATAGAACGGCTTTGTAAAGTTTCATTGAAATCAAGAGAATCATTGTGCTGTAATATGTTCAGTACAACAAATTAAAAAAAACAATAAAAATATTTTATTCCAAAACCGTGAAAACGCATGTAAAATTGGCCAAAATGAAACTAGTAATGACGTGGATATAACACTGCTGGAAAAAGGATTTTGATATCTGGTGAGCCAATTTTGAAAAAACTCTGGTTCACAAAATAACCGTAACCAAAAAGCATGAATAAAGTTAAAAGTCCCAAAAAGTATGAATACACTTATAGCTATGCCCCGCCCATCTCTAGCTAAGATCCGCCGACACCACCCTCGTGTTGGGGTCGATCTATCTCTGAACTCCATGACTATCAATTTCCAGAAAACTATGCAGCTAAGCTGTTGAATATTTTGAAACTAATTTGACAAATAAGTTTCAAAATATTCAACAGCTTTAAGTCCTTTGGGATCTATTTATATACTTTGAAATCTGAATTCTCGGAATTCCAATTTCACTTCAAGAGTATACTTACCTCCCTAACACTCTTTGTTATTCCCAAATATCTACTTTCACTCAATAAACACTCAGAGTAAAAAAGTTAGGTGGCCCTACTGGCCAGGTAGTCAGATGACGGTCCAGCGGATGCCAGCCCCAACGTCGCGCATGCGCAGACTAGCACTTCCTCTTTTCCAATTTATTGGCAAAGAGATACACACGCTAGTTAAGTTTTTTTCTAGGTTTTCTGCTTGTCGTGTCTATACACACTCAATTCCACGTGATAACGATGTCTTCTCAAACTGAATCGCCGGAAGAAGGACCGGGACCGAGTTATCAGGTGAATTCAAATACATATTTGTCTAATTTAGCATTTTAATCCCTCGTGCAATGTGTTTCCGGGATTCGCGATTAGACACGATGGTCGCCATTTAAACTGATTTGTTTACATCTGGCGCTTTGAAAATTCTAATCTCTCTTTGTATTTGTGTCCACAGGTATCTATCTATGATTGAAAAGGACAGCACATCTTCAGAGGATTTGTTTTTCTCTCCACCAAGGTTCCATTCCCACAAACATGTTAGGAACAAAATCTATGCCCAGTGACTTGGAGGTCTCGTAAGAAGATCTTCTTGGTCCATTTCCCTTCCGCTTATGGTGTAGAGATTTAAGAGGTCATAGAGAATGGTGGAGTGTCCAGTTCATGTGATAGGGTAGTATGTCTATGCTCAAGAAGCAGGTATTCTAGTGTTATTATATTAGGCACTTCAAACTATTTTGAAATATTTCTGAAATCTGCTGCCAATTTTTATCACTGTTTATCTGATGTTTACATAGCTTGTATCACTATCCTTTCCATCTTTTATGCTCTGGATTCTGAATACAATTCATCCTTACACCTGGATGTTGTTTTCCAGTCGGATAGCCTTCTTATTTTTGAAGATATGACGTGGTAATCAGCCTTGTTCTTTTTATCAACAACATGTGTTGTGGTTTATCTAAAGAAACTTTTTGTAATTGTCTTTATGGCCATTTGTCTTCTCCTGTTTATTTTGGTTTGAGTTTTACTAATTCATTAACTAAAATACTCATTGTCTTTGTCTTGTGGCCTTTCAGAAACCTGATTGTTCCAACTGTGATCGCTTCATTAAGCCTAGATTTGCCCCTCATCCATGCTTTTCATGCAGTTCTTGTGGGCCACTGTTAAACTGTGATGTATGTAAACAGTGGGCGGGGGCGATCTAATGTCTGACTTTTTGTCACTTCAGGCCAAGGAGAAGGCGTCCGGGGATGGGAAGCACTCAAAGAAGGAGCAGGAGAATGTAAGTGTGGGTGTCTTTCTGGCCAGGAAGAAGAGGATTATTTGCTGGGCTCGGTTTCTGGCATCGTGGACATGGAAACTGAAGAACGTGCACCACACACGGGGAACATGGGCGACTTTTTCCATGGGTCTACTCATGCAGGAGTAGCAGTCATGGCGCAGAAGCTAGCCTGGGTGCATTACCGCATACCTCGGCTTGCTGATGGTTTAGCTGGTTCTGGCCAGGGCCATTGTGTGGCAAATAATTATACCCCATGCACTGCCATGGTACCTGCGCATGGTCAAGCTAGTTTTGGTATGCCTGTTCTATCGGGCCTGCATGCTTTCACTGGTTTGCCAGGAGTATCGGTTCCTCCAGCCACGCGTTCTAGAGGACGACGAAGGCCCATGCCTAGTCGAGCATTCACAGGTAGCCACATAGGAAGACTGGTCTGACACTTGTCATTGGCTAATCAACGTCAGGCCAGATCTTGCTGTGGAACAGCCGGATAGTCAGTGGGGCCAGCGCCCGTGGCTAGCAGGTAAGCCAGCTGCTACCACGATGCCATCTCTGCCGCTAGCAGAGCATATCGTGGATATGGTCTCAGTGGCAGAGATGTCCATTAAGGCACATGGACGTCTCGCGAAGCCCCCTTGTGAGGTGGCAAAGCGATGCCACATTGTATCTGGTGTATCCAAGAGACGGTCACCCTGGTGAATAACCAGAGGGCTCAGTGTGAGCAATTTGAAGTGCTCCGCAGAATGGAATGTGTCCGTGCTCCGCCACCTGCGTACCGTCCTCAGCAGGCATGGGGTGGCGCTGGCCAAGTCAGAGGCCAGCCACCAACGCAGCACCAGCCTCGGCTATGCACGCTCAAGCCAGCAGTGAAGGGGTGGGGGCACAAGCACCTCCAGTGCAGCCAACCAGGCAGCCACACCTCGCAGAGGTGCGCGTGGTGCTGGCCATGGCGCGCGAGGATCTTGTCGTGATAACCATGCCTGATGGGCCGCTTGCCACGGTAAGGACCGTTCCAGTGCTTCTTTATCCAGAGACAGTGCCACTCTTGCATTGCTCGTGTCCACCTCTCTCCCTAGGTGGACCAGTGGGGGTGGCCGTCTGGCCCACCACAGGCAAGAGTGGGAGCGGTTGACTCAGGACCGCTTAGTCTTATGAAGGTTTTCAGTCGGGCACGATACCAACTAGATAGTAGGTCCACCATCGCCGCTGTCTCTGGTTCCGATCTGGACTCCAAGAGATCCAGATCAACGGTTGTGTATAGAGGAGGAAATAAATTCCCTCATACAAAAAGAAGCAATTCAACCGCCACAAAATTGTCCGGGCTTCTATTCAACCATGTTCCTAGTGACAAAAAGCACTGGAGGGTGGAGACCAATTCTCAACTGCAAGCCACTGCACAAGTTTATAGACACGCCGAGTTTCAAAATGGAAACAGTGAAATCGGTGTTGTCAGGGTTGGAGACGGTAATGTGGACGGAATCAATAAATTTGAAAGACGTATATTTTCCCATTCCAATGGCGAGGAGTTTTCGCTGGTACCTGAGGTTTGTATTCCAGGGCCGTCAGTGGGAATTCAGGGTTTTACCCTTCGGAAATTTCAACAGCTCCTCATGTCTTCACCAGGGTGGTCCTTGCGATAACACTATACCTCCGCAGAAGCATAGCAGTCCATACGTACATAGATGACTGGCTGTTAAAAGCACAAAATCAGGGATGAATATCAGCAAATATGGAGATAGTTCTAAAACTCTCACAGACTTAGACTAGATAATAAAAAATCAGAGCTGACTTCATCCCAGAGGTTTGTTTACCTGGGAATGTTCTTCGATCTGACGATAGGATATGTTTATCATACTCAGGAAAGAGTACAAGTACTCGTCTCATTAATACAGTCAGTATGCAACAGTCGTCATGTTCTGGCACTGGTTTACTTGAGAATACTTATTATTCCGATACTGTTTTTACTTTCCTTATTTGTTTCTTATAATACTACCATCTTATCATATCAAATTAAAATTGTAAGAATTTTGTTTGGTTACATGAAATAAAATACTATACTATATAGATTATAAGATGCAGTCTCCATCTTGATTCCACTTTAGTATATTTACCAACCAGACCTTATGTGACATCTAACCAGGTCTTCCTCTTGATTCCTCAAGTCGGAGTTGTTGTACCAAAGGCATGATAGAGGGTTTGGTCAACTTGTTTGTCATGACATACTAGCGCAAATAAAAGCTACATAATCAAGATCATCGATAGCGGTTAACATATTATTTGTAATTAATGGCATACTAGTTTATACTTAATAAATAATGTATTGATGGTTAAAATGTCTATTTCCAGGCCAAGAGAAGACCATTTTTGAAAATTTACCACTGAAATGATTGGCTCGGTTATCGAGCCAGTCATTCCAGTGGTAAATTTTCAAAAATACTCTTCCCTTGGTCTGTAAATGGACTATTTATCGAGACCACTGCAGAAGCCGTTTATTGCTGATATGAGGGTTAAAGGTTTAGGGGGTAACCATTAATGCATTGAATTTTCAGATTCCTAAATATTATGTTGACTATTTTGAAGGGTAATTTCATTGATAACCATTGCACCCTATGGAGGCAACATGTGTCAGTCAAATTACTTTCAAAATAATTATCAAATATTATGTTCAATATTTTGAAAGGAATTTTATTGATAGCGCCTATGGCAGCAACAGGTTCCAGTCAAAATACATTCAAAATAGTTACCAGCGTATGCAATATCTGTATGAATTTAACAAATATTCTGTTGAATATTTTGAAGATAATTTGACTGGTAGCTGTGGGTCAAAATTTCCAGTAAAATTTGTTTCAAAATGTTCATCAGCTTATTCAAGACCTGAACTAAGATTCTGGCACTTCTAAATTAAAATGTTTAAATGTTAACTTTGAGATCATCTTAGTCTCACATGGGTGAGTATGTGCTTATAGTCAGACTGAATGACAGGCGCTTCTAATCACAATGGGTGAACAGTAAATTAACCCATATCAACAGAATTATCAGCATCTATTATTTATTGATCTTGGTAAATGTCTATTTGCATTCCAAGAAGATAATCTTGGAATTTTGCAACTGGAATGACTGACTCGATTACCAAGCCAGTCATTTCAGTCATAAATTTTCAAAAATTGTATTCTCTTATAAGGAAAATGGACATTCAAAAAGTCAATCTTGAGAACTAATGGATTAAGAGATTTCTGAATGAATGGAGTTAACAAAACCCTACTCTATTCATAGATTGGGCAACCAGAGATATATTACTAAGCTCACGCTAATTACATTGAAAGGATCTTGACAAGGAATATAGAGAGTACTGGTTGAGTAGATTGCACAGTAGTCAAAAGTGCTCGAGTGAGCACCTGTGCTTTGGGGCTAAAAGATTGCGGTTCTTTAACACAGCTGATCATATGAATATTATTAACTTTCCTGAAAATCAGCCTATTGTCTAAAGAAACAATAACGTTTGGTCCAATTGTTTCATTACCCTTTTGGTGCCCAAACCGGCCAAAACCAGCTTTTGTCGTGGTCTTTACAAATGCCCATTTGCAGGCCCAGAGAGACCAATCACCGAGCCAATTATTTCAGTGGTTTTGTATGTATGTGTTAAAGGGTCAACACATTGGACAAGAGAATGGAGGCACCTATTCCTTACTACTTATAAGGTGATCATATTTATTATGCACTAGAGATACGTTGCTGTAGCTTATCCTCACAAACAAATTAACTAAAATTTGTTGGCTTGCTAAGATCTCAACTGACTTAAGTCAAACTAATTTCAAAATCATGATTTTGCATATTTAAGTATATGGATAGCTGAGAGCTACATGCTAAGAAGTTCATAGTGAAATGGGTTAAATAAATCACAGCGAATTACTTTTCTAATTTCTAGCAACAGAAATGCCATTTTTATGATTTAACAAATAATTTGGTTGAATTTTTTGAAATTAATCTTACTGCTATTTACAACGGCAGCAAGTTACAATCAATTTTGAAAGAAATGCAAAATGTGAAAAGTAGTACTTTTGAAAAAGATCAAATGCATTTTGAAAACTCATGCAAATGCAACCCTTTTCATACATTTTGTGTACATGAGATACAAATGCAAGTGCGTCAGAAATTTCATAATTGCTTTTAAATGCAAATGCAAGTGCAAATGCATTCAAATGCAAATGCAAATGCATTTGCACTTGTACCCAAGCCTGATTCAGGTAGTAGCCGATTTTCTCTGTCACCTGTATGATGCCTATAGCCTCAAGCCTACCTCTATTGCTGGCTACAAGTCAGCTTTAATGACAGTTATCCCTTGCTTGGCTAATAGGTGAAGTGATGAAGTAAGTACATTAAACACTTTAATTAATGGCATGGGCAATCTAAGACCAAGGAATCCCCCTGTCATTCCGTCTTGGAGTTTATCACTAGTGATTCAGGGATTAGCAGATAAGCCATTTGAACCACTAAGTTCAATTTCTATGAAAATGTTGACACTTAAAACTGTATTTTTAATTGCTGCGGCCTCGGCTAGGTGGAGAAGCGAAATTCATGCCGTATCAGCCGAGGCAGCCCGTTATGTGGTTACATGGGAAGGCCTTAGGCTTCTACCTAAGATAAATTTCATGGCTAAAAATCAGTCTTTGAAATCTCCAGGTCAACCCATATTTTTACCCGCTTTGACTAGATATGATCCTAATTCAAAAGCTTGGTGTGCAGTCAACATCAACATCAACATCAATTTACAAGGCATAAGCCATTGGCTTGTTATTGCCTCAGTGCCAAACTGGTAGGGCAGGCAACCCTGGTCTGGATACAACACGTGTAGCTATCTTCATGTGTGCGTGTTCATGTAGATGCACAGGCTGTTTCAAGATTAGTCCACTGTGATGTAATAATTGTATTATGACTTTGGGAATTGACGGCTCACATATGTTGTATAAGCATATGTGTAACAGCAACGTCCAAAGCCACACCACAATTAATTGTGTTCAGTCGAATTCAAATATTCTTTCTTTGAAAAAGATGTCTAGTTTGCCCTTGAATATTTCTACTGTGGTTGCTTCGACTATTGTTGTTGGCAGTGAATTCCAATGTGGTGCCACTCTATTTGCGAAGGAGTGCTTCCGAATATCTTTGCTGCTACGTTTTATGTTGAGCTTGAGCCTATGACCTCTGGTCCGTGTAACATTGGACAGTTCGAAAAAGTAGTTCTTATCAATATTATATAGATCTTTGATGAGTTTGAATGTTTCAATCAAATCGCCACGAAACCGTCTATATTTCAGTGACATTAGATTTAGGGCTTCAAGTCTTTCTGTGTAGCTATACTCTCTGATTTGTGGGACAAGTTTTGTTGCTCTGCGTTGTACTCTTTCTAATAGCTGCGATTGCCTTTTCAGTCTTGGAGACCATGCTGAGTTGCAGTATTCAAGAATGGGTCGCACAAGTGATTTGTATAGTAGCGTGAAAGTAGATTGATCAATGTTGGTAAATGTTCTCTTGATTAGTCCTATTGTACTGTTTGCCTTGGATACAATGTTTCCTATATGTATGTCAAAAGAGAGGTTTCTGTCGACATGAACCCCCAAATCTTTTTCTACATCTGATGTTGATACAGGATGTGGATCAGGTGTATCTGTCATATAGTATTTGGTTTGAGGGTTATTTCTGCCGAAGTGCATGACATGCGTTTTGTCTGTGTTGAAAGATAGTTGCCATGTCTGCGACCATTTACATACTTTATTTATGTTTTCATGAATCTGACTGGTAGCTGGGTTGCCGTACATCTTTGTATCATCTGCAAATATTTTGCAGTGGCAGGTTAATCGATCAGGTAGGTCATTTATATATATCAGAAAAAGTATAGGTCCTAGAACACTTCCTTGTGGCACGCCGCTGGTCACCTCAATCCAGTCCGATGATGCATCATTAATTCTAACTCTCTGGCTCCTGTTGCTTAAGTAGTTCCCTATCCATTTTACTAAATTTTCGCCAATACCATAGCTTCTCAGTTTTGTTTGGAGTCGTTGGTGTGGCACAGTATCGAAAGCTTTTGAAAAGTCTAAATATATTGCATCGACAGGTTCGTTTGAGTCAAGCATGGCTGTTAAATCCTCCAGGTATTCTAGTAGTTGAGTTTTACATGATCTTTTACGTCTAAATCCATGCTGACATTTGGTAAATAGATTAGCCGTTTCCAGGAAATTTACAATACTGTCTCTTATAAAAGATTCTAGGACCTTGCATAATGTAGAAGTGAGACTGATTGGTCTGTAGTTGCCTGGGTCATTCTTGGAGCCTTTTTTGTGTATGCAGCATACATTTGCCATTTTCCAGATGTCGGGTAAAATGCCTTCTTCAAGAGACTTGTTGAAAATTATGCATAGTGGTGTACTAATTTCTTTGCCAGCTTCTTTTAGTATTCTCACTGGTATTTCATCCGGGCCATTGCTTTTGTTGGGGTTGAGTCCTTTTAGTTTATTTTCGATGGCAATAGGTGTTATTAATATGTCTTTTAGTATGGTACCATTGTTTCTGGGGTTAATGATTGGTGTAGAAAGAAGATTTTCTGGAGTGAACATGTTTGAGAAAAATGTGTTGAGAATGTTTGCTTTTTCTGTATCATCTGTGGTCATGGTGTCGTTTGCAGGGTTACGTAGCTTGCTAATTGATTCACGTAGAACTGTTTTACTCTTGACATAGTTCCAAAAGGCTTTAGGATTTTTCTTACTTTCAGTTGCCACTTTACGTTCAAATGTCTGTTTTGATTTTCTGATGCATGCTGTTGCTTTGTTTCTAGCAATTTTGTAGTCCGCGCATTAAACAGGTACAAACAACGTACACAGGAATGGCGGACAGGTCCTACAGCTTTATTGTTGTCGTATATTCAACCTCATGGTAGGGCTTCCAAGGACACCATTTCCAGGTGGATTGTAGAATGTATTCAGTTTTGTCATAACTCCGCCACAGGTAAACACGTTGACTTTGGCAAGGGTCACAGTGTTCGCGGCGTAGTGGCTTCCACTGCCCTGTTTAATGGGGCCCCTGTGGACGGCATTACGTCGGTAGCCCAGTGGCACTGGGAGTCGAGTTTTACCGACCATTACTTCCGTGACAGCTCGAATCCTCTCGTCTTATCGATTTTGAAAAAAGAATTTAGGAATACAATTTTTGATGATGTCTTCTCATTTTTTATATACATCACAATTTATCAATGGAAACAACCACTTGTCAGATCTGCATCAGTCTTCGCTAAAGGGGAGATGGTGACAGCAACAAGAAATTCACAAGGTCAGTCTTGTTCATGTGCTGTTCATTGTTGATTGTATTTGTCACGTAAACCCTTCGTTCTAATATGGTGATGGTACGTGTTTTTATGTGGTTCATTCTTGAGAGTATACGAAAATGGAGCCTTTTCGTCTTATGCCCTATAGTACATGGCACTTGTACGTTGAGAGCGTATGGGACATTGAGGTCATTCTGTCTCCCTCCCTAGAAAGGGGGGGGGGGGGGGCGCATATGACATATGGACTTCTCAAAGCCACCGGTTTGTGTTATCCGATGTTCAAATCATTCCCTGGTTGTGTTTTCACACAATTTCAGAAGTTTAGTGCCTTAAACGCAGAAAAGTGCATAGGGAAGAGCTGGTCTTTTGACCTCGCCTCCCTCCCGCCGAATTCACCGACGAATTCTGGCAATATCAAAGAGTGTTTGGGAAGTAAGTATACTCTTGAAGTGAAATAAACGAAATCACGGAGAGTTGATACTTACCTCCCTAACGCGGACCCGGCCTCTCCGCCCCACAGAGGCTCGGTCTTCAGGCTTTCTTAAGTTGCATGTTTCAGCCAATAAATTAGTCAGAGGAAGTGCTAGTCTGCGCATGCGCGAGGTTGGGCTGGCATCCACCGGACTGTCATCTGACTACCTGGCCAGTAGGGCACCTAGCTTTTTTAATCTGAGTGTTTATTGAGTGAAAGTCGATATTTAGGAATAACAAAGTGTAGGTAAGTATCAACACCCTCGTGAAAAAAGAAATCCGTGATTTCGTTTATTTCAAGATAACTATACAGCTAAGCTGTTGAATATTTTGAACCTAATTTGACTGGATGCTGTTGCAACAACAGCGCCCAATCAAATTAGTTTCAAAACATTTAACAGAATGTTTATTAAGTAGTAAAGACATACCATTCGTAGAACTGACGCACTTTTAAAAGTCCATGGCGGACTTAGCTACGTCATTCATTGCGCATTTTTATTGTCATGTCAGCCTACACGTGACGTAATTTATTATGACGTAATATACTTGAGTGACAGATTGGATTTATCCATTATGATACAGCTAATTGAATCCGCGAGGAGGGGAATGCAATGGAATCTATCTCTACATTACGACATGTGCCTATAGCGATAGCCTATATTTGTACTTACGAATAGGTACCTGTACTAGAAAAAGTTAGGTTTCGTTAGCCGTGTTAGTCTGTATCTATATAGACAAGAAAAACAGGATGCAAAGGTAGTCCTTTTTAAGGCCGGTGTACTATGTAATAGCTAATCCGAAGTAAGTCCAACCGATCACAAATTTTCGTTTTACTCTTGTAAAATTAACTTAGGCGCTATTCACACTAGAGTGCTAATCCGAAGTAAGACCGAATTAAGTCCGATCGAACGCAAATATCCGTTTACTTGTCATAAATTTATACGCGTAGCTTACACGAGTAAAACGAAAATTTGTGATCGATTGGACTTCCTTCGGATTAGCTAATCTAATGGGAACACGGCATTGGATTATTTTTGACGAACTTTCGCACATAAATGCGAAGCGCATTTATGTGCGAAAGTGCGTCAAAATAAACTAAGTTAGTCTTGATCGGTACTACATTTGACTCGTGTTTGTCGTACCCGTGCTGGTTAATGCATGCGTGTAGTAATATACCATTAAAAGTGTTAGATATAAAGTCCCAGATATTTTACATTCACAGCAGGGTATTTTTTCTCACGGTACAATAAGCCACAAAATAGTCCTCATGTCCTAATTTTTATGCATTTAACCCTTTAACCCTCATATCAGCAAAAATTCTTTAGGGGTCTTGAGAAAGGTTCATTTTCAGACCAAGAGAAGACTTTTTGAAAATTAACCACTAGAATGACTGGCTCGATAACCGAGCCAGTCATTTCAGTGGTAAAATTTCAAAAATAGTATTGTCTTGGGCTGCAAATGGACATTTTCTCTGAGAAAATTGAAAGCTTCTTGAATAAATTCGAGGGTTAAAGGGTTAATGGACAAATCTCGTCATGAAAATCCAAACATTTGCTTATTGAATGTTCATTTGCAGGCCAAGAGAAGACTATTGTTGAAAGTTCGGTTGTCGAGCCAGTAATTCGATCCAGTGGTAAATCTTTAAAAAAAATAGTCGTGTGTGTGTTGTAATATTTAAGGCGTTTATATGCTAGTTCCCAATGCTAGGGTCTAGACTCACGCCTGGCCTTTATGGTTTCTGTTGAATTCTCGGGGGAGGGGGAGTAGGTGCGTACGGTCTTATGACCTGATGCACCCGGGTGGGGGGGGGGGGGGGGGGGGGGGGGGGTAGAAAAAAAAATAGTCGTTCTCTTGGGCTTTAAATGGACATTCCCCAAGACCATGGGAGAGACCGGATTTGGCCGGCTTCGTCATGAAAGGGTTACGTAAGCTAATGTATAAATGTGCTTGACTGGATAGGCTACTCTAGATACGGTCCACTTCACAGATGAAAATCACGTTTCATTCAGTCAACCTAACTATGTCTTATGGGTTTGTGTCCTACATGCGCACGTGTGGGTGAGTACGTGCGTGCATACCTATGCCAATGTCAGATAAATGCCTGCGCGCACGTGTGCGCGTTTACTTGTGGTTGGGTGCGTCGCCGCGTTATAGCGTTATTCGGCCAAGCCTGCTTCAGGATACGACCTATTATTAGCCCCTCAGTAAGGTCACGTGATCAAATGCTGTTATTTGATTGGCTATGATCAGGGATTGATGATCTGGTATTACCGCCAGGTATACCCCCCCCCCCCCCACGCGAAAAGCGTGGTTTGGCTTTACTGCGCAGCTAGCCATAAAGCTCATTATAATAATATTCCTGTCCCTAAAATGCAGAAATGCTCCCGATTCGGTATTTTTGGCAATCAAGTGTCTCAATTTCAAAACAACTATGCAGGAAAGCTGTTGCATATTTTGAATCTAATTTGACTGGGTGCCGTTGCTGCAGCAATGCTGTGCATCCCGCTTATATAACACATTTAATACCAGACAGAGCGATGAATTTATCACAGCTACCAAAACGGCGAATTAATTACCACCAAACTGTTGCATATTTCATCACAACCCGAGAATATTGATCTGCCAACAATATGCCATCTTTAAGTGTGACGAGCGTGTCAATTACGTTAGTCAACATATCGATATGGAATGGATTATTCATATCGGTGTAGAAAAGCTAGATCAGCTGCCCTGCTTCAACAAATCCGTCCTAAAGCTGCTAATAACGCCAACAAATCTGACACTGAAAACGTCACACGAACTGTATGATAGTAGCGCTTTTATTCTTTACTATCTACACTATGATGGCCCATGCTGCGTCAGTTATGAACAGATTTAACTGTCTTTGGATTCGCTGTATGTATGTATGTATGATTACTGTATGATGCGGCTGTAGTAGTAGTAGTAGTAGTAGTAGTAGTAGTAGTAGTAGTAGTAGTAGTAGTAGTAGTAGTAGTAGTAGTAGTAGTAACAAACCCTCAGCTGCAATCCGTCCTTCTTCGCATTTGCCCACTGTGTCTTGTCCTCAGCCAAAATCCTTAGCTTCCTCACGTCCATTCTTGACTTGAGTGTACCTAATCCTGCTTTTTTAGGTCACCTCGTAGTACGATTAGCAGATTTATGCAATGACCTCCTTTCCTGGCTCTGTATTTGCTGGCTCCGAGTAGGGCGAATTCCAATGCTCTCTGTGCTGGATTGGAAATTATGCTCTCTGGCCATCAGTGTCCAGTGATGGTGTAGGTGTTTGCGGTGGCAGGCGCCAAGTTTGTCTAGAGCTGCCTTTGGAGCTGCCCAGCTGTTGCAGTTATACATCATCAAGGTTGCATTGTATAAACGTAGTCTTTTTACCAAGGGCATCTTTGATCTACGAATCCATAACTTCCAGAATGACTGGAAAGCTATGTTCCCCATGATGGCGCGTGCAGAAATGTCAGCAGTACTGCAAAGCGGTGAGCCCAGGATTTTACTTTTCCTCCTTGGTTCGCCACCACGGAGTGGATCGTCATTTTCTTTAGTTTCATGCTTTGTAGATAATTATATGTGGGTGAACTCTGTTTTGGATTCATTCATAAAGAGATTCTCAATTTTTAGTTTGCTTGCATCTATTGGGAGAAATTCGTCAAGGGGTTTCTTTTCCTCATCTATAAAGTCCACATCGTCGGGATATTCCATCTCTAGCAGCATGCCAAGTATTGACACCAGGGCGAGTGGTGTTTGGTCTTGTGGAGTTTTCCAGCATGGATTTCAATGCAGCAGCCAGGTAACAGGTGAAGAGCACAGGGGATAGACCATCTCCCTGTGACTTCGCTGTCGAGATGGCTAATTCAAGAATTGCTTATCTAAATGCCATGTTATGATGAAATATCTCCCTCAGACGTCTGAAGGGTAATAAATTTGTTACGCTGGTGCTTAGCCATGGGTACAGGCTGTTACCACATGTGCAAACAATTATATTTCCCTCGCTAAGCTAGGGGAAATATAAAATGTATTTCACTCGCTGCGCTCGGGAAATACAAATTGTGCATGTGGTAACAGCATGCACCAACGTCTAAACACTGGTTTAACTAATATTATTACTCCCTCAGCAATGTCACATGACCAAATGCTGTTATTTGATTGGTTAAGATCAGGGATGGATGATCTGGTATTTCCCTCACGCGAGGGCAATACCACATGGTATCCCCCACCGCGAAAAAAGTGTAGGTGTTTTAGTTTTACTGCCCAGCTAGCCATAAAGCTCATTATAATAATATGCATGTTGTTAAAATGGCGGATACGCGCCGCTTCGGAATTGCTGAATTTCAAGATTTCAAGTGACTCAATTTCAAGACAACTATACAGGAACGCTGTTGCATATTTTGAAACTAATTTGACGGGAGTTGTTGCTGCAGCAAGGTTGTATATCCCGCAAAACACTTGTAGTCGAATAGCGAATGTATTACAGACAAATTAATCATAGCCATAAAAACGGCGAGTTAATTATCGATTGCAATCTTGTACATTTCTTCGTGACGTGATAATAATGATCCACATTACAAGCATGTTGCATACGGAAATCAACATACCGATGTGAAATGGATTACTCATAGAATTAATTGTAGAAGTAATGATTCTATGGTAAGCTCATTGTAGCGCGGCCAGATGGGTACGGACCATCCCAGCTAGGCTGGGTATGGGACGACCGCTCCGGGCACGTTCCAAGCACGCCCCACCCCCTGGGTAGGATAGTACGCCTGTATAAAGCCCTATGAGAGAGGTTTCGTTAAAATGACTAAGTCTGTAAGAGCGTGTAGCGCATGTGTGCGCGTAAGAGCTTCCCTGGCAACACGCGACAGTATTGGGAGAGAGTGTATGTTTATAGTGTACTGAGTTGGTACTGGTGATTT
Source organism: Chaetoderma sp. LZ-2023a (assembly GCA_034401795.1). NCBI lineage: Eukaryota > Metazoa > Mollusca > Caudofoveata > Chaetodermatida > Chaetodermatidae > Chaetoderma > Chaetoderma sp. LZ-2023a. The sequence goes on from CM067373.1 coordinate 71,326,263, forward strand.
CTTCAAATCACTGCATTCTTGTCGTTCTTGGTACCGCTTACGACCGAAATGAAACGAGGATTTCAGAACTTTTTACCTTTTTAAAATCGGACCAGAAATAGCCGAGTTATCCACAAATGGCTCACTTAAATTATTAAAAAAATATTGCTTTGACGTCGTAATCTCGTGTATGTATTAACTGAATGGGGAATGCACTGATCACGTGATTGCCACGTCACACTTTCTAGATGCACGCGGATTGCCTACTGCTCGCCCACTGATTGGCTGGGGCGTCCTGCCTCTGACGTCACGAGTAGTATAAAAGAAGCCAAAAATCAAGAATCGAGAGCACTTCAGCGAGGAAGCCGACACGACAGCAAGGTTGCTGGACCAGCGCAATGCTAGACGTGGGCTATCTGCTTACTGACGGTGGTACCTACACTGCAACAGTGCTCTTCGGAATTCAGATCTCCTGCGCCGGTGAGCAGCCTTGAACATCAGCATCAAGTTTTTGTACACTCTCGGACGGCCATCTGAGGGCAAAATAACTAAATAAGAACTCCGTTTCCGGAACACCCACAGAGGAGCTTCCCAGCGGATGGGCCTTGCGGGCCTGATGTAATTCTACAGGATGTAGAGCCGAGGTGATTATTGGTGGATAACTCGCCGGATCATCCAGACCAAGCTGAAAAATGGTATCAAACTTCCGCACAGCATGTCATGTGTTTTAATTAACTTTTAGTCTGGTGGGACTCTGCCCGGTAAGTCGCAAGAGCTATGCGATGTATCGTGCACGGTTTACCCAGTTATGTACATGCATATTAATTACCACATTAGCCCTCTATGTTACGGGCAACTTTCAAACTACCGTCGCCAGACGGACACTTTACAATTTACTGTGTAGATTTATGTATTGGTTATTCTGACTATCTAATGGACATCTTTCTATAACCATTCTCTGTCACCGTCTTGAGAGTGAGCCGCATCAATAGTCTGGCTGCGGAAATCTTCCCAGCAACTCAGAATCGTGCCGCCTCATGCTACTCATCTGTAGTGCATCAATTTCAGTGATTTATGAACTCTTACTGTACCGATGATCAATAGGTACTCAAGTAACTAGGCTATTGTGCTATTCATTATTTCCGCAATAGGTACTGATGACTAATAGGTACCTTCCCGGTCTTAAGACTGCATTTTTATATTTTCTGTTTCATACTGTATATATTATCCCTATTTCCGTGTGCTTACAACGAGCATCGTAAGGTCTTATGATCTGAGATACTGTTAGCACTGTATCAGTTAGTTATGTATATGGCAAGTAGCCATCCTAGTTATTCTGTTTTGTTTATATAAAAACTTTAGGACGCAGTACACCAGGCAATATAATACAGCAACACTATATCTGCACCACTATTTCCACCAGCATCAATTTTACACTGAGGTCACTGATCATGCTCACATCGCTCGAACCTGGCATGTGACCAACTAAACCTGGCTGGTGTAGTTCGGATCGACTGGTCGGGTACCGGCCGTACCAGCTAAGCTGGGTACATGCCGCCCGTCCAGGATTCGCTCCCTGAACACCCCCCCCCCACCCCATGGGTAGGGCCATAAGCGTATATGGGCCTATGAGAGAAAATGCGTTGTAAAAACGACTCGTTCGTTAAAGCGCATAGTGCGCATGCGCGAACTTAGATGCTATTTTTGATGGAGCACGTAGTTTACAACCAAGATGGGATGACGCTTTTAGTGTACCGAGATGGTACCCTGTAATCCTTTTTGATTACCTGTTCCCGTTAAATCTGGCATTACTCAAGACCAGAATTCGACGGGCTTTTTAAATCTGTAAACCATTTCAAAATCGGTTAAGAAATGGCTGAGCTATCCACGAAAACCCGTCTTGATTATCTTCAAAATATTGCCGTGACGTCATAACCACGTGGACGCAGAACGTCTAGAATGTTCTAGAACATTCGACTGCGCTATTATTAGCTACGCGCTAATTGGCTGTTGCTCGAACGATGATTGGTTGGAGCCTGCGCCTGTGACGTCACGAGGAGTATATGTAGCTCGCCGGGTAGTGTCTGGCCATTCCAATGTATCATGTCGACTCGCCACGCCGCAAGTAGTGCACGACGAGTGATGATGTTGGTTAGCATCCGGTCTCGGGGTGACAGACCTTGAACGAGACTGCCCTGCGGGAAACAAAATCCGGCTCATAAGGCCGGTGGAACTCAATCGTTCCGGTGGGGCCGTGCGACCATCGTCGCGAACATTAAACACAACCGTCTCATCCCAAGAATTTGTGTTACCAGTATGCCTGTCCATAGCAATTTCGTGACCTATTGACTTACAAGATTTGATTTGGTGACCTAAAAATATAAGTCTATACAATGCGTTTGCCTAAACAATTATAAATATGCTAGATAAAACTACAGTAAAAGCATACGAAAATAAGAGACATAGAGGCAGGTAGATGAACTTTTAAACATGTGGCTCCCGGAGGTACCACACAGACTCGTAGGTCCGCAGAGCTATCCCCGCAAGGGAGGCTCCCGTGCACGAGACATAGCTATTTAACTTAATATAAGTTATTATACCTCTAGGCTGAAAGGAAGAAAGCTATCTCAGACGAAAAAGTGATGTGCCTCACGCGGGCACTACTCCTAGTGCTAGTTTGGGTGAGGAGTATTATCCTGGCGTGGACCGTCGTCGCTGAATCCTTGCGAGAGGCAAGTGCCTCGCGTGGGTCTCCATCTCGGGAAGGTGTCGCCACACCTTAAAGCGGGAGAAGAATAGTAGGCAAAAATGGGCCCACTCTAATATTTCAAACAAAAATTCTGTAGAAAGAAAAGACCATACCTAGTGAGATTATGACTATAGGGCTGCGTACTGTTTTACGTGAAGACGGAATGGAAGATTCCTGATGGATTCTTTCATCACCGTCTTATGTGATTTCTAATATGCTGAGTTAGTAGTTGCCACTTTATTTCTGCAGGCCTTCTGCTTTGCTTAATTCCTTTTAGTTGTTTTCAAAACAAGAATTAGTTTAGGCTGCAACTGGCCGATATCTAGCTAGCTATTAGACATGGCTGTCACGGAGAACAGATGCCCTAGGACATCAATACTGTAGACAGCGCTCATACATGTTACTTAGCGGGATCTCCGAACTGGGTAAGAATCCGGACATTCCGCTTCGTAACCACATAAAACATTACAAGACATGGTTTACATTTCACGAAAGCATTATTAGGCCATCTATCTTATCGTTATGGTGGGGGTAAGAGAGACGAATACACACTGTGAATGTCCTTCCCGCAAGGGCGTGGCAGATCTAAATATCATGCCCAGACATTTTAACAGAATTCAGTGGGAATACGTATCTCGTCCATCACCGGGTCCTATGGAACTAACCGTTTAACCTGTTGTTCGGTTTATATATACAAGTTACCAGTTTTGCAGTGCGGGAGGATTGTCAGTAAATAAAGTAATAATTAATACATGTGTTTTCGCAGTGCATTCCTACATTGGCTTGAAGTACTATCTACTAAGTATCCACAGATGTATGGGAGTGTATGTGATACTGCACCCTAGCCATCACCGCTCGGAAACCCCAATAGTTTCCCAGAGTTGGATCAGCCCATGATGTGGATAGGGGCATCCAAACAATTAAGAAGCCACAAGGCTGAGTGGAGCATGAAGAGAGACAAAATCTTAGAGTTATGAGTCTTACCGGCGTGCGGGGCTAGATTATCGCACTACCGGAAGAGAAGAGTATATTACACAGTATGTAATGAAGAAAGTGTCTCTAATCATTTTGAACCTATCCTATCGAGCTGTGTATAGAAAAGGTTAGTCGGTAGCATGTCGGTAGTTATAGCATGGACAGCCACCTCAGTGAAAAATTGTTGGTGGTGGGAGAAAGTGCTGCATATATAAATGTTTCTGTATAGTGTTTCTTACGTGCACTGCAGTCTTATATTTTCTATAACTAAGCAAAACAAGTGAACGGATGGCCACTGGCCATATACATACATAATCTAACCAGAACAAACAATACGGTGTCAAACGATTAAGATATATATATTAATACAGGTTAACGAACCTACTATAGTGCGGTTAGCAACACATTGAAGAAAATGATAATAACTATTAACAAATACAGAAATTATAACTATCGGTCCTAAGTCCGTTACGGGTCCTTTTAGTCATCGGGACCGTTTTGACGGATACGATGTAATTAACAAAACCTATATAGAGAAATAATTAAACTGATAAGTATAGTTACTTGAATACTTGGTAGTCATTCCCAAATTAGGCTACCGTGCTACTGAAATTGGCACATCAATCCATAGTCGATGTGAGATGATGCGCTCTCCGGAAGCTGGAAAGTTCCTGCAGGCTGGTTCCCGCAAGCTGTTTTCCGCAAACAAGACTTCCGCAAGAACACTCATGGTGAGTGCTGTAGGCCTAATAGAATGTCTAACGAGCAGTCAGTGAAAGATACGATAGCACTATGTGGCGAAGAAAGTTCCCATACACCGATGGCATGGATGGAAAGTGTAAACAACCCGTCACAAGCGGAGGTTGTCAGAGGCAAATGAAGATACAAAACAAAGCTTCACGGTGCTGGGTACGTCAACCAGCTCTGAAGATGCACCGGGCAGAGTTTACTTGCTGCGGTCGAAAGTCTAAAAACCAACACGATGTGTGCGGCGGTGATTGAAATACCACTTTTAGGCGTGGCCGGCAGATCCGGTGAGTCATCCATCAAAGAACATCCTGCCTCTACATCTGTAGACTCACATATTCAGGCCGTAAAGGCCTCACTGCAAATTTGTGTTCCGAATGTAGCTGTTGGTATTCGGGAACAATTATCAGAAGTTCCAAATTACTCCCGTAAATGGGGAGTTACAAAATTGTTTTAGTGCGGTGGGTTGGAAAACTGCCCACTACGGGATAAAAACCTGACGCATAGTGAAGGAAGACGCGTAATGTCTGTCATGCTTGTAGTGGCTGGTACAGATCCAACCTGTTCGGCCCCTGGCCGAGGATGCTCTCTGTCACTGGACCGCTTCTCCTTTTATACTCTCCGTGACGTCACAGGCGCAGGCTCCATCCAATCATCGTTCGAGCAACAGACAATCAGTGCGTTGCTAATAATAGCGTAGTCGAACGTTCTAGAACGTTCTAGAAGCGTTACATCCACGTGGTTATGACGTCACAGCAATATTTTGAAGATAATCAAGAAGAGCTTTCCCCGGATAACTCAGCCATTTCACAACCGATTTTGAACTGGTTTACAGATTCGGAAAGCCCGTATAATTCTGGTCTTGATAATGCCAGATTTAACGGGAACACGCAATCAATAAGGATTACAGAGTACCAGCTCGGTACACTAAATGCGCCATCCTATCTAGGTCACAACTATGCGCTCCATAGAAACAGCGTCCCGGCGCGCACATGGGCATAATGCTTTTTAACGAACGTAGTCGTTTTTCGACACGCTGTCTCTCCCATAGGCATATATACGTTTATAGCTCTACCCAGAGGGGCGTGTTCAGGAAACGAATCCTGGATGGGCGGCGTGTACCCAGCTTAGCTGGTACGGCCGGTACCCGACCGGTCGATCTGGACTACACCACCTCCTCCTAGTTTGACATACACGGATCGCCGCACAGACGTACGCTAGGCTGGAATTATAGACTTCCCGCATAGGCGCGTGGCCGGAGAGGAGTAGTGACGCATAGACGTGTATTCAAGAGACAGAGCACATAGGGGTGCCAAGAGGAGGGGGAGGCATACTTTTAGTTTTCAATTTTTGACCTGAAATTATTTTCCAGCCCTTTCTTTTTTTGTGTTCTTTTTATTATTAATATTACGGTGCGTGCTACAACTTTATTTAGTATATGATTCTAAACAATAGCTCGCATGGGTGTTCCCGTTGAGTGCGGATAATCATAATCTCCACAAAGAACACCCAAGCTCCAACGTACCATAATTTAAGTTTGTAAATATATATAGAAATATAATTAAAAAAAGACAAGGTATATGGATATAACCTATGTAACATACCCTTATGAGGTATGTTTTATTAATCACACTGAATTACTTGCACACCCCGGGTAAATAAAGGGGCACGTAACACGCATCACCTAGTATTATCATTATATATATATCTACAATATCTATTTGCGGCCCGTTATTGCGAGTCCGCAATGGGCAGCTCTCGCTGGCCCCATATCCATCCTGACATCTGAGACAGGAAGAAAAATAATAAGAAAATTAAGATATATAATAATAACTTAAAAACTAGTTTATCAGGCAGCCTCAGCGTGGCTGAGACTGCATGACGGGATTGTGACGTTATTGCACTGCGGGATGTTGTATTCCTTACATCGCACACGATGTTATTACAACATTAGAGTCCGCAGTGCTCATTTCGTGTGAGACACAACCAGGCACTTAAAGTGTGCGGCTGTGTTGGATAACCATAGTCATCCTAAGGACGGGATTTAATTGACCTAAATATATAATAAGAAGAAAAGTATTTAAAAAATAAAGTAATAATTAACACATTTCCACGAATCGCCTATTGATATTTCTGCTGAATTACACATGATTACACCTCTGCAGCGAAATTTCCCCATTGAGTCTGGGTCCCGAGACTGACGGTGGTAGGTCTTGGTGGATGCACTGTCATTGCTGAAATGCTTTCATCATTATTATCGTTGGCACTGTCCGAAACATCCGAAATGATGGTGGCGGTAATATGGGCATCCATAATGTCTCTCATGGTTACCGTTAGTTCCAAGATATCCATCTGTGTAGTAGCGGCCGTACTAGTAGTTGCCAATGTTGCTGATGCGGTGGTGACGGAGGCTGACGTGATGATGGCGGTTGTAGTTGGCGTGGTGGCCGCTGTAGTTGTCATGGTGATGGCAGTGAGCTGTACCGTCGGCTGAAGTCGTGGTGCAGGAGCGGATACGGCAGGAGATGACATCTTTCGGAGCTTAGCGTACTTTAGTAGACGACTAGCAGTAATGTTAGGTACGGGATAGATATCCTGTGTGTGGGCAATCGGTCTCTCTCCCGTGTATGGACGTTCCAGCGTGGTTCCCTTCCTGATTGCGGGGTCAGAAAGGTGAGGAGGCGGATGCTGAATAACACGGGTCGGAGTTACACTAATTGTCACAGGCTGCGACGGTCCCGGGCCTTCGTCTACGGTAAGTTCGGGTGGAGATGGAGACTGCGGATAATGGGGAATGTCTATTTCCGCAGGTGTCATAATCACCACTGAGATTGGTTGATTGGTTACTACTGTCTGAAATATTACGGTGGCGGGTGTGGTGATCGTGGCTGAATGGCTAGTAACTGATGCGGGTGCTGCCGCACTGGATTCTACGGGAGATTTCCGCTTCCTACTCTGCTTCAGGATCAGTGTGGATGAAACGATAGGTACCGGTGTATCACTTCCAGACGCAACTACGGGCAGGATTTCATGTCTGGCTGTCGGTACGTTGCTTGCTGTAGCCGCGGGAAGACGATGTCCAACTGGATATCTACGTGTGGTGTTTTTCGTGCGGGTCAATTTCTCGGTCGGGAGAACTTTGAACGGGAGCTGAGATTTGACACTTGTACCCTTTGGCCTTCCCGGTGTGGTTCACTGTCCCAACCACGCCGGACGGACACCCAGTTCCCCACACGGGATGCAGCCTAGGCTAGGTACCTTTCCGTATATGCCTGAGATAAAGACCTGTCCAAGTTATGGGGCCATAATCCGGAACAGAGTCAAGATGCACACTGATGACTCCCGAGCCGAGCGAATACAGTACTAGGCGCCAATAGGGTTATCTTGGCAAGGGGCCGTAGCCCCGCATAGACCATACCATGGAGGCGATGTCCGCTAGACGCATCGCAACTAAGGCCCTCGCGTAGATCATACTTTGACGTCATTTTAGCTGAAAGGCCCTATGCAGATCGTGCTTAGATCTTCCACCCCACGGGTACCTGGGCGCCCGACTGCCCCACTCATTCGGCAAGTGATAGGTTCCACCGTCTCACACACATACCCTCCTGCTTCCCAAAGAAACACTTTTCAGGTTTCTCTGATCACAGGAGGCATGACTCGCAATACGAATGCTTGGCATGGCCTGACTGTACATTGAGCCATCTTGACCACTCATAACCAAGAACGGGTTGATGAACTAACATGATCAAGATGACCGGCAGGGGACCCAGTCGATAGCGATCACCATCTGAGCTCACGCTCATGGGCAACTGACGGTCTGCTCCGTACATATCTGCAAACAGAGTACGAACTTTGACCGTTTTCTCTGGCCTTGCCTGCAGGCCATCTCTAGCAAACACAGCTTGCTAACTTCTAGTCTGCTAGAAATGTCCTGGTGTGGACTGTCATCCACGTATCACGCATTGTCAACTTACCATTACCAAGTTCAGCACCCCAAACAATGCACCGACTAGACGGTACCACAGTAGGATGTTAATTCATCCTTCGTTAGACACGGTGGCCTTCAGTATCTCCTCTGCACTATGAGCCATTGTTTTACGTGTCCCTGGACCCTCGCGGGCACACTGCCGCCTATTCCCGCCAACCTTTGAGGAACCTGTCCCTCTTGGTTAGCGGGTGACTAGAATGGCACGATCCTCGTTCTCTTCCTCAGGAACCAACGTCACTTCCAACACACGGGGATGATAACGCAGTGCGTGAGTTACCCCATAGCGAGTAGCGGTGTAGAGATACTGGCACGTCACACAAAAGGCTGATGGTCCTTATTAATATGAAGGGTGCGGTCGGATTTCCTAGTGAAAGTTCTGGTACATGGCTCTCCGCTAGCTAACAGCGAGTTACACGGGAACCGCTTTGGAACTGGCACCGATTCTTCTTCTTTGGAGGAATCCGACAATGCTAGATCTTCAAGGAGTGACATCTCGTTCTCGCATGGTAGTTAGTTGCGGAACTTTATTCAAAACCTAATACCCTATCTCTTTATGGTTTATGACTTTCCAGGCCAAATATAATAACGAAATAATAATAAGAAAAACAGCAGAATTTAGTTTGCGACATGAAAGAAGCCTAATGCTATGTTCTTCCCTGGTGTCGAGTTTTGACTGGAAGACAAAGTTTCAGAGCGTGTTTCCTCCTTTTATACTATTTGGTGACGTCACAGGCGGCGGATGACCATACCTAAAGGTTTTACAGGTGATTCGGTCATTCTTATGTGAACGTTTCCTTGCTTTTCCGCCAGGACGTCATAGGATTAATTCCTCCCATCTAAGAGGAGTATTTGTTACTGTAGGAAGAATGGCTCATTAAACTTGTCTTTATTTCGCACATTTAACAGCCTCCGATCAACATAAAAACGTGGTACTACTTTTTCTTTTCAGAGCCTCACCTTTTAATTAGCGTGAGTCGGTTTTCCAGGTTGGATGCTTATAAACTTGCCTATTCGAATTTTTAGGCTGGAGCGCCCGATGAGGTATGTGGGAGCCAGGTGACGTCAGCGGTAATCTCCCGGACTCACGCTCGCCACTTCTCCATCACGCTGTGGTAGTCACGTCTTTGGGCGGCTCTTTTTTTAAAGCGTTTGATCCAACTCACTGGAAATAGTAGTGAATGTCACGTGGCTCTAAAAAGCACGTGGTTGATCGGAAACGTACATGCTGTTTATGACGACAGTCAAAAATGCTGTTGCTGAGGTGTAGTCTGTGGCAGAAGCGAGAGATAGAAATATATATGTTACATCAAGATTTTTATAATGTCCCGTATTTGCGCGAGTTCTTTAACATGCGTCTTGGTAGGTGTCTGTAATAGGTAGTTCTCAGCCCATGTTGATTATAGACTGGAACGCACGGGAGAGAGTTCTTTGTGTGAAATTCTCACTGTAATTTTACTGCAAGATTTTTGATGTCGCTTTACCAGCCCGTGCTCTAATGATTTGTAGTACGGTGGAGCAGTTGTTTAAAAATTTAACAGTAAAGTTGTAAGTAATTTTTATGCGTGGCTTAAACAGATCTATTCTTGCGGTAGGCCGGTAGATCAACATTACTGATCCTGTCAAGATAGCTGTGTTCTCCGAGCGGGAGGGCTGGCCAAGCATTCTCCTGGATGGGTAGAACTAGCTTCTTCCCGGCTTAGACCAAACACATTTGTACCATTTTAATAATGGCTAAATTACAGTACAACTCGCAAACATGTTTGACACAATTTTTACAATTTACAATGCCGTTGTTCGGAGATTGTGAATACAGTCAACCTGAGTGTCTGTGTTTCTGTCATGTTGGTGATTTGAATCTGTTATGCGTGACTGGTTCTCTGTGGATGGTACTTGCGCTGTGGTGATGGTGACGCATTTATGGCCGCTAGGTGCGGGAAGGGGGAGGGTGGCGGCGTGAATGTCAACTTAATCGAACCCTCAGGGTATTTCACTCTGTAATGGCCGAGCCAGCGGGTGGGACAGAGTTACTTTAGAGCGAAGATGACCTGTTGGATGTTGTTGTAACTTTGATCAATCCATTGTCCAAACCACTTTTCGGTAGCAAAATCCTACTTGTGACTGACGACAATGCGGGCATCTTTCTCCCTTAATAATATTGACTGTTATTACGTGCAGTTGAAGTATGCAGACTTAGCTGTTTCTGTACAACGTCGGGAAAAGGGGTAGGGGAGGACGCTGGACAAGCGTCTCTCCATGACGCATACTGTAGATGGCTGTGGTGCATTCCTGATTTCCATATGATCAGTTCTCCCGTAACTGGATAAGAAGGTGTGTGCGGGAGATTTGTTGGTCGTTGTCTGTTGATGATAATGCTGTTGTCAGTATGTCCGGGCTGCAGTATGATGCCAATGTTATAAGTAAAGTTGGCGCATTCCAGTTTTCCACGCCAAGTCTGTTGTTATTTGTGTGGGAGGAATTTGTTGCGGGAATATTCATGTCTCTACTGGTAATTAATTAAGACCGGTAGGTGCTGCTAAATGCTGTTGTTGCCGAAGAGTTTCCAATGATGCCGTTCGTGATAATGGAGTTGGAGCAGCATTACTCTGTATATATTCCGACTGTTTCAGTATTGCTTCTTGTAATGTTGTAGATGGCTGAGTGAGGAATGGGTCAGTTTGTCATCTCCGCTGGGGTGAAGGCTGCGGTGAAGATGGAGCTGGGGGTAGCAATGGTGGTGGTGTTGTTGCCGTTTCTGTGTGAGCGGTATTGGTATAGACGGCAGATGACGGATAAGTTCTACCTGCGCAAGCCATTTCCTGCAATGCTTCATAAGATGTTTTGTTGAAGCACAGAAGAAACAGCGAGATTGCCAAGGACGTGCGTTTCTCCGTCAATGTTGGCACTTGCGAATCCATATGGCGGAATGAATTGTCTCTCCTGAATCGCTACTGTCTGTGGATGCGGAAGATGATGGTGATTGGTGTGGTGTTCTGCATATCACCAGAGGGCACCGAGAATCTAGTGTCTTGGTGGTGGGACGTGGTGCTTTCAAAAACGTTGTTTCAGCGGAGGTATTACAACATACTACTGCCGTTTTACATAGAAAAAAAGGTCTGTCGTGTACGGAAAAAGAAGGGGATGTCCTTGCTGCGGATGGGGGAGGCAACGTAGGCACGGACATATTGGAAGCCGTGCTTTTTGGTGTGTGTGTGTCCGTTACCTTCTGTGGATGATGTGTGGTCACTGAACGTTGTGTGAAAGCCGCTGTTGAGCCGAGAGAGGAATATGGCCCCTGATGTGGCTCATTGTATTTCGGTACCCACAGTCTGGAGCAGGCGCTGTAGAGGGAGGTCGGTTAGGACACCGCTCCCTCCAATGTCCTGGCTGACCGTCATCCGAAACAGGTCTTCGGTGGCGGTGCGGTGCTGGTAGTGTTTGCTGACCTAAACTGTGTGGTAGCGAGGTTGGTGCTGAGTGTTGTTACTAAATTGGTGAGTGCGGAGATCTGCTTATTGATCTCTTCTATCCTCTCTCTCTGGTTGCCGTTGTTGTTGTTGTTGTTGCGCTGGTTCCCGCACCCTGTGGCTCCGTAGTACCCTCCTCTGCGGGCATGGCCCCTTCCTCCAGGCGCTTGATTCTGACCTGGATTCTGCATATCCTATGGTGCTGGTGTCTGTGCGGTTGGTGTTGCTGATCTGCGGGGAGCACTAGCGGGCGGGGCGATAGCTGCACCCTCTATCTCATTGATAGGATGGAGCTGGCGTCGGTTATTCTTCTCCTGCTCTAGAAAATCCTCAATACGAACCGCAGTTGCCGTTAATTGGGCCAAACTCCTGTGGTCACCGAGAAATAGCTTTTCTTTCAGAGCGGGTTCAATGCTTAATGCATCGATGAAAGTATTGAGATGCAAGTGAATTACACCCTCCTTATTGGTGCTCGGATATGCGCGGATGACTAGCCTCCGAATTCGGCTAGCTAACTCAGGAAGAGTTTCTCCCATGCGTTGTCGGAGATTTTTAAGTTGAAGACGACTGGTTTCTCCGAGGGCTGTGTCGCCAAATCGCTCCTTCAGTGCTCGTCCCAACTGTGTGTCGGTGGGTGTGCAATCCGTTCCCAGATCTGCAAGACCTTGAAGGGCTTTCCCTGGAAGTTTTGCGGTGAGATATTCACCAATTTGTCGATCATCCCAGCGGTTAGTCCGACTTATTATCTCAAACTGTATTTTATAATTGGTCCAGTCATTCTCCCCACTAAATTCGGGAGGGAGGATAACTCGGCCAAGACCACGGGAGAAATGCAGTGGTTGAAATCCGGGTGGTGCGGGTATCTGGGAAGTCGATGATTGGATTGAAGTTGGCCATGGTGCCGGTGGCGGTGGTGTTGGTGTTTCCCATTGATGCCGATGCCGAGGAGCCAGGACATGCGTACTCCAATTTAATGAGTCCACCCCATTTGTTGAGCCATAGACTGGCATGGGTTTATGAACGGGAGGCGGATTGTGGTGGAGAGTGTGCGGTCGTTCCTCCCGCAGTGAGGACTGTTGTTCCTCATATGGTGGCGGTGCAATCGGCTGACGGTCATGATAAGTTGCATGACTGATATACCGGCAAAATGGTGGTGCCGATTCCTCCCGAGGACTCCACAGTGTTCCCCTTGAATATAGAGTTTCGCTAGAAGGGGGCGGTGTGGGAGGTTGTCTATGTTGTGGATTATCACCCGGCCATACTGTTTCCGTGGATGACATGGGTGAGCGATAGTAGTCTGAAGGACTGTAGATATGCCTGTAGTCATGTATTTGTCGGAGTCGTCCATGATGGTGTTGGCCTGTCGCGGACGTCCGAGATGGTTCTTAATTCTGTTCCCGCCTGTGAGGCATCTAGAAAAGTGCCATCGCTAACAGGCCAAAACAGGTTATAGTGCGGGTTGTTGATCCCGCTGAATTTCTGGCATAGTCGGTGAGCATGTGTGCTGAAAATCCGTTGTAGGAGGCTACCTCTTAATCTCGGGGTCGTGCATTCGAGCCCCACATCGGGCACCACTTGTTGCTCGCCAGGTAGTGTCGGGCCGTTCCGATGTATCATGTCGACTTGCTGCGCCGCAAGTGCACAACTCGTGATGACGCTGGTTAGCATCCGGTCTCGGGGTGACGGACCTTGAACGGGACTGCCCTGCGGGAAACAAAAACCGGCTCCTAAGGCCGGTGGAACTCAATCGTTCCGGTGGGGCCATACGACTATCGTCGCAAACATTAAACACAACGGTCTCATCCCAAGAATTTGTGTCACCAGTATGCCTGTCCATAGCAATTTCGTGATCTATGGACTTACAAGATTTGATTTGGTGACCTAAAAATATAAGTCTATACAATGCGTTTACCTAAACAATTAAAAATTTGCTAGATAAAACTACAGTAAGAGCATACGAAAATACGAGACATAGAAGCAGGTAGATGAACTTTTAAACATGTGGCTCCCGGAGGTACCACACAGACTTGTAGGTCCGCAGAGGTATCCCCGCAAGGGAGGCTCCCGTACACGAGACATAGCTATTTAACTTAATATAAGTTATTATACATCTAGGCTGAAAGGAAGAAAGCTATCGCAGACGAAAAAGTGATGTGCCTCACGCGGGCACTACTCCTAGTGCTAGTTTGGGTGAGGAGTATTATCCTGGCATGGACCGTCATCACTGAATCCTTGCGAGAAGCAAGTGCCTCGCCCGGGTCTCCATCTCGGGAAGGTGTCGCCACGGCTTAAAGCGGGAGAAGAATAGTAGGCAAAAATGGGCCCACTCTAATATTTCAAACAAAAATGCTGTAGAAAGAAAAAAACATACCTAGTGAGATTATGACTATAGGGGTGCGTACTGTTTTATGTGAAGACGGAATGGAAGATTCCCGATGGATTCCTTTGTCACCGTCTTATGTGATTTCTAATATGCTGAGTTAGTAGTTACCACTTTATTTCTGCGGGCCTTCTGCTTTGCTTAATTCCTTTTAGTTGTTTTCAAAACAAGAATTAGTTTAGGCTGCAACTGGCCGATATCTACCTAGCTATTAGACACGGCTGTCACGGAGAACAGATGCCCTAGGACATCAATACTGTAGACAGCGCTCATACATGTTACTTAGCGGGATCTCCGAACTGGGTAAGAATCCGGACATTCCGCTTCGTAACCACATAAAACATTACAAGACATGATTTACATTTCATGAAAGCATTATTAGGCCATCTCTCTTAGCGTTATGGTGGGGGTAAGAGAGACGAATACACACCATGAATGTCCTTCCCGCAAGGGCGTGGCAGATCTAAATATCATGCCCAGACATTTTAACAGAATTTGGTGGGAATACATATCTCGCCCATCACCGGGTCCTATGGAACTAACCATTTAACCTGTCATTAGGTTTATATATACAAGTTGCCAGTTTTGCACTGCGGTGCAGGAGGATTGTCAGTAAATAAAGTAATAATTAATACATGTGTTTTCGCAGTGCATTCCTACATTGGTTTAAAGTACTATCTACTAAGTATCCGAAGATACATGGGAGTGTATGTGATACCGCACCCTAGCCATCACCGCTCGGAAACCCCAATAGTTTCCCAGAGTCAGATCAGCCCATGGTGCAGATAGGGTCATCCAAACAATTAAGAAGCCACAAGGCTGAGTGGAGCATGAAGAGAGACAAATCTTAGAGTTATGAGTCTTACCGGAGTGCAGGGCTAGATTATCGCACTACCAGAAGAGAAGAGTATATTACACAGTATGTAATGAAGAAAGTGTCTCTAATCATTTTGAACCTATCCTATCGAGCTGTGTATAGAAAAGGTTAGTCGGTAGCATGCCGGGTTAAACAAAGTTATAGCACGGACAGCCACCTCAGTGAAAAATTGTTTGTGGTGGGAGAAAGTGCTGCATATATGAATGTTGCTGTACAGTGTTTCCTACGTGCACTGCAGTGTTATATTTTCTATAACTAAGCTAAACAAGTTAACGGATGGCCACTGGCCATATACATACATAATCAAACCAGATCAAACAATACGGTGTCAAATGATTAAGATATATGTATATTAATACAGGTTAACGAACCTACTATAGTGCGGTTAGCAACACATTGAAGAAAATGATAATAACTATTAACAAATACAGAATTTATAACTATCGGTCCTAAGACCGTTACGGTACCTTTTAGTCATCGGGACCGTTTTTACAGATACGATATAATTAACAAAACCTATATAGAGAAATAATTAACCTGTGAAGTATAGTTACTTGAATACTTGGTAGTCATTCCCAAATTAGGCTACCGTGTTACTGAAATTGACACGTCAATCCGTAGTCAATGTGAGATGATGCGCTCTCCGGAAGCTGGAAAGTTCCCGCAGGCTGGTTCCCGCAAGCTGTTTTCCGCAAACAAGACTTCCACAAGAACACTCATGGTGGGAGTGCATCGCTTAGTGCTGTAGGCCTAATAGAATGTCTAACGAGCAGTCAGTAAAAGATACGAGAGTACTATGTGGTGAAGAAAGTTCCCGTACACCAATGGCATGGATGGAAAGAGTAAACAACCAGTCACAAGTGGAGGTTGTCAGAGGCAAATGAAGATACAAAACAAAGCATCACGGTGCTGGGTACGTCAACCAGCTCTGAAGACGCACTGGGCAGAGTTTACTTGCTGCAGTCGAAAGTTGAAAGAACCGACACGATGTGTGCGGCGGCGATTGAAATACCACTTTTAAGCGTGGCCTGCAGATCCGGTGAGTCATCCATCAAAGAACATCCTGCCTCTACATCTGTAGACTCACATATTCAGGCCGTAAAGGCCTCACTGCAAATTTGTGTTCCGAATGTAGCTGTTGGTATTCAGGAACAATTATCAGAAGTTCCAAATTACTCCCGTAAATGGGGAGTTACAAAATTGTTTTGGTGTGGTGGGTTGGAAAACTGCACACTACGGGATAAAAACCTGACGCATAGCGAAGGAAGATGCATAATGTCTGTCGTGCTTGTAGTAGCTGGTACAGATCCACCCTGTTCGGCCCCTGGCCGAGGATGCTCTCGATCACTGGATCGCTTCTCCTTTTATACTCTCCGTGACGTCACAGGCGCAGGCTCCATCCAATCTTCATTCGAGAAACAGCCAATCAGCGCGTCGCTAATAATAAACTCCCTACTTACAGGAGCAATTTGGAACTTTCTGATTACTGTTCACAAATATCAATATCTACTTCGGGACACAAATTTGCGGTGAGGCCTTTACGGCCTGAATATGTGAGTCTACAGATGCAGAGGCAGGATGTTCTTTGATGGATGACTCGCCAGATCTGCCGGACACGCCTAAAATTGGTACTTCAACTGTCACCGCACTAAAATCGTGTAGGTTCTTCTGACTTTCGACCGCAGCAAGTAAACTCTGGCCGGTGCATCTTCAGAGCTGGCTGACGTACCCAGCACCGTTAATCTTTGTTTTGTATCTTCATTTGCATCTGACAACCCCCCCCCCCCCCCCCATTATGATCGGGTTGTTTACAACTTTCATCCATGCCATCTGTGTATGGGAATTTTCTTCACAGCAGTATTACTATCGTATCTTTTGCTGACTGCTCGTTAGACATCCTACTAGGCTGACAGTGGTGAGCGATGTACTCCCTCTATGAGTGTTCTTGCGGGAATCCTGTTTGCGGAAACCAACTTGCGGGAACCGACCTGCGGGAACTTTCCAGCTTCCTGAGAATGCATCAACGCACGTCAACTACGGAATGACGTATCAATTTCAGTAACACGGTAGCCTAACTTAAGAATGACTACCGAGTATTCAAGTAACTATACTTCACATTTTAATTATTTCGCTATATATACTTCTCTAATTATATTGTATCAGTAAGAACGGTCCCGATGACTAAAAGGTATCGTAATGGTCTTAGGACTGCTAGTTATAATTTCTGTATATGGTTATAGTTATTCTTATTTTTCTGTAAGGTGTTTTCACTAACCGCACCGTAGTAGGTTCGTTAAACCTGTACTACTATATATATAATTCTGATCATTTGATACCGTATTAATGATTCTGGTTATTTTATATATGTATATAGCCAGTAGCCATCAGTTCATATGTTTTGCTTATTTATTGAAAATATAGGACTGCAGTGCATGTAGGAAGCACATTACAGCGACACTTATATATGCAGCATTTTCTCCCGCCACCAACACTGAGGTCGCTGTCCGTGCTATAACTCTGGTTATCCCGGCATGCTACCGACTAAACCGTTTCTATTCAGCTCGATTATTACAATACATAGACATAAAATCATTAAATTATTTCAGGACGCCATCAAGAATGAATACATTTTTGCATGGATAGGGCATATAAATGACTCCGAGAAAACCCCAAAATTGCGGTTTTTAAAGATAATTTTACTCCTGAAAATTATATTTTTTCACAGTCCATAGTTTCAAAGCGCAGAGAATTTTCAAAGCTAATGCTCAGCACTCACTGCCTGCATATCGACATAGATAGATAATGTTGACCTAAGATACCTGTTGAATCCCAACTCTGTAATCTTTGCGATCTAAATAAAGTAGAAGATGAGAGACACTTTGTCTTAGAATGCCCCACGTTCCAGGTTCTTTAAATGAGCACGATAATTTGTCTTTTTAATGTCACGCAATCGTGGCTCTTCCGACATATCTAAAATCATTCCAAAATTTGTCAATTTCATTATGGAGAAACGAAATACTGTGAGGTAATGTTTCTCACTTCATCGTAAGATTGATAAAAACCAATATAACAGCTGCACATAAATAACTCTAATGGTGAGATCCGATCAGTCACTCAAGTACATGACGTCATAATCAATTACGCCATAGGTAGGCTGACGTCACAATCAAAATACCTAACGAATGACGAATCTCACTCAACCATAAACATTTATCGCGTGCGTGCGTGCGTGCGTGCGTGCGTGCGTGCGTGCGTGTTAATGGTTCTATTTCTACCTATTCACTGCCCATTTCTAACTAAGCGCTTCTCACTTTTTACAAGTCTTGGAAATCGATTTATATACTTTGATTCCCGATTTCCCCTCCCCACCAAGAATCCCAATTTAGCCAGAGTTAAATCTAAGAGTATATAAAAGTAAACTACGGTAATTGGTAAAAGAATTGTCAATTACCAATTACTTGAGAAAAGTAATTAATTACAATTACAATTACAATACCTCAAAACGTACCCACTTACCAATTCCCTACCAATTCCTGACAAAAGGAATTAAACTACCATCAATTCGAATTCTCAATTCCAATTACCCCCAGCCCTGGTCACAACTACAACTACCGCTAATGCTACCTCTACTTGAACCTACCACGGCTACTATTGCAATTTCTGCTGCTAATACTCCTGTTCCTCCTCCTACTTTTACAACTGACATCATGACCACTGTGTTTAATAATACAGCTGCTAGGGCGGCTGGCACTAGTTCTCTTATGCATTAACATAGTCGGTAGTGATAATGATGCAAATATTCATGCTACTGCTGCTCGGGTGGTTAATACTGACTCTGCTGACGGTCATTCTTCTACTGCTTGCAATATGTGTAATGATAACAATTTTGATGAATTTATATATAATGTCACAACCAAGGATCGATATAGTGTTTTAAATGTACAAACAACTGGCAACGATGAGAGAGAAAACAAGAGGCCCAAGGGCCTGCGGCGCTCACCTGGACAATTGGCATTTAAACCATTCGCAGTTAAATAGACATGATGGGTCATTTTTGGAAAATCCAAGATGATCATAAAAAAATTGACCAATCAGGATTCTCGTTTAATATGTTGAAGCCTACCGTCATAGGATCATTCGACCCAAGTTTGACATCGGGATATTGATTGAAGGAGTACCGTTTTTAAATGGTTCCGGAAAACTCAGATAATCAGAGATGGCTGCCAAACCATTGACCTATCAAAATTCTGAATATAATTTTTAGGGGCTACGACAATAGGATCCGTCCAGCCAAATTTGGTTGAAATTGCCCAAGCGATTAATGAGGAGTAAGCATATTAAACAAATTCCCATTTCCCGGAAAATCCAAGATGGCCACCAGCAAAATCAAGCTGTTAAAATTCTGTGTTCATATTCTGAGGCCAAGGGTTCTTTCTGCAGAATTTGTTTGAAATCTGCCAAGGGATTAATGAGAAGTAGCCGTTTAACTGATTTTCCAAAATTATTAGGAAATTCAAAAAAGGATGATGGAAAAATTGACCAATCAAAATTCTGTATACAAGTTCTGAATCCAACCGACGTAGCCTCGTTTCAGCAAGTCTGGTTGAAATCGCTCAAGCAGTTAATGAGAAGCAACGTTTTAAACGAATTTCAGCCATTTTTTCTGAAAATTCAAAATGTCCACCGAACAAATTGACCAATCAAAATTCTGTATACAGGCTCTAAAGCATACCACTTTAGGCTGTTATATTTCAGGATTGGTGAATCCTGTTGGAACTAAACTTGGATACATTGTTACCTATACTGTTAGGAAGCAGCATGTTGTTACTGAGGTCACAAGGTCAACGGTCAATGTCACTATGGTCTTGATACAAAACACTAGGTTTTTTCAATATTAAGGTTTTGCGTTTAGCAAAATTTCTCGGCTTATATTTCAGGATTGATTAATCCTATTGGAACTAAACTTGGATAGATTGTTACCTATAATGATAAGAAGCAGCATGTTGATACTGAGGTCCCAATGCCGACGGTCAAGGTTATTCTGACATTAAGTTTTAAGGCTTTGCAAATCTTATCATGTTATATTTCGTGATTGCTTAACCCTAATAGAACACAACTTTGGTACATGGTTTCTTATGCCAACACGATACAGGATGGTGACATGCAGGTCACCAGGTCAAAGGTCAGGGCCATTCTAATATTGCTATTTGACCTCTCCTTATCCACCTTTATATTTTTCCATTCAGCAAATTAATTATATTTTCTGATGGTTTAATCATATTGGAACTAAAATTTAATACATGGTTACCTATAATGTTTGGAAGCAGCATAATAACACGGAGGTTACAAGGTCAAACGTCAATAGCACTGTGACAAACAGGAGACAAGCGAGACATTTAATTCCACGGAATTCTTGTTTACATCTTGTGTGAAATATGATAAGGTGGTGGGGTAGCAGAAAACGGCATCGTCTGCTATTTTCCAGCCAAATACAATGTTCAACAACTGGAAATAATGACTCACACCAGGTAGGTGTGTCGCGGGCTGTACTAGACCTAATTCCCGGCATCACCAATAGCAAACGGGAAAGAAGACTATTCTACATATTGTATAACTGCTAGCAAGTGTGAGAAGATGAACAATCAATTGCTATTATTTAAAAGTCTAATCGTTGTTACTCAGCAGCTGAGATACATAGATGTTAAGGAAAATACAAACAAGTTCATCAATGAGGATAGCATAGAGATGCTCATCTACACATGGTATCCTTTGAGGTCATGATGTGCCTTGCGATTTCATGTCATTATAAGTCCAAGCCATCAGTTTCTTCATCAAATATTTATCATATGGTCGATGTTGCTGCAAATCCGACCTCGGCACCATGCGCATGCCATACATTTCAATACATTG
Organism: Chaetoderma sp. LZ-2023a; assembly: GCA_034401795.1. Classification (NCBI taxonomy): domain Eukaryota; kingdom Metazoa; phylum Mollusca; class Caudofoveata; order Chaetodermatida; family Chaetodermatidae; genus Chaetoderma; species Chaetoderma sp. LZ-2023a. Next base: position 71,347,332 of record CM067373.1, read on the forward strand.
TGTTGCATAAAGCATTGCTTGGTGCTACACATATTCTTTGTTGTTGCCTTACATTTGCAACGAATAAAGCTGAGCACCATCAATGGCTCACCATCAAGGTCCGTCATTATTAGTCATAAAGAGCCATCTTTCTCTTTCTATCCCCGATTATTCTGGTTGAGTTCATCTTGCTATGAGTTAGCTATCTGACAACGTGAAGGTGAACACATAGGCTGTGGAAGTAAGGTGTTGCGTCTCTATCTTACTCCCCTTCGCAACCATATGCGTGTATCTGGCGTATGTCAAATAGGTAAGCGTGTCCTTCTCAGTGACACGATGGAGGCAACAGAATAGACTGAGTTCTGCACTGCCAACTTCTCCCTCTTATTTGTCAAAACGTCCGACTATGTCAGCTAGGTCCTGCACCTCTTTGGACTTCAGAAGATTTTTCTTGCTATGGCTGAACCTGGCGCACTCACTCGAGGCATGAATTATCAGAATACTCTTCCGTATCTCTGCCGATACTACATCAACAGCTACTTTGAGACTGTATAGTTTTGCTTCCTTCTTCAGGAAAATGACGATCTGCTGTCCCGGTGATCCAGCAACATCATCTTCTTCTTTCTTCTTCTTTTCGATCGCTGGCATCACACTTGGAGAGCCGTTCTCAAGATGAAATCTGTGGTTTTCTGCAGTTCTTCCACAGGCCCATACAGCTTTTCAAGAAAAGAGGTTGACAAAGGCCAGATCTCTTCTCTCAGCAGCTGAAACGTACTGCAACATCGAAGTATGTGCTCAGTGGTCTGTTCTGCTTCTCTACAAGGACAAGCGGGTGATTTCGTAAGCAACATCATCAAGCCATAAGTGTCCTCAACAAGAACTCTGACTGGCTGACCATCACTAGCATTGCCCATTGTCATTGATACTATCAGTGTATCTACGCCTCTCTTACCTATCTTCGTGATATGGCCCCACGGATTGAAGATGACCTGATAGAAGGATACATAGCTCAGTCTTGCTACGTTCATTCAAGAGGAATGCCTCATGGTCACCACGAGGCTTGCTATATCTACAACGCTACACCAGGAGAGATCTTGCTTATTTGCTATCGACCGCGTGTATGGTACATCTTACAACTGTACTGTTCAAGCACCTGAGCATGTGTTGCTTTTTGCCATCTTATATAGTGTAGCAGCCAGCCACCATCTATCACATGCATGCTATGCATTGGTAACTGGGACTTAGCTTCGTCGATGTTTGTCAGATCTTCGTGCAATGTTCTGACCAGTTCCGATTTATCCACCTTTCTCATGGAGAAATCTTTGAAAAAGGATGTAGAGACTGCGATTATCCAATGTCAGGACGAATATCCTCGTCCTTTCTTTGCGTTAGTGCAGTATATCGCATGAACAAAACAGATGGATCAATTCGCACAGTTTGCTTATCGATCTTGAGTCACGTACCATCTGATATCTCTTCATGGTTGCGCCACTTACAGATTTACCATCCATGCTCTGTTGTAACTCTTCACTGACTTTCTCGATTTCGTTGCAGTGGCCGCCATCTTTTTCACATGCAGACAGATCACTGGCCAGAGGTCACACTTGGTAAACATTGGCATTTAAGGGGTTGTTTGCACACTTGAAACCAGTTCGTAATCTTTCTCTTGTCTCGATCATGTTCACATCTCACTCTCCCCGTGTCCACATGCTGGTCTCTTTTAAGGTATCGCTTCCTATCAGACAGAGTTTGAAAGATTTGTTGCTGCCGTTGTCATCAATGACTTTGATTCAATTTGCTAGAACTACCTGCTGAAAGTAATACTACATTGAATGACATACTGATAATTTTGAGAACACTTTGATTGAAAGTTGTTGCAACAACAATTTTCAGTGAACTCGTTTTCAAAACGTTAGTCAGTTAGACTTGCATTTTCTGCTGATTGTTTTGCGAACAATTTGAAGGAATGTTGCTGCTGTTAAGAAAATATCAAGCCTAACGTGTTTCAGCTCTATACTAGAAAATATACAATTAGAATCGAACTGCTTTACGCTTGCTAGGCGCTGTCGAGGTAACATCCCTCACCTTGGAGGCCTACTGAGCATTGCCCTAGAGCGAGAACAATAGAATCCCAAATAATGGCAGCTACAAATTTTTAACTAAACTGGTGGTTCCAAAGAGGACGATCGTCACAAAATTTTCATAAATCCTTCCCAATGTTACTAGTTAAGAATAACTTTAAAACCCCATAAACCAACGGCAAACACATTTTCTGTCAAACGGGGAAAGATTCTGGGCGTTGAACGTTCGGATTGACAAGACAATAACTAAAGACCCCCATCTTATACTACCAATATGCCATTATTTTGAATAGTAAAAAAGCCTAAAATAGGCGTTGACTTAAAACCCCTGTAAAAGAATCCGCTCAAAAGGGATCGATGGTGATTTTAGTATGTTATTATCGGTGACATTATGCGTTGAATGACACCAAAAAAGCTTAAGTTGGAATTTTGTCTAGGTTCAGCCCCATGAACGACTAGGATACCAACGTTAGGGATCTTCCATCCGAGTTTGATTGAAATAGGCTCAGTGTTTATTGAGGAGTAGGCTTTTAATCTCCAGCAATTTTCAGAAAATCCTAGATGGCAGCCTGCCAAATTGGTCGAGGCTTCGTTTGAACATACTTGGATTCGTATGCCCTAAGGATGCTTTCTGCCAAATATAATTGAAATCGACCCAGAGGTTCTCGAAAAGAAGACATTTTAAATTTCTCATTGCTTTAGTATGGGAGTATTGGGCGGGAAAACCATCCAAGATGGCCGCCAAACCGTTTATTCGACAGTTTGGAAAGTGGCAAATTTGAAATCAGCAATCCAATAAACATATATAAAACTAATTTCGCCTTCGAAATCCATCAAATAAAAAAAATCCAAAATGGCCACTAAAGACGCCGCATTTTGATTGGTCCAGGGCAGCCATGTTTTAATGTATCAACGTCTCTTGAACAAACTTGAACGGCCCTTAGTCACTAATAATATCTGACAAATTTCGGCGCGATCTCATGAGCGGTTCTGAAGAAGTCGTTTATTTAGAATACTAGGTCATCCAAGATTGCCGCCAAACTATTTGACCAATCAACCTTTCTTGAACAAGCTTGGCTCAGCTCTTGCCCTAAATGATATTTCGTGAGTTTTGAATCGACACCTCGCCCCAACCCCCATCCCCACCCACCCCCGCAACACCCCACCCCCGCAGTTTCGGAGAAGAAGATGCTTCCTGTCAAATATATTTGAAATCGGGCAAGTGGTTCTAGAGAAGACATTTAGAATTTCCCATTGCTTTAGTATTGGAGTATTGGGCGGGAAAACAATTCAAGATGGCCGCCAAACCGAAATCCATCAAATAAAAAAATCCAATATGGCCACCAATATCGCTACATTTTGATTGGTCCAGCATTGCCATGTTTTTCTATGTATCAACTTCCATTGAACAAGCTTTAATGGTCCTTAGTCCCTAATCATATCTGCCAAATTTCGACCCGTTCCCTTCAGCGATTCTGGAGAAGTCGTTTTTGGGAAAACTAGGTCATCCCAGATGGCTGCCAAATTATTTGGCCAATCAAATTTTCTCGAACAACGTTGGTTCAGCTTTTGCTCTAAATGGCAATTCATGAGTTTTGGATCGATCCCACAAGTAGTTTCGGAGAAGAAGATTTTTAAAGACGTTTCCTAAAATCGGATAAAATCCAAGATGGCCGACGGACAAATGGGCCGATCGGTTTCGTTTAAACAAACTTGGAACCTGATGCCCTAAGGATGCTTCCTCCCAAATATAATTGAAATCGGCCTAGCGGTTTTCGAGAAGAAGTCATTTAAAGAAAAAGTTGATGGATGGCAGACGGATGACGGATGGATGATGGATGGATGGACACACGATGGATGGTCGCCATGACATAAGCTCACTTGGCCTTTCATGCCAGGTGAGCTAATAATACACGACGACGACGAGGACGACGACGACGACATCAGCATGATGATGATGATGATGATGATAATGATGATGATGTTGACAATGATGCCACTGGTGTCGCTGCTGCCGCTGCCTCTAATGCTCCTGCTACTGCTATTAATGCTGCTGTTGCTGCTATTGCTACTACTCCTCCTCCTCCTCCTACTACTACTACTACTACTACTACTACTACTACTACTACTACTACTACTACCACCACCACCACCACCACCACCACTACTACTACTACCACTACTACTACTACTACCACTTTATTTTCTTCTTTTTTTTTGGAAAATCCGACGCGGACAAGCTTCACGGAGGAACTCCTTTTAAAAGGCATGCAAACCCCCAGAAAAAACCCTGCTGAACTAGTAAGCCTGATTAATATTACACCAAAACAAAAAATAAATAACATATCTAACTAGAACATTAATACAATCTATAAATACATATCCCTTAAACGGCATAGATACAAAACAATATGCTGATAAATATCTGATAGCAAAACAAAACTTAACAAAGGCATTACTATTCAATCCAGGTGTGGTAGTAGGCCAATGTGGCGAGTGCAACTGTCCAACAATTGAAAAGTGACTCATCAATCAATGACAAAGAAGTCAATCATTGACGCCAGTGGGCTGATTCTTTAAAGATCAGCGGGCGTAGTAGCATTTGGGTAGTATAACACATATAGTCGGCAGGAAAATTACAGAAACATAGATGGTGCTCTGGTTTACATTAGCGATTTGCTTTATTGCAAGGTTTTGTAAATTACCCGGGAACAAATAACCCTATAAAACCCTTTGCAAGTTTCTAAAATTACCCGGGACTATTTTCTAATTCAATGTCAGCTTACTTTATTGATTGATTATTAAATTACCCCAGTCTGTTTATTTGTTAACATGAAGTATTAAACATAACAATATCAAAATGCAGACTAAAATGAATTACAAGACACAGATTAATTAAAAGACACAGATAAAACAGTTGTAGTAATTGAATGATTTACGCTAGTGCAGGCTCATTTATTTTTACAGTTCCCAACTTTATTGAAACTATGTTTGTTTTGCACCATGTGTCTTTGGATACTTTTTCTTTACCGTGCTGTCTTAATCTAAAATATTCGCAAGGAATATGATCCAGCAGCAATGAACGAAATATTGCCTTTATTGCTCTATTGTGATTGTCCATAGATGGATTTTTCCTCTGCGCACACCAATTTTCCAAATGGCCCAAACACCCATGGTTAGCATTGTTATTAAAATAGTCTTTGCAATATTTACACCAGTTGATCCAAATTCTCTAAATAGGACTACATGTGTTTCTAGAACAATGGGCTTAGCTCCAAATTGTGCCCAGATTTGACTGATATACTCCCAAAATCGTGACGATATTGGACATTCGGCAAATAAATGCTTGATTGTTTCCTTTCTTACGTCTGTTTGACATAAGTAACACCTATCAGAAGTTGTTATATTGCACTTGTATGTCAAATATCCCACCCATAGCCGTCGATATAGTACTCGCCACAATAAATCATGAGCCATATTTAGTATGTATGGAAAATGTTTGGTAAAAATTCAACTGGAAGACCATCACACCCAGGTGATTTTGCTAGTTTCATACCTTTAAGGGATTTAGTTAAATCTTCTAGTGTTAAGGGTTTATCACAGAATTCACTGCCTGTGTCTGACACTTTTTTGTCTATATTTGCTAGCAAATCCAATTTTGCATCTTCATCGATTCCCTCTGACTTGTACAATGACCCATAGTAATTGCATACAATAGTTCTCATTTCATTGTTGGCAAAGACGGTTGAACCATCCGGCATGTTTAATGAGCACATCACCTTATCTATTGCCCATGCTTTTTCTAATGTGCAAAAATATGGGGTTGGCTTTTCCCCTTTTGCATGCATCTGGGTTCTTGCTCTAATTTTTGCACCCTCAAACTCATATTGTTCTATATCTCTTATTTTACTTTTATTTTTAACCAGTAATTCATAATAATTATCTTCACCATTATTTACTTTAGCATTAATTTTCATCAGTGATCGATGAAGAGTTTTCTTCCATTTGCATATTTCCCGTGCTTTTCTAATAGCATACTGCCGGGAAACATACTTTAAATCCAGTTTTACATCCTCCCACCATTGCAATGTACTCTTATATGATGCTTTCCTATTAATTCAATGCTGCCAACAACTCTCTATATTACCCATAGAAAATTCTTCTCCCAACAGTTTTGTGTTTAATATCCAAAACCCAACCCCTTTTGTTACCCAGTCAGCAATGTCAACGGTTACACAAACCATGTTGTGATCTGAGAATGCGACTGGCTTAATATTAACATCTCTCCAATACCCTGTCAACAAACTATTCACATAAATTATGTTGATCCTTGAACCAACTTTACCATCTGCCGAAAAACATGTAAGATCCTTACCGTGAGGTTTTGATATTCTATAGGTGTCAACTAAATTTTCATTATCACATATTTGTTTTAAGAGTCTATGTGATGTATCAGTATAAGTTGAAGTTGCATTCCTGTCATTTTCTTTATCTACGACACAATTAAAATCACCACCCATTACTAAGTTCTCGGTGATGTTATCTAGTGCTGTTGTAGACATCTCATTAAAAAATTACGACGTAGTTGATGAGATGTAGGTGCATATATACACAGCAACATGAAACGTGTTTGTTGTATATCTATTGTGACTCTCACCCAGCGACCATTTGCATTTGATACTGAAGAGATTATATTTACATAGGCTGAACAACGAGGGAGTATAAGAATTGCTACGCCAGAAATATTATCTTGAGATAAGGAATAGAATATTGTGGATCCGGAAATCTTTTCTAAATTTTCGTTTGATTCTGACTTCTGAATCTTTGTTTCCTGTATCAAAGCGATGTCAATCTGCTCATTTTTTAGAGTCTCTAGTAAGTGATGCTGCTTTATGTCACTATTTAATCCTCTACAATTGAGTGTACAAATTAGCATAAAAAGTAATAAAATGATGTGTACAACCACCATTATTAAGCTAACTAGATTTTGGTTTTTTCACCACTCTCTTAGACCATTTACCTATTTTACTCTCAAACTTTGTACTACGTAGTTCAAATTTTTCCAAATGCTTATATCTTAATATATCTGAATCATGACGCAGGTGCCTATATTTAACCCCTTTTGCCGTCACATATGGAACTAACACCCCTACTACCTTTGACCTGTACATGACTATCACATCGGGTTATTTAGAACTCTGTGTTTGAATGGATATATCGGATTCACCCACTGACATATTATCGTCCTCAGTATCACTTTCCTCTATTTCTGATTCAGAACTGTCTCTATCTTTCTGTCGCATTGTTCCACTCAATCGATCCGAGACACCAACTACTTTCTCTATATTATTTAAATCGTCTAGATTGAGTGTACTCAGTGGAAAATCAGAGTTAGTTTCAGTATCTTGAGACCTGAATTTTACTTGTCCTAAATTAAAACTTTCTTCCAGAGGGTATTGATCATCATCTTCAACTTGTATGGAATTAACCTCTATGACATCAGACTTGGATTGACTTGTTACTGGAGTAAGACTTAGCCCCTAATCTAGAACCTCTATTTCATGGCCTGCAACTACCGCGATTGGATTCTTAGTTTTTTCACCATGCTTCTCATTAACATGGACTTCAGCTACAATCTCAGCAACTACCGGATCTATGACATTTTCTTTAGAAACATGCTTCTCATTAACATGGATTTCAGCTACAGTCTCAGCAACTACCGGTTCTATGACATTTTCTTTAGAAAGAACTTGCTCTGCACTTTTATTAGCACCCTTTTTGACAGATTTGTTCTGTGGGCATCGCCACTTAAAATGATCAGATGACCCACAAACTAGACATTTGTTTTTGTTAGGGCAATCTGTTGCAAGATGTTCTGTGCTTAAGCAAATTCTACACTCTTTGATTTGCCACCTGTACCATAATGGCAAGATAAATCGACCATCTAACGTGTCCTTACTTGGGAGAGTGGGAGAGGTTGTTCTACCTTTTCGAACCAAATTCTTCTGATGCCATTTTCTAAGGTTCGATCAAATGGATAGGTTTCGTGTTCTACTTTTTCTACTTTGCCATACTTGATCAATTCATTGATAACCTATTCATCTGGGATCTCTTCATCTTAACTAATAGACGATCAGATTCTATTTCCTCCACATTACACACCTCGCCCTTCACGACAATGACCTCGTCGACCAACTTCTCCTTCACCCTTTCATTAACCACGGTGACATTCCATACAGATTTGGAAACGTTAATGAGACCTTGAAGGACCTGTGGGCCTGCCCAACCCATAACACACCTCAATTGCCGAAACACCCCAAGCCTTTGTCGTGATTTTAAGACTCAGGGTACGCTTATAGGAGGTTGCTATGGTGGTTTTTTTAAAAAGAGGAAAAACATACTACTACAGTATATAATGGGGATAATACAAATATATAATACCAAGACGTCAGGGAAAGAGCTAAACACTAAATAAATAGTGTCCCCTTTTGAAACCCTGACGTCTACCAACAACTATAGGAATATATGTAGTACAGTCGTATATTTGTTAGTTTAAACCACTTATTAAGTGGTTCACTAACACCTAACCGATTAAAGTGGTTTCCTAAAGTATACTAACAAATATATGAATAGATAGTAGTCATATATTCGTTAGTCTGTTCGAGTTGACCGGGGACAGCCAACTGACTATAAAGATTTATATAATCAAAGAACTGGGCATGCGCTTACACATGACAAAGGAATTAAATCTACCCACTCAAGCGATCTTGCCAAATATAATGAGCTAGCCAACGAACTATAGAAATAGCAGACTGGCGCGAAACCGCCAGCTAAGAGGAGTGCCTTTAGAAAATGGAGACACAAAGAGGAGGAAATGTTATCGATATTTCCCAATACGCCGTATGCCCTTGAGTGTAACAACCCAAATATCTATGCGGTATGCGTATATGTAATAATTTGCAATTTGAAAAGCAATGATAAGTTTTGCTTTGACAATCCACCACACGATATATGAATACGACAGTGCCATTTATTAACTGGAGAAAATGCTTAGTGCTCCTTATACCATATATATTCGTGTGTACGAATTGTATATCATTGAAAAATTAATTTAATAACTGTTGGGTATTCTGAAACTAATTTGACTTGTGAATATGTTCCATTCAGTTTCTCGTTGTGCTTTTTTCAAGTGTACGAATTGCATTTATAAATTAGCAATTTAATGCCTTTCGAATATTTTGAAACTAATTTGGATGAAAAATACTCAAGTTACCTTCTCTTTATGCCATTTTCAAGCTTTTAGTCACAGTCTAATAGCTGTTGAATATTTCGACCTTTCTCCTTGTGCTACGTTCGTGTACGAATTACATTTTGTTAATAAATGTATAATGAATATAATTATGTGTATAAAATCTATCGTCACGAAATATATTGTCAACTGTAAAACTTCATATGCCTATACAAGGCCTGAGTGTAATAAAGTGAACTTGGACGCGAACAAAGCAGATTTTGGCCCATCGTACTAATATACGCCCACTCACATAGCTCTGCTGTTCGTATTCGATACGGAGCGGAGTGGGAGGGCGATGATCGTGCAATAGGACAATGATCTTGGCCAGTTCTTACCCAAAGAGATTAATACAATCTATAAGAACAATACGAGCTGACTACAGGAGGCGGATTCACATATTTTACAGATATGAGGTCAATGGGGAGAGATGACGTCAGACTCCACTGACACCATGAAGAGGCAGACCCATGCTGATGCTCCATTCCTGCGACGGTGTCAGTGGAGGATACCAAAGAATGCTGGTCATTTGGACGATTTTCCGGATTTTTTCTATGCTTATTACCCTTTCTTGTGTTAAAATGTGAGCCAAATTGGACCCGCGTTTTCTGAGATATCCACAGATCCAGAATTCGATCCGATCAGGATCACGGTTCTTTGATCCCCCTGATAACACAGCTTACTGGGCCGATGCTGGGCCATTACCGGGCCAATACGGAAAGGATCTGCACGGTATCGGCCCAGCATCGGCCCAGTAAGCTGCGTTATCTGGGCCGGAGCATGTCCAAAGTCTGGAAAACCTCTTGCACAGCGAGCTCCTTCATTGTGCTAATATTTGAGCCAAGTCGGATCAGTACACCGGTTTTTAGATACATCCCTGAATAAACTTTTGTGACAGACTAACTGAGTCACTGACTGACTACGGGACATATGGCGGTTTATTGAACTGCTACCCGCAGCCAAGAACATCTGAAACGTTGATGGTTACTGGAATGAGCGAATTGCAAATGATCGGAAAAGCTACCCAATAACACGCGAGTGACTTGTACAACACGCGATGGATATTACACTCAGCGTCCTTACGCTAACGGACTGTGAGAACAAGTCATGCTGAAAAACCTCTTCTTCTTCTTCTTCTTCTTCTTCTTCTTGTTTCATTGATTCCTTTTGTGGTATGAGAACCGTGATGAAAATAATACACTTCCCACATACTTATACGACGAATGTTCAGACTATAAATCAATGTACAAGGTAAACATTTAATATTTCCACTCGTTGACTTATTATTTAACACAACATGTAGGCCTACAGGGTGTGATGATGCAGTAGTGATGTATTTGTCGTAAAGTTTAGGCGGTTGATAGCATGCACACCTCAACGAATTGGCCATGGTCTGTATGACACACTCGAGCAGTAAACCGTTGATATCGTGCCGTCCTTACATCTTGGGTACGGCTAAAAGGCCTCTTGAGATGCTACTTCAACCAGAGATGCCCTAGAAATCCGCACTTTAGCTATGTCACCACCACCCCTTCAGATTTCGGCCTGCTGCTTTAACCCTTTCATGACGAAGCCGGCAACAACCGGCCTCTGTCGTGAGGAAGGCCAAAAGAAGACTATTGTTTTTGGAAATTTACCTCTGGAATGACTGGCTCTCATTCCAGTGGTACATCTCTCTTGGACTGAAAATGGATATTCAATAAGCAAATGTTTTGATATTCTTGACCGATAGATAGATAGATAGTTTATTGCAAAAATCCAACATAAGGATACGGCAATACAAGTACAATCGTATAAATAAACAAGATATATGAAAAAACTATAGGCCCTATATAAAAAAATAAACACTACTTAATTAAATATATACATATTATACAAAGCAATAGGCAAATCGCGTCCACAACCAGATTAACTAATGCATTAGATTGATCCACATCAAGTTATGCGCCGGACATTTGCAGCCCCGCCCGTGTTCCGAGCGTGTTTGGGTCGATTTATGTGCTTTGAACCCATGACCAAATTTAGCCCTTAAAGTGTTAAAGTTATCTGGACAAGGACCCTATCTCCTAGATCTTTGTCTCGAGCTCGCGATCTGTAGAGGATGGTGTTTTAAAATTGCCGTAAAGTGCTGGAGGGCATGCTGCGCTTACTTAAACCCTTTAACACTTGAATTTGTTCAAGAAAATGTCCATTTGCAGACCAAGAGAAGATTATTTTTTGAAAATTTACCACTGGAATGACTGGCTCGATAACCGAGCCAGCCATTCCAGTGGTAGGGGAAGGTGGGGAGACTTGGGACAAGGGAGAAGTGAGACACTTTCAACTATGGCATGAGCCTTTGACCAATGAGATCCCTGATATAATTTTTATATGGGCCTATGCCATCTCTATATTGTGGGAAAACGGCAGATTCCTGCTTTCTTTAATGTAAGCATAATATGAATTTGACTGATTGAGCCCTCAAAAGATCATTTTGACCACTATGTATAATTCACATTTTAATAACTAATTTTACGTAAAAAAAGAAATAATCTCACCATTTAAAACTGCAAGATATATGTGATAAATCCAAAAATAATTGTTATCAATACTCAATGACTGTGTCTCGGCAGTCACCATTTTGCATGGCAACCCCACATGGGGAGAACTGGGACATAGTGTCCCACTATAGATGTCCCATTTCTCCCCAGTCCCAGTTCTCCCCAGGCTTCTGTTCCCTCCACCCCGAACCAATCTTCCCAAATGTGGGGCCTAAATCATGTCCGTAACGCATACAAGTTTCTGGACGTCCCACCTCCCAAGTCACCTTTAACAAATTAATCTACATTGAAAATCAGAACGATTTGAACTTAATGTTAATGTCTTGTTATGCTTGTGTAATGATTCTATAGCTATATGGCCGTAGAGTACCTTGTAATCTACATCCCCTTGATTTAGTATAGTACGAGCTATAATTGACATGTATCTGCCCTGTCCTAATTAGCCCTGATGCTGGCCCCGTTATAGCTCAGTCTGAATAAAGTCATCTTACTATATAGTCATACATTACTGTGTGCTAGTTAGATCATAGAAGACCGTGTCCGAACAGTTCAGCTTGTTCATCGCTATGTTGAGACTTTTTGTTTTAATTACACTACATAGAGACAAAGAATAGTAGAATACACGCTACTTTCTCGGTAGAGAATGAAATAATTGGCGACTCTGGGATGCTATTTTCTCTTTATTAAAGAAATTTAAGCAGATTCCGACGCCTAATTGGTGTGCGGGGTGGCGCGTTTTAAGTCCTCGTTCAAGTGGGTTGACGCCTTTTAGACCTCTCGCCCCCCCCCCCACCCACCACTCCTGCCGTGAAAACCTGGCTACGCCACTGGATGAGCTTCATCTACCGCTACTATTGCCGCTCCTATTTCTAGCTATTTAATCAAGTTCTGTATGTGATATCTCTCCAATATTCCTAAGCCATTGCCATATTCACAACTGCCAATAAACAGAGGACTACAGTAGCCTATAGCTCAGAATTAACTTAACATATTTCCAAAACAAAAGAAAACGTACTGCTGAATATTTTGCAAATAATTGGTCTTCCAATCTAATTCACCTTTCCAGAGTATCCATCCATCATCTGACCTCGTATGACGTCATAATGAGCTGAGCACGTGTATGACGATGTCACAATTATTACGTCATAAAGGGTTTCATATAGACCGTCATCAAATCGCAAACAGTCCGACACGTTGTATGAATTCTGTCTTTGTAATTCTTTGCGATTTAATAAACATGCGTAGCAACAGCACCTAGTCAAATTAGTTTCAAAATGTTCAACAGCTTACCTGTGTAGTTTTTTGGAAATTGATAGTCAGGTGTTCAGAGATCGATCGATCCAAACACGAGCGAGGTGTGGGTGGAGCTTAGCTAGAGATGGGTGGGGCAGAGCTAAAACCGGAAAGGTCCATTACGAGCGTATGTTCAAAACATTCAACAGAACATTGCGTACATCGTGCTCAAAGTTGTACTAACATATTTCTGGTGGTTTATTTTGTTTTGGAAACTTGCTGGTGAGCCATACTGTGCATTGCTAGGCCCCTAATCGATACGACCAGATGCATCTGCTGACCCCCAGCACAGATGGTTACAAAACATGCAGTTGTTGTTGTTTAATGTTGATATTTTGAATATAATGTGTGTTAATGGTTTTTATACATCAAACCTAGCACATGAACGTCACACATTTTCCCAGTCTAATTTAGTACATGACATTTAACCTTCACATCTGACCTTGACTCATACTTTGATCCGTGATATCAATGTTAGTACGACCTCTATTCCATTATGACATTAATTCAAATACTGATGTTTATGATTATGCTAGGTCCCTGATAACGCTGCTTACTGGGCCGATGCTGTGTTGATACCGAGCCAATGCTGAAAGTATTGGCACGGTATCGGTCCAGCATCGACCCAGTAAGCCGCCTTATCTGGGATGAATAGTTCGAATACGATTTTGTACCATAACATCATATTATTACTATAGATAATTCTTTTCAATATGTCATATTTCATTGAATTCGAACAGAGGTCAATTTCTAATGAATTTTCTCCTGATATAAAACCACATATTTTAGAATATTCACAGTGATTATTTAACTAGTAGGCGTCAATTTACATGCATACCATTACAATGGCTGAATTCGATTCGGCACTCAAGAATATCACGTCATAATCTAATACCTCATTACGTCCACGTGAGCTGGTGTCATCATCACAATACGTAATGAATGACGTATCTATGTCAGTCATGAACGTTGAATAGTCCGTCATGTGTACGAATTGTATTATGGCTTTACTATTTAATAAACATTCCTTTGAATATTCTGAAACTAATTTGCCATAACCAGCAACAGCAAACAGTCAAATTAATTTCAAAATATTGAACAGCATTATTCTGGGAATTCAGGGATCAAAGTATATAAATCTACCCCAACACGCGCAAAACGTGGGCGGAGATTATCTAGAAATGGGCTGGGCCTAGATAGAAAATGATCCCTATATTGTAAACTAATATGTAGGACGGATAATGTATGATTGCATGGGAGTAAAGATACGATGCATATAATTATAATACATCAGCCATCATTCTAGCTCACTTTCCAAATGCCATTTTCATCATTCTTCGTGTGAGGATTATCGCAACCATACTGTGCAATACAATTAGAAACATACGCCAATGTGTGGATCCGACCTGTCACTCAAGTATGACGTCATAATCAATTACTGCACGCGTAGGATGACGCCACCATCACCATATCAACTTTTGAGGCCTGTTTGGCCTTCTGTATGTCTTTGTTAAATTTACTAGTTAATAAACTTTCTGTTGAAATTCTTTGAAAACTAATTTGACTGGGGGCGCTGTTGCTGTTATGGACAGCATCAGCACACAGTCAAGTTAGTTTCAAAATATACAAAAGTTTACCTGTATAAATACCTTGAGAATGGGATTTTTTAGAATGGAGGGTTCAAAGTATGTAATTCGATCGCAACACGCACAAAACGTGGGCGGAGCTTAGCCAGGAATTAATCACTATACTCACGCGTTTTGAGTAGGTCTGCTACGGTCACATTGATCCCCTTTAAGATCCGGGAGATCAAACCTAGACGCTCAAATCTAGGAGTTGAGCATACCGTTCACAACGGTTGATACACAATAATAGACTTTTCCAGTTTATCCATCCGTCATATGACGTCATAATCAACTACGTGACCTGTAGGATGATGTCTTAATCAATGACGCCATGAATGACGTAGATAAGTAGGTCACGAACGCATAATTGAAGACGGGCTAAGCGTTGTTGTACGAATTGTATGACTTTACTACGTAATAAGGCAGCAACAGCACCCTGTCAAATTAGTTTCAAAATATTCAACAGCTGTCCACTCTGCTTCATGGTAAGAGAGGATACTTGTGTGTCGTACATATTAATGGTGAACTTATGTTCAGCTTTGTGATGACATCAAAAATGTTTTCTTCATGTTCTCGAACAGCTTCCAGCCCAACCTCATGTGCTTCATTATTATTTACACTACATGTGTATTTCCCTTACAGTAAGCGTGACTGGCAAGCTCACCTCACTTGATAGCGTGGGCCGTGAGCAGCTGGAGAGATGTATGATCGAATCCAGCAAGGCTGTGCATATTTAGGGATATTCACTTTTAGGACATGCCAGTATGTATGAATACTGTTTCTACAGATGTAGTAGTAGAAACACCCTACAGCTGCAATCAGTCCTTTTTCGCTCTTACGTGTGTCTTATCCTCATACAACATCTTTAGTTTCCTCAGGTCCATTCTTGATTTGACTGTACCGAGTCCTGTTTTCTTCAGATCACCTCGTACCACGTTTAACGTATTTATGCAATGAGGTTCTCTCCTGGCTTAGTATTTGCTGGCTCCCAGTAGGGAGAATTCCAAGACTCTGTGCTGGTGTGTCTTCTCGCATCCTTAGCACATGGCCAAACATGGACCATATTTGCTGGGCGACCTATACGGGCAGTGGCGACCAGTGGCGTGGCAAGGTTGACCAGCCCCCCCCCCCCTGCAAGAATTAGTTCACGGCTCCCATCCACAAACCTCCGTTCAAAGCCAAACCAGAAATTGGATTAGTGGAGGGTAAGTGCGTCAAAATTATGACATCTATATGGCCTCGTATGGCCTCTTGCATTTCCGATCTCCTGAAGTAAGTGTGCAATCTAGCGATGCTGTGTGCGCGTGCGCGCGTGAGAGGGAGGGGGAGTCTAAGGGAGAGGCATCTAACAGCTTATGAGTCTGTATGATATAATTGTGGGAGCCTCATGCCGCATGGTCACCATACAGCTGCAAAATAGGACTAGGGGAGCGGGGCCTGGCTTTGATTTTGATGCATTTCAAGGCCAATCAAATGCGAATCATAGAATTTGAGAAGAGAACAATAATCTCATTCGAGGTCAAGACAATATAAATTACAAACGTACAATATTTCAATCAATCTGTTCACAGACCAGTCATCAGTTACAGTATACCTACTTTAAAACTTCTGTTTTCTTGGCTTCATTTGTGCAAAGGCATCAAATGCCTCTTCCATTTTCAGTTGACGTGGACATTCTGATTCAATGCTCAGTAAACTGAGGCCCTTTAACCTTTCCTGTGACATCGTGCATCTCAAATAGTTCTTTATTAGCTCACATTGCCTGAAAGGCCAAATATGAGCGTATGCCATGGCGGCCATTAGCTTGCTTCTTCTCCTTAACGGGTTGACCGATTTCTACCAAATTAGGCTGGAATGATCCTACGCTGGTACCCTCAAATGTATTTTTCCAGAATTTTGATTGGTCAATTTTTTGGGTTGAAAAATTTATGAAAAATTGTCAAAATGCTACTCCCCCTTAGCTACTTGACATATTTCAACCAAATTTGGCTAGACTGATTCTATGGTGGTAGGTTTTAGAACATCTATTCAGAATTTTGATTGAACAATTTTTTGGGTGAAAATCAAGATTTTATGAAGAATTTACCAGAAATTGTCAAACCACTACTTCACCTTAGTTGTTTGATATATTTTGACCAACTGGCTAGACTGACACTACTATGGTAGACTCCAGAACCTATATCCAGAATTTTGATTGGTTAATTTTTCGGGTCAAAATCTTGGATTTTATAAAAAAATTTATCGGAAATTGTCAAAACACTACTTCTCCGTAGTTGCTGGATATTTTTCAACCAAACTTGGCTAGACTGGCCCTATCATGGTAGACTCCAGACCATCTCGTCAGAATTTTGATTGGCTGGAACGACTCTATGGGGATAGGCTTCAGAACTTGTATACAGAATTTTGATTTGTCAATTTTCCGGCCATTTGGATTTTTCAGAAATCCTTTAACATGCTAGTGTTCCTTAATCAACGGTCCGCTCCTAATGCTGATCGGCTTCCAGAATGCTAATGAGTGTTTTGTTTGGTCGATCTTTTTCGGTAGTTACCTTGATTTCCCCAATTTTTTTGAAAATCCTTTAAAACGCTACTTAAGATAGATTTCAAGAAAAACCTGGAGGGAAGGATCCTATGGTCAAATACTTCCGAAATTGGGAAATTGTATACAGGAATTTGATTGGCTAATTATTACAGCGGCCATCTTGGATTTTGAAAGGATTTTCCAGAAGCCTTTAAATCACTACTACTACTACTACTACTACTACTACTACTACTACTACTACTACTGCTGCTGCTGCTGCTGCTGCTGCTGCTGCTGCTGCTACTACTACTACTACTACTACTACTACTACTACTACTACTACTACTACTACTACTACTACTACTACTACTACTACTACTGGTCGATAAAAAAAAAATTGGTGGATTGACTATGACGATAGGCTTCAAGAAATCAAATGAGAATTTTGATTGGTCAATTTTTTGGGTGGCCCTCTTGGATTTTCCGGAAATTATCCATCATGTCTATTTAAATCGAAATGGTTCAAATTCTAATGGTCCAATGTGAGCGCCACAGGCCCTTGGGCTTCTTGTTAATAATAGTTTTGAGAATGAGCTCTCGGCACTGGCAACTGTGGTAAGGTTAGGAATAACATCAAAGCTGTACAAATAACAGGGAAGCCTGAAGCAAACAAAAATCTATGCTTACGCGTTTTAAAGGGAGAACACGCTATCATACGACATACCAAATGAGTTTCTCTCTCTCTCTCTCTCTCCCCTCCCGCCCCCCCCCCCAATTCTTTTTGTTTCCATTGAATAACATGGCCCCTCCCAAGCCTGTCCCCACCCGACCCCTGCAGTTGTGGGTGTTGCGGGTGCTATCCCTACGCCACTGGCAGCGACGTATTACACATCTTATATATTGCATCATTGGAAATTATGCTGTCTGGCCATCGGTGTCCAGTGATGATACGTATGGGGTTGCGGTTCCAGACATTGAGTTTGTTTAGAGCTGACTTTAACATAACAGTCGTCATTCTAATAGACATGTTTCTTCTCCTTGTGATTGTAGATCTCCTGCATATGGCCAGACCAATTTAATGTTTTGTTTTACGAAAATTCCCACCCAAAACACACGGGAAAAGAATTAAAATAATGCACAATTTCATGCGCAGGACTTTTAATCTATTACAGTAGTAATCCTTTCATCATGTTAATTGTCAAGATTGATGAAGACGTTTTCAACACGTTTTCTTAGTGAGTGTCAATTTGCAGGACAAGAGAAGACTAATTTTGAAAAATTACCAATGGAATGGCTGTCTTGCTAACGAGTGGTAGATTTAAATTATTTTAAATAGTCTTCTTTCGACCAGTAACTGGACATTTCTGGATAAGAAGCTACTACATATAAAAAGAAACATAGAATACTGTGCTCTTTGAGAAACGACATGATCGTCGCTGAAAAACTAACGATGCTGACCACTCATGAAATCTTGGAAAGTAGTCCATTATGGCTAAATAACCCTGTTGTTCAGTATTCTAGCAGTAGCCCTACAAATGTTGCTGTGAATAAAAAATACTGTTGCAGCAGCGTTACACCCTGACAAAGTAGATTCCTGGGCCGGTGCTGGGCCACTACCAGGCCAATACTGAAAGTATCGACATGCTATCGGCCCAGCAACATGCCAGTACGCTGCGTTATCTGGGTATAGTCGTAATGGCTAAGCGAACGCACCTTTGGACCCTGAATTCCCTGAATCTCAATTTTACAGGTAATCTGTTGAATATTTTAAAACTAATTTGATATGAATCTGTAAGCAGCAGCAGCTCACAGTCAAATTAGTTTCAAAATAGTCAACATAATATTATGATCATGTCGATAGTCACTTACAGGACTGGCGGTTTTATCAGCGAACGAAAAGAAGAAGACAACATAATATTTATTAAAACGTTAATGATTTTGGTGTTTTGATATTTCAGTCGGGTCCAAGGGGTTAATAGAATATGTATCATTTAACCCCTTGATGACTAAATTCGTTTAAAAAACAAAAATAACTGCTTATTGTATGTCCATGTGCAGGCCGAGAGAAGACTATTTTTGAAAATTTACCACTGGAATGACTGGCTCAGTTATCAAGCCAGTCATTCCAGTAGTAAAATTTCAAAAACACTCTTCTCTTCGCCTGCAAATGGTCATTCCTTAAGACCACCACATAGGTCGGGTTTGGCCGGATTCGTCAAGTAAAGGTTAGCTCTCTTTTGATTCTTAACCTGGAAGACGAAACGCAACTAGAAGGTACAATTTAATAACCAATTACAAAACTAAACTGCTTCCTCGACAGAATGATTAAGGTAATAATTTCAACACGGAAGTCTCAGAATGCCAGTGTCAAACACGCGAGTATCTATACAGGTAAGCTGTTTTATATTTTCTGTTGAGTAGCATAAATAAGCCAATAAGACAAAGGACCTTTCTAGTTGTAGCTGTGCCCCGCCCATCTCTAGCTAAGCTCCACCCGCAACACGCTGGTGTTGGGAATCGATTGATCTCTGAACTCCCTGACTATCAATTTCCAGAAAACTATACAGGTTCTGTTGAATATTTTGAAACTAATATGCATGGGCGCTGTTGCTACCTATGGGAGCAACAGCGCCCCGTCAAATTAGTTTCAAAATATTCAACAGCATGTTTATTAAATAGTAAAGACATACAATTCGTACAGTAACGCTTAGTCCGTAATCAAGTATGCGTTCGTGACGTAGACCTACTTATTTACGCCATTCATGACGTCTTTGATTATGACGTCATCCTACACGTAACGTAGTTGATTGTGACGTGATATGATGGATGGATAAACTGAAAAGGTCCATTTCATGGAACATAGTCCGGGGTGTTTGTCAACCATCTACGATGTCGAGAGCACACGTTGCTCGTCTTATCATTCATAATACGGTAGACGAGTGGTCCGGAATCTCTGCGGTCAGGTTGGTCACCTGTTAGACTGGAAACGTGATGAAAAGTGTCAAGTTGCTTTTTTACTATAGCTGGGAGAGATACGTCACCGGTGCTCGCGCGCTGTATCATCTGATTTCGAAGAACTGTAGCTTTGTTGCTACGACCTCTCGGTGAAGATTCTAATGGTTTTCTGGGGTTTCCCATCGTTTTGACAGCGTGTTGACCGCTTTGTCGAGCGATATCTTTATTTACTGTAGGCGGCATATCATTCTCAGACATACCGCTTTTGATCTGGCGCATTGGTGAATATCTATCCTTATGCTTTCGTGGTGAAACCACCCGCCGTTTTTCAATGTTGCTAGTATTGCTACAGTCTGCCATGTCCGGTGCATCTGTACAGGGTGTCGGTTGTTTGGTATATTTGTGTCTGCTGGTATATGTTTGCTCTTTATGTTGATCTGTGTCTTCATGTTTAGCGATGTTTGTTTTTATCTTTTCTGTTGATCTGTGCTGTATTTCTGTTATAAATACAGGAGAATGGAATTCTCTCCTATCCGTTGGCATTAAGCTTGATATTGAAGATGCTTTTTGTTGTTTTCTTGGATACGATGCAACCGACGCTTTGTATTTAGCATCATTTCGTGTACTAGAATCTAATACCTTAATGTCATTTGGAAAGTCACTTTGCACACCTTTTCCATTACAGCTAACACTATCTAATTTATGATGATAATTAGATGATATAAAACTAGGCTCCAGCACTTTTGCTTCTTCCGTGTCAGAAGCATTCACAATTTCTTTTCTTTCTACCAAAGTAGTACTATCAAGTGCGTTGTCCTCTTCAGAAATGTAGTCCTTATGCATATTTCGCTCACCAGGTGTCAGGCCTTTGAGATTGGCAGCTACCGTATCAAAGGCATGTTTCTTCAAATGCTTACTCTTGCTGTCTTTGATTCCGTGCTGACTTTTACTATTTAACTGTAGTGAATGTGCGTCTTCAATTCTCCAAATTACTGGTACATCTGTGGATTTTCCTCCATACCGTATGTGGAACGTTTTACCAGCTCCGTTAATCACCCGGCTGATCTCTTCTAAACTGACTTTTTCATTCGACAGCGATGTTGTCAGCTTGCGGAAAAACATAAACCTGGATTGATAAACTGGCGATAGGTTGTCGAGCTGCGCATCGAATAAATCGTTGTCCATGTCTTCGGTGCCTTTAGAATCGGGTTCGACGTTATACGAGTTATTCACAGTATCATGAAAGCGCTTAGAATTCAAAACCTTTCGAAAGCCCATAAGAGAATTTTCCAGTTTATTTTGTGTCAATTTATGGTTTGTATTGCACCGTTTCTTGTCTATATCTATGCACCAAGAACTGTACTTATAGCCCTGACAAAGACCTTGGTTCATGGTCTTTGTTCTGTGACCCACGTTGTCAGGTAAAACAGAGTATTCCGGTATTTGTCCATCAAATATATGTTCAGCGAATGAATTTGGACCCAGCTGTACAGGATCGCGGTCGCCAGCCATGTCTGCAAACAGAAATACATAAATAGAGTCAAGCCTGTCTCTAACAAGCCTGATAACGCAGGTTACTGGGCCGGTACGGACAGTAACCTTCGTTATCATTGAACCACCTTAAGTAGACCTACCATATAAAGACGCCCCTAAAGACAAGTACATTGTCCCGTAATACATATTATTTATTTGATTACTTAAGACCTACACAAAATGGTGTTTCTTTAAGACCATCCATCTTAAAGAACCGTCATTCTGCGGCCTATAATGTGGGTGATCGCCATAGATAGGTTTAGGTGTCATGAAGGGATAACTCAGATATCGAATGTCATAATCAATCGCGTCACATGTTAATTGACATCACAATCAATACGACGTACTCCCGCCAGGGAAATCGAAAGGTTCGGTACGAACGTGTACGGATTGTAGGGTTTTGACTAATTTAGAATATAATAAACATTTTTGTTGAATAGTTTAAAACTAATTTGACTGATAGCTGTTGAATCCTAAGGTGTAGAATCCAGTCCATTGTGGAATAAGCTGAATGAGACCAAGAGCATAGGATAGCATACTATAGGAAATATTAGTCCAGTAAAACTACAAATTAACCTAGAACAAATTGCAACAGAATTTATTTCTTTTCTGCGGCATTCATGGGACTGCCAGGTGTCACATATCAAAAGTCCTCCAAAATCCCTCGATGGGAAAGTGGGTAAATTCGCATATTTAGCTACCGCCATTATCCGAATAATGAAACTTCCCTTACCTGCTTCATTCCGCAAATAAACGAAGTAGAAATGTTGTCTAAGCTCTGAATTTCATGGTCACGGAAGACAGTAAGCAATTGGCAATATTGCCTTGAACCACTTGTACACATTCTCCAAACCACAGATTAAATATGGTTGTATGCACAGGGCCGGGGTAATTTAAAAAAATTATATTTAAAGTAAGTTTAATTTTGTTTTTCGCTTTTAAAATTTTATCTGAAATAAATTGCATTTTAATTTTCACTTTTATCTCACAATTTGAATAAATTTCTATACAATTCAATCAGAATATGGACATGGATTTAGATACATGCGTTATTTGTAACCAGAGCCTAGAAAATGGCTCACAAACTGTTAAGCTTCGAGTTAAAGGCTGTGACGGTATTAACAATGCTAGCAGAGCCCGTGAAAGCGATGTCATAGCTGAAGTAGGACAGAGGGTTCATGTAAAATGTCGACGGGAGTTCATTGATCCCAAGCGGATTGCCCGTGATGCAGAGAAAATTGAACAATCTCCGCCACCCATGCGAACACTCCGTTCAGAAAGTCCAACATTCAATTTTAGTGAACATTGTTTGCTATGCGGATACCCTGCAAAAATTCAAGATGGAAAGAAACGTGGCTATGATATTTATCCAGTAAGTACTCATGACTTTCAATGTAGTATCGCCGAGGCCTGTGAGCAGAGAAAATACGAATGGGGCAAACTTGTAGCTGGGCGGCTTGCCTTCGCGCCGGATTTATGCGTTGTCAATGCAGTATACCATCAAAGCTGCAGCGTAAATTTTCGAACCATGAAAAATATCCCTCAGCTGCACTCATCTTGCTCATCCCAAAAACATGGAAGGCCAGAAGACTTGGACAGAGTAAGAGCATTTAGTGCGACAATGGCATTTCTTGAAAATAATGATGATGAGCAGCTGACCCTGCACGACCTCGTTAATAAAATGCAAGAGTATCTCGATGATAAAGAGAATAAAGAATACAGTACAAAATACATGCAGGATAAAATAAAAGATAATTATGGCGATGAAATATTTATTAGCACTGTGAATGGTAAGCCAAACGTTGTTACCTTTCGTTCTAAAGCATCTACTATTTTGACTGACTTCTATAAGGAACAGAAGAGAAAGGATTCCAAATCAGAGAGCATGCTAATCATCCAGACAGCTGCCAAACTGCTTAGACACGATATTAAGTTAATTGATTCATGCACATCATCTGAAAGCTATCCATCAAGGGAGCAAATGAGCGACCCAGTAAAGGCATTGAATTATTTACCAGAGACACTGCGGGAATTATTGCGGATTTTGTTTACTGGAAAAGACACAGAAATGAAACAGGCATCAGTTGGACAGGATATTATGCAAGGAACTCGTCCTAGAGTTATTTTGGCACCTTTGCAGTTCGGGCTGTCATGTGAGATGCACCATAAATTTGGATCTAGATTTATTGTTGACACCTTGTACAAGCACGGATTTGGATGTTCATACGCGGAGATACAGAGGTTTGAGCGCAGTGCATCACTTCATGGTGGAGATCTACCACAGCCATTATCAGGCGAGTTCATTCAGTTTGTTGCCGACAATGTGGATCACAATATTTGCACAATAGATGGGCATAATACATTTCATGGAATGGGAATCATTGCATCTGTTACACCAGGAAACCTTTCGTGCAAACTTATTCCAAGGATAAATGTAACATCTGAAGATATCAAGCAAGTTGGCAAGATCTGTATCAGGAACTTTGAGTCTCAGCATACCAGGAACTTCCCATTGACCTTTAAGGAGTTAACTGCGATGGAACAAATAGACCCAACAGCTGACATTGACATCCTCTGGGATTTCTCTTTGTTTCTGCGTTAAAGGAGACAGTCATGGTCTGGCATGATGCAAACTGTTCACCAAGGAGTTTATCCAGGTAAATCGTCTATTATTTTCCTGCCGATGATAGATCTAGAGCCAAGTAACATGACCTGCATCTTTTCCACTTTGACTTATGTTTGTGAATAGGCAAACCGATACCATGTTGCACCCGTGATTACATTTGATCAGCCCTTATTTTGGAAAGCTATGACTATCATAGAGATTGAGCCGAGCTGGAGTCCATTAAAGCAAATTATTCTAAGACTCGGAGGTCTTCATATGGAGATGAGCTTCCTTGGCTGCATTGGTCACTTAATGACAGGAAGCGGTCTTGCGCCTATTCTAGAGGTAGTCTACGCTGAGAATGCTGTCAAACACATTCTTAGTGGAAAGGCAATTTCTCGAGCAGTTCGAGGACACCTCATGGTTTTTGCTTCTCTCAGTACAATCTTGATTGCAAATGCATACAACCTACCACTACCCACAATTGCAGATGCTGAAGTTGACACAGTAGAATATTCCGCTGCAATGCATTCAAAAGAATTGTTTGACAATGATGATAATGTTGCAGGACATGAAACGATTGAAAGTTCCCTAAATAAAAGTCTGGTTAAAGTTGGAGAGCTCTATGATGATATTATCAAAAATCCGTATGTAGCTACAAGATTGTCCACGGAAAATGCATTACATGATGTCAAGGACAAACTAGACTCAGAGAAGGTGGTCATGAAAGATAAGAGGACTGCACGACTCTGGCTTTTGTACATGGAGTTGGTTGACATTCTGCGCAAATTCATTAAGGCAGAACGAACTGGTGATTGGAACATGCACCTTCAGACCGTTCGTGAGATGCTTCCATATTTTGCAGCCGCTGGGCATAATCTGTACGCCAAGTCTGCATATGTATATTTACAAAAGATGTTAAAAATACCTGAAAGTCATCCAGATATACACACCAGCTTCCTCAATGGTCATCATGTCATTCATCGAAGTGATAGGTATTGGGCAGGGTTATCTACTGATCTAGTTATTGAGCAGGTCCTTATGAGAAGTGTAAAGTCAAGTGGTGGTCTAACACGAGGTCGTGGAATGACAGAACTTCAGCGTCTTGTTTGGTTGTTGTCTATGCCCGCATGTGCAGATGTGTGTAATGCAATGCAAGAGCTCTCCGGGGTAAACTGTGATTCAAGTGAACAACACAAAGATTCCACACAATCTCGAATAAAGCGTGATATGGATGATACTTACAAAATTCTCAAAATCCTTAGTCAACTGAATCCATTTGGACCAGACCCTTCTCTTAGAGGACTTGTTAGTGGATTGTCTGCACATGAATCAGTCAATGTTGACGATGCTAAAGATATTGGAGAATCAATTATTAATTCGATGTGTGGCCAATGTGTATCAAGCATTTCGTTCCAGAGTAAGAGACACGCTATTACCTTAGCATCCAAAACATCTCTCAAGATTGATGATGAATGTGTACAAATTGTACCACAACTCCTATTTCAAAGACTCAGTTTAATTGCTACAAATGGATCAAAAGGGAATCCATCATCTTATTTTGAGTATGAGCTGTGCACTCATCCGCCCGCACTCTTTGATAATTCATCTCTTCCATGGGAAGCAAATAAGCCGGCACTTGCTGATGCATTGTGGAAATTAATTCAAAATGAAGATGCAGTCCTTCCAGATTCTGTCCACTATGTGCTTGATGGAGGAGCTCTATTACACCGTGTTCCATGGCAGCGTGGAGAGACATTTGCAAATGTTTGTCAAAGATATGTAAAATATTGCATAAGCAAATATGGAAAGGCTACAGTAGTTTTTGATGGTTATGACCAAGGCCCAGACATAAAAGATGTAACACATAAGAGGCGAACTCGTGGATCAGGCGCAACTGTTGTACTGACTCCGCAAACAGTTGTAACTCTGAGTAAGCCTGATTTTCTTAGTAACAAGCAGAACAAACATCGGTTCATATCAATCTTAAGTTCATCTCTCGAACAGGCTGGATGCTTAACGATAAAGGCAAGTGGTGATGCTGATGTCTTAATTACGCAAACGGCTATCTTGGCTTCAAAGTCAACAAATACTGCTCTTGTTGGAGACGATACCGACCTACTGGTGTTGCTTCTATACCATACTGATATGAATGGCTGTCAGCTATTTTTCAGACCAGAGCCAAAGCAAAATGCAAAGAAACCCCGACTGTGGAATATCAAAATGGCAAAGGAAAAACTCGGGTTCTGTTTGTGCTCACAGCTGTTATTTATCCATGCTATCCTTGGCTGTGACTCAACATCTAGGCTTTATGGAATTGGAAAATCTGCATCCCTTAGCAAAATCCAGTGCTGCAAAGAACTCTCTCAAATTGCTGAAGTGTTTACAATGAGTAATGCGAATAAAGATGACGTGATAAAAGCAGGTGAGAAGGCAATGCTTATTCTATACAATGGCACTTCATTGGATAGTCTAGTTGCTTTGCGGTACAAGCGATTCAGGGAGAAGGTTGCAAAAAGTTCCAAGTATGTTGAAGCACGAGATTTACCACCAACACCCGCATCCGCAAAGTTTCACAGTCTTCGCGTGTACTACCAAATTCAAGTTTGGAGAGGAGATGCTGGAGATATGGATCCAACAGAATGGGGCTGGAAAGTTCTCAACCACCAAATGCTGCCTGTTAAGACTGACATGCTGGCAGCACCTGACGATTTACTGTATTCATTTAGATGCAGCTGCAAAACTGGCTGTGAATCAAAGAGATGCACATGTAGAAAACATGGGCTCAGCTGCACATCCGCCTGCGAAGACTGTAAGGGTCTCAGTTGCTCGAATTCAATAACGCTCATTGAGGAAGATGACTTGGATAATTGATGCAAGATGAAATTAGTAGAAACCAGGTAACTATGCCATACTATTTCATCTTAGCTTAGCTTAGAAACACACAATACCGTGACATAATAAAATATAATATGTATTGTATCAATATCAATGATGGTATTAGGTAAATTCATGCAAGTGGCATAACACAATACATTTAATTTGTGGAGAATATGTCAATCGTATTCATTTATTACTAAAAAAGTCCAAAAATACCCAGTCACACATATATTACATACCGGTTTTAAAGAAATAAAGAAAAATGGATTTTTCAGGTGAAATGGCCCAAATCTGGTAATAATTATGCAAATTTTACCCTTTCCCCTATTGGAATTTTGGAGGACTTTTGATATGTTGTACATGATGGCCCCCTATACACTGGGCGAGGTAAAAAAATTATGTTGCAATTTGTTCCGGGTTAAAATATTTTTGGCCTAGATTGACTGGACTATATAGAGGTATACATTTCTTGCTGTGTCCCGCTCAGCTCCGCTTTGCGCGTGTTGGTATCGTTGTATATACTTTGAACCCTGAATTTTCATAATTTCAATTTCAACGTACCTATGCCACCCCACCACCACCCACCACTCCCCCGGTCAACTTAGTTTCAAAATAGGCCACACAATGTTTATTAAATAGTAAATTCATCAAACACATAGGCCTACAATTGACAGCCCACTCCGTTACTATTCATAAAGGAGTATTTTCTGTCAATTATGATTATGACGTCAACCTATATGTGTCATAATTGGTTACGACGTCATATACTTGCGCGACAGCTGGGATTCATCCATTGGCAATAAATACCACTCGTATACCGTAACCATTTCACCGCGAAATTACAAGTACAAAAAAACAATTATGACGTAAGAACTGTTCTGTTTAATATTTTGAATGTGATTTAGTTGGTAGCTATGGCAGCCTAACAGATTCTTACCAAATTAGCCTCGAAATATTTAGGCTTGCCTAAATAGTTGAATTTGAGTTTCTGGGTATTTCACTGATCAAAGTGTTTATTATTTACCACTTCATATCTGTACATTGTTCAATGGACCATTCCAGTTTTAGCTATACCACGCCCATATCTAGCTAAGCTCCACCCACACTTCGCCTGTGTTGGGATTGACCGATCCATGAACTCCAATACCATCAATTCCCAGAAAGCTATACAGGTAAGCTGTTGAATATTTTGAAACTTATTTGACTGGGCGCTGTGACTGCCTGTAGCATATTTATTAAATAGTAAAGACATACAATTTGTACAACAACGCTTAGTCGTCACCGAGTATGCGTTCGTGACAAAGTTATCTACGTCATTCATAACGTCATTGATTATGACGCCATCCTACACATCTCGTAGTTGATTATGACGTAATGTGATGGATGGATAAACTGGAAATGTCCATTGATTATGGCGTCAGTTACTTAAGTGACAGGTTGGATCCATACATTATAACAGAAGTACCAGCTAAGTTATTTTAGCTAAGAAAGCCATTACATACCTTTACTGAGATTTGATTGAGTCGAATCGAACAATCTACTCCCATACTAGTTAAATATATCATATACGTAAAACGTATTCTGAATTTACACCTTCATTATTGAGCATTCGTAATCTGCGTATAACATGGTAGACTCTAGTCACTCCCTATAATATGACGTTCAATATTTAAGAACATTATTGACCATTTAATGGCTAAATTTGGTCAAGAAAGTCAAAATATTTGCTTATTGAATATCCATTTGCTGACTAAGGAGAAGACTGATTTTGAAAATATACCACTGGAATGACTGGCTCGGTAACCGAGCCAGCCATTCCAGTGGTACATTAAAAAAATAGTCTTCTCTTGTCCTTTAAACTGACATTCCTGAAGACTAATACAGAGATCGGGGTTGGCCGATTTCGCAATGCAAGGGTCAAACATCGAGTAAATTGCAGTAGGGGCCTACTTAATATGACATAAAATATGAAGTTGACAATTTTGCGTTTATTAACTAGCTTTATATATGGTTTTGTATACAACATACGCCTACCTTTATTATATTCCCGACAATAAATTCCAATATAGCATTAGGACAGGCTTTTGTAGAGTTCTAATTTGACGGGTATCATAAGCTGCCAGAAATTGATCATTCTTCTACCACAAATAGGTCTACTATACCTGGATAATATCAAACCTTTTATGAGAAATGGAAACAAATAATTTTAGTAAGTGTTTGAAACGACAACGTTCAAAGATGTTGCTAATTGGACAGCAACATATGTTTTCAAAATATCTAGACAATAGGCCTACGCAAAATTAAGCAGGCAATCGTATTTATAAATGCAGAAATAGACGAATAAAATATATTCACACCAGCTTGTTGAAAATGATATAAGGCGAACACTCATATTTATAACCCTTTTAAGCTGTCTGCCTGCTGAATTTATGCAGACTATATATTCTATGCGGTATAACTCTGGACCTGTTAAATATTTTGAAAATAATTTGACTGAAATTATAACTCTCAGTCAAATTGTTTTCAAAAAATCCAACAAATCCAGAGTTATTACACATTCGAATTATTTTCTAACGCCTTGTAGCCGTCAGACATGAGAAACACGCAGATCAGACATGACAAAATCGCTGCAATGTCGGGCAAATTCATATTCTGCTGAATATATTGAAAGTATTTTGGTCGGAAAATGTTGCTGGCTATTAACTTTTTAAACAACTTGTTCTGAAATAAGTTTCAGAATATTTAACTGCTTACCTGTATGGTTGCGTTGAAATTGAACCACTATATGGTTTCAAGGATGGGCTGGGTTTAACCTAGGTCTCTCCGACGAGGATAGCTTTAAAGTCTATTGGAGTGTTAACATATCGCTTACAATAATCATAAATTGAATTAGCCTACTATTTGTATTTCTCACAGTTCGATATATAACCATTCATTTACCCAAAAATGACGCGACATTTTGCAAATAATTTGCCTGAAATTGGCCGCAGTATATTTTGGTAAATTATTTTAGACAAATGGTTAATTTGTTCCAATTTTGCCTATTTGACACCCATGAAACGTCGTTTCTGGATGATTCATGCAGGAAAGGGTTAAAAGATAAACCCCTTTGACATACGCCAATTTTTTCTGTTAATGGGGCTTGTAATATGCACCGTTGTCTGAGGTAAATATGAACCATAGTAACCAGTGAACTTACACCTGTGAAATAGGTCGAGTCACGTCATTTACAACACGGTTCAAATCCCGATCACACTTAAACTGTCTTCATAAAGACGGGCTTGTGATATTGCCAATACTTGCTATTTGTTGAAGCTCTATTTAAAAAGGCATACATATATTTATCATAGCACCGGAAGGAGCAGACTGTGTTGCGTTCGCGTGCCTGTGTGCGTGATGGCGTACGTGCGTGCGTGCGTGCGCGTGCTCGCCTGCGCGCATGTGCATGGCTACACACGGGTATGTCTGCTTGTGTGTCTGTCACCTACCCATCCATACCCCCTACTATATCTCAGAAACCACTGTAGCCCGATTTGGCTCAGGTTTGAACACAAGAAAGGTAATTCATCCCTTTGCAATGGGATTTCCGGGCATTGGTCGTGATCCAGATTTAAAGACCCGGATCCTGATCAGATTAAATTTCGGATCTATATACCGGATATCTCGGAAACTACAAATCCGATTTCCTTCATGATTTAATACGAGAAAGGATGCTAGATGTTACCTAGGATTCCCTAACTTTCATCTTGACTCGGCAATAATCCGAAAACGCCTGAAAATCCGAAACTAGATAATGTACATCACAGCATTCACACGAACCACATCCCACCCACCCCCAACCCCACCGACACCCACCC
This sequence comes from Chaetoderma sp. LZ-2023a, assembly GCA_034401795.1. Taxonomy (NCBI): domain Eukaryota; kingdom Metazoa; phylum Mollusca; class Caudofoveata; order Chaetodermatida; family Chaetodermatidae; genus Chaetoderma; species Chaetoderma sp. LZ-2023a. The sequence goes on from CM067373.1 coordinate 71,378,489, forward strand.
ACCCCACTCCCACCCACCCCCGCAAAACGGCAGCCATTCACGAAACCCTGTTTGCCATATGGATTGACAGATAGATTGTACTGGAAGGCAAATAGACCAACAAATAAACAGATAGGGGGTGTCGAGGGATGGTAGTGAAGCATCCATTATAAGTGAAGTTAATGAACGAAAACCAAACACGTGGACATATTTGACAAATTTTAAGTATTTTAAGGGAGATAACTACGGTGACTCTAGACGCCTTTCGCTGAGACGCAATCTCCACCGAGGGCATGTCATCGGGATTTTACATGCCAAATTTGAAATGAATCCATCCTTTATAAGTGAAGGTATTGAGCAGAAACCAAATGCACTGATATTTTTAACAAATTTGAAGTATTTCAAGGGAGATAACCACAGAGAAGTTATACCCATTTCCCCAATCTACAAATAGAGCCGGTGATTCGTGCTATGTCGAGAATACGCTATCTCACTCCGATTAGCGTAAGAGATCTCGCGAGAACACGAGAGTATGTCTTCATGCCAAATTTGAAATGAATCCATCCATTATAAGTGAAGTTATTGAGCAGAAACGAAATAAATGCATGGATATTTTTGCCAAATTTTAAGTACTACAAGGGAGATAACTACGGTGAATCTAGACCCGTTTTTGCTGATACGCAACCGTTACGGCGTATTGCGGCTGATACGCAAGCTTCTCCGATGGCATGTCCTCAGGAGTAGATATACCAAACTTGAAGTGAAGTTTTTGATCGAAAACCAAACGCACGGACATTTCTGACAATTTAAGTATTTCAAGGGAGATTTATTACAGTGAATCTAGACCCGTTTTGCTGATACGCAACCGTTACGGCATAGCTAAAAGTGGATTCATCCATTGCAAACAATATAAACCTGATTTTCCTAGATATTACCCACATCTTACATAAAAAACTTGTCATGTATTCCAAATTATTGAGGAATGCATATAACAATAGATGGATCCGGTCTGTCAGTCATTCAAGTATCTGACGGCATAATCAATTACCTCAACTAGTTAACTGACGTCACAGTCAGAAAATCAAAAGGTCCGTCACGAACTGTATCAATTGAATATGATGAATTTGGAATTTTATAAACTTTCTGTTGATATTTTGAAACAAATTTGGCTGGGTGTTGTTACTGCATGGACAATTAGTTTTAAAATATTCAACAACTTGCCTGTATAGTTACCTTGAAATTTGGATTTGCAAATTCAGCTTTCACAGTTTTAATGCGATTTCAATACGCGTAAAAATGGGCGGAGCTTAGCTAGAAATTGATGCTTTTTATTAAACAGTTATCCAGATGTGACAAATGTCCTGAGTAAATCATTAGACAAGATATACTTCTACCTGCAAATATCATAACCTATTTCACATGACAGCAGCTGATGAACTTCTGGTTATTAAAAAAGAATTGCCTGAAGTTTGCTGTTACCTAAGATGGCACCCACTTTCAGGCAAATTGTTCTTAAAGGCTACAACAGGCTGCATTGTATCTGGGTAAGCTAATCAGCAAAAACATTACATTAATCAAGAAATTAGGCCAACAGTACACTTTGCTCCCGTATGGGTTCCATATAGAGTACCACTCATATTTATAACTCTTTCAAACTGTCTGCCTGCTGAACTTCTACAGACTGCATTTCCCATGGGAATTAACTATGTACTTATTTTGAAAACAATTTGACTGAAAGTTATTAGTGGCTAAGCCACCAACAACTTTCAGTTAAATTGTTTTCAAAATATTCAGTACGTCTAGAATTATTGGCCATTGGAATTATTGTCTGGTGTCTTGCAGAAGTGAGAGCGATAACGAGTTCAAGTAAGGGAAGAGATAGTGTAGTTCGAATCGAACCGGGCGGGTACCGGACGTACCAGCTAAGCTGGGTACGCGCCACCCGTCCTGTATTCGTTCCCTGAACACGCCCCCCTGGGTAGAGCCATAAGCGTATATGAGAAGTCCGTTAAAGCGCATAGTGCGCATGCGCACGCTTAGATACTATTTTTACAGAGCACGTAGTTTACGACCAAGATGGGATGACGCTTTTAGTGTATCGAGATGGTACCATGTAATGTTTCTCAATTACTTGTTCCCGCCGAATCTGGCATTAATCAAGACCAGAATTCGACGGGCTTTTTAAATCTGTGAACCATTTCAAAATCGGCTTAGAAATGGCTGAGTTATCCACGGAAACCCCTTCTTGATTATCTTCAAAATATTGCCGTGACGTCATAACCACGTGTACGCAGAACTTCTAGAATGTTCTAGAACATTCGACTGCGCTATTATTAGCTACGCGCTGATTGGCTGTAGCTCGAACGATGATTGGTTGGAGCCTGCCCCTGTGACGTCACGAGTAGTATAAAAGGGGACACGATCCAGAGATCGAGAGCATCCTCGGCCAGGGGACGAACAGGTTGGACCTGTACCAGCTACTATCAGCGTGACAGACAATACGCGTATTAATTCGCTTTCTGTCGGTTTTTCTCCCATAGCTAGCAGTTACCCAACCCACCGTATTAAAACAATTTTGTAACTCCCTTCTTGCGGGAGCAATTTAGAACTTTCTAATTATTGTTCACGAATATCAAGATCTACTTCGGAACACGAACTTGCGGTGAGGCCTTTACAGCCTGAATATGTGATTCTACAGATGTAGAGGCAGCGATGTTCTTTGGTGGATGACTTGTCGGATCTGCCGGCCATGCCAAAAAAGTGGTATTTCAACCGTCCCCGCACTGATGTTGTGCAGGTTCTTCTAACTTTCGACCGCAGCAAGTAAACTTTGCCCGGTGCATCTTCAGAGCTGGCTGACGTACCCAGCACCGTTAATCTTTGTTTTGTATCTTCATCTGCATCTAACAACCCCCGCTTGTGATCGGGTTGTTGTCAACTTCCATCCGTACCATCGGTGTACGGGAACTTTCTTCACAGCAGTGATGCTATTGTATCTCTTACTGACTACTCGTTAGACATTCTCTATATTGTGCTTACAGTCCTGAGCAATGTGCTCCTGCCATGCATTGCTTGCGGGAATCCTGTTTGCAGGAACCAACATGCGGGAACTTTCCAGTTTCCTGAGAATGCATCAACACACGTCAACCAAAGAATGACGTATCAATTTCATTAACACGATAGCCAAACTTAAGAATGGCTACCGAGTATTCACGTAACTATACTTAACATTTTAATTATTCCGTTAATTATATTTCTGATAATCATATTGTATCCTTATAAATGGTCCCGATGACTAAAAGGTACCGTAACGGTCTTAGGACTGCTAGTTATAATTTCTGTATATGTTTATAGTTATTCTCATTTTCTGTGAGGTGTTTTCACTAACCGCACCATAGTAGGTTCATTAACCTGTACTAAGATATATAATTCTGATCATTTGATACTGTATTGATTGTTCTGGTTAGTTTATATTATATATATATATATATATATATATATATATATATATATATATATATATATATATATATATATATATATATATATATATATATATATATATATATATATATATATATATATATATATATATATATATATATATATATATATATATATATATATATATATATATATATATATATGGCCAGTACCCATCAGTTCATATGTTTTGTTTAGTTGTAGAAAATATTTGGGACTGCAGTGCACGTAGGAAACACTATAGAGCAACACATATATATGCAACACTTTCTCCCGCCACCAACAATTTTTCACTGAGGTCGCTGTCCGTGCTATAACTCTGTTTAGCCCAGCATGCTACCGACTAAAACCTTTTCTATTCAACTCGATAGGATAGGTTTAATATGATTAGAGACGATTTCTTCGTTAGGAAATGTGTAGTATGCTCTTCTCTTCCAGTAGTTGCGATAATTTAGCCCTGCACTCTGGCAAGACTCATAACTCTAAGATTTTGTCTCCCTTCATGTTCGACTCAGCCTTGTGGCTTCTTAATTGTTTGGATGTCCCTATCCGCACCATGGGCTGATCCGACCCTGGGAAACTGTTGGGGTTTCAGAGCGGTGATGGCCAGGGTGTGGTATCACACACATTCCCTCCGTATCTTCGGATAATTAGTAGTTAGCACTTTTGCCAATGTCGGAAAGCACTGTGAACACATATCTTAATTATTATTTGATTTGCTGAACAATCCTTCTGCACCGCAGTGCAAAACTGGGCAACTTGTATTTAAACCTAATGACAGGTTAAACGATTAGTTCCATAGGACCAGGTGACGGGCGAGATGCGCATCCCCACCGAATTCCATAAGAATGTCTGGGCATGATATTTAGATCTGCCACGCCCTCACGGGAAAGACTTTTATGGTGGGCATTCGTCTCTCTTACCCGCACCATAACGATAGATCAGTTGCCTAAAATGCTTTTGTGAAAAGTAACTAGTGTCTTGTGACATTTTATGTGGTTACGGAGCAAGATGTCCAGATTCTTATCCAGTTTGGGGATCTTACCAGGTAACATGTATGAGCGCTGTCTTCAGTATTGATGTCTTAAGGTATCCGTTCTCACTGACATCCGTATCTAACAGCTAGGTAGACACCAGCCATTTGCGGCCTAAAATAGTTCTTGTCAATAAAAACTGAAGATAGTTAAGCAGAGCAGAAGGCTCGCATAAATAAAGTGGCAACTACTAATTCAGCATACTAAGAATCACATAAGACGGCAATGTGGGAATCCCTCGGGAATCGTTCGTCCCGTCTTCACGTAAAACAGCACACAACCCTATAGTCATAATCTCACTAGGTATGGTCTTTTCTTTTCAAACATTTTGGTTGAAATATTGGAGTGGGCTCATTTTTGCCTACTACTCTTATCGTGTATTAAGTAGTGGCGACACCTTCCCAAGACGGAGGCCCGCTCGAGACACTTGCCTCTCGCAAGGATTCAGCGATGACAGTCCACGCGAGGATAATACTCCTCACCCAAACTAGCACTAGGAGTAGTGCCCGCGTGAGGTACATGATTTTTCATCCGAGATAATCTTTTTCCTTTCAGCTTAGAGGTATAATAACTTATATTAAGTTAATTAGTTACGTCTCGTGTATTGGAGCCACCCTTGTGGGTATACCTCTGCGGACCTACGAGTATGTGTGGTGCCTCCGGGAGCCCCACGTTTAAAAGTTCATCTGGCTGTCTCTATGTCTTGTATTTTCGTATGCTCCTCATTTTATCTAGCATACTCGACAGTCTGTTTAGGTAAAACCATTGCATAGACTTATGTTAATTAGGTCACCAAATCAAATCTTGTAAGTCCATAGATCACGCAATTGCTATGGACAGGCATACTGGTGACACAAACTTTTGGGATGAGACCGTTGTATTTAATGCAGCAAACTCACGCCCACACCATATAGTGAGCTCAGTTTAGCCCTTTAGCGACGATGTCGTCGATCAAGAGGTAGCGTCTTACGATGGATTCACAGCTCACATGCTCACCGACTATGCCAGAAATTCTGCAGAATCAAAAACCCCGCAATATAACCTGTTTTCGCCTGTCAGTGATGGCACCTTTTGGGATGCATCACAGGTGGGAACAGAACTTAGAACTATATTGGACGTCCGCGACAGGCCACCACCATCAGGGCCGAATCGTGGATGACCCCGACAAAGACCCGATGATTACGGGCATGTAAATAATCCTTCAGACTATTATCATTCTCCCGTGTCATCCACGGAGACCATATGGCTGGGTGACAAACCACATTATAGACAACCTCTATCACCACCCCTTCTAGCGCAATGCTATACTCAAGGGGGACCCCGCGGCATTAGCGGGAGGAATCGGCACCACCTTTTCGCCGATACATCGGTCACGCTACACATCATGACCATCAGCCGACTGCACCACCACCATATGAGGAATATCAGTCCTCACCTCGGAGAGAACGTCCGCGTAATGTTCACGACAATCCGCCTCCTGTCCATAGACCCATGCTGGTCTATGGCTCTACAACCGGGCCGGACTCATTAAATTGGAGTACGCGTATTCTCGCTCCTCGGCATCGGCATCGACAGGAAACACCAACACCACCACCACTACCACCTGCACAACGACCAGCTTCACAGTACTCATCAGTCTCTCAGTTACCCACACCACCCGGATTTCAACCACTTCATTCTTCCCACGGTCTTGGCCGAGTCATTCTCCCTCCCGAATTTAGCAGGGAGAATGACTGGACCAATTACAAAATCCAGTTCCAGTTGGACTAACCGCTGGAACGATCAGCAAATGGGTGAATATCTCGCCGCAAAGCTTTCCGGAAAAGCCCTTCAAGTTCTTGCGGATCTTTGGACTGACTACACACCCACCTACACACAATTGGAATGAGCATTGACGGAGCAATTTGGCGACACAGCTCTCGGAGAAACCAGTCGTCTTCAACTCAAGAATCTCCGACGATGCGCAGGAGAAACTCTTCCCGAGTTAGCTAGCCGAATCAGAAGGCTAGTCACCCGCGCATATCCGAGCACCAACACGGAAGGCGTAATCCATCTGCATCTCGACAGCTTCCGCCCTGAAAGAAAAGTTGTTTCTAGGCGACCACGGTAGTTTGGGCCAATTAACGGCAACCACAGTCCATATAGAAAACTTTCTGGAGTGGGAAAAGAGTAGCCGATGCCAACTCCATCCTATCAACGAGATAGAGGGTGCAGCTATCGCCACGCCCACTAATGCTCCCCCCCACCCCAGTTCATCGACACCAACCACACAGACATCACCACCACCAGCTATGCAGAATTCCAATCAGAATCAATCACCTGGAGGAAGGGGCATGCTCGTAGAGGAAGCTACAACGGGGCCCCGAGGCGTGGGAACCAGTGCAACAATAACAACAGCAACATGAAAGAACGTATAGATGAGATCAATAAACAGATCTCCACACTAACAAATTTAGTCGCGACATTCAGCACCAATCTCGCCACCACTCATTTTAGGCCAGCAAACACCACCGGCACCGCACCACCACCAAACACCTGTTTCGGATGCGGTCAGCCAGGCCATTGGAGGGAATGGTGTCCTAACCGACCTCCTTCTACAACGCCTGCCCCTGACCGCAGCACACCGCAACCAGAGAAGCAATCAAACTCTTAAGGGCACCGAAATATCCAGAGCCACCTCAGTGCCCGTATCCGCTTCCTGGCTCAACTGCGGCCTTCGTACAACAATGTTCGGTGGCCAACAATCAGCCACCAAAATCAGCCTTTACACCTACACCCAAATGCACGGCTTCACATATGCCAATGCCTACGAAGCCTCCCCCATCTGCAGCATTGCCATCCCCATCTTTCTCCACACATAATAAGCCTTCTTTCCTGTGTAAACCGGCAATGGTAGGTTGTAGCACCTCCGCTGAAACAACGTTTTTGCAAGCACCACATCCTGCCACCAAGACACTAAATTCTCAGTGTCCTTTGGTGGTATGCAAAACACCACCCCACCCAGCATCATCTCCCGCATCCACAGACAGCAGCGACTCTGGAGAAGCGGTTCGCTCCACCTCATGGATTCGCAAGCGACGACGTAAACAGGGAAAAACACATCCCTGGCGGCAGCCCTGTTTCTTCTGTGCTTCACCAAAACATCCGATGAAGTATTGTAGGAAATGGCATGCGCAGGTGGACCTTATCCATCATCCCGTGCGCACCGCTGTCTACACCAATACAGAATACCTTGAAACAGCAACAACACCATCATGATTGCTACCCCCAGCTCCGCCTTCACCGCAGCCTTCACAGCAACGGCGACGACGAACTGGCCATTTCCTCACTCAGCCAACCACCACATTAAGCGAAGCAATTAGGAAACAGTCAGAGTACATACAGAGTGATTCCGCTCCGACACCATGGTCGCAGACGGCGTCATTGGAAACTCTTCCACAGGTACATTGCAAAGTAATATACAAATGTGCCTGTCTGTTTAGTGGCGTTTCCACCAGTGCCACCGTCGACACTGGTGCTTCAATCACTGTATTTAACAAGCGCTTATATGAGAGCATCCCACCTCATAAGAAGCCTCCCCATAAGCCTACAAACATTTACCTACAGACAGCTATGGGAGCTGATGTTCCCATAGCCGGTGTAGTAAATTTAATCATCCAAATAGAGGAGATGCAATTCATACAGCGAGTTGTCATCGCCTCTATTCACAACGATGCCCTCCTTGGCTCTGATTTTCTCAGTGCCAGCAAAGCCATCATACCTTGCAAACAACAAGAACTCGACATACACGGCCGACGAATACCTCTTGGACCAGCATCGTCATTATATGACACGTGTGATGTAATACTATCCAGTACAGCCACAGTAGAGCCGGGACAAGAACAAATCTTATGGGCCACTGCACCACAGTTAGGAAGCAACACACACATCGCCATGTTGGAACCCGATCCTTATTATATGATCACCTCTCAATGTGCAAGTCCCCGCATAATAGTAGACACTACTAATAAGGAAAATAAACCCTTTAGAGTGTTCAATGGTACCGCAGATCCCATCACTCTGGAACCAGGAGTACGCCGCGGCCATTTAGTGGACATAATCTCATTGGAATCATCTACACCCACTGACACACCACCACATATGACTGAAGATTTAGCCGAACATTTACATGATTTGTATCTATGTGCCACAGTTGGATTACAGCAATCACAGAAACATGAAATCCGGAAATTACTACACAAATATCGCGATAGTTTTTCCTCCGGAGACATGGATCTCGGAGAGACTCATCTCGTACAACACTCCATCGACACAGGCAATAATCGGCCCATACGTCAACCGGTACGACGTCTTCCCATTCATAAGGAAGCAAAAGCACACCAACAAGTGAACGACATGTTGCGGACTGGTATTATTGAACCCTCAGCATCTCTATGGGCTAGCCCAATAGTACTAGCAGGCAAAAAGGACGGAACCTTGCGGTTTTGTATCGACTACTGCTGCCTTAATGATCCTTGCGTCAAGGATGCTTATCCATTACCTCGGATAGATCAGATCTTGGATTCCTTGTCCGGAGCCAAGTGGTTTTGTACCCTTGACTTAGCTAGCGGTTACTGGCAAGTAGCCATGGATGAGGCTGACATGGAAAAGACGGCATTCGTTTGTAGGGATGACCATTTCCAATTCCGCTAGATGCCCTATGGGTTGTGCAATGCTCCTGGAACTTTTGAATGACTCATTGAGCAGGTATTAACCACCCTGCAATGGGAAATCTGTCTCTGTTACATCGATAATGTAATAGTCTTCGGACCAACGTTTGAGCAAACTTTAGTAAATTTCGACACCGTGCTTTCCCATTTCCGCACAGCCAATTTGAAACTGAGACCCAAGAAATGTCATCTCTTTAGACAGAGTGTTGAGTTCCTGGGACACGTCATATCCGGTGATGGAGTGGCTACTCAGCCGTCAAAAACTAAGGCAGTAGCAGAGTGGCCACGGCCCTCTTCAGTTACGGAGACACAAAGTTTTCTTGGCCTATGCCAGTACTATCGCCGTTACATCCGACATTTCAGCTAGATTGCTTCACCCCTCTACAAGATCAACAAGAAAGATCGACCATTCGAGTGGTCGAGTGAGTGTGAAGGCTCCTTCAGGGTGTTGAAGGACCACCCCGATTCTTGCTTATCCTAATCCAAACCTCGATTTCACCTTAGACACTGATGCGTCAGCTTACGCTATTGGCGCGTTTCTATCTCAGGTCACAGAAGATGGAGCAGGTATTGGGTTATGGTTCGCGTACTCTTAATAAAGTGGAGAGAAGATACACAACCACAAAGCGAGAACTATTAGCGGCGGTACATTTCGTCAAGTATTATAAACACTTTCTGTACGGATGCCCTTTTACACTCCGTTCAGACCATGCCTCACTACGATGGCTCAGGAATTTAAAAAATCTGGAGGGCCAGGTAGCGAGATGGCAGGAATCCCTGCAGGCCTAAAACTTCAACGTTGTTCACCGTCCCAGCAAATTGCATGGGAATGTCGATGCCCTTAGTAGAATAGGCGCTGAAGCTGAACGCGAAGAGGCCGCCACCATGACACAGTCAACACAACCATCTCCGGAGTTCCATGAATTGAGATGCGCAGAGTGGAATCCGGAGAAAATCACACACCACCAAACAACAGACGTACAGACACGAAGTACATACGCGTGGATCCAGGAGTGGGTACGTCCTCCCAAGGAATTGGTAACACCACTTTCCACCACAGCAAAATATTATTATAAATGGTTCGAAGAATGTCAATTAATAAATAACGTTCTGTACATTAATGACCATCTGGTAGTCCCGGAAAGTTATCGTGAACTTATATTAAAACAACTGCATGATAACATTGGATATCTAGCCGTGGAAAGGACTGTTGCCCGAGATTCCACTGGATCGGGATTCGTGATAGTGTCAAGGCATGGTTTGCCAAATGTATCCCATGCCAAAGATGCGCTGTTGGCCAACACCATATCGCACCATCTCAAATTAAGATTGTTGGTGCACCGTGGGAGCGAGTGGCTATCGACGTGCTCGGACCCTTGAATATGATGGATGACGGAAATAAGTACATCCTCGTATTACAAGATTACTTTATGAAGTGGGTAGAAGCATTGGCTTTGCCGGACCAAGAGGCATCCACCGCAGCGGGCGTTTTGGCAAGCAATGTGTTCTGCCGTTTTGGTATGCCCTATAAGTTCTTGCATGCTGCTCCATGACGGAAGTGGTACAAACTCAGGACAGAGAAACACAGCAAGCAATGTCTACTGAATAGTTAGTAAGTCCTACATAATAATACTGTAGTGACGAAAGTTCCCGTCCGATGACGGTAAGTTAAGAAATCTAATGATAACCCATTAACAGGAAGGGTTATTAATATAATTGTAATTATGCCTGTACATATTAAAGCTTAACGGTGTGGGGTGTGCCAAATAGCTCTTGTGGCGCACCAGGCAACCTTTACTTGGCTTCGGTCAAAACATAAAACAGGACACACACGACATGCAGTGTGGTGGTTGAAGGTCCACTTTTCGGCGTGGCTGGCAGATCCGGTGAGTTATCCACTGAGGAACATCGCCGCTCTACATCATGTAGAATTACATGACTGGCCTGCATGGGTTCACCGCAAGAACAATTCCTTTATAGATGATAATTAAAATAGGAACCTATTTAAGTTCTAAAATTCTTAGTGCAGTGAGACGGGAACTGCTTCGGTGCGGGCTGATTGGAAACCCCTTGAAACCGAGATTATGTGTGTATCTGTCTTCAGTTAGTTCATCAGGTTCCCATACGTTGGCCAGCTCCCGACTGTTCGACCACCGGCTGACGATGCTCCCGATCTACTGAAATCATCCCTTTTTATAATCATGGGGACATCATGAACCAGCCAATCAGCGCGCTTTTAATCTTGTGACGTGGACACAATTATCTAAATATTGTGATAGATATAGATGTGCAGATGACGTAGTGAGTCACGTGTTACACAAATCACTGAAAAATTTAACTAACTAACTATATATATATATATATATATATATATATATATATATATATATATATATATATATATATATATATATATATACGCTATTATGACACCATTTCTATATTTTGAGCATAATTTGCAGGGAGAAATCGGCGATAACTCAGCCATTTTAAAACAGTTTATAGTTTTGAATAGCCCGTCCAATTCCGGTTCTGATCCATATCAGAAGTGGCGGGAACAAGTAATTTATAACAATTAAAGAGTACCAACTCGGTACACTAAAAGTACCACTTGCTCTTGGACGTGCTGCATGTGTGTTGTCGAAACAGCGACAGATGCGTGCATGCGCACCACACGTTTTCACGACGAAAATACTCTCGTATAGGCTTATGCATGCTTATTGCTCTACACATGGGGGGGGGGGGCGCTTATAGGAACGAATCCAGGATGGGTGGCCCATACCCAGCTTAGCTGGTACGGCCGCCACCCGACCAGTCGATCTGTACTACACCAGCTCACTGTCCTATATTTCCTTGCTGACTTCTGTTCCCTTTCTTAAAAATGGCAGTTATATTCGGCGTCTTCCAATCTTTTGGTACCTTGCCTGTGCTGAGTGCTGTATTAAAGATTATTGCTAATGGCCTAGATATCAGTGAATATGTTTCTTTTGGGATTCTTGGATGTACTCCGTCAGGGCCTGGTGACTTGTTAGTTTTTATCGCTGACAGCTTCTTCTTCACATCTTCTTCTGCAATCTTACTATCAGCCATGGTTGTGTTGCCTTCTTTCCTCCTTTCTGGTCCGTCTTCTAACTGGCTCCCTAGTGAACACGCTGGCAAAGAAGTCTGAAAGTACCTGAGCTTTTTACTCATCTGATGCCGTTAATTCTTCTTCTTCTTCAACTGCTTGAGACATAACTAGGTCCGATATTGTCTTTGTTGCCTTCTATTTACTCTTCACATATTTCCAAAACTGTTTGCGATTTGGTGTGGCCTCACTAGCTAACATCTTCGCCATAACTTTTTGCAATTTTCTAGTCATGGCCCTCACTTTGTTTCTCTGTTTAGTGTATTCTCAGTATTTCTCAGGGTCTCTTGTCTCCATGTACCTCTGTCAACACTGCCGCTTCTTCTGCATTGCATCTGCTGTACCTTTATCGAGTTTTGTGCCACTCTTTCTTGCCTGGGGTAGTGGTGTCACAACCTTACCCGGTCCATGTTTGTCCTCTGCATTATGTAGGGCTTCCAGAAAAATCTGCCATTGGGTCCCCACATCATTATTACCTTGCTGTAACACGTGCTTCCAGTTATTGTCCAGCTCTCTGCTCATTTCTGCATAATTCCCGTTGTCGTAGAAATATTTCTTAAATGTCTTCTTGTAGCCATTATCATAGCAGTTAAAATTGAACACTAAAATGCAGTGAATGCTGTTCTCCACTTGTGCCTCGTTCTCCACATTTCTCACCATCCCTTCGTCATGTTAGAATCAGATCTAAAAGATGAGGCTCATCTGAACCACGCCCTCTAGTAGGTTCTGTCACATGCTGGAAAAGGTAGTTATTTCTCAATGTCACTATAAACAAATATTCAAATATGCAAGTAACATTACCTCAAATCTGATCACGCACATAATCAATTCAGCTCTTATGCACCACCTTCCCATCGACACTGTAGGCCAAGGCATCCTTATCGTGCTACCCAAGCCCAAGAAGTCACCTGCCCCCCAGCCAATCTGCGGCCCATTGTGCTCCATAACAGAATACGGAAAATCCTATCCAATGTTACTCTATGCCGCATCCGAGACAAGATCGACGACTTCACAGGATCATATCAAAGCAGCTTCAAACATGGACGCAGCTGCGCAGATGTTGTATGGGCTCAACGCATGCTTGTGTCGGTAGTCATGTCCAAACACTGGGATTTCCACAAAATGGGTATTGACATGTTACGAACCTTCGACACAATTAAACGCTCAAAGATCCTAGATGTTCTATGCCAGGCCAGTTGCAATGAAGATGAGCTACGACTAGTGAGACTACTGCTTGCAGACACTAAGCTGAGAGTATGAGTCAAGTCAGTGAAGTCTGTAGAGTTTGAGACATCAATCGGCTCCCCATAGGGAGATGGTCTATCCCCTGTGCTCTTCACCTGTTACCTGGCTGCTGCTTTGAACTCTGTGCGGGAAAACTCCACAAGACCAACACCCCCCCCCCCCCCCTGTAAAAGTTGGCCATGTGCTAAGGATGCCAGAAGACACACCAGCACAGAGAGCCTTGGAAATCGCCCTACTTGGAGCCAGAAAATACAGAGCCAGGAGAGCTCATTGCATAAATCTGCTAAGCGTGCTACGAGGTGACCTCAAGAAAGCAGGATTAGGTACACTTAAGTCAAGAATGGACCTGAGGAAGCTAAAGATTTTGGCTGAGGACAAGATATAGTGGACAAAAGCGAAGAAGGACTGATTGCAGCTGTAGGATGTTTCTACTACTACAGATGCAGAATATAGTAATCATACATACATACCATAAACTTGTACTCTTTTTTTCTGTTCCCTCTCCCGGTGTCGTCCATGTAGTCCAATCTATACCTGTATAGTTGAAGTCACCAACAATAATCACATGGGAACGGTTGCTGCTCACTGCTTCCCTAATCAAATATCTCATTTGTAGGTCATCATCCTTATTTCTTCCTGGGCTTCTGTACGCAATACTTCTTCATACTCTCTAAGCTTGATGCTAACCCACACTGACCCCTCAAATATTGTGTTGAACATTGTGTACCTGGCCTCAAGGCCCTTGTCTGACATACATTGCTGTACCTCTTCCCATTCTTCAAGTAACTTCGTTTGTGGTGTAAATTTCATACCTATCTATTTTGACATATGCTTCTGTCAGGACAAATTTTGCTGCCTTAGGTTTCGCTTCTGCTATGGCAATAACATCTGGTGGTGCTGAGGCATGCTGCAAAAGGAACCATAATTCAGTCATTTTATTAGAAAATGTTTCAGCATTTGTGTACCAACATCTCAGCTCCTGCTCATTCCCACATCTCTTACTCTTTTCACTGTGCATTTAACCCATATCCTTCCGATAACTATTTACATCACTTGCATTATTATTTATATCACTTATACTCCTTCCTCCTGCACCCTTACAATCTGTCGTCCTCTTTCCAAATATTTCTCTGTGACCTGTGTGCTTCTGATAACTATTTACTCTATTTACATTCATACTGCTGCTCTTCTCCTCTAGGTTTTTGGTATTCGGGCTACTCTCTTGTTTCCGGGTGATCCTCTTACACGATAGACATATTTTCCCGAGTTATCTTCCTCCACTCTCCTCTTCGCCTCTGCAGTAAGTGTTCTAAACTTCTTTGCACTGCGCCGTATACAAATCATGCTCGATGCTTACTATGGAAAAGGGTTCTGCTGCTTCCTTCAGTTTTTAGGTGCTTCTCAGCAATCGTGTCTTAGTAACACCTGCTTCTAATGGGATGATTAAGGGTCAGGCCAGCGGGTTTTCCCTAGGCTTGCCTAATCTAAACGTCCGTATTATGTTCTCACTGCTGAAGCTTTCCATCTCCGATGGTCCCATGCAGAGGTCTAGCACAAATTTAATATCTTGGTCTGGCCTCATCTTAGAGTCAGTGGCTGTGCTCTCTCTAGCTCTATGTATTATTATGTTTAGTTTTCTAACCTCTTCATCCAGCATCTTCTTCATTTTTGATTCAGCTTGTTTGCTTCGTGTGTCTGTAGATTTATTGGAGGTAACCATCTTGTGCATGCCTTCTTCAACCACAGAAAATTTCTTCTCAAGCTTGTCCCAATGTTCACTCTTCGTCTCACTCTCCACTACTATCTTCTCTGCCGCTTTCTTCTCGAGAATCTGCAATCTCTCATCTTTGTCATCTATCCCCTTTTGTAGCCGTAACATATCAGAATTCACCTTCACATGGATGGCTTTGTCATTCTGCTCAACAGTCTTTTTACACTCTCTATATTGTTCATCAATTGGGCAGCCACCTTAATGATCATATGTAAGATATTGGTCGCTCCTTTATTACAGTAACTGCAATATCAGTGCAACTGTTTGGATAGTCCTTTGGTAATACTCTCAAAAATCTTATCGGGGACATTCTGGCAGTTTGGCCCAACATGGAACCACGAAACACAGATATTACATTCGAGTGCTTTCTCATTATCCTTCACCTCACACTTACAGTTTTTGCAGACATTACTATTTTCATCCTCCCCTTCTGTCGACCCCGCTTCTGTGAGCTCTGTCCCCCACAGCTATTGGTGGCTGTACAAATGGTATTTTATTGGGTTTTTTTTAATGCTGTTACGGCTAATCAGCACAGTACAGTTTATAGTTGAAAAGAACATTACAAAAAAATAAATAAAACACCAAACAAACAAACAATATAGCAAAATATGTATGGTCTTAATGAAAATTTTTTATATCTTAATCAAGTTACCTGTCAGTTCAGTTAATTTCGGAAATCCCTCCCATATACGGGAGCACCCCGCGAGCGAGTAAAATACAAAGATGACAAAAGTAGAAACTGAGGTGTGTATAAATTAATTTGTCTATTTATTACTGTTTATAATTGCGAGGTTTGTGTTCCTGTGATGGTGTAGTGAGTAGAAGTATTGTCGCACTGACATTTCTAGTTTATGATGGTAGTTGCAGCTTGGTTTGTTAGACATATATGTAGAAAGATCGAGCAGAAATGATGTTAGGATGCTGTTGTTGGTCCAGATGTTATAGGTGTCGGTATTGCACGTGGTAAATAGGCTAGCATGGATCAAATTGAGGTATTTCATGCAGATTTCAGTTAGAGCAGTACAGATAGTCAGAAAGTGCTGAAGGTCCTCGGGTTGACCATTACAAAGTAGGCAGGTTGGATTAACAGTGTAGTGGCTAAACTTAGCTGTGTTCAGCTGAAGAATGTAACATCCTGTCAGTAGCTGTAGTCGTACTGCAAGTAGGCATATATCGTACGGTGATGTCATAACAGAGTCAACTGCTGGATGTGCAGAAATTAATTGTATAGTGCTGGACGTGCTCCAACGAGAGATACAGCTGCAGTTGTGAGTTGAGATTCGCAGACCACTGCTTGTGTATGTTGGTTCTGATAGTGGTCTTCCAGGCACAATTTCCTGGTGGGCTGCCCATGAGTTCATAGATGGATGGCAGCGCATACCTTGCCAATATCCTGTGTATGTCTGCAACCCAGGTCTGCTGGACAAAGCCTCTCATAACACTTTGTCTTACAGCAACTTCGAATAGAAGCATTTCCTGGTTTCCACAGATATTTCTGGTCATGATGAGCTTCAACATATGTATACGAGCCCAACTTGTAAGGTGCCGAATAGGATATAAGGTGATGGGTATGCAGTCCTGTTTGGAAGGCCTATGTTTGAAGTAGGAGTTTGTGGGAAAATTTGTCTAGCAGATTAATTTCTGTATTGCTAAGGATGAGAATGTCCAAACCGTGGAGTAGTACAGGAAGGACCTATATCTCAATCAGGTGCAATCTGGCATTTGGTGTTATCCCATTGATGCCGTGGAGTCCCGCACCCATGAGAGAGTAAGCTGCTCGTCTTGCTTTTTATGTTTCCATCAATGGCAGGCTGTGCACTAGTAATCTGATCACTCCTTTGGATACCCAGGCGGGGAGCACAGCCTGGTGCTGATACCAGTTCTCCATTTAGAGTAAATGCTGGCTTCTCCTGTTTACAGTTTGATAGGGTGGCACATTTCGCAGTCTGCAGTTCGTAGAACTCGTAGGTGCTGTAATAGCTTGATGTGTCTATCTGGTGCTATAGCTGATATTCGCTGTTTGCGATTAGGCTGACATCGTCAGCACCGAGTCAGCGCTGCCGAGTGTAGAGTCCCAATATAGGCACCCATACCAGTGGCATCTAGGCAGTTGGCAAATTGTTGATGTACGGTTTGTACAGGTCTGTTGATAATATTCTACCTTGCCTGACACCTTGCCTGAACGGAATTTGCTCTGAGCACTCCATTTCACTGTGGTGGTAGCATTTTTATGAAGGGCTATACGTGATGAGGGTCCAAGTCCAACCCGGCACGGTAACCTAGGACTGGAGGGACATACAGAACAATAAAAAGGACAACAAGAAGAAATTATTCGGCGTGTAAGGTGTAGTTCTTTGTTAAAAGGCCATAACAATATCAGTATCTGACTACAATAGTGTTAAAGAAAGCCACTTGATACTTAATTATGAGTACTAGTCGGATACCTGACCAAAAACGCAGGTTATTATTAACATTATATTTAATTACATTGTGGTAAACCAGATATCGTAGCATAATTTATAAATATAAGCTGTCAGCCATTTTCTATTTTGAAAAATATATCCATGTCTCCCTCCAGTATTCATTGTATTTGCGCATCTCCTCTTTTTACTCACTGATTTATGCACTATTTCATACATTTTGGGCATTATCGTCTTTCTCTTGCCCTGGGCAGTGGGCTGGGGAGAGATTGCACTGTACCTTTTCAATTCAAGTCGCCTAATCACGCTCTTTTATCATCATCATCATCAATTTACATGGCATAAGCCATTGGCTTGTTATTGCCTCAGTGCTAAACTGGTAGGGCAGGCAACCCTGGTCTGGATACAACACGTGTAGCTATCTTCATGTGTGCATGTTCATGTACGATGTACTAGTAGATGCACAGGCTGTTTCAAGATTAGTCCACTGTGATGTAATAATTGTATTATGACTTTGGGAATTGACAGCTCACATATGTTGTATAAGCATATGTGTAACAGCAACGTCCAAAGCCACACCACAATTAATTGTGTTCAGTCGAATTCAAATATTCTTTCTTTGAAAAAGATGTCTAGTTTGCCCTTGAATATTTCGACTGTGGTTGCTTCGACTATTGTTGTTGGCAGTGAATTCCAATGTGGTGCCACTCTATTTGCGAAGGAGTGCTTCCGAATATCTTTGCTGCTACGTTTTATGTTGAGCTTGAGCCTATGACCTCTGGTCCGTGTAACATTGGACAGTTCGAAAAAGTAGTTCTTATCAATATTATATAGATCTTTGATGAGTTTGAATGTTTCAATCAAATCTCCACGAAACCGTCTATATTTCAGTGACATTAGATTTAGGGCTTCAAGTCTTTCTGTGAGCTATACTCTCTGATTTGTGGGACAAGTTTTGGTGTACTCTTTATAATAGCTGCGATTGCCTTTTCAGTCTTGGAGACCATGCTGAGTTGCAGTATTCAAGAATGGGTCGCACAAGTGATTTGTATAGTAGCGTGAAAGTAGATTGATCAATGTTGGTAAATGTTCTCTTGATTAGTCCTATTGTACTATTTGCCTTGGATACAATGTTCCCTATATGTATGTCAAAAGAGAGGTTTCTGTCGACATGAACCCCCAAATCTTTTTCTACATCTGATGTTGATACAGGATGTGGATCAGGTGTATCTGTCATATAGTATTTGGTTTGAGGGTTATTTCTGCCGAAGTGCATGACATGCGTTTTGTCTGTGTTGAAAGATAGTTGCCATGTCTGCGACCATTTACATACTTTATTTATGTTTTCCTGAATCTGACTGGCAGCTGGGTTGCCGTACATCTTTGTATCATCTGCAAATATTTTGCAGTGGCAGGTTAATCGATCAGGTAGGTCATTTATATATATCAGAAAAAGTATAGGTCCTAGAACACTTCCTTGTGCCACGCCGCTGGTCACCTCAATCCAGTCCGATGATGCATCATTAATTCTAACTCTCTGGCTCCTGTTGCTTAAGTAGTTCCCTATCCATTTTACTAAATTTTCGCCAATACCATAGCTTCTCAGTTTTGTTTGGAGTCGTTGGTGTGGCACAGTATCGAAAGCTTTTGAAAAGTCTAAATATATTGCATCGACAGGTTCGTTTGAGTCAAGCATGGCTGTTAAATCCTCCAGGTATTCTAGTAGTTGAGTTTTACATGATCTTTTACGTCTAAATCTATGCTGACATTTGGTAAATAGATTAGCCGTTTCCAGGAAATTTACAATACTGTCTCTTATAAAAGATTCTAGGACCTTGCATAATGTAGAAGTGAGACTGATTGGTCTGTAGTTGCCTGGGTCATTCTTGGAGCCTTTTTTGTGTATGCAGCATACATTTGCCATTTTCCAGATGTCGGGTAAAATGCCTTCTTCAAGAGACTTGTTGAAAATTATGCATAGTGGTGTACTAATTTCTTTGGCAGCTTCTTTTAGTATTCTCACTGGTATTTCATCCGGGCCATTGCTTTTGTTGGGGTTGAGTCCTTTTAGTTTATTTTCGATGGCAATAGGTGTTATTAATATGTCTTTTAGTATGGTACCATTGTTTCTGGGGTTAATGATTGGTGTAGAAAGAAGATTTTCTGGAGTGAACATGTTTGAGAAAAATGTGTTGAGAATGTTTGCTTTTTCTATATCATCTGTGGTCATGGTGTCGTTTGCAGGGTTACGTAGCTTGCTAATTGATTCACGTAGAACTGTTTTACTCTTGACATAGTTCCAAAAGGCTTTAGGATTTTTCTTACTTTCAGTTGCCACTTTACGTTCAAATGTCTGTTTTGATTTTCTGATGCATGCTGTTGCTTTGTTTCTAGCAATTTTGTAGAGTGTGTAATCTGTAGTTTTCTTAGTTTCATTGTATCTTTTGTATGCACGCTTTTTGCTATTGAGTGAATCTGTTGCCGCCCGATCAATCCAGAGGTGCTTTTTCTTGCCATGGTTTTTTGTTGTAGGTATATACTGTTCTTTCACTGTGTTCAATGTTTTGTGTAGGAAGATCCAAGCTTCTGATGCATTAAGTTGGTGTAGATGATTCCAGTCAGTCGTTCCTAAGTCTCTTCGCAGTTCGTTATATCGTCCTTTGTTCAACAGTAGTTTTGGCTTAGCTATTTGTTTGCTTGTGCTTAAGATGTCAGGATGTAGTGATATTTGTAGAATGTCATGATCACTTTTACCTAGCGGCGGTAGGTGAGTTATTTCATGGACAATGTTTTCGTTGTTTGTTAAAACTAGATCCAAAAGATTTGAAGTCTGATTTATTCTATGTCGAGTCGGATTAGTAACTAGTTGCTGTAGAAAAATATCGCTGGTAGTATTAAGAAAAGCGTCTTCTTCTTCTTTTGGAGAAAAGCCTGTGTTCCAATTTATCGATGGGTAGTTGAAGTCCCCTACTATAAGAATATGGTCTGTATTTGCTGCATCAACTTTCTGTAGTAGATTTAAGAGGTTTTTGTTATTTGAGCCATCTGAGCTGGGACTTCTGTAGATGCAACCAATGATAATTCTTTCCTTTTGTTGTGTCGTCCGTGTGCTCCATACTGATTCGGGAAAGTCATCGTCATTCAAGATGTCACAGGATTGAGCATTTAGTGATACATGTGTATATATAATAACTCCCCTTGATGGTTTATTATTCAGTGATAGTTGGTACTCATCAATCTGTAGTTCACTAATGTTGATGGTTGTGTTTTTAGGTACGGCTTCCGTGATTAATATGATTGCATGGCGAATATTCTGTACTAGTGTTTCGCGCTCAGCCTTTTTATTAATCAAACTCTGCATTTGTGTATATACATGTGTTCGTTACTGTTTTAGAATTTCCATTGTTGTTTGATTGTAAATGTTTTGGCAATTGATTTGTGCTAATTTCTGCCTGGGAATGTACATGCAGTTCAGTATTTGTGTTTGTATTGCTGTTGATAGTGTCTATGTATGGCTCATCATCTGGAGTGGCTATGGACTCGTTGTGTAATAAACTGAAATGGTTTGATAGTTGTATTGGTACTTGTTTATATATGACTGGCCATGTACCAGATTGATTGCAAGATGGTAAAACTAGCACCTCCATGTCCTTCCATTTCGAAAATCCTGTAAAAGGTAATAATTTATGTAATCTTGGATGTTAGTGGATAGGAGATTTATTCCTGATTTGTTGGGATGGACATTGTCCCAGAATAACTCACCATATACTTGGAATGGTTAATGAAAGTCACAGCGAGCCACACCGCTAGGGATTCTAATCGTGTGTTGAACTCACTGACCAGATCATTTTCATTTGGTTCGTTTGGGCGTGGAAGCAGTGATGATACAAATACCTGTGTTTCGGGTGACTGGATTGTTTGTATGAGTGTAGTGTAGTCCTCTATCATTCTGTCAAGGCTCTTACGACCGATATCATTAGTTCCTACATGTACCACAATCCCATCGTATCGTTCATCGGCCACAGATTTCTCGATATGGTATGTGATTTCGCTTATACGCGCGCTGCTGAAGGACCTAATTTTGATGTCGGTATCATCGGTTGACATATATCGCCCGCTTAGTTTTTTAAAAGTTGAGCTTCCAATTAGAAGAACATTATTCTTCTGCTTATCATTGGAATCATTTTAGTGATTACTTGCAAATGTTCATTGCAAATCTGTGTTTTGATTTTATGATCACTGAGAAAATCGGGATATTTCTCGGAAGCACGAAAACTACAATCCATCAAATAAATACCATTGAATAATTTCTCAGCTTTACGTATATTCACTAATATTGTCATACTGAAAAAAGGGAGCGCCGTTCAACAATAAATGAAAACAATCTGGCAATAATGCACCACGCTGTGACTCTTAAGGATTGTTGTAGTCCGGTGTCATGCGTATCCGAATGAGTGATTCATTTGTATGTATGCGTACATATGTGTCCGAAAAGTCATTTTATTAAATTCTCGGCTAATCAAGTGGTCGTCTACTACTATTACTATCCCACACCCACCACCACTGGCTACGTGTCTGATCTGTGTTTGTAATTGGCGTCTTTATGGTCTGGATTGCTGGCATCAAAGAGGCATGAATATTTTCAAAGCTCACATTCCAGCGCACTTATTATGAATTAAACTTATTTTGGAACACATGTACAAAATAATAGCATCTCGATTTGGTGAACGTCAATGAATGACGCAATAATAACGTAATTTTCAAGAAATCCCGCATCCGAATTCTGTCGATATCCGAATGAAATCGCTACATGTAGCGATCAAATTCAGATACGGACAGTTTTCGCATGCACATACGCTCATATGGAATCATACTATCTATTTGTAATTGTAGCGTACGAAAATTCGGATACACATAAGCGTTAATGGAATCCTAGCTTAAATGATTCCCCATGCAGAGTTGCCCTTATGCATCCTTTTGCGCGTATATACTCAGAGTTGCCCTCTCAGAATATGAGACAATGTAAACCATCCCTAATATAAAGTACCTTGGGAACTGGCAGAGATATCCAGGAAATGCGTTCAGTTCCAGACTCGTCATGCATCAATTAGGTGGTGGCACAGCAAATTTCAGCTTAATATCTTCAATATTAAGAAAGTTATCAGCGTTTAAAGATCCTTCCAAACCACTCACTGTAATTCAGAACTGTCCGCCGGGAGCGCGCCATGTTGAAAAAGATGTGATCATATTATTATTTAATGCTGCTTTTTTCGTATGGCATACACCATGCAGAAAAACTTGCAAACCAATAGTCATTTGTGAATAATTATCAATACGCGGAAAAGGCGATAATCATAGCTTAATGCAGCTTTTTTCGTATGGCACACGTCCTGCAGATAAAGTTGAAATCAAGCAGTCATTTAAGAACAATTAGCCTATTAATGCAGCTTTTTCGTATGGCGCACTCCATGTGAAACAAGCTACAATACGGCAGTCATTTGTGAGCAATTATTAATGCAACATTTTCGTATCGACCCCCCCCCCCCACCCTATATAATCAACAGAATTCATTGAACAATCGTGCAATAATACACCGGTTTCTGAACTAATTTAGTTGAAATTGGCTTGAACGCTTCACCTATAAAATCAACATAAATTTAAAAATCGGGCAATAATATACCATGTTATAAAGTAATTTAGTTGTAAGGAGCTGGAGAACGCTCCACCTATGCAATCAATACAATTCATTTAAAAATCTGGCAATAATATACATGTTTGATATCACTGTCATGCTTATACTGTTTGTCAATCTCTCCCCCTAAATTTGCTTAGATTTCGCATTTTCCCCCAAAAATATTCCAAGCCCCTTTTTTCTGCTTAGGACCCCAAAAGAAACCGTTTTCACAGGGCTTATATGTTTTAAGATCGTCGACCATTCCGGTCCTAGGCCTATATACAATTCATCAATCAATTTCCTAAAATGGTAATATATGAATAAATAATTGACGAAATTTTGTCATTCTTGGCTCAAGTCTTCTTAAGACATCCTCTAGCTTTTTGATGTTTAAAAACCATTAATTTCAGGTGGTTTCAGATCGTTTTTTTAAATAATATATTTGAAATTGGCTGGAGAATGCTCCCCCTTATAATCAACACAACTCATTGATGAATCAGGTCGTCACATACACAATTTTCTGAAGTAATTTAGTTGAAATTTGCTGGAGAACGCTCCTCTGAAATAATCAATGCAATTCAGTGAAAAATCTGGAAATAATACACACGTTTGATAGCGCCGTCATGCGTATACTGTTCGTCAATCTCTCCCTTAAATTTGCTTAAATGTCCAATTTTTCCCCAAAAATATTCCACGCCCCTTTTTTCTGCTTAGGACCCCAAAAGAAACCCTTTTCACGGCGCTTATATGTTTTAAGATCGTCGGCTATTCTGGTCCTATACACTGTTCGTCAATCTCTCCCCCTATTTAGGAAATCCGCTTTACACGCCATGACGAAAAAAGCTGCATAATTAAAATATAATTTTTAATAATTTAATTTTAAATATCTCATTCCATGTCAAATCACCTAGAGGTCCCCAGGTGACCATCTCTGATTTTTTATTAAATTTCACCCAGATGCACATATATGGAAATGATGCCTGCGGTTTTTGACCAGGGTCAAATTAATCTGCGATGCATTTTTTCGTCAACAGCTCTCAATGACTCTGTAAGATATAAAGTAAAAAGACTGGTTTAAAATCAGATAAAATTTACCGCTCAATGAAATCACTCTTAATATATTTGAAGTTGTTTGACTACTTTTGAAAATGATTTGAAAATTTTGAATGGAGTATATCATGCCGCTGGCCTAAGAATGCTAAGTAGCAATGATTTCCCAGGCAAATCACATTAGTCTCTAATGGTGATAGGGTTATGGCAATTATCCAAACACTTAGAAACAAAAATGTTAATTTTAAAAATAAACAAGAACGACAATCAGAGATTGCTAAAATCCATGCCCCCATCACCCTTAGGAAGGAAACTTAACACAACAGAATTTTCTTAATTGCTCAATCTGGCCTTGACCTTTAACACCAAAATCAAAAGGGTTCTTAGGGACCCGAAGAGTAAGCTTCCATCCAAGTTTGGATAAAGTTGGCCAAATTGAGCTTGAGTTATTGCATGGGAACGAAAGCTGACACACATGCGCACGCATCACACACACACACACACCAGATTGATAAGTAAAAACAGGTAGTCGGATAATAAATATGATATAATTTGCAGACCGAACAGCATATTATTTTTTTGCAAATTTAACACTAGAATGACTGGCTAGGTAACCAAGCTAGTCATTTCAGTGGTATTTTTTCCAAAAAAATACTTTTTGACAACAAATTTGTGGGTTATAGCAGAATGTGTGGGCAAACTATACGAGCGCTCCAAAAACCTACAAGTGTCCATTATAGAAAGGCTTATAAGATACTAAACTTACTTGTAATGCGCTTATTATGGAAGGTAAGTGGGTCAGAGCAATACTTCTGTAAGCTTTCATAGCGAGACAAATACATTTTTTCATGGTGGAGGCAAACTTCATCCTGGTCAGTAAAATATATTCCGCATCTCCATTGTAGTAATTGTCTATCTTCTTGTTTGAACTCAGACAGAGGAATAAGTCCGGTTTTCTACAGTATGTCAATTTGTGACGGTCTTCATTCAAGCACATTCCTATTTTACAGAGTGATAAACTAGTTGACGCCATTTTGATGCTTTCACAACAAATAATAATCTCTGAATGGCAGATATCACTGGCTTAACCAAGTTCACTGTCTAAATAAAGAAATTACGCAACACATCCGCTCCCTAAATGGTCATGATGTAATACAGCAAGATATTACACTGTGCTGGTGCTATATGTGCTGAGAGTTGCAAAATCCAGTATTATTTCTGTAAATGATCACATGCACTTTCATTCACTGTTCAAAGCAACTACAAAATTCATGAACTCAGAATATGAGACAATGTAAACCATCCCTAATATAAAGTACCTTGGGAACTGGCAGAGATATCCAGGAAATGCGTTCAGACTCGTCATGCATCAATTAGGTGGCACAGCAAATTTCAGCTTAATATCTTCAATATTAAGAAAGTTATAAGCGTTTAAAGATCCTTCCAAACCACTCACTGGAATCGTGAGTGCAAAAAAAAAATGCCACGCCCCCTAAAATCAATCAACCATAACTTCAAAACTAATTGGAATTTTGCAATGAAATTTTGCAAGCAGGCATCATTTCCATTTATGTGCATCTGGGTGAAATTTAATCAAAATCAGAGATGGTCACCCGGGAAGATTTTTATATTCTGGGTGATTTGGTATGGAATGACCCAGTAAATAATGCATTTAAGATGCATGTTTTGTGAAGCAAACTCAACAATTATATTAAAAGTAATAATCAACACGTAGCATGCCGGCCAATAAAGACCCTACTAATTGGCAATTCGATTCTTA
Organism: Chaetoderma sp. LZ-2023a; assembly: GCA_034401795.1. Lineage (NCBI taxonomy): Eukaryota > Metazoa > Mollusca > Caudofoveata > Chaetodermatida > Chaetodermatidae > Chaetoderma > Chaetoderma sp. LZ-2023a. The sequence goes on from CM067373.1 coordinate 71,404,761, forward strand.
GGAAACTTAGTGGACGCTGCATGTCAACAGACACAATCAGTATTATGGTCCGCTCATTCAGTGGAGCCAGAATAAGCGACATCCATAGCAAATGAGAGATGCTGCTAGTAGCAGACCAGTATGATGTGATAGTCATACATGTTGGCACAAATGACATTAGAAAACATAAATTAGAGGACATGCTTAGAGACTGGAGAACTAATAGAGCTGATCAACTTCATAGATAACACTCAACTATTTAGCAGCCTAGATGGAGAACCAAACTAGGAACTGTTCCAGGACAATGTACATCCAAACCATTATGGAATATGTTTTTTGTCTGACAATTGATATTAAAAATTATCTGCGCTCAGAAATGGATATCCCCATGAGTTCAGTGGATTTTTACTATGCAGAGACGACACCACGGAGGAGATGAGACAAGAACCTAACTACTTCAAAACTCTACCAATGACAATACAGCTATCAAACCATTTTAGTTTATTACGCAGTGAACCCTTAGCCACACCAAATGCAGAATCTTATCTAGACACTATAAACAGCAATACAAACAAGAATACTGAGGCCCCTCCCAAATGAGTCCATAAAGTAAGGTATAAAAACAAGTAAAAACACTAACCGGTGAGTGTACAGACATCACCACAAGGCAAATACCAAAACATTTTCAAATAAACAACAATCACGGTTGTCAGCAATTTCCCAGTGTGCGAAATACTGGGCAGTACGGGAAATGCTCCAAAAAGCGGGAAATACTCCAATACTCATCAGAAGTAGTAATTTTAAACTAAATATCTTCGATGTATTAATCAGAGGGGCTTTATAGAAGCCCATATCTAATACAGGTTTACATATGAGATCAAATAGGCAATATAGGCACATCATAGCATATCTATAACCCTTTCAACTCTACACAGCAAACTTTCATATCTTGAATGGTTTACATAAACTGATACAATGCATTAGCGTGCTGTACATATTGTGCCATACTGCCTCAGAATATTGATTTAAAATAGAGATCTAAGCTTATTACCAAGCTACACTGGTACATGTATGATGTATCTACAAGTACTGTTTATTTAGTTAGCCTTAGATTTCTACATAAATCAATGCTCTGAGTTACAGACTGTCTCCCTCAACTCATACAGGTGTGATATTGCTCTCCCAATGGAAAGACAGCAAGGTGTCTAATTGGGGATTGAATGATTGAGATGACACCTTTCATTCTTTTATATACTATTATATATTAATATTATGTACAATAGATTTAGTATTTAATTTATACCGTCACATGCTACAATCTGACCGATTGACAACACTGACTTTCACATTATTAGCTCACCTGGCCAAGTGAGCCTATGCCATGGCGACCGTCTGTCCATCCATCCATCAACTTTTTTCTTTAAACGACTTCTCAGGAACTACTGGGCCGATTTCAGTTATATTTGTTATGAAGTATCCTTAGGGCATAGGGATCCAAGTTTGTTCAAACGAAGCCGATCGGCCAATTTGGCCGGTGGCCATCTTGGATTTCGGCCAATTTTAGGAAATGTCTTTAAAAATCTTCTCCGAAAGCATTTGGTGGATTGAAGCGAATCCCATAAAATATGATCTATCGTAAGAGCTGAACCAAGTTTGTTCAAGGGAACTTGATTGGTCAAATGGTTCGGTGGCCATTTTGGTTGACCTAGTTTTAGTGAAAACGACTTCTCCAGAACCGCTGAAGGGATCGGGCCGACATTTGGCAGATATGATTTGCGACTAAGGACCATTATAGTTTATCCAAGGGAGGTTTATTTATCCAAAACATGGCTGCCATGAACCAAGCCAAATGTAGCACTAAGGGCCATTAAAGTTTGTTCAAGGGAAAATTTGCAATTTTTAAAACTGTCGTATAAACGGTTTGGTGGCCATCTTGGATCATTTTCTCGCCAAAAGGTCCCATACTAAAGCAATGGGAGATTTAAAATATCTTCTCGAGAACTGCTTGGCCGATTTCAATTATATTTGGCAGGAAGCATCATTAGGGTGTAGAGATTGAAGTTTGTTCAAACGAAGCCGATCGGCCAATTTGGCGGGTGGCCATCTTGGATTTTGCCATAACTTTAGAAATGTCTTTGAAAATCCTCTCCTCCGAAACCGCTTGATGGATTGAAACAAACCTCGTGAAATGTGATCTATGGCAAGAGCTGAACAAAGTTTGTTCAAGGGAACTTGATTGGTCCCATGGTTTGGTGGCCATCTTGGTTGACCTAGTTTTAGCAAAAACTACTTCTGAACGGCTGAAGGGATCGGGCTGAAATTTGGCAGATATGGTTAGGGAGTAAGGGCCATTAAACTGTGTTCAAGGGAATGTTATACGTACAAAAATATGGCCGTTGGGGGGCCAATCAAAATATAGTGTGTTTGGCGACCATATTGGTTTTTTTATTTGATGGATTTTGAGGCTGAAATTGATTTTATATGTGTTTTGGGGTATTCTGATCTCAAATTTGCAATTTTCGAAACTCGGATAAACGGTTTGGTGGCCATCTTGTATCTTTTTCCCGCCAAAAGCTCCCATACCCAAAGCAATGGGAAATTTAAAATGTCTTCTAGAACTGCTAGACCGATTTCAATTATATTTGGCAGGAAGCATCCTTAGGGTGTAGAGATTCAAATTTGTTCAAACGAAGCCAATTTGTCCAGCAGCCATCTTGGATTTTGGCCAATTTTTAGAAATGTCTAAAAATCTTCGCGGAAACTGAGCAATTGATTCAAAAGTCATAAAATATCATTTAGGGCATGAGCTGAACCAAGTTTGTTCAAGGGAACTTGATTTGCCAAATGGTTGGGCGGCCATCTTGGATGGCCTGGTTTTCATGAAAGCAACTTCGTTTCCAGAGCCACTGAATGGATTGGGCCGGAATTTTGGAGATATGATATTGATGACTAAGGGCTATTAAAGTTTGTATACATAAAGAAACATGGTCTCTGTTTTCTTGTTACAAGTCTGCTCAACTCATTAGAGTTTTACTTATTGTTAATGACCATTCTAGTTGAGATGCCTTATGGTCCAAGTGAGCGATACAGGCCTCTTTAATTAAGTCATCAATTTTTTGCGTGAAAATCTGAGATTTTATGAAAAATGTACTGGAAATTGTCAATGCTACTCCTCAGCTGCTTGACATATTTCAACCAAATTTCACTAATGAATTATATGGTGGTAGTCTCTAGAAATTCTATCCAGAATTTTGATTGATAAATTTGTTGGGTGAAAATCTTAGATTTTATGAAAAATTTACCAAAAATTGTCAAAATGCTGCTTCTCCTTAGTTGCGTGACATATTTCAACCAAATTTGGCTAGAGTGACCGACCCTATCAAGGTAGACTAGAATTTTGATTGGGCAATTTTTTGGGTGGCCATCTTGGATTTTCCGTAAATTATCCATCAATTATCTACACGTATTTAAATGCAAATGGTTCAAATGTTAATGGTCCAGGTGAGCGCCACAGGCCCTTGGGCCTCTTGTTTATCACACAATGGTTTTAATCGAGAAAGCGACAAAAACGTTAAAGCTTTTCAATGCCTTCCCAATGTAATGGCACATGTTCACATCCACATATCTTCACAACTATAATAGATAAACACATTTAGTTTGCAGTTTTTGGAAGGGAATCGTGCCTAAATGTAGCACACATATTATTATTTAAAAATTGACCATTTTGACCCTGAAACACTTTTAGGAACTATTTATGACAGGCAACCGTTGACACCTTAATATCATGACTATTTTGAAAACAATTTTACTGACAGTTGTTGGTGGCTAAGTCACCACCAAATTTTAGTCAAATTGTTTTCAAAATATTCAGCAGGTCCAGAGTTATTGGACATTGATATTATTGTCTAGTGACTGGCATGATTTAAAATTAACTCGGACATATCGGATAACCTACTAGCCCTTATTTGCCAGATATTGTGATTAGTCCTTATAAATACTATACAATGTTGGTTTTATGCAGGCTGTTATCCAGGAATTGAAAATATGGCGTCCACAGGCAATGAGTATACAAAATTTCTTGGTTAAATTGGTAAAATTCTTGTAAATTTTAACCTGTCCTTAATAATTTGTGTCTCTGCCTGTCCAAAATGGAATATACCCATCCAAAAGACAGGTCTCTGGCTATCAGCCTGGTCTTATGTCATTGTGTTATGTTAATATTGAATTCTGGTTTGTATGAAAACTGGCACTCTCCCAGATTGTTATAGAGTTAATATGTTCCGCTTACTTCCTTGTTTTCAGTGCCACTGCTACTGATGAAAAGCTCCCAGTCCCTGCTAGTGCTGCTAAGCAGCCTGAGAAAAAAGTAGTCGCTAAACAACCTGTGAAAAAACCCGTTGCTGTTGTCGCTAAGCAACCAGAGAAGAAAGTTGTTGCTAAGCTGCCGGAAAAGAAAGTAGTAGTTGCTGCTGATGCTAAGGAGATGGAAGCGGATACTGCTGAGCAGACGGAAACGGATGATGCTGAGCTTACGATAAATATTGAAGATGGTGAAGCGGAAGCGATGGATACGGAGAACACTGACAAACCTGAGACATCAATCGTAATTGATGATGATGTTGAGGAAGCAGCTGCAACTGATGAAAAGGTCACGACCCCGTCTACAGTAAGTGAGAAAGTGTACAGTTCACTCAAATTTATTCAAGAAATTTTTATATTTTTCTCAAAGAAAATGTTAATTTGCAGACCAAGAAAAGACCATTTTTAACAATTTAACACTGGAATGACTGGCTCGGCTATCAATCCAGTCATTCCAGTGATAAATTTTCAAAAAAGTCTTCTTTTGGTCTGCAAATGGACATTGCTCAAGACCACTGCAGAAGGCATTTTTGGTTGATATGGGTGTTAAAGGGTTTTAAGCATTATATATGTACATAGGGATGCGTGGTTTCACTTACAGTCATGTCAGTTTTAGCATTATATATGTACATAGAGATGCGTGGTTTCACTTACAGTCATGTCAGTTTTAGCATTATATATGTACATAGAGATGCGTGGTTTCACTTACAGTCATGTCAGTTTTAGCATTATATATGTACATAGGGATGCGTGGTTTCACTTACAGTCATGTCAGTTTTAGCAGAATAATGGTTTTAGGGGTGGCTTCAATTAGATATATTTCAAATGAAGTTTGAAATCAATTCACTAAATTGATTAAAACGATCGTCAATAACTCAGAAATGAGACACAATTTCCCATTTTTAATTCTTGCCCCCTTACTAACTGTGCTTAATGTATGCCATGCTCATCATTGCAGCAGTGAAATCCTTACCTGAATCGTTCTACATGTATGTATTCTACAATTTATACGTTAAGTTATAACATCCCTATGCTTAAAAATGAATCCTAAAATTAAATATTTCACCTTTTTATGAAAAATATGCAAAGCATGTGATATTGCTAGCATTCGATATTTCGTGCAGGTACTCAACTGAGTCATCTGTACCTCGCAAACCTGTGCTTTTGTATTTAGAGCACAAGAATTGGTATTTTATTTTTAAATTAAGACACATTTTTTAATTGCCCATGACCATGATGACTGGGTCATAAGTAACCTTCTTTGTGATTTCCGCAGACCACAGATTCTGAGGTGAACAAAATGATAGAACATTCCCATGGCGACTACCTGAAACTAAATAATATTACAAGGAATAGCCATTAAGCAATCAAAACAACATTTAATTAAACTTTTAATTACATGTATCTCTTCCACAAGTACCGACCAAACGCAAGTATTTCAAAATATTAAGTAATAACTATGCTATTGAAGATTTTGAAAATAATTTCAATGTACTTGTAGGTACAGTCAGAATGAGTGAATATTTATGAAATAGTAAATCGTCATAGACATACAATTCGTACACTTGACAGACTTCAATGTTCATGATAGAGCAAGATACCTCATTCATTATGCATTTTGACAGCCTCCATGTCACAAAATTGATTATGACATCATATACTTGAGTGACAGATCAGATCCACCCAATGGGCTAATTCCTGAATGTTTATGCCTGAAAAAAGCATGAATGCCATCAACAAATTAATGTTGAACCCTCTGTTGATGAATTTTGACAGCGAAGTTGGCGATTATATGCTTTTACATGTATGTTTTATGCCTGCTGTATCAGAATCTGACGCTTCATTCTGATAGCATCAACAGTGATCATTCGGCATTTGAAGGGACTTGGGACACTATTTCTATTATTTGATCAGTATTAACCCGTAGCACTCTGATGTCAAAATTTTAATTTTTCAAATTAAATTAAAAGATGAACTGGTATTCATTTTTCAACAAATTTGGTTGGAGATGGTGCTGTTGTAGACAGCAACAGCGTCCACGAAAATTGTTAAAAATGTACACCAGTACATCGAATTAAATTAAAAGATCAACTGGTCTTCATTTTTCAACAATTTGGTGGAAGATGGTGCTGTCGTAGACAGCAACAGCGTCCACGAAAATTGTTGAAAAATGTACACCAGTTTCTTTGCTATTGACACAGTAAAAGATAGAATATTGACTGAGGTCAATGCAATATCGACATAAAAGTAGTAAGGGGTAAAATGCTACATGCACATGTAATATCCAGACAACTACCTAGAATGTTACTGTTTCAGTCATTCATGTTTATTTTCAGGCTACTGAAGATGCTAAAGCAGAAAAGCTGGAGAATGGTATGATTATAGTTATACAATATGTACAAGTTACCGTGATCAAGCAGTAATCACATAAGTAAGCTTGTATTCCATTTCATAACATTCATTACATAATGTTTTATATCCCACTGGTGTAATAATGTCACGCACTATGACGTACTAACTTCGCAAAAATATATTACGCTGTTATCGCCTTTCCTCAATGATGTAATAATACTGATTGTGATGTTATTTTACTACTGGTAAAATGCTGTAGAATAAAACAATTTGATTAATTTTAAGAGAAAGCTTAGAAATTTTAAAATGATCAATTAAAATTTAGTTTAAGACGAGATAATAAGTTGTTACGTTTGTAACTACATGTATATTTTGTTGCATATTTTACAGGAGATAAAGTGGCAGCAATAAAGTCCATTGAGCTGGATGAAAATGGTGACAGAATTGCAGGTAAATGCACATGTATATGGTGTTTATCGAGTAGGATTTAGCCCTCAAATTCATTCAGGAAAACTATGTTGACCAAGGGAATTATGGAACCAGTCATTCTAGTGATAATCTTTAAAAAATAATCTGCTCTTTGTCTACAAATGGACAGTTTTCAAGACCACTGCATTTTACAGTAGCCGTTTTTAACACTCGTATTTAAGTCAAAAACGGCTTAAGCAGTGGTCTTGAGAAATGTTGATTTGCAGACCAAGAGAAAGTAATTATTGAAATTGTACCACTGGAATGACTGGCTCGATGACCGAGCCAGTCCTTCCAGTGGTAAAATTAAAAAAATATGCTTCTCGGTCTGCAAATGGACATTTTGTATGAGAAAATTTTAGAATATACTATGCGTCGGGTCAATGCTGAGGCATCGGCACATGTCATCAACGTCCTATAGTCTACCAACTCATAGTGAATATTCCTCCTTGGTGTATAATGACCTATAAATTAAATAGTATTTACATGTACATGTACCCTTTAATGGTGAAGATTGGTTTACGGAAATTGAGTGAATGTCCATTTTGCAGGCCAAGAGAAGAGTACTTTTGAAGATATTTAGGTATATATAGTCTAGCAGCCAAATCTGAATTCAGCACCATGGCACAAGTGGTCTGGTAGAAAAATGCCAATATTACCAGCTGTTAGGAGGATCTATAGTGTTCATCACCAGGGTGGATGTAGGGTTTGAAAGTGGTGCAATTATTTTTTGCAGAACCGTTTCCATGATAACCATAATCAATTACCGCAAAGAAATATACTTTGTTTTAACTATCATAACTCTTATTTTTGTGGTTAGAAAGACAATTCTGGTGTTAAATTAAAGGTCTCATAGTCATCTAGCTAGCAGTAAGAATTATTCTTGTTTTGTGAATAATTTGCATATAATTATGACATCACAAACATAAAAAATTGTAATTTTTCGCATATTTTCACGTTTACCATAATAATTTTGTAAAAATTTGTTTTCTGGTTCGTATTCTGATAGCTCAATATTGTCCCATTTATTAAAAAATGTATTAAAAATTTAATAATTGGTGCATTGAATAGGATGTGTGGTTTGGAAAATATTTAATACATCATTTTGGAAGTCATACCCTAAAATCAGCCTAAATGCAATCATGAATTTTGATGCCGCTCCAACCTCGGTAAATGCGATTTTTTCGGAGAATGAATCATTCTATGACTGCAAGGACGATGTGTATGTCAGTAGTGTAGGTCAGTTCTTGTTCCATATCATTAATCTGTATTTGATTCAGAGGACAAGTTATCTATATTCAATTCACGGTTACTGCAGCTGTCGGCACAACATTTACATACATCAGAACACACAATATCATCTTTGCAACACCTGCATCTCCTTGTTGAACAATCCGCCTGGCACATACACTGATGATACACTTGCTTAGATCTACACTAACCCTCCGTCTTTTTGGCTTCAATAACTTGAGTGGACTGTTTGTTGTCCATGGCTGCTAAGTTATCTTACTTGTTTAACTAAAAGGACTAATAGTATCAAATCTATTAGAATTCTTCCAGTGCTATGTAATATTGTATGCATGTACAATATAGATGAGCGCAATGACTAATTAAATTGAAGCAATGTTACAATTGATTTAGATATTGCTGGATGACCATTTATGTAAAAATTATTTTATAATTTACTTTTAAATGTAAATTCTAAAATTACCCTGGACCATTCGTTATTTTTCAAAATCGCGATAATGGTTATCATAGAAATTAATGGGTAATCACTATTTTACAGAGTCTAGATCACGTACTACGTATATTTTCAATAAGCTAGATAGCATTGCTACTAAAGTACCTAATATTGACGCGCTAGTACACACCCGGACATTACAGGGAAAATGGGAAAACGTTCGAATTCCTAGAAAAAGTCTATTTTCTACGTTTGTGACGTCATAATTGTAGAATAAGTGATCCCACAAATGATTAACTGGCAGGACCGATTAGAGGGGAATTATACCTTTCATTCAACACCAGAAGCATGTTTCTAGCTGTCGTGTGAAGAAAGTTATTGGTTCTAGAACAAACTTATATATTTGTGTTAATTTCTCTTGGTTACCATGGAAATGGGCCTGTAAAAAAATTGTGCACCACTTGCAGACCCTACATCCACCCTGGTGGTAACCCACATACACCACCCTAATAGCTGGTATCATTGGCATTTTTCTACCAGATGAGGTGCTAACTCCTTAATTAGGCCTCTTCAGATTTGGCTGGTAGACTAATACATTTGTAGCTTGGGAGTTAAGCTTATAGACTACCTCCACTTGTGTGCTCAGCAAACATTCAAACTTTATTACTGGAATTGGCTCAGTGTTTCATGCCAGGCATTCAGTGATAAAACTTAAAAAATACTCTTCTCTTGGCACGCAAATTGACATTCTTTTAGACCACCTCAGAGTCTTGTTGTCACTAAATGTTTAAATAGTAGCCATATACGGTTTAGAAGCAAAATTGTTAGCACTTTCAACCTCAAATTTTTTCAAGAAAATTTTCATTTTCTCATAGAAAATGTCCATTTGCAGACCAACAGAAGACTACTTTTGAACATTTAACACTAAGAATGTGCTAAATTTTAAAAATTAGTCTTCTCTTGGTCTGCAAATAGGATTTTCTCAAGACCACTGCCTGATATGAGTGTTAACCTTTGCTACTCTAATGTCAATATTCAATCTTTTATTGTGTCAATATCTAAGAAACTGGTGTACATTTTTCAACAATTTTGGCGGAAGATGTTACTGTCAAAGACAGTACCATCTTCCACCAAATTTGCTGAAAAATAAACACCAGTTCATCTTTTAATTTAATTTGAAAATTTAGTTTTGAGACCAGGATGGTAAGGGTTAAGGGGTTAATAACCTGTTAGACTCGAGGGATCCATTTCTAGTTACATGTATGCCACCAATTCCTAGCTAAGCTCCGCCCCTTGTGCTTGAGTAGTAGAATCGATTTGAAACATTGAACCCTAGCTTCTCAGAATAAAAATTTCAAAGTACACGTAACTATGCATGTACAATGTAGGTAATTGTAAGCTGTTGAATATTTTAACCAATACCACTCTGATGTCAAAATTGAAAATTTTCAAATTAAAGAAAAAGATGAGCTGGTGTTTATTTTTCAACAAATTTGGTGGAACATGGTGCTGTCGTAGACAGCAACATCTACCACCAAAATTGTTGAAAAAAACTAAACTAGTTTCTTTGCTATTGACACCATAGAAGATAGAATATTGACATCAGTGTGCTAAGGGTTAAGAGCAACGACTCCCAGTCAAATTAGTTTCAAAATATTCAACAGAATGTTTATTAAATTGTAAGTTCATCAAAGACATACAGTTGTTATTACACCACAAAAACATCCATTACCGTTCAATCACTACTTGCTAAATCAAATATCTGCATTTAGCTATCAGAATAAAGTTTTTATTCTTGCCTATACACTCCCTAATGCCTATACCATCACCATGTAGACCCTCCACCAGGCTTCTGGTAGAGGGACCCCCTGCATTAGCCCTACAATAGACTGGCACCAGTCTGTACTCACTCCTTGGTGACGCTTGTCACTAAGCACACTCGCGCATGCGCAGTAGGTCCCAATTGTGAAAACTGAATCACTTTTTCAAATATTCTGCTAGCTATACAGTACTGTCAGCTATCAAACCGATATAAAAGTTTTAGCTTGCTAACTAGAAACTTTCCAGTTATCACGAGGTTGACTCAGGAATTCCTACCATGAAGTCTATTCTTCCTAAGTTATGTTTAACTTCTATATCATGGTGTTTTAGAGGTGTTTGTAACTCTAACGTTTGGAGTTACCAGTTTTCGTGTCACTACTTCCGTTTTCGAGGTTAGAGTAACCATGCCTATTATATACCATCAAGAGTGCCATGTGATAATAATAATAGCCAGTACCACTCCTAGTACCGTAGGTCCTACTGCTCTCAAACATTAATCAGAATCATTACTGATTCTTTCCTCAGACACTATTAAAATCGCCCAAGGCGTAGCCTCTGTGATTTCTCAGGGTCTTCTCAAAGCTAGTTGCTTTATTTCGCATCATTTCTTATTTTTTATAGGAAGTGTCATTATCTTCTGAGAAAATAAAGTGTGCGTCGAATAAGTGTGATCGGGTTCACGCTAAGGATTATGCGGGACATGTTTGCCTGAGGTGTACCACCTGCACCCCTTTAAAAATGTGTGGAGTGTGCAAGGGTTGGCCATTGGTCGTATCTAAAGCGTTTTTCAAGGACTTTGTGGTTAAGCCTGCGTTGCCCTCAGGTCGCTCTCCCTCCGTTGTTGAAGGTCCTAAAGCAGTAGCATCTGCTTCCACCTCTGTTAATACGTCGGATTCAACAAAGGAGGGGGCCAGCTCCTCTATCACAGATCTGGTTATGGCATTATTCGTCAGATTTGAGTCCTTTGCAAACGTATTGACTAAATCTTTAGACGAGCATATTACATCTGCTATTAAGGCCGCTAAAGAGGAGTCGTCAGACTCCGAATTTAGCCCCCAGTCTCGATCTCGTAAGTGGGGAAAGCCGGTTTCCTTAACATTGAGGCAGCAAATCAAGTCTCCCAAAAGTAAGTCCGGCGAGACAAGAAATAAACCTGGTACGGCATCCTCCGGTAGGAGCCAGGTCAAAGACCATGTTAGACTTGAGGACCAGCTTAATTCTCAAGCGGTGGCATCAGGGGCGGAAGCTTCCGATTTGTCACCTCAAGCTAAGGTCTGTTTCACAGTGATACCGATTGCCAGGAAGGTGGTAAGATCGCCGATCGCCTCTAAAGAAGCACCCGTCTATGCTCCTGGCTTGTCCGGGCAAGCGGGTTTGCTGTCTGGAATGTATTCTGGTTTTACCGGGCATCCGGAAATGAGCACCGTGATTGTTTCTGGCCTGGCTGAACATCCGGTGACTCATGAGAATATGGCTTATGCGTCAACATCCGTTTCCGGTTCATCAGTGTCCGGCTATAGAGTTTCCGGGTCTGTTGGACCCGGCGGTGCATCATATGTTGTCTTCCGTTTCCGGTTCTTCGACTTCCGCTTCCGGTAGTAGTGCTGCTAATTCCGGTAGGAAGAATGTGCATCCGGGTCTGTTGGACCCGTCTATGCACCGTTCCGTTTCCGGATTGTCAGGCTCTTCTTCCGGTAGTAGTGTGGCTACTTCCGGTGGGAATTATGCTTATCCGAGTCAGTTGGATCCGTTGTTGCATACATCCTCCTTTTCCGGCCCAGTTTTGGTTAATTCCGGTTCCGGGGGTAGTGTAGACACTTCCGGTTCAACTTATGCATGTCCGGGTCGTTTTGACCCGTCCTTGCAAGCGACTTCCGTTTCCGGTTCCGGGTTTTCTGTTTCCGCTTCTGGTGACAGTTTTTCTACTTCTTGCTTAGGAGATATGAAGCGTTCTATTTCCGGTCTCGGTGTTTCAGTCCCGGCTGGAACTTCTGTTTGCGCATCAAGTTATGAGCTTCCGAATAACTCAGATTCCCAGTCCAGTAATAGGTCTGTTAATTCCGATTCTAGTTATTTTCGCGCCGGTCCTCCCGTTTGATATAGACACTATCCTGATCGTTCTTCTAGTTTTCAGTCTGTTTCTGCGTCAGATTTTGGTCATCCTTCCTTTCGTGAGGTAGTATCTCTCTCTCGTTCTTCATCTCCTTCCTTTTTCTCTCAAGCAGGTTCTCAGAAGAGTAGTAGTAGTCATCCGTCCTCTTCTTCTGTATCTCGCTTGTCTGCTAGGGATTTTTCGTCTTCTCATGTTTCTAATTCGTCTTCTCTTTTTCATCCGTCATCTATATCTCCGCCTCCAGGTTTTCTTCATATTCCGGCTTCCCTTCATCAAAATTAATCTGCGGCGTCTCACATACCTTCTTCTTCTGATCCGTCTGTCCCTACTTTGCCTTCTTATTCTTCATCTTCTCCGGAGGTTGATCATTTGGATCCTATTGTTTCGGTCGTTCTATCTCCAGAATTAGAGTTCCAGATAGTTGATTCAGGCTTAGATTTTTCCTTGTTTTCAGTAAGCCGCGATCCCTCTCTTCACCGATCTGTTATTTCAGCTAGATTTCCAATTTTGTCCAGATTTTCAGCTAGTGAGTTGGATCCTTATTTTTTCAGTTCTAGTCAGCCAGAGGCCTGTGTTGTTAGTTCTTCTTATCAGTCTCCGTTGACGGTGGACACTCTCGGACTCTCCTTCTAGAGCTTTAGCTTCTCCTTCCTCTCTGAGGATCGTTGATTCTTCTGTTTCGCTAGACTCGGACATCTGTCCTCCTTCTTCTTCTCCGTCTCACCTTTCTGTCAAAGCTACTCAAAGATCAGTCAGGGCCAGGGATCTGAAGAGGTTCTATCATGAGAGGGCCTCGCCAGATGACTGGTCTAGGGCTCATCAATGGATAGCTTCGTCTCTATCTCTTCCTCTTCAGGATGAATTTTCGATTAATCCTCCGTCGTTTGGTTCTGCGCTTTCATCTTCAGACTCTTCAGCTAATGTTCCTTCTGTTCTTCCGGTAGATAACTTGGTAGTAGACATGTTAGATTTTTACATTAACGATGTCCAACTGAAAGATTTCTCTCTTACTCCCAAGGTAGATGCTCCAGTGCAGGTTCCGAAAGATGATTACATTAGATTGGCTTCTACTCAATCTCTTAATGGTCCGACATGGGATGTTCTTTCATCGCATCTGAAGGAAGCGGCTACAGTAGAATCTTCGTCAGACCTTTTTAGATGGGAGTCTGTCTGTCGGGCTCAGTTGAAATCAGCAAACTTTTTGGCCCTTCTTTCAGAGGCTATTCTCAAAACTCAGGAGAAAGGGGGTCAGATTCCTCCGGAGATATTTCGTTCGTTAGCTGACCTGTCAAGAGGTTCGTTGAATTCAGTTTGCCGTTCACTAGGTTTCATCACCTCTAAGAGAAGGTCAAGGTAGCTTGCTGAGGTGAATATTTCGGATTCCCTCAGGAGTAACCTGATATCTGCTCCGCCTTTCGGATCAGATATTTTCGGTCAGAATTCTACCTCGATCCTTAGGGCGGAGTCTGATCGTCTTAGATCAGCTAGGGATCTGCGGGATCAGATTTCTATTTTGAGGCCGTCAGCAAAAAGAGACTTCCGCGGTGAAGAGTCCCTCCTCTCCCAGGAGGAAGAGTCTTAGGCCGGATGAATATGGGGCTTATCCGTCAAGGGTTTTTACGAACTCTAATCGGTCCTCTACTTCCCATTCCAGATCTGCGGAGGAGGATCGTTTTAAATCCATTTCCTCACATAGACCTAGAGCCCAGGTTCGTCAAGCCCCTCAGGTGAGAAGGAGTCAGTTTTTCTCTCGAGGTTCCAGGTCTAGTTCTAGAGGACGCTCCTCTAGAGGTTTTCAACCTAGACGGGTTTGAAGGGGTGGCCTCAGCCCGGGCAGGCCTTTCCCGTTCTCATTTACCAGTCCTTCCTCCTCTTCTACCACCTTTGGATCTATCGGTGCAGTCCCTTCTTCCCAGCGTGCCAGTAGGAGGGCGCTTGTCTCTGTTCTGGGAGACTTGGCAAGCCCTCGCGCAGGACTCCTGGCTGTTAGATCAAATCCGCTGGGGTTATGCACCGTCTTGGATAGATTTGCCTCCTCTGTCTTACCAGCCCAAATGGACTCCAGTTCCATCCAATCTGGAGAAATTGGGAGCCCTGGAAGATGAATTTGAGTCGATGCGGTTGAAGAAGGCTATAGAAGAGGTTCCATGTTGGAGAGTAGACCCGGGATTCTACTCAACTCTATTTCTAGTCCCCAAGAAATCAGGTGGATGGCATCCAATCATCAATCTGAAGAGATTAAATCTGCATATATCCACCCCAAAATTCAAGATGGAGACGGTATCTCAGATTATCGCCAGTCGAGTCCGGGCATGTGGACAGCATCCATAGATCTCAAGGACGCCTATTTTCACATTTTCATCCACCCTCCATTCAGAAAATTCATGAGATTCGCGTTCAAGGGCCGGGTATGGCAATTCAGAGTCATGCCGTTCGGCCTGACCACGGCTCCTTTCTTCTTCACCCGCCTAGTGTCAGCAGTGGCAGGTTTTCTGCACAGTCGTTATATTCCCCTTCACGTTTACATAGACGATTGGTTGCTAAAAGCTTTTCACCCACCTAGGTGTGGCTTTCGACCTAGGTCAAGGCTTAGTCTTCCCTTCAGATGTAAGAGTAGAAGCCATCCTAGTAGCCATGGAAATTCTGGCATCCTCTGCTGTGGTCAGAGCAATATTCTTTCTCCGGGTGATAGGCTTGATGATCAGCGTCAAGAACATCATTCCGTGGGCGGCGCTGATGAGGAGACCTTTCCAAATGTATCTAATGTCCCTGTGGAAACAGTCGACCCATTCAGTGTACCATCGGATCCCGGTCAGAGAGCATTTAAGGCCCCACCTAGAATTCTGGAAGGATCGCTCTCTGCTTATGATGGGTGTTCCTCTGGTCAAGTCTTCTCCTCAAGCGATCATCTTTACAGACGCTTCCCAGGAGGGATGGGGAGCGGTCTGGGGTTCCCTTTCGGTCTCAGGCCTGTGGTCCCTAGAGGAGTCGTCAGCCCACATCAACATTCTGGAATTGTGGGCTGTCAAGAAGACTCCTTGCTTGGTCGGATCAAGTGCAGGGCCTCAAGATCTCGATTTGATCAGACAATTCGACAGTAGTCTCGTATATAAACAAGCAGGGAGGCACGAAGTCGTCTCGCCTTTGTTTGGAGGTGTGGAATCTCCTCATGTGGTGTCGTATGAAGCAGATTTTCCTGGTGTCCTCCCATGTCCCAGGATGTCTGAATTTTCTGGCTGATCAGTTGTCTCGCCCTTTCAAAATTCGCCCGCACAGAGTGGCAGTTAAAGAGGTCGGTTGTCAAAGCGATCTTCAACGTCCTGGATCATCCCCATGTAGACCTGTTCGCGACCTCTCTGAATGCCCAGATCTCCTCTTTCATGTCTCCTTTTCCGGACGATCAGGCGTTGGCGGTGGACGCCCTGTCTCAGTCCTGGACAGGAATCTTCGCGTATGCGTTCCCTCCGACTATCCTGCTTCCCTTGGTTCTGAAGAAAGTCAAGGATCAAGTCTGCGAGATTTTGTTAATGGCTCCCTTTTGGCCAAAAAGGATCTGGTTCGTAGACCTTCTCGATCTTCTAGTAGACTTCCCACGTCTGCTGCCAGTGTCCCCAGATCTGTTATCCCAAGTAAGGGGAACGTGCCTTCATCCAACCCCAGGAATCTTCAGTCTGTGTGTTTGGAGAATATCGAGTGCTCGGTCACTGAGAATAAATTTTCTGCAAGATCTCAGGAAATCATTAATTCGGCCAGGAGGGAGTCGACCCGAAGAGTTTACAAGGGTCGACTTAAGATATTTGGAGAATGGTGCTCAAATCATGATCTCGTGCCCGATTCTGTTTCTATATCCCAAGTGTTAGATAAAGATTTTTTATCTTATCTGTTCGATTCTCTTCATCTGACTGCTAACACTGTTAGAGGATGTTAAGGATACCAAGGTGCTGAATGGGTTCAGAGGTTTAGGTAATATTCGGCCTCCTATTGCTAAACCTTTACCTTCCTGGAACTTGGCGCTGATTCTTCAGGTTTTGGCAGGGCATCATTTTGAACCCATCGCTTTGATTAGCTTAAAGCTTTTAACGTTTAAGGCGGTTTTTCTAGTAGCGGCTGCTTCTGCTAGAAGACGATCTGAGATCCATGCATTTTCCGCTGAAAAGGATAGATTTATTGGAGCTGGGGACGGTTTGGTATTATATCCTAGAAGGGATTTTTTGTCTAAGACGCAATCAAACGGTTATCCAGCTAAGCCGATTATTTTAAAGTCTTTATCTTCGTTTTCTCCGTCTGACAGATTTTGGTGTCCAGTCAGAGCTCTTAAGGCGTATAGGCGACGTACCGATTTTAAAAGATCCGATCCGTGTCACTTATGGGTTCCCTACGTGGAAGGGGCAGCCAGACCGGTCTCTAAAGCATCCCTTGCTAGATGGATTTGTGACACCATTCAACTATGCTACGAGATTGCTTCTCCTGAGCAAATCAATCTCTCACATTAAGGCTCATGATGTTAGAGGGATGGCTACCTCTTTCGCTCTGTTTGCTGGCTGTTCTGTAGACGAGGTTATGCAAGTTGCAGGATGGAAATCTGAGTCTACTTTTACCTCTTTTTATTTGAAAGACCAGAGCGCAGCGGCATCTTTCTTTAGGAACATTACTATTTTAACCAAGAAGGCTGAAGACCATTTACCAAGCACATCCCACCATTTTCGTTAGGACCATGAGTCTGCGGAGAATGGTGAGAGTTGTTCCTTGGTTTTTGGTTTAAATCTTTATGTTTAAAGTTTTATTTGGTTGTTAATCACTGTGTGATTGATTAGGATGCACCATTATGTTATGTTATTAACATTTGGTTATGTTTGTTTTGATTTTTATCCTTGCTTATGGATTCTCAAATCACCTCCCACCAAAGTTTCGTAGTGGGGCACTGACCAAATCTACGGGTTTAGCAAGTAGTGATTGAACGGTAATGGATGTTTTGTGGTGTAATAACAACCTCCAACAGACCCCCCTTTAGTGGGTTGGTCTAGTTTTATTAACCACTATAAAAACATACTTACCATTCAATCACTATGACCCGGCCTCAGCCAGCCCGCTGGGTATTGATTTGAGAATCTAGGCTGGATGTACAGCACTTAAATTTAGAAAAATGATTCAGTTTTCACAATTGGGACCTACTGCGCATGCGCGAGCGTGCTTAGTGACAAGCGTCACCAAGGAGTGAGTACAGACTGGTGCCAGTCTATTGTAGGGCTAATGCAGGGGGTCCCTCTACCAGAAGCCTGGTGGAGGGTCTACATGGTGATGGTATAGGCATTAGGGAGTGTATAGGCAAGAATAAAAACTTTATATCCATTTGCAGTCCAAGAGAAGACTGTTTTTGAAAGTTTACAACTGGAATGACTGGCTCGGTTATCGAACCAGTCATTCCAGTGGTAAATATTCACAAATAGTCTTCTTTTGGTCTGCAAATGGATGTTTCTCAAGACCAGTGCAGAAGCCGGTTTGGCTGATATCAGTGTTAAAGGGTTAATGAATGAATTAATGTGTGTTTGCTATCCTATGAAGCTTAGCATTCTAATGATATACAAGTGTTATTGATGTGACGTATTTCGGGATTAAGCACATCGAAGAAAGATTTGAAATTGTTGCGATATCTTGGCTAGTCATCAGTATGGATCGGTGCCAGCAGAGTTACAATTCCAGATTTATCTTAGAGTCCTGTACAGTTCAGAAAAAGCTTAACATGTTTCCAAAACAAAATAAAACATGTTTTTGAATATTTTGAACATAATTGGATTGGAAGCAATGTCTTCCAATCCAATTATGTTCAAAATATTCAACGGAGCATTTCTTACTAACTAATCTACTAACGTGTTTCTCTTATTGTTTTGGCAACATGCTACGTAGCTTATTTCTGAGTCGTACCATATCTTTCAGTGTTCGTACTAGTCATGGAAATCCTGGAAAGTCATGGAATTTGAAAATTTAAACTCCAGGCCGGGAAAGTCATGAAAAATTAGCATTTTTTTTACCGTAGGTCATGGAAAATGGTAATCATGGAAAATAAAAGGAATCTGTTGCCATCCATTCCTGCTGTAACCTCTATGCAGTAAAAATTACAGCAAGAGCTTATCAAAACAATGCCTTGACCTGGTTGTTGCAACTTAGATTCTAATTTATGGAACTAACACAAATCCTGTAGATATTATCTCTTTAACGCTTATATCATCCAAAAGTGGCATTTTTATGAAATGTCTATTTTTATACCAAGAGAAGACAATTTTTGAAAATTTATCAATGGAATGACTGGCTCGATAACCGAACAAGTCATTCCAGTGGTAAATCTTTAAAAATATTCTTCTGTTGGTCTGTAAATGGCTATTTTAAAATTTGATGGTTATAGGGTTAATTCTTGCTTGTCATGGAATTAGTCAATTTTGATCATGAAAGGTCATGGAATTTCAAACAGAAAGGTTGCGAACCCTAATCTTTGATGTTTATTTACAGTGATGATTTATTTCAAGATGAATAAGCTGACAGACCTGGGAATCTTGGAGCCGTTCCTTGAAAACTGCAGTACTATTACTGCTAGCGTTCAGGGCAAGCCAGGACAGCCGAAGAAGATGTAAGTCTCTGCTCATTGACTGCGGTTTCAGTAAAGTGATAACAGTCAGGTTTCAGCAGAGTGATAGCAGTCAGGTTTCAGTAGACTGATAGCAGTCAGGTTTCAGTAGAGTGATAGCAGTCAGGTTTCAGTAGAGTGATACCAGTCAGGTTTCAGTAGAGTGATACCGGTCAGGTTTCATTAGAGTGATACCAGTAAGGTTTCAGTAGAGTGATATCAGTAAGGTTTCAGTAGAGTGATAGCAGTCAGGTTTCAGTAGAGTGATACCAGTCTGATTTCAGTAGAATGATACCAGTCAGGTTTCAGTAGAGTGATATCAGCCAGGCTTCAGTAGAGTGATATCAGCCAGGTTTCAGTAGAATGATACCAGTCAGGTTTCAGTAGAGTGATACCAGTCAGGTTTCAGTAGAGTGGTACCAGTTAGTTTGAGTAAAGTGATAGCAGTCAGGTTTCAGGAGAGTGATAACAGTTAGTTTGAGTAGAGTGATAGCAATCAGGTTTTAGTAGTCATACCAGTAAGGTATCAGTAGAGTGATAGCAGTCAGGTTTCAGAAGAGTGAAACCTGTCAGGTTTCAGTAGAGTGATAGCAGTCAGGTTTCAGTAGAGTGATAGCTATCAGGTTTCAGTAGAGTGATACCAGTAAGGTTTCAGTAATCAGTAGATTGATACCAGTAGTGTTTCATTAGAGTAATACCAGTAAGGCTTCAGTAGAGTGATATCAGCCAGGTTTCAATAGAGTAATACCAGTAAGGCTTCAGTAGAGTGATATCAGCCAGGTTTCAGTAGAGTGATACCAGTTTATTAACCCTTAGCACGCTGATGTCAATATTCTATCTTTTACTGTCTCAATAACAAAGAAACCGGTGTACATTTTTCAACAATTTTGGTGGATGATGTTGCTGTCATCTTCCACCAAATTTGTTGAAAAATAAACACCCATTCATCTTTTAATTTAATTTGAAAATTAAAAATTTTGACATTGATGTAAGGGCTAACATGTAAATTCATCAGAGGCACAATTCGTACACTTTTGTGATGGAATTTTTGATAAGTGATATAAATGTATGTGATTATGACGTCAAATACTTGACTAACAGATCGGCCTTTGGATCCTTCCATTGTTAGCAAATCACCCAGTATGCATTTTATTGGCTGTATTAACAACAAATTTCATGACATTAAGATTTTCTTAATCAGAATGAATTGGTATTTTTTATGTGAAAACACTTTAGTCACAAATTAGCTGATGTCACAATCATGTACCGCTCCATCATGAAAATCAAAAGGTTTCAGTCTATGAATTTAAAATTTCATACATATTCTATGGAATATTTTGAAACTAATTTGACTTGGAAGATTTAGTGCTGTAGGCAGTAACACCCGCCAGTCCAATTAGTTTCAGAATATTTAACACCCTAGCTTAAATTTATCCCTATGTTAAAATCAATGTTCTGTTATTCTGTTTTTTTAGGCGTGCTAGTGTTCAGTATAGAACAACTCTCTATAAGAATGATCTAGAAGCACTAAGGGAGTTGCAAATTGATGGGAAGAGTGTGGAAGACCTCACGATTAATGGTCTACCAGGTATACATGTGGTTTTATGACGCATTTGCTGTACAGGTATTGTCCGATTACTTTGCGGTGGGAAACGTGAATATCATACAGCTTTTCTCATCAGCTGTGGGTTATGATTGCATAAAACAACAGTACTCCTATTTATTCAAATTATGTTTTTGTAAACATTGTTTATTTCCTGTTATTTACCCTTTAATGGTCAGATTTGGTCAAGAAAATACAAATATTTACTTATTGAATGTCCATTTGCAAGCCAAGAGAGAACTATTGTTGAAATTTTACCACTGGAATGACTGGCTCGGTTATCGAGCCAGGCATTCCAGTCGTAAATTTTCAAATATAGTCTTCTTTTGACCTGCATGTGGACATTCCTCAAGACCACTGCAGAGGCCAGTTTTGGCCGACTTGGTCATTAAAGGGTTAAGAAGTATATATAGCAAAAGCGCATGTGAAGCGGCCCAATAATAAAATACATGTACATTCAGTTTGGTAAAATATTCTTGCCAGACAGGGTATCCAATTGTTATCCAGTTTTAGACAGTTCTTACATCTATGCACAAGAATAGTGACTGTTAGCCTTAATCTTAAGCGTGAAACGCTCTCTGCTTGTATTTATGACAAACCTTTTATGCTCACTAGTGATACCAGGGGTATTATTACCCTTTAGATCAGATGCCTCTGTATGTTAGCTGTTCCATTTGACAACGAAACGCCATTCCTCTGATCAATTTACAGCTGAATTGTGACATTTTGATAGCTTGTTAATTATGGTGTTGCGTGTTAACAAAAAACATGTGCATTGCATACATCTACATTTGTAGGTTCACAAGTCTGTAAGGTTCTTGAGAACATTATTGTTGTCCTCAGTTTTGGCTTCATGGCGAACCATCTATAATGACTGTTCACTCTGTTACAGTTTATTACAAAACTCACTGTGAACATGACCATTCACTCGCTGAAATGAAAAGAATATTTTGCTTGTTTGTGAACCCACTTGACCAGTTGTGCTTAATTAACAACAAATCTCTTGCTTTGAAGTAATAAACATGACTAGGACAAATACACTTATCCCTAAACTAAGCTGTCATTTGATGCAAATTAACTGCTTCTTTCTTAATCACCCTTTTAGTGCTTCAATACTAGACAGTACTTCAGGTGATACAAAGGCCATTACTGTGAAAACAATCAACGGTTGTAATAGCCATGCTTCTGCAGCTGAAACAGAATGTGGTTAAGGGCACATCTACGTGTACATCGCACACCCTCTGTCACATACTCACTTATCATCCATGCATTCACAAAAACTACTTACAAGGAATATATAGACAAAGGCACATACATGTACTAGTTCATAGTCACACAGGAACTTCCTATGTCCTCCGTTCAGAACCATTCTAATCAGTAAGACTTAAGATCATTAGACCTGCTACCGATACACACTATATGCTTCCAATTTTTCCTCTATCCTTGATTGTGTCTAGTCATGTTTTCCACCTTTTATCATGTAGTGGACAATCAAGGTACGCGTATATTTCCATATACATGTAGGACAAATCAAAACACACATGTCCAGTAATCAGTGCAACAGTTTGTAAACACACCTGGCTCAGTCACGAAAGGGTATTTAATCATCATTCATATACCAATCTCATTAAGGAAACTTGCAATCGGCTGCTGTCTACACATTTGAGAAGGATTACATATATACAAACTGTTATGCAATAAATCCCCCGATAACATTTACATTACCAATCAACCAATCACTCATACAGAAACAGGTACATTGTACAATATTCTCATTACATGGACATTCTCATGTTGCTACAAGGTGATGGTCTGTACTAAAGCTTAGAGGCCTCTGTCCACATCTGCATGCATTTGTGAGAGTACTTAATTTTCTGTGAGAATTCATAGGGATGTTTAACAATATGAAACTCATGTCAAGGGTGTTTTATCCATATTGATCGTATAACAGCCCTTTGTTCGAAAGGAGAGGCAGAAAAAGTCGAAATACCTATAAAACATTAAGCAATTTCTGTCTCTTTCTGACAAACATGGTTTAAAAACCTCTACCCCAGCATCTTTTGCATGATATAATTATAACGTAATATATGCCTATGACATGTGATGTTGTCTTACATGTGATGCTTGTGTGGTAATATGTTTATCACTAATGACAGGGCATCACTGGTAAAATCCCTTATTTTCGGGAGTCACCTACGTGAAACAAAAAGGCACTCGACATAAGGGTTTTTTTCGAAAGCAGAGTTGCTTTTCCGGTCGGTCTATTTTGTAGCTCTATCTAGCGCTTCTCCTTCCAAACATGCGCCTGATCGAGCTTAGCACCAAATTCTAATGTGTATAATTATCACATTGCCAGTACACAATTTGAATGGAGATATATTTAGCACCCAGTAGTAAAACATGTAGTTTCATGTAATGGCCAAAGCAGTCCAACTACAGCTATTCAAACTTTGCTGGTCATTATGAAACTTTCCTATGAATGCCGTATTTGAAGATATTTTTGCCATTCAGACACCTTGTCCAATATACATGTCAATGGCTGATACATGGCTGATCAATGTGAGTTATTATAGTGCCTTTTTGATAATTATCATTTTCCTTGATGTCCAATACATGTACACAGCCAATTATTTAGGCAATTGTTGTCATCTTTTGATGGTTACACGTCGATGCCCCCATCTGTTATCAATAAATGACACTTATCAATTGAATTCTGTCTTCTTACAGCTGACGTGGAGACTCGTGTTTATGTATACAATATACCTGAGGATACGATTGAAGAAATGCTTCGCGTGCTTTTCCCTACAGCCAAAAGAGTTTCTATTCTCAAAACTTCAGATGGAAAAAGCAAAGGGTAAACCAGCAGCTCAGCTGCAGACCAACACCCCACCCCCATTTACACACCACTGGCAGTTCTATTATTTCAGGAATTCCACCTGAGTAATACTCTGCCAGTAAAAATAACAACTGACCATGCACTGATAATTCATTTGTTATAAAATGCATTATCAGAAATAGACATGTAACAATATATAGTATTGTCTCGTCTGGCCTGGACCTAGAAGTCCAATCAAAATATCCAAAAGCTGCGACTACTAAGACAATTGTGGCTTGTCTTTTGTAATATACAATGGTGACCAACAACCTTGTTGCTGCTTAGGACCCCCAAACATTGTTTTAACCACTGATACCACCTTTTCTTGGCTCAGGTACGGACCATCTTTGTTCAGATAGTCTACATATAAGGATGATAATGTTACTTATCCTGAAGGTCACCTTCATCTTAACTCACAATAAAGCACGCACACCTTTTGGGACCCAAATTGGTGCTTCACTTCTTTAAGACAAAGTTCATAACATTGATTTTAATCTAAATTAACTCATATTCCTTGTATATTTCCCCTCAGGAGATAGTGTCTGTGACAGAAGCTACATGTACCCCAAGCATAACACAGTGAATTAAATTCTTAGTCCTCCAGAAATAAATATGGCAAGACAATTTTGGTAATGTAGCAAATAAGTAGCAATGCCCCTGTCAAATCTGACTCATGAATCATAATTTTCACCCTTGAATCGCTTTCATATAGTGCAATATAGGATTGCGCTGTACATGTTTAATTAAGAATCACCGAAATTTCAAACTGATGAAATTTTGCTTGCTGTAAAAGAGAGAAAAATTTTATAATAGCTAAAATTGTATTTCGGAAGTCAGAATTCTACTTAGACCTAACCTACCTATGTGTGTGTCAAATTTCACATCTCTCAAGATATTTGATTTATAGAGATAGCAAAAAATGCTTGCTTATCATTGCATACCTCGATAAGGCTTGAGATTAGTAACTGTCTTTTTCAGTTGGAGCTAATGTTAAAATGAGGCTAGGCATATCCCATGTTTCAAGTCGGTCAGTCACAAACTATGAGAAAAGCTGGTTCAAACATCGTTTCATCTTATAGGGCCCGCATTGGTTATGGCTAAACAGTTATCTCAAAAACCATTGGATGACTCCAAAATAAAATGTATATGAAATCAAGTCAATTTCTCCATAATTATACCAAAGAGTTGACAAAATTTCAAGTCGATCGTACCCTTGGCCCGCAAACCAATAAAGCATACGAGTATTTGTGGGATGAAAACTGAATAAGGCAATTCATCCTAAGAATTGTTTCCACGAATAAGAAGAAAAAGAAATATCCAGAGTAATTACAAGTCTAACCTGCATTTACACACAGTTTAGTTATCAGTGTATCCAACTGAACAATTGTTTAGTGTCTCATGATTCATTGGAATACGTTCACTATTATAAACAAGATTACAGATTGGAGTTATTTACATGTATGTAAATATCCACGTAAACCACAAACAGAATTTCTTAATTATTTATTAATGTACATTGTACTGTTCATTTGACCCACTACAAGAACCATTACGTGAATGATATCTTAGCCTTCGATGCTACATGTACATGTGACAGATAACACAAATTAACAAGTACTTTTAATAGGCGTAGTGTATAATGGTTTGAACTAAGTCACAGCTGATAAACTCTTTGTGGGTATATGAATGTACATTCCAAGTCATCACGATGAAAATACTCTCATAGACACATCCCATGTACAATGTTATAGTTTGATCTCACATATGCATTACGCAATGCCCACATGTCTTTAGCCAATCTTTAGTTGCATCTCGCAAGTAATATACTCGCTACTTATATATAGATATGACTTGCGACTAATATAAGTGTGCTGTATCTATCTGCCTATTGATCTATCATTCACTCTGTTTGTCAAATTTGTGATATCTCTGGCAAATGTAGTGCTTACTAGCTTGTTAGTGTGTGTGTGTCTTAAAACCAACATGTACAAGCTTTTAAATATACATGTAATTTGTCATCGTGTTCTGTATTTATATATGCCATTTCTGTCAAAATGTCAACTCAAGAGCTCATTGTCGTCATCTGTTCTATATAACAGCTGGTACAGTTTTTAGGTATTCTCTGTTAAACCTCAGGGCCATTCAGATACCAGCCTAAGGTTGTTGGTCACCATGTATCATTGCAAATCCTTGTGTAAACTGTTATTATTCATGTATGAAATTGGTAATATTGTCAAGCAAGCAGCCATGGCTTGACTGATCTCTGATCTATATAACAATTGAACTTGTCCAAAGTTTGATGGGCCCTTTTATTTGTGAAGCGAATAAAACCGGCCTTTACGATTGCTATTTATGAATCGCTCTATGGTTTTGTATGGCTGTCACTCGACGTCCTTCAAATTAAACTACCGTATATTCTCACATACTGTATGCATGTTCCATCAAATTTGTCCACCTCAAATCGGGGAATAAAGATAAATGATTGGCCATTTTATTCTCAAAATATATCTACAATTATCAGAATCGCCAAATGCCAAAGGCGATTATATCTTTGTCTAGACCCCTGACAGTTGAAATTCACTCGGTCAGATGGTGGTGTAATATTTTGCCTTCATATATTAAATGGGGAATGGAAACATTCGGTTTGTTCTAGATCTGAATAAGAGGAATATAAAACAAACAAACTCATTTCTAAAAAATGTAACAGAATAGTATTAGCCAGTCAGCATTCAACATCCACAATGCTTTGTTTTCAACATGCCTGTATGCTACCATTCCCCCCACACATCGTTACATGTTGAGGCATTGGTGCTATCTGTTAACAACATGTCTCGCAATATAAGCTGATAGCAAAATATCTGTGTACCTTGCATATCATTTCTCATCTACACATATTTACATGATAAATTTAAGGGTCATGAAAAAATCCTCACGGCTCCTAAACATCTGTTTTTTGTCCCTTGTAGCAAAATTGGGTAGATATTAAAAAAAAATTTCAATTCCATAATGCGAGCAAAAGCAACATACCTGTATGCATATATGTACTGTTCAGACATGTCTGATAATGCCTACTAAACAGTACAATTCATCAACGGAATATTGTCAATATATATATATATATATATATATATACATAGAGTCATTCGATGGCTTGGAAATGAGTCAGACGATGTGAAATCTGAAAGGAGAACCCAAAATGGGTAAAAGTAATTTGTATATAAAACACAAAATCTATAATGGAGTCTATATTTAAGATACTGTGTTAGAATTTCTCACACCATTTAACTTAAAATCTGGTTAAGATTGTGTTAGAAACCTCAGTCACAATAAGTCACTGTTGGCTAATTCAATCTATGACAAAATGGGTTGAAGACCCTCTGTAAATAAAACTTGTTCATGATGCTAGGAAGACAGGTACATGTACATACATTGTGATGATTATATCTATATATTGATGAACCGGAAAGAAGAGTCATATTTTACATGTATAGCGGTGCCATCAATTACATTAAGAAATGGTTGCAATATCTTATGAAGTAGAGGCTAATAAGAAAATCATAGGACCTACAGATGGATTGGGATGAATCCCTTGAGGAAAAATAGTGGCTGACAATACTGGGTCTGAATCTTATTTGGGATAAATAACTTCTATGTGTATATATTTCCCGGAAACTTGGTACGTTGCGGTGGATCCAATCGGAATCAATCACACTTATTGGTAACCCGTTAACTGATGATAGTAAAGCTTAATAATCTATTTCTAAATTTCCATTTAATGAGTAATTTGAGTGCCATGTAAAGTTACATACATGGGGAAAACTATAGGGGATATGCAAGTGGTAGTTTGAGGGTGTTGCACCATCTCTTGTAGACATAATCATGACTGGACATAATGTCCTGAACACTGACGGAGTAAATTATCAACAAAATCAGATGTGAGAATATACGGTACATGTTGGTCACAATAATTGTGAAGACATTTGAGTTTGAGAGCAATATCCGATTTGTCCAGCAGTACGTCCATATGTTTAGCCTACTTATATTATAGCAACTACATGCTAATTGTTTTTGTGCATTATACTGAATGACTTCGATAACTGATAAGTTTCTGAGATCTTCATTATATATGCCTTGTGTATCGAGGTAATTTTGACACAACACTGATTTATCAGACACTACTTGTACATCACCACTCCAGTCCTAGCTGCAATGACATGGCTGTTTTGATGGAATTCTTCATTTACAAACATTCATGAGCCTCATCATATCTAGCACACATGACAAATATCATAATTTATAATTATGATATATACACCTATATTCTACATGTACACATTGCCACACAAGTTAGAAATACTTTGCAAGTGTTTCATATACATACAGGCATGTCCTTACATCCTCATCGCTCCTAATTAATTCATTGCCTAGTCCCATTGTTTTCAGATATGACTAGATCTGAAGTGCTTTTTAGAAAATATGCCCTTTATTAGTCAAAATCCCTGTGTTTAAAACGCTGTGCACAAAATTACAACCCCTTTAAGAATATGCCACTTAGCTCAATATTTCCGTCAAGAATTTCCACCCCAATAATGGAGGACATTCTGGTGCCTTTGTCTTATTGGAATCTTTTAACATTATGAAGAAGAAAACAATGTGATTGAGATTGGTTATTCCTTTACTACAAAAGGCATTGTTAAAACCCAATGTTGGTTTAACTCGATGCATTGTAAATGGCTGATTGTTATTGATAAGAATGTTTAATATGTCAATTAAAACACATTCTTGTCACGTAATTAGAATATCATGTTAGTAAGATCTGTTTTATGCCATTCTTGTCACATATATAGTTCTTCTAACATGAAAATTTAGTGTATCTAAATAGATTACAATGCTGTTCCATGGGGTATCATAAGCGCTCTCGCTGAGTATATTCGAAGATTCATTAATAATAAAATCACTTGAGAAAAAAAGGCACAGCCATAATTGATCGACATTGTCTGTAATGGTTAATGTTGCGATGTAGATTTTTGGTATTCTGATTCCAAATCTTATCATTCCATAATGCATGTATGAATGGTTTGGTTGCCATCTTGATTTTCTCTTCTCAACCAACCCACGATGCCATTTGAACCCACAGATACCTGGAATGACATTAAGGAATAGATTTCCCAAATGTAGTTCTAATGGTGTTTAATCCAAAATGTACAAAGAATCCAGTCTGCAAATGCTGAGGATGTGTGATGTTCTAGCCGAGGGGCATAGGTAGGCCTGGGAATCGTTGTAGAGTTATTTCGAAGTGCAGTCCACATTTTCAGGCTAAGTGCGTAATGAATTACCAAATGCTTTACATGCATTTCTATTTTAACTGAACTAGGCTGCCGTTTCGCTGGTGAGGAATGGTCGGGTAAGTGTTCAAACATGTCAAATGAAGAGCCTGTGTGGAGCGACATGTTGCTTTTATCAGGATGATACCAGTGTGGTGGCTGGACTGGTCACCGTTATATGCATGTACTGAATGTTTTATATAAATAACCAGTAACTTTCATTTACAGGAATAATCAGGTTTTGAAATTTCAATTTTCTCACAGAAAATGCCGATTTAACGACCATGAGAAGACTGAAAATTTACCACTGGAATAACTTGCTCGATTATCGAGCCAGTCATTCAAGTGATAAATTTTCAAAAATGGTCTCAATCTTGAAATATACATTTCTCAAGATCAGTGTGTCTGCTGTCTTGGTTGTTAAATGCTTGAGATACCGTTTTGTTACTATCCCACCGGGCCGTTCAGTCATCAATAGTACTGACCCGGGTAAATTTCAACCAGCTTCGGGCTAGCGGGCTAGTGTTAATTTCAAGCCCTGTGAATATTGAGATGGATAAAGCCATGAGCTTGGCTGAA
This sequence comes from Chaetoderma sp. LZ-2023a, assembly GCA_034401795.1. NCBI lineage: Eukaryota > Metazoa > Mollusca > Caudofoveata > Chaetodermatida > Chaetodermatidae > Chaetoderma > Chaetoderma sp. LZ-2023a. Next base: position 71,434,534 of record CM067373.1, read on the forward strand.
CTTGCATGATCTTGTATGATTTTCTTGCGAGGAATACTGGTGTCAGTGGAGGAATCCAGTTTATCCATCGATCATGACATCATAATCAACTATGTGATGTGTAGGATGATGTCATAATCAACTATGTGACATGTAGGATGATGTCATAATCAATTACATCATGAATGATGTAGCTAAGTCCGTGATGTTGATGACACTAAGCTTTTTTGTACGAATTGTACATGTAGGTGTGCTATATATTAATAAACATTCTGTTGAATATTTTGAAACTCATTTGACTGGGCGCTGTTGTTATCATAGGCAGAAACAGCACCCAGTCAAATTGGTTTCAAAATATTCAACAGCTTACCTGTGTAGTTTTCTGGAAATTGAGATGGAGTCAGTTCAGGGATTGATCGATTCCAATGCGGACGAATTGTAGGTGAAGCTTAGCTAGAGGTCGGCAGCGCATAGCTAAAAGTGGGATCCTTCATTGTGGAGATGGCTGTGTGCTGCTTGTAGCAAAGGTGCCTTAAAGCATTCGAAATTCTACTCTCATCAAATAACCAATTTAATCGTCAAGATTTCTCAATAAAACTAATAAAACTATTTTACAGGCCAAATGAAGTCTGTTTCTATGTATTGGGAGTGGGGGGTTTGGTGGGTGGGGTGGTTACTAACTACATGGTCTATTAGATTGACTTCTAGTAGCCTATGACGCTTGTTCTCTGTAAGACCAAGTCTGAATGATCTACGCTCTGCAAGTCATCTCCTTTTATACTCTCCCTCCTGCGGACCGGAAATAGGGTCAGATATACCCAAATATGGCCATGTTTGTACCATTTTTGGCCATTCACCGGTGTTTGGCGGTGCTAGGACAAACCCTTTTGGTGGTGCACCATGTTTTGCCGGTGCAGACATTTTTTTTGGCGGTGCAAACCATTTTGGCGGTGTAGTCATTTTCTTGGTGGTGTGACCATATTTTTTGGTGGTGCAAAATTATTTTTTGGCAGTGCAAAAATTTTTGGGGGTGCAGGCATATATTGCATTTCATAAATTTTTCCGCCGGGATATTCACTACTATCGATTTTATGAATGAAATTCGTAGTATTTTTTATCACGTGACTTTTCTGCTCGATAGCCGTTAGAATCACATCGTTTTGTTTTACGGCCCGGTCTTTTTCGTCTTCGTATACCTTCAAGTATGGAGTGTTGATTTAAGTAGATTTAAGTTAGATTCTCTTTATTAAATGACATATGAACCTCAAAAAATAGTCAAACACATGTTTTGTGAGAATTCTTGAGGCACGATTTCTGGGAAATGACTACTATTTAGTTACGTGCTGAATAACATTCACCCGCTTGAACGACAGTTTATTGAGGAGTATTACTAAATACTGAGTACTCGAATACAAACACATGACTTACTAGACTAGATCATACTGTGGGTGGTTATACGAACTCTAACCGTATGTGCGGTACTCTCCTAGGAGCCTAAACTCGCTCTCATATCCGGGTTCCTACTTCACGAGTTAAATTTTACTACGCTTTCGAAAATAGTTACCTAATAACAGTGTTGAAAATCAACATTTTAGTAGTTAGTGTTATTTTCACGACATCACATGAACCAGACTTTATTTATTTTATTTATTTTAACTACTATTTTGAGATAGATAGCTTTGAAGTGAGCAGTCGTACGTAGTTACCGTTCTAATTTCGTGGCAATTTACGTCAGTCAGTGGCAATACATGTACTGTAGCTAATGAAAACGGCATATTTTCATATTTCAAATTATTTTCGATCATTCTAACCCCTTAAACCGGTATTTCGTTAATACCGGTTTAATTAGTGATACCGTCACCGGTTTTCTTTTAGGCCAAACCGCCCAGCCCTGGTGACAATTATGAAGTTTTTGCTAAGCCAGTGTTGATAATTTGCAGGTGAAGAGAAGACTATTTTTGAAAGTTTACCCTTGGAATGACTGGCATTGTTGTCGAGCCAGTCATTCCAGTGAAAACTTCAATTTTCATTAAATAGTCTTCTGTTGGCCTGCAAATGGACATTTCTCGAGACCATTACAGTTTTGCCCGACTTAATCATTAAAGGTTTAGGTTTGTGCACAGGTCTTGAGAAATGTCCATTTGCAACCATGAGAAAAACCATTGTGTAAAATTTATCACTAGAACACCTCGATAACCGAGTCAGTCATTCCAGTGTTAAAGTTGCAAAAATAGTCTTCGCTTGATCTGCAAATGGACATTTTGTAGAATGATAAAATTGAAATTTCATTGAACAAGTTTGATGTTGCGAGGGTTAGATAATTGATGCACTTACTTGGGTGTTTGAGATATGTTTATTAGGGTCATCTAAGCTACAGTACAGCTCAGAAATAACTTCATGTCTTCCCAAATAAAATAAAACGTACTGTTAAATATTTTGTACGTAATTCCGAGTAGAATTATCTTCAAAAATATTCAACAGAACATCTCTTGCTAACTAACTTGTTTCTGTTTGTGGTTTCGAAACAAGTTAACTTATGAGCTGTACTGAAGTTGTCCTTTCTGTACTCGTATGTACACTCTCACTTGTAACGGGGTGGATTTATTTAACCTTTACCACTCTGATGTCAAAATTTTTAATTTTCAAATTAAATTTAAATATGAACTGGTGTTGAAAAATTGTACACCAGTTTCTGTGATATTGGCACAATGAAAGATAGAATATTGACATCAGAGTGGTAAGGGTTTAAAGAATTAGAATTGTCCAAGAAAAATGAATGAAGAATTTTGGCAGTTAATTTTTAAGATAAATTTAAAGTTTGACAAGTCTATGAAAAATAAATTTTTAACAAGGGAAGTTAATATATCTATCATGTCTATTGTGTGTTTTATGTATTTATTATAGAAAATGTGTCTTGCGACGCCGTTGTTAATAATAATAATAATAATAATAATAATAATAATAATAATAATACAAAATTTTGTGTTAATGTTTCATGGCACCTATTCTTTATTATTATGCTTATTGCAGGTGTGCTATACTTACATATGATTCCCTGGAGGAGGGAATAATACTACACAATTTTCTGTTAACGTTTCATGGCACCTATTCTTTATTATTATGCTTATTGCAGGTGTGCTATACTTACATATGATTCCCTGGAGGAGGCGCAGAAGTGTGTCGAGGAAAACGATGAGATCAAAATTGAGGACGATGTACTGAAACTCAAAATCATGACAGGCATGTGAATAAAGAATCCAATCTGTCGCTTAATTATCTGATGTCGTAATCAATTACGTCATATGTAGGATAATGTTCTAATCAAAATGCATAATGAATGGCGTATCCATCTCCGTCATGAATGTTGAATAGTTCAAGTGTACGAATGTGTCTTTATTATTACTACTACGATTTACTATTTACTAACACGGGAAAAGGTTGGGGGATGGGGATCGCGCATAGTAAAATGGATTTCTCTATAAATTCTTCCAATGGAATGGGGGGGAGCTATTTCTAGCTATGCCCCACCTATTTCTAACTAAGCTTCGTCCACATTATGTGCCCATTGGAATTGATTTATATACTTTGAACCCTGAATTCCCCGAATCCCAATTTCAAGGTAATTATACAGGTAAGCTGCAGAATATTTTGAATCTAATTTGACTGGGATCTTTTGCTGCCGATGGACGGAATGTTTCTTAAATTGTAACTTCAGCGAATACATACAATTCAGTTGCTATCGGACACTTGTCCCTGTCGTGATATGTAGACCTATGTCATTTGATTGTGACATCGGCTAACAAGTGATACATACAGCTATTTGGATTAAGACATCACATACTTGACTAACAGAAAGGATCCATCTATTGAGGTTTATTAGTCCCTTACCGGTAAAACCGTGGGGACTATAGGTTTGCACTCCGTCTGTTCATCCGTCCACCTGTCTGTCGCAGTTGGTTTTCAGCTCTTTTTTTCTCAGTCCTTCAAGGTATTCAACTGAGAATTGGTTTATTGCTGTGTTATGAGAAGTTACAGCCCAAGTTCGAGTTTCAGGCGTATGCGTACATTTTTTATGGAGTTATGCCACCTTTCGACTTAAGAAATACGAAAAATATCAGCTTTCCACACTTTTTTCGCACTCCTTCAAGATATTTAAGTGAAAATTGGTGCATTGCTATAGTATAAGGAGTTACAGAGCAAGTTCGAGTTTCAGGCCTTTTCGTCAATTTTTCATGGATTTATGCCCCCTTTCGACTTAGGAAATACAAAAAATATTGGTTTTCCGCACATTTTTTGCAGTCTCAAGATATTATATTGAGAATTGCTACATTGCTTTGTTATGAGAAGTTACTGACCAAGTTCAGGTTTCAGGCGTATGCGTCAATTTTTTATGGAGTTATGTCCCCTTTTGACTTAAGAAATACGAAAAATATCAGCTTTCCGCACTTTTTTTCGCACTCCGTCAGGATATTTAAGCGAAAATTAGTGCGTCACTTTAGTATAAGGAGTTACAGAGCAAGTTCGAGTTTCAGGCATTTTCGTCAATTTTTTCATGGAGTTATGCCCCCTTTCGACATTAAATATGAAAAATAGTAGTTTTTCCACACTTTTTTCGCAGTCTTTCAAGATATTATACTGAGAATTGCTGCATTTCTTTGTTATGAGAAGTTACAGACCAAGTTCGAGTTTCAGGGGTATGCGTAAATCTTTGATGGAGTTATGCCATCTTTCGACTTAGGAAATATGAAAAATATCAGCTTTTCACACTTTTTCGCACTCCTTCAAGATATTTAAGGAAAAATCAGTTCATCGCTTTGGTCTAAGGGGTTACAGAGCAAGTTCGAGTTTCAGACATTTTCGTCAATTTTTCATGGAGTTGTGCCACTTTCGTCTTATGAAATATGAAAAATATTAGTTTTCCGCACTTTTTTCGCAGTCTTTCAAGATATTATACTGAGAAATGCGACATTGCTTTGTTATGAGGAGTTATAGCCCAATTTCGAGTTTCAGGCGTATGCATAAATATTTGATGGAGTTATGACCCCTTTCGACTTAGGAAATATGAAAAATATCAGCTTTCTGCAAATTTTTTCGCACTCCAAGATATTTACGGAAAAATCAGTACATTGCTTTAGTCTAAGGGGTTACAGAGCAAGTTCGAGTTTCAGACACTTTCGTCAATTTTTCATGGAGTTATGCCCCGTTATCTTATGAAATACGAAAAATACCGCACTTTTTTCGCAATCCTTCAAGATATTTAAGGGAAAATTGGTACATCGCTTTAGTATAAGGAGTTACAGAGTCATTTCGAGTTTCAGACATTTTCGTCAGTTTTTCATGGAGTTATGCCCGCTTTTGACTTATGAAATTCGAAGAATATTAGTTTTCCGCCTTTTCTCGCAGTCTTTCAAGGTATTCATCTGAGAATTGGTACATTACTTTATTATCAAAAATTACAGACCAAGTTCGAGTTTCAGGCATTTGTCATTTTTTTATGTAGTTATGTCTCCTTTCGACTTACGAAATACAAACATATCAGCTTTCAAGACTTCTCCTTCACCATATATAACTGAAACTTGGTTTATTGCTATGTTATGAGAAGTTACAGATCAAGTTCGAGTTTCAGCTGCTTCTGTCAATTTTTAATAGAGCTTTTTGACTGTCAATCTCTAAAGATTTTTATCACCAGGTAAGGAACATGTATTGAAACTTACAGAATGCTTGTTTATCGATCATACTTCCAACAGAATTCTCAGAAATTTAATTGACCCTTTAACACTCAAGCCGGTCAAAAATGGCTTTTGCAGTGGTCTTGGGAAATATTCATTTGCAGATGACCAGAAGATTATTTTAGAAAATTTACCACCGGAAAGACTGGCTCAATAATCGAGCCAGTCATTCCAGTGGTAAATTTTCAAAAATAACTTCTCTTTGTATGCAAATTGACGTTTTCTTCGAGAAAATTGAAATTTTTGTGAAATAAATTTAAAGGTTAAAGAGTTAAACTATCTGCTAAATATTACTCTGTTGTGAGCACATACCTTCGGTGGTCAGAACACACTAGTACTTTATCTGCTTCATTTAACACTGTCAAAGCAGCAGAAAACTGAGCCGTTTTACAGGTAATCAGTTTAGCATGTGACGCCCCTCACCCCCGGCTCCCAGCATATAGCTGCTCAGTATCAGGAATTAAATATATTTCCATATGAGGTGTCTCAGATTAATTCATAACAAAGGGGTGATGTAGACAAAATAGCCATGATGACGTGTATACCATTATTGTTATCTTCGTATTATCCTTCTCTTGATAGGAGCACCCACCACAGTTAAAACGAAGTAATAACCAAAGAAAAGTAAAATAAACCAATACTAGACTAAAACAACACACTAAGACTAGGTCGAGTAGCTGAACAAGAACAATCTAAAATCTTATCATTAGAAAACATTAATTTTCTACAAATTTATCATAAGCTAAAACATATTTGAATTAAAAATTTTAAAAGTGCAACTGTACTAGATTTGATGCATCGATTGACTAAAAGTCTTAAAGCATTAATTTAACAAAGCACAAGACCATCAAATTTGATCCGATGTAGATCTAGATTTTTATAGCTGGATCATGACCAATGTCTGGAAACCCGCTTGTACGGCAAAATTTTAGCCAAATCAGATCAGTAGTTTTTTAGATACATCCCTGAATAAGCTTTTGTGACTGACTGACTGACTATGACGATTTATTACGTTGCTGCCCGCAGTTAAAAAGTACTGACCCGATTTGGCTCAAATTCTAACATAACAAAGGCTGTTCCAGGCCAAGAGGATTTCCTAGGCTGATGAGCGATCAGTAGTTACCAACAATAGACTGAAATAAAACCAGCCTGGATATGGCGTGAATGGGGCCTGGAATCAGGGACTCGATAGATGCCAACCAAACCAATAACTTCTTCAAGAGGATTTCCAGACTGCAGTTTGGCCATGATCCGGATTTAAAAATCTTGATTGGATCAGATCTGATGGGTATTTTGGAAACTACTGAAACAATTTGATTCAAGCATTAACAGAATAAAGGGGGCTCCACAACTTTGGTCGGGATTAGCAAAGAAGAATTTAGAAGTCGGTGGTTGGTTTAGGGGTGGAGAGGGAATCGGAAAACCCAGAAATTTGGTTAAAATGTGATAAAAATGAAATTGTAATCCTCTGCATTTTCTGATTGCTCTACAGTTTTAAGGTGCCAAACTCTAACCCTTTAATGACCCAATTTGGTCAAGAAAATAAAAACATTTATTTCAGTATGTACAGTCCTCTTACATATTTACTTTTGTTTGCTCTACAGAGCCAAGGAAGAAACCAGAAAGGGTGCCTGGTTCCAGCCGTGGAGGTGCCACTCCAACCTCGGCACTAAAGCGGGCTAGACCTAGCGGCAGAGAAGACGCGCCTCCAGCGAAACTGTCTTCAACCGAACTCAGTAGGACATTTGCACAGCTGTCTTATATGACAAGTTTTTAAAACTAACTCTTTAATGGTCAAATTTGGTGAAGAAAATTTAAATATCTGCCTATTGAATGTCAATTTACAGGCTAAGAGAATACAATTTTAGAAAATTTACCACTTGAACCGAGCCAGTCATTCCAGTTGTAAATTAAATAAAAATTGTTTTTTCTTGACCTGTAAATGGACATTCCACAAGACCATGACAGAGGCCGGTTTTGGCAACCATGACCATTAACGGGTTAACACTCGTTCGTATCAGCCGAAAATGACATCTGCAGTGATCTTGAGAAGCGAGCCAGTCATTCCAGTTGTAAATTTTCAAAAATACTCTTGGTCTGAAAATGGACATTTTCTGTGAGAAAATTTGAATTTTTTTGGGAACAAATTTAATGGTTAGTGTTAATTTGACAAAGACTAGTTAATATTTATTAGCTCACCTATGTGAAAATTTTAATTTTCCCGAACAAATTCGAGAGTTAAGAGGGTTAATGATCAACCCAGCCAAAATCGGCTATACAGTGATCTTGAATGTCCATTTGCAGTGCAAGAGAAAATTTACCACTGGAATAATTAGTTTGATATTCTGGCTAGGTAATTGACCTCGTCATTCATAGTAACTTAAAAAAAATTAATTTCTTGGCCTTTAAATTTTATCAGCAAATATTTTGATTTTCCTAGCCAAATCTAACCCATTTAAAGTTAAATAAAGCAACAAAATGCTCACTAACCCATAATTGGTCAAATTTTGTCAAGAAATTACAAATATTTGCTTATTGAATATCCAGTTGCAGGACAAGAGAAGACTATTTTTGAAAATTTACCACTGGAATGACTGGCTTGGTTATCGAGCCAGTCATTCCAGTGGTAACTATTTTTAAATTGTCTTCTCTTATCCTGCAAATGGACACTGCTTAAGGGGCCAGTTTTGACTGGGTTGACCTTTAAAGGGTTAAAGAAATATGGTCGGGTAAAGAAATATGGTCATGTTTTCTTGTAAGTCTGACATGTCTACGGGAAATTCTATGGGTAACTCATGACATCATTGTGGAGCTTCATTTTCAATTCACTGCTCTGCTGGGTTTTAGTAAGATGGCTCACGCTTAAATTTTAAAATCGTTACTCCGTTATTGATAAATGGATCTTGATAAAACTGGTGTGGGGAGTGGGCGTGTGTGAGGTTGAGGGGATAATAAATAACTTTATCGCATGGTGGAGCCGATTTTCGATGCACCTCAGGGGTGTTAGAAGTGTGCCCTTATAATTTTTAATCTGTACAAGTTGTGGAACATTCAGGATCATAGCTTGTAAGAGCTGTTTTTCTGGGTGGTTTTACAAATCTTGCCCATTAACCCTTTAACACTCATATCAGCCAAAAACGGCTTCTTGAGAAATGTCTATTTGCAGACCAAGAGAAGAATATTTTTGAAAATGTACCACTCCAGGGATAAATTTTCAAAAATTGTCTTCGTTTGCAAATGGATGTTTTCTTTGAGAAAATTGAAATTTTCTTGAACAAATTCAAGGGTTAAGGGTATAATTAATATAAGTAGTCATTAAAATGATAATTAAAGGTGCACATTCACCACAGAATGCTTGAAAATAAAACTTTAAATTCTATACATGTACTTTTAGAGACTTAATTTGTCTACTTCAATGCAATTCAAAGTGAAATTAATCATAACATATGATAATTTCATTCCGTACAAATTATTATAATTTTTTTAGTTGCAAAGTTCGACCCTATTTCAATTTCACAACTTAAAAAAACTATATTAATTTATCCATTATGAAATCATCATATGTTAAGCTTTATTCCGTTTCTTGACATGCATGACATCTTGACCTACAATTTATGCCTCTAAAAGTATACAATTTTATTTCCATGCATCCTGCTGTGAATATGCACCTTTTAATATAAGTAGCTTATTGAGCGCTTTGTGGCGCGGTTGACATACAAGAGTGGTTAATGTTTTTTCCCTCATAGGAGGAAGAGGGCGAGGACGAGGAAGAGGAAGAGGGCGAGGAGTATTTTCCCCAACTACAAGCAGTTCAGGGTAAACACAATTTAAATATTTACACCTAAATGTATATGCATATTTAACTCAAGCTGTTCATAAACTTGCTGCAGTGGTCTAGGGAAATGTTCATTTGCAGAACATGAGAAGAGTATTTTTGAAAATTTACCACTGGAATGACTGGCTCAGTGATCTTCTTTTCGATCGCTGGTATCACACTTGGAGAGCCATTCTCAAGATGAAATCTGTGGTTTTCTGCAGTTCTTCCACAGGCCCATACAGCTTTTCAAGAAAAGAGGTTGACAAAGGCCAGATCTCTTCTCTCAGCAGCTGATACGTACTGCAACATTGAAGTATATGCTCTGTGGTCTGTTCTGCTTCTCCACAAGGACAAGCGGGCGATGTCGTAAGGTGGAACCGCCTGTACATGTGTTGGTTTAGTCTGTTATGTCCAGTTCTGAGACGAAAAATGGTCACTTGCTCTGGCCTCGAGAGATGATGGTAGGCATCTTCTGATTGAGGTGTTCTATAGAGTGACTTGATGATAGTCTTCATCTCTGTATGGGTAACCATGTTTTCTGTCTGATTCTCTTCTGCACCCATCTTTGCCATCTTGTCTGCTTCCTCATTTCCTTGGACTCCACAGTGTGAGGGGATCCACTGCAGTGCTATCCGAAAGCATTTGATGGCTTGTAGTGCTTCTTCAAGTTGTGGCAGCTTACCTTTGGTGATAGCCTCAAGGACGGAGCAGGCATCAGATAAAAAGACAATCTGTGCAATAGGGTCTGCTGTTCTGCTGATGGTATTAGCTGCATGAACCAGTGCTTCGACTTCAGCTCTGTAGTTTGTGAAGTGTTTGCCTGTCAGTATTGCAGCTGACTCATGTTGTCCGTTTGGGTACTGTATGTGCAGTCCAGCACCTCGGCTCCTAATTGCATCTTTGGCTGATCCATCTGTGTAGATCCTTATCCATGTCTCCTGAGGGTACATTTCTGCCAGCATGGCTAGGGTCAGGGCCTTCTTGCTCACATCACTGTGTTCACCTTTCGTTGTGAGATGAGGTACTGTGGTGCGAATAGCTATGTCTCTAGTTTGTTTTCCCAGGGTGGAGGATCAAGTGTGTGGTTTGGGTCTTCTATTTGTGCTGGCAACATTTCTTGGTGTTTCCTTTGAAGTGCTTTTGTCTCTTTCACAAAACTTGATCTTTTAAGTCTTCCTGATGACAGCTGTGCTTGCCTGATCTTCATCGGGTGGTTGTTGAACGATTTGAACTTTGCAGCTTGGATCAGTGCTTTGCATTCCCTTCCTTTGCTAAGTTGGGGGATTCCTGCTGTCTGCTCCATTTTTTCTGTTGGTGTTGATCTCATTCCACCAGTGATGATGCGCAGTGCCTGTTTTTGTACTCTGTCGAGGTTCTGTTTCATTGGCACCCCACTTTGTTCCTGCCAGCTTCCTCATGTTGTTTAGCTTTCTTCTGGCATTTGCCTCTGCATTCTGGATGTGCTCCTTCCATGTTAATCTTCTATCATAGGTGACTCCCAGGTATGCCTGCTGGTCCTCATACTCGAGTGGAATACCGCCCAGTGTCAGATTGCCAACCTTGGTTTTGGTGCACAGTGAGAATAGCATGGCTGATGATTTTTCTTTGTTGATGGTAATACACCAGCGATTGGCCCAAGCTGCAATTCTGTCCAAGGCGAGCTGCATTCTGTACATGGCAGTCATTGTGTACTCCTCGGTGCACCAGAGTACGAGGTCATCTGCATAGAGGGCTACTTGGATCCCATTGGGCAGCTCTGCTACAATGCCATTAATGAAGAGTATGAACAGAGTTGGTGATAATACTCCGCCTTGTGGCATCCCTTGTCTCAGCAATACATTCTGTCCAGGTTGTCCATCCACCAGCACCCTAGCTCTGCAATTGTATAGGTATGACTTGGTCCATCGGAACATGTTGCCACCGATGCCTGTGCGCCGGAGCTTCACGAGGAGGCCATCCTTCCACACCTTGTCAAATGCCTTCTGCAGATCGATAAAGGCAGCTAGCATCACCTTCTTGGCTTGAAAAGTGTCCTCTATGACTTGTGCAAGATGTGTTGTTTGATCTGTGCATCTGTATCTTCTGAAGCCGGCCTGCTCTGAAACTATAATGTTCTCCGACTCCACGTACCACTGCAGCCGCTGGTTGACGATGCGCTCCATGGTCTTGCATAATTATGCAGCTTGTAAGACTGATAGGACGGTAGCTCAGCACTTTCGTCTTGTTCTTTCCTTTTTTCGGAATAGGGGTCATTCTGGCTTCCTTCCAGCACTGAGGAACCTCTCCATTGGTCCAACTGAGATTAAAAATGTCTAGCAACTTGCGGGGAGATGCATTACCAAGGTGTTGGATCATTTTATTCGTAATGCCATCTGGCCCGGGAGATTTCTCCTTCTTCAATTGGCGGATAGCCTTCTTCAGTTCTGCTAAACTAATGTCAAATTTCATTGCATCATGAGTTGATGTCTGTTCTTTCCTTTTGCTCTTTTTGACGCATTCGTGGTATAGAAATGTTGCTTTCTTTTGCATATGCCTTTGCAAAGGCATCTGCAGCCATCTTTCCTGACAGTGTTTGTCCATCTTCTTCAAGAGTAATCTTCTCTCCCCCGACACCCTCATCATTCAGTGCTTTAATCAGTCTCCATAGCTTTGTGGTGTCTCTCTAAATTAAACCCTGCCGTCTTTTCCCTCCAGCTTCTTCTTTTGGCCTCCAGCTTGGGCTTTAGATACCTGGCTTTAGTTTGTTGTAGCGTGAAGTGGCTTTCATGACAGGGATTACCCTCTGCATCTTCTCTGGTCTTGTCTAGTTTATCATGTGCTGCTTGCAGTTCTGTTGTCCAGTAGGGGCGGTAGTTTTTCCTGAACCCTCGAGGAATCGCTTCGTTGGCAGCCTTGAGGATACTTGAATTAAATTCCTTGACCACATTGTTGATGTTTCTCCCTTCTTCTGCTATATTTTGGGTAAGCTCATTGGAACGAATGCCGAACAGACTCCAATTTGCCTTTTTGTAGTTCCACCTTGGATGTTGAGGTGAACTTGTCGAAATACTTACAGAAAGAGAGAGGAGGACTGGGCGGTGGTTGCTTCCTCCTAACTGCGATCCGACCACTCTACTGAGGTTTCTGTGAATGTCTTCTGTACAAAATGCCAAGTCTGGCGTTGTTGTCGAGTGCCACCGGCGCGAGTAGAAGGTAGGCTGATCTGTGGGATCGTTGACAAGTAAAAGGTGCTTTTCATCTTGCCATGCTTCAATGTCTTCTCCTCGTTTATCAAGTGTTCTGTATCACCAGCTCTGGGACTGGCTATTAAAGTCTCCCGAAATGAGGAAGTGGCAGTCCGGGACCTGGATTGTGTCACATGAGAGATTCTTGTCATTAGGGCAGTAATAATTGACAATGTCAATCACAGAGTTGCTGGTTGTTACCTTGATCTTGATATATTCTGCCTCTTCCATAAAGGTTTTGATCTGGCTGGCGTTCACGCTGTTTCGGACCAAGGTGATCACCCCGCCTTTCTTTCTTCCTCTTCGATCACACCGGAATATCTGGTAACCTCTAATCTTAAATGGTTTTCCTTTTTGCAGGTGTGTCTCTTGGATGCAGCAGATATCAATGTTGTTTTTGTGCAGGAACTACCCCTTCTGCGTTCCAATGCATGATGTTGATACTGGGGTTCTCTTTGGGTTTGGTCTTCTCTTTCGGTTGGCCAGTAGCTCTCCATCCTCGTCCCCTGTCTCCACAAGATGAGTTGATGGGACCTCCAGTAGCTGAGGGTGGGCTCCTTCGAGGCGTGGAGCACGGCGCTGCACCTGCCTGGCAGATCCTCACAGGGCGAGCACCATTTCGGTTGATTCGATCTCCAAGTGTCATTTCATTAGCGTTGTGCATAATGCTCTGGTTAGCCCCTCCAAATGTCTGGATTGACACCCAGTGGGTTACACCCCTGCGCCACGTTGAGGCCGAGCATATAGTCTTAAACAGGGGACTGGCTCGGTGATCAAGCCAGTCATTCTAGTGATAAATTCTTAAAAATACTTCGCTTGTTCTGCAAATGGACATTTTCTGTGAGAAAATTGGAATTTCTTTTGGAACAAATTTAATAGCTAGTGTTAATTTGATAAAGAATAGAGTAAATATTTATTAGCTCACCTGGCGTTAAAAAAACCCCAAGTGAGCTAATACCATGGTGACCTGTCCTGTGTCTGTCATCTGTCCATCAACTTTTTCTCTAAAAGACTACTCATTAACCGCTTGGGCGATTTTAATCAAACTTGGTCAAGATTTTGGGTGAGAATATTAGATTTTATGAACAATTTACCGGAAATTGTCAAAACGCTTCTCATAGCTGCTCAACAGATTTCAAGTTAATGTTGCTAGAAGGACCCTATTGTGGTAGGCTCCAGAACTTCTATTCAGAATTTTGCAGATATACTTATATATATATAAGTTATACCATGTGGGAGCTGGTAGGTTAAAACCTGAGAGACATGTAATTGAAGAGAGTCTTGCTAATAGCTACATTATAACAGTGATTTACAAAGTTTTAATTTGTGTTTCACTCAGGGCTCATCAAAGCCATTGCATGGTTTTCGATGAGTTGTATTATAATCAACTCTTGACCTGGCTTCCAGGGGTGTGCTGAACCAAACACAAATGTTGTCACGCAATCCGCAGTTATCTGGGTAACCCACTTACCAAATTTGTCTGAATTCCACACAACGGTTTGGGAGGAGATTACATGACATAGTTTTTAGGATGTTTTCCCCATAGAGCGAAATGTTTATGTCGTCACGCAATCTAGTTATAAGGGTACCCGCATGTCAAATTTAGGTGAATTCCACACAATGGTTTAGAAGGAGAGATAGAGTGATGGATAGACGGACAGACAGCTTTCAGGATATTTGACATTTTGATTGCGCCCCCTAACCCCTAGGGTGCGGAGCCAAATCTAAATATGATCTTGCTAAGCGCAATCATATGGTTAACCCACATACCAAATTTGGTTGAGTTCCACCCAATGGCGTAGGAGGAGAGATAGCATAACAGATGGATGGACAGACAGACGGCCAGAGGCGATTTTAATTTCTACTTCGAATAATACTTAACAGATGTACTATTATGACAATGTCTATTATCTAGTCTAGCTCAAAATAAACAATTAAAACTCCGCACTCTCCATGGTTCTGCCCATACTGTGTCCGGGAATTACCATAGCCTCCAGGTACCGAGTCAATTCCCAAATACAGTCAGATTCGTCTATTTTGCTGGACTTTACAGTCGCGTTTTTTGTCGGTTCAATTTAAGCTTAAATTTTGCTTTTCGAGTGCTTTGTTGTTTTTTTGAGTTCTAATTGCTGGCTTCATGGAAGGAAAAGGGAAATCATCGCAGGGGCAGGTTGTATCAATCTAGAATTTATACATTCGTCCCATAATGACTGTTTGAATTTTCCTTAAATTGGCACATTGTTTCAAAATGCTATTTCCTTAAATTGGCACATTATTTCAAAATGCTAGCCATTGTTGGAGTCACTCTGTTACCCGTTAACTTTTTTATCTTATCTGGGTACTCGGTTAATTTCTCTTGTGACTCGATTCCTTCCAAGATGGATGCGCCCGTAGCCAAGATGGCGGCGCCCATGA
Source organism: Chaetoderma sp. LZ-2023a (assembly GCA_034401795.1). Classification (NCBI taxonomy): domain Eukaryota; kingdom Metazoa; phylum Mollusca; class Caudofoveata; order Chaetodermatida; family Chaetodermatidae; genus Chaetoderma; species Chaetoderma sp. LZ-2023a. The sequence goes on from CM067373.1 coordinate 71,449,698, forward strand.
TTAGCATTTTGTTTTGGTTTGGCGTATCTATGCACTCAGTTTTAAGCCGATTATTAGCTCTCGCTTCATTGTCGAGGATGTTTGTAGCGATCGGTCTTAATTTCTTGTTTATTTTAACGTTAGTTAGTCTCCAAGTTGTGTCTATAAAGTTTTCACTGTAAAAACTTTCAAATAATTCCTGCCTAAGACTTGATTAACATTAATCTAAGAGAAAGTTAATGTTTTTAAGTAATTTAATGATTGCAATCAATTCATTGTGCATGTTGCTCGTCTTCATATTACCATGTGCAGCATTTTAATTCTTATTCTGTATTCACAGAAAGTCAAGGTGCAGGGAAAGGCCCCACCAGATACCCTGTAGTCGCGCTGCAACCGCGTCATGAAGTGGAAGTTTGCAGGACATCACTGTGTGGCCTGTGCGAAGTGTAAAGTTGAGTCTCCTTGCGACGTATGTGTTAAGTGGTTGTCAGAGTAAGTGGGCGAGTTTGATTGAGATCGACGTGTGCGCGCTGAGAGGATCGCGAAGGACAAGGCGGCCAAGGTGGATCAGGCGTCCATCAAGGGATTGGAGGGGCGTCGGAATGAGAGAATGGATGCGGTTTTGGGTGTCTGGGCGGCCCAGTTTAAGTCAATGTTTGAGTCATTCCAGTCTTCGGTCCTGTCGATGCAGTCTGGTGCAGGACAACCAATCGGTGGTCCTGTCAATTCTGCGGAGGGACAAGCACCTGCCCCTTCTCTCCTGCCGGCTCAAGAGCCGACCATGGAGGAGGAAGATCTTCTGATGGAAGACATCGGCATCGCGGATTCGGGTATGCCGGCTCCTCTCGGAGTCACATTCCCTGCTGTATTAGCGGACGTAGTCACGGCTCCCGTGCTGGAGCCGATGGATTGCGGAGTCTGGCGATTCACTAGAAACTAGAGCCGCGAGTAGCCAAGTTACGGACCCGCTTCGTTCTGGAAGTTTGGTCCATAGCTCTTAGCATGGATCGTCGGTGGCCTTCTCATCCAAGGGTGAGAAGGAGGACGAAAATGGCAGTCCTTTAATGGACGAGTCTTCGTTCTGTACCGAAGCTGAATGGATGCAGGTCCTTGGCTAGATGTCCGACCGTCTTGGGTTGACATCTGACCAGGGATCTCGGAGCGATCCGGCAATGGAACGGATGTCAGAGAGTGTGGCTAGTGCTCTGTCAAGTGGCTCTTCAGTTTATGCCTACCCTTCCACTAGATACTCAGTCTTCTGATATGTTGGAAGTCGCGGCGTACTGTTTGGTTCAGCCGGAGTATACGCTTCCGAAGGCCCCTAAGGGCCCTAATGCATTCGGGTCTCAGAGAACGGATCCGTTATCTCTGAGGATTCCGGTAAAAGAACCATTGATATTCCATCTTCACTGGTGGTTATCAGAACAGAATCTCCTGCGAGGTGCTCCTCTACAACCTCAACCGCAGATGTCCATTTTCACGGATGCAGCGACGACGGGTTGGGGAGCAGTATTGGACGATTTGTCAGTGTCGGGGGGAATGGGATCGGACCAATGCGCAGAAACACATAAATGTTCTCGAATTATTAGCGGTGGCATTAGCACTTCGAAAATTCGAGAGCTTAATCCGAGACAAGATTGTCATGATAAGGACAGACAGTTCCACAGTGGTGTCCGATTTGAACCACTAGGGCGGGACGAGGTCACCGGAGTTGTGCATGATGATGGAACCTTCTGCTGTGGTGCCAAGAGAGGAATGTTATTCTTCGGGCAGCACACATTCCAGGAAGATTGAACATCCTAGTTGATACTCTCAGTCGAAGGACGGTTTGTCATCCGATGGAATGGCAGCTCAACCAATCGGTTGCAGAGGTTCTATTCAATCATTGGGGCAAGTCAAATGTGGATCTATTTGCGATGAAAGGAAACGCAAAGATGGTCACATACGTGTTACCGATCCCGAACACGCTAGTTTTGGCAGTAGATGCACTGGTGATAAGTACGCGTACGCTCCAGCAATCCTCATCCCAAAAGTTCGGGCAAAGATAAGAGAGGGCATATGCCAAGAACTACTGATCGCTGCTCATTGTCCAGGCCGACCATGGTTTACGGATCTGCTGGACCTTCTGGTCTGCAATCCAATCTCTCTTCCAGACAGAAGGGATCTGATTTTTCAGAACAAGGGTCTGTATCCCCATGACAGACCGGAGATGTTCCAATTGACTGCATGAATGTTGTCAAGCAGCGAGCAATTGAGGGTGACTTTTCTGAGAAAGCAGTGAAGTTTGTCGCTTCAGCCAGAAAGGGTCAACCACCGTAACATATAATTATAGAATCAATAAATTTGCAGAGTGGTGTAAGGGAAGAGATATTAATCCCTTTTATGCATCTGTTCAGCACGTAGCAGATTTTATCTGTCATTTATATGAGGTTGACAAACGAGTACCTTCAACCCTAGCAGCGTATAAGTCTGCATTAGCTTCAGTCGTTCCCAGTCTGGCCTCTGTAGGAGTGGAGAACGATACTTTAAATGAAGTTATTAAATGAATGAGCAATCTGCGACCTAGACAGCCAGTTCCTATCCCAGCATGGAATCTATCTCTTGTTCTACAGGTTTAAAGGCATGCTCCCTTTGAATCAGTTATATCTATAGATATTAAACTGTTAACTATTAAGTCAGTTTTCTTGGTTGCAGCAGCATCGGCAAGAAGGAGAAGCGAAATTAATGCGCTGTCTGCCGAACAAGACAGTTTTGTCATTACGGGTGAAGGTTACCATGACTGTTACCATGTCTATGTTTCCTGGCAAAGAATCAGTCACTTAAATTTCCAGGACAGCCGATCAATTTGCCAAGTTTAGTTAGACATGACCCAAGCTCTTCTGCTTGGTGTCCTATCAGATGTCCGAAGATTTATAAGAAACATACTGAGGAGTGGAGAGATGGCCCGAAATTTCTGTGGTTATGTCTCAAACTCCTCATCTTCGTGCCTCGAAAGACACTATTTCTCGTTGGATTGTTTCACTTACAGTCGAATTCCCAGACTGATTAAGTGGAAAAGTCTGGTTCAAGAGTATTCTTATTCATTGCAAGAGACAATAGAGTCATTCTAATTTGAAAATCCAATCAAATTACTGATAGTTTTCATAAGTGGATGTTGTAGTAGCTTCTTTGCACTCTCTTGGACTGCCTCAGCCGATATTTCCGAAAAAGTTGGTCCCGATCCCAGGATGATTCATAATAAGGAAAAATTAGTTACCTCTCCGGGATGTAGAAATTGTTTGAGTGTGGCTTTCATGACCATCTCAGTCACTTCTTCTGCACTAACTGACGGTCACTGGCAACGTCACTCTGGTCAGATCTTGTGGAGTCACGTGACAGCATGGACTGATAGACTGCTCGTATGCGGTAGCCCTCGTCTCTGTTCATGGTTGGTTGATGCCTGTAGATTTCTATGGCCTCTAGCCTTCCGTTTGAATAAGTTGGTCTCAATGTTGATGACCGAGGCACTGCTGGCGGGGATGATGTGGCCAGTGGATTCTGGAATTGACTTTAAGATGTTCTTTGACTCTGGTGATGAGAGGCCTTTTGAGACATGGGGCTGACACGAGTCTGGTGGGTGTTGCCTCCCTTTTTGACAGCCCTCAGGAATTTGTGCGGACAAATGAGGGTGGGGTAGGATGGGAGCATGGTCTAGACCATGGAAGTTTAGCACTCCATGAGTCAGATGGCTGGACCCAAGCGTATGCTGGGGTTCTCGGTCTTCACAACCTTCTCTGTCGGATGGTAGATGAGAGCTGTTGCGAGCCTCGTCTCTTCCCACCTGAGTTTCTTGGCCATCGAAATCTAGAGTTTATCATAATAGTACATCTGGTAAGTATTATTCGATGTAGAATAAAAAAAGTATCCGCTTTTGTTTCTACGAGAATTCTTAATACTGGCCAGATGTACTATGGCCTGTCTCAGCCGCCCCGCTGAGGTGAGGCTGAGCTGCTTTCGCTGTTTGTCAAGACAAATATAAGACAAATCTTACTGTAGTTGGGAATTGACTCAGTACCTGGAGGCTAATGGTATTTCCCGGACACGGTATGGGCAGGACCATGGAGAATGCAGAGTTTTGATTGTTTATTTTGAGCTAGACTAGATAATAGACATTAACATAATAGTACATCTGGTATGTATTAACAATTCTCGTAGAAACAAAAGCGGATGCTTTTTTGAATCCCGAGATTTTTTCAATATGTGTAATAGCAAATTTGTCATTTTCTTTTCTTTACAGGCGTTTTGAATCTCCCCTGCCATCAAGAGGACAGAGAGGTTAGTACTTTGAACCAGGAATTTATTTATTAACAATTAACCCTCTTGTGTCAACTTAACCCTTTAATGGTCAAACTGGCCCAAAAAAAACTGCAGTTGTCTTCAAACATGGCTATTTGAAAGTCTTAGAGAAGAGTGGTTTTGAATATTTACCACTAGAATGACTGGCACGGTAACCGTGCTAGTCATTCTTATGGTAAATTTTCAAAAATACTCTTCTCTCGGCCTGCTGATAGACACTGGCCAAGTAAAAATTTTAATTTTCTTTACTATTAGCCCTTTAATGGTCAAGCCCACGAAAATAAATTCAGTGGTAAATTTACAAAAAATAGTTATAAAATTAAAATATCTTGAAAAATATTGTGTCATCAAAATGTTTAATTGATATTTCAAGTAGTATTTTGAGTGCTTTGAGGCTCTGTTGACACAAGAGGGGTTAGTTACATAGTTTAATAATAAATTATATATATGTTGCATACATGTAACTTCAATATCACTCATGATTCTTGGTAACAGCACAAACGAGCCAGCTCTGCAAGCTTCCCAACATGTTCTGATGTATTGTTTTCTAGTATAGGCCACTCGATGCTGACTAGACTATTGACTCATAGCCATCTTCTAGTACCAGCCCTTGTAATTACTTAACCCTCTAACACTTATATCAGCCAAAATGGCTTTTGCAGTGGTCTTAGGAAATGTCCATTTGCAGACCAAAAGAATACTATCTTTGAAAATTTACCACTGGAATGACTGGCTCGATAACCGAGCCAGTCATTCAAGTGGTAAATTTTCAAAATAGTCTTCTGTTGGTCTGCAAATGGACATTTTTTGAGAAAATTTAAATTTTCTTGAACGAATTCAAGGGTTAAAGTGTTAAAACAGGTTTATATTTGTAAAGAAATATATAAATCATCTTTTGAACATTGCAGGTCGAGGAGGACTTTTGGCACACCCAATTTCATCAGCCATGCCACTGGTAAGAACACTTATTGATTTGTAATTGAAACATTTATAACAGAATATTTAGATGACATTGACGTTTTGACCCCAGAATCAATGCAAAGCCAAAGGGCAACCTTCCATACACGTTATATCAAGATTCCTCTAGTAGAACACACACTAGACAGACTGACCAAGACACAGACAGACAGACTGACCGAGACACAGACAGACAGACTGACTGAGACACAGACAGACAGACTGACCAAGACAGACAGACCGACTGAGACACAGACCGACAGACTGACCAAGACACAGACAGACAGACCGAGACGACGGACTGAACGAGATACAGACAGACAGACTGACCGAGATACAGACAGACCGAGACACAGACAGACAGACTGACCGAGACACAGACAGGCAGACTGACCGAGACACAGACAGGCGGACAGAGCTCTTAATATTTTGAAAACAATTTGACTTAAAGTTGTTGGTGGCTAAGCACCATGGAAAATGCAGAAATGCAACAGTCACACAGTTAGCCCTTCGATGGTGCAAGCCGGCCAAAATTGGCCTCATGATCTCGTGTCCAAGAGAATAAAATTTTTTGAGAATTTACCAGTAGAACGACTGGCTTGATAACCGGGCCAGTCATTCCAGTGATAAATTTTCAAAAATTGTGTTCTCTTAGTCTGCAAATGGACATGGGCAGATATTAAAATTTTCGTTACCAAATTTTATCATTAAAGACTTAAGTTACCATGCATTTCCAGAGGTTCGGCTAGTTGTAATTTGTTTTGTTTAAATAGATGTCCAGTGTAAACAGCAGTGCTCGACGACCAACAAGAGGAAGAGGTATTCTTGGTGCTAATCCTGTCATTAGCCAGGGAATGGGTAAGAAAAGTTCTCATTTAGATAGTGTACAATATACCTTCCCACAATGCAGTGTACATCTCATCTGGCTGGTGATTAAGACGGGCAAAGAGTGAACAGTATGAGTTTAATATTAGACTCGGATACAACACGCTTGAAGTAAAGAAAGCCAATTTTCTACACATTTCTGTATTAGTTTTTATCCCAAGATTGAATAGAAGATGCACTCCCTGTCCCCAGCCCCCCCCCCCCAACCATCAACCCACCTGACCCCCCCCCCCCCCTTAAAACCCTAGAAAATCAGTGCAATTTGAAAACGTGGGGAAAACTGCCTTAAAAATCAAATTCATTTTATCAAAACAACGAGCTGCAAAGAACTTATATGATGGCAACAATTTGAAAGTGGCTAAGAATGGCTAGGAAGGTAGAAAACAGCTTCACACCCTACTATAGTACAGCACATAAGTAAGTTAAAATGTTTCCAAAACAAAGACGAAAACATGTTAATAAGAAATGTTCTGTTAAATATTTTAAACATGATTGGATTCGAAGTCAGCTGCAATGACATCCATTCCAACTATGTTCAAAGTATTCAACAGTACATTCTATATATTTTTTGTTGGGAAACATGATAAGTTGTATCTGAGGTGTACAGGAATGGCCAGGTATTCATGATTTAACCATTTTACACTCATATCAGCCATAAACGGCTTCTGCAGTGGTCTCGAGAAATGTCCGTTTGCAGACCAAGAGAAGGCTATTTTTGAAAATTTACCACTGGAATGACTGGCTCGATAACCGAGCCAGTCATCCCAGTGGTAAATTTTCAAAAATAGTCTTCTCTTGCTCCGCAAATGGACATTTTCTATGAAAAATTAAAATTTTTTTAGACCTCAAGCATATGAGTATATAGTAGTATGTGAATGTACTTGAATATAAGTACTTTGACAAGTACTCAAGTATGAGTATATTTACTCATAGAAACCATGGGTACTGAGTACATCCGAATACGTGAAACCATTCACTTGAGTATATGAGTATATCTGCCTCAATCTACTGGTTAAGATATGTAGCTCAAGGATTTGACATAATCAAATTTGTCACATGTTAGCTGATGTCACAACCAAAATGACGTAGCTCCGTCCTGAAAATTGAAGTCATTCATCAAAGTGTACGAATGTTATGTCTGAAGAATTTAGAATTTAATAAAAATTTTGTTAAATATTTTGAAATTAATTTCACTGGAGTATGGGAGCAACAGCCCCCGCCCCACCAGTCAAATTAGTTTCAAAATATCCAACACCTTACCTGTATAGTTAATTTGAAATTTAGATTCTGTGAATTCAGGTTTCAAATTGATTCCAACATGAGTACAGATTAGCTAGGAATGGAACTCCCATAAGCTAGAAATGTATCCCTCAAATCTGATGAAGATTGTCATTTCATTGCAGTGTGCATAGGCTTTATATTACTTGCGATGCCTAATTTGTTAAGCTAATTGATTTTGTGTAATTTATAGGCCTGGGTGGAGGTAGCAGACATCTGTCATCAGGCTCAGGGGACTACATGAGATCACGTACTCTGGCAATTGAGCGACAGAATGAGATGCAACAGAAGCAAAAACTCCTACAGCAAGATATAAGTCATAGGCTGCTTCAGAGAGCCAATCAACCGTATGGAAGTTTTAAAGATAGAACCAGTGTTTTTTAATTTATTTATTTGTTTATAGATCTGACTGACTGATCTGATTGTAAAAATATCTTTTTTATCTCTTGAGAGGACTTACTCGAAATACATTTGTAGGAAAAAATCGACCATTCCAGTTTTAGCTATGCCCCGCCCATCTCTAGCTACGCTCCAGCCATACCTTGCTCATATTGGGATCAATCGATCTCTGAACTCCCTGACTATCAATTTCAAGAAAACTATACCAGTAAGCTGTTGAATATTTTGAAACTAACTTGACTTGGCGCTATTGCTGCCTGCAATAGTGCCCAGTCAAATTAGTTTCAAAATATTCAACAGCATGTTTGTTAAATAGCAAAAACATACAATTCGTACAACGTGTCGGACTATTAAGCGTTTAAGACAGGCTATATTGATTCATTCATGAAGCAGTGATTATGATGTCATCATACACGTCACTAAGTTAATTATGGTGTCATATGGCATGAGATGATTGACGGATACACTGGACAGGTGAATTGCACCCGTTAAGAGTTTTTGTAGAGCCCTATGTGATGCGCAAGATGGCAATCCAAATGTCATCCAAGAATTTGAAGAATGGTAGTTTTTCCATGGACATTTAATTCATCAAGCGCTTATCCAATATCAATAAGAGTTTACATCAGTGCTCTAGATAAGCTTTTCAATAATTGTGTGATTCACTCTTCAAAATGTTGTAAATTGGGTTTTTTGGAAATTAATTGGGTTTTTAAAATTAAGTTAGTATACATTATTAGCAATAGAACTGAAATTAATTGGGTGAATGGCTACTTCGGTACTCATGATGTTAAAAATTAATCGTGTGATTGGCCATTTTTATTGGGTGAAAACGCAAAAACCCTGCTTATATAGAGCTCTGCTGTACATGTGTGTTTTATACCATCATTGCAGCCAGTCTTCATCATACTGAAAATGATACTCAAAGTTCTGAAATTGCTCGAGCCAGTCATTCCAGTAATACATTTTCAAAAATAGTCTACTCTTGGCCTGAAAATGGACATACATTCGCTTAGCAAAATGTTAATATTCGTGACCGATCTATATAAAAAGTAACTAAAAGATAAGTTTTGCAATATGTTATGAAGAACAAATTATTCAAGCTTATTCGATTATTTAAATTTTAATCATATAGATTCACGATTTAAAAAATAATCACGATTTTAAATTTACTCACGTAATCGCACAAGCCTAGTCTACCCTCCTATGTCTATCCTTATTTCGTGCAGCCACCACGTACATGTATATATGACGTGTGATATGCGGGGAAAATAAAGGGCTCGACGCACCGTACATAACCCTTCTAGTTTATTACGTCTCTATATTTATCCCTTTGTAATTTAGCTGCTGGTAGCAGCTCAGTAAACTGCCATGTACCTTAGCCGGTCGGTCCAGTCTAGTCTAGCCTAGTCTAGTCCAGTCAGTCAGTCAGTCACTTAATAAGTTAGTTACTTAATTAGTTACTTCATCAGTTAGGCTAGCTCGCTAGTTAGTTAGTTACTTACATGTAGTTACTTAGTTAATTATTTAATTAGTTAGACTAGCCAGGCCGTTCGTTCGCGTGGTGGTTATGCAAAGGTTTTTTGCATAACCCATTTTTCGTTCGCAGTCTAGTCACTTGAAACATTACATTAGTCTATGTCCTAATAGAATCCGTCACCAACATCAACCCCTAGAATTTCATAGCACTTTCTGAAAGGAGAACCTCCCTTATAGAAGCTAACCCCCAAACTCAAAATATTGGTTTGATAAAAAAGGTTTCACGCTTGCTCAATAAGAACGGAAAAGATAATGTCAATGTCAGTTTGAACAGGCCTATAGAATTTTGATGGGAAGTTCCTACCGGGTTAGTTGTACCAAAAAATCGCGATTTTCACAGCAAAATCAGATAAATCTTCCATATCAAATGGTGGAACAATGAATCTGATCATTCAAGATTTAAATCATGGCGCAACAAAGGTTAATTCAGCAATAATATACATGTACGTCTATAAACGTTCAAAAATAGCCCTGACAGGCATATCTTTTCGTCACCTAGCGGGAAGAAAAATAGGAGGGTGTGTCTTGAAAGAGCCAATCAGTGAACGGCTCTCCTCCACTTTGTAGAGAACTATTAAATTTTCATTACCGCAAAATATAATGTCCAAAATGGATGCCACAAAAGAACTTCGGTTGTCATTTTCCCAGGGACATTTCCCGTTATTTGTGTCTGTAAATCTTGCAAAATTATTTAATCTGGCTGCTAACTTCTTGTATAATAAAGGAGACGATAATACTTTTTTAAAAATCGGACTGATTTAATAAAGATTGAAATGGATAGAACCTGGTATGTTGAGATGATTTGCGATGTAACTAGTGCCTTATCAGAGACTAGTTCCCTGTCCGCCTTTCTATGCTAATACATGAGTCGGCTATTTTCGCATTCGCCATTGCCGTAACGTGTATGTAAACGAACGAAGCGGATTTCATTTATAAGACTTCCGTGTCTGTATCTGCCAAACACATTTTCATTGGATGAACGGATTAGATACAATTCGGTTCCCATGTCAAAGTTCAATTTTGATATATTGCGCGTGTTAATAACATTTATTAATATCAATTGCAGGCAAAGAGACTATCTTTTATAATTTCCCACTGGAATGTCTGGCTCGATGATTGAGCCAGTCATTTCGGTGGTAAATTTTCAAATATAGTCCTCTTATGGCCAGTAAATGGATACTTAATATGAGAATACATTGATCTTGACCATTAAAGGGTTAATACTGACATGTCATTTCCATTATGTAACCGAGATGAATTTTACCTTCAAATAGTATCATATTCAAAATGGGTTACGCGACGTCAAATGGGTTGCGCCAAAGAAATTTGCGTAACCCATTTTTGGGTTGCGCAAATTTTCAATTTGGGCAGGCTTGCTAGCTAGCTATTTAATTATTTAGTTAGTTAGTTATGTATGAAAACTAGCTAATTGTTTTCAGTCATCCATGTACATGTATTTACTGTATTCAGGCAATATGGTGGCAGAAGCATAGCAGCATCTAGCTTATACGGGTCATCAGCCTATGATGGAGGAATGGGTAAGATATCTATCATTGGTTTATTAAGTCTCGTTATTCAACCGCAATGTAGTTATTGAATTTTGTGGTTAATATATCGATGGCTATGGAAGGATCCGATATGTCATTCAATTATCTGACATCATAATCAGGTCCATGACATATTAACTGATGGTACAATCAAAATGGCGGAGCTCCATTAAGATGCTCTAAAAGTCCAGTCAGATGTGTACGAATTGTATATATTTGATGAATTTATTATTTAATAAACATTCTATTGATTATTTTGAAACTAATTTAACTGGGAACTGTTGCTGCATATGGCAGCAACAGCTCCCAGGCAAATTAGTTTCAAAGTATTCAACAGCTTACTGTGTAGTTACCTTGAAATTTAGGTTGTGGAAATTTCAGTTTTAAATCGATTCTATCACTTGTACAAAGATGTTCGGAGATCACGTGCAGTGTGTTATGCATGGCGTGAATGAATAGACAAGCAAAACACCAGACATGCAGGAGGCCACCACCGTAGTAGTTTGGTTTTGGATCGTTTATTGAATTATTTGTATTAACCACTAAGCTGGCCAGAAATAACATTTGATATGATCTTTAGAAATCTCCATGTGTCGGTATATAGAAGATAATTTTAGAAAGATTGCCACTGAAACAACTCATTGTCTGACAGACTTGCTGACTGACTGACTTTCTAGAAAAATATTCTCCTTTCCTCTAAGTGTACATTCTATAAAATTTAGATGTTTTTAGTATTTAAGTAAATAAGATTTACCATTTTAATTTTTCAAACGTTTATTTGCTAAAACCAGTTTCTGCTGTGATCTTGAGTAATTTCGATCTTATAAGCCATGTTAAGACTATGTTTGAACATTTACCCCTGGAATGGCTAGCTCGATTATCAAGCCAGTCATTCCAAAAGCAAATTTTCAAAAATTGTCCACTCGTAACTTGTGACAAGTAAATAGACATTCATTAGCAAAAGTTGCTGCATTGGTGTCCAGTCAAATTAATTTCAAAGTATCCAACAGTTTTCCTGTACGGTAGCATTGAGGTATAGGAAATGGGTAAACGTGAAAAGTAAATAATGACGGTGTGAATGCATATGTAGGTGAGATGGCATTGCATTAGAGAAGTGTGTACTAATTGCTCAATTACCATCATTCACCATTACATGGTCAAGAAAACTGAAATCTGCTTAATGAATGCACATTTACAGATCAAGACAAGGCTACTTTTGACAGTTTACCACTAGAGTGACTGGCGCTGTTATCGGGTCAATTATCCATTGTAACATTTTTAAGAATTGTCTTGTCTTGCAAATGGACAATTTGCAAGACCACTTCAGAGGCTGTTTTTGGCAGGTTTAAGTGCTAATGAATGCCCCTTTACAGGCCAAGAGATTGCTATTTTTTGAAAATTTACCACAAGAATGACTGGCTCGGCTATCGAGCCAGTCATTCTGGTAAATGTAAAAAAATATGTCATCTTGACCTGGATAAAGGGATTCTTCAAAGACAACTATAGAGGCCGGTTTTTGCTGGGTTAACCCTGACCACACTGATGTAAATTTTCATTCTTTTACTGTGCCAATAGGGAGGAAACTTGTCTCTATTTTTCAACAATTTTGGTGGACGATGTTCTTCCACCAAATTTGGTGAAAAATGGACACCAGTTCATCTTTTAATTTAATTCAAAAATGTAAATTTTGACATCAGAGTGGTATGGTTTAAGAGTTTACGCTAATGTCTGTTCTATGCAATGTTGACAGATCGCATGACATCATCCAGTGTGTATTCAGACGTGGGTACTGGAGGTGATTATGATTCGGGCTATTACCAAGGTAAGAAAACTGAAACACTCACTCAATATACGACCATTTTGAAAAAAACAAGTCATTATGTGATGGAGTGTGGTGTTCATCCATCCATCCATCCATCCATCCATCCATCCGTCCGTCCGTCTGTCGGTTAGCAAGTCTGTGTCAGCGCCATATCTCAAAAACTGCTTAGCCTACATTTGAAATTTTTTATCCTGCCTACATATTTGGTGGAGACGATGTGTCATGATTTCGGTTCGTCAAGATATGTCGCTATTTGCTATCGTTATCCCCCCTGAAATGCGTAAAATACACCAAAGATTTTGTGTCCGGGCCATATCTAAAAAACTTCTTAACCTACATTTGAAATTTTTGCTCCAGTGCACATATTAGGCAGAGACGATGTGTCATGATTTTGTTTCAGTGAGATCCATCCGTATTTGTGACAGTTATCCCCCCCCCCCCCCTGAAAAGAGTAAAACTTTAAAAAAAATATTTTCTGACCCAGATCTCTGAGTTTTGAAACTACATTTGAAATTCGATTGCCAGTGAACATATACGTGGAGTTGAAGTGTCATGATTTTGTTTCTTGGTGTGTAAATGGACATTTTTCAAGACCACTGCAGAAGGAATATTGGCTGATATGAGTGTAAAGGGTTAAGCACCAGAGTTACTCCTCTTGAGAAAATGTTCATATATATTGGTGGCAATTTTCAATTAGATACAAACCATATGTGAAAAATATATGAATGTCATTTAGTTTCTGGGAAGTATTCATCAAATTCAATCACCTGAACTCCATCAGCAACTATTTCTGTGTGGAGATAGAGGATCATAATGAGGGTTTTGGAAAATGGAGGTATCCAATCTATCACTCAAGTAAGTGGCATCATAATCAGATATATCTCATGTTAGCTAATGTCACAATCAAAATGACATTTAGGTCTGTCACGAAAATCGAAACATCAGTCATTAAGTCAGAGAAATGTATGTCTGTGATGAATTTACATAACGATAAACATTGTGTTGAGTATTTTGAAACTAATGTGACTGGGAGCTGTTGCCATTGGCAGCAATAGCCTCCAGTCAAATTAGTTTCAAAATGTATAATTACCTTGTAATTTGGATTCTGTAAATTCAAAGTTAAAAGTATATAAATCGATAACAACACAAGTAAAAGGTATATATACACCTGTGCAAAAGTTAAGCACCAGCAAAAACAATAGAACGTAGAAACATGATGGTACAACTAGGCTGCCATACTTTTTGTCCCCGCGTTAGCTGACATAATTCCAAGTACGAAATGCACATGCATGCATGACTTCACGCCGCTGATGTCCGTGCGTGGCGGGAAACAGCACACGTGTTCAATTATGTAAAAGTCCAGTTTGAGGTGTAGAACATTACATACAGATTTAGGCGACAAGATTAGGAATTTTGTGTTCATGACCGTGGTTTATTTGTACAGAGAGAATTAGCTCTTGATTGTGAACCGCTATGGCAAGACGAAGGTTAAGTGATCGTGTGAAATGGCAAATCATAGGCATGCATACCACTGGTATGTCATGCAGAGAGATTGGCAGACAGCTGAACATTAACCATACTGTAATCAGTCGTTTGATTGCAAAACATGGGCAAACTAACGAGGTGAAGGACAGGCCTAGATCTGGAAGACCGAAGAAGACTACTGCCCGTGATGATCGAGCCCTAGTACGCCTTGTTAGGAGATCTCCATTCACCAACAGCAGAGTGCTCAGCCAGCAATGGGAAACGCGCAATAGAGTGTCAATGTCTACCGTCAAAAGGAGACTGTATGCTGCTGGCATGAAAGCTAGGAGACCTGTCAGACGTCCTCTCCTCACTGCACACCACAAAGAGGAGCGTCTGAGGTCGTGCAACGAAAGAAGACACTGGAACATGAGATCCTGGAGACGGGTACACTGGTCCGATGAAAGTCGGTTCCTGCTTCATGCCACAGATGGTCGAACTCGTGTATGGAGGTCCAGACGCACGGCGTACGACCAACGTAACATCATGGAAGAAGTTCCATTCGGTGGAGGTTCCGTTATGATATGGGGGTGCATCTCATTTGATTGTAAGCTGGATCTGTTGACTGTACCTGGAACACTAAATGGACAAAGATATCAAGATTCCATACTGGATAGAGTTGTGGTCCCTCATTTTGTAAATCATGCACCTGGAACCCACCCTATATTCATGGATGACAACGCCCGACCACATCGTGCTAGAGCTGTGCATGAATACCTCCGCCAGAATGCCATCGAAACCCTACCATGGCCAGCAAGGAGCCCTGACATGAACCCTATTGAGCATATCTGGGATATTCTGGGAAACATGGTGAGAAGGAGGGATCCTCCTGTGCAGAACCTACCGGAATTAACAGACGCACTCCATCTTGAATGGCAACGAATACCACAATGGCCTATCAGTCGGTTGGTGACCAGCATGAGACGTCGTGTCCAGGCCGTCATCCAGGCACAAGGTGGATATACCCGGTATTAATAATGACAGTCTCAAACTCGTGCACAGATGTTAAACTTCGTTTTCAGACACCATTAATGACAATCTAGCCACGTGTCTCAACTGTAGGGCAATAGTTGTCAGTTGTGTCAACGTAACCATATTCAGGCCTCGTTTTCAAGTTCAAACAAAAACATACAGTGTTTCCCCACCATCATAATCAGCATTCCTCTAGTTGCATTATTACCTCTTGCACTAAGATGGATGGGTACATAAATGTTTATGCTATTGCTTTCTTCATAGCACATGAATATACCCTCGCATGTGCGTAAAAATAGGGTGGTGCTTAACTTTTGCACAGGTGTATATATATATAGAGTATATATATATATATAGAGTATATATATATATAGAGTATATATATATATATATATATATATATATATATATATATATATATATATATATATTGTAGGTACTGGCAGACTAGGTGCCACTTCCAATCGTATGGGCCCGAGTGCGGCACTGTTTGGAGACTACCAATCTGGTTATGGACCAGCTTCAAGTAAGTAACGCTAGATCTATCCATCTGTCACATACTTAAGCACAGTGTTACTCCTAGCCAACGTTATCTTCATAGTCAAGGGAGATAACCTATGTTAAGAATTTCAAGAACAAATTTGTTAAACGGGCGCACATTTACACCATGATGTTTGAAAATTAATTTTTTTTAAATTTTCAATGTAATAAAACGAAATAAGTCTTAACATGATATGTATGATGATTTCATTCTGTATAAATTATTCTAATTTTTGTCGAGCCCATAGCGAAGGCAAGGATCTCAACAACAATCCAAATGACGTCTGGCGTGACAAGAATTAGGTAAATGTTGAAAGTTTTTCAATGGACATTTAATTCATCAAGGACTTATCCGATGTTAATAAAACTATATCTATTTCTATTGCAGGTAACCAGGATTATTTCTAGTAATGTGCAAGTAAGAGCATGGTGGTGTATGTGAATACAGCCATCAACAAGATTATCTTCAGGACAACAAACTATAATCAAGCTTGTAGCACTCATGGTTAAGCCGGCCAAAATACGCCTTGGCAGTGCTCTTGAGGAGAGTATTTTTGAAAATTTACCGCCAGTCATTCCAGTGGTAAATTTTCAAAAATAATCGCTTGGTCAGCAAATAGAGACTGACTAAGGCAAGGTTGAGATTTTCTTGACCATTAATACTATGATGTTCAAGTCGGCCATAATGGCATCTACAGTTGTATTGAGAAATGTACATTTACAGACAAATAGAAAGCTGTCAGTAAATTCCAGTGGTAAATTGTCAAAAAATACTCTTCTCTTGGGCTGCAAATGGACATTCACTGAGCATCAAGACCAGTTGGTAGTTTGAAAAGTTAAATAAAAAAACAACTCATTAACAATGTGTATAAAGTTTAATTCTTTTAATAACAGTATATACATGTCCAATGTCGTGAATAATTAACTCAGATGTACAGTACAGTAGTGTTATTACTACATAGATGTAAAAACTATAGAATGCTTAGAAGACTTCTGAAGTTTGCAAAATGCTATCCAAATCTTGTTTGTTTATTTTAATTTCA
Source organism: Chaetoderma sp. LZ-2023a (assembly GCA_034401795.1). Lineage (NCBI taxonomy): Eukaryota > Metazoa > Mollusca > Caudofoveata > Chaetodermatida > Chaetodermatidae > Chaetoderma > Chaetoderma sp. LZ-2023a. The sequence goes on from CM067373.1 coordinate 71,466,515, forward strand.
AGGATGCAACATTACTTTATTTGATCTTAAATAGTAGGATTTAGAAATTAATTGCCAACAGGTCATCCGTTGAACCTGTATAATGTATAATTAATTTAGCAAATTAAATTTTTTTAAATATATATCATAAATGTGTATTACCCTTGCTCCATAACTGGAAGAGTGTATTTCATTCAATGCGTGCGTGCGTGTGTGCATGCGTGAGTGTGAAAAACAATTTTAGTTTCAATAGTCATGTTTTTCAGCCATTTAAGAATGAAATCCCTATTAATTCATGTATCCAGTTTCTCAGTCAATCATATGATGTTATAATAAATGACACGATGTGTAGGCTTACCTCATAATCAGTTACTTAGGCCGTCTTAAACACTTAATCGTCCGTCAGGTTATACAATTTGAATGTGTTTACTATTTAATAAACATGGTGTTGAATATTTTGAAACTAATTTGACCGGACACTCTGTCATAGGCAACAATCCAGTCAAATTAATTTCAAAATATTCAACAGAATAGGAATTATATCGTAAAGAAATTTTTTTTTCAGGAATATGTTCGGTGAAAGAGTTAAATTCTGATTTTTGTTCAAGAAAATTTCAATTTTCTTATAGAAAATGTTCATTTGCAGACCAAGAGATTATTTTTGAAAAATTTACCTGCCATTTTCCTAGAATCTAAATTTCATTATAATTATGCAGGTAAGGTGTTGAATATTTTGAAACTAATTTGACAGGAATCTGTTGCTGCCAGTAAAATTAGTTTAATAATACTCGTCATATTTATTAAATTGTAAAGAATTACGGAGTTTTGACCTTCGTAGTTCAAAGGATTAAACTTTTAATGGGTCTGATTGTCTAAGTATTGTGAGGAGCAGTGTATGAATTTTATGTCTGTACTATCAACACTTATTGTAAATTTGTAATCTTTTTATAACATGTAGTGCTTTATGTATATATGTTAGCTTTCATGTTATGTTATGTACCCTTTCATAGGAAGCAGACAACACTTAATGCATAGGATATCTTTGAATAAAATTAATTCAGTCACGTTAGCTGGTCACAATCAAAATGACACCTGTCCGTCAGGAAAATCAGAGAGTTTGTCATGAAAACGAATGAATTGTATGTCTTTGATGAGACTATTTTGAAACTAATTTGACTATGAGCTATTGTGGCCATAGCAACAGCACATCCACATACGCACACAATTATATTGGTTTAAAAATATTCAATAACATGTATTTAATGGACTGATCCTATCTGTCACTAAAGTATTATGTCTTAATCAGTTACGTGACATGTAGGCCGATGTAACAATTGAAATGTGCAATGAACGGCGTATATATACGTCCGTCATGAACATTGAATAGTCCATCAAGTGTATGAGTTGTATGGCTTTACTATATAATAAATATTCTGTCGAATATTTTGAAATTAATTGTACTGGGCAGTGTTGCAACATCACCCAGTCAAATTAGTTTCAAAATATTTTACAGGTTGCCTCTATGTTTATCTTGAAATTAGATTCTGGGAATTCAGGATTCAAAGTATATACATCGGTCTCGGCACACGCAACGTATGGGCGGACTATATCTAGAAATGTGCAGGTCATAGCTAGGAATGGATCGCTCTATTTCAAAGGCATTTTGAGCTAAGTACCTGACAATCATACAAAATGTAGGATCTGAATGTCTGATTATTGGTTCTAATAAGGAAACTAGAATTTTAGTCCATTCCATTATTCTTTTCATTTCAAAGGTGTCATGTCGTCGTCATGGTTGCTGTTGTGATTGTATACTATCTAGATGTTCAGCGGGTAGACTGATATTCAAATAATCCTCAACTGGCTTTGGAATTTTCTGATTCTTCCTACATCTTAAAAGTATTTGGTGAAATTGTGTGTGTGTGTGCATGTGATAGTGGAAGTAAAATGAATGTTTGCTTTGAGAATGGTGTTGGTGGGAGTTGTTATGTGATAGTAGCACATTGCTACAGCGGACCATCAGTTGATAAGTACTACAAGTTATGTGTATTCACCAGTAACTCTGTGTATGTCATATATCATGGATTAAAATGATCTTCAAGCTCAATGTGTTGGTTGTGCTGTTTTGTTGAGGCTGTAATGGAAGATTCTAGTTTCTCAGTCAATCATATGATGTCATAATCAACTATGTGACGTGTAGGCTGGCGCCATGTTATAAATGACGTAGCTAAGTTTGTCACGAGTGGTTAATTGATGATGGACTAAGCATTGTACGAATGGTATGTCTTTTCTATTTAACCCTTGAATGGTTGAATTTGGTTATGAAAATCAAAATACTTCCTAATTGAATGTCAATTTGCAGGCCAAGGGAAGAGTATTTTGAAAATTTACCACTGGAATGACTGGCTTGGTTATCCAACCAGGCATTCCGGTGGTTAATTTTCAAAAAGTCTTCTCTTCGTCTGCAAATGGACATTCCTCAAGACCACTGCAGAGGTCGGGTTTGGCCAGCTTGACCATTAAAGGGTTAATAAACATGCTGTTGGATATTTTAAAAGTAATTTGAGGCAGCAACAGCACCCAGTCAAATTAGTTTCAAAATATTCAATAGCTTACCTGTATAGCTTTGTGGGCCACGTGTGGGTGGAGTTTAGCTAAATGATGGGCGGGGCATAGCTAAAACTATATTTATCCATCCGTGGGTTTACTTTGTCATCTAGTTTCTGCCCAGTTAACACTAACTCAGATTTGCTTAAGAAAATTTAAATTTTGTCATAAAGTGGTCAATCTAGGCATTTCAGCGATAAATTGTCAAAAAGTTAACTGACATTTATTAGCTCACCTGGCCAGAATGACCAAGTGAGCTTATGCCATGGCGACCGTCCGTCGTCTGTCCATCGTTCGTCCGTCCGTCAACTTTTTCCTTTAAACGACTTCTTTTCAATAACCACTGGGCCGATTTCAATTATATTTGGGAGGAAGTATCCTTAGGGCATAGGGATCCAAGTTTGTTCAAACAAAGCCGATCGGCCGATTTGGCCGGTGGCCATCTTGGATTTTGGCCAATTTTAGGAAATGGCTTTAAAAATCTTCTCCGAAACCGCTTGGTGGATTGATTCAAAACTCACAAAATATCATATAGGGCAAGAGCTGAACCAAGTTTGTTCGAAGGAACTTGATTGGCCAAATGGTTTGGTGGCCATCTTGGTTGACCTAGTTTTCGTGAAAACGACTTATTCTGCAGAACCGCTGAACGGATCGGGCTGAAATTTTGGGAATATGATTATGGATTAAGGGCCATTAAAGTTTGTTCATGGGAAGTTGATAGGTAAAAAACATGGCCGCCATGGACCAATCAAATTTTAGTGTGTTTGGCTGCCATATTCAAATTTTTTATTTGGTGGATTTTGAAGCCGAAATTGGTTTTCTTAACTGCGCTTACTTGTCAGTCAGCTGTCGTATAGCGATAACCCCATCCGTCTGTTTGTCCGTCACCAACAATGGCGGCTCATTTTGTTATTTCTTGACGGATTGACACCAAACTTGGTCACAATGTTAATGACGGCATCTAATATCTGTGTTGTGAAAATGAAACTGATAGGACGTCAAATGCCAGAGTTATCACTCCTTAAATATTTGCAGTCTCACTTTCATAGGGCAAATAATGGTTTGTTCCCACCGTCCATTGATTTATCACCATGTCAGATTTTATTGCCAAACTAGATATTAAATTCCAATTAACAGACTAACCTTTCCAATACTGCAGATATATTTAAGATATGTATTATGTGCTCTGACATCAATGCTCTTAAAAATATTTGAAATGTATTTGATTGAAAGTTGTTGCTGCCTTAGGCAGCAATGAAAGTTTGTGCTGCATAAGGCAGCAATGACTCAGTCAAATTCTTTTCTAAATCAACTCCAGCTCACCCTACCCCTGCTGCTAACTCGGTGATTCAGCCAGATGTGCATGTGTTAAATGGATTGTGGTGTGGTGGGGAATAACCTGCTATAAAGACCACCTACCTGCCAGAGACCATTTTCTTCAAATTGTATTTAATCCTCTAGTAACCGTCTGACTGAGTTTTTGCAGACGACATATTCCAAAGCTATATCTCTGAACCTGATAAATATTTTGAAAACAATTGGACTGAAAGTTGTTGGTGGCTAAGCTGCCAACAACTTTCAGTCGAATTGTTTTCAAAATATTCAACAAGTCAAGAGCTTTTGAAAATTGAAATTATTGGCTGCACTGGCTTGCAGCAGTGAGACAGTTAAGAAACCAGCTGTTGTAAGCACTGATATCATCTATTTTCACTTAAACATTGTCACTAATGCAAAAAGAATAGTCCAGAGATTGTTGTCAATATCTCGAAAACTAAATCATTTGACTGAAAGTCATTGGAAGTGTGTAAAACTTAAGTAAGATTAGTTGAAATGCCAATGTTCCAGGTGAGCGGTACAGGCCCATTGGGCCTCTTGTTTTCTGTAGATCTAGTTTCTATGCAGAATTTTGATTGGTTGATTTCCCGAAAATTTTGGAAGCATTTAACTATGCCATTCCTGATTAATCAATGGCCTGATTTCATCGAAACTTGGGTAGCACGATCGTATGGAGGTAGGCTTCAACATATCAAACAACAATTTTCTTTGGACAAGTTTTTGGCCACCGGTGGCCATCTTGAAAATTGGTTTCCAGATGATAACTCCGTTATCGTTTATTGGATCGCTTTTAAACTTCATCGGGAGGTTCGACTACCTCTCGTGAAGAAACCTAACTAGATTGACAATGATCCGAAATCCAAGATGGCCGCCAGCCACCGGTGGCCATCTTGAAAATTGGTTTCCGGATGATAAGTCTGTTACCGTTTATCGGATCGCTCTGAAACGTCATAGAGTGGTTGGACAAGGTCTGCGGAAGAAACTTATCGAAATCGACACTGATCCAAAATCCAAGATGGGCACCAGACATGGGCTGCCATCTTGAAAGTTGGTTTCTGGATGATATCTCCGTTACCATTTATCGAATCACTTCCTAGGGTCGTTGGAATATATCTGGTGAGGAAACCTATCGAAATTTACGATAATCCAAAATCCAATATGGCCACCAGTCAGCGGCAGCCGTCTTGAAAATTGGTTTCCGGATGATACCTCCTTGACTGTTTAGCAGGAGGCTTTGACACTTAATAAGGATTACTGGTCTGAGGAAGAAATAAATATTTTTTGATAGCTGTCATTTATTAGTTTGTCATCATGGCGGGGTGTTATGCGCCGTTTGCGGAGCTTTTGTTTATTTTTCAAAACAAATTTTTGAAACAAAAAAATTTACTTCAATATCTAACCAGTTTTGATTTTGACTTTGTGTAACCGTGATATATACTTCCCCGTTGAATATACCAAATCATTTAGACTAGCCAAGGATGCCCAACACACTCCTTGTCTATCAATTCAAACACCCACACCATAGTCGCCATATCAGAAAAAAGTGGAGACCAAAAATACCCACTTCCAGTTGGCAAACCTTCGCCTCTGATGAGTTCCGCTCAAGGAACGAAACGCCATGAACTCTGAATCAAAAACAGTCATGACTACACATGATCATTACCCATACAAACAGCCAAAAAACCCACTAAAGGAGCAATACCTCTACGAACAAAACTTACAACCGGCAAAAAATATCACAACCGCCAAAAACGGCACAACCGGTAAAATACAGGGTCAATCGGTAAATATTTTTGACCATACTGCCAAACCTCCAAAAATGTCAAACGGGGGAACCGGCAATCTTTTTCTGCCCATATATGGTCAAGATCGACTCAATCCACAGGCTCGGCAAGGAAGGGTATAAAAGGGACGAAAATTCCAGTCCAGATCATTCAGACTTGGTCTCGCATCGCGACCAAGCGTCAGGCTTAATAACCTTCTACAAGTAGCTCATATAACTGACTACGTTGTTATTTACAAGAATTTTGATTGTTCAATTTTTTGGTGGCCATCTTGAATTTTCTTAAAATTATGCATCATGTCTTTAAATGAAAATGGTTCAAATGCTAATGGGTCTCTTGTACCCATGTGCAACACAGTCTCACTGTCAGTGAAGGTGGCCCAGCGAGATCTCCATATTTACCAGAGTTATCTACCATGACAAGCTTAAAACTCATCAAAGACGAGAGTATTAAGCCCCACTAGGCGATGCTCTTGTTTGGATAATCCCAGATGAAAGAAGAAATTCTGGAGGCTACCACGATGGGATCCTTCCAGTTAAATTTGAAAATCTGCCAAGCGGTTTAGAAGATACTGTAAGTTTCAAGATTTTGGGCACATATTTTGGAAAATCCAAGCGTTCCAAGTTCTGCTTGAGTTATCGTGCATGGATTCAGTTCAAATTTTGAAAATGCATGCCTCCACATGAGAGCTTGACTTGGATTCAGCCTTGTTGGAATGATTTCCATTCCACATCCAATGTGATCTTACAAGAAATAGAATCCTTTCAATTATACATCCAGTGAAATCCTTTCCATGCTATATCCAATAGATTATTAGTCTTGCGCCAGTCATTCAAAGCAATGAAGAGTTAGAAATTGATTTTCAGGACCGACATTGGTTTATGCATCTGAACATATTTTTGACCGTTTAATTACACTCATACCAGCCAAAAATGACTTGCAATGGCCTTGAGCAATGTCCATTTTCAGAGCAAGAGAAGACAATTTATGAAAATTTACAACTGGAATGACTGGCTCGATAACCGAGCCAGTAATTTCAGTAGTAAATTTTCAAAAATAGTCTTCTCTTGATCTGCAAATTGACATTATCTTTGAGAAAATTGAAACTTTCTTGAAGAAATTTAACGCTTAAAGGGTTAAACATTAATCTGAAGAAGATTTTGAAACTAATTTGACTATGACAGCAACAGCGATCAGTCAAATTAGTTTCAAAATATCCAACAGCTTACCTGTATAGTTACCTTGAAATTGGGATTCTGTGAATTCACTGCTGCATCTGTTATCGTCCACAATTCTAATCCTGTCAATTAAATCTATATGAAAAGTTAGACAATAAAACCTTTACGGCAAGACATCAGTGTTATAATGATGGGATAATGGCGATAATTTTGTCATTTTGCATTTCCAATTGCAAATCTAGCTTTGTATCAAGATCACAATGGCCGTGACCTCCGAAGTCTGAATGTCTGTGCTTCTACTAGTTGAGGTACCTGTATGACCATGCTTAGCTCTAAGTATTTGGTCAATTCATTTTAAATTTCACATTGCTTTAGTATGAGTTTTTGGCAGGAAAAAGATCCAAGATGGCGACCAAACTGTTTATCTGACGGGTTCGAACATGGCAAATTTGAAATCAGAATACCCAAAAAACTAAAAATCAATTTCAGCTTCAAAATCCATCAAATAAAAATATCCAATATGGCCACCAAACATGCTACATTTTTATTGGCCCATGTTTTTTAACGGATCAACTTTCCTTGAACAAACTTTAATAGCCCTTAGTCCCTAATTATATCAGCCAAATTTCGGCACCTGATCGGTTCTGGAGGTCGTTTTCGCAAAAACTATTTCATCCAAGATGGCCACCGAACCACTTGGTCAGTCAATTTCAATTGAACAAACCTGGTTCAGCTCTTGGTCTACATCCTATTTCATTAGGTTTGCATCGATCCCAAAAGCTGTTTCGGATATTTTTAAAGATGTTTCTAAAAATCTGCCAAAATCCAAGATCCCTTGAACAAACTTGGATCCCTATGCCCTAAGGATGCTTCCTGTCAAATATACTTGAAATCCACCCAGTGGTTCTCGAGAAGACATTTTAAATTTCCCATTTCTTTAGTATAGGAGTCTTTGGCAGGAAAATGATCTAAGATGGCTGCCAAACCGTTTATCCGACAGTTTCGAACATGCCAAATTTGAAATCAGAATACCAAAAAAACTATAAAACCAATTTCAGCTTCAAGATCCCTCAAATAAAAATATCCAATATGGCTGCCAAACAGGCTACAGTGGCGGCTGTTTATTTACGTATCAGTTTCCTTGAACATACTTTAATGCCCCTAGTCCCTAATCATATCTGCCAAATTTCAGCACTAAACGGTTCTGGAGAAGTAATTTTCACTAAAACTAGGTCATGCAAGATGGCCACCGAACCATTTGGCCAATCAAGCTCCTTTGAACAAACTTGTTTCAGCTCTTACATTTATTTTATTTACTGTACTTAGCAGAAAGCTAGAGGGGGCTTACCAATCAGCGTGAGTGAGGCCAATAGCGTCCATCCTGTATAACTGATGGATCCAATCAGTTTCTCGGTCCTTGCGAAATGGTGTTACCCTTGCATTCAGGATTATGCAGAAGAACCTCTATTATGCGTTACTGGACACATGTGTGGTTGTGTCCTGGAAGATTAGTGTTTTGCGACTGGTGTGTCTTTATTGTTTTTTATGTCCTTAAAGTGTTTCTTGATGTGTATCTGAAACTCTCGGAGGATTTCTCCGACATTGTTTCTTGCATCTAAAGCAGGCAAGACTACGTTGTGCGTATTGCAATATGTACACATTTTACATTTTTTCAGATGTGTAAAAATATGATGTTTATTATACTACTTTCAGGTAGAGATTGTCACCAATCAGTGTGGTTAAAGATGTTGTGAGGACTAGATACCCGATCGCTCTGATTAACTTGACAATCATAATACAGATTCTCCTTTACTAGAAGAACAAAATGCTTTTTAAATTTTTGTACTCGGCCCAGCCAAGGCTGAGATAAGCATATAGCAACCACCTTGACAACCAAACGTTTTTAGCTATCGCGCTAGAGTTGTGACGTCACACCGGGATGACACCAATTCCTATTAGTCTAGATTATTATCTCGGGGAGCATAGCTAGGCTCTCTACTGCTGCACGTATTAGGCACCTATTCTTTGACAATTCATTGTTCACACAGGGACACTACATTGTTCGAGATGCACAAAGGTTCGATAATATCGAAGTTGATATTTTTGTTGATTAAAGTTTAAAGGACAGACCTCATGGTCATGGTGCCTGACATCACAATTCTAATGTATAGGCCTGCTAGAGGTGACAGTAACATCGGATTTCGTGTACGTGAATATTTAATCAAACCCACACATCTTGGAATACAATTCTACAAATGCATATATATATCTTATCTTTCTGGATTGACTGCAGAGATTTTGCATAGATGATAGGCATGTACACAACTTTTTAAATGATAGTTAAGTAGGCCTACACCGCTCAGTGCACGTATGATCGCAATTTACCATTGTGTAGGCTTATGAATAAATTTATGATTGCACTATAGCAGTTACTCCATTTATGTGTTTAAAATAACTAAAATGTTGGGTAAATATAAATCTAATCTAATCTATTTGCGTCTACATTGCCATATTATTGATGATACAAGGTTTGTTTACAATTTAGGAAGCGGACAAGGTGCATAGCGAGGCTTTCACTGCCGTCCGCACGCTTATAGTACAACTTAAATAATATATACTGTTGATTATTTTGAACATAATTGGGCTTGATTTCAACCCAAATTGTGTTCAAAATATTCAACATAACATTTCTTGTATCGTTTTCATGTGGTTCTAACTAACATATGTGTTTTTGCTTTGGAAGCATTTAAACTTATTTATGAGCTGCACTGTAAGTAAAGATGATACGCTAGCGACTTCTGAACATCTGTCAGTTCACCTACCTATTTAAAATTTGTTCATCCGCTACAGTTTTGCTTTTTCATAACATTGAAATATGAGTGTATGCTACTTCCATACATGGAAGAAGTTGGTTTGAAAACGATATAGTTCATATGGTTGATGTCACAGGCGTGACTGTGTAGCTGATGGATCCCGAATTTCTCGCGCTCCTTAAGGATAGAGATGGCTTGCGGTGAATCAGGATCGTGATGGAATACTTCAATCATCATATCTACAATCGTTTCTGTGGATTCGATTGATATAGCAGATGTTGCTGCAGTCAATATTTACCAACCGGGTACAATCGGGTACACGTACACTCGGGTACACCAACAAACATAAGACAAACAAGTCGGGTACACCGAACTTCGGGTACATGTACACTCGGGTACACCAACAAACAAGACAAACAAGTCAGGTACACCTAACCTCGGGTACAAAAAGTACGCAGATCGGGTACAAAACCGACAACAACAATAGGATGTGTCTACCAAATCCGGGTACATACACATAGGATCGGGTACAACCTGGTACAAGACACTATAAAAGGAGTGCACAAACAATGCATCGGCATCCAGACTCAACGGACACTAACCATTAGCGTCAGGACAAACCTAGCATCTTACAAGCATTTCTAAAGAAATTTTCATTTTATGTGTAAAAATATGACGTTTGTCTTGATTTTTGCAGAAAGGGCAGTTAGTTTTTGTGCAGGGTTCTACTTTGTTAGGGATAGGTAAGTAAAGTCTGCTCTAACGAGTTTGTCTCTGAAGGTGGAATTTCTCCTGTAGCCAAATATGGTTTCTTATGAAGTGTCTCGGCATTTGGCACTAGTGGAGAACATGTTCCAGTGTTTGAGGATACTCTTAGCAAAATGGCCCTGACTGTGACAGTCACAGATGAAGGGTATGTGTGTCATCTCCTCTCTATGTGTGGGATTCAGGAGAATTTGGTGCTTTTGTTTAAAAGCCCTGTTACAGGATTCTATGAGGTTTTCAAGTGGGTATCCTCTATCAGTGTAATAGAGGATAGTTTCTTTTGCATGTCTTTCATAGTTCTTGTCTTCGCTGCAGATGCGTCTTAATCGCAAGAATTGGCCATATGGTCAACTTTTTTTAGTGCTTTTCGGGTGTGCGGAGCTGTAGTGTAGATACCCAAGTGTGTCTGTTGGTTTTGTATATAAGTCAGAACCCAGATGATGGTTATCTTCAATATAGAGAAGTGTGTCCAGTAAAACTTTCAGCATTGAATTTTATATCGCTGTACGGCCCTCTGTCCAGATGATGAAGATATTATAAATATAGTGGAGCTAGAGCGCTGGTTGGTGTGTTGCACTTTGTAGAATTTTGCCCCCTAGGTCAGCCATGAAAATGATTGCATAGATGGGTGTTACTTGTAGGTAGTGTTGATTGTTGAATACAAATTTATTGCATTTTAAGTGGCACCCATCTACGCAATCATTTTCATGGCTGACCTAGAGGGCAAAATTCTACGAAGTGCAACACACCAACCAGCACTCTAGCTCCACTACATTGATAATATCTTCATCATCTGGACAGAGGGCCGTACAGACCTGAATGAATTCATCACCCACTGCAACAGCGCGTACAGCTGATGGTTCAGCGGTTCTGTATATAAGTCATTTTGGTCCGCAAAGCCATCAGTTGGTGGTGGCGTTGTGTTCATCACTGTGATGGATGATTCATCACCGCACAGTTTTGGGGGGGATGTTCGATGTGTAGTTTGAGTCGAAGTCTTCTGAAGAACGTTGTTAAATCTGCGTGTAGTTTACCCATGTCTGGTTGAGGGATTGTAGGGCTGTATCCTAGGCCTAAGTCCAGGGTGTTTCAGAGTGTCTGAAATCCTCACTAGAAAGATTAACAACAACCAGTTCTCTGAGAAGAGTATGAATATGTTTATAGGTTTTAAAGATATTCATATTCAATATATTTGATTGAGTTGTCACGTATGTGACTGTAAGAGTATTAAAAGTGATTGGAATGTTACCACAAAAACTTGTACACCTCTTTAGGCGTTTTCTCTGCCTAGGTTGGTTGACCCTGTGACTGTTGTATGGCTGGTTTGGTCCTAGACGCGATCAAACCTTGATCAGCGTCGGGTGAAATTAGATTTATCTAAGATTCTAAAGTTAACTTATCTTTATTTTACCATATTTCATGAGTTTTGAATCGATCTTCCAAGCGGTTTCAGAGATTTTTAAAACTTTAAAAAATTGGCTAAAATCCAAGATGGCTGCTGGCCAAATTGGCCGATCAGCTTCGTTCGAACAAACTTGGATCCCTAAGCCCTAATGATGCTTCCTGCCAAATATAATTTTAAACGGCCGTGATCCTTGAGAAGTTGTTTAAAGAAAAAGTTGACGGACTGGTATTCTGGCCAGGTAAGCTAACAATGTAAGGTACCGACAACCGCGTGCAGAATACTGAAATACAGGGACACTGGACACATGAAAATGAGGAGAAAAACCAATCTCCAACGATCTCAACATAAGGTCTTCTTACTATCCTGATACTTTTGAAGATTGCCAGCAGAGACAAAGACACTCTTATCCCTTTAATGGTCAAATTTTAATATCTACCTATTGAATGGCCATTTACAGGCCAAGAGAATACAATTTATCACTGGAATGACTGGCTCAGATATCGAGCCAGTCATTCCAGTGGTAGATTTTCAAAAATTGTATTCTCTTGGCCTTTAAATAGACATTGCACAAGAGGCCGGTTTTGGCCGGGATGACCACTAAAGGGTTAGACTTATATCTCACTTACGCTGTAAGACAAAAAACCAGAATAACGCAATATTACAACTATTACTGTATTCACATACATATTAAACAGTGCTATAATAAGTGCTATAATAGTAATTGTTATTAAATCTCCAATACTATACAATAATTTGTGATCTAATATAATAATTAAAATCTGTTTAATGTAATTATTGTGTAACACGAATAAACTAGTCAAGATCTAACAGGAAGAACGCAACGATACATGGACGACGCTAAAACACTCTAAACCACCGGGTGTAAACCAGTCTTAAAGCTATTGATGGCAGTCATTCCTGTGGGATGGTAAGTTTAAAAAACCCAATTTTCTTGGCCTAAAAGAGTTCAAGACCACTGCAGAAGCCATGTTTTTCAAGCCTTAATCCTTTCAATGATAAATCCCTGAAAAAGTAAATTCTTTATGATATAAAACATACTCTGTTGAATATCTTGGAATTAATTTGACTAGAAGCCATTGCTGTCTAAGGCAGCAATGCCTTCTAGTCAAATTAATTTCAAAATATTCAACAATTTTCCTGTATGGTTTCCTTGAAAATGAGGTACGGGGAATTCATCGCTAAAAGGTTTAGCTAACTGTCTGCCTGCCAAATTTCTGCAGACTACATTTTCCATGAGGTTTAACTTTGGATCGGCTGAATATTTTGAAAACAATTTGACTGAAAGTTACTGGTGGATAAACCACCAACAACTTTCAGTCAAACTGTTTTCAAAATATTCAGCAGATCCATAGTTATTTCCCACTGAAATTATTGCCTGGTAGCTTGCAGCAGTAAGATAGTAAAGAAGCAGCATCTCTAGTCCAGCAAAAGGTCTTCATGGCTTATTTAACTGTTAGCCTTGAAAAACAAATTCAGAATTCAAGCCCTTGGCTAAACTTTCGCTTTTTATCACGGAAGTTTTTCCATCAGAACTGAGTATTGTCTACAGCAAACTATGATAACTTTAAGACTGGTTTATGTATATTTAATCTTGATTTTTAAATTAAAAACATAATTTTCTTATTTAAATGTCCAATACCGTATGTATGTGTATCCCCAAGACTGGAGAGTATTGCCAGCTGTCAGCATTATTCAGCCTCCTTAACCATTTAACACTCATGCCACTCAAAAAAGGGGCTTCTGCAGTGGTCTTGAGAAATGTCCATTTGCAGACCAAGAGAAGACTATTTTTGGAAAATTTACAAATGGAATGACTGGCTCGATAACTGAGTCAATCATTCCAATGATAAATTTTCAAAAATAATCTCTTAGTCTGCAAATGGACATTTTTAATGAGAAAACTGAAATTTTCTTGAACAAATTTAAAGTAGAGAATCAAAAAAGCATCCGCTTTTGTTTCTACGAGAATTCTTAATACTTAACAGATGTACTATTATGATAATGTCTATTATCTAGTCTAGCTCAAAATAAACAATTAAAACTCTGCACTCTCCTGGTCCTGCCCATACTGTGTCCGGGAATTACCATAGCCCCAGGTACCGAGTCAATTCCCAATCACAGTCAGATTCGTCTAATATTTGCCTTGACAAATAGCGAAAGCAGCTCAGCCTCACCTCAGCGGGGCGGCTGAGGCAGGGCCATAGTACATCTGGTAAGTATTAAGAATTCTCGTAGAAACAAAAGCGGATGCTTTTTTGATTCTACTTCGAATAATACTTACCAGATGTACAGCACTATTATCATAAACTCCGGATTTCAACAGCCAAGAAATACCGGTGGGAGGAGGTGAGGCTCGAACCAGCACTCATCAACCATCCAACAGAGAAGGTTGTGAAGAGACTAGAACCCTGGCATACGCTTGGGTTCTGCCAACTGACTCATAGAGTGCTAAACTTCCATGGTCTAGACCGTGCTCTCTCCCCCCCCCCCCCCTCTTTTGTCCGCACAAAATCCAGAGGGCTGTCGAAAACCCCACCAGACTCATGTCAGCCCCAAGTCTCAGCTAGGGCAGTTCAGTAGAGTGCAAAGAAGCTACTACAAGTTCTAATCTTGAAAAAATATCAGTATATCGATTAAGTTTTCAAATTGGAATGAGTCTAATGTCTGTTTGAGAGGATAAGTATACTCTTACACCAGACTATTTACTTAAGCAGTCTGATATTTCGACTGTAAGTAAATTATTATTATTAGTCACTTAATTAATGTAAACACTCACCATTTTGAGTGCTTGTTCTTTCTTGATCATCCCAGGAGCTCGGCCCAATCCACTGTCGTTCACTGGTCATGTGCATGGCTCTTGCTCAGTGCAGTAGGAAGTAACGTGCAATGTTTGTGAAATAGTGGTCGGATGTGGCTTAACTAATGATCGACAAATTGGCGACGGCTACCGGATTAAGTGCGCTGGAGATGTCGCGAAGGTAGAAATCAGTAACCACAGATTTCACGTCATCTCTCCACTCCTCAGTACGTTTTTTATACATTTTCAGACATCTGACAGGACACCAAGCAGAAGAGTTTGGGTCATGTCTAACTAAACTTGGCAAATTGATCGGTTGACCTGGATATTTAAGTGACTGATTCTTTACCAGGAAACAAAGATGTGGAAGTAGTCTTAAACTTCACCCGTGATGACAAAACGGTCTTGCTCGGCAGACAGCGCATGAATCTCGCTTCTCCTCGCCGACGCTGCTGCAACCAAGAAAACTGATTTAATAGTTAACAATTTAATATCTATAGATCTAATCGGTTCAAAGGGAGCATGCCCTAAAATCTGTAGAACAAGAGATAGATTCCATGCTGGGATAGGAATTGGCTGTCTAGGTCGCCGATTGTTCATTCCTTTAATAACTTCAAAGTGTCATTCTCCACTCCTTCAATGGCCAGACTGGGAACGACTGAAGCTAATGCAGACTTATATGCTGTTAGGGTTGAAGGTACAAGTTTTTCAACTTCGTATAAATGACAGATAAAATCTGCTACGTGTTGAACAGATGCAGATAAGGGATTAATATCTCTTCCCTGGCACCATTCTGCAAATTTGTTGATTCTATAATTATATGTTTTGGTGGTGGTTTGAATAGAACCTCTGCTACCGATTGGTTGAGCTGCCATTCCGTCGGACGACAAACCATCCTTCGACTGAGCGCATCTGCTAAGATGTTCAGTCTTCCTGGAATGTGTGCTGCCCGAAGAATAATATTCCTCTCTTGGCACCCACCACAGCAGAAGGTTCCAAATCATCATGCACAACTCTGGTGACCTCGTCCCGCATTGGTGGTTCAAATAAGACACCACTGTTGAGTTGTCCGTCCTTATTAGGACAATCTTGTCTCCGATTAAATTCTCGAACTTTCTAAGTGCTAATACCACCGCTACTAATTCGAGAACATTGATATGTTTCTGCGCATTGGTCCGATCCCATTTCCCTGACACTGATCGATTGTCCAATACCGCTCCCCAACCCATCGTCTATGCATCTGTAAAGATGGACATCTGTGGTTGAGGAGGTTGTAGAGGAACACATCGCAGGAGATTCTGTTCTGATAACCACCACTGAAGATGGAATATCAATGGTTCTTTCACTGGAATTCTCAGAGAAAACGGGTCCGTTTTCTGAGACCTGAACGACATTAAATACATCTGAATCGGTTTGCGCCTGAGTGCTGCATAAGGAACCACTTTCTCCAGAGACACTAGTAAACCCAGTATTCTGAGAAATTGGCACACCATCAGATAGGCTCCTAGAGAAACCGACTCCAAAACTTCAATCAGGCTCTTGACTCCGCTATCTGCCAGAAAAGCTACGCCGTCCCGGAGATTGAAAAATATTCCCAGATAAACAAACTCCTGCGATGGAGTCAATTCTGATTTCTCTAGATTCACAATCCTTCCTAGATCCTTTAGTAAGGCTAGGACTACCTGAAGATTGTTGCGCAGATTGACTGGATTCTCCGCCTTCAGCAGCCAGTCGTCTATGTAAGTATGAACAGATATGTTTCTCCTGTGAAGATAAGAAGTCATGGCGAGGACCACTTTGGTGAAGACCCTCGGAGCTGTGGTCAAGCCGAATGGAAGTGCATTGAATTCCCAAACATTGTCTTGGAACGCAAAGCGAAGGTATTTCTGAAAAGGAATTGACATTGGAATATGAAAATAAGCATCCTTCAGATCTATCGACACTGCCCACATGCCTTTCCTCAAACCTGACATCACTGCCGCTACAGTCTCCATCTGAAACCTTGGTGACAGGATAAACTTGTTTAACGGTTTGAGATTGAGAATCGGTCTCCACCCTCCGGTACATTTCGGAACGAGGAACATCATCAAATAGAAGCCTGGGGATGACTGATTGCGGACTAAGTGAATTGCATTCTTCCGCTGAAGACTCGATTTCTGAGCAAAAAGCCTCTAGACGATCGGATTCCCTTGGAACGGGAGTCCACACTGGAGTCGATGTTAATGGAATTAACGATTGACGGATGAGCCAGTCCGGTTCATAGCCGTTTCTTAACCATTGACAGACCAAACAATCTTGCACGACCTGTTCCCACTGGTTTGAGAACAGTTGAAGTCTGCCTCCGAGGGAAGGAATCTGCACACAATTCATGATCGATATTGCACGAGACGACGTTAATTCGCCTAGGTGAAGATCCTCGACTCCCCTCGTTCCCGGTGTTACAGGAGCGGATCCCGACGGAACCCTGTCAGGACCATCCCCCACGGCCACCCCGTGGTTTCTTAGCAAATGACGGTCCGGAACCGCCACCACGGCTATCCTTACGGTAGCCGCCGCGACCCGAACCGCCACCCTTCCTATCCTCCTCATACGGCTTCTTACTAGAGGACTTGTATGAAGAGCGACCAGGACCTTGCAAACGGGATGCCCGATGGGTAGCACGGCGAGAAGGACAGAAGGGTGATCTTTGGCGCTGCCTCTGCTGCTCCTGTCGGTGCTGCTTGTAGGACTGTTGCGGCCGAGTCCTTTTCGTCGACTTCCACGACTTGCCAACTACTTCTTGTTCCGCAACCATTGACGCGACCTTGGATAAGGCTTGCCGTGCCGAGCCGCCGAACAAGTCTGGACCAATGAATGGCGCGGAAGACAACGCAGCCCTCATTTCAGGTCCTGGTTCTACAAAATCGAGAACCATTCTCCATCGCTCAGCCAATGATCTCGTGATCACCCTGGCCAGGCAATCCTGAGATAGACGCATGGTGTCCCGGATAATTCCGGGAGCAGCCTCTGGCACTACCCCACCTTCCGCCGCGCAGGTCAGCATACCCTGCAGGACGGTACAGCCATGCGAAAGCGCTGCCATGGCAGCTCTCGCCGCATCCTCAATGAGGGTCAACTCATTGAAAGGATCTTTATTAGTCTGGGAAACTAACGGACGAGAACACCCCTTAGCCTTGCCAGCTAATGGCCTATTCAGCGCCTCTCTCTCTCCCCGACGGAAAGCCGTGGGACTCGGGCATACTGATGATAGGCTATCTCCGGAAAACGGACCCTACTCCTATTTCCCTTTCGGGGCCATCGGAAGCGTAAAGTCTGACTGGACCATACGATATGCCACCACCGCCAACATGTCAGAGGTCAACGTATCCAAAGGCAGAGCAGGCATGGCCGAAGAGCCACTGGACAAAGCGCTAGCCGCTCGCTCTGACATCCGCTCCATTGCCGGATCGCGCCGAGATCCCTTATCCGATGCCAACCCTAGACGGCCGGACATCCATTCAAGGACCTGCACCCATTCAGCCTCGGTGGAAAGGTAGTCCTGCACCAGCCTGCATCGATGGGATCGTGGATTGCAGGGACTCAAACATGGCTTTAAACTGGGCCGCCCAAACACCCAAAGCCGAGTCCATCCTCTCATTCAGGCGCTCCTCCAAGCCTCTGTTGGACACCTGATCTGCCTTGGCCGCCTTGTCCCTCGCGATTCTGTCCAGTCGCGCACGCCAATCACGGTCGAACTCCGCCACTAATTCCCACAACCACTTCACACAAACATTGCATGGACTTTCCACTTTGCACTTCGCGCAAGCTACGCAGTGGTGACCAGCAAATCTCCGTTTCATGAACCGATTGCATTTGGTACACAAAGTATCCAGGCCTTTAGCCCTCTGCGAACACAAAGCAAGAATTAAAATGCTGCACATGACATAGATGACGAGCAAACGCACAATGACTTGATTGTAATATTAAAATTACTTAGAAACATTAACTTTCTCTTAAATTAATGATAATCAAGACTTAAGGCAGGAGAAATTTGAAAATTTTTAGAGTGAAAATTAATAAACACGGCTTGGCAATTAACTAACCGTTAAAAAACTTACCGATCGCTACAAACAATGAAGTGAAGACTAATGATCGGCACAATTAGAGTGCACAGATACGCCAAGCCAAAGGCAAACATAACTCATGGGCGCCGCCATCTTGGCTAAGAGCGCATCCATCTTGGAAGGAACCGAGTCGCAAGAGAAATTAACCGAGTACCCATATAATGCTTAAACAGTTAAGGGTACCGGACCGACTCCAACAATGACTACCATTTTAAAACAATGTGCCAATTTAAGGAAAATTCAATCATTCATTACGGCACTTAAGTATAAATTCTAGATTGATTCAACCTGCCCTTGAGATAATTTCCCTTTCTCTTCCATGATGCCAGTAACAGAACACTTCAACTACGCTGAATTCCGTTCAAAATTTTTCCAAGTCAGCAAAATAGACGAATCTGACTGTGATTGGGAATTGACTCGGTACCTGGGGCTATGGTAATTCCCGGACACAGTATGGGCAGGACCAGGAGAGTGCAGAGTTTTAATTGTTTATTTTGAGCTAGACTAGATAATAGACATTATCATAATAGTAGATCTGGTAAGTATTATTCGAAGTAGAATGAGTGTACAGGATGTCTGGATGCTGTTGATGTCTATACGGGAGGTCAGTGACCTCAGGCTTTTGCAAAACATAAACAGACAACTGCACGTTAACCCTTTAATCCTCAAATTCAGTCAAGGAATTTACCATTTTCTCAAACAAAAATGTCCATCGCAGACTATTACAAAATTATTTTTGAAAATTTAACACTGGAATGTTATGACTGGCTTGGTTATCGAGCCAGTCATTCCAGTAGTAAATTTTCAAAAATAGTCCTCTTGGTCGTGAGTTTTAAGGGTTACTAAAGAGTCGACACTAGAATGAATGGTCTTCTGAGTCAAAATATTTTTTATTTTAACACCGGAACATCTTGTCTTACTTAACAACCGATTCATTCCGCCAGTAATTCTTATAAAGCACTTTTTTGGAAATTGACATTTCAACACTAACACTTATATCAGCCAAAAATGGCTTCTCCAGTGGTCTTGAGAAATGTCGATTTGCAGACCAAGAGAAGACTATTTTTTTAATTTTACCACTGGAATGACTGGCTCGATAACCGAGCCAGTCATTCCACTGGTAAATTTTCAAAAAGAGTCTTCTGGTCCGCAAATCGACATTTTCAGTGAGAAGATTGAAATTTTCTTGAACAGATTCGAGGGTTAAAGGGTTAAAACCACTGCAGAACATATTTTTTGTTATCGGGTTGATCATTAACCCGTACCACTCTGGTGTCAAAATTTTAAATTTTCAAATTAAATTAACAGCAACATCTTCCACCAAAATTGTTTTAAAATGTACACCAGTTTCGCTGATATTAACACAGTAAAAGATAGACTATTGACATCAGAGTGGTAAGGATTAAGCATGTTAAAGAAATGCTTCTCTATACAAAATAACAACATAGCTTTTTCTGATACCTATGCAGATCTTCAAAGATGAGTTTGATTTGAATTGCTATGTAATGTAAATGGTGGCTCTATTACAGTGATATGGATGTGTGTTAACAATATTCAGGTCATGATTGCTAAATAAAATTGAAACGTTTGCTTAGTGAATGTCTATTTATGGGCCAAGAGAAGACCCTTTTTGAAAATTCATCCCTGGAATGACTGGCTCGGGTAAATTTTGAAAAATAGTCTTCGCTTGACCCGTAAATGGACCTACTTCAAGAGCACTTCAGAGGCCATTTTTTGGCCGGCTTTACCATTAAAGGGTTTATCTAAAATAATTACTAGATCATAATAATACAGCATTGCCATGACGACATAACACTAGGATATAGACACGATGATATTACAAATCAATATTGGTGCTCCTGATGGTACTGTACCTACATGCATTGCTTAAAGGTGCACGTTCACATCAAATAAAATTGTTAAAATTGTATATTTTTAGAGGCTTAAATTGTGGAGCTCAATATAGTGAACTGATATAAATCTTAACATATGATGATTTCATTCCGTAGAAATTAATAATTGTTTTAGTTGTGAAGTTGAATTAGAGAATTGTGCCTCTAATTCAATTTCACAACTTAAAAAAATTATATTAATTTATGCGTAATGAAACAATGAGATATTGATATGTTAATATTTACTTTGGTTCATTCCATCCAGGCACACAATCTAAGCCTCTAAAAGTATCCAATTTTGACAACTTTTCATTCTGCTGTGAATATATGTATCTTTAACCGCTTAGACTATCCGTTACACGATACACGACGACAAGTGTTCTAAATTATGGTATATCACTAATTACATGCATAATACCCATTGGTTCAGCCATAAAACAGTCGACCAGTGAATCTGTGATTAAACTCTTCATAGAAGAGAAATCCAACTAAATGGGCTCATAGTCAAATAAATACCATACAACAACAATAATAATATCTGACTTCACAGTTCACACACACACACTCACTAATAACATCTTTTTATTATACTATTTAAGATTTGTTGATTATTTTCAGAACAACTCCAGGGAAATTTGGTACTGGTTAACCATGTAACCCTCAAGCCGGCCGAAGTGGCTTTTTGCGGAGAAAGAGAACACTATCTTTGAAAATTTATCACTGGAATGACTGGCTTGATAACCGAGCCAGTCATTCCAGTGATAAATCTTCAAAAACAGTCTTCTCTTCCTCTGCAAATGGACATTTTCTATGAGAAAATTAAAATTTTCTTGAACTAATTTGCAGCTTAAAGGGCTAGAGCAGCACAGACGGTTTACAACATGTCCACTAAGTTTCATATTCAAATATTTTAAAACCTTTAACGGTCAAGAAAATGTATATTTTTACTTAGTGAATGTCCATTTTGAGGCTAATTGAGAAGTATTTTTGCAAATTTACCACACTAATGACTGATCACGGTAATCGAGCAAGCCAGTCATTACAGTGATAAATTTTCAAAAATCTCTTGGCCTGTAATTGGACATTTCGTAAGATAATTGCAGACACGGCTTTTGGTGGTTTTGACCATTAGGTTTGTTATTTAATCAATACCAAAAAAGGTCTGCCTTCTATGAAACCTCAAATTTATTCAATAAAATTTAAATTTTCTCATCGAAAATGTAAATTTTCAGACCAGGACACTATTTTTCAAATTTATCACTGGAATGACTGGCTTGGTTATCGAGCCAGGCATTCCAGGAGTGAATTTTCAAAGTTTTCTCATGGTCTGCAAATGGACATTTTCCAAGACCACTATAGAAGTTGTTTTTGACTCGCTTGAGTGTTCAAGGGTTAAGAGACATATTTGGGTGGCTCTAGATGCGCACTGCTTAGCCCTGTAATGGTCTAACTAGTCAACATGGGACTTAAGGAATGTTCATTTACAGACCCAAAACACTAGTTCGGAAAGCTAACAATGGAGTAGCTGCCTTGAAGTGAGACAGTAATTCATGTAGTAATTTATCAATGAGAAGGATTGAATTCCTTGTGTCAAGCTCTTATGTTTCCCTGTATATCTCACAGCACATGTGTTGGTGTTGCAAAAAGAGGATTGCTTTGGTATGGTATGGTATGCTATTGTATACCTGGTAGGCCATGGTATGGTAATCAACCATGTAAATATATGCAAAACATATGAAAGCCGTTATCATTATGATGGAAACTGGATGGCATGATGGTATAGAACACAGCTGTAAAGTTTTATTGAGATTGGACACACTTGATGAATTAACACATGTAACCCTCGAATTTGTTCAAGAAAATTTCAATTTTCTCAGAAAATGTCCATTTGCAGACCAAAAGAAGACTATTTTTGAAAATTTACCACTGGAATTACTGGCTCGGTTATCGAGCCAGTCATTCCAGTGGTAAAATTTAAAAAATAGCCTTCTCTTGGTCTGCAAATGGACATTTCTCAAGATCACTGCAGAAGCAATTTTTGTCTGCTGAGTGTTAAATATCAATTGTAAACTTTAACTGTTTCTAATTCTTGTTGCACAGTGCACATCAATGTCAAACCACCCTCTGATTTGCATATGGCTCAACAAAAATACTCTTCCTGTCATCTGCAAATGGACATTCACTACACAGAAACACATTTTCTTGACCATTAATTGGTTAAGACAGACTGGACAGTCAGCATCATCAACTCACCCAAAAGTAGACCATGAAGACAGACTGGACAATTCACATCTTTAACTCATCACGACGTCTCTTCAAATAACAGTCACATGACATTACATATATTACAAAATACATAATATAATTCATTGATTATCAACAATATAACAATATTCATTCTGACAAACTGATTGCAGTCGCTAGACCTAGTTATAGTTCATTATCAAATTTAATTGTTAATACAAAAGTTCACGTAAAAAAGATTTACTAAACTCTAGTGTCTTTTTTTAGTAATGCCAGTTACAAGATATCTCAATGACGAAAAGTCGTATTATGATTCTGCTCGAAATAGAAAGTAGTTCTTATATTGGTAATACAGCCCATGGCAAAGGTTACCCGAAACAAATAGACAGACAGATAATCCCTATGGCTTGTCGACTGCTTTATAAGTAAATTACCTGACTCGTTGCTGTAAGCCACTAGACAATAATTTCAATGTGCAAAAACTTGATTTTGCTGAATATTTTGAAAACAATTTGACTGAAAGTTAGTCAAATTGTTTTCAAAATATTTAGCCGGTCCAGAGATATAACCCATGGAATTTATCATCTGCAAAACTCGGCAGTCAGATGCTTAAGCTAAAATATTAGAAGTGAACCCCCCCCCCCACCTGTTGATACCATATAATCAAATAAATGTCTAATTCGGAATCGTTTCAACAACACACATTACAAATTAAATCACTGAGTTAATAAAAAAAAGTACAAAAATTATAACCATAAACCGATTAAACCAAATAAAAATCAGAGTATAAATAAATCAATAAGTACCGGTAATCATAAAAGCATTAAAAAACAAACACCTGAATAAAGCAAAGCTCAGCAGAAAACAAAATAATAAATTGATATGCTTTTTACAGTGCATGGAACCATCAGAACCTGTAACAGTGATACAGCTTTTATCTGTAGTGGAGCGTAGCTAAAATTGAATTCATCCATTGGTTGGCACAGCTAAAAGGTTTCTGTCTCGCTGCTGTAAGCCACCAGAAAATAATTTCAAAGAGCAAAAACACAACTTGCTGCATATTTTGAAAACAATTTGACTGAAAGTTGTTGGTGGCCTAGCCACCAACAACGTTCAGTCAAATTGCTGTCAAAATATTTAGCATGTCCAGAGGTATAACCCCAGGAATGTCATCTCCAAAAACTCAGCAGTCAGACGGTTAGAGAAGACTATTTTGGAAAATTTATCAATGAAATAACTGCCCCGATCATAGAGCCATGCCTTGTCATATTACATTTTTTCTAAAACTTCTCTTGGTCTGCAAATGGCCATTCAAAACATGAGAAAGTTAGCGGGAGTCTAACATACCACCACCTCACTCTAACACGAGTGTTTATCAATGCTATTCACACAGTAAAAGTTCATGTAAATCAGTCAGTCAAGCATAGCCGATATAAAAGCTTTTAACATTAAACACATCTTTGGGTGGTGTACAATCATCCTGTCAAACTTCATCTAGTTTTCTCTCAAATTATAGCCGGAGTATATATCGCCTGTACATCTTGTCGCAGGATACAAAAGATTGCATCCTGGACCGACAGACAGACACACACTACTGAACAAGTAAATGCTATATACCCCATATATTTATTACTTAGTAAGTTAGTATACTTAGATATTACTTAGTTAATGTTCATGATTTTTTGTCAGCAATCCCGAGTGCGGATACTGTAATCATAAAATGAATATGAGCCACAGCAATGATCCATATCCAAAATACCAATCGTAAATTTGAAAGCAGCATCATAAATCAAATAGTATCTCAGCTGTATCAAAACTTTTAGAACACGATAGAAAATCAGTAATGAAATATACATTTGACATGAAACAAAATTTTAACCAAGACATCATTATAATTATTCAAAACATGCAAAACAAGTAAAACTAGAATGCACGGCATATAACATGTCATTGCAAATCACCACGCTTTCACCAACTTTGAAGCTCTCCTTCGCCCACCCTACACCACAACCATGCTGGGGTGGAACCTAATCTAAACAGTGTCTCGCAATCCGCAATCATATGGGTAACTGACACAGTTGAATTCCGCCAACTTTCTGCCCCCACCTCACCCCTGCACCGCAACACCACTCTCAGGCCTGAGCCGAATGTATACAGCGCCTTGAAGTCTGCAATCATATGGGTAACTCATACAACAAATTTGATTAAATTCCACCAAACGGTTTCAGATGATAGCTGTCTGGGCAGAGACAGCCACATGTAGGGATGGAGGCGATTGCAATATCCCCTCTGTTTTTTCAAAACATGTGGGGATACATATCAGAAAAAACCAAATAACATGCTTCACCGTGAGTGCAAATCCAGGACATACCGTATAATTCCGTAGATATTGCGCACTTTTTTGCTCAAATTACATGTTATAAAAAGCCACTGCGCACTATATACAAGGATAACTATTTGTGACATTTTTCCCCTCAGAATCGCAAAATTCCAAGCTGAAAATGTGATTTTATGGATCGGGAATCAGTCAGGAATAACGATCACATTCTATCATGTCTATAACGGTACTACCTCAACTGGATCGTTGAAATGTCTTAATACTGTCTAAATATTGTGTTATACCTTTACTAAATACCATATTGTGTTGTAAAATGATCAAATAAAACATCATTCAACCTTTTTACAACGACATTGTTTCCTGTAATTTGTTCTAATTTATTCAGAATTGGACAGAGATGTTTAAAATCCATATGAGTTGAAATAAGTACGATACAGCCGATGTTTTCCAAGGCAACCTAGCATTTATTATATCTATAAAGGGACGTTACTCTTGTCTCCCCAAGTTGGACATAGAGATGTTTAAAATCCATAGATTGCTACCCAGATACGGGCATAAATGTGTTTAAAAAAAGAATGATAGAGCCAATGTTTTCCAATGCGATCTAGCATTTACATAGATACAGAAAGGAATGTTTCTATGTGCTAAATGGCACAATGTTTTGACCAATTGGCGGGCAGGATAATGATTATGATTGACAGGTTAAGTTTAAAGGTCACAGCTGTCAGAAATTCGGATTCTAACCTGTTCTGATGGAAATTATATTTGTATTTTTATATCGTTTAATAATAAAGTTTAATACAAATTATTTGCTAAAAGTGTAGGCAAATGATAATCCTGTGATTAAACAACAGATTAACGCACGCCAAAAACTGCATTTTATAAGGAAAGCATATTTGACACGCAGTAAGTCAGTGATTTTTTGTTACCAGTTTTCGTTCACATGTCTCTCGATCTTACTGCGTGCTATACAAGAAAACAAGTTTTTTTCAGGGATGCGCACTATGCACGATAGCGCAGTAGATACAGAATTTTACGGTAAAAACCTGA
This sequence comes from Chaetoderma sp. LZ-2023a, assembly GCA_034401795.1. Taxonomy (NCBI): domain Eukaryota; kingdom Metazoa; phylum Mollusca; class Caudofoveata; order Chaetodermatida; family Chaetodermatidae; genus Chaetoderma; species Chaetoderma sp. LZ-2023a. The sequence goes on from CM067373.1 coordinate 71,492,826, forward strand.
TATTACTCAGTCGGGTTCTTCTCACCATTGACAAATGATTGAAAGAATTGTCAATGGATTGATTTTGGAATATAAATTTAGGCACCTAAGCATAGGTAGGTATTGGACATACACTGACATATCAACATAAAAATAATTATTAATATTATAATTATAACAAAGCATAAATATTTAGTTAGAACAAAGTACAAATGAATAGAAACTTATAAATATTCTTTTCAAAATAACAAATTTGGCAGCAAAGACGAATGACAAAAATAAACTGGCCTTTCAACGCTACAAAGTAAAACCAGATGAGTCACTTATAAACTATGATCAAACATGTTTAAGTGTCAGCTGCCATCTGTGAGGAAACGATGGTGATTCACATATCACTCAACCCTTGACTGGTTAGATTTGGTTAAAATATTGTCAATTTTCTCATAGAATGCGTCCGTTTGCAGGTCAAAAGATGCCTATTTAAAAAGATTTACCACTGCAATGACTGGCTCGGTTATTTAGCTAGTGATTCCAATCGGAAATTTTCAAAGAATATAATTCTCTTGGTCTGAAAATGGCCATTCCTGAAGACCACTGTAGAGGTTGTTTTTTACCGGCTTCAACATGCAAGTTTTAATGTGATTAGAGGCATCACACGCATTAAAGAAAATTGAAGATAAAGCAGTATTTTCATACACATAGGTTAGTCAAATGATTGCACTACATATCAACGCTTTAACCCTTTAGCACTCGAATTTGTTCAAGAAAATTTCAATCTTCTCACTGAAAATGTCCATTTGCGGACCATGAGAAGACTATTTTTGAAAATTTACCACTGGAATGACTGGCTCAGTTACCAACATAGTCATTCCAGTGGTACATTTTCGAAAATAGTCTTCTCTTGGTCTGCAAATGGACATTTCTGAAGACCAATGCAGAAGCCGTTTATGGCTGATATGAGTGTTAAATAGTAATCGTCCAAATGTTCACCAAACACTATATTTCTCTGTCAAAAAATATCCATTTGCATACCAGACCAAGAGAATATTTTACACTTTTCTAAAATATTTGTTCTTGGTCAGCAAACGGGATAATTTTCAAGATGACTGGAGAAACTGTTTTCCCTGGCTTGTTTATTAGACGATTATATAAGCATTGTTTTGTTTACCTAAACAGATCAGAGTATGGAGTGGACCGAGTATTATTAAATTTAATAGCTGCTCTACAAAGTAAATTCCACAATAGAATGAATGAGACAGTCTAAACCCTTTAATCATCAAATTCATTCAAAGAAAATTTAAAATTTCTCATGTCAATTTACAGAGCAAGTGAAGACTATTTAAAAAAAATTTACAACAGGAATGACTGGTTCAATAATCGAGCACGTAATTCTAGTATTAAATTTTCAAAAATACTCTTCTCTTGCTGTGCAAAAGGACAATTCCCAAGACTACTGCAGAAACTGTTTTTAGCCAGCTTGAGTGCCAACACAGGTCTCTGCAGTGGTCTTGATAAATGTCCCTTTGCATGATAAAAGAATATTTTTGAAAATTTATCACTGGAATTACTTATTCGGTAACTAACCCAGTCATTCCAGTGGTATATTAAAAAAAATAGTATTCTCTTGGCCCGCAAAGGGCGATTCGATAAGAACATATTAAAATTTTTGTGAAGAAACGTAGCCATTAAAGAGATGATGTTTTTTTAACCCTGTACATGACAATCCACTCGTATTCTAACAATAAAATTCACTACATCAGTACTACGTTCAGAATGGAATACAAAACGAGGATGAATAAAAAATGCCTGATGAATGTGTTGTGTTAATAAGATGATGGAAATAAATTAATACAAAAATATTACAATATTTATTTTCCATATATCTATGGTTCATATTTAAAATACCGGGACTACAGGTCTATAGTTTCCAATACCATATATCATGATCTCAACAGATGATCTGAATGAGGTAAATATTGCAATATTAAAGATTGCACAAACAATATATATATATATATATATATATATATCATTATGATAAAACACGGCCAAATTACAAAATCAGAACCTCACCGAGTCATTTATAAACATAATAAATAAATAAAAACAAATATTTCACATCTACATGAATGGAGCTTTCGAGTTTATCCATCCATCCATCAATTGACATCATAATCAACTCCTTGTAGGATGATGTCATAATCAATGATGTAGATAAGCATGCCTCGATTGCATAATTCCAGATGGACCAAGCGTTGTTGTAAGAATTGTATATCTTTACTATTTAATAAAGATGCTGTTTAATATTTTGAAACTAATTGACTGGGTGCTGTCAAATTAGTTTCAAAATATTAAACAGCTTACCTGTATAGTTTTCTGGAAATTGATAGTCAGGGAGTTCAGGGATCAATTGATCACAACACGAAGCGAGGTGCGGGTGGAGATGAGCGGGGCATAACTAAAACTGGAGAAGTCCATTCTGATACTACACCGAGTCAAAAAGATTTTTTACCAGTGTCGCTATAAGCAAGTATTAATGCAAGCATGGAGTGCTTATTATTATTGTTATTATTCTTAAGACATTTTTGAAGAACTCTGGTTCTACTGAAGAGATTGTCTCCAAACTTGGATGAAATATTCCACATGGCTTCCCGAAGATGTGTGTAAATTTAGGGGTAAAAAACTAATACACAACAGCAACATTGTTTTCAAAATAGACAATTGATATATATTTTTCAATAACTCTGGTTCTGCTGTAGCGACCTAGTCCAAATGTGGGTGGATGCATGTCCGTTGGGTCCAGAAGACATGTGCTAATTTTGGGATAAAAAGCTAATACGCAACAGCAACAGTCTTCAGCAACATTGTTTCCAAAATAGACACTTCAACTCACAGCAGCCTCAGCAAAAAATATATCAACGATGCGGGTATTGGACAAATGTGTCCTTTTTTGTTTAGTCAGTCTATATTTGCTAACAAAGAGAAGACTAATGTTGAAAATTTACCAATGGAATGACTGGCTCGTTTAACGGTACATTTTAAAAAACATTCTTGTCTTCACCCGCAAATGGGCATTCATAAAACCTGTTTGAGTACCTAAAAATATCAAGTGAAGTGATCATCGCTCTCCACATTATACCTGCTATTTGAGAACCACCTACTTAACCATTTACTGGTCAAATTGGTCAAGAAAATAAAAATATTTCCTTATTGAATGTCCATCTACAGGTAAAGAGAAGAGTATTTTTGAAAATTTACCACTCGAATGACTGGCTCGATTATCGAGCCACCCATTCCAGTAGTAAATTTTCAAAAATACTCTTCTCTTTACCTGCAGATGGACATTCCTTTTTGTAAATCAACTTCTGGAATTTACAAAAATAGTTCTCTTTTGTCATGCAAAGGGTTATTTCTTGTGATACCTACAGGTTTATCAGTCAAGAAAACCCAAGTGTTTGCTTGATTAGTGTCTATTTGCAGGCGAAGAGGAGACTACTTTTCAAAATTTAGCTGGATTGGTTGTCGAGCGAGTCATTACATTGGTAAAATTTCAAGAAATGTTTGGTGATTCCAGGGATAAATTTCAAAAATAGTCTTCTCTTGGCCTCCAGATGGACTTTCCTCAGGACCACTGTAAAGGATGGTGATGACCGGCTTGACCATTAAAACGTTGCTGCTATAATACGAAAATCTACAGCTACACCAGGCATTACTGAAAAAACCTCGGAACAACTTAAGCATCATGAATACGTGAGAAAAATAACATTCGGTTTTAAGCAACAGCGACCTTGACCTACTGAAATCAATGATATTGTACTTCTGCTTCTGGTCATGAAACGACAAAATGACACGATCAAAATTGACAGGTGAGAGGTTTTTACTCCTTTCAGCTGCACAATCATCGTGATACACAATTATTATTATTAAATCTTATCGACTCACTGCATGCGTTTCTGATGATTTAATATGAATCCTTTGTAATGATTTATAACTTGGGTCATTAAGCCTTTCACCGACACATCCTGGTAAAAGTATATTCTTTTATACACTTATTATGTTGAATATTTTGAAACTAATTTGACTGGAAGCCGTTGATGCCTAGGCAGCAACGGCTTCTTATGTTTGGCCTGAAAATGAGATCTGGGGAATTCATCGGTGAAAGGGATAAGTATATAAATAAAGGAATTGCATTGCAGATGCCCAGAACAAGGAAATCAGAAATATGATATCTTTAGTCAGAAACATACATATATATATATTATCTTTTAACCATTTAATGGCCACCAAAGGCTTGTTCTACAGTGACCTTGAAAATTGCCCATTTGCAGGCCAAGAAAAGGATACTTTTGAAAACATACCAACTGAATGACCAGCTCGATACCCGAGCCAGTTATTTCATTGGCAAATTTTCAAAGATATTATTATTTTGGCTGGCAAATGGGCATTCACTGCGTAGAAATTGTAATTTTTTTTACCAGTATTGACCACTAAAAGGCTAATATCCCGTTTCCTGAGTTGTTAATTTACACAGTATACATGTGATATTTAGTACGATAATAGTTAAAATTCTGCTTAGTAATTTTACAAGCTTATAAAATGACTGAATGGATTCATTGACTTTCAAACATTTAAAAATATTCACTTGCAGACCTGGGGTAAAATGCAAATTCATTCGCATTTAAATGCATTTAAATACTTTTTTAAGTATTTGCATTTGAAGATTTCAAATCACAACTATTTGCATTTGCATTTAAATACTTTTGCTAAAGTATTTGAATTTTCAAATAGTTTTCAAATGCTTTTTCAAATACTTTTCATATAATATATGTGAATAGCAGGATCTTCCAAGCAAAATAAATTAAAAATATTCCCAAACCTTATTTTATCATAAAGAATTTGTATCTGCCTTGTGGTCCTGAAACCCCGTTGACCACTGAAATATCAGCTTCCCAAAGTCAATTTCATACGTTAACTGGCGTACATTCTGGAAAGAAAATTGCTGTAAACTGTTGGTATCTAATGTGACAGCAACAGATTTCAAAAACATTGTCAAATGTACACCAGACATTCTTTTACTGACCCTGTATCAGTTATATTTGGCATTAATGTGATAAGGGTTAATATAATTGCTATAATATATGTAGCAGTTTGTGAAATCATAATGAAAACAAACAATAGTAAATGCAATTTTTAAAATACATATATATCTTGCTTTTTCACATACTCAATTTGGGATGTAATGGGTTAAATTGTGTATATGATATGTTAAGTCCCACTAAGCAATGGAGCTATCTAGAATCAAACCAAACAGAAAACTTATCTTGAAGACAATTTGACTGGAAGTCACAACAACTAGCATGCAAATTAGTTTCAAAACTATTCACCAGAATTTGTCCTACATCATAGTCTTGTGTCAGGTTTATGTTCAGAAGTGTTTGTCTGTAGGGTCAAATGATTGTAAGAAGTAGTTGAGCTTATACCAGGGCGTGATTATAAGTAACCAGGTGTTTGTGGGAGAATGAATAGAAAACAGCAAAAAGGTGTTGAATCAATAAAAGTACACTCCAGGTGTGGGTGCATAGATTTAAACAGCTCTTAGCTTTTCTGATGCAACTAATTTTTCATGACAGCAAATATTATGTTGAATTTTAAGACATGAATTTTTGGGTGAAAATCTTAGATTTTATGACAAATGTACCGGAAACTGACAAATCGCTCCTTACCATTCTGAGCAAGTTCAACCAAATTTGGCTGAAAGGATCCTGTGGTGATGGGCTCTAAAATTCCATTCAAAATTTTGATTCGTCAATTTTTTGGAGGAAATTCTGAGATTTTATGAAGAATTAACCGGAAATGGTCAAAATGCTACTCCTCCATAGCTGCTTGACATATTTCAACCAAACTAAAAAGATCTTAGCTCTAAGAATGTGTATAATAAGAAAATTTACCAAATTTCTTCTTCACGAGTGAGATGACATACTTACCTCCCTAACACTCTTGATATACTAGTATATCGGCTCTAAGTTCAATGATATTGAGAATTATACAAATTTAGGTGCCCCTAATGGGCAGGTGGATGTACACAGTCATGCACATGACAGACCCCAACCACTGCGGGAGGGAGGCAAGGTCCTGAAAACCAGCACACCCTCGAAGAGACTAGCTCTTTGCATTTTCAAGAGACTTAAAACATCTGAAATTGTGTCTGAAAACACAACCAGGAATAGAATTTTGTATCGGATAATCGACCGATGAAGAGATTGATCAAAAAGCAAATACACTCCCCCCCTCTTTCTCAGGAAGGTTAGGGAAAAACAATGCTCTAATTGACTAGCACGTTCTCTATAATACTTGATGAAAAGTATAACTAGGCATTGGAAAAAGAATTACTTCATTTTCAAAAAACTCTCTGAAAGAACCACAATTAAGAGACATTAACCATCACCATATTAAAAAAAAAAAATATGACACCATCACCAAGACAAAAAAACAAAATGGTCACATATACTGACCTCTGATGTCTTGGGTGCGGCACTCATCTCTTCCCCCACCGGATGAAGAGAATTGTACCAGCTAATAGTAGGGATACCCTACCAACAAATGTGATATTTGTAAATAGCAGAGGAGGAAAACTAATTACAAATACATACCTCTACATTATTTATTTTCTGAGGACTGAGATGGCGAGTGGGTTAGAAGTGTCACGAAGGTAATGGTCGGTAAAACTTGATTCACAGTGCCACTGGGCTACTGACATAATGTCTTCAATAGAAACACCATTAAATAATGCCGTGGAAGTTACCACACCACGGACACTATGAGCCTTGGCTCTATCTACTTAAATTCCAGTGGCTGTCTTATGACAGAATTGAATACATTCTACTATCCATCTGGAAATAGTGTCTCCTGACGCCCTACCATGGGGTTCAACATATGACAACCATAGGGAGCATGGATCCGTCTGCCAAACCCAAGTTCTTCTCTTGTACTTATTTAAAGCACGGACAGAACACCATGCTTTAGCATCAGGATCATATCTGGTTAAGGCAGGTAAAATAATAGGTTGACCTGGATATTTTAAAGATTGATTCTTAGCCAAGAAATTCAATCTTGGTAGAAGCTTCACCTGTAACTATATAACAGTCAGGCTCGGAAGACAAGGCATGAACTTCACTTCTGTGTCTGGCTGATGCTGCCGCAACTAAAAATATAGCTTTAAGTGTCAATAATTTAATAGAAATATCACTACATGTAAGTGGTTCAAAAGGTTTATCACCCAAAACTTGAAGAACCAGAGAAAGACTCCATGACAGTGTCAGTGGAGGATTTCTCGGTCTGAGATTGCCCATACCTTTAATAAGAGTATTTAAAACACATACTTCATCACTTCCCCTCTTTGCCAAGCAAGGAATAACAGTCATTAATGCTGATTTATATCCAGCAATAGAATTAGGCTTAAGACTATAGGTATCATACAGGTGACAGAGAAAATCAGCTACTATCTGAATAGATGCATCCATTGGATTGATACAACTCTTTGAGCACCATTTTGAAAATCCGTTGATTCTATAATTATATGCTCTGGAGGTTGACCCCCTTCTGGCTCTGGCCATGAAATTGGCTGCTTGCTCAGAATGTAGTCAATTGAAATATTGACGGATTGTTGCGAAGGGTCTTGCCTGGAAGATATTATTGTCCATCAGAGGCAGAAGAACCGGATTGCAGACCAGAAGGTCCAGCAGATCCGTAAACCATGATCGGCTTGGCCAATTTGGGGCGATCAGAAGTACTTGGCATTCCTCATGCTTGATCTTCTGAAGAATCCTTGGAATCAGGGTTGTTGGAGGGTATGCGTATGCATACATTCCCTTCCAACTGATAGCTAGTGCATCCATTGCGATAGCGCTTGGATCTGGAATCGGAGAAACGTATGTCGTCATCTTCGCATTCTTCTTCATTGCGAATAAATCTATGTTGGGTTTTCCCCAATGATTGAACAGCTGATCCGCCACACATTGATTTAGTTGCCATCCCGTAGGCAGAATGCTCATCCTTTGGCTCAATGAGTCTGCTAACAGATTCAGTCTTCCAGGAATATGAACTGCTTTCAAGGTGATCATATGATCCATGCACCAGCAAAGCAGTTTCCATGTCATCATACAGAGACTGGGCGACTTCGTTCCGCCTTGGCCGTTTATGTAACTCACTACTGTTGAGTTGTCTGAACGTATCATCACAAATTTTCCCTCCACTTCTTTTAAGAATGTTCCAGGCCTAGAATCACAGCCCGTAATTCTAGCTTGTTGATATGTTCCTTTGACTGATCCAGATTCCAAAGCCCTGATATTGTGGCTTCTTCCAGGCAAGCTCCCCATCCCTCCATCGATGCATCCGGAAACATTGTTACTTGAGGGTGGGGGAGGGGTCAGCATGACTCCCGCCAGGAGATTCCCTCTCTACATTCACCAATGAAGCTGATGAATGAGAGGTTCCACCACTTGAATGCGCGAGTCCAGTGATCCTGAACTTTGCGTCCATTGAGTCATGAGAAACAACTGAATTGGCCGCCTGCGCAAGGCTGCCTGAGGAATGACTGGTTCCACTGAAACCATCAGACCTAGGATTCTCAGATAGACTCGTGCCAGAATATAATGACTGCTGCAAACAAATCGAATGCACGAGAGGAGATTCTCCACTCTCCTGGGATGGATAAACATATCCTATCTCCAGATCGAAGAACATACCCAAGTAAACAAACTTCTGGGATGGAGTCGGCTCTGATTTCTGAAAGTTGATTATCCAGCCTAAATCTGTGAGTTTTCAAAACTATCTCCAGATTTGCTGTCAAACTTTCTGGGTTGTGTGCTTTTAGCAACCAGTCGTCTATGTAAGTGTGGACTGCTATGTTTCTCCTACGGATGTATGCTGTGATAGCGAGCAGCACTCGAGTGAAGACCCTTGGAGCCATCGAGATGCCGAATGGAAATAAGCATCTTTGAGACCTATTGATGCTGTCCACATCCCCTTCTTTAACCCCAACAACACCGATTTTATTGTTTCCATTTTGAAACCCGGTGTATCTATAAATTTGTTTAGAGGTTTGAGGTTGAGAATTGGTCTCCACCCTCGGTGTTCTTTGTCACAAGAAATATGGTTGAATAGCAGCCCGAGCAGTCCTGTGCCGGTTGAAGTGCTTCTTTTAGAATTAGAGATTCTATCTCATCTTCTATGCACAACCGCTTGTCTGGATTGCTTGGAATTTGAGTCCAGACCAGTACCAGAGACAGATGCAATGGCGGACCTATTATCCACTCTGGACTGTATGCTCGCGAAAGCCATTGCAAGACTAAGCGGTCCTGAACTAACCGCTCCCGCTCCTGAATGTGGAAAGTCAAATGACCTTCCATTGGTGCACCTAGGGGTAACGGGATGCCCATGAATTTTAGAAGTGGGGGTGTCTCTGGTACGTGTGACAATACCAGAGTGGTACCTATGGTAACCGAAAATTCTTTACTGCTGCCTGGCTGGCTGTGCTCGAGGCGCTGGCTGATGTACAGCAGCACGCTGCTGCTGGCGCAGCCGACGCGGTCTCTGAACCTGGCCGGCCGGCTGGCCTCTGACAATGCCAGCACCGCCACGAGCGTACTGCTGTCGAGCAGCCAAGGGCTGAACACGCACATGTTCTCTGCGCAGCACTTCAAATTGTGCACGCAGCACGCTCTGGTTATTCACCAAGTTAACTGTCTCTTGGAGGTGCCGACAACCCTCACCTCCAAAAAGACCAGGGCCCGCCATCGCCGCTTGCAACAAGCGCGACTTGAGCTCCTGGGACGGGCACAAATTGTCTAAAGCAAAAGTGCACCTAGTCCTCAGCGACTCGGTGACTGACCTAGTCAGACAATCCAAAGCCAGGTTGATACCATCTTGGATGGCTCGCTGGACTGTCACCCGACTAGGCTGTTGGTGCACCAAGGCTGCTACTACCCCTGATAGCAACTGAGACACGCGAGACAGCGCATTAATTGCTGCTCGCGAGCTCTCCTCGGTGTCACGCAAGGCGGCATTAGCTGAGCGCATAGCGCCTGAGCACAGCGCTCCCGTGTCAGTACGAGAGCCCGGCCGCGTATCTTCTCCCAGAGCGGCGCAGACCTGCGCTCAGTCTGCCCATATCGAGTGTACTGACTAGTAGTAACTCGACATCGCCTTGCAACCTCGTGCGGGGGGAGGGTGGGGTGGGGTGGGGGCTTTGTGAGGCAACCTTTCGGTCTGATCGACTCTTCCGCCGCAGTGAACATATCTAAGATATGTTCAGCATACGGCAGATACTGAGCCGAGGTGGCCAACGGCTTTGCCTGTAACCATGCCCGTGGGTTACTGGCAGCCATTTCGTCCAGGGAGCGCTCTGGTCTGATTGCAAGGAGCCACGCGTACGCGTCAGACCCTCGTCATCTTCAATGGCATTCACAGGTAGGGCTGTGGAGGAGGCTATAGACATACCTGGCTGCCCAGAGAATGCATACGGGCCCGCGAGGGCTGGCAGAACATTCTCCACAGGCAGGCCGTGCACCGAGGCCGTGCTCATGTGTGGGGCCTAATGCACAGTAGCGCGGCCCGGATCATCCGTATGAGATTCCACGTTTAAGCGTGGTATCTTATAAGGGCGGCTGTCCAGTCCAGATCGGCCCACATGTTGAATCATGAAACCTGCTCCCGAGGGAACAGAACCATAGGTGTGAGCGTCCGCACTCCCCATGAGAGGAGTGTAGATGCTCGCATCCATGTCTTCATGATCATCCTGTGGGCCGAGCAGGTAGTCTTCATCATCTTCCTGGTCAGGAAAGTTAGACTCCTGGTTAGCAAGAAACACTAACCCAGACTGACAAGGACAATGCCCGAAGACAGATGATGAGGGTACTCCACGAGTGATCGTGGTCAGGCCCGCTGGTCGTGTCCTGCCTGATGCTGCTCGCGCCGCTGGATCACCAGGCGATGCGAACATCAAGCCTGGGTCCAAAATGACCACCCCCGGGATCACTGAAAGCTTTGTCCGAACTAGTAGGGCATGATCCAGGGACGGGGACTACCTCCACTGAGGTCGATGCGCAGGAAGTTGAAACACCTGTGCCCGGCAACATGCCGCGAAGCATGCCAGGCATCAGATCTTTCAAAGCCCTGAGTATCTCACTCACTAACTCAACCTTGAAGGCCTCTAGCTGACCCTTCTCAGAGGCCTTCTTCTTACCCTCCTTCTTCGCCTTCTTGCCATCCTCAACCATCAGTCTTGCCAGCAAAGAAAAGAATTCAGAGGTTAGACCCCCCACTCTTTACAAATGGCACATTTGTTGGACAGCCTACAAACTGTACAAGATGGGCAAGGGTGGAGGAAGAATCTAGCCTTCAGGTACTTAAGACAAGTTTGACATGATGACTTCTGAAAGGTAGGCATACAAAGACAATGAGTATTATAGTTTGTAAACTTTGTTATTTCTTTTTAGTAAATACAAGAACAAACTCGAGAGAGGACACACACTTTTATTACTGACAACCCTGAAGGGACAGATGTCTTCTCTTGTTAAACAATAACAAAAACAACCAGGGAAACCGTATTAAGAAATTTACAAGGACGAGAGAGAAAGATTATGACTATTTAGATCTCTCCACATTCATAATAAAGGATGATAATAAAATCAATTAGACTTCTCTAAACTAAGATTATGACATCAAAGGAGAGAAAAAATCTCTGGTTGATTATGACATCAAAACCTCAATGCAACAGCTCCTTCAAGGAGAGGGGACATCAGAAAATCAACACAAGAAATGCCTAGTGACTAAATACACTCATTACTCAAGAATAATATAATATTAAATTATATATCCGTGAGCCCATGCACATACAAGAGAGAATACAGTACAATAACGATGGCAGCAGAAATTGTAAATATTTTCAAATAATTAGGTGCCATAACTACTAAACTCCCCTATCCTGAGCACAGGCAAACCATCCTCTTGTGCAGAAGAACACGTCCATCCATCCGCCGAGTCTCTTCTTTCTGTAGAGTCTGATGAAGGGGATGGGACAAAAGGAGGGAGATATTTATTTGTGCTATATCTCGGACCCGTAGACATATCATAGTGATAAGTTAGAAAAAAGAGACGTGAACAACCTCCGAGAGAAGAACAGGAACCCTCACCATCCATAAATTTAACCTGTGGACACAAAGCACAAGGGATTAATAGCCATAGGCGCTGCGAGAATTTAACTAGGATTCCCAGCGCCTGAAATCGCGTTAACGCCAAATCGGCCGTGGACGAAAACAGGTAACATATAAAAGTTACAAGTCTTAATTAATATATGGAACAATATCACCTTAACGGAAGATGAAGATGACTCCTCTGGTGATTTTGACTCAGCCATAGATGAAGATGGATGATAAAATTGATTTAAAATCTCAAAAAGAGCTTAGAAAAGTTTTCACAATGTTGCTTGAACAGCCAATATATTAGAAAACGGAAGTACTAGTATGCGCATGCGCAGTAGGTGGGGTCTTTTACGTGCATGACTGTGTACATCCACCTGCCCATTAGGGGCACCTAACTTTTTATAATTCTGAATATTATTAAACTTAGAGCCGATATACTAATATATCAAGTGTTAGGGAGGTAAGTATGTTCTCATGATGTGAAATTTGTTTAAACTTCCGTTGCTAAGATATTTATTGTAATGAATAAGTTGCTGTCAAATCTGCTCTATTGACTACCTGTTTACAATATCCAATACAACATCTGACCATCTAACACAGCAACCACTTCAAGTCAAATTATTTTCAAAATTTTGAACAGCTGTCCTATCCTAAGAGATCACCTGCCCTAAGGTCCCTTCTGTTAAATATGTTGAAAACAATTTGCCTGGAGTGAGCCGCAGGTAGGCTAACTTTTCAATATCTGAGAAAAGAATATGAAGGTCACAGTTTAACCAGCTACCGGGAAGAAACTTATGATTTTGCAAGATATATATAAAGACATTTAGAAACTGTATAGGAGGGTTTACTTTCATTAAAACACACAATGTTCCACATATACCTCATATAAAATACAATGTTTTTTCTAAGTTAGTGCTTAATTCCATTCACAGTAATCCCTCAGATGTACCAATACGATAGCTATCTAGTACATAGACCACTTTCTTCAATTTGCAAATCCAATTTAAAAGCAATACATTTGACATTCAACATAACAAGAGATACCGTAATGCATTAAGTCTACCCCTCAAAGCTGTTCAAGACAATTTCAATTTTCTCATAGAAAATGTCCATTTGCAGACAGAGAAATTTTTTGAAAATGTATCACTACAGACTGGCTCGGTTACCGAGCTAGTCATTCCAGGGGTTCCAAATTTGAGTGTTAAAGGTTTAAGTGAGAAGCTCTATTATCCTTTGGATGGTCTGTTAATATGAGTTTGACTCTATATGGGTATATTAACTTTTGAACAGTTGGAAATCAATTTAACTGAAAGATGCTGCTGCCTGGTACATGTTATAACACAGTGTACAACTGTTTAACCCATTTCCTCTCAGCAATCATGAGAGTTATATCTGATATGGCTATTATAGTTATGAAAAGAATTTTAAAGTATTTGAAATACTTTTAGAAAAGTATTTGCATTTGCACTTGCATTTGAAAAAAGTTGAAAGTATTTGCACTTGCACTTGCATTTGAACCAATGTGAAGTATTTGCATTTGCATTTATACCCCAGGTCTGTTCACTTGGTCTCATATTAACCCTTTAACAATCAAATTTAGTCAAGAACATAAAATATATTTGAAAATTTACCACTGGAATGACTGGCTCGATTATCGAGCCAGGCATTCCGGTAGTAAATTTTCAAAAAATAGTCTTCTCGTGGCATGCAACTGGACATTCCTTAAGACCACTGCTTCATCTTGCTTGACCATTAAAGGGATAATCACTCTTGGAGACAAGATTCCTGGGATTCTTATTATTCAGAATTAACACTTTTATCCCCCGAAGTCTCCGCATCTCAATTTCAGGACAACTATACAGGTAAGCCGTTGAATATTTCGAAATCAATTTTACTGGAACATACTTCTGCCAGAAGCATCAACAGGTCCCAGTCAAATTTCCTACAGTCCTACATCGTAGATTTTTTGGCGTTACAAGTTCAAATGATAAGACGAAACACTTAAGATGCTCTCATAACTGATTCAGTACTGCCCCACCCACCCCCACCACACACACCCCCGTCCCCATCACCAAGCTGTTATTCACTGCATAAATGGTGATTGAGAATCCCGCATAGGAATTAAGATGACATATCTACCACAAAATGCATGATTGAGCTATACAGTCCATCACCATTGTGATAATGCACAGCCAGCCTCTCAATGTAGAGATTCGACCTGTCACTCAATATGACATCATAATCAATTACGTCACATGTATAACGGTGTCACAATCAAAATGTGGAATGAATGATGTATCTAGTTCCGTCATGAACACTTCAAAGTCTGTCAAGTGTACGAATTTGTAGCAGTATGTCTTTGATGGATTTACTATTTAATAAACATTCTGTTGAATATTTTGAAAGTAGAGTGATAACAACGTACTGGGTCTGTTTGCTTATGGTGTGCATGTCGGCCCAGGGAAGATGGTGACCCCTACCCTGCTTGGTTGATGCCTGTCGGCTCCATTGTGTGGAGCTGGTGGATCCAGTGACATTCCTTCTGTCTTCTCCATTTGGTGGATACTTCATCCTCGGGGTCCGAGGAGAGGACCTGGATTATTCTGAATTGCAAGTTCATTCTAGAATGCCTGGGTCTGTTGAAATGCCGTGAGACTGGAGTTTCATACCTCTCATGTTTGTAGAGGTTGGTGATAGAGCGTAGATGCTCTTGGATGCGAATTTTGAAAGTGCGCAGTGTCTCTCCTACATACTATTTTTTGCAGACAGAGCATGTCAGTAGGTACACTATATTCCTTGTCTGACAGTTGCCGATGATTTTGGACCTGTACGAGAGCCCTGTGTGAGAGCTGGAGAAGAATCTGTTCTTCTGCATTGTGTTGCAGATGTTGCAACTTTTTGTGGTGCAAGCGGTGAGTGGGTTTCTATGAGGTAGTGTTCTGCCTACCGTCGGTAGCTTGGCTCTGACTATTGTGTCCTCAATAGTATGGATGTGTGTTCCACATAAGATCAGACTTCACAACTCGGGCCACATTTTTATGAAAACACAAAACACGTACTGTTCAGTTGGATAAGATTATTTATCTATCCATCTCCATTTATTTATTTATTTATTTATTTAATTACTGATTCCATCACTGTTCTCACCATATCTAGCTGTCTGGCTACACTTAAAGAAAAATCTCTTTTCATCACTTTCAATAAATCTTTTCTATTTTTTTCCTACTATTCAACCACCCCACTGACACCTAATAGCTCACCTGGAAGAGCGACCCTACCACCCCTGACCGCCAGGCACCACCAAGACCACCCCACCCACCACACCCCCCATGATGATTCCACAGGTGATACAACATTTCACCTCCAGTACTCCCACATATGCCTCTGATGAGTTCCACTTTAGGAACGAAACGCATTAAGTCTGAATCAATAATACATGGTAATGACTACACCGGTCAAAACCTCACAACAAATGGGCTCCAAACACTACCAGAATCCCATCTATTCGCACGAACGCTATAAAACCTAAGTGAAAACAAGCATTGAGAATAGAACCGGTAAGAATTTTATACTACAACCGGTAAACTAAAAACCGGCAAAAAATTCCACAACTGCCAAAAAAAGTTTAAACCAAACCGCCAAAATAAAACCAAATCACAACCGGCGAAATAGATACAACCGGCAAAAAACATCACAACCGGTAAAAAACACCTCAACCGGTAAAAACTCCCGGAGCCGCCATCTTGGACTCAACCGTCAAACACACCAGAACCGGTGAATTTAGACCACAACCGTCAAAACCATACCGGCAATCCCAATTCTCCATACCCTTTTAAGGGTGTGTGAAAGTCAATCCCCAGGCTCAGCCCATGAGAGTATAAAAGGAGCTGAAAAAGCAGCTTCTGACCATTCAGACTTCTGGATACACAAACGCATTCAAGCGTCAGGCTTAAAAAACAAATTGGTCTATTTGTCACTGACTACATCGTTATCACTCCCCTATTTTGAAAGTAATTTGACTGGGCACTGTTGCTGCCATAGGCAGCGGCAGGACCCAGTTAAATTAGTTTCAAAATATTCAACAACTTACCTCTATAGTTACATGTACCTCGAAATTGGGATTCTGTGAATGTTGGGTTCAAAGTATATAAATTGATCCGAGCACAGGCAAAGTTTAGCTAGCAATGGGCGGAGCTTAGCTAGAAATTAGCTGAACTTGACTAGAAATAAATGAGGTATATCTAGAAAGGAGCGGAGTTTAGCTAGAAATGAGCGGGGTAGATCTAAAAATGAGCGGAGCATAGCTAGAAATGAGCGGGGTATATCTAGAAATGAGAGGAGCATGGCTAGAAATGAGGGGGGTATATCTAGAAATGAGCGGAGCTTAGCTAGTAATGAGCGGGGTATATCTAGAAATGAGCGGAGCTTACCTAGAAATGAGCGTGGTATAGCTAGATAGGGATTGCTCTATAAGATAACATCTGAATAATGTTTCGATTAGATTGTGTAGGAAAACATGCAGTATTCGATGTAGCCCTATTGTCACCTGAATGTATTTTTTCAATTAGGCAATCATTTCTAGTCTATGAGAGCAACAGTTTCTAGTTAAATTAGTTTTAAAATATTAACCAGCTATCCTGTATAGCTGTCTTAAAATTGAGACACAGCAACTTCAGCCGTTAAATTAGTAAAATAGACCAATGGATGTAAAATAGTCTCACTAACAAATGACTTGATCAAACGTACAATCTAGTTTGAACCATTTCAAAGCCATCATTCATAAAATCAATGGTAAACATACCCACCGATATCACAAGAACATACCATCGAAATAACGGTGAATAAAATAACGTGATTAAAAACATTACATTAAATACACTCCAAAATACTAGAGAGAAACACAATAGACATGTGATGCATGTTCCGTTTGATTCTGTATACACTGCAGAAAATCTACGATCTTCTTCGTAAAATTTTCGAAGGCGCTCCTCTTTGTGTTTCCACAGATCAAGACACCAGTCTCGGAGTCCATCCTCATCAGAGGGTAGACTTTTAAACGGATAACGCTTCACGTTTAAATGAATCTGCTCAGGAAGGTGTCCTTTAAGCATATCGAGTTCGTTATGTGGTATATTTACTGGATAACCCACAGTCATATCAAGGACGCTGTCCAGAACATTAGCTGTTAAAAAATAATAAACAGGGATAAAAGGCATTAAAGGCCAAGTTGATGAAATTACTGCTTTAGTCAAGGCCAGTCTTTCGTTGAACAACTTTTTATTTCAGTTTGTGTTGGAATATTTTCTTCCCCAGTTAGCAATGAATGATGCCATTTATCAAGAAAAATGTGTGAACAATTCAGTACATGTCATCTCGCGGGGCTTAATTTATCTGGTATCGCATCTCAATTAGCTACACATACTTTGGCAGTTGATTTACATTCTGCGACATGCAAAGCTGTATCTGCTATGCAAAATTTGTATGCAATTGCAATTTATCATTGAATTTCCTAAGTTCTATCATTAACCCATTCAACGAACAAGAGGCCCAAGGGGCCTGTATCGCTGACCTGGACCATAGGCATTTCAACTAGAATGCTCGTTATCAACAAAATGGCCACCAAACCGTTTATCCAACAGTTTCGAAAATCGCACATTTGAGATCAGGATACCCAAAAACACATAAAACCAATTTCGGCTTCAAAATCCATCAAATAAAAAATCTAATATGGACACCAAACATGCTAAATTTTGATTGGCCCGTGGTGTCCAGGTTTTTGGACGGATCAACTTCCCTTGAGCAAACTTTAATGGCTCTTGGTCCCTAATCATATCTGCCAAATTTCGGCCCTATCCCTTCAGCGGTTCTGGAGAAGTCGTTTTCGATACAGCTAGGTCAACCACGATGGCCGCTAAACCATTTGACAAATCTAGTTCCCTTGAACAAACTTGGTTCCGCTCTTGCCCTAAATCATATTTCATCAGGTTTGCATCAATCCCATAAGCGGTTTCGGAGAAGATTTTTAGACGTTTCTAAAAATCGGCAAAAATCCAAGATGGCCACTGGCCCAATTGGCCGATCATCTTCGTTTGAACAAACTTGAATCTCTACACCCTAAGGATGCTTCCTGCCAAATATAATTGAAATCAGCCAGGTAGTTCTCGAGAAGAAAACATTTTAAATTTCCTATTGCTTTAGTATGGGAGCTTTTGTTGGGAAAATGATCCAAGATGGCCACCAAACCATTAATCCGACAGTTTCGAAAATTGCAAATTTGTGGTCAGAATACTGCAAAACAAATACAAAACCAATTTCGGCCTCAAAATCCATCAAATAAAAAAATCCAATATGGCTGCCAAACATGCTATATTTTGATTGGCCGATGGCAGCCATGTTTTTTGATGAATCAACTTCTCTTGAACAAACTTTAATGGCCCTTAGGCCCTAATCATATCTGCCAAATTTGGCCCGATCCCTTCAGCGGTTCTGGAGAAGAAGTAATTTATGCTACAATTAGGTCAACCAAGATGGCTGGCCAACCAAAAAAATTTCTGAGTGTGAGTTCAAAACTCTTCGAGATCTGTCCCGCACAAGAAAATTTTGATGAATTTTAAGCTTTCAAGGGAGATAACTCTAGCGAATATGGGAGGATTTTGCCAAATCGAAATCATGACACTTCGTCTATAGGTAATATATCTGCTGAAAAAAATTGTGCCTGTAGGTTCAAAACTCTTCCAAGATCTGTCCCGGACAAGAATCAGACAGACAGACGGACGGTGAACGCCATCACATAATACGACCCCGCTTTGCGCAGGCGTATAAAAAATTCAACAGCTTTCCTGTTTGTTTGTTCGGAGATTGAGATACTGGGAATTTATCAGTGAAACAGTTAATTGCTATACATTTTTGCAGACAACTATGCAATTTATAATTTGCAACGCAATTCATGCTATGCAAATATTAAATTCTAAACTATGCCCTGAGGTATGTTTAAAAGCAAAAACACACACAGAGTAAATGGACATAAAAGATACTAAATTGTCCATCATCTTGGCTAAACCATTGCTTCAATACAAAATGTTGGCAGCCATCCACAACAGGGAGAACTGTCTGCAGAGTGAAGAATGTCATCATTTTTACCAGCATCACAAAATAGACACTTTTACACATTCTTCAATAACTCTGGTTCTATTGGGCCAATCTTCTCCAAATTTGGGTAGAAGCTTGCTCATGTGGTCCCGAACATGTATGCCAATTTAGTGGCCCATGGCTAAAACGCAACAGCAACAGCATCACGTAAATTTTTTAACATTTTTAAAGCATTTTCAATAACTCTAATTGAGTGATCTTTTCCGATGCGTGTCTGCGGGGTCCCCAAGGCATACGTCAATCTTAGGGTAATGAACTAAAACGCAATATCAACAGCTTTCAGCAACATTGTTTCCAAAATAGACACTTTTGACCGTACAGTGGGCCAACTGAAAAATATATCAACGACGCGGATATTAGACAAATTTGTCCTTGTTATTATCTCTCAATGAACAACTCTTTCAACAAAACATAAGCACAGTCCTGAAACGTCTCTCGGAATTTCCCAAGGTAACAATGGAATCCATTCAAATTATTTTCAAAATAATCAACAGTTTTCCTGTACTTTATAATTATGCAACCACAATAAGGCAACCATTCAAATTACCCATTAATGGTCAAGATTTGTCAAGAAACAGATTTTCCAGCGGTAAATTTTCAAAATAATCTCCTCTTTACACATAAATGGACATTCCCCTTTACCACTACTGGGTTGAAATTTGGCCGTCTTGACCACTTATAGGCTAAGGGAATAGACCTTTCCAGTTTTAGCTATGCCATACCCATCTCTCGCTCGTGTTGGGGGTCGATCGATCCCTGAACTCCCTTACTATTAATTTCCAGAAAACTATGCAGGTAAGCGGTTGAATATCTTGAAACCAATTTCATTGGGTGCTGTTGCTGCCTATAGCAGATACAGCGCCTAGTTAAATTAGTTTTAAAATATTCAACAGCATGTTTATTAAATAGCAAAGACATACAATTCATACAATGTGTCAGACTATTTTAAGCGTTTAAGACGGACTGAAGTCATTCATGCTGTAATTGATTATGACGTTGTCCTACACATCATATAGTTGATTATGACATCATATGATGGATGGAGAAACTGGAAAGGTCCATTGGGCATTCACAAGCCATCCTTCGGCCCTGCCCGAAACACTGGTCATTCTTACCGTTACTCATTTCAGCCACCATATAGGTGAATCCTGTGGTACGAGGATGCAGGCAGTAATGATATTCAGGTAGATTGTTTTTACGTGCATATGAATCGCTTCTCGCTTTGGTATTAGTTGCAAAATCAGTGCCTTCAGGAAACAACAGCATCTGAAAGAACAATAAAATAGATTATACACAGCTACAATGTATGGGCATAAGAATAACCTGTGACGTTATCAAACCTACACAAGTTTGCGCTTAAATTACAATGGACCTTTCCAGTTTATCCATCCATCATATGATGTCATAATCAACTACAGTACAGTTCAGAATTAAGTTAACATGTCCTGAGAAAAACGCAACAGACAAAAACAAAAATGCTCCAAGAAGAAAACAATAACGTGCCAGGTGCAAAACAAAAATGTAGGCGAAGAAAACATAAACGCGACACAAAGAAAACAAAAAACACCACCGCGCCAGGACAAAAACAACAAACAATAGTGACATTTTTTTTAGCATGCCATAACATATCAGAAAGCGTTTGGAAACAAAATATGAACACGGCTAGAGAGCATGCCATGTCTTCAAAATACCTGGCGCATTTGTGAAAAACATAGCCGCATTTCACACACTTAGTAAATTGAAATACCCGAGGACTTTGGCTCGTTACGGTAGAAGTAGTCGGTGTTACCCATTCGAGTTGTCAGTTCTTGCTGTTCGCGAACGGATTTAACAAGAGAACCCTACCATTCGACAACAGCACAGGAACAGTGTTTCCCGAACAAAATTTCTACTCCCCATCAGACGAGGAGTGGAAATCTTGTTCGTGAATGCTAAACTGTTCTCGCTGTGGCATTCTATAACAGTTTCAGAATGTTGTTCACGAACGACGAGAAAAGACAACAGATTTTCACGATGTTCTCTTAAATTAGTTTCGCATCGGGAACAAAACAGAACTGTAAAGTTTATTTGTTGAAATGAATGTTTGCGACAAGATTTTGCAATGGTTTACATAATGTACTTATTCAAAGATGTATTCCCATTATTGGTGATTGTCATTGTATTTGTACGAAAATACGAGAAGTATGCTATCTCCATCTATTAAATCTACAGACCTGTAGGACCCTTCAACGGCGCCATTTCCAAGCAATATTTTATAATATCTACCATATTATTGTGAATAAAACCGTACAATGAAGACAAACGGAAGCTCGAGAAATGTCCACAGTTGATCGTGATAGATCTATTTTGTAGTTTTGTCTGACATTTTACTGGAAATATTAGTCCCGCGAATCTTCCCAGTGTTCTCATTCGGTTGCTTTCGCATTTACTTTTTAAAAACATCCAGCGCAGCGAAATATGCTGACCTGGTGAGATTTGCCATAGTTTATTCTCATCCGGTTGCTTTCGCATTTACTTTCTATAAACATCCAGCGCAGCGGAACATGCCAACTTGCGGGATTTGACATACATGTAGATTATTTTTGCTCGATAGACAAATAGTAGGACTGTCGACAATTTCAGCACTTATTTTCATTTCAATCCCTGTCTACATTATACATCGCGAATACTATTATCGGCGAGCCAGAGAAAAACACGACCACGTTTTAGAAAAACAATCTTGTCAGGAAGTGTTTGCCGTGTTTAGGCGTATCCTGTTCGTAATTAATTCATGTACATCACGGAAAAAGTCACCTGGCATTTCGACCTCATCCTGTTTGTGTTTTTCATATGGCGCGCAATGTTTTTCAATTGGCATGTTTGTTTTTCATTTGACGCGAAATGTTTTTCATTTGGCACAAAATGCTTTGCTTTTTGCACGCATATGTTTTGCTGCTGTCGCGTTTTTTGTTAACTTAATTCTGAGCTGTACTATACTTGACATGTAGGATGGCATCATAATCAATGATGTAGACAAGTACATTAGAAACGGCTTTCATCATTGTATATGTCTTTGTTGTTACTGTTATATGTGGGTAATTTGTACACAGACTGATTAATCAAGTAATCACAATTATTCTTAAATAATCGATCACGATCACTCAAAGCAACAAGAGGCCCAAGGGACCTAATATCGCTCACCTGGAATTATTGGCCATTGGCACCACCGATCAAAACGAGATGACCACTGGAACTAGAAAGGTCATCAGCTATAAATAGAACCCTAAGGAGTTGAGCAGAATTGTAACAAGGACACCACGGCCATGTTCCTTTAGCTATCAACTTCTCTTGAACAAGTTTAATTTAATGACCCTTAGTACCTAATCATATCTCCCAAATTTCCGCCCAACATGTTCAGTAGTTCTAGAGATGATGTCTCTTTCACAAAAACCAGGTGATCCAAGATGACTGCTAAAGCATTACTATGATTAGGCCAATCAAATTCCCCTGAACAAACCTGGTTCAGCTGTTGCCCTAGATAACCTGTCATGAGTTTTGAATAGATTCCCCATGCAGATTTGGAAAAGATCTTTAACAGTGTTTAAAAAAATCCAAGATGGCAACCAGGCAAATTGACCGACCAGGATTCATTTGAACAAGCCTGTATCTCTATGCCCTAAGGATGCTTTCTGCCAAATATACTTGATATCGTCGCCGTGGTTCACAAGACATTTTAATTTTCCTATTGCTTTCTTACATGGGAGATTCTGGTTGGAAAATGATCCATGATGGCCACTAAACCATTTATCCAACAGCTTCGAAAATCAGAATACCCAAAAACCTATATAAAACCAATTTTGGCTTCAAAATTCATCAAATAAAGAAATCCAACATGGCCACCAAACTTGCTACAGTTTGATTGGCCCACAGTGGCTATGATTTTGCACATATCAATTTCTGTGGAACAAACTTTTATCTGCCTTAGTACTTAATCATATCGCATAATCAGATAATATTTTCGGCCGATCCATCCAGCTGTTCTGAAGAAGTTATTTTCGCGAAAACTAGGTCATCCAAGATAGCCACCGAATCACTTGGTCAATTAAGTTCCCTTGAACAAACTTCAGATCTTGCCCTAAATGATATTTTATGAGTTTTAAATAAATCCCCCAAAGGGTTTCGGAGACGATTTTTAGATGTTTATAAAAATCGGTCAAAATCCAAGATGGTCGCAGGCCAAATTGGTCGAGCGACTTCGTTTTGAACACACTTCGACCACTATACCCCAAGGATGTTTCCTGTGAAATATAATTGAAATCGGTCCAGTGGCTCTCGAGAAAAAGACAATATTAAATTTCCCATTGCTTTAGTATGGGAGCTTTTGGCGGGAAAAAGATCCAAGATGGCCAAACCGTTTATCCGACAGTTTCGAAAATGTCAAATTTGAAATCCGAATACCCGAAAACCTATACAAAACCAATTTCAGCTTCAAAATCCATCAAATAAAAAAATCTGATATGGCCACCAAACACGGCACATTTTGATTGGCCCATGGCGGCCACACTTTTGACGTATCAAATTCCCTTGAACAAACTTTAATGGCTCTTAGTCCCTAATCATATCTCTCAAATTTCGTTGTATTTCCGTTCAGCAGTTCTGCAGAAGTTATTTTCGCAAAAACTAGGTAATCCAAGATGGCATACACAAGAACCCATATAAAACAAATTTCGGCTTCAAAATCCATCAAATAAAGAAATCAAAAATGGCCATGAAACATTTTGATTGGTCCACGACAGCCATATTTTTTACATATTAACTTACCTTGAACAAACCTTAATGGACCCTTAGTCCCTAATCATATCTCCCAAATTTTGGCCCAATCCATTCAGCGATTTTGGAGAATAAGAAAATTTACCAAATTTCTTTTTCACGAGTGAGACGACATACTTACCGCGCTAACACTCTTGATAAACTAGTATATCGGCTCTAAGTTCAATAATATTCACAATTATAAAAAGTTAGGTGCCCCTAATGGGCAGGGGATATACACAGGCATGCACATGACAGACCCCACCTACTGCGCATGCGCATACTGGTACTTCCGTTACTAAATATTGGCTGACATAGAAGCAACTATTCAAATAACCAAAGGACCAGGCCTCCGTGGGGTGGAGAGGCCAGGATCCTGTTAGGGAGGTAAGTATGTCATCTCACTCGTGAAAAAGAAATTTGGTAAATTTACTTATTTCACATCATGAGAACATACTTACTACCTCCCTAACACTCTTGATAAAAACAAGAATTTGAAAGTAAATTTGGTGGGAGGGAGGCAAGGTCCTGAAAACCAGCACACCCTCGAAGAGACTAGGCTCTTTGAATTTTCAAGAGATTTAAAACATCTGAAATTGTGTCTGAAAACACAACCAGGAATAGAATTTTGCATCGGATAATCGACCGATGAAGAGAGATTGATAAAAAGGCAAATGCGCTCCGCCCAACCCGCCCCCCCCCCCACCCCTTTTGAGGAAGGTTAGGAAAAAACGCTGCTCTAAATGACTAGCACGTTCTCTAATACTTGATGAAAGTATTATTAGACATTGGAATAAAGAAGAATTGCTTCAATTTCAAAAACTCTGACAGAACCACAATTAATAGACATTTAACCATCACCATATTAAATAAATAAAAAATGACACCATCACCAGGACAAAAAACAAAATGGTCATATATACTGACCTCTGATGTCTTGGGCGCCGCACTCATCTCTTCCCCCCACCGGATGAAGAGAATTGTACCAGCTAATAGTAGGGATACCCTACCAACAAATGTGATATTTGTAAATAGCAGAGGAGAAAAACTAATTACAAATATATACCTCTACATTATTTATTTTCTGAGGACTGAGACGGCGAGCGGGTTAGAAGTGTCACGAAGGTAATGGTCTGTAAAACTTGATTCACAGTGCCACCGGGCTACTGACATAATGTCTTCAATAGAAACACCATTAAATAATGGCGTGGAAGTTACGACACCACGGACATTATGAACCTTGGCTCTATCTACTTGAATTCCAGTTGCTGTCTTATGTCTTATGTCTTATCTGGAAATAGTGTCTCTTGACGCCCTACCATGGGGTTCAATATATGACAACCATAGGGAACATGGGCCCGTCCGCCAAACCTGAGTTCTTTTCTTGTACTTATTTAGAGCACGGACAGGACACCATGCTTTAGCACCAGGATCATATCTGGCTACGGCAGGTAAAATAATACGTTGATTAATAGGGATAACTACAGTCATACAAGACGCAGAAACCTACAAACTGGAAGCCATAAGACAACTGAGCGACATAAACTATTATGTTAAACAAACAACAAATCTCACCACTACCCATGCAGAAAGGGTAGAAACAGCTATCACCGATATGGTGTTAAGTGGTGAGATTTCAACCGAGATAGCCAATGGATTAAGAATTGACAACCCAAGGACAGCCAGATTCTATCTATTACAAAAGATACACAAACAATCCATTGGCCCGCTAACACCTGGCAGACCAATAATAAGTGGCAATGGAATCCCTACGGAACACCTCAGCAGCTTCATTGATGAACACATCAAGATCCATTTACTAATTAAGTCTTATGTACGTGACACCAGCGATTTCATTAATAAACTTGAGAATTTCAGACCTGTACCCCCACACGCAATACAGGTTACTTCATTCTATACCAACATTCCACACAACGAAGGGCTTAGAGCAGTCGCACAGTTTCTTAGACAACATGGCTGCCCAGGCACGGTAACAGCAAGAAGACTTCTATCTATCCTGAAAATTGTACTAACTTTCAACAATTTCAAATTCAACAACGAACATTACCTCCAAATCGGAGGGACAAAAGTCGCTCATCATCTTCATGGCAATGCTTGAAGAAAAACTCTTGAACAGTAGCCTGAACAAACCAGCCCTATATCTCCACTACATTGACATCTTCATGATTTGGACCACCGGCCTGGAATCACTAAATCAGTTCATCCACATGATGAACAATTCACATCAGTCTATCAAATTCCCGGCCGAAAATTCACAAGTGTCAATCAACTTTTTAGACACCAAAGTGTTTCTATTACCTAATAGACACCTAGGATTTGACCTGTACACTAAACCAACCGACACACATGGTTACCTACATTTTTCCTCAGCACACCCCGATTCTACTAAAAAAAGCCAACCCTTATGGCCAATTATTACGAATCAAGAGAATTTGTAGCAGAAATGAAAACTTCCTTAAACACGCGCATGATGTAATACACTATTACATCATACACGGTTATCCAGAAAAAGATCTGGAAAACTGTCTTAACAAAACTCTTGAAAAAACAAGAAAACATCTACTCTTACCCAACACACAAAAGCAAATCTCAATGCGCATCCCATGCATTATGGATTTCCACCCACATAGCAAACAAGCTAAAAATGTCATCCTATGCCACTGGGACCAACTACAGAGCAGCCCAAAATGTCGGGCAACATTCCAGGACCCGCCACTGTTTGGTCATAGAAGGAACCCATCCTTCAAAGCCACGCTAATAATGGCCAAATTGACGGATGCAAAAACATTCGGCATTCAAGGCAGGAACATCACCAACCCGGTTATTCCATGCAACAAACATAATTGCACATTCTGCCAACGAATGGACAAAAAATGCACATTTAAATGCTCACACACAGGGCTCAACTATCATATTAAAATAAAAACATTCTGTAACACTACAAATGTCATGTATTTAATCACTTGCAGTACATGTTCCAAACAATACATTGGTGAAACTAAACGAGAATTTCAAACACGTATTAAAGAACATTTACGGGATATTAAAAACAAAAAAGATTTTGATCTGCCAAACCACAATATCAATTCTGTCAACTACAGAATTATTGAAGTATTCCATCGCGATCCTGATTCACCGGAAGCCACCTCTATCCGCAAGGAGCACGAGAAATTCTGGATCCATCAGCTACACAGCAGGGACCCAATTGGTATTAACCATGCTGATTGGTGACAATATCTACCTGAAAGTAGTATAATAAACACAATAAAATAATAGGTTGATCCGGATATTTTAAAGATTGAGTCTTAGCCAAGAAATTCAATCTTGGTAGAAGCTTAAGGCCTTCACCTGTAACTATATAACTATATAATGGCCAGGTTCAGCAGACAAGGCACGAATTTCACTCCTGCACCTGGCTGATGCTGCCGCAACTAAAAATAGTTTTAAGTGTCAATAATTTTACAGATATAGCACTAAGTGCTTCAAAAGGTTTATCACTCAAAACTTGAAGAACCAGAGAAAGACTCCGTGTCAGTGGAGGATTATCCAGTCTGAGATTGCGCATACCTTTAATAAAAGTATTTCAAACATTTATTTCATCACTTCCCCTCTTGGCCAAGCAAGGGATAACAGTCATTAATGCTGATTTATATCCAGCAATAGAATTAGGCTTAAGACTATAGGCATCATACAGGTGAGAGAGTCAGCTACTACCTGAATAGATGCACCCATCGGATTGATACATCTCTTTGAGCACCATTCTGCAAATCTGTTGATTTTATAATTATATGCTCTGGAGGTTGACGCCCTTCTGGCTCTGGCCATGAAATTGGCTGCTTGCTCAGAAAAGCCCTCCTTAATCACAGATTTTTTGACAACATCCATGCAGTCAATTGAAACATTGACGGATTGTTGTGAAGGGTCTGGAAGATAATATTGTCCATCAGAGCCAGAGGAACAGGATTGCAAACCAGAAGGTCCAGCAGATCCGTAAACCATGATCGGCTTGGCGAAATCGGGGCGATTAGAAGCACTTGGCATTCCTCCTGCTTGATCTTCTGAAGAATCCTTGGAATCAGGATTGTTGGATGCATATGCACACATTCCCTTCCAACTGATAGCTAGTGAAACTATTGCGATAGCACTTGGATCTGGAATCGGAGAAACGTACGTCGTCATCTTCGCATTCTTCTTCATTGCGAACAAATCTATGTTGGGCTTTCCCCAATGATTGAACAGGTGATAATTTAGTTGCCATTCCGTAGGCAGAATGCTCATCCTTCGGCTAAATGAGTCTGCTAACAGATTCAGCCTTCCCGGAATATGAACTGCTTTCAATGTGATCATATGATCCATGCACCAGCAAAGCAGCTTCCATGTCATCATACAGAGACTGCGCGACTTTGTTCCGCCCTGGCGGTTTATGTACATTGTAACTCACTACTGTAGAGTTGTCTGACCGTATCATCACAAATTTTCCCTCCACTTCTTTTAAGAAGTGTTCCAGGCCTAGAATTACAGCCCGTAATTCTAGCATGCTGATATGTTCCTTTGACTGTTCCAGATTCCAAAGCCTTGATATTGTGGCTTCTTCCTGGCAAGCTCCCAATCCCGCCATCGATGCATCCGTAAACATCGTTACTTGAGGGTGGGGAGGGGTCAGCATGAACCCCCCCCCCAGATTTCCTCTCTCCATCCACCAATGAAGGTGATGAATTGAATCGGCCGTCTGCGTAAGGCTGCCTGAGGAATGACTGGTTCCATTGAATATAACGACTGTTGCAAACCAACTAAATGCATGAGAGGAGATTTTCCACTCTCTCCTGGGATGGATAAACATATCCTATCTCCAGATCGAAGAACATACCCAGGTAAACAAACCTCTGGGATGGAGTCAGCTCTGATTTCTGAAAGTTGATTATCCAACCTAAATCTGTGAGAGTTTTCAAAACTATCTCCAGATTTGGTGTCAAACTTTCTGTGTTGTGTGCTTTCAGCAACCAGTGTGAACAGCTATATTTCTCCTGCGGATGTATGCTGTGATAGGAAGTACCACTCGAGTGAAGACCCTTGGAGCCGTCGAGATGCCGAATGGAAGAACTTTGATTTCCCATTGGCGTCCCTAAAAAGCAAATCTCAGGAACCGACGAAAACTCCTTGCAATTGGAATGTGGAAATAAGCATCCTTGAGATCTATTGATGCTGTCCACATCCCCTTCTCTAACCCCAACGACACCGATTTTATTGTTCCCATTTTGAAACTTGGTGTATCTATAAACTTGTTTAGAGGTTTGAGGTTGAGAATTGGTCTCCACCCCCGGTGTTTTTTGGTTGAATAGCAGCCCGGCAGTCCTGTGCCGGTTGAACTGCTTCTTTTAGAATTAGAGATTCTCTCATCTTCTATGCACAACCGCTTGTCTGGATCGCTTGGAATTTGAGTCCAGACAGGTACCAGAGAAAGATGCAATGGCGGACCTATTATCCACTCTGGACTGTATGCGCGCGAAGGCCATTGCAAGACTAAACCTGAACTAACCGCTCGCACTCCTGAATGTGGAAAGTCAAACGACCTCCCTCCCACTGGTGCACGTAGGGTTAATGGGGTGCCCATGAATTTTAAGTGGGTGTGTCTGGTACGAGTGACTCCACCGGAGTGGTACCTGTGGTAACCGGAACATCTTTTAGCCCATCAGGCCCGGTTACCATGTGCCGCTCCTCGCACGCCACGTGCACCTCGGTGCATGGGCTGCTGGCTCGCTTGAGGCGCTGGCTGTCGTACAGCAGCACGCTGCTGCTGGCACGGCCGATGCGGTCTCTGAACCCGCCGGCCTGCTGGCCTCAAACAATGCCAGCACCGCCACGAGCATACTGCTGTCGAGCAGCCGAGGGCTTCACCTCCAAAAAGACCAGGGCCCGCCATCGTGAGCTCATGTGACAGGCACAAATTGTCCAATGCAAAAGTGCGCCTCGTCCTCAGTGATTTGGTGACTGACCTAGTCAGACAGTCCAACGCCAGGTTGATCCCATCCTGGATGGCTCGTTGGACTGTCACGGGGCTAGGTTGTTGCTGCACTGAGGCTGCTGCTACCCCAGATAGCAGCTGAGACCCATGAGACAGCGCACTAATCGCTGCTCGTGAGCTCTCCTCGGTGTCGCGCAAGGCGACATTAGCTGAGCGAATAGTGCCTGAGCACAACGCTCGCATGTCAGCACGGGAACCCGGCCACATATCTTTTCCCAGAGCGGCGCGGTCATCCAGCGGCGTGGTCATCCGCGCTCGGTCTGGGTGCTATGCCATATCGAGCATACTGACTAGCAGTAACCCGACATCGCCTAGCAACCTCGCGGGGGGGGGGGGGGGCTTCGTGAGGCGACCTTTCGGTCTAATCAACTCCTCTGCCGCCGAGAACATATCTAAGATATGTTCAGCATACGGCAGTCGTGCTGGCTAACGGCTTTGGCTGTAACCATGCCAAATGGTTACCGGCGGCTGTTTTGTCTACGGAGAGCTCAGTCTTCATCAGTGGCTACCTGCGAATTGCCGATGAGCAGCAGGCCCTCATCATCCTCAATGGCATTCACAGGTAGGGCCGAGGAGGAGGAGGCTATAGACAAACCGGCTGCTCAGGGAATGCATACGGGCCCGCGAGGGCTGGCATAACATTCTCCATAGGCTGGCCGGGCACCAAGGTCGCACTTGTGTGTGGGGTATCGAGCAGGTAGTCTTCATCATCTTCCTGGTCAGGAAAGTTAGACTCACCCAGACTGACCAGGAGAATGCCCGAAAGCAGATGATGAGGGTACTCCGCGAGTGATCGTGGTCAGGCCCGCTGGTCAGGCCCCGCCTGATGCTGCTCGCGCCGCTGGATCAGCAGGCAATGCGAACATCAAGCCTAGGTCCAAGACGGCCGCCCCTGGATCACTAAACACTTTGTCCGAGCTAGTAGGGCATGATACAGGGATGGGGGCTACCTGCACTGAGGTCGATGCGCAGGAAGTTGAAACACCTGTGCCCAGCAACATGCCGCGAAGCATGTCAGGCATCAGATCTTTCAAAGTCCTGCATATCTAACTCACTAACTCAACCTTGAAGGCCTCGAGCTCACCCTTCTCAGAGGCCTTCTTCTTACCCTCCTTCTTTGCCTTCTTGCCCTCCTCAACCATCAGCTTAGCCTGAAAAGCAAAGAATTTAGAGGTTAGATTCCCCACTCCTCCCATTCTTTACAAATGACACATTTGCTAGACAGTCTACAAACTGTACAAAGATGGCAAGGGTGGGGGAAGAATCTAGCCTTCATGGGCTTGAAGCGTGATGGACATGACTTCTGAAAGGGAAGCCATACGAAGACAATGAGTATCATAGTTTGCAAAACCTTGTTATTTGACTATTAGTACAAAACAAGAACAAACTCGAGAGAAGACACCGACTTTTGTTACAGACAACCCTGATGGGACAGCTGACTTCTCTTGTTAATAATAACAAATCACAACCAGAACCCCAAATTAAGAATGAGAGAAAAAATTATTGACTATCTAGATATCTCTCCACATTCATAATAAAGGGTGATAAAAACATCAAAAAGATTTCTCTAAACTATAGATTATGACATCAAGGAAAGAGAAAAAAAACTGGTTGAGTATGACATCAAACCGCAATGCAACAACTCCTTCAAGGAGAGGGGACATCAGAAATGAATGCAAGAAATATCTAGTGACTAAAGACATTCATTATTCCCAAATAATATAATATTAAATTATATATATTCGAGAACCCTGGCACATACAAGAGAGAATACAGTACAATAACAAAATGCCAGCAGTGTGTGTGTGTGTGTGCGTGCGTGCGTGCGTGCGTGCGTGCGTGCGTGCGTGCGTGCGTGCGTGTGTGTGTGTTAATTATCCTGGGAATGAGCATGAATATATAAGATGAATGAACATGATATATAGACATAATACAAAAAACTCTCAATCTTGAATTACCTCATGATATTTGGATTCCAGACGTGGCACCTCCAACCATTCACTTGTCCCGCCATCAGTGACACAATCTGGTTGACATCCTCTCGCTCGACCATGTCTGCTTCTTAATTCTTTCTTACAAATGCCAAAAAAGGGAGAAGAGCAGTGTGGTCGTATAACTATTGTTTCAAAACAGCTAAAGCGAGTGGATTGGCGGAGTCTGACACATCCCTCATCTAGTAATCCGTGAAAGAGGACTCACAGTGCCATTGTGCAACAGCCGGTGATGTCCTCTAACGGAACACCACTGTAAAGGGCGGTTGAGGCGGCTATTCCTCAAACATTGTGTGCTCTTGCGCATTGCACCTGGTGCCCAGTCGCAATCTCATGGGTAGTCTGAATGCATTCGACTACCCAACGAGAGATAGAATCCATGGATGCGGCGCTATATGTCTTCTTATGGCAGATCCACAGATGTCTATCATTCGACCATAACGAGTCTGTCCGTTTTTTGTACTTAGTCAAAGCACGGACTGGGCACCAGACACTGGCATCATGATCAAACCTAGTTAGTTTCGGTATAATGATCGGTTTGCCGGGATATCTCAAAGATTGATTCTTTGACATAAACTCTGCTCTTGGCAGTAGACGCAGACCCTCTCCGGAGACAATAAATCGGTCCCTCTCTGCTGAAAGTGCATGGATCTCACTGCGCCGTCTAGCTGAGGAAGCAGCCAATAGAAAGACTGCCTTTAGAGTCAAATGCTTTAGACTAGCCGCACGCAACGGTTCGAAAGGGTGCTTGGCCAGTACATTAAGCACTAAAGATAGACTCCAGGCTGGAATGACTACCGGTTGTCTCGGTCGGAGATTGCTCATTCCCTTCACCATCACATTTAACTGGTCCACCTCTGGACTATCCCTGTTGGCTAGACAAGGGATAACTGATGCCAAAGCTGACTTGTATCCAGCAATTGTGACAGGAGCTAGTCCTAAAAAGAACAGCTCACAGAGAAAGTCTCCTATTTGCTGAATAGTGGATTAAAAGATATTAATACCCTTTTCTTCACACCAGTCTGCAAATCTGTTAACCGTGTTGTTATATGACTTGAAGGTTGACCTCCTTCTCGCAGCTGCGATGAAATCTGCAGCTTGTCGAGAAAAGCCTTCCGTGGAACATTCATTGATAACATCCACGCAGTCAATTTTCGGGACGTAGGAAGCGTCCCTTGGCCTGGAAGATCATGTTCGGCATCTCGGGTAACTGCACTGGGTTTTCCACCACCAGATCTAGAAGAGCCGTGAACCACGCCCTGCTGGGCCAAAACGGCGCTATTATCAGGACCAGGCATGGCTCCTCCATGATCTTAACCAATATCTTCGGTAGAAGAATGGTGGGTGGGTACGCGTATGCGTGCATCCCTCTCCAGCTTATTGCCAGAGCTTCTGTATCGACGGCATTTGGATCTGGAATCGGCGAGACATAAGTCATGATTTGAGCATTTTCCTTTGTGGCGAACAAGTCCACGTTGGGTTTGCCCCAATGCTCGAAGATCCTGTGTAGAACTGGAGGGCTGAGGGACCATTCTGTTGGCAGAACTCTCTGTCTGCGAGACAAAGCATCCGCCAGAATGTTCAATCACCCAGGAATGTGAGCTGCTTTCAAAACAACCGAGTAATTCCTGCACCAATGAATCAAGTGCCACACTTTGATACACAGTGTGGGTGACTTGGTCCCGCCTTGGCGATTTATGTATGATACTACTGTCGAGTTGTCCGACCGTATCAATATCGCATGGCCCCTGACTTTTGGAAGAAACTTTTCCAATGCCAGTTCTACTGCCATCATTTCCAACAGATGTGCCCGAAACCTGGTGTTCTCCCAGGCAGGACACCCATCCCTCCAGCGATGCATCCGTGTACACGGACAGCTGGGGGTGGGGTAGGTGCAGCGAAACCCCTACTAGGAGATTCTGACACTTTTTCCACCATACAAGATGAGACATTATTGGCTCCAAAACTGGCACCAGCTTTGACAGGGGTTCTTTTCTCTGTTTCCACAGAGACATCAGATACAACTGGATAGGTCTTCGCATTAGAGCAGCGTACGGGATTACCTGCTCCATGGAGACCATCATGCCCATCATCTGAAGAAACCGCCTCGCCTGAATGTGGTTTCCCAATCGAAAACTCTTGAGGATGGCTAAAAGAGACACCACTCTGGGCTCTGACGGGTAAACCCTGCCCTCCTCGAGATCTAATCGCATCCCTAAATAAACGAAATGTTGAGTGGGTGCTAACTCAGATTTCTCCTTGTTGACTATCCAGCCTAGATCTGAAAGCAACTTCAGAGTCAGAGCAGTATCCACCTCTAACCTGGCTGATGTGTCTGCTTGATCAGCCAATCATCTATGTAGGTGTGAAGCGCCACGTATCTTTTTTGAGAAACGCTGTCACCGCAAGGACCACTCTGGTGAAAACCTGTGGAGCTGTCGACAGGCCGAATGGGAGGCCTATAAACTCCCATACTTGATTCTGAAACGCAAATCTCAGAAACCTGTGATAACTCCTGTTCATTGGAATGTGGAAATATGCATATTCCAGATCGATCGATACACACCACATTCCCTTCCTCAATCCTGCCATTACCGACCTCAGAGATTCCATCTGAAACCGAGGCATATGGATAAACCAATTTAATGGCCTGAGATTGAGCACGGGTCTTCATCCCCCCGTGCTCTTGGGGACAAGGAACATGTTTGAATAGAAGCCTGGAGGGTTCCGGTTTGCTGGTTTTATTGCTCCCTTCAGAAGCAAATCTGACACTTCATTTTGAATGACTTCTAACTTGTCTGGTTCCCTTGGCACGGGTGTCCAGACAGGTGCCAAAGACAGATTCTGTGGTGGAAAGTCCCACCACTCTGGCATGTATCCCTGGGATAACCACCCCAGGACCAGACTGTCTGACGTCACACCTCGCCATGCCTCGACGAAACGCATGAGCCTTCCACCCACTATAGACGCCTCGACGCCTAATGGGGGTGTCTGGCTCGCGATCTGCTCCACCCCCCCCCCCCCCTCTCTTGATGAGAGAGAGAGAGAGAGAGAGAGAGAGAACCATTTTGGTCCTGGCTTGGCCGGTCTAACTGGCACTGCTGTTCCTGTCGCACAGGTGCGGTCCAGGCAGATGCAAAGGGAGCTCTCATACCCTCAGGTATGATCCGCTCCCTTCCTTCTGCCCTTTGAGGACTTACCCGTCCCCTTGCCCTTCCCGCCTCTCGGGCGATCAGGAGCAACGTTGGGGAGGGTAGGAGCCTCCACAACCTTCTTGGCGTTCGTCGCCGGAGGCGGCTGAGAAAATCCAGAAGAAGCAGAAGCAGCACCTGGCTTAGCTTTCGCCCTGCCTTTGTGCTTTTTCTGCTTCTTAGAAGGTTGCATGGTCAGCGGCTTAGCTACAGCCCCTAGTGCGTGCTCCCGACGCACTAGCTCTAGGTTAACCGCCAACCGATTCTGCGCAATGCTGGCCATGTCCTCTAAGATGGCCCGCGCCTGGCCACCAAAGATGCTAGGGCCTGTTAGGGGTGTCCCAAGAAGATGCTCCCTGATGGCCGTAGCTGGACGCATATGGTCAAGAACCATCAGCCTCCTGGACTTGGTTACACGCGCCTGCACCCATGCCAATGCGTCCATCGACAGCACCAGGCCGTCATTGACACACGAAAGCGCCACAGAAGCACCAGATCTAGAAGAGCCGTGAACCACGCCCTGCTGGGCCAAAACGGCGCTATTATCAGGACCAGGCATGGCTGGATTGCCTGATGGCTTGCAGCAAGACAGCTAAAGGCTTAAATTACACATCAATGACACTAGAAAATATTAAACAGTTTCATAATTTAACCCCTCGCAGGGTTCTGCCCAGACGTGAATGAGTGCCGGACATACTCACATAGGCTGGGGCTAATGTGTCTCCTTAGATTCTCGGAGATGGCTTTGAGGCTTTTTAAGGCCAATTTTGCTACCATCTAACAGTTGAATAATTTTTCAAAAATTACTCTGCTGTTCTGGTAAATGGCAAATTTCAGCTAAAATCTTTCTCCAGAAACTGAACTTTTCATTACCATTTTAAATAAATTTATTAATAGATTAAAAAGGACATGCCTGGATAGAGGTTCTTGAGGCCCATACAATCAAATAACTTAAGCAAAATTTCTCGAGTGCTACAGTTTCTACGGTTGCTACTCATGTGTTGGTTAAAATCACCATATTCGTGTACTAGACTATCAGGGTTTTTACTGAATTGTATGCACATAAGTTTAATACTCTCTATGCCACAATTCTCAAATTCTTGACTATTATCTGCTGAAGCAATAAGATCACAAGATTTGCCATTTTCATTCTGGACCACCTTTGGTAGTTTGGCTGGATTGAAAATCTCAAATGTTGTCATGATCTCATTGTCTGTGAACGTCGTATTAATGTTGTCGATTATTTTGGTCAGGAAAGGTACTTTGATTGATTTTGTGAAACTATCTTTGGCTATAGATTGTATGTCAACACCACTTTCACCATTCTCGTTAATATCTGACCGCAAAGATTTTTAACTGCATTTATAAATCACATTTATACCTGCAGTTTCAATTTTCTCTAAGTACATGTATGCCTCAATATTCCCTAAGCATAGACTTTCAACATTTTGTCTCTTTTGCAAAATGGTGATGGTGGTCTGGCCAGTATTGATATTTACATGACGGTACCGGTACCATGAAAAAATACCGCGGTTCCTCGGTATACCGTCATATGAGCTTGAGGCATGCCACAAAATTAGAACAATTTTTTCCATTTCCTTTTCACTTCCATCTCCAATCAATGGTAAATATAGGTAAAATAAATAAATCGGCTTCCTGATTTAGAGAAGAAAAACATGGCTATTGCGACTGTTTAGTTTCACGATTTTATTAGGTCACTATTTTTATTGACGTAATATCATTCACGGGAGTATCGGTCAAAGGGTGTGGTCGACTCGCTAACTATAATCCGCTGTTTGAGACATTGGGGTGCACTATTTTCAATCTGGATTGTTCTTGCTATTAATGCGTGCGACCAGCAAACGGTAAATTTTATTTTGGCAGTCGAGCGCTTTGATAAACAGAGTCCAGACAAAATCCACGAGTATTTAAACGGGGCGAGTGTTGTACGCTTTTATTTCTGTTGGAGTCGTATATTCTGTTACTCGCGAAAACAGGCCTATACACATACATGTAACGCGACATTGAATATCGCCGATTCCAAAGCTTCTGATAATTACCGAGTACCCGATGTGCAGACTCGTTACTCGCCATGCTTCACGTGAACAATGCGTGTAAAAAGCTATTTCCGCGAACTTCCGACGTGTAGCCAGTTGAAAAATGAATTACAAAAACTAAAACACTATAATTTTTAGGTGTCGTTACTTAAACTGGATTTAATCCGTAAAGAAATTTCTTAAAACAAGCCAGAAAAAAAAAAAATAACGACTTCAACGCTGCTCGTTGTTAAAAAATTAGCACGTGATCAAAACGGCGTGGGCAAATACGACGTTTTAGTAAATTTTCATTCATAAATCAACGCTGCTCGTTGTTAAAAAATTAGCACGTGATCAAAACGGCGCGGGCAAATACTACGTTTTAGTAAATTTTCATTCATAAATTCAGCATAGTAATGTATTTTCCCACGGTCTAGTTCATGAACAACCAATCAGATACGTCTTTGCGAGATCGCTGTTGTGTTTGAATAGCACGCAGTTTGTATGTTATTTTGTTATTCTAGCGTGTTTGTTCGGTGACAAAATGCTTGGAGTAATAAATTACAAATAATAGAAACGGGAATAGGGAATATATTATAGTGTAATTACTACCGGAGGACGGCCAGAGAATGAGTTTAGATGTTTTAAATAAAACAATTTTACTGTGAGACTTTCAAGACGTACGTTTGACATACAATTCTGCCTGTCATTATTTTGTAATTGACGTCTTGACGTTTGTTTTTACAACAACCCTTTCACCTGAACTCGGCTAATAGTTAGGGATGCCTGTATTTTTGGCACTATTAGCACTTATTTACCCTTGGTCAAATCAGATTTTATGAATATATTTCTCAAATATTGCTCAAACATTATGGACGGTATTCACGGTATTTGGAAATGTCAACGGTCACGGTATCGGTTCACGGTATACCGCGGTCCTCACGGTACTACCGTCAGACCGCCCAGCTCTAGTCTGTAGTGCCTCATTCACCAGGCTGTAGTCAAGTTCCCGTAATCGGAATGTTTTAGATAGCCGATTTACGCTTGGAAGGATGTCACAAAATAACAACAGTACCAATGAAACTGTATTCATGTAGGAAATTGTACAGGCCAGCAGCTATGGCATCATCTCGTTCTTCTGATTCGTGTCGTAAACTTATTATAACAGTGTGTAAGATGTCTTTTAATCTCTCAGCCGCTGTGAAGATACTTAGCCAGCATGTAGACGATGGCTGAAGGACTTTGACTTGAGGTTCATCTAATAATTTCTGCACAGTGGCCAGCCCCGCAGATCTAATGGCACTGTTATCATAGTAATCAAACAACTGCCTTAATATG
The DNA here is from genome assembly GCA_034401795.1 of Chaetoderma sp. LZ-2023a. Taxonomy (NCBI): domain Eukaryota; kingdom Metazoa; phylum Mollusca; class Caudofoveata; order Chaetodermatida; family Chaetodermatidae; genus Chaetoderma; species Chaetoderma sp. LZ-2023a. The sequence continues at coordinate 71,531,541 of CM067373.1, forward strand.
GCTTTGAACTTTTTAACATAAGGGATGAGATCACCAGCTTCTGCTGCTGCCAAGTTAAGCTTATGTGCAGCACAATGGCACACTATGGCTTCCATTTTAGACTAGTTTCATCACTTCCACCATGCGAATCTAGCCGTGCATCCTGTATTCGTTTCACAGCACCGTTTATTCGACCCAACATAACTGCAGCTCCATCCGTTTCTATGCCACATAGGCATGAATACTTCAGCTGGTTAGACTCCATGAAGTCCGTAACACGATAACCAATGTTCTTGCCATTTAAAGTAATTACTACGTCATCAGGCATGACATCACCTTTGGTCATCAATGCATCCAATATTTTTAGACACTTGACTTTTAAGTTCCCCTCTGAATCAATAAACCGAGCATGGATCACCATCTGTTCAACAACAGCACAATCCGTTGTTTCGTCAAACAACAGGAAAAAATGCTCAGACTCATTGAGTTCTTTCAAGGTGTCTGCTTCGATAATTTCAGACAATGAAAACAGTATATCTTGAATTGATTTATCACGGCAGTATGTGGCATTCTTTCCACAACAGATTTTTTATTTTAGTTCATTTCCTAAGACACCAATCAAATCTATGAGTGATTCAAAGTTTGTAGTGTGCGCTAAATGCCGTTTGCATAGAAAATAAAGGGATGCAAAAACATGGCACATACAAAGTATCTGTCATTCGTACTTCTGAGACAATTGCAACCAAAATGTTGGTCATTGATTTTATTGAACCTCTCGATTAAACGCATCTTTGTGAGCAACTGAACCTTCATGTTCTTTGATACTCTCTAATTTGTAATGTAGAGCTTCACGATATACCGATACTAGACCGAATACTGGTATCATAGCCATACCAGTAGTCATACCGGTATGATTTTGCTGATATCGAAATATAACATAAAACCAATATAACCTTCTGTTAGGCAGATAATCCGCTTTCCATTAGTTACATTCCAATAATATATCTGGCTAACGCAATAAGTTATTGCTCTTCGTATGGGAAAATGATATTTAACGATCACACGTGAAAATTTTCTTAGTTATCCGTATCTGTCAAATTGTTGTTAGAGGCTAGTGTTAAAGTAATTGATAAATTATTACTTATAAGAACTCACTTTGAGCAAAAAATATAATAAAACTTATTTTAATTAACCTCATAGGACATGGGGTGGTTAAAAACATCTAAAAACCTATCTTTTCTTGCGATAATATTTTATAATTTCGGGCCATTGTTTTCTAGAAAATCATAATATCAAATGAATATTTTGTGTGATATTTTATATCAATTACTACAGCCTGGTTAATTAGCAATTTCCTGGAATTTTACAACCTTGTAGTGACCGGCCAATGGCCCAAGTAAAGAGGAACCGACAATATGAGAAAAACTCGATCTATATTCACTTCTTATGTTGGCGGCCAGCATTAGATATCGATCGATACAAGCTACTGTAACGAGAACGAGGCTCCGCGAGCGTAGGCATATGCATTCTCAGCATATTATAGTCTATTTAGTATGTGTTATAATGGCTTGATTGTACCACTGCGCGGGGATTTGCACGATTCATGGCGATTTCATCCCATTGCAATTTCGTCGTATAAGGCACACGTTTTCGTGGACAGTTTATTTATTACTCTGGCACATACATCAATACAAGTACAAAAGTAGCCAGGAAAGTGAGTAAAACATAGATTTACATTCAGCATATCCAACGTCTTTGACTCGTAGTAATGACATTTGTCAGTCAAATATCAAGTCTTGATTGTTCGCAGTTTCACTGGGCGAGTTTATTTGGGACGAGATTGTCACTGGCTACCGGTATCTCGTGATCCCGACATGAAGTAGTTGTAATTTCGTGGCAAATTCAAACCATTTGTACGGACGATTTGGTTGAATTTCAGCCGTTTTGGGATGTGATTTAACTGGACAGTTAATATTTAGCATTTAATATCGGCATTCGTATAATTTATTGGTTTTATTGTGGAAATTTGAGTCGGTCTGTTTCAGGAGCGCTGATATAGGCCTACTTCGTATGTATGGGAAATACGTCGACTATGGAATCGTACTACTGGAGCCTCACTCTATTTTGTCCATCGTAATAATACCGGAATTAAAGGTATACCGGTATGAAAATTGATACCGTAACCGGTATTCATTTTTCCAATACCGTGAAGCCCTACTATAACGGACACGTGGTTCCCGGTTCCATGTGTCACGCATGAAGGGGCGCTTATCAAATTTTTGACATAATTTGCAATACATTCCCTTTCCCTCTATGTGGTAAAGCCAATCCCTTCCAGTCCTCCACTTTGAGCAAAAACATTTTGATTGCTTTGCTTGTTTTGTTACAATCTTTGACATTTTTGGATGAAGACGCCATTTAGACAGTTTATTAATAAGTCACAGTGCATGTAAACTCAAAACATTAATCTGTTTTATTTTTTTTTAAATGAATGGCAATAATAAAGAATTCATGAATCTGGAAACTGTACACACAACAAAACTGATCCTCTTTTTGAAACGAGATACCACAGTTTTACATAAGTTATCTCAACACGTACAAATAAAATCTGGTCGATCGGCCGTATTTACTGATGGCTGTTATTTTATTTGTAAGTGTTGAGAGAATTTATTATGTTTATCGGCTGACTAAATCATTATTAGATGTCAAATATCGATCGTGAAACCTATATTCAGCACAGACATTTGTAACTGTCATAATCGTTTGCGCAAATTTTATACGCATTTCCGGGAAACAACTTCCGTTCTAGTTAAGACTAGTTCCCGGTCTTGCGTTTATTTACATGTATATCACAGTCACTGTTCAGTCCGGAAATTACTAGTTTTCGCGCGTTTTCGAAGCAAACTTTGTTTAAAAACTTTATTTTTTATTGATTCTAAGTTGAATTTGATACGGAATGGTAAAAATATGTGGTGGTCAGAAAAGTTAGATCAGGCTTTAGTACTGGTCGGGCCTTTTGAGTGGTGGTTATTCCCGACCACCGCCGACCACCGTGGGCAGAACCCTGCCCTCGTGTGTCAACCGCGCCTAAAAGTGCTCAAAAGGCGACTTTTAAAAATTACGCCTTTAGTTTGTCAAGAGTTTTCAAGCAAATTGAAATTTTTGCTCAGTGAATGACCATTTGCTGGCCAAGAGAAGATTTGATTTTTTGTAAGTTTATAACAGGAATTTAGAAAATCTTTTTAAGATGTTTTTTGATCGGTTTGACGATTAAAGGGTTAATGGTCAGGAAAATCTAAATCTTTGTTTAGTCAGTGTTCATTTGCAGGCCAAGAGAAGACTATTTTTGAAAATGCATGACTGTGTAAATTTTCAACAATAGTCTTCTCTTAGCCTGCAAATAGAGAGTCCTCAAGACAGCTGCAGATAAAGTATTGGCCGGTTTTACCATTATAAACCACAAGTTGACACAAAAGGGGTTAATAATATCAGGCTTACACTGCATGTAGCCTGCTTGTAATTCAGACAGTAACCCTTTAAAAGTCATGGCAATCAAAACCAGCCTTTGTAGTAGTCTTGCGGAATCTCCATTTTTGCAGGTCCAGAAGGCAAATTAAAAGATTTTAACACTGGAATGACTGGCTCGATAAAGAATCCAGCCATTTCAATGGTAAATCTTTAAAAACAGTCTTGGCCTGCAAATGGACATTCACTAAGCAAATATTTTCTTTTTCTTGACCATTAAAGGGTTAATATTAATACTAACCTGAGGTCTGTATTTAAGCCGAGAGAAGTACGCTATAACACTGCTCAGTATGTTCTTATCTTTCTCCCATTTCCTGATTAGGAATACAAACATTCCCAGCTGCATCGCCCAACCTGGTGATAACAACGACAACAACAATGGATCAGGTTCAGGAAATAGGTATTCAACTCACATTTCATCATACAGCTTCTGCGATTATTACTGTGAGTGATCAGGATCGATTATTTACGAATAATTGTGATTACTCGATTAATCAGCCTAGTTACAAATTACTCAGACATAACAACAAAGGTATACATGCATCAATGACAAATCCGACAATTGTGTTAAAAAAATGTCCATTTACAGGCCATGAGGAGTATTTTTGAAAATGTATCACTGGAATGTCTGGCTCGGTGCTCGCGCAGTCATTTAGGGCTGCAACGAACATTCCTTGGTTCGGAAAAGCGCAAACCAAGGAAAGATGAACCATGGTTCAGTTCGCTTGCATGGGATTCGTGTTCTTCATGAACCATACATAAGCTTACCCTTTCACCGATGAATTCCCCTATCTAATTTTAGGAAAACCATACAGGAAAACTGTTGAATCTTTTGAAATTAACTTGATTGGAAGCTGTTGCTGCCTAGCTTCCAGTCATATTAATTCCAAAATATTTAGCAGAGTAAGTTTTGTATTATAAAGAATTTTTCAGGGAATTGTCAGTTAAAGGGCTAAGAGACAAGAAATCTCTGAGTGTCCTCTAAGTGTGATTTACGAATATGACCATGAATGGAACTTAGCTGGCTATGAATCTTATATTACTTTCTAAAATTTGTTGTCCAAACCTGTCATTTGTGTTTTTCTACTATTTAGCCAGTAAAGCCAGCTGCCTTTAAATGTTATTTTCTATTAGGAGTAATTTCTCGCATACAATAGTATATTAAAAAGGTTTGTGAACCAGTTAGTTCGTGGTTCGGTCATCTGTATCGTGAACCGGTTCAGTTCTTGAAAATCGTCACGAACCTCAGCCCTACAGTCATTCCAGTGATACAGTTTCAAAAATACTCTTCTCTTGGCCTGCAGATGGACATACATTCCCTGAGCAACATGTCAATTTTCATGACCGATCACATCAGAGAGTAACTAAAAGATAGGTTTTGCAATAGTCACGATTAGTCAATTATTTAAAATTTAACAAGAGACCCAAGGAGTCAGTATCGCTCACCTGGACCATAGGCATTTCAACTAGAATGCTCTTTATCAACAAGATGGGCACCAAACCATTTATCCGACAGTTTCGAAAATTTGAAATCTGAGCTCAGAATACCCCAAAACACATACAAAACCAATTTCGGTCTCAAAATCCATCAAAAAAAAAAATCCAATATGGCCACCAAACACAGATCAACTTCTCATGAACAAAGTTTAATGGCCCTTAGGCCCTAATCATATCTGCCAAATTTCGGCTCGATTCCTTCAGCGGTTCTGGAGTAGTCATTTTTGCTACAACTAGGTCAACCAAGATGGCCGTTGAACCATTTAAGTTCCCTTGAACAAACTTGGTTCAGCACGTGCCCTAAATCATATTTCATGAGGTTTGCATGAATCCCCGAAGCGGTTTGCATGAATCCCCGAAGCGGTTTCGGAGATTTTTAAAGACGTTTCTAAAAATCGGCCAAAATCCAAGATAGCCACCGGCCCAATTGGACGATCGGCTTCGTTTGAACCAACTTGAATCTCTATGCCCTAAGGATGCTTCCTGCGAAATATAATTGAAATCGGTCCAGTAGTTCTCAAGAAAACATTTTAAATTTCCCATTGCTTTAGTATGGGAGCTTTTTGTGGGAAAATGATCCAAGATGGCCGCCAAACCGTTTATCCAAGTTTCGAAAATTGCAAATTTGTGATCAGAATACCGCAAAACACATACAAAACCAATTTCGGCCTAAAAATCCATCCAGTAAAAAAATCCAATATGGCCGCCAAACACGCTATATTTTGATTGGCCCACGGCGGCCATGTTTTTTTACGGATCATATTCCCTTGAAGAAACTTTAATGGCCCTTAGGCCCTAATCATATATGCCAAATTTTGGCCCGATCCCTTCAGCGGTTCTGGAGAAGTCATTTTTACTACAACTAGGTTAACCAAGATGGCCGCCGAACCATTTGACCGATCAAGTTCCCTTGAACAAACTTGGTTCAGCTCTTGCCCTAGATCATGTTTCACGACATTTACATCAATCCCCTAAGCGGTTTCGGAGAAGATTTTTAGACATTTCCTAAAATCGGCCTAAATCCAAGATGGCCACAAGACAAATTGGCTGATCGGATTCAATTGAACAAACTTGGATCCCGATGCCCTAAGGATTCTTCCTACCAAATATAATTGAAATCGGCCCACTGGTTCTTGAGAAGAAGTCATTTAAAGGAAAAGCTGACGGATGACAGATGACGAATGACGGATGGCCGCCACGGCATATGCTCACTTGGCCTGAAAGGCCTGAAATCGGCCTACTGGTTCTTGAGAAGTCACTTAAAGAAAGGTTGACGGATGACAGACGACGGGTGACGGATGACCGCCACGGCATACGGCCAAGTGAGCTAATAATATACATTCATGATTTAAAAAATACTCGATTTTCAATTTAACCACATAATCATGCAATCCTACCGACATGTACAAGTAGCAAACAAAAGCTCATATTTACCGGAGTTTTGGTGGAGAAAAACTACGTAATGAATTACATAATGGAGGAATTCAGTTTTAGCTATACCCCGCCCATCTCTAGCTAAGTTCCACCCACAGTTTGCCCGTGTTGGGATCGATCGATCCCAGCACTCTCAGAAAACTATCCAGGTAGGTTGTTGAATATTTTGAAACTAATTTGACTGGGTGCTGTTGCTGTTTATAGAATGTTTATTAAATAGTAAACATACAATTCGCCCAACAACGCTTAGTCTGTCACGACAAACTTTGAGACTTTCTAAACTATTCCCTCTCTCGGTCTGCAAATAGACCGTGACCAAGATCACTGCCGAGAATACTCAAATCATTATAGCCTTAATTACTATTGAACATGTGTCGCATCACAAATTGTATGTTGTGATACATACATGTACATGTATCATCCTAAAGTGTATCATTACATCCCTAATAATTACCCGCTCCTGGGATGTGCTTGAGTTCTTTCTTCAGTATGATCTTGCCTCTCATTATGGAGCCATATCTCAGCTCAAACAGAAACAGATACAACCAGTCCATGCGTGTTCTATGGTTCATAATCACCAAGGTCCCTTCATCAGGCACGGTGATATCACCCGTCACGATAAGTTTCACACCAAACACCAGCTCATACAGGGACTGGAGAAAGGGATCAGAGCACATAATTAAGTTAATTCACACACAAGCTCTACATACTTTATACTTGGTAAGAATATTTTATGCATTTGTTATAATTCTACTGACTTAAACCTCAGTACACATTATACATTTTGCACAGTACATACAATCAACGCATAAATAAGTACATAACATATTTCCAAAACCAAAAAACATGTTAGTAAAATTTTGAACATGATGTAAGACGCTTATGATCATGTCGATAGTCACTTACAGGACTGGCGGTATGATCAGCGAACGAAAAGAAGACGATGTAAGAAATGGTCTGTCGAATATTTTGGAGTTAATTTTATCGGGAACCATTGCTGTCAATGTGCCCCACCCATGGATAAAACCATGTGTTGCTGCCATAGGTCCTAGTCAAATTAATATCAAAATAGTCATTAGAATACTCCTTACACCATAAAGAATTTGTCCTTTCGTTTCTGTAAGCGTTAAAGGGTTAATTACTGTCAGGCGACACTAAGCTGCTTGCTATTAGAGATGCTAATTTAACCATTTAATGGTTGCTCAAGAAAATCAAGTTCTGCTTAGTCAATGTCCATTTGCAAGCCAAGAGAAAGCTATGTTTGAAAATTTCAAAAACAGTCGTCTGCAGTGTGACATTTTCTATGAGAAAATTGAATTCACTTGAATAAACTTGAGGCTTAATGGTTAACCAAATGTCCTAAGTAATTTCTCAATATTTTGTCAACCCTCCCTTCATAGGCACAGTAGGTGCAGGGCTTTAGATTACCCTTAGCTATGACTTTACAAGTCATGCCCAAATGAAATCTGCCAATATTAGTGAGCCCAAATTAAAATCCTACTGGCTGTTATGAACACTAATTAAGTGATTTACAGGCAATTAAATACTAAGAAATGGATGCTGTGGCATTTTATGGCCATTCTGAGGTCTTATAATGCTATTAAAACTAAAATGGCTTGAAATCAATCTCTCAGATTTCAAAATTCTCTAGTTTCTAGGAGAATTGATGGATCCTGGAGCAGATAAGTGGTGCACCAAAATGAGGTACCTCTAAAGCTCTGAGGTGATCTGAACAGGCTGGACAGTATAGTCCAGTCCTTAAATCATCCAAAACAAAATCCACATCTACCGTTGCATATTTTGAACATAATTGGATTGGAAGTCATTGCTCCCCAAGGCAGCAATGGCTTCCAATCCAATTATATTCAAAATATTCAACAGAACATTTCTTACTAACTACGGTAAAATGTTTCTGTTTTTGCTTTTGTTAGTTATGAGCTGTACTCTAGCACCAGCAACCCATAGGAGACAACTCACCACAGCGTACAGCTTCCAAAACGAGAGCATAAGATCCAGATACCATCTGGCCCACTCATGCTTATAGAACAACAGCGGAAGTACAGGCGGAAGCAAAATAACAGCACCTGTGAAGCTCGCGAAATAGAGACTCAGCACAGACAGTGTACCGCGAATAACCGAAATATAGCTCATACCGATGGCGTGCAAACACCGCGCAACCCACGCCTCACTGTAAGGTCACACCAGACTGACAGCAGCTTACACTCAGAGCTGAAATAGAAACACAAAGTCAACAATTGTAGTTAAACCCTAAAGTAAACCCCAAATTTATTCAAGAAAATTTCAATCTTCTCATAGAAAATGTCCATTTTCAGACCAAGAGAAGACGATTTTTGAAGATTTACCACTGGAATGTCTGGCTCGATTATCGAGCCAGTCATTCCAGTGGTAAATTTTCAATAATCGTCTTCTCTTGGTCTGAAAATGGACATTTCTCAAGATCACTGTAGAAGCCATTTTTGGCTGATATGAGTGTTAAGGGGTTAATGGTCAAGTCGGCCAAACCCAGGGTTCATACCAGAGTTTGTACACCTCTTTGTGTCTGAAATTCCATAACATTTCCATGACTTTTCCTGACCAAATTAACAAATTCCATGACCTCTAAAACTTAATATCTAGGAGATTTGTGTTTATGACATAGCTCCATAAATTACAATCTGACTTTATTCTGCAAAATGTTTGAATATTGCGCCTTGTAACAACCAATCCAAAGTCTTGTTTGATAAGCTGTTGCCATAACTGTATTGTACATCGAGGTGACAGCAGAAATTTATGCTACCAGATTTCTTTTATTTTGCATGATTTTCCATGACTTTTCCATGACCTATGATAAAAAATGCTGATTTTCCATGACTTTCCAGATTCAAATTTTCAAATTCCATGATGTTCCAGGATTTCCATGACCAGTACGAACCCTGTCATACAACTTCTGCAGAAAGAAATTCCATACCTTTTCAATACACTTTCCATACCTTTTCTAGAGTTAGTTTATAAATTTCCATACCTGTTTTATGTCCTCTATCGGTATTCATTTCAAAACTGTTCAATCTTTACATAAAACTCTCAGAAAATTTAGTAGCCAAGATCATCATTATTTTTAATATTATCTACATATGTATTTTATATATTGCAAATGAGAATTACATCTGATAATACTTGACTTTTCCATACTTTTTCGAAACCTTTTTCCATACTTTTCAAAGATTGGAAATGGGTTTCTTATTATTCCATCTGTTTCCAGACCTTTCATACTTGTCCACGAAACCTGCATGCAATCCCAGTCTCTGCAGCGATCATGAGGAATGTCAATTTTCAGGCGAAAAGAAGACGATTTTTTCTTAATTTACTGGTGTACAATTATAATGACTGGCTCGATGACCGAACCAGTCATTGTAGTGGTAAGCTTTCAAAAATGACCCTTCTCTTTACAAAGATTTAGAATGACCACTAGAGGGTGAAAACAAATGCAAATGGACTGCATCACTGCAATATCAGTCCATTACCTGTCTCGCGGAGCAAGCCACCAGACAATAATTTAAATGAGTAAAAACTCTTGACTTGCTGAATATTTTGAAAGCAATTTGGCTAAAACAACTTCCAGTCAAATTGGTTTCAAAATATTTAGCAGGTCCCGAGATATAACACTTAGAATATTATGACACCTGCAAAAACTCAGCAGTCATATAGTTAAGAAGAAACATGAATGAGAAAGGTGGTCGCAATGCAACCATGAAACAAAATATAAATGGCGTGCCACAGTCCGCAATCATATATGGGTAACTATATAACGTAACTTCGTTTGGTTGAATTCTGCCAAATGGTTTCAGAGCAGATAGCTGGAGGCGAATGCAGAGAATGATGCATAGTGAGTTCAGCATTACTGAGTCTCTCGTGTTAACTAACAATGGAGGAATCTGGTTTCTCAATCAATCATATGACATCATAATTAACTTCATTTGTAGGCTGCCTGACATTATAATCAATTACGTCATGCATGATGCGATATATAGTCTAGAGCTGGGCGGTATTGATATTTACATGACGGTATCGGTACCATGAAAAAATACCGCGGTACCACGGTATACCGTCATCTGAGCTTGAGGCATGCCACAAAATTAGAACAATTTTTTCCATTTCCTTTTCACTTCCATCTCCAATCAACAGTAAATATAGGTAAAATAAATAAATCGGCTTCCTGATTTAGAGAAGAAAAACATGGCTATTGTGACTGTTTAGTTTCACGATTTTATTAGGTCACTATTTTTATTGACGTAATATCATTCACGGGAATATCGGTCAAAGGGTGTGGTCGACTCGCTAACTTTAACCCGCTGTTTGAGGCATTGGGGTGCACTATTTTCAATCTGGAGTGTTCTTGCTATTAATGCGTGCGACCAGCAAACGGTAAATTTTTTTTTTGGCAGTCGAGCGCTTTGATAAACAGAGTCCAGACAAAATCCGCGAGTATTTAAACGGGGCGAGTGTTGTACTCTTTTATTTCTGTTGGAGTCGTATATTCTGTTACTCGCGAAAACAGGCCTATACACATACATATAACACGACATTGAATATAGCCGATTCCTAAGCTTCTGATAATTACTGAGTACCCGATGTGCAGACTCGTTACTCGCCATGCTTCAGGTGAACAATGTGTGTAAAAAGCTATTTCCACGAACTTCCGACGTGTAGCCAGTCGAAAAATGAATTACAAAAACTAAAGCACTATAATTTGTAGGTGTCGTTATTTAAACTGGATTTAATCTGTAAAGAAATTTCTTAAAACAAGCCAGAAAAATAAAAAATAACGACTTCAACGCTGCTTGTTGTTAATAAATTAGCACGTGATCAAACCGGCGCGAGCAAATACTACGCTTTAGTAAATTTTCATTGATAAATTCAGCGTAGTAATGTATTTTCCCACGGTCTAGTTCATGACCAACCAATCAGATACGTCTTTGCGAGATTGCTGTTGTGTTTGAATAGCATGCAGTTTGTATGTTATTTTGTTATTCTAGCGTGTTTGTTCGGTGACAAAATGCTTGGAGTAATAAATTACAAATAATAGAACCGGGAATAGGGAATATATTATAGTGTAATTACTACCTGCTGACGGCCAGACAATGTTAGATGTTTTAAATAAAGCAATTTTACCGTGAGACTTTCAAGACGTACGTTTGACATACTGCCTGTCGTTATTTTGTAATTGACGTCTTGATGTTTGTTTTTACAACGACCCTTTCACCTCAACTCGGCTAATAGTTAGGGATGCCTGTATTTTTGGCACTATTAGCACTTATTTACCTTGGTCAAGTCAGATTTTATGAACATATTTCTCAAATATTGCTCAAACATTATGGACGGTATTCACGGTATTTGGAAATGGTCATGGTATTGGTTCACGGTATACCGCGGTCCTCACGGTACTACCGTCAGACCTCCCAGCTCTAATATAGTCCATCATAAATGCTTAAGTCTGTCAAGCTGTACGAATTGTAGGGCTTTACGATTTTGTATGACTTTGTTTAATAAACAATCTGTTGAATATTTTGAAATTAATCTGACTGGGTGCTGTTGCAACCATAGACATATCAGTTGATATATGTAGTCCGTCACAAATGTTTAATAGTCTGTCAAGCTGTACGAATTGTATGTCTTTACGACTTAGGCATCCAGTCAAATTACTTTCAAAATCTTCAGCTTACCTGTATATTTTTCTAGAAATTGAGATTCAGAGAGTGCAGAGATTGATTCATCCCAACACGAGCAAAGCGTGGGTGGAGCTTACTGTAGCTAGAACTGGATTTATCCATTAAGGTGCTTATTGTTGGACATTTGCCACATTTGTACTGAACCTACATGTATAACATTTAATTTAACCCGTAGCAACCTGATGTCAATATTCTATCTTTTACCCTGTCAATATCAAAGAAACTGATGTACATTTTTCAACAATTTTGCTGGAAGATGTTGCTGTCTACAACAGCACCATCTCCCACCAAATTTGTTGAAAAATGAACACCAGTTTATCTTTTAATTTAATTTGAAAATTTATCATTTTGACACCAGAGTGGTAAGGGTTAACACATCATGTTCAGAAGGCGGTGCAGAAAAAAAGGCGCTCCAAAAAGGCAATTTTTGTCTACATCGAACACTTTCCGCCACAGCATCCTCTGTGGGATATGATTATGACATAGCACTTGTACATATATACCTACATTATGATGTATATATATGGCTACATTATATATGCCTACATTATGATGTATATTTATATATGTCTACCATACATTAGTGTTGATCCAATTAATCGATTTGATTGATGATTGACTGGTTTGCATGACTAACCAACAGATCGATCACGATTTTAGAAATTGATTTTTACTGCTTATAAATTTAAGATATTAAAACTGCAGATGATTCTTTTTTTGGCAATACCATTTTAATTTAATTTTTACAACTATATAACATAGAATGTAGTATTACTCCATACGAGTCCATAGTCTACGACATTAACCTTCTCAACACTGAAATAGTATGCTACTGTCAAAACCACCATACCAATAACCTTACCTGTTGAATATTTTGAAACTTATTTGGCTGGAAGCCAGCAACAGCTTCCAATCAAATTAGTTTCAAAATATTCAACAGATTATTTCTTAAATTATTACGGTTAAATATCCATGAACATGCAATCATTATTGCATTCAACATTTCAGAATGGGTAAAAATGAGAAAATGTTATGATCGATCATTAATTGACCATCGGTTAGTATGTAAAACCAATCATCGATCACAAAAATAGTACCAATTCCCAACACTACCATACATTATGATGTATGAGGATGCTAAATCTTACATAATTGCGTCAAAGAATTTTTTTTACTTTTACGAGTTCTTTCCATGTTTCGCGAATCAGAAATCTGAAAGGTGTGTCAACAAATCATACAGGTCTTGTTTGATAGAAGCAGATTTTTTGGGCTCTGCAAATTTCAAAATGAGCACCAGGTTACAAGTGATGTATTTTGATCATGACATCAGGTACTCGAGTGACCGTTATTCCACAACAGATCGAAACATTGAGTATCATTGTCAATGAGAGGCCCAAACATGCCTGTATCGCTAACCAGGAACATAGGCATTTCAACTAGAAAGGCCATTACAATATACATAAAATCCTAAGGGTTTTGACAAAATCTCAACAGGAACAAGGATGCATTACTACCAAATTTTATTACAATCGATCCAGTGATTCTTGAGAAGGCATTTTAAATTTCCCATTTCTTGTACTATGGCAGTTTCTGTGTTATTCCATATAAACCAAGGGTTTTAGTGAAACTCAACATACGCCCGCAAACATACTTGTCTGAGGAATGATAAATGTGAATAATTAGTCTGTTTGAATCTTAAGCTTTGTAGAGGAGATAACACCAGTTGATGTATGCGAATATATCTCACTGAAACACCAATACAACTGATCACATCTTGAAACGTGTTTATCTTTATACCAAATTTTCCAGCGGAAACAATATTTCTAATGAATTTTTCAAAGGAGATATCATTAGAGAACCAGAAATGGTCAGATGGGGAGTGCTATCATATGATGTCCACCCTTAGCGCAGGCTTATAAATATATTTTGGGAGCAGGTGTACAAGTTTGAGATAAGAGGTTAATATGCCATCCACCATAATTGTACACTTGTTTGCTTCTATGGCAGCTAGATGTCTGTGTGCATTCAGCCATGAGCTTATATGTGAACAGAGTGTATCCAAGACAAATCTCTGTTAGTGTCTGATCTATAAACAAAGCAAAAAATCAGCAAAGCTCTACAACATGGAAAACAAGCATTCTGTAAGTATTGCTTTGCAATACATTTCCCCTCTACCTGGTGATATAAGTCAAAAATTTCATTAAAAATTGTCAAAAGCAGCTGAAGCTCGAACATGATCTGTAACTTCTCATAACATAGCAATAAACCAAGTCTCAGTTATATATGGTGAAGGAGAAGGAAAAAGTCTTGAAAGCTGATATGTTTGTATTTCATAAGTCGAAAGGGGACATAACTCCATCAAAAAATCACGCAAACGCCTGAAACACGAACTTGGACTGTAGTTTCTCATAATAAAGTAATGTACAATTCTCAGTTGAATATCTTGAAAGACAGCGAGAAAAAGGGTGGAAAACTAATATTTTTCGTATTTCATAGGTCGAAAGGGGGCATAACTCCATGAAAAATTTACGAAAATGTCTGAAACTCTAACTTGCTCTGTAACTCCTTATACTAAAACGATGCACCGATGTTCACTTAAATATTTTGAAGGAGTGTGAAAAAAAGTGCGGAAAGTTGATATTTTTTGTATTTCTTAAGACGAAAGGGGGCATAACTCCATCAAAAATTTACGCATACGCCTGAAACTCGAACTTGGTCTGTAACTTCTCATAACAAAGCAATGTAGCGGTTCTCACTATAATATCTTGAAAGACTGCGAAAAAAGTGTGGAAAACTAATATTTTTCGCATTGCATAAGACGAAAGGGGGCATATAACTAGACGAAAATGTCTGAAACTCGAACTTGCTCTGTAACTCCTTATACTAAAGCGATGCACCAATTTTTGCTTAAATATCTTGAAGGAGTGTGAAAAAAGTGTGGACAGCTGATATTTATGGTATTTTTTAACTCGCAAGGGGGCATAACTCCATCAAAAACTGACGTATATGCCGGAAACTCGAACTTGGTCTGTAACATCTCATAACAAAGCAATAGACCAATTCTCAGTTGAATACCTTGAAGGACTGCGAAAAAGTGTGGAAAACCAACTGTGACAGACGGACGGACAGATAGACGAACAGACAGATGAAGTGCAACCCTATAGTCCCCCCGGTTTTACGGGTAGGGGACTAATAAGATTTCCAGCTTATGTGTATTACATGCCCTATACTGTAAAGAAGCCTTGAATAAAATTGCTATTTTAACCTGAAAAAAAAATTGAGAGTGTAGGTTCAAAACTCTTCGAGATCTGGCCAGGAAAAAAAGGTTTGGACGAATTTTAATCATTCAAGGGAGATAACTCCGCGAATTCGAGATCTGTCCCGGACAAGAAAATTTTGACGAATTTTAAGCTTTCAAGGGAGATAACTCTAGCGAATATGGAATGATTTTGCCGAATCGAAATCATGACACTTTGTCTATAGGTAATATATCTGCTGAAAAAAATTTGTGAGTGTAGGTTCAAAACTCTTCGAGATCTGCTCAGAACAAGAATCAGACAGACGGGCGGACGCACACACGGCGAGCGCCATCACATAATACGACCCCGCTTTGCCCGGGCGTATAATGATCATTATTGTGAGTTATTCATTGTTTGACTGTTTACTTAATCAGTCTGGTATTTCGACTCTAAGTAAACTAATATTAGTCACTTAATTTAAGCAAACACTCACTATTGCTTGGTCTTTCTTGATCATCACAGGATGATCACTTGCCCAATCCACGGTCGTTCACAGATTGTGTATGTGCATCACCATTGCTCAGTGCATGTGGAAGAACCTTGTGATGTATGCGAAATAGTGGTCGGATGTGGCTTTAGTTAAGAATCGACAGATTGGCGACGGTTACCGGATTCAGTGCGCTGGAGATATCGCAAAGGTAGAAATCAGTAAATGACGACTCGGCATGCCATTGTGCTACAGACATCGCCTCCTCTAAAGAGACACCCTTATAAAGGGCCGATGCTGCTGCTAATGCTCAGACTTGATGGATGTTCGCACGATCAATCTGCTTTCCTGTTGCGATTTTATGCGACATCTGAATAGTATCGACTAGCCAACGAGAAATGGTGTCTTTCGAGGTGTGAAGATGAGGAGCTTTGAGACATAACCACAGAGATTTCGGGTCATCTCTCCACTCCTCAGTATGTTTCTTATACATTTTCAGACATCTGACAGGACACCAAGCAGAAGAGTTTGGGCCATGTCTAATTAAACTTGGCAAATTGATCAGCTGTCCTGGATATTTAAGTGACTGATTCTTTGCCAGGAAACAAAGATGTGGTAGTAGTCTTAAACCTTCGCCCGTAACGATAAAATGGTCTTGTTCGGCAGAAAGCCCATGAATTTCACTTCTCCTTCTCGCCAATGCTGCTACAGCCAAGAAAGCTGATGTTCAATGTTTCTGGAATGTGTGCTGCCCGAAGAATAATATTCCTTTCTTGGCACCACAGCAGAAGGTTCCATATCATCATACACAATTCTGGTGATCTCGTCCCGCCTTGGTGGTTCAAATAAGACACCACTGTTGAGTTGTCGGTCCTTACCAGGACAATCTTGTCTCGGATTAAGTTCTCGAATTTTCGAAGCGCTAATGCCACCGCTAATAATTCGAGAAAAATTGATGTGTTTCTGCATTCCCCTGACAGATCGTCCAGTACTGCTCCCCAACCCGTCATCGATGCATCTGTAAAGATGGACATCTGCGGTTGAGGAGGTTGTAGAGGAACAACTCACAGGAGATTCTGTTCTGATAACCACCACTGAAGATGGAATATCAATGATTCTTTTACTGGAATCCTCAGAGATAACGGATTCGTTCTCTGAGACCAGAATGACATTAAGTACATCTGAATCGGTCTGCGCCTGAGTGCCGCATAAGGAACCACCTTTTCCAGAGATACTAGTAAACCCAGTATTCTGAGAAATTGATGCGCTGTCAGATGGGCTCCTAGACAAACGGACTCCAGTACCGCAATCAAACTCTTGACTCTGCTCTCCGCCGGAAAAGCTATACCGTCCCTGAGATTGAAAAGAATTCCCAGATACACAAACTCCTGGGATGGAGTCAATTCTGATTTCTCTAGATTCCCAATTCATCATAGGTCCTTTAATAAAGCCAGAACTACCTGAAGATTGTTGCGCAGAGTGACTGAATTCCCCGCCGTTAGCAGAAAGTCGTCTATGTAAGTATGAACAGCTATGTTTCTCCTGCGAAGATATGAAGTCATGGCGAGAACAACTTTGGTGAAGGCCCTCGGTGCTGTGGTCAGACCGAACGGTAACGCATTGAATTCCCAAATATGTCTTGGAACGCAAAGCGAAGGTATTTCTGAAAAGGAATTGACATTGGAATATGAAAATATGCATCCTTCAGATCTATCGATACTGCCCACATGCCTTTTCTCAATCCTGTCATCACAGCTGCCACAGTCTCCATCTGAAATTTTGGTGAGAGAATGAATTTGTTCAGCGGTTTGAGGTTGAGAATCGGTCTCCAACCTCCGGTGCATTTCGTAATGAGGAAAATTATCGAATAGAAGCCCAGGGAGGACTGATTGCTGACTAAATGAATCGCATTCATCTGCTGAAGATCTAAGATTTCTGAGCAATTGGCATCTAGACAATCGGATTCCCTTGGAACGGGAGTGCATACTGGAGTCGACGTTAACAGAACTAACAATTGACGGATGAGCCAGTCCAGTCCATAGTCGTTTCTTAGCCAATGACAGACTAAACAATCTTGCACGACCTGTTCCCACTGGTTTGAGAACAGTTGAAGTCTGCCTCCGACGGCAGGAATCTGCACACAGCTCGCGGTCGATGTTGCATGATAAGACGTTAATTCGCTTGGGTGAAGATTCTTGACTCTCTTGATTCTTGGCGCCATTGAAACGGGTCTTGCCGGAAATCTGTCAGGACCATCCCCCACGGCCACCTCGCGGCTTCTTGGGAGTATGACAGCCCAGGACCGCTGCCACGGTTATCCTTACAGTAACCGCCAAGACCTGAGCCGCCACCTTTCCTATCGTCTTCATACGGCCTCTTATTAGAGGACTTGTACGAAGATGAACGGCCAGGTCCCTGTGAACCGGATGCCCAATGGGTATCATGGCCAGAAGGATGATCTCTGGCGCTCTCTGTTGCTCCTGCCGATGATGCAACCACTGAAGCAACTTTGGAAAGAGCTGGTCGTGCCGAGCCGCCAAACAAGCTCGGACCAATGAAGGGCGCAGAAGATAACGCAGTCCTCATCTCTGGTCCTGGTTCTACGCAATCGAGAACCATTCTCCTTCATTCCACCAACGATCTTGTGATCACCCTGGCCAGGCAATCTTGGAACAAGCGCATAGTGTCCCAGATAACTTCGGGAGCAGGCTCTGGCACTTCCCCGCCTTCCGCCACGCAGGTCAGCATACCCTGCAAGACGGTACATCCATGCGAGAGAGCAGCCATAGCTCTCGCCGCATCCTCAATGAGAGTCAAATCACAGAAAGGATTTTGTTAGCCTGGGAAACCAAGGGTCGACCCTTGGCTTTCCCAGCTAATGGCCTGTTCAGTGCTTCTCTTTCCCCGACTGAAAGCCGAGGAACATGAGCGCACTGATGATAGGCCTGCTCCGGAAAGCGGACCCTACTCCTTATCCCCTTAGGAGCCTTGGGCAATGAATAATCTGGCTGAACCAGACGATACGCTGCGACTTCCAACATGTCAGAAGTCTGGGAATCCATGGGCAGAGTTGCCATGGCTGAAGAGCCACTTGACAGAGTGCTAGCCGCATGCTCTGACATCCGCTCCATCGTGTCGAGATCCTTGAACCAATGCCAACCCGAGACGGTCGAACATCCAGCCAAGGACCTGCACCCGTTCAGCTTCGGTGCAAAAGGATGATTTGTCCATCAAAGGACTACCATTCTCATCCTCCTTCTCACTCTTGGATGAGTAGGCCCCGACGATCCATGCTGAGAGCTACAGACCAAACTTCCAATACGAAGTGGATCCATACCCCAACTACTTGCGGCTCCAGTATCTAGCGAATCGCCAGATACGGATTCACCGCAGTCCATCGGCTCCAGCACGTAAGCGGGGACTACGGCCACTGCTACAGCAGGAGATTGAACTCCGAGAGGAGCCGTCATAACCGCCTCCGTGATGCCAGAGGGAGCCATAAAACATGGCTCCAATGGCAACGGGGCCCTGAGCGAAGTCCAGCTGAAAGATGCCCGACAGAACGTCGACATATCCACCCGGCTGGCAAACCCGTACAAAACCTGTGGGTGACCCACGAGAAGTACTAGTATCTGCCACCTGAGAAAGCTCTGGCATGCCAGAGTCTTCCATCAGGAGGATATCTCCCTCCTCCGCCGTCGGCTCTTGAGCCAAAGCAGGGGGAAGGACAGGTGCTTGTCCCTCTGCAGAACTGGCTGGACCACTGATGAGTAGTCCTGCACCAGTCTGCATCGTTGACTGGAATGACTCGAACTTCGCCTTGAATTGGGCCACCCAAACACCCAAGGCCGAGTCCATACACTCATTCAGACGCTCTTCAAGACCTTTTACTGACGCCTGATCCACTTTGGCCGCCTTGTCCCTTGTGCTCCTCTCTAAACGCACATGCCAATCACTATCGAACTCCGCCACCAACTCCGACGACCACTTCACACATACATCGCAAGAATTTCCAACCTTGCACTTCACGCAGGTAACACAGTGATGACAGGAGAACCTCCATTTCATGAAGCAGTTGCAGAGCTGACAGAGCATGTCAGGAGGGGCCTTGCCTTGCCCCTTCACTTTCTGAGAACACAGAATATGAATTAAAACGCTGCACATGATAATATGATGATGAGCAACATGCACAATTTACTTGATTGTAATGTAAATCACCTACAAAACATTAACTTTCTCTTAAATTAATGATAATCAAGTTTTAGGCAGGAAATATTTGAAAATTTTTTGAGTGAAAATTTTATAAACACAAATTGGAAATTAAGTAATCATTAAAAGAGCCAAGAAATAAAGACTGATCGCTACAAACACCCTCGACAATGAAGCGAGAGCTAAATATCGGCCTAAAACAGAGTGCAGAGACACGCCAAGCCAAAACTAAACGTTAATCATGGGCGCCGCCATCTTGGCTATGGGCGCATCCATCTTGGAAGGAACTGAGTCGCAAGAGAAATTAACTGAGTACACAGATAAGATTAAACAGTTAACGGGTAACGGAGCGACTCCAACAATGGCTACCATTTTAAAATAATGTGCCAATTTAAGGAAATTGCAAACAGTCATTACGGCATGAATGTAAAAATTCTAGATTGATACAACCTGCCCCTGTGATGACTTTCCCTTTCCTTCCATGAAGCCAGCAATTGATAACTTTAAACACTCTGAATTCCGTTAAAATTTGCAAAATTTTATGAGCCTAAATAAATGCGAGTTGAGAAGTCAGCAAAATAGATGAATCTGACTGTGCTTGGGAATTGAGTCGGTACCTGTGGCTATGGTAATTCCCGGACACAGTATGGGCAGGACCATGGAGAGTGCGGAGTTTTAATTGTTTATTTTGAGTTAGACTAGATAAGACATTATCATAACAGTGCATCTGGTAAGTATTATTCGAAGTAGAAATTGGAGTCACCATTGATGACAAATTAACCTTTGATTTTCATATCAATGAGAAAATTAACAAAACCAACTCCATGACGAGACTCATTAGAAGATCAATGGAATTTCTCGACATAGTCAGCTTCAGAATTGTATATATAGCACTTGTGCGTCCCCACCTCGAGTATGCCAACCAACTATGGAGTCCATACCTCAGAAGACAAATTATAGCTCTGGAAAATGTCCAGCGGAGGGCGACAAGACTTGTACCTGGTCTACAAGAACATACATGTATACGAAGACAGGCTTAAACTGATAAACCTGCCAACACTTGCATATCATCCACTAGGCGGTGACATGATCAAACTCCACAAGATACTAACCAACAAATACAGGCAGTGCACCTAAGCATCCTATTAGTCACCAACAATACAACTATGGCCATTCCATGAAAATCTTCAAAAAGTGTTCAAGACCGAACATCAGCAAGAACTTCTTCGCTGAAAGAGTTGTAGACATTTGGAATGACTTACCAGAAGTAGTTATCAGCGCCAATACCACCCACGCATTTGAATGTAGACTGGAAAAATACTGGAAGGACCAACCAATCAAATTTAACATAGACAAGACATTTAAAACTCGAAGCGCATGCGACATAGCAAATACAGAAGACCCGGAGCTGACAGAAGAGGGTATATAACTCTAGTCAGAAGAGGACCTGTAAGTAAACCTATAAGTGAGTTACCAATTTTTGTGAGGGGTAAGAATATGGATTTAGCCTCGTAAGTTATGCAAGGCGTAAGTTACGCCCTCTTACTGAATACGGGCCCTGATCACAGGGGGGTCATAAGTTTGGCTGGAATGACTAATATCGCACTACTACTACCATATCCTCACTATTATATATATATAGTAGTATAGGGATATGGTAGTAGTAGTGCGATATTAGTCATTCCAGTCAAATTTATGACCACCCTGTGGCCATGATTCAGTGATTGGTCTTTGGCAACAGACATTTGACACCCATTTTAAAATGACAGGGTAGCATAGTGTGCTCATCCACCAGGCAATGCCTAATGTCATATTACTCCTTCTACTTAACCGTAATTCAATGGTGTAGTCACTCTTATGAATTCATAATTTATTGGATAGATCGCGATGCAACATTACGAACATATCGGTCGGATCAAAAACTGGTAACTGTATTAATTTACCACATCCTATTTCAATGTTGTTAACCTGACTTAAAATACATACAAATATCTGTCAACTAAAATTGCGACTATCTACCTTTCTTTTCGTCACAAAATGGCAGTGTAGTTACTATGCTCTAAAAAATTAAATATTACCAATATCCGTGACAACTATAGTCGTTTCGACCCGAGAACAAGTCGTTGTTATAAAGGTCTCGTGTCCCATTAAATATAGACTCTTTTTCACGCGATATGAGATGCCTGTTGATTTCTGTTCAATTTACCCAGCAAACAGTGCTACCCAGTGTGCAGTGCTACGCAGCATGCAATGCCCTGACTCCATAACTTCAAGTGGGCCTGAATAATTTGACCAATAGACCTTTCCCACATCATAGCATATTTTGGGAAAAATACCTTCCTGGAAATTCATCGAGCATACCACTTCCGGCAGGTAACCGTCATAGCTGACACACAAACAGCATTACTGTACTATGGGAATCAGATACAGTGCACTTTAGGCAGTGCATATGAAAAACTATGTTCATAATATTTTGGAAGTAGTCATACATCATTGGAAAGCTAAGCCAATTTTCTATACATTTCTGTATTAGTTTTTATAGTTTTATAAAATTTAATACAGGTGATTGCAAATTTAAAATATCTCCTTTTGTGCACCTGATTTAATGAGAGTCTAAGTCGAATTGGTGTGTTCTATATACGCAAATAACTCAGTGAAAACGTTACAAAAATATAAAAAATTAATGCATTAATGTTTCAGCAATTGAATGCACTTTCCAATGATATATGATTTAAATATTAGAATGATTTTAGTTTATCATAGGAACGGTTTAGATTGTGGTGTATTTTAGTGCAAAAGTAACACAATGCGGGTCAGCGGCTTGTTGGCTGCGTTACCAGCCAGCAGTTTTGCTCTGAGCGTTGATTTAGGTGAATCCCGGCATAATGACGTCAATGTGGGAAAGATGTATTGGCCATACCCTCAACCCATTTGAATTAAACTTATCCCAATATGACAATGCTGACACTAGAAATAACCTAAATATAGCTGCACCATCTTGCAACTATATCCTTCCACAAACATTCGGTGACAACGTAATAGGAAAGATTTAAAGAACACATAACCGTCACATTATTTATTAATATGCAATCCCGCATGAAGAACATCGACAGATTACATCATCTCCTAGATATGAGTGCACATGAATTTGGAATTATTCGATTTACATGCAGAGACTCACCTACGAACCTCGTAAATATTAAAAACTACACGTTTGTTGAAAAGTACAAAATCAACATCAGATTGATCGGCATGTACATTAAAAAGAGTGTGATGATCTTTCTCATATAGAAGAATACATTCAAATAATTTTTATTGAAATTCAAACACTGAAAGGCAAAAACAGAATTATAAGTACATTATATAAATCACCCAAAGGTGCTAAGGAACATTCTATTGAATTACTTGGGAAAACTTTGGAAACCATTCAGAAGGAAAACAAAACAGCCTACCTCATGGCTGACTACAACATTTCACTGATGAGACAAGTTTGTTTCCATACACAAAATCTTTCAAATCTACTAAACGCTCATTCATTCTATCCAACAATAACTACGCCAACTAGAATAGGTGAAGATTCAGCCACAATTATTGATAACATACTAAGCAATAATATCAATCTCAGCAACAAAACAGAGGTAGGAATTTTCGTAGCAGACACATCAGATCACCTACCAATTTTTCTTATTGCAAAACAACACACCTGCACAAAACCATTCAAGTATGAAAAAATTAACTGCAGAGCATTCAATCAGGTCAGTATTGAAAAATTTAAAAAGAACATGTCTGCGGTAGAGTGGAATGCAGTCACAGATACACAATGCTGCGAAAATGCCTAAACCAAGTTCCACAACATTTGCACCAGCATTTTAGAAGGAAAAGAAAAAAATTCAAACACAATTTTACTAAACCATAGCTAACAACTGGCTTGATAGTTGCCTGTAATAAAAAAATTAATTTATTTGACATTTATCAAATGCCAAACAAAGCAAAATGAGCTGAAATTTAAGAGATATATAGAAACAAACTGGACCAAATAATAAAAACATTAAAAAAAACGTTTTACCGAAACAAATTTCGATAATGTAAGAATGATATAAATGCAATATGTTGCTTTATAGCAACAAAATAATAACTGATGAGTTCAAAATGGCAACAGGATTCAATGACTATTTTGTTAATAAATGGGCCAGCACTTTCAGAAAAGATCAAATCAACATCCTGTAGCAAATATAACTGATTATCTCACAGGTAGCTATCAATCATTTTTTTCCTTAATCCAGTCAGCAATGAAGAATTTTTTAATATCTTGAACACAATAAATCCTGCAAAAAGTGCTGGTCTGGATGGCTTCAAGTGGGGTGTTTTCAAACACTGCACATTAGACCTAATAATACCTCTCAATCAGATTTGCAACTTATCTTTCACGCAAGATATATATCCGTCTAAACTCAAAGCGGCACCAGTAACACCTATATACAAAGCAAAGGATTCATCTAACTTCATAAAGTATAGACCCGTCTCAATACCTCCACTTTTCTCCAAAATAATGGAATGACTTATTATAATCGGCTTACAAGCTACTTAGACAAAAAGTAAATCCTCTATACATCATGTAGCTCGTGGGGGGTACACACTGGTCCGTCAAGTTGTTCCACTCCTTTGCACCGCATGTACAGGATGTACGGGAGGGCTGGTTAGCTACAGTTCTCGGGGTTACGGATCCTGTATCGTGTCTCTCCGGAAGGTATAAATACCGACTTCTAGAGCCGGTGGAACGTTCCCGTGCCAGTGGGGCCATGCGACCATTGTCGCCGAGATTGAACGTCATGGTCTCGTCCCAACTGTTCATGTCACCGGTATGTTGGTCCAGTAACTAAAAAGTCTGGACATGATGATATGATTAAAAAGTCAGAATAATAACTATACAAACAATGCTACTCATCTGACAGTAAATGAGCAAAATAATACAGTGCATAGAGCTACTTGGTGTTCTTTCGCCGTGGTCTCGCCGAAGGTACCACACAGATTCGTAAATCCACAGAGGTATCCCCGTAAGGGGGCATCGCAACAAGGCTATGTGAGTAGTTTAATATAAACCCATTATACCCCTAACACACACAAAATATTATTGTGGCGAGAGGAAAATGCCTTCAATGCTGAAGCGGAGGAAAAGAGCTGGCAAAAAGGGCCACTCCTTTGTTCAAACAAAAAGCTAAGTGCTGGTCAATCCTAGTGAAGCCATAATTAATGTGATGCACACTGGTTTACGTGAAGACGGGTCGGATGATTTCCGAAGAATTTGTCAGTCACCGTAGGTTCCAAGATACTGTATTGGTAGTTGCTGCTTTATTTATGCGGGCCTTCTGCTACACTCTAACCTACCATTTAGTTGTTAGATATGATTCCAAGCTCTGGCCGCAAATGGCAGGGATTCCTACCTATCTTTAGACACAAACATCTAACTGGCGAAGATTCCCATCTTCCCGAGGGTTGGCCCGCATATCATCTTCCTCCGAAAAACAGCGTGCATACATGTTATGGAGCAATAGCTCCCGAATCATATGATGATCCGGTTACCATCGTCCCGCAACCACATAACACAAAAGCAATTTAGAAAGCGCAATAGTAGTCATGGTGGGGAGTAAGAGTCAGATATTCATCGCTAGTGACCTTCCCATGAGGGTGTGGTGGGTTCTAAGACCTCACCCAGACACTACAACGAGTTGGATAGAGATCTGCCTCTCGTCCGTCACCCATGTGTTATGGAATTAACATGTCACCTGTCACAAGGGTTAAGTTCCAGAATGGCCAGAAATGCACTGCAGCCCGATCTAATATATAATATAATTTCTTTTCGCAGTGCTTCCTACATTGGTGGGGAATCTAAAC
Source organism: Chaetoderma sp. LZ-2023a (assembly GCA_034401795.1). Classification (NCBI taxonomy): domain Eukaryota; kingdom Metazoa; phylum Mollusca; class Caudofoveata; order Chaetodermatida; family Chaetodermatidae; genus Chaetoderma; species Chaetoderma sp. LZ-2023a. Next base: position 71,557,529 of record CM067373.1, read on the forward strand.
TAACTGGTATCCGAAGATACTGGGGGAAGTGCGTGTAAATTAGTTATCACCACACGGGAACCTCAATAGTTTCCCAGAGTCAGATCCTGCCAATGTGTTGATTGGGAGGCCAGACAATTATTAAGACTTGGGGCTGGAGGAGTGCAGAAAGACACAATCACTCAATATTAATAAGAGGCCCTAAGGTAATTGACCAATTTTACACAACCTAGCCTGTGTGTGTGTGTTACATATCCGCTACAGCCGGAAAAGATGTGTACACAATGTGTCTCTTATACATAGATTGTCCCTAACTACTTTAAACCTATCCTATCGAGCTAAAATAGCCAGGTTTAGTCGGTCACATGTCAGGCTCGAGCATGGTGAGCATGAACAGTGACCTCAGTGTAAAATTAATGCTGGGGGAATATAGTGATGCAGATATAATGTTGCTGTATAGTATTACCTAGCGTACTGCATCCTAGAGTTTTTATATAAAAACAAAACATAATAACTAGCATGGATACTTGCCATATACATAGCTAATGATATATCAGGTCATAGGACCTTACTGTGCCGTTAGTTGAGAGCACACGGAAATAAAGATAATATATACAGTATGAAACAGAAAGTATAAAAATGCGTTCGGAAGGGCCGGGTAGGTACCTATTAGTCATCAGTACCATTTACAGAAATAATAAAATGCACAATAGTATAGTTACTTGAGTACCTATTGGTCATTGGTACAGTAAGAATTCGTAAATCACGGAAATTGATACACTACAGTTGAGCATGGGAATGGGTATGGGACGACCACTCCGTGTGCGCTCCAGGCACGCGCCCCACCCCCTGAGTAGGATAGTACGTGTGTATAAAGCCCTATGAGAGAGGTTTCGCTAAAACTGCTAAGTCCGTAAGAATGCATAGCGTGCATGAGCACGTGTCAGAGTTTCCCTGGCAACACGTGTCAGGATTGGGAGAGAGTGTATGCTTATAGTGGTCTGAGTTGGTACTGGTGATTTCTTCAAATCACACTATTCTCTTCATTCTTGGTACCGCTCATGACCGGAATGAAACGGGGATTACAGAACTTTTTACCCTTTTAAATCGGATCAGAAATGGTCGAGTTAGTATTAAAAGTCTTGTTTAAATTATCTTCGAAATATTTCGTTGACGTCGTAATTGTGTGTATGCATTAAATGAATGGGGAATGCGCTGTTCACGCGATAGCCACGTCACCACTTCTAGCTGCACGCTGATTGGCTACTGCTTGCCCTCTGATTGGCTGGAGCATCCTGCCTCTGATGTCACGAGTAGTATAAAAGGAGCCAGAAATCGAGAATCGAGAGCACTTCGGCGAGGGAGCCAACACAGTCAGCAAGGTTGATGTACCAGCGCAGTGCTAGACGTGGGATAACTGCTGACTGACTGTGGTACCAACACAGCAGCAGTGCCTTTCGGAATTTAGATCTCCTGCACCGGTGAGCAGCCTTGAACATCCGCGATTCAATTTTGGAAGCTCTTGGATGGCCCTCATTGTGATGCTCCCTTGCGGGGATACTGCTGCGGATTTACGAATCTATGTGGTACCTTCAGCGATCCCACATAGAAAGAACACCGGTTGGTTCTATGTACTGTATTATTTTTGCTCATTCACTAGCAAACGAGTACCATTGTTTGTATAATCATATTCTTTTAATTATTAGCATTATGTCCAGACTTTTAAACTAGTTAATCGACCGACATACCGGTGACACAAACAGTTGGGATGAGACCGTAAGGTTCAATCTCAGCGGCAATGGTCGCACGGCCCCACTGGAACGTGATCTCTTCACCGGCTCCAGAAGCCGGTTTTTGTACCTTCTGGAGAGTCATGATACCGGATCTATAACCCCAAGAACCGTAGCTAACCAGCCCTCTGACGCATCCTGTACATGCGGTGCAACGGAGTGGAGCAACATAGCAGACAAGCACGTACCCCCTCCCCACCCACCTACAGAAGCTGGTGATGTAGGTAGGTAGTTATAATGTGATGGGGGTTGTACTATTGTCGCTTGCGGGTGCAGGTTTGGTGTGGGTCGATTTGGAAGGTTGGTGAAGTGGCCCGTACAATTTTGTAAATTCAGCCACTCCAATCTTTGATTCCACCCACACATGACGTTGCCCTAAGAAGTATTCTTCATGACATTGAGGAAATTTGCCAAATATATGGTGATTTCTTGATGTATGAGAATATGGTGAACCAAGACAGACATGGGATGGCTTTAAGATTGGATTGAGTTGACATTTGATTGATATTGGATTGTATGAGAATTTATTTGATATGACATGATTTTGACTTTGGATGAAGATGAGTTTACTTTGGATGTGGAGTTGGTTTGAAAACCATACTGATGAATTCGGATTTCGTCCTTGCTGTCAGGGCACTCATATTGCATATGAATATCTATTTGAGCATTGGATAGTTCTGTGTGAGCAATACTCGACTGAATCAGCAGTAATCAATTATTCATCAACATAATTATTATTCTTTTTTAATTGTTTTGACCCACGGATTGTAACTAAATCAGTAAGATTATTAGAAGTCTCTCCAGCATGTGTGTGTGTTTTATCCTATATCTGCTTTCGGCCACAGCTCACCCAGACTCATTCTGATCGTTAGAATCATCAACATTTTGTTGCTGATAATTACTGTTTTCTATGATTGTTTAACCACTGTACCACTTTGTAAATCTAGGCACGCATTTTACTTCTGTATGCTGATGAGTAGAGGTGCAACTTATTTTCCTAATTCGCTGATGACTAAACGGCACAATCCATTTTCCTATATACGCTGATGACTATTATGCATTATTTAATTACTGTATTACTTTGTATATGCTGATAACAAGTAGGCGTAACCAGGTGAGTCAAACTCATATCATTTCAATTGTCTTACTGTACTATAATGTCGAGTGCCGATTTTGACTAGTTATTTCTTTATGTTATTGTTAGTTCAAACGAAATATACACTCGCTTGAATACCTATTACAGACATTCAATACTGCAGCACATAAACTTGTTCTTATCTATCATCTCATCCACCACGTCCATCTGCGTTTAGTTTGGTGTCTCAAACAGTAGCTCCTGGCTTTGCACCAATTGGCCCATTTGATGGCAGTGTTCAAATCATCCTTCCACCAGAATTTAATGGGGAAGGTGATTGGGACAATTACTGTTGCCAGTTTGAAATTATTTCATGCACAAACTGTTCATCGGACCAGCAAATGGGCGATTACTTGGCCGCCAAACTATCCGGCAAAGCCCTTTAAGTCCTGGTAGATCTCGGCTCTGCCACAACACCTACCTATACCACCTTGGAAGTCGCATTGTCTGAGCGATTTGGTGACATGGCTCTGGGGGAGATGAGCCGTTTGAAGCTAAAGAATCTTTGCCAAAGGCTCGACGAAACACGGCCGGAACTGGCAAGCCAAATACACTGCCTGATCATGAGGGCATATCCAAATACAAACCAAGAAGGCATGATCCGCTTACAATTAGACACGTTTATTGACGCCCTGGGAGCCGAATCTGCTCTGAAGGAAAAGTTTTTCCTGCTTGAGCATGGCAGGTTACAATCCTTGACTCAACTGCCGTTCACATAGAGAATTTCTGAGAGAGAACGAGAAAAGTTCATGGTAGCAGAACCACGGGGCCAGGGCCACCAGAAACCCTCCAACAATGGCCCCAGCCGAAACAACAACAACCACAACAATCAAAACCGCTACAAACAATAAACTAAAACCAGGCTGGAGGAGATCACCAGCCAAATGCCATCCCCTACCAACCTACTAACTACACTCAGCACAACCATAGCAGCACAGAACACAGGGACCTGCTTTGAATGCAGCCAAGCTAGCCATTGGAGGGAATGATGTCCTAATAGACGTCCCTCCAATAATTTGGCTCCTGGCCAAGCCATGCCACAGCCAGACAGGGTGTTAAACTAAAATTTGGATCAAACATGGAGTCAACTCTGTACCTCTCCCCGCGTCTCGGCTCAACTATAGCCAAATACCAGGTCTCCATTCCCAAGGTCCCCACACCTACGACAAGACCTCCACCAACACCAGCTACCCATAACACACCAACATAAACGGTTGCATTCACGCCGGCATCTACGTCGCCAACCATGCCAAAAGTACAAGCGCATATTCCCTCATGATGCCCGGCTAACCTCGGCAAAGTCTCTCTCTCTCTATATAGGACTTCGGTGGTATGCGCCACAGCCTCCACTGAACCTTTGGTCATACTAGCACCACGACCAGCCAATACGCCACAGAACCCTCTATGACCTCTGTTAGTCTGTAACACCAGTCTCTGGCCACCATCACCTATGGCGTCCATGTGTAGTGGTAGTACCATGTCCAACAGTCCTAATCACGAACTGAACTGGATCAGATAACCAGGCACAAACATCAAAGCAAGAAGTTTCAACGATGTTGTTTCTTCTGTGCATCAACTAGACATAAGATGATGCATGGTAGGAAGTGGGCAGAACAGCGCACTATTTGTTCCTATACCACAAAAAGGACAACACAGGGCCCGACACTCATTCCACACCTTTGTCACCTAGACCACCACCTGCTACATTGCTACCCCCGAGTTTGTCCACGCCGGTTAAAAACCAACAGTAGTGCAGACAAGCCAGCCCTTTCCTCACTAAGCCACCAATTCCACCAACAGAAGCTATCGAAGCAGGCCTTTTATAGCATGGATACCAATGCCCAGGAAGAGGGTGTCGCTAATGCAACGATCAAAACCCTTCTAAGGGCTTCTCAAAAACATATATAAATGCGCCTGCCTCTTCTGCGGTATCTCTACCAGTGGCACTTCTGACACTTGTGCTTTCATCACAGTATTAAACACTCGCTGATATGAGGACACCCCACCTCATAGACGGCCCCCACTTAGGCCCACATCCATCTTCTTACAAACAGCCATGGGAACAAATGTCCCAATGGCTGGTATGGTAAACATCGTTATACAGATAGAGGAAATGCAGTTCTTACAACTAGTTGTAGTCGTCTCCATCCCAAATGATGCCCTCATCAGCATTGATTTGCTCAGCGCTGCCGAAGCCATCATACACTGCAGACAACAGGGATTGAACCTACATAGCCGTCGCATACCCATAGGCCCAGAATCATCAATGTACAGCACTTGTGCATTGATATTAGCCTCAGAAACTCCAGTTGAGTCGAGTCGAGATGGACCTCTCTGGGCCAGTGCACCACACTTACGCACCACTACACACACAACTATGCTGGAACCAGATCCAGATTACATGGCCACTTCACAATGCATCAGCCCTCGCATAATAGTTTCGACCACCAATGAGAATCAGATACCTTTTCAGGTATTCAATGGCACAGCCAACGCCATCACACTCACCCCTGGGGTTCGTTGTGGCCACTTGGTGAAGGTTATTTGGGTAGAAACACGATCAAACACACAGACATCAATGGCTCTAAAGCAAGATAACCTACCAGAACATCTACACGATCTCTACTTATGCGCCACCATGGACCTAGGTAGAGAGCACAAACACGATGTACATCAACTACTGTATAAGTATAGGTAAAGTTTCTCATCAGGCGACCTAGACCTGGGAGAAATGCACCTTGTATGCCACTCCATCGATGCCGGACATAATCGGCACATTAGGCAATCAGTCCGACACCGTCTTATACACAAGGAAGCAGAAGCCCATGCACAGGTACATGATATGCTAAGGACAGGAGTAAGTGGTCTTCTTCGCCATGGGCAAGCCCCATAGTGCCTGCCGGATAAAAAGGGTGGGTCACTGAGCTTTTGCATTGACTACAGAAAGTGTGAAGGACAACCGAGAGGGATACGCTCCTCGAAGATTGTCTTTAACAGGCGACAGCAAGGGTCTGGTGGACATGTAAATGTCACACTATAGTGCAGAGGAGAACTGAAGGCCTCCATGTCTAGCGAAGGATGAATTAACATCCTACTGTGGTACCATCTAGTTGGCGCACTGTTTGCGCTACTGAGATTTCGGTGCTCCCTAGAAATTGTGTTTCATCATGTCTTAGCACGTGGAAAGCATGGTCCTTGGGTACAAACTACACTCTGGGCACATACATATTGGGAAAATTTGAGGTTTAGTTAGAGATACCGTGCAGGCAAGGCTGGGGAAAATGGTCAAAGTTTGTATACTGTTGGCAGATAGACACAGATCAGACCATCAGTTGCCACTGGGCATGAGCCCAGATGGTGATCGCTATCGACTAGGTAGCCAGCCAGTTGTCTTGATCAAATCAGGATATCAACCGTTCCTGGTTATGAATGGTCAAGATGGCTCAAATGCCTCCTGTTATCAGGATATCATGAAAGGTGATGCTTGGGAAGCAGGAGGGTATATGTGTGAGAAGATTTAACCTGTTACTTGCCGAGCTGAGGTGGAACAGTCAGTGATGCTAGTACCCGGGAAGACTGGTAACCTTGCTGGTCTATGCAGGGATGTGCCCCCTTGCCAAAATGACAAGTTAATCGGCATCCATCATTGTATCCGCCCGGTTGGGCCCGGTTGGGAGTCAACTAGGTTGGTTTGGATTCTATCCAGTTATAACTCCCTGAACTATAGCTCCATAACTGTGGTGGGACCCAGTTATATCTCCCTGAACTAGCCATTAGAGTTCCTTGATTTTGGACAGGTTTTTATCTCATGCATATACAGAAACACCTAGCCTAGGTTGCATCCTGTGTGAAGTACTGGGCGCTCATCCAGCATAGCAGCGACAGGAAACACTGAGAAGACCAAAAGGGTGTAAGTGGTCTATCCTTTACCTCAAATAGATCAGGCTCTGTATTCTTTGGCAAGAGCACGGTGGTTTTTCACCTTGGATCTGGCGAGTGGCTGTTGGCAGGTGGTCATGGATGAAACAGATCGTGAGAATACAGCTTTCACATGCCGTGACGACCTGTTCCAACTCAGAAAAATGTCCTACGACCTCTGTAATGCCCATGGAACATTTGAGTGCCTAATGGCACAGGTGCTCTGTAAACCACAGTTGCAAATCTGTCTGTTATCTGTACGACGTCATAGTATTTGGCCTCACTTTTGGGCAGGCTTTGGCAAACTTAGCAGAAGTATTAGAACGTTTTAAGGATGCTAATCTTAAACTAAAGCCCAAAAAGTACCATTTTTTAGATAGCAGGTTGAGTTCCTTAGCCATGCCATAGCCGAGGGCGTGGCTACTCAACCCAAGCAAAACAATTTAACAGGAAAACACCCACCACCATAACCGACACCCCCAGCTTCCTCTGCCTCTGCCAGTATTATCGATGACACATCTGCCATTTCAGTGAGACAGCCGTGCCATTATTTCAAATACCTTAAAAGTGTATAAGTGAGTGCAAAGGAGCTTTCAATGCGTTGAAAGCACAGTTAGTGTCCACACCCATTCTCGCTCATCCTAATCCCAGCCTCAATTTCATCCTCGACATGGACGTCTCTTCATTTGCCATTGGCAACTGAGAAACATTATGCGACAACGAAGCGAGGACTGCTAGTTGCAGTGCAATTCACCAAGTATTACAAACACTTTCCGTACGGCTGACCATAGGAATCTGAAAAACCATGAAGGCCAGATAGCGATGTAGCAGGAATCCCTGCAGGCTTTCTGGATTCTTTCACAGTCATACATCGGCCCAACAAATTACATGGCAATGCCGATGCCCTAGCCGAATTGGACTTGAGGGAGAGACAGAAGTGGCCACCACCATAATGCACGACATGCAGCCATACCTCACCTTCCCAGAACTCTGGTGTGAGCACTGGGTGGCGGAGAAACTCGCTCTTGAACAGGCAACAGACAAACATGCACAACACATATATGCATGGATCAAGGAGGAGGTACGCCCATCACGGGAATCCATTAGTGTGTTATCTATGGCCAAATATTACTACTAACGATATGCTGAATGTCCTTCCCATAAGGGCATGGCAGATTTGAATATCATGCCCAGACATGTTAACAGAATTCGGTGAGAATACGTACCTCGCCTGTCACCGGGTCCTATGGAACTAACCATTTAACCTGTTGTTAGGTTTATATACAAGTTGCCAGTTTTGCACTGCGGTGCGGGAGGGTTTTCAGTAAACAAAATAAGAATTAATACATGTGTTTTCGCAGTGCTTTCCTACATTGGCTTAAAGTACTATCTACTAAGTATCCGAAGATACACGGGAATGTGTATGTGATACCGCACCGTAGCCATCACTGCTTGGAAACCCCAATAGTTTCCCAGAGTCGGATCAGCCCATGGTGCGGATAGGGACGTCCAAACAATTAAGAAGCCACAAGGCTAAGAGGAATATGAAGAGAGACACAATCTTGGAGTTATGAGTCTTACCAGAGTGCGGGACTAGATTATCGCACTGCCGGAAGAGAAGAATATATTACAGTGTATAATGAAGAAAATGTCTCTAATCATTTTGAACCTATCCTATCGAGCTGAATAGAAAAGGTTTTAGTCAATAGCATGCCAGGCTAAACAGAGTTATAGCATGGACAGCGACCTGAGTGAAAAATTGTTGGTGGCGGGAGAAAATGCTGCATATATAAATGTTGCTGTATAGCGTTTCCTACATGCACTGCATTCTTATATTTTCTATACTTAAGCAAAACAATTTAACGGATGGCCACTGGCCATATACAAACGTAATCTAACCAGAACAAACAATATGGTAGCAATGATCAAGATATATATAGTAATACAGGTTGACGAACCTACTATAGTGCGGTTAGCAACACATTGAGGAAAATGAAATTAACTATTTAACAAATACAGAAATTATAACTATTGCTCTTAAGACCGTTATTGTTCCTTTTAGTCATTAGAACCATTAGTACGGATACGAGATAATTAACAAAATATATGTAGAGAAATAATTAAACGGTGAAGCATAGTTACTTGAATACTTGGTAGTCATTCCCGAGTTAGGATACCGTGTCACTGAAATTGACATGTGGAACTGTAGTTGACGTGAGATGATGCGCTCTCCGGAAGCTGGAAAGTTCCCGCAGGGTAGTTCCCGCAAGCTGTTTTCCACAAACAAGAGTTCCGCAAGAACACTCATGGCGGGAGTATATTGCTTAGTGCTGTAGGCCTAATAGAATGGCTATCGAGCAGTCAGTAAAAGATACGATAGTACTATGTAGTGAAGAAAGTTCCCATACACCGATGGCACGGATGGAAGGTGTAAACAACCCGTCACAAGCGGGGGTTGTCAGAGGCAAATGAAGATACGAAACAAAGCTTCACGGTGCTGGGTACGTCAACCAGCTCTGAAGACGCACCGGGCAGAGTTTTCTTGCTGCGGTCGAAAGGTGAAAGAACATACATGATTGGTGCGTCATCGTTTGAAATACCACTTTTAGGCATGGCTGGCAGATCCGGTGAGTCATCCATCAAAGAACATCCTGCCTCTACATCTGTAGACTCACATATTCAGGCCGCAAAGGCCTCACCACAAGTTTGTGTTCTGAATGTAGATGTAGTATTCGTGAACAGTTATCGAAAGTTCCAAATTACAAAGTTACAAAATTGTGTTAGTGCAGTGGGTTGGAAACTGCATGCTATGGGATAAAAACCCAACTCATAGCTAAGAAAGATGCGTGTCACGCTTGATAATAGTTGGTACAGCTCCAACCTGTTCGGCCCCTGGCCGAGGATGCTCTCGATCACTGGATCGCTTCTCCTTTTATACTCTCCATGACGTCACAGGCGCAGGCTTCATCCAATCATCGTTCGAGCAACAGCCAACCAGCGCACAGCTAATAATAGCGTCATTGAACGTTCTAGAACATTCTAGAAGCTTTACGTCGACGTGATTATGACGTCAGGGCAATATTTTGAAGATAATCAAGAAGAGTTTTTCCTGGATAACTCAGCCATTTCTCAACCGATTTTGAAACAGTTTACAGATTTAGAAAGCCCGTCGAATTCTGGTCTTGATTAATGCCAGATTTGACGGCAACAGACAATTAATAAGAATTACAGAGTACCAGTTCGGTACACTATAAGCGCCATCCTATCTTGGTCACAACTACGCGCTCCATAGAAACAGCGTCCTGGCGCGCGCATGCGCATAAAGCGTTTTAACGAGCTTAGTCATTTTTTGACACGCTCTCTCTACAATAGGCCTATATACGCTTATAGCTCTACCCAGATGGGGGTGTTCAGGAAACGAATCCTAGACGGGTGGTGCGTACCCAGCTTAGCTGGTATGGCAGGTACCCAACCGGTTGATCCGAACTACACCACCCCCTCCTAGTTTGACATCCGTGACAAACGATCGTGCATGACGGATCGACGCATGGACGTACGCTAGGCGGGAATCATAGACTTCCCGGGTAGGCGTGTGGCCGGAGAGGAGTAGTGACGCATAGACGTGTATTCAAGAGGCAGAGCACATAGGGGTGCCAAGAGGAGGGGAGGCATACTTTTAGTTTTTCAATTTTTGACCTGGAATTTTTTTTGTTGGCCTTTCTTTTTTTTTTTTGTTCTTTTTATTATTAATATTACGGTGCGTGCTATAAATTTATTTAGTATATGATCCTAAACAATAGCTTGCATGGGTGTTCCCGTTAGTGCGGATAATCATAATTTCCGCAAAGAACACCCAAGATCCAACATACCACAATTTAAGTTTATAAATATATATAAAAATATAATAACGAAAAGATAAGGCATATAAATATTACCTATGTAACATACCCTTATGAGGTATGTTTTTATTAATCACACTGAATTACTTGCGTACCCCGGGTAAATAAAGGGGCACACAACACGTATCACCAAATGTTATTATGATATATATCTAAAATATCTATTTGCGGCCCAGCCTTGTGGGTCCGCAACGGGCAGCTCTCGCTGACCCCCTATCCGTTCTGACATTTAAGACAGGAAGAAAATTAATAAGAAAAATAAGATATATAATAATAACTTAAAACTGGTTTATCAGACAGCCTCGGCGCGGCTGAGACTGCATGATGGGATTGTGAAGTTATTGCACTGCGGGAGGTTGTATTCTTTACGTCGGACACACAACGTCCTTACAACTTTTAGAGCCCGCAGTGCTCATTTTGTATGAGACACAACCGGACACTTAAAGTGTGTGGCTGTGTAGGTTAACTAAAGTCATCCTAGGGACGGGATTCAATTGATCTAGCATAGATAATAAGAAGAAAAATATGTCAAAAATAAAGTAATAATTATCACATTTTCACGAATTGCCTATTAACATTTCTGCTGAATTACACATGACTACACCTCAGCAGCGAAATTTGCCCATCGAGTTTGGGTCCCGCGACTAACGGTGGTAGCTCGTGGTGAATGCACTGTCATTGCTGAAATGCTCTCATCATTATTATTATTGGCTCTGTCCGAAACATCCGAAGTGATGGTAGTGGAAATATGGGCATCCATGATGTCCCTCACAGTTACCGCTGGTTCCAGGATATCCATCCCTGTAGCAGCGGCGGTACTAGTAGTTGCCAATGTTGCTGAAGCGGTGGTGACGGGAGCTGACGTGATGATGCCAGCTGTAACTGGCGTGGTGGTGGCTGTAGTTGTCATGGTGAAGGCGGGAACCTGTACCGTCAGCTGTAGACGTGGTGCGGGAACGGATATGGCAGGAGACAACATCTTTCGGAACTTAGTGTTCGGTATGGGATGGATATCCTGTGTGTGAGCGATCCGTTTCTTTCCCGTGTATGGACGCTCTGGCGTGGTTCCCTTCCTGATTGCTGGGTCAGAAAGGCGAGGAGGTGGATGCTGAATAACATGGGTCGGAGTTACACTGATTGTCACAGGCTGCGATGGTCCCGGTCCTTCGTCTAGGGTAAGCTCCGGTGGAGATGAGGCTGCAGATAACTGGAAACGTCTATCCCCGCAGGTGTCGTAATCACCACTGAGATTGGCTGACTGGCTGTCGCTGTCTGTGCTTCTATGGTGGACAGTGTGGTAGCCGTAGCTGACTGGCTAGTAACTGCTATGGCAGCTGTCGCACTGGATTTTATCGGAGATTTCGGCTTCCTACTTTGCTTCAGGACCGGCGTGGATGAAGTGATAGGTACCGCCATAACATTTTCAGACGCGACTGTGGGCAGAATTGCACATCTGGCTGTCGGTACGTTACTCGCTGTAGCCGTGGGAAGACGATGTCCAACAGGATATCTACGCGTGGTGTTTTTCGTGCGCCATTTTCTCGGTTGGTAAAACCTTGACTGGGAGCCGAGATTCGAAGCCTGTGGCTAGAACGACACGATCCTCGTTCTCTTCCCCAGGAACTAATGTCACTTCCAAAACACGATGATGATGCCGAAGCGTGTGAGTGATCCCGTAGCGAGTAGAGGTGTAGAGGTACTGGCACGTCACACAAAAGGCTGATTGAAAGAGATGATCCTTATTAATATGAAGGGTGCGGTCGGATTTCCTAGTGAAAGTTCTGGTACATGGCTCTCCGCTAGTCAACAATGAGTTACACGGGAACAGCTTCAGAACTGGCACCGATTCTTCTTCAGAGCAATCCGACAACGCGAGATCTTCAAGAAGTGACATCTCGTTCCCGCATGGTAGTTAGTTGCGGGAACTTTATTCAAAACCTAATGCCCTATCTCTTCATGGTTTATAACTTTTCAGCCCAAATATAATAATAAAATAATAATAAGAAGAAAAACACCAGAATTTAGTTTGCGACACGAAAGAAGACTAATACTATGTTCTTCCCTGGTGTCGAGTTTTGATGGGAAGACAAAGTTTCAGAGTGCGCTTCCTCCTTTTATACTATTTGGTGACGTCACAGGCGGCGGATGACCACACCTAAAAAGTTTTACAGGTGATTCGGTCATTCTTATGTGAATATTTCCTTGCTTTCGCATGGACGTCTTAGGAGTAATTCCTCCCATTTGAGGGGAGTAGTTGTAACTATAGGAAGAATGGCTCGTTAAACTTGTCTTTATTTCGCACATTTAACAGCCTCCGATCAACATAGAAACGTGGTACTATTTTGTCCTGGCGGCGCTTCACCTTTTAATTAGTGTGAGGCGGTTTTCCAGGTTGGATGCTTATAAACTTGCCTATTCGAATTTTAGGCTGGAGCGCCTGATGGGGTGCGTGGGAGCCAGGTAGCGTCAGCGGTAATCTCCCGGACTCACCCTCGCCACTCCTCCATCACGCTGTGGTGGTTGCATTGTTGGGCGGCTCTTTTGTTTAAAGCATTTGATCCAACTCACTGGAAACAGTAGGTAATGTCACATGGCTCTAAAAAGCATGTGGTTGATCGGAAACGTGTATGCTGTCTATGGCGACGGTCAAAATGCTGTTGCTGAGATGTAGTTTGTTGCAGAGGCGAGAGATGAAAAAATATATATGTTACATCAAGATCTTTATAATGTCCCGTATTTGCACGAGTTCTTTAACATGCATCTTGGTAAGTGTCTGTAATAGGTAGTTCTCAATCCGTGTTGATTATAGACTGGAACGCACGGGAGAGAATTTTTGAAATTCTCTCTGTGATTTTACTGCAGGATTTTTGATGCCGCTTTACCGGCCCGTGCGCTAATGATTTGTAGCATGGTAGAGCAGTTGTGCTCTTAATCAAAAATTTAACAGTAAAGTTGCAAGTAATTTTTATGAGTGGTTTACACAGTTCTATTCATGTGGTAGATCAACGTTACTGATCCCGTCAAGATAGCTGTGTTTTCCGAGCGGGAGGGCTGGCCAAGCATTCTCCTCGATGGGTAGAACTAGCTCCGTCCCGGCTTAGACCAAACACGTTTGTACCATTTTTAGTTATGGCTAAATTACAGTACAACTCGCAAACATGTGTGTCACAATTTTTACGATTACAATGCCGTCGTTCGGATATTGTGAATACAGTCAACCTGAGTGTCTGTGTTTCTGTCATGTTGGTGATTTGAATCTGTTATGCGTGACTGGCTCTCTGTGGATGGTACTTGCGCTGTGGTGAGGATGACGCATTTATGGCCGCCGGGTGTGGGAGGTGGGAGGGAGGGGCGGCGTGAATGTCAACTTTATCGAACCCTGAGGATATTTCACTCTGTAATGGCCGAGCCCATGGGTGGGACAGAGTTACTTTAGAGCGAAGATGACCTGTTGAATGCTGTCGTAACTTTGATAAAACCATTGTCGATTTCAACTTTTCGGTAGTAAAATCCTACTTGTGACTGACGACAAGGCGGGAATCTTGCTCTCTTAATAATATTGACTGTTATTACGTGTAGATGACGTATGTAGTTTAGCTGTTTCCGTACGACGTCGGGAGAAATGGGTAGGGGAGGAACGTTGGACAAACGTCCTCTCGTGATGCATACTGTAGATGGCTGTAGTGCATTCCTGATATCCATGTGATCAGTTCTCCCGTAACTGGATAAGAAGGTGTGTGCGGGAGATTTGTTGGTCATTGTCTGTTGATGATAATGCTGTTGTCGGAATGTCCGGGCTGTTGTATGATGCTAATGTTATAAGCGAAGTGGGTGCATTCCAGTGTTCCATGCTGGTGAACGCCAAGTCTGTTGTTATTTATGGGAGATGTAGTCTGTGGGAGGTATTCCTCCTCCAGCAGTTCAGTGCAGGAGGAATTTGTTGCGGGAATTTTTATGTCTCTACTGGAAATTAATTAAGACCGGTAGGTGCTGCTAAATTCTGTTGTTGCCGATGTTGAATGTTTCCGTTATGCTGAGTATAACTGAGCAAGTATGTGATGTAGGCGCACTGATGAATTGACGCATCCTGTCTTGAAGGCAGGTGTGTTCTTTGTAAGTGTTTACATTCTGTCTGTTGTGTGATGTTCTGACTACTCTCGGGGGAGTATGGTAGGCCTATTGGATGGGGCGGCCTTTGGATATGGGATGTGGTCATCTCCCGTTACACGACGGTTGGTGTCCTGTCGTAGTTTTAGACACTGGGAAATTCGAGCCGAGAGTCTGCTGAACAGGCTGCTTCCCTGCCCACCGGTAATGTTGGTCGGTGCGGGATGCCACCTCCTCTGTTACAGCAGTCTATCTTATACCTGAAGATTGACGGTCAACAGATGACGAGTGGAGTGCGAGTTGGACTGGGCTGGTGATGTCCGAACTTGGTGTGTGGATAATGGATGCCAGTTGGATGTGGGGTGTTGGTGCGGCAATGGAGATGGGTGCCGCTTGGGAGGGACTTGGTCAGGTACACCTTGTTGTACGGTTCTGCGGTTCTAGACTCGCCAAGGCTTCATCCAGCCTCTTCACTTCCATGCTATTCACCACATGTTCCACCCCACGGGAAGCATGACTTGGGTCAGCCTCAGCTTCTGCTTGTGGTAACTCTATGATGGGGGGCATAGCATGAAGTGGGTGGGAGTGGGAAGAGATCGGAGGAACAACTTTTCCATCCGGTCCCTTGGACAAAACAAACACAAAATTCTTCAGATATGACTTCCCAGATCTAGTAGACCCGCGCTGAGGAGCGTCGTCAGCGTTAGCTGCTGGTTCATTCACGTTCTGGCTTGGTAGAACTGAGGCTGAACTGGCACCGCAGTGCTCTGCGCTAACCATAGGAATACTAATTTACATAGAAATATCTGTCGGGGTACCGGTGTCATGAGAAACGCCCAGTCAGAGCTCTGGTGCTGGGTCGTCACTGACACAAGATTTAAGTCGATCGAAGTGGAGGACGGAGGTCAGGCCATCCAGCACGGATGCGGTAGGTCACGCCCGATGTCTTACCTACTACCACATATGAGCCTTTCGACTGGTAACTCAGTTTACTTGGCACATTTGCAGACCGTCGTGAATCGTGTACCCAAGCCATTCTTCCTGCTTCATTTGGATCTCCATGCACTTTCCGGTCGTGCCATGTCATTTGCCGCCAGTGTGCAGTGGATAGTGTTTCTTTCACTAGCTCATTGGCTTGTTCTATCCTTTGCCACAAGAGTTTGACATAGAGAGATGGTGAATTTTTCTCCCCTGGTATCCGTGGCATGGCCAGATCCAGGGGTAAGGCTAATTCACGGATTAACATTAGCCAAGCAGGGGTGTAGCTCTTGTTGGAATGTTCCAAAGTGCAGTAATCCATTAGCACATATGGGAGCCGTAGATCCCAATCTCTACAACCAAGGCGTGTTTCCTTGGCAAGCATCTCTGCAAGAGTTCTGTTGAATCTCTCTACCATCACGTCGCTCCGGGGGTGGTACAGAGTTGTCCTTGTTTTGACGATATGGAATAACTTGCAGAGCTCTGATATGAGCCGGCTCTCAAAATTACTCGTTGATCAGAGTGTAACTCATAAGGCATACCAAAGTGGCAGAACACAATGCTGGCCAAGACCTCTGCTACGGTGAATGCCTCTTGGTCCTGCAAAGCAAATGCTTCTACCCACTTCGCAAGATAATCTTGTAATATGAGGATATATTTATTTCCATCATCCGTCGTATTCAAGGGTCCGAGCACGTCGATAGCCACTCACTCCCACAGTGCACCAACAATCTTAATTTGCGATGGTGCAATATGGTGTTGGCCAACAGCGCATCTTTGGCACGGAATACATTTTGCAACCCATGCCTTGACACTATCACGAATCCCAATCCAGTGGAATCTCAGTTTGATATGGGCAACGGTTCTCTCCACGGCCAGATGTCGGGCGTTATTGTGTAGTTGTTGGAGTATAAGCTCTCGATAACTTTCCGGAACCACCAAACGGTCATTAATGTACAAAACGTTATTTATTAGTTGACATTGTTCGACCCGTTGGTAATAATATTTAGCCGTGGGAAACAAAGGTGTCACTGATTCCTTAGGAGGACGTACCCCCTCCTGAATCCACGAGTACATATTCCGTGTCCTCACATGTGTTGTTTGGTGGTGTGCGATTTTCTCCGGATTCCACTCTGCGCACCTCAATTCGGGGAACTCCGGAGATGGCTGTGTTGACTGTGTCATGGTGTCGGCCTCTTCGTGTTCAGCCTCTGTGCCAATTCTGCTAAGGGCATCAGCATTTCCCTGGGATGGTGAACAACGTTAAAGTTATAGGCCTGCAGGGATTCCTGCCATCTCGCTACCTGGCCGTTCAGATTTTTTAAGTTCCTGAGCCACCGTAGTGAGGCATGGTCTGTACGGAGTGTAAAAGGGCGCCCATACAGGAAGTGTTTATAATACTTGACAAAATGGACCGCCGACAATAATTCTCGCTTGGTGGTTGCGTATCTTTTCTCTGTTTTAATCAGAGTACGTGAACCATAACCCAATACCTGATCTTTTCCGTCTTCGGTGACCTGAGATAGAACTGCGCCGATAGCGAAAGCTGACGCATCAGTGTCTAAGATGAAATCGAGGTTTGGATTGGGGTGAGCAAGAATCGGGGCGGTCGTCAAGAGTTCCTTCAGCGCCTTGAAGGAGCCTTCACACTCACTCGTCCACTCAAATGGTCGATCTTTCTCAGTGATCTGGTAGAGCGGTGAAGCAATCTCGTTGAAATGTCGGATATAACGGAGATAGTACTGGCATAGTCAAAGAAAACTCTGTGTCTCCGTAACTGAAGAGGGCCGTGGTCACTCCACTCTGCTACTGCCTTAGTTTTTGATGGCTGTGTAGCCACTCCATCACTGGATATGATGTGTCCCAAGAACTTGACACACTGTCTGAAGAGATGACAGTTCTTTGGTTTGAGTTTCAAATTAGCCGTGCAGAACCTTGATAGCACTGTGTCTAAATTGACTAAGGTTTGCTCAAACGTGAGTCCGAAGACGATTACGTCATCGATGTAACAGAGACAGATCTCCTATTGCAGGGTAGTCAATACCTGCTCAATGAGTCGTTCAAAAGTTCCGTGAGAATTGCACAAGCCATAGGGCATTTTGCGGAATTGGAAAAGACTGTCTCTACAAACGAATGCCATCTTTTCCATATCAGCTTCATCCATGGCTACTTGCCAGTAACCGCTAGCTAAATCAACGGTACAAAACCACTTGGCTCCGGACAAGGGATCCACGGCCTGATCTATCCGAGGTAATGGATAAGCATCTTTAATGCTAAGATCATTAAGGCGGCGGTAGTCAATGCAAAACCGCAAGGTTCCGTCCTTTTTGCCTGCTAGCACTATAGGGCTAGCCCATAGAGAAGCTGAGGGTTCGATAATACCCGTTTGCAACATGTCATTTACTTGTTGGTGTGCTTCTGCATCTTTGTGAATGGGAAGACGTCATACTGGTTGTCGTATGGGGTGATTATTGCCCATATCGATGGAGTGTCATACAAGATGAGTTTCTCCGAGATCCATATCTCCGGAGGAAAAACTATCGCAATATTTATGTAATAATTTCCGAATTTCCAATAGTGGCACGCAGATATAAATCGTGTAGATGCTCAGGTAAATCATCAGTCAGTGGTGGTGTTGTGTCAGAAAGTGCAGGTGTTTCCAGTGAAATTATGTCCACTAAATGGCCGCAGCGTACTCCTGGTTCCAGGGTGATGGGATCTGCAGTACCATTGAACACTCTAAAGGGTATCTTCCCTTTTTCCGTAGTGTCTAGTATTATGCAGGGACTTGCGCATTGTGAGGCAATCATGTAATCAGGGTCGGGTTCCAGCATGGCGATGTGTGTGTTGCTTCCTAACTGTGGTGCGGTGGCCCATACGATCCGTTCCTGTACCGGCTCAACTGTGGCAGTACTTGAAAGTATTACTGCACATGAATCGCATAACGATGATGCGGGTCCGAGAGGTATTCGTCGGCCGTGTATGTCAAGTTCCTGTTGTCTGCAGTGTATGATGGCTTCGCTGGCACTGAGAAAGTCAGAGCCAAGTAGGGCGTCATTATGAATAGAGGCGATGACAACTCTCTGAATGAATTGCATTTCCTCTCTCTGTATAACTAAGTTAACTACACCGGCCACAGGTACATCTGCTCACATAGCCGTCTGTAGGTAAATATTTGTAGGCTTAAGGGGGGGTGGGGGTTTATGAGGTGGAATGCTCTCATACAAGCGCTGGTTAAAGCGGTAATAGAAGCTCCGGTGTCGACGGCAGCGCTTGTAGAAACGCCACTAAACAGACAGGCACATTTGTAGATTACCTTACGATGAACCTGCGGAAGAGTTTCCAATGATGCTGTCCGCAATAATGGCGGGATAGCAGCATCACTCTGTATATATTCTGACTGTCTCCTTATTGCTTCTCGCAATGTTGCAGGTGGCTGAGTGAGGAATGGGCCAGTTCATCATCTCCGCTGGGGTGTAGGCTGTGGTGAAGACAGAGCTGGGGGTAGCAATGGTGGCGGCGTTGTTGTTGTTGTTTCTGTGTGAGCAGTATTAGTATAGACAGCGGCACATACGGGGTGACAGATAAGTTCTACCTGTGCAAGCCATTTCTGACAACGCTTCATAGGATGTTTTGTTGAAGCACAAAAGAAGCAGCGTGGTTTGCATGGACGTGCGTTCTTCCATCCATGTCACCACTTGCGAATCTATGAGGTGGAATGAGTCATCTCTCCTGAACCGCTACTGTCTGTGGATGCGGAAGATGATGCTGATTGGGGTGGTGTTCTGGATACCACCAGGGGGCACCGACAATCTGGTGTCTTGGTGGCGGGATGTGGTGCTTTCAGAAACATGGTTTCACCGGAGGTACTACAACCTACTACTGCCGTTTTACAAAGAAAAGAAGTTTGTTGTGTATGGAAAAAGAGGGGGATGTCCTTGCTGCGGATGGGGGAGGCAACGTAGGCACAGACATATTGGAAGCTGTGCATGTTGGTGTTGGTGTGAAAGCTGATTTCTGTGGATGATGGTTCATCACTGAACGTTGTTGCGTGAAAGCCGCAGTTGAGCCGGGAGAAGGATACGGGCACCAAAGTGGCTCTAGGTAATTCGGTACCCTTAGGAGTTTGATTGTTTCTCTGGTTGTGGTGTGGTGCGGTCCGTCGCAGGCGTTGTGGAGGGCGGCCCGTTAGGACACCGTTCCCTCCAATGTCCCGGCTGACTGCATCTGAAACAGATGTTCGGTAGCCGTGCGGTGCTGGTAGTGTTTGTTGTCCTAAACTGCATGGTAGTGAGGTTTGTGCTGAGTGTGGTGCCTCAGTTGGTGAGTGCGGTGATCTGCTTGTTGATCTCTTCTATCTGCTCTCGCATGTTGCCGCTGTTGTTGTTGTTTCGCTGGTTTCCGCGCCCTGAAGATCCGCTGTACCCACCTCTGCGGGCACGGTGCCTTCCTCCATGTGCTAGATTCGGACTGGTCTTCTGCGTATCTGATACTGGTGGTGGTGTCTGCACGGTGGGTGTTGCTGATCTGGGGGGAACACTGGCGGGCGAGGCGACAGCTGCACCGTCTATCTCATTGATAAGATGGAGTTGGCGTCAGTTATGCTTTTCCCGCTCCAGGAAGTTCTCGATACGGAACGTGGTTGCCATTAATTGGGCCAAACTCCAGTGGTCGCCGAGAATGTATCAAGATGCAAGTGGAGTACGTCATCCACATTGGTGCTTGGATATGCGCAGGTAACTAGCCTTCTGATTCGGCTATCTACGTGAAGACGGAACGGAAGATTCTTGATGGATTCCTTCATTACCGTCTTATGTGATTGCTAATATGCTGAATTAGTAGTTACCGCTTTATTTTTGCGGGCCTTCTGCTCTGCTTAATTCCTTTTTGTTGTTGTCAAAGCAAGAATTAGTTTACGAGCACATAATACACATTTTTTGGACCTTTCAAAAGCTTTCGACACTATCAATCATAAAATGTTACTAGAAAACTTGCCTATTACGGAATCCGAGGAAGTGCACTCATCTGGTTTGAAAGCTATCTAAGTGACAGAATGCAATGTGTGCAATTCAATGCAACTGGCTCTGAAAACAGGAGACTAACTTGAGGTGTTCCTCAGGGGTCCATCCTTGGCCCTCTGTTGTACGTTTTGTATATGAACTATCTGCCTAACATATGCAAACACATGTCACTAATACTATTTGCTGATGACACCAATGCATGTTGCTGTGACGAAGACATAGTTACATTATATAAAAACGTAAATAAGGAAATGAAAGAAATCACTAACTGGTTTTCACTAAATAAATTATCACTAAATGTGGATAAAACAAACTATATGTTATTTTCAAAATCTAAAGAGTTAATAAATAAAGAGGTTCCAAAATTGTACACTAGCAATAAGGAAATTGAAGAGGCCCCTCATGCAAAGTTCCTAGGAGTATATTTAGATAAAAACTTGACCTAGGCCAAACAAATTGAACCACTTACTGCAAAAGTAGCAAGAGGAATAGGTGTCATCCAAAGACTAAAACCATATATGACACAGGACATGGTTAAAACGCTGTACAGCACCTTGATCCTCTCGCACCTCACTTACTGCAATGCTGTTTGGACTAACACCTACAAAAACTGAAAATCCAAAATTCAAGGTCTCCACAAAAGAGCATCAAACTATTTTCCAGGCAGAGGGCGAAAACATGTTCAAAGCAGAAAAATTGCTTAAGCTCACTGACATAGGAAACTCCCAAATGCTAACTATTGTCAAAGACTTCCACCACAACACTTTACCCAAATCTATAGCCCCCCCCCCCCCACTTCTTTGTAAACAATATTAACATCCACCAACATAGCACTAGAAGCAGACACAAACTACATGAACAATACGCACGGACAGACATAGGAAAACACTGAATATCATTTGCCGCCACTAAGTTATGGAACAACACAAAACAGGAAACATGTGGGAAAATTCTATTAACAAAATTGTGCACGAAAACAATGAAAAACTACTTGATTAACACATACTAGTACTATCTAATTCATGCAGTGTAGCTCAAAACAATGTAAAATATGCTGTTTTATACTCGTGCATAATTGAATTCTAATTGTTGTCTAATATGACAGCGATGTCTCTTGGTACAAATATGTTTATAGTATTTGACAGAAAATTAGTTCTATCTATATAACATGCTTCTTTTCTTGTTTTGAAAACTATTGCCCTGCTGCTACTTCTGCTGCTACTTCTGCTACTAGCACTACTACTACTACTACTACTACTACTACTACTACTACTACTACTACTACTACTACTACTACTACTACTACTACTACTACTACTACTACTACTACTACATGTACTACTACTACAACTACTACTACAACTACTACTACAACAACTACTACTACTACTACTACTACTACTACTACTACTACTACTACTACTACTGAGGTTTGGTGTTATTCCCGATTAACTGCTACTACCACTACCACTACTACTACTACTACTACTACTACTACTACTACTACTACTACTACTACTACTACAACAACTACTACTACTACTACTACTACTACTACTACTACTACTACTACTACTACTACTACTGCTGCTGCTGCTGTTGTTACTGCTGCTGCTACTGCTACTACTGGTACTAGAATATGACTAGATGATTCCACTTGTTATTATATTCAATAAAAATTTCAATTACCATAGTAACAAACTACAGGACGAGCAGGAGAATGAGCACCCTCCCCTCCACCCCCACCCCCCCCCCCACCCCACCCCCTTCCCTTGTCCAAGGATGCTCTGCATTTGCCAGCCTCCTGTAAACAGTATATCGTCATTATAAGTAAAAGTACCCTCCCAAAATTTATATACACCTGTGCAAAAGTTAAGCACCACCCTATTTTTACGCACATGCGAGGGTATATTCATGTGCTATGAAGAAAACAATAGCATAAACATTTATGTACCCATCCATCTTAGTGCAAGAGGTAATAATGCAACTAGAGGAATGCTGATTATGATGGTGGGGAAACACTGTATGTTTTTGTTTGAACTTGAAAACGAGGCCTGAATATGGTTACGTTGACACAACTGACAACTATTGCCCTACAGTTGACACACGTGGCTAGATTGTCATTAATGGTGTCTGAAAACGAAGTTTAACATCTGTGCACGAGTTTGAGACTGTCAATATTAATACCGGGTATATCCACCTTGTGCCTGGATGACGGCCTGGACACGACGTCTCATGCTGGTCACCAACCGACTGATAGGCCATTGTGGTATTCGTTGCCATTCAAGATGGAGTGCGTCTGTTAATTCCTGTAGGTTCTGCACAGGAGGATCCCTCCTTCTCACCATGTTTCCCAGAATGTCCCAGATATGCTCAATAGGGTTCATGTCAGGGCTCCTTGCTGGCCATGGTAGGGTTTCGATGGCATTCTGGCGGAGGTATTCATGCACAGCTCTAGCACGATGTGGTCGGGCGTTGTCATCCATGAATATAGGGTGGGTTCCAGGTGCATGATTTACAAAATGAGGGACCACAACTCTATCCAGTATGGAATCTTGATATCTTTGTCCATTTAGTGTTCCAGGTACAGTCAACAGATCCAGCTTACAATCAAATGAGATGCACCCCCATATCATAACGGAACCTCCACCAAATGGAACTTCTTCCATGATGTTACGTTGGTCGTACGCCGTGCGTCTGGACCTCCATACACGAGTTCGACCATCTGTGGCATGAAGCAGGAACCGACTTTCATCGGACCAGTGTACCCGTCTCCAGGATCTCATGTTCTAGTGTCTTCTTTCGTTGCACCACCTCAGACGCTCCTCTTTGTGGTGTGCAGTGAGGAGAGGACGTCTGACAGGTCTCCTAGCTTTCATGCCAGCACCATACAGTTTCCTTTTGACGGTAGACATTGACACTCTATTGCGCGTTTCCCATTGCTGGCTGAGCACTCTGCTGTTGGTGAATGGAGATCTCCTAACAAGGCGTACTAGGGCTCGATCATCACGGGCAGTAGTCTTCTTCGGTCTTCCAGATCTAGGCCTGTCCTTCACCTCGTTAGTTTGCCCATGTTTTGCAATCAAACGACTGATTACAGTATGGTTAATGTTCAGCTGTCTGCCAATCTCTCTGCATGACATACCAGTGGTATGCATGCCTATGATTTGCCATTTCACACGATCACTTAACCTTCGTCTTGCCTTAGAGGTTCACAATCAAGAGCTAATTCTCTCTGTACAAATAAACCACGGTAATGAACACAAAATTCCTAATCTTGTCGCCTAAATCTGTATGTAATGTTCTACACCTCAAACTGGACTTTTACATAACTTAACACATGTGCTGTTTCCCGCCACGCACGGACATCAAGCGGCGTGAAGTCATGCATGCATGTGCATTTCGTACTTGGAATTATGTCAGCTAACGCGGGGACAAAAAGTATGGCAGCCTAGTTGTACCATCATGTTTCTACGTTCTATTGTTTTTGCTGGTGCTTAACTTTTGCACAGGTGTATATATATAAATATATATATATATATATATATATATATATATATATATATATATATATATATATATATATATATATATATATATATAAATGTTTATTGTCGTATCTATAATCATAGACATCCATGTTTAATATTGAACTTGACTATGTTCCATATTTGTCTGTCTTGTCCTTATTTACTACCCATATGTATCACAAACAATAAAACATGTATTTATGAAACTAAAGAATTGTAATGATGATGATGATAATAATGATGATGATGATGATGATGATGATGATGATGATGATGATGATAATAATAATAAGAAGAATAATAATAATAAGAATAATAAGAATAACCCAAGTGATTAACCCTTACACACCCTGCTATTACAGAATTATATTGCAATCAAACAGCAGCCGGATAGAATTTTGACATTGTGTCAACTTACATTTCATTTGAACTGCGAGTTTGAACCAATTTTCATTACTAGATTGCGGTGCTCCTTACATAGGAGGGATATTCCTCTTCAGTTTGTTTACCGGCCACTTTTGTGAAATGGCATTATTTGCTGTTCGACAGACTTACTACAGATGGAATTTATTTGAGTGCTTATCAGATGCACGCATTTAGTTGGATAGATTTATATTGGAATGTGTTCACTTGAGGAATAGTTATCAAAGACTATTCATAAGAGACGAATGTGAATTTTAGATGGCGGGGCTTTTGTTACGTTCCAAATTTGCATATCAAGTAATAGCTAGCCTGACACGTTAACGACTCGATTCTGATAACCTTTTTTGAGACTCTCATCATACGGTTGGCGTCTTAGAATTTGTTTGATTTCCTTTGAATGATGATGCTAGAAGTTGTTGCAGATGAGCAGTGCAACAGTTTCCGGTAGTTATTCAATGAATTTCTCGCAGATTCTCAGACCGATGCTTTCTGATGTGTGTCAAAACGGAATTCAGAGTGGAATGGTTCCATGTCAATTTTGGAGTAACGCTCTGACTAGATCGTGAGCTTTATGTTAGCATGATTTCAAATCCGAATATAAACTGCTACTTTGGCAATTGCAGTTGGTCTGATGTTGAAGTTTCCAAAATGTTAGCGTTCTCTCTCGCCGGCTGTTGTGCAGTATGGAAGTGTGTTGCTTTATAAGTTTTATTTACGTAAAATGTTAGTGGGATCGGATTCTGTATGGCCAGCTGATTAATTGGTAAACGTGGCTGTGTTTTGCATGGCAGAAAGATGCTGTATTGCCACTTAATTTGAAAGCATGTTTGCTGTATTACCTAATATACGACACTAGGAGTTCATCTGATTGTTAATTACCAGATGCCATTTATTGAATATTTCAAATCTGTTTGTTAAAGTGCTAGGTCATTGTCAAAGGTGTGTGCCCACTCTTGACGATGGTTTCAGTACCAAAATGCCATAGTCAAGAGATTTCTATTAAAGTAAGTCGGCCGCGCACATTCCATCTTTAGGCTAAAGCTAGGATAGGTGAACCAGATTTATTAGATGGCAGCCTAGGGTGCTTATCAGTTCTGTCTTGGCTGTTTTTGATTAATTTAGTAAAACTTTGACTGGGTACTTTAAAATTAGTTCCAAATTGCCGCAAATTCGTCTCTATGTATCAACACCCTTTGGCTGCTCAAAACTTAGTCCGGTATCAAATTAACCTGGAAAAGGGAAAGCTTGTCCATCTTAGCAGGGTGTGCGAAAGTAAAGCAGCAGGATATAAACTCTTTTTTGTGATGAATGTTGGTTAAATGTGTTCAAAAACACATTTGATTAATATTCCTCGCCATTAAGGGTTTACAATTAAGTTATAAGTCTGCTTTATTTGCTCAGGCTATTTCAATAGTGAGTTCGCGCTCCTATGACCTAAGAAGTTAGCCTCAGGACAGTCTAAAATCAATAGTCTTATTAAATCAATTCAATAACCGGCTTCCCTAGAATTTAAGTTCTTTGGCGTCCTTATCCTCAATCTTATTACGTTTGAATAGCTTTGCAGGCAAAGTAATCTTCTTCTGCTGATTCACCTCATGGTTCAACAGCGGCTCATGATTGCTTTCCGTGCCAGGTTGTTCTAGTCAATTTGTAGAGCTAGTTTTCCTTTTCACTTGTTAGATTTCAGGACAATAGTTTGTTGTCAGTGCTTTCCAATTGGTACTTGTTGCCGGATTGCATTCATACTTGGTACTTGTATACCCGACAATATCGCTGAGCCCAGTTCTTTCATTTTCAGTGCTTGAACATTGTCAGAGTACTTTCTATTTGGTAGTCATTGCCAAATTGTACTCTGTTGCCAGATAGGATCAACACTGTTACCACATAAGTATTTGTAGTTATATCAAAG
Organism: Chaetoderma sp. LZ-2023a; assembly: GCA_034401795.1. NCBI lineage: Eukaryota > Metazoa > Mollusca > Caudofoveata > Chaetodermatida > Chaetodermatidae > Chaetoderma > Chaetoderma sp. LZ-2023a. The sequence continues at coordinate 71,584,218 of CM067373.1, forward strand.
CTGGATGGAATTTAAATTGGAGTGCTGTTGCCAGGTAGTGTGCACACACTATCATTTACGATACAGAATCTGAGCATTGTTAACTGTTGCCAGATTGTTATCAGCACGTTTCCAAAGTAACCATAGGCATTATTGCCAGAGTGTGCTCAGACGCTATCACTACAGTATTTAATCTGTGCTCCATTTACTTGTCAGATTGTTATTATTTGTCTCTACCTTATCTATTGTTTATAATAAGTGACATTTATTTATAACATTCAACTTTCATACCAATCACCTAGTCAGTTTTTAATTGACCTTTTTAAAAGTGATTTACCAGATAACCATCACACTTTTCTGGGACACAGTAGGTTAATATGAACTTTGCCGATTGCAAATTAAGTTGCAAGGCTGGCCAGCAATTTTTAAACTAACAACATTTTGACTTAAGATCTGTTCTTATCAAGCTTGGTCTTTTCTTGTAGAAACTTTATATTGCATTACACTTCCCTTAAGAATTTGATTCTTCTTTAGAACTTAGCAGATCAGGCACAGCCTTAGATAACCCATCATGATTTTAGTGCCAACCCTTCCTATTGCATTTATAACACCCTCTAAATCGCACTGTCTTTGCACTAACACCACATTTGCGCACTTTTCTCCTCAGGATGTCCAACAGAGTCATCTGACCCTATTTAAATTATGAACATTTCATCTTAATGCACTCAGTGGATCTTTCAAGCGAGTCAGTTGTTTGAGAGGTTCATGGACTGCAGGGAGATGAAATCTTCTATGTATAGAGAAGGGTTTAAACTAGATCAACGACGCAGAGATGAAGCAGCTATCCGGCGACACCAGTGAACTTCAGCTACAGATCATTAGCAGCGTGGTGGGCGGTAAGGCATGTGGGGAAATTCTTACCCATAGGTCCTTTGTAATCCATAATTAACCACCTTTTACTGTCCTGTTCATGGTTTAAGTAGCATATGTTTTGGCCTGTTAAAGCCCTATTTTATTACAATATGTTGGTTCACAGACTGAGAGGCCCACTCCTGGAGTTTTTCTTTCCACTGCAATGACTCACTAGATAATTGAACTGGTCATTGAAATTGTGAACTCTCCTGGGTGGGGGAGGTGTAGTGGTTGGGGGGTGGGGTGGGGGGAGACGGGGTGGCTGGGGGGGAGGGGTTTGGATTGGGTGGTCTCCTCTTGACCTGCGAATTACTATATTTCCTTTCAGAAATTTAAACTGTTTATGTGGATCAGGGGTTAAATGGTTAATAAGGAAGTAGTAAATGTAATGTCTGAATTTGTAATTGTTTATGTAAGTTCTGTCTTGTCTAATTTATATCTGTATATCTGTATATATATATATCTGTATATCTGTATATATGTGTGCAAGGTGTCCGCCAGGACAATAGGCACTGCCTTAGGCGGACAACCTGGTATGCTTCGTGAATATGTTTATCTTCGAATTATTGAATAAATAATCTTGAATCTTGAATCTTGAATCAATGGATTATTAATGAAACTACTTAACGGTGCTCTGACAAACATGTACACAAACAATTTGTTTCTATTTTTCGCTGCACATAAATAAATATATACGTGCAGTAAACAACAATCATGCTACAGTACAATTATTACATGTAAGAATAACTATTTTGCTATGGTGTGTATGCTGATCAACAGATCTCGGAATTTGTTAAACTGATTAATATAGGATTAGGAATCAACTTCAGAAGGAGGTTCGTCTCATGGGCCTGGGGTCTGAGCGACGGGATTTACTTAACACAACACAACAAGAAGAATTTTTAATTTTATTTAAAAAAATTATAGTGGCTGGTTTGCCAATTTGTCATGTTTGTGACACAAAAGAAGATACCTACGCATGACGGTAAATGTCGTTGACAGATATTTATGTTTCATATATATCAGACGAATAAGGAGGTTGAGAATTTTCACAAAATTACCAGTTTTGGAAAAAAAATTCAATTCAAAGAAATTTAAAGCTAACAATATCTATGTTCTGCTCCATGTCAGAACGGTTATACATATATGCAAATATAACTGTACAGATTTCCTTTAACAGGACAGATATATTATATATCATCCAGTAAGGTGTTTTCGAGGGTCAGGTGATTTCAAAGTTACATACTTTTGACGTTCTTACGTGCGCGTTGGTTAAGTGATGTCAACAAATCATGTGTCTTTAAATAGATGCACTATTTTCACACCACAAGTGTAACTTTTAAAAGGATGCGCGTCCAATAAGTGATTATTGTGTCAGGGATGGGGTCAATTCCATTTTATCAATTCCAATTCCAATTCAACCTCAATTCATTTTATCAATTCCGTTTCCGCATCAATTCATATCAATTGCAGCCCTCAAAATTTCAAATATTTGCGAGACCCATTTTTGGATCCCATGTTTTCAGGTCTGCGTAACCAATTGTTCGGTTGCGCAAAATCAGTTTGCGCAACCAATTGGTTGCACAAATTGGTTACGCCATTTTTTATCCAAACCTGCTTTATCTGAACATATTTCATCTGTATATTAAGTTTATAATGAATTTAAAGTGCATGTTGCTGAATTATCATTAGCATATTGATTACAGCATGGACTTATCGATCAATTACCTAATTTACAGAAAAAATATGTTTAAAAAAAAAAGGTTTCATAAAAAATCATTATCTGGTCAAATGGCATCCGCCGCATGTGAATTCACCTCATGGTCAATTAATGAAACATGATGTTTTCTTGATAATGATGTGCAGGGGTCGAAATTCGCTAAATTTCACCAGAATCAATTCGGATTCTCGTAAATTTGCTCAGCAGGAACCATGGGAATCCACTTTTGGATTCCTGTATAGAAAGCTCAACGGGAATCCAATACAATGAGGGGTTTTCATTTCCATGTTATACACTGGATAAATACTTTGTCTTAAGTACTGATTATATATAAAATTGTATATTTCAGAAGTTGCCATGAGAACATATTACTCTCATGATTCTGATTTTATGTCCATGTTAACAAACAACAGACAGCGTTCATACCTGATACTACAAACGTTCATTGGATTCATGAACAATCACACCGTGATATAACTCAATTGCCATAGAAATTGCTGATCTTTTTTCCTAATTATCATGTGGAACCCCAGCCATATACATAAAAATATGGGCAGTAATTAATACTTATATGCCTATCAGGATCTGATTGTATTGGTCACTCAGGAAAACTTTTAGTATAATACTGTACATACAAGGAGTATTTATTGTAAACCAGTCATTCTTATTCTAAGCGACAGATATAATTTTCAAAGTAGAACTGAGATTTCATATTAATGGATGAATTCAATCTGTTACTCAACTATTGACCTCATAATCAGTTACATCACATATAGGTTGATGTCACCTGTCACTATTATAATTGACAGACAATACTAACTCTCATAAAGTTAGCTGTATAGTTACCATGAAATTGAGATTCCGGGACAAAGCTTGGAGCAGAGCTTAGCTAGAGATGGGTGTGGAATAACTAAAAGTGGATTCATCCATTGTGGTATAAGTACTGTAATATTTCTCAAGTAAATTTGTCAAAAAACAGATTAATTTTTTGTTTTATGTCCATTCATTCGTTCCATTTCCAGACCAAGAAGGATATTTTGGAAAATTTACCCCTGTAATTACAAGCTCGGTAACTGAGCCAGTCATTCAGTGTTAAGTCTCCAAAAACAATACACCCTTGGTCGGCAAATGTACATTTTCTCTGTCAAAATATCAGTATTTGTATGACAACACTCATTGGTAACATCTTTCCAGCTTGCAACAATTTCAGGGTTCATACACATTGGGCACAATAAAATTCCATACTTTTTCCAAACATATATTTCAAAATTCCAGACCCACTATAATAATTAGTGACTAATGACCCAATATTTATAAATATCTTAACACCCTCCTCCCACCCCACCCACAAACCCCACTACAAAAACAAAGAATTGAATATCTTACATTGTTGTGGCTTACCTAGTTGAGCAACCCTCCCCAGCCCACCTACCACCACCTTGAAAACAATGGCTTCCAGTCATATTATTTTCAAAATAATTGAAAGAATATGCTTTAATTTGTAAAGAATTCCACCTGTATCAAAGAACTACCGTCTTAATGGCCCCAAAAACATCAGGGGATGGAATGTTTATAAAATTGTACCTGTGACGGATGGTTTTTTTGTAACTGTCAACAAATATTTGTAGTTGTACAAGCAGCATACATTTCTAATATAAAACAATAACCCACAAGTCCGCCACAATAAAAAGCGTAACCAGCTCTAAGGCATTTGGTAGATAGCTTGACCCTTCTTAACTTGTACGCTTTAAACTGGCGATTTACTGGAAATAAGAGTTACTACGCACCGGTTTTCCTGACATATATAGTCCTGTTTTCTCGGTCGCTTCAAAGCAATCAACCATTAAATATCGGGTGGTATTACTGTCAGAACCTTCCAATAATAATATATTGGGTCATATAACCCGTCAAAGTGGGCGCTAACATATTGCTTTACTGCGTTTAAAGGCGGCACAGTGACTAGATTTTTCGTTTGCCATTATCCATCAATATTAATTGCGAGTCGCACAGAGATTGGTTGAAATAAATCATGTGATTAATTCGTTATGAATGACAACGAGGCATGTGATCAAAATTTTACTACGATAGTAATTTTCATTCATGCCTATTGAAATTGGATATCCCGCGAGCCAATCAGAAACTACGAGTGCGCATAATCGTTTATTATTAACTACGACTGCACAGTCACGCGAGACATTTCTCATTAACGGTGAATTAGCAGACCCCCCTCTAGGCTGATTCGTGACATAATTTTACTACGATAGTAATTTTCATTCATGCCTATTGAAATTGGATATCCCGTGAGCCAATCAGAAACTACGAGTGCGCATTATCGATTATTATTAACTACGACTGCGCGGTCACGAGAGACATTTCTCATTACCGGTGAATCAGCAGACCCCCCCTCTAGGCTGATTCGTGACATAATTTTTATTGTTGAAATTAGTAACCGGGATCGCGGCGTTCTGTAAGAATGGAATGTTTATGTTTTTGGAAGCGCTTATTTAGGAGAATCCAGTTGGATTCTCGTATTTTTCAATTTCGAGAATATTAGATTCCCGGATTCCCGTCCCCTGAATTATTGTGTGTCATGTACAAATACACACTGACGCAGTAGCTAGGATCTATGAATGTAACAGTTTAATTTAACAGATAAATTCTTAAACAGCTGTCTCTACAGACTAAACACCAACTGAAACTCAAGGAGAATATACTGTGAGACTCACTCAACAATGCATGTCTTCCTATGTTATATCGGGATCTAATTGCGTATATAAAATAATACATCGGGAACATGCCAGCTGACGGTTGCACGTACTTGCATGGAACGGTTTATAATTGATGCATGACGTGTAGCAAGACTAGTTCCCGGCCTGTGTAGTAATGCTCGCGGAAATACAACGGAAGTTTGTCTCTGACACCTGCATGCTGTCGCTTACTTATAGAATTTGACAGACAGATGTTATCGATCTTTTAGATGGTTGAAAATGCTAAATTCCGTTGTAAATAGCATCTTTCATATCAAAAAGTTGTTAAAACTTTTCTGTTTTCCACGATCAGAGATAACTACTGTTCTGGGCTTTGTCACTTACGTGACCATTTTTTCTTTCACGGTAATTTTACTCCACGTAACCGACACGCGAACGAAACGATCGTTCTCGCCAAATTTTGAGGGCTGCAATTCCAATTCCACCCAGACAAGTTCAATTCCAATTCCATTTGATCAATTCCAAGTCCAATTCCAATTCCATACTATTATTTACTTGAGATCGACATTGTTATATTTTAACCCTTTAATGGCCAAGAAAAACTAGATTTATCATTAGCAAATGTACATTTGCAGGATAAGAGAAGGCAATTTTTTTAATTTAGCAATGTAATGACTGGCTCAGTTATGGAATCAGTCATTCCACTGGTAAATTTTCAAAAATAGTCTTAGCATACATATGATCCTTCCTCAAGACCAGTACAGAAGGCATTTATTTTTGGCTGGTTTCTCCGTTAATATTTAAAACAATTAGAATAAAAAATTTTTGCCAATAGGTAGTTATATCTTTCAGTCAAATTATTGTCCAAAAAGTCAACATTTAGCAGATCTTATTTTTAGTTGATCTGACTTAATTATAGACTAATGCCGATTTTTTTTTACTGATGAATATAACTAAAGGTTAATGCCATGTCTAATTATTATAGATACATGTAAACCTTGCTATTTAAATGTTTGCATTAAAAAGTATTAGAATACAATGTATATAGTACAGTACTGAGTGAGAGTACTGAGCACATGTATGTAGAGTTTGAATAACACCTCTAGTCCAGGTGTCTGTGTTTTAAAAGCTGAGACATTTCACAGAGGGAGTGTCATTCAGTGATTCCTTTGTTATGTATGTATGTATGTATGTATGATTACTGTATTCTGCAGCTGTAGTAGGAGAAACATCCTACAGCTGCAATCAGTCCTTCTTCGCTTTTGCCCAGTGTGTCTTGTCCTCAGCCAAAATCCGTAGCTTCCTCAGGTCCATTCTTGACTTGAGTGTAGTCGTGTACCTAATCCTGCTTTCTTGAGGTCACCTCGTAGCACGCTTAGCAGATTTATGCAATGACGTCCTCTCCTGGCTCTGTATTTGCTGGCTCCGAGTAGGGTGAATTCCAAGGCTCTGTGCTGGTGTGTCTTCTGGCATCCTTAGCACATGGCCACACATGGACCATCTTTGCTGGGCGACTTTTACAGACAGCGGCGGCGTATTACACATCTTGTATAGTGCATCGTTGGAAATTATGCTCTCTGGCCATCGGTGTCCAGTGATGGTGCATAGGTGTTTGCGGTGGCAGGCGTCAAGTTTGTCTAGAGCTGCCTTTGGAGCTGCCCAGCTGTTACAGTTATACATCATCAAGGATACACAGGTTGCATTGTATAGAGATAGCCTCTTTATCAAGGGCATCTTTGATCTACGAATCCATAGCTTCCAGAAGGACTGGAAATCTATGTTCCCCATGATGCAGCAATGTCAGCAGTACTGCAAAGCAGTGAGCCCAGGATTTTACCTTTCTCCTTCGATCAATACTCACCATTCTGTTACTTCTGATATACAGCTGGCCTTGACAGCGGCTCTAGGATTATAGACTTAGAAAGCTTTACCGACTCCTGGGAACCGGGTACTCGGCTCCCAACTGCCGAGTACCCGTTTACCATAGAGCTCATTCTTGTTTGCATAGCAACAAGAGCAATACATGCTTTTTGCAGGAGAAGATTTTTAGTGTCTTTTGTTAAAGAAATCTAAGTCTTTGTCTGTGAAGTGATAGTTTGTGCGTTCTTGAGGATTTAACTGGATACTATGGAGAATACCGCCGATGAAAACCAGGTTGTATCATTCTTTATTATCCATAGTTAAAAGACTTAGGTCTCTAAATTTCGCTGTGTCGCATGTCCTGATTTCTGACCCCAGAGAATCTGGGACGTGTGCTAACAACGATATATGCCAGACGATCGCCTTCTTTAAACCCCAACAGGCGATCGGCAGATATGAAAATAGGTGTTTGCTACGGTATTTCTAACACGAATATCGGCTGACGTCGTTCTCCGTAGGATCCGAGCGGGTGACGTCACACCCGGTTCGCTCGGATGTTTATGTGAAGAAAATTTTTCATTAATTCGCGCATCTCGTTCTGGGTGCTGCGTACTAAAAATGGTACCGGAAACTTTAGAATGTTCAAGTTTATGTGCGATCACGATCGGTTTGCAATGATCGGTGGTTTCAAAATTCTTGAGTAGATGCGTGGTCTGCGTTTTTACCGTGTGATACAGCAGTTTGTTATACATTTTGTTGTTTTCTTCACATATCGTTTGGCTTTCGTTAGGGAGTATAATTTATATTGATTGGTAAATATACCCCGAATGTTATGCGATATGATTCCTCGAGCTGTTACACATCCTGGAGGATCTAATATGGGTGTGTTTTTATGCCCGCTTCGGTCTTGTCGTCATAATCAATGCGATCTTTGTTGTAACGTGGCGGGGTGGGGTGCGGGAGGGATACGGTTAATTTATGAGTCAAATTATTTGGAAATTAATTGTCTGCCTTCCATCAGGGTCTCGTTCCGCTTGTAATTGTAGGTTTGTGCTTATTTTATAGGCCAAGCCAACCCCGCCATCATGTGACGAGTGCCATAAATTTGTACGAGTCGTATTTAAGGACCATGTCTGCTTTAGGTGTTCGCCCTGTAACCTAGACCATAGGTGTAATGTGTGCGCAGTGTGGTCCGTGGATATGATGGTTAAGTTCCTTGCCCAGAAGGACTTGGCTGGGTCTGACGCGGGGTCAGGCGGTCCAAGAGTAAATCGTGGAGCGCCCGGTTCGGCCGGTGGGGGTGCTCCACGTCCCCAGCTGGAGGTGGCGGAGATGGCACCGCCGGCGTGGTTTGGTCCGGCTATGCAGGGTTTTCGTGCTGGTGTCGTCCCTGCTACCAAAGGTTGGGGGGCAGTTTCTCCCCATGCCTGGTACGGACCCTGTCCTCGGACAGGGTTCTGGACTGGTTTCCGGGGGGGCCGTCTTGTACGGACCCCTGGCAGTCCCGTCTGGCTCCGGCCAGACGGGTTCTGTTTCTCTGCGGCCACCTCCGGGAGGTCCAGTAGCGGTGGCCGGTCCGTCAGGTGTGGGAGCCGTCCGCAAGGACGGCTGCACGGTTTCCTCGTCTAGTGACGACTCTTCGGAGTCCGAAGACGAGGAGGCCGAGGAGGAGAGGTTGCTGCGGCCTGTGATGCCGCAGGTGGAGAATATGGAGGTCGATTCCGTCCTGGACGGAACCGGCCTCCATTTGTCTGGCTTGGCGCAAGCCAGGGCAGCGGCTCCGCCTGTGGCTGAGGCTAATCTGGTACCGGGCACCGGTTCCGTGACGGTTGGTTTGGCACCAGCCGACACAGTAACGGGTCGGCCGGGCCGGGCGTGGTACTCACCTATCTCGCCTGGTCCGGCAGTCGGACGTGGGGTGCCGTTGGCGCCCGTGTCTGGCTACGGTTCCGCGACTGCTACGGGTCCGTACGGTTTTCCGTGCGGACCTACCCCATGGACCGGAGTGTTTCATGGGGTGGTGGCGGAACCGTGTGGTACCGGAGTGCCTGGCGTGTCAGCCGTGGCTCCTTGCCGGGAGGCCGTGGCTGGCAGGCCTGCGAACACGTCAACGGGTGACGTGTTTGCGGGTGTGTCTTCATCGGAGATAGATTGGTCAGAGGCTCTGTGGGACTGGATCCACGGTTCATAGAATTGTTGGAGGCTATTTATAGCAAACAACTTATGACCAAGGGTCAGCTCCCTGCGGCCTCCAGGGAGGTGCGGGCAAGATGTCGTATTCATCGGGAGGAATACGACAGATATGGTGTAGTCCCGTCGGTCACTGAGGATAACCGATGGGTACTGGGCGTTTAGAGTGCCGGGACGGGTGGCCCCGGTCCGGCACTTGTGGACACTGCTCAGGTACATCAAGAGGAAGTCCTGTCCCTATGCGATGAGGGTGTGAGGGCAGCTATGAGCGCTGTCAACCACTCGTATCATCTCCTTCAGTCGGTGTGGGCTGAAGCGGGGGCAGGCCACCCTGTGCCACCTGTGGCGCTTTCGTGCGTTAATGACGGCCTGGTGCTGTCTATGGATGCATTGGCAAGGGTGCAAGCGCGAGTGACAAAATCCAGGAGGCAAATGGTCATTGACCATATGCGTCCGGCTACGGCAGTCAGGGAGCGTCTTCTTGGGACGCCCCTGACAGGGCCTAGCATCTTCGGTGGCCAGGCGCGGGCCATCTTAGAGGATACTGCCAGTATCGCGCAGAAGCGGTTAGCGGTCAACCTGCAGCTAGAGCTAGTGCGGCCGAGCGCACGCACTAGGGGCTGTAGGGAAACCGCTAGCGGGACAACCTTCAAAGAAGCAGAAGAAGCATAAGGGCAAGGCGAAAGCTAAGCCTGTTGCAACTTCTGCTTCAGCTGGCTTTTCTCAGCCGCCGCCGGCGAAGAAAGCCAGAAAGGTTGTAGAGGCGCCTACCCTCCCCAAGTTAGCTCCTGACCGCCCTAGAGGCGGGAAGGGGAAGGGTAAGTCCTCAAAGGGCAGACAGAAGGGGCCGGATCATACCTGAGGGTACGAGAGCTCCCTTCATATCTGTCTGGACCGCGCCTGTGCGACAGGAACAGCGGTGCCAGTTATACCCGTCGTGCCTAGAACGAAATGGTTCTCTCTCTCTCTCGTTAAGAAAGAGGGGGGGGGCGGACTGCGAGCCAGACAACCCCGTTAGACGTCGAGGCGTCTATGGTGGGTGGAAGGCTCATGCGTTTCATCGAGGCCTGGCGAGGTGTGACGTCAGACAGTCTGGTCCTGGGATGGTTATCCCAGGGTTACATGCCGGAGTGGTGGGACTTTCCACCACAAAATCTGTCTTTGGCACCTGTCTGGACACCCGTACCAAGGGAGCCAGACAAGTTAGAAGCCATTCAAAAGGAAGTGTCGGGTTTGTTTCTGAAGGGAGCAATAAAACCAGCAAACCGGAACACTCCAGGCTTCTATTCAAACATGTTCCTTGTCCCCAAGAGCACAGGGGGATGGAGACCCATACTCAATCTCAGGCCATTAAATTGGTTTATCCATACGCCTCGGTTCCAGATGGAAACGCAGAGGTTGGGAATGGCGGGATTGAGGAAAGGAATGTGGTGTGTATCGATCGATCTGAAAAATGCATATTTCCACATTCCTATGAATCGGAGTTGGCACAGGTTTCTGAGATTTGCGTTTCAGAATCAAGTATGGGAGTTTATTGTTCTCCCATTTGGCCTGTCGACAGCTCCGAGGGTTTTCACAAGAGTGGTCCTTGCGGTGACAGCGTTTCTCAGAAAAGAGAACGTGGCGCTACACACCTACATAGACGACTGGCTGCTCAAGGCAGACTCGGCAGCCAGGTTGAACGTGGATACTGCTCTGACTCTGAAGTTACTTTCAGATCTACGCTGCATAGTCAACGAGGAGAAATCCGAGTTGACGCCCACTCAACGTTTCGTTTATTTGGGGATGCGATTCGACCTCGAGGAGGGCAGGGTTTACCCGTCAGAGCCCAGAGTGGTGTCTCTGTTAGCCATCCTCAAGAGTTTTCGAGTGGGAATCCACATTCAGGCGAGGTGGTTCCTTCAGATGCTGGGCATGATGGTCTCCATGGAGCAGGTTATCCCGTACGCTGCTCTAATGCGAAGGCCTATCCAGTTGTATCTGATGTCTCTGTGGAAACAGAGAAAAGAACCCCTGTCAAAACAGGTACCAGTTTTGGAGCCGATAATGTCGCATCTTCTATGGTGGAAACAGCGTCAGAATCTCCTATTAGGGGTTTCGCTGCACCTACCCCACCCCCAGCTGTCCGTGTACACGGATGCATCGCTGGAGGGGTGGGGGGGGCCTGCCTGGGAGAACACCAGGTCTCGGGCACATGGACTCTCCCGGAGAGTCAGCTGCATATCAATCTGTTGGAAATGATGGCAGTGGAACTGGCGTTGGAAGAGTTCCTTCCGATGATCAGGGGCAAGGTGATATTGATACGGTCGGACAATTCGACAGTAGTATCATATATAAATCGCCAAGGCGGGACCAGGTCGCCCACTCTGTGTATCAGGGTGTGGCACTTGATTCAATGGTGCAGGAATTACTCGGTTGTTTTGAAAGCAGCTCATATTCCTGGCCGATTGAACATTCTGGCAGATGCTTTGTCTCGCAGATAGAGAATCCTGCCAACAGAATGGTCCCTCAACCCTCCAGTTCTGCGACGGATCTTCGAGCATTGGGGCAAACCCAACGTGGACTTGTTCGCCACAAAGGAAAATGCTCAAATCATGACATATGTCTCGCCGATTCCAGATCCAAATGCCGTCGATACAGACGCTCTGGCGATAAGCTGGAGAGGGATGCACGCTTACGCGTACCCACCCACCATTCTTCTACCGAAGGTATTGGTGAAGGTCAGGGAGGAACCGTGTCTGGTCCTGCTAATAGCGCCGTATTGGCCGAGCAGGGCGTGGTTCACGGATCTTCTAGATCTGCTGGTGGAAAATCCTGTGCAGTTGCCCGAGATTCCGAACATAACCTCCCAGGCCAAGGGACGCTTCCTACACGAGTGTCCCGAAATGTTCAAATTGACTGCGTGGATGTTATCAAACAACGTTCCACGTCGGAAGGCTTTTCTCGACAGGCTGCTGATTTCATCGCGGCTGCGAGAAGGAGGTCAACCTTCAAGTCATATAACAACAAGGTTAACAGATTTGCAGACTGGTGTGAAGAAAAGGGTATTGATACCTTTCAATCCACTATCAGCAAATAGCAGACTTTCTCTGTGAGCTGTTCTTTTGAGGACTAGCTCCCGTCACAGTTGCTGGATACAAGTCAGCTTTGGCATCAGTTATCCCTTGTTTAGCCAACAGGGATAGTCCAGAGGTGGCCCAGTTAAATGTGATGTTGAAGGGAATGAGCAATCTCCGCCCTAGACAACCGGTAGTCATTCCAGCCTGGAGTCTATCTTTAGTGCTTAATGTACTGGCCAAGCACCCTTTCGAACCGTTGCGTTCGGCTAGTCTAAAGCATTTGACTCTAAAGGCGGTCTTTCTATTGGCAGCTTCCTCAGCTAGAAGGCGCAGTGAGATCCATGCGCTTTCGGCAGAGAGGAACCGATTTATTGTTTCTGGAGAAGGTCTGCGTCTTCTGCCTAGAGCAGAGGTTATGTCAAAGAACCAATCTTTGAGATATCCCGGCAAACCGATCATTATACCGAAGTTAACTAGGTTTGATCGTGATGCCAGTGTCTGGTGCCTGATGACTAAGTACAAGAAACGGACTGACTCGTTACGGTCGAACAATAGACATCTGTGGATCTGCCATAAAAAGCCTTATGGCGCCGCATCCATGGATACTATCTCTCGTTGGGTGGTCGAATGCATTCAGACTACTCACGAGATGGCGACTGGGCACCAGGTGCAAGGCGTAAGGGCACACAATGTCAGAGGAATAGCCGCCTCGACCGCCCTTTACAATGGTGTTCCGTTATAGGACATCATGGCCGTTGCACAATGGCACTGTGAGTCCTCATTCACGGATTACTATATGAGGGATGTGTCAGACTCAGCCAATCCACTCGCTTTAGCTGTTTTGAAACGATAGTTAGTGACCACACTGCTTTTCACCCTTTTCTCACTTTGGTAAGAAAAGAACCTAAAGCAGGCATGGTCAGGCGAGAGGATGTCAACCAGATTGTGTCACCGATGGCCGAACCGGTGAATGGTTGGAGGCGGTACGTCTGAAGTCCAATTATCATAAGGTAATTCAATAAGTGAGAGTTTTTTGTATTATGTATATGTATCATGTTCATTCATCTTATATATTCATGCTCATTCCCAGGCTAATACATGGAATATGCAGGGAGTAGTTAACCCTCTTGGCATATTTGTGTTTTCAGGCGAGATACATGTTCGTTAGTTCTCTCCCTTTTCTTAGGAGGAAAAGGGGGGGGGGCTGTGACGTGAATGTGATTCGGTTCCGTGAACTTGACGGTCCTTTTAGGTCTCCGTTAGTCAAGTTTGAAGTCTAAAATCTTTCTCCAAGCGGCAAAATTAGCATTTATGGCTTGCCCCTTCCCACCAGGTTACTGATCAAATCTGGTGTATATCAGAAGTAACAGAATGGTGAGTATTGATCGAAGGAGAATGCAGGAAATGTCAATTTCCCTTTCTCCGAGATCTAACAATACTCACCATTCTGTTATGGACCCAGCCTCCCAGCCCCACGGAGGCAAGCCATAGTTTTCTCTTGTTTGGTGGCTATGCAAACGATATGAGCTCTATGGTAAACGGGTACTCGGCAGTTGGGAGCTGAGTACCCGGTTCCCAGGAGTCGGTAAAGCTTTCTAAGTCTATAATCCTAGAGCCGCTGTCAGGGTCAGCTGTATATCAGAAGTAACAGAATGGTGAGTATTGTTAGATCTCGGAGAAAGGGAAATTGACATTTCCTGCAATCTGCCATAAAAAGCCTTATGGCGCCGCATCCATGGATACTGGTCAGTGTCAGGGTCAGCTGTATATCAGAAGTAACAGAATGGTGAGTATTGTTAGATCTCGGAGAAAGGGAAATTGACATTTCCTGCAATCTGCCATAAAAAGCCTTATGGCGCCGCATCCATGGATACTATCTCTCGTTGGGTGGTCGAATGCATTCAGACCACTCACGAGATGGCGACTGGGCACCGGGTGCAAGGCGTAAGGGCACACGATGTCAGAGGAATAGCCGCCTCGACCACCCTTTACAATGGTGTTCCGTTAGAGGACATCATGGCCGTTGCACAATGGCACTGTGAGTCCTCATTTACGGATTACTATATGAGGGATGTGTCAGACTCAGCCAATCCACTCGCTTTAGCTGTTTTGAAACGATAGTTAGTGACCACACTGCTCTTCACCCTTTTTTCACTTTGGTAAGAAAAGAACCTAAAGCAGGCATGGTCAAGCGAGAGGATGACAACCAGATTGTGTCACTGATGGCCGAACCAGTGAATGGTTGGAGGCGGTACGTCTGGTGTCCAATTATCATAAGGTAATTCAATAGTGAGAGTTTTTTGTATTATGGATGTGTATCATGTTCATTCATCTTATATATTCATGCTCATTCCCAGGCTAATACATGGAATATGCAGGGAGCAGTTAACCCTCTTGGCATATTTGTGTTTTCAGGCGAGATACATGTTCGTGAGTTCTCTCCCTTTTCTTAGGAGGAAAAAGGGGGGGGGGGGCGGTGATGCGAATGTGATTCGGTTCCGTAAACTTGACGGTCCTTTTAGGTCTCCGTTTGTCAAGTTTGAAGTCTAAAATCTTTCTCCAAGCGGCAAAATTAGCATTTATGGCTTGCCCCTTCCCACCAGGTTACTGATCAAATCTGGTGTATATCAGAAGTAACAGAATGGTGAGTATTGATCGAAGGAGAATGCAGGAAATGTCAATTTCCCTTTCTCCGAGATCTAACAATACTCACCATTCTGTTACGGACCCAGCCTCCCAGCCCCACGGAGGCAAGCCATAGTTTTCTCTTGTTTGGTGGCTATGCAAACAATATGAGCTCTATGGTAAACGGGTACTCGGCAGTTGGGAGCCGAGTACCCGGTTCCCAGGAGTCGGTAAAGCTTTCTAAGTCTATAATCCTAGAGCCGCTGTCAGGGCCAGCTGTATATCAGAAGTAACAGAATGGTGAGTATTGTTAGATCTCGGAGAAAGGGAAATTGACATTTCCTGCAATCTGCCATAAAAAGCCTTATGGCGCCGCATCCATGGATACTATCTCTCATTGGGTGGTCGAATGCATTCAGACCACTCACGAGATGGCGACTGGGCACCGGGTGCAAGGCGTAAGGGCACACGATGTCAGAGGAATAGCCGCCTCGACCACCCTTTACAATGGTGTTCCGTTAGAGGACATCATGGCCGTTGCACAATGGCACTGTGAGTCCTCATTTACGGATTACTCTATGAGGGATGTGTCAGACTCAGCCAATCCACTCGCTTTAGCTGTTTTGAAACGATAGTTAGTGACCACACTGCTCTTCACCCTTTTTTCACTTTGGTAAGAAAAGAACCTAAAGCAGGCATGGTCAAGCGAGAGGATGACAACCAGATTGTGTCACTGATGGCCGAACCAGTGAATGGTTGGAGGCGGTACGTCTGGTGTCCAATTATCATAAGGTAATTCAATAGTGAGAGTTTTTTGTATTATGGATGTGTATCATGTTCATTCATCTTATATATTCATGCTCATTCCCAGGCTAATACATGGAATATGCAGGGAGCAGTTAACCCTCTTGGCATATTTGTATTTTTCAGGCGAGATACATGTTCGTGAGTTCTCTCCCTTTTCTTAGGAGGAAAAAGGGGGGGGGGGCGGTGATGCGAATGTGATTCGGTTCCGTAAACTTGACAGTCCTTTTAGGTCTCCGTTAGTCAAGTTTGAAGTCTAAAATCTTTCTCCAAGGGGCAAAATTAGCATTTATGGCTTGCCCCTTCCCACCAGGTTACTGATCAAATCTGGTGTATATCAGAAGTAACAGAATGGTGAGTATTGATCGAAGGAGAATGAAGGAAATGTCAATTTCCCTTTCTCCGAGATCTAACAATACTCACCATTCTGTTACGGACCCAGCCTCCCAGCCCCACGGAGGCAAGCCATAGTTTTCTCTTGTTTGGTGGCTATGCAAACGATATGAGCTCTATGGTAAACGGGTACTCGGCAGTTGGGAGCCGAGTACCCGGTTCCCAGGAGTTGGTAAAGCTTTCTAAGTCTATAATCCTAGAGCCGCTGTCAAGGCCAGCTGTATATCAGAAGTAACAAAATGGTGAGTATTGTTAGATCTCGGAGAAAGGGAAATTGACATTTCCTTCATTTTCCTCCATGGTTCGCCGCCATAGAGTGGATCGTCATTTTCTTTATTTTCATGCTTTGTGGATAGGTATATGTGGGTGAACTCTGTTTTGGATTCATTCATAAATTGATTCTCAATTTTTAGTTTGCTTGCAGCTATTGAGAGAAATTCGTCAAGGGGTTTCTTTTCTTCATCTATAAAGTCCACATCGTCAGCATATTCCATCTCTAGCGGCATGCCCGGTATTGGCACCTGGGGGTTTGGTCTTGTGACGTTTTCCCGCACAGATTTCAATGCAGCAGCCAGTTAACAGGTGAAGAGCACAGGGGATAGACCATCTCCCTGTGGGGAGCCGATTGATGTCTCAAAGTCTACAGACTTCACTGACGTGACTCGTACGCTTGGTGTCTGCACTAGTCGTAGCTCATCTTCATTGCAACTGGCCTGGCGTAGTACATCTAGGATCTTTGTGCGCTTAATTGTGTCGAAGGCTCATGACATGTCAATGCCCATTTTGTGGAAATCCCAGTGTTTGGACATGACTACCGACACAAGCATGCGTTGAGCCCATATAATATCTGCGCAGCTGCGTCCACGTTTGAAGCCACTTTGACATGATTTGTTATGTAGGAGGGTATAATTACAGGGCAATTATCTTGTAATGTACTGCTTTCTTCACCCATTCCATTCCATGCAGACAATAATTATTACTTTACTGAACACTATTGCTAACATCTTGCTGAATAATTTTAACACAATTTGGTAATCTTGGTTCTAGCTTATATATTTGAAATCATTTTAACTAATTTATATGATTTTTAAGATGGCATGATTTCATAGAGATGAAAACCTGTTTCCAGGGAATGCAGAATGAAATAAGTTCAAGATCGGAGGCTTTGATGGAATAAAAGAGGTACAGAGCTCACATAGGATAAAAAAGCTTAATTGGTCACTGGTCAGGGGGAATTGAATTAATTCAATAATGTATTAAAGTTCATAGCATTTATCAGATCTTTATTTTGTCAATTCAGAGCGAGAAATTATTTTTGAAAATGTACCACTGGCATTACTGGCTCAGTTATCCAGCTAGCCAGCCACTCCAGTGGTGAATTTTCTAAAATAATCTTCCATTGCCTTGCCAATGGACATTTCTCAACCTCATTGCAGAAGGTGTTTTGACTGGCTTAGGTGTTAAATGGTTAAGGGCTAACTTGCTCATCACTGAATTATCAGTATCTCAAATTCTAGTCTTCCAACCAAACATATACATGTAACTAAGTTGTTAAAATTAATTTTAATAGAAACTGTTTCTGCCATAGGAAATAAATGTATTCAGTCAAATTAATTTTAAAATATTCAATGAAGCATCTAATAAAAGCTATATAATACATATCATCAGCCTGCATATAGAATGAAATGTGATAAATAGTATCATATATTTCATTCATGTCATTTAGGATGAAATGCAATAAGGGCATATAAAGAGCAGTGTACAATGTATAATTTACAGATACCGTAATTTCTCGACTAAAGGCCGCCCTCGAATATAGGACGCTGTCCCAAATTTGACCAAAATCCACCCAAAAAACCTGTATTCAAGTATAAGACGCTGTTAAATTTAGAAAAAACGTACCTTTAAAAAATCGAAAATTGGTATAAAAAATAACCATCACTCAGCGCTTTGTTTAATGCATAACTAAAAATTGTCATGGTGGAAGACAAATTATTAAATAGGACTGCCTAAATATCGTGTATCTTCTATGAAGATTGTTTATTACATCAAAATCAATCTAATTTTGGTATAAAATGTCTCATGAAAACATAGAAATCACGTGATAGAAAGAGATTGTAATGGCTCTTTTGCGTTTGGAGGCGCTGTGTGATCTTATGCGATAACGGGAGTTGGTTATCTGGCTCTTTTGTGATTGGAGGCACTGTGTAATCTAATGCGCTAACGGGAGTTGGTTATCAAACGGGTCCGGGACCATTCAGTTCCTATCGTGCAATGATGATATATAGCAATTTCCGAGTCCAGAATATTTAGATCCGAGTACTCGCTCTAATTAGAATAAAGATCTTTTGCGATTGGGGGCGAATCACATGATTTATACACGTATCTTTTCTCGACGCCATTTTATGTCAAATTCTGGATTAATTTTGATGTAATAAGTGATATGTATTAAAGAATAAGCAATATTTAGGCGCCCCAATTTAATAATTTCACTTCCGCTTGGTGTTTTTGGAGTATAGATTAAACATAGTCCTCAGGTGGCGCGAATTGTCTAGGGTAACATAGACCCAAAAATGTGCGGAAGGAATGTTCTCGATTATAGGACGCACCCCCCCTTCTAGTACATGTATTTTGACAAAAAAACTGTCCTTTTGCGAATTTTAACAGTATTACATGTACATTTTATGGCCAACAATATTCAGTAAATCTATGACAAATATGACTGGAATTGATTGGAATTGAATTGGAATGTATCAATTCCGCTCAATTCAAATTATCAATTCCAAATCCAATTCCAATTCCGGTGACTTAAAATTTATCAATTCCGATTCCAATTCCAGAGTCCTCAGATTTATCAATTCTAATTCCAATTCCGGAATTGAATTGGAATTGACTGATCAATTCCAATTCCAATCGGAATTGACCCCAACCCTGTATTGTATGCATTTTGATGTCAATGTGGTGAAAAACATGTATTTTCACTGCTACTTTTTTACCCATGATAAAGATACTGATAACTCGTAAGGAAATTATACAAATTAATCCAGGTATTGCATTCAACGACCATAGCAATAATTTATTTCTCCTGAAGCTTGTTACTGTCATGGGGTGCGTATGTAGTTTCAGATCTAATTGTATTTTTCTCTACCCGCAATGGCGATTTTAACAGGTCCTAGTTACCACATACTATATAAATTTCAATAATTTTTTTTCTATTTCCCGTTAGGCAAAACACTTATGTTCATTTTCAATACCACATTTACCAATTTCCAAAAGAAGAACTGAAAGATTTTAACTTTTTTAATGTTTTGGCTGAAATTTGCTGCTACCCGGTTATCACAAAAAGCGGAATATAACCTGATCTGGATTTACAACTCTAAATTAAGTTCTGTGTTTGTATCAGACCCATTTATGCCATTATTGTCGGTGACAGTCTAACCGTTGCTCAAATCATAAAAATGACATCAATTCACCGCCTCAATAGAGTTGAAATTACTCGATTATATCACCCTCGAAAACACATGACACAATACTGAGATTACATCTGTAGACCAGGTTGTGGATATTTATAAGCAGTAAGTTTACTTTAGAGTTTGTTTTTATTTTTATGCATGTTTTATTTCAGTGAATGGTTCCTAGTTACGAAATTGACAAAATTTGTAGATAAAATTCCTACTCTTATATTAAATCGGCGAAAATGTGCTTACACCCTCGAAAACCTATTATCCGATGATACAACTGGTCGACAGACGACCCTATACAAGCTACTTAGTACTGTACATATTATACTGCACACATGTATAACTTCCGCAAGCTACCGGTGATCCGGAGATAGCGCTAAGCTCCTTGACTAGAATATATATATATATATATATATATATATATATATATATATATATATATATATATATATACACGAACAAATTAAACTAATGGGTGCATGACTGTTGGCTGGTTAGCACATGGAAACTGAAACCGCACGTTGCCAGTGCGTCAATAAAAAAATAAAAATACATACTGCTGGAGCCGTGATGGAGTCAAGCCAAGGATTTAATCGTGGCAGGTGCATCCACAGATAGTCCCATATGAATCATCAGTGTGTCAATATATCAGACATGTGAAAGCTGGTATGCTAACCGGAGACTTTGTCTTGGCGCGGTGGTCCAGTGGAAAGATGTTTGGTTGCTGATGCTATGCAGAGTTGCAGTATGGCAGTTCGATCCCCAGACCGGGAGATGGTGATCAACAAATTAAACTAATGGGTGCATGACTGTCGGCTGGTTAGCACATGGAAATCGAAGCTGCATGTTGCCAGTGTGTCAATAAAAAAAAAAATACATACATACATACATAGTTTTACATACATACATATACATATGTATGGTCAGGGTACCTGTTTCTAACAGGGTTCTGTTTCTAACAATTACTCCTTTTTGCATTCTCCCGCACTCGTTGTTTTGGTGACATCTTCAAAACATGTTTATTTCAATAGATACATCATTTTTACACACAATTTAAAGATTTGATCAAAATGTAGCAGAAATAAGTAATTATTTTACCTATCTTTTTATTTGACGTGTGAAAAACATGTTTACACTATTATTTTTTGAGAGTCAATACAAATGTTTATAACTGGTAAAGAAATGAAACAAACTGACCCCGTGTTTTCGCATCAGATGACATATGCCAGTTGCTGTCAAACACGGTATGTTGATTTCACCAACATAACAATAGTTCTTTTCTATGGATGCACCGAAGGGGCATAGGGTGCTTATATTATTTTCAAATCTAGATTGATTTTTTTCACGCACATGCTCAAATTCAAACATGGCCATATATGATAAAAACTAAAATAATTTTAATGTTTTATGATATGCATAACAATCCTTATTCTCATTCTAAACCCCAGTTATACTACTTTACAAAGAAAGGATACAGAATTTTGATTTTGAAAATGGCGTTGCTGCTGTCTATGTATACCGGGTATTTCGAAAAATGGAATTTGACCAGGTCTAGATTTACTCCAATAACTTAAATTGTGCTTCCTTTTTAGCCGCGTTTGTGTCATTATATTTGCTGACAAACTCTCCTGTTGCCATATCATAGACAGTGATGTCATATCACCATCTTGTCGCTTTAGATATAACGAATTTACATCCCTGTTAGAAACTGGTACCTAAGTACACAAAAACACTGAAAACCGATAATGACATATGTACTAGATCCTATTTTGTTGCAGATATTTACAATTACAGGTTAATCACGTGATGCATAATCAGTTAGTGATGCATAACCAATTACAATGGTCTTGGATTTAACCTATGCCGCGACCCTAGTAACCTAGGGCAGATATTTAGACACATTAGACTAGGCCTGTATGTATCAAAATTTGCATTTTTGTGATGGGCACTGAACCCGTGCCCCATCTCTATTGATACGTTATACATTGCATAACCTATGCTCAATTAGAGAATACCCTGACTTATATAATATTATTATGACAGGCACAGAACCCATTCCCCATCCAGAAATGCAAATTACAGTAGTATTGCATGCAACATATCCTAATATATTAGTTAAACAGGCACAGAACCCATGCCCCGTCCATAGTATTCAAGTAAATTTTATTTGATTATTTATGTGTATCTTCTATCTACAGGACCCCTAGACACCCACAACCCTCAGCTATATCATTATTCTTACCCCTCACGATAACTGGTATCTCGAGTCGACGGGGACACTAGTAATAGTATGTGTGTGTCCGTCCGTCACACTTTAGGTTTCCACTCGATAACTTTAGTTAGCTTGCATGGATTTATTTCAAATTTGGTATAGTGATTCCTTATGACGAGGCCTCCGTGGGGATTGCGTTTCAGCGACGCGCGTCCAGATGTGATGGAGTTATCCCCCTTGAATGACATAAAATTCAAGGAAAATTTGGTTTCCGTTCAATACCTTTAGCTAGCCTGCATGGATTTATTTCAAATTTGGTATAGTGATTCCTTATGACGAGCCCTCAGTGGGGATTGCGTTTCAGCGACATGCGTGCAGATGTGATGGAATTATCCCCCTTGAATGACATAAAATTCAAGGAAAATTTGGTTCCCGTTCAATATCTTTAGCTAGTCTGAATGGATTTATTTCAAATTTGCTATAGTGATTCCTTATGACGAGGCCTCGGTGGGGATTGCGTTTCAGCGATGTGCGTCTAGATGTGAGGGAGTTATCCCCCTTGAATGACATAGAATTCATGGAAAATTTGGTTTCCGCTCAATAACTTTACATAGTCTGCATGGATTTATTTCAGATTTGGTATACTCATTCCTTGTCACTAGTCCTCGGTGGGGATTGCATTTCAGAGACATGTCTCTAGCTGCAACGGAGTTGTCCCCCTTAAATAATGACCAAATTTGTCAGAAAAACTTGGTTTCCACTTGATAACTTTAACTACATGTGCCTGCGTGTGTAATTTATCAAACATTTAACCGTTACATATGTTGTATGTGATACTGCTTTTCGTTAGCATGTTGATTTCTTTTTCTGCTGTATGCTTCAATTGCTTGCTTCTTGTACTGCTTTTGTAGATGGCACCCCAGACCTGCCTCCCAGAGCATAGCTCGACAAATAAGATTTTATTCATATTTACATTCATAGTGTACAATGTTTTTAAGCATCTATATACAAAAGACATCGGATGGATTTCATAAAGATATCTAAGCTTAGATATCTACTTAGCTGATATTTGCTTAAGCAAACTTCTCACTGAAGAAATATTCTAACTATATAGTTAACAGATTTCATAAAGGATTATTGCTTATGCTCAACATGTGCTATTAGTTTAGTAGATGTTAGGATTGTGTTCTACAATTGATTGTGATTGCACTGCCTCATCTCATTATGTATGTAGTGGTGTAGCCACCATAGATTCACATGCATATACACACACACAATTTTGTTAAGGCAGGAATCTAAAAAATTTGTTTTACTAACAATGCCCATCGGGGGACATGTGATCAGTACTGATCTTCTTGTTTATTTTTACTGCTTTCTTCGTATGGCGAAAAAAACATGATAGAATTATTCATAGTTTCACAAATCCGGGCATTTTGAGATCAGCCGCCATTAAAGTTGGGCCAAGCTTATTACATGTACATGCTAAAGAGGACTGCCCATAGAAATGTATTGTTTACATTTTCCATGAAGCTCAATCCATGAAATCGTGTATCTTAGAATCTGTAATAACTCCGCCCGGTATCAGAAAACATCAAATCATGACTGAATTTTGCACGATAGTAAAGAAAATGTAATTAAGGCTTCCCGGCCCATTGCTCATAATGTTAAATTAGCCCCTCCAAAAATGACATCACTCCCAACGTATTATGGGAAATTTGATCGTGATGACGTCATTGCGATTCTATGAATAGCCTTACTTATTAAAATGTTGTAAAACAGTATTGATAATTTTATTTACATGTATAGTGTTGGGCTAGAATCGAGATATAGTCCAACCCTCGACCTAGGCTACGACCATGAACCAGCCTTATGACAGATATCTGGTTGAATACGACGACCGCATTACGGTAGGAAAATCGGTCGCGTGACCCCGTGTAGGTCGGGTTTGCTTTTCTGCTTCTTTACTCCATGTTTTGCTCTTATTGTAATCAGGTACAGAGCACTAGATAGCAAATAGTTCTACCTTCATAAGATACATTCAGTGACAGATTTTACCAATATATGATGTCCATGGTCTACAATAGGGTCATTCCGTGTCAGATCACCCAATGGGTGAAACCTCACCCCATCCAATTTTGGTGATTTTCACCAAGAGGCATGGCCACCGATATTAAAATGACTATAGCTCAGCAACCAATTGGTCAATCTGGATGAAACTGGTATTTCTAGAAAGGTAATTTCACAAGGATTCCAAAAATGCCATTATTTTTTACATACACATGTACATGTAGTAATAATTTTAAGCGTGGTGAAGCATTGAAAATCTTTTCAGCAGCTCTTGTTCGTGATGACAGCAGATAGTTCAGATGCTGGCTCGGTCCAGCCGACTGCGTAGCTTCAGTAACATGATCTCATATGGATCAGTAACTTTTCGCATGGCTTGTTTTCTTGTGTGGTTGAGTTGATGACACTGGCTGCCATTGGAATGAAAACTGCAGTTTTCCCTGTAAAATAATGAAAGTGAAAGGGTGAAAATATGTAAAACTAGAGACCCAAGGGCCTTGTTGCTCACCTGCAAAATTGTCATTTGAAAAATTGGAGAAATTTGGGCTCTAATTGTGACTAGCAGTTCTGGAGAAGTCGTTTAAAGTAAAAGCTCTAAAAATAGAACAAAATCCAAGATGGCCACTGCTCAAATTGACCAATCAGATTTCTTTGGACAATTTTGTATCGCTATGGCCCAAGGATGCTTCCTGCCTAATTTGGTTGAAATCCGCCTTACGGTTCTGAAGAAGAAGTCGTTTAAAGCAAAAGATGCCGGCCAGCTGGCCGGGTGCGCTAACTAGAATTGTTATCCGATGGCCCACTAATACACCCTCCACCCCTGCATGCACGTATTGGTTCTGATCAACATGATGGCTACAGGTGCACAGGTTCCCATGGTGGGGAATAACTAGAAAGTTGCGAAGAAATCTACCAAAAAATGGCCAAATGCATCACCAGACAAAATCCAAAGCTTTTCAAGGGTAAATCTGACCACATTTTGTCAATTTGGAATCACCGCCAAGGTCTTATCATAAAGAGTAGCCACACCAAATTTGATGTGAATCGGAGTATGCATAATTCTAAAGTTATGCTTCGGATTCAACCAGATTTCTTTTACAAATTTGAAGTTTTTCCAGGGGAATAACTGGTAAATCTGGCCACATTTCATCAATTTGATATAAAATCAACACCACGGCTCTTATATGTAAATGATCTACACATGGGTCTAGATAGCAACGTTGACATGTATTGTGATGATACGACGATGCATTGTAATTTTGAAAGTTTGCCACCAATTAAACAACAGCTCACATCGGCTATGGCTTTAATACAAAACTAGTGTGAAAATAATAAAATGATCTTGAATAAGGAGAAAACCAAACTATTAATGATAACCAATAAAACCAAGCTAAAGCAGATAAACAAAGACGAAATCATGAAGATACCGATATTTGATGGTTACTTAGAAACTGTAAATGAAGCAAAGCTTTTAGGCGTATATATTAATGACACTCTCTCATGGCAACAGCACGTCAGCAAAATTTGCAACAAGATTGCGCCACTCATTTATATGCTAAAGAAAAACAAGAAGTACATGGATGTTGAACAGAGAAACTTGTTTTATAAAGCATATGTTCTTTGCCACATAGATTACTGTTGTCCAGTGTATAACGCTGGCTTGCCGTCATTGTTAGATAAGCTTGAGAAATTGCAAAAACACGCAGCTAGAATAATCTTAGAAGTACCCTATAGGACCCCGTCACAAGAAATGTATGAAACTTTAAACTCGACGACGTTAACTCAAAGAATGTCAGTTAAGACAAACATCATGACATATAAATCATTAAACGGCATTGCTCCTAGTTACATGAAAGATCTATTTACGTTGATGGAAGATGCGCACTCTCGAAATCTACGGTCAAAGATGAATGATCTATTAAAGCCTCCAAAAATTAGAACGGATTACGGGCGGTACAGTTTTACGTATACCGCAACGCACCTATGGAACAATTTACTGACTAATATTAAACATTCGCCAACACTTATGTCATTCACTTCAAACATACATGCCAAATGATGGTGATGATGACGACGACGATGATGAGGATACAGCTACTACTAGGCTACTGCTGCAGCTCCTACTGCTACTGCTGCTACTACTACTGCCGCTACTACTACTGCTGCTGATGATGATGATAATAATAATAATTATTTGTTTTCTTTTTCATGGTTGCATCTGCCTTGGAGACAAAGTGTGCCGCCATCTGAACGGCTACAAATGACTCCGGTAGATGCCACGGTTTCCATTGGGATATTACGCAACATCTGCGACCAACGACATGCGTGTAACCAAAACTAAGAACACTAAGAACAATAGCACATTATATCGCTGATTCATTCCCAATTACAATTAACATTACATTTCTAGACTCAAAGAACTAAAGACAATACCATGTTTATCTAAAGTGCAGGACATGATCGTAAACATATATTCTCTGTCAATAATTTAGCTGCCTGGTTGCTACAAGCCAAAACAATGTTCAAGGCAAATAAACACTGGATGTGCTGAGGAGCTTGAAGAGAATTTGACAGGAGATTGTTGGTGGCATGGCTACAATCAATTTTCTGTCAGATTGTTTTCCAAATGTTTCCGCACATCAAGAGCTAAAACCTCGTGGCAAACATAATTTGCAGAAAGCCAACAGTCAAGCAGTTAAGCTAAAACGATGTAAACTATATATATATATATATATATATATAAGCAGTACTATATTATAGCTAATTACTGTGATATGTTTTATTGTGTACTCTCTCTCTCTCTCTATCTCTCTCTCTCTCTCTCTCTCGATCTTTAGTTTATAATTAATTGTTGGAATTTTCAAAATAGAATTATGTCTTTCTTATATGATGTATCACTGAGCCATTTTGAAACCGCTAAATAATTCTTATACCATTAATGAATCCAATCCAATGTATTAATCACATATATGACATCATAATCAATTTCGATCCAATGTGTTAATCAAATATATGACATCATAACCAATTTCATCCAATTAATGAATCCAATGTATTAATCACATATATGACGTCATAATCAATTTCGTCACATCCTGGTTGACTTCACAACAAACTAAACAATGAATGCCATCTTAGTCAGTCAAGAACGCTAAATAGTCGGTCAGACTATATGAAGTGTACTGTTAATAAACTTTGTTGGATAATTTGGAGCCAATTTGACTAGGCGCATCTACTACCATGGGCAGAAAATGCATCCTGTCAAATTGGTTTCAAATTATTCAGTCACCATACCTACACCACAATAAAGGTATATATTTATGTAAATAAAGAAATATATTTATGGAGTTAAGGGCCCTACCTATTCGATCGATCCCAACTCAGGCTAATGTTGGATAGAGCTTAGCTAATACTATTATTTAATTGTACATAAATGGGTACCCACATGTGTGCATAAGGGCATGCAGGTGTGCGTAAGTCACTTGTAGTCTGGCTTCACATTCAAATAAATTCATAAAATGACGTATCTAGCGCCTTCATGAACAATGAACAAGTCCCCGCCAAATGTAGGAATAGTTCCTTATATCTTAAGGTCGTGTTCACGCTGGAGCCAATCCAGAATAACACCATACATCAATAAGACGTTATTCCTGATTGATTATCCACTAAGAACATGGCCTAAGCTGCCATACGCAACAAAAGCAGTCTGGACAAATTAGTTTAAAAATATTGAACAGCTTAACCGTAAAATTGCCTTGAAGAAAGAATGCGTTTGAGGTAGATTGTTTGTCTACATGTCTGTCCATTGTGTATGTGTGCGTACATCCATGCTCCCGTAATTGTGTGCGTAAGTGTCTGCATGTAAGTCTGTAGATGTGTGCGTTAATGTGTGTCTATATGAGTGTAGGTGCGCAAGTTATAAGTAGGCAATCATAATATAAAATATAATAATGCTATTATTCTTCTTATTATTAATCTTGCAGCCATTTTTGTATTTTGTATTTGTCGACATTTGTACAAACATTCAGTGTATAAATTATGTATTATTGTACATAGTGTATATATGTTTGAGGGCCTCGTTAACATCAGGCAACTGACGATTTACCCTCACAAAATAAAGAATATTATTATTATTATTATTATTATTATTATTATTAATATTCAAGACCTTGTGTGGATAGGCTAAGGCTGTAGTTAGCCCATGATGTCATAAGTGTCACAGTGTGATGTCATTTAAACACATGTTGGTGGTGACGTCATCCAGTGACGTGGTAAATTTGGATCGGAAAAAGGCTATTTAAGAAGGTTCTTATATGGTCACTGGCCATATTTGATACAGGCCCATAGCAAGCCCCCATCCCTCTCACCCCCCACCCACCCCCACACACACCAACCCACCCCCACCCACCCCGACATTATAAGAACCAACTCTTTGTCACAGTTGGTTTTCTTCACTTTTTTAGTTTTTCGCTTTTTTTCAAATGAATATTTCAGTATTGCTAATATTGCTTTATTATGAGAAGTGAAAGATCAAGTTTGCGATTCAGGTGTTTGTGTCAATTTTCAATGGATTTATGTCCCCTATCAACATAGGAAATATGAAAAATATTAGCTCAGGAGCTTGTGTTAGGGAACGGAGCATAAGAACATTGAGCCTTGTGATATCAATCTGAAAATTTATATCACCAGGTAGGGGACATGTATTGCAAAGCAATACGTACAGAATGCTTGTTATAATATAAAATGCAAAATAAAGCGCGAGAGAGGATTATTTTTCAGTTCCATTCGTATATCGCGAGTACATGGATGTTGCCAGATTATATTGCTATATGCATTCTAAAATTGTAGTCTGCTACATTAGTGTTCTATTAACTGTCTTTCTGTTGTAAGCCAGTAGATAATAATTTCAATTAGCAAAAACTCTTGACTTGCTGAATATTTTGAAAATAATTTGACTGAAAGTTCTTGCCACCAACAAGTTTCAGTCAAATTGTTTTCAAAATATTTAGCAGGTCCAGAGATATAACCCTTGGAATATGTCATGTGCAAAAACGCAGCCGTCAAAAGGGCAAATTGTATGATGCACATTTGAAGGCCTCGTGAGCAATCTTGAGTTTATGATATCTATGTCTATAATGAATTCTGAGCGCATAGTCATGATAGTATGAATTCACTAACATCTGGAAACTCAGGAGTGATTTACACATGCCAACATAAGATGCGATAAAAATTTTCCGAGCTCTCGGCTGATCAATCATAATTTCTCATGTGTATTTTGGAGCTGACACGTCTTAAGTTGGATGCTATGCAGCGAGACAATTTTCTTTAACAAGGCTGTAATTCTGACAATCAGTATGCCGAGATTATATAATAATAGTGCCAGAACAGAAATATTTTATATCTTTCTGATAAAGTTTTTCCCAATCGTGCTTATGATGTATATTAAAATAAGTTTTATTGCCTTTTTGCGCAAACTGTATGCTAGTAAGTAGTCTAATAAGGCTGAGTTTGCTTACATGTGTATATATACATGTATGTGGCTAATTGAATCAAGAAAGTTAATTTACTGCGCTATGATGTACATGTAGAGCAAGAGTATGATAGGCGGATTTGTACCACATGACATTACGCTAACTGTATAAATGCTATATAACCGAATTTGACCCAAGCGTGTATAAACGTATCAGGACTCAGGAAAGTTAGTTAGAACTTAGTCATTAACCCTTTAACGGACAAATCGCTGAAAAAGTATGTTCTTTACGATATAAAACTTATTCTGTTGAATATTTTGAAATGAATTTAACGGGTAGCAGTTGCAACAATGACAGGTGATTCTGTATAAAAATTAGCAAAATTTGAATTTAAAAATAAAATAGAATCTAATTATTTCATGATGTTTTTGTCTTTAGGATCAAATATGTGTTGATGTGGTCTTTACATAATGGAACTGAGTGGGCAGAATGTGTCATCAGAAAAGATTGCAGCGATTACAAAGCGGCTTCAGGCAAATAATCTGGATCGTTTGTCGCTGCGTGATTGCCGGATCAGAGATTCCGATTTCAAGCAACTTGTGACAGCACTTAGCATCTGCGGTTCAATTGTTCAACTGAGTCTCAGCCTTGGATGTGTTGACAGTCAAAGAAGGGTGGAGTTACTAGCAAAATTCCTGACAATGAACAGATCATTGCAGTCGCTATTGTGAGTCACAGAATGTAAATTTTGTAATCGTGAACGATTTACATGTAGTCAAATATGCCTGGAAGCCGACCTGCTTTTCGATTCTAAAACTAATGACATGTCACTTATATTATTAGCTCACCTGGCCAGAATGGGCAAGAGAGCTTATGCCATGATGACCCTCCGTCGTTTGTCATCCATCTGTTCATCAACTTTTGTTTAAAAACCCTACTCATTAACTGCTTGGTGGATTTCAACCTAATTGTCTGGAAGAACCCTATGTGGGTAAATTTACAACACTTACTCCTGTAATGGCATTACTTATGTTTCAGTGGAACTGTTGCAAAATTGATTGGCTTTCAAGGGTAAAGTGCTAGGCCTTAGGCGGTATGATTGGGATGGGTACGGAAAGGTGATTGTTGTGTTTCTTGCTGACTTTCCCTTCAAGTCATATGAGTGATTCCGAGTATGATTGCTGTAGAGTTGGAGCATGATTACAGTTTTAATTGTGTGACCATCACAGGTGGTGTTTTTAAAAAAAAAAGCATTTATTCAGGATTGTAAATTATTGAGGGGAAAAAAAAAAAAAAAAAAAAAAATTAATGAGTTATTTTGGATGTGGGTGTTTTTTTGACATCAAAAGGTATATATGAAAATTTTATAAGAGAAATTGCTAAATTAACTGCCCATGTCCGAATTATTTCCTCATACATTTTCAGTATAAGGAGCTGCCAGTGATCGCAGTTTTTCCAATAAATATGCATGTATTTATGTCGTTGGCTTGTGCTGATGGTTGCTTGTATCTATGCTCTTACTCTTTGTATTGGAAATGTAGCCGAGGTGATCCTAGATGGTCTAGGCACAGGCTTCTGTTTTTTTCTGTTCTTTGTTTTTCTATAGAGTTCAAATGTAATTCTTATAGTTTTACTGCACTTTCTTTTCTGTTTGCCTGTACCTGCCTCAACAGTGGTTGGGGCGGTGGTGGTTCAATTCCTCCTCCTTGATTATGAGGAGAAAACCCCCCCCAAAAAAACCCTATGTGGGTAGGTTTCAGAACTTGTATGCAGACATTTGATCGGTCACCAATTGTACATGGGGCATTTGGGTTGAAAATCTTAGACTTTATGAAATATTTAGCGGAAATTATCAAAATGCTACTCCTCATTAACCGCTTGACAGATTTCAACCTAATCTGATTGGACCCGATGGGTGTAGGCTTCAGAATTATATACAGAATTTTGATTGGTCAATTTTTTGGGTGAAGATTTATGATTTTATGAAAAATTTACCGGAAATTATCAATGCTCATCTCCTTTATTGCTTGGTGTATTTTATTCAAATTTGGATGGAAGGATTCTATAGTGGTAGGCTCTAGAACATCTCGTCAGAATTTCGGTTGGTTGATTGTTTGGCTGGCATCTTGGCTTTGTTGAAAATTTTCTCCAACCATTCAAAATGTTACTCTTAATTAATCATGTCCACATGTATTTAAATGCAAATTGTTCAACTGCTAATTGTCCAGGTGAGGGTCATAGGCCCTTGGACATCTTGTTACTGATGTGATTTTGTGGAATTTTTACAACTTTTGAGACTTCAAGAATTTTTTTGGTTACGGTTTTCAAATCACATTATTATTCAACAAAGGATCATCAGATTAAAAAAAACCTACAGATGAGTTCTACGCCATACAGAGATGGAAGCTGCATCATCACTAGTTTGAATTTTTAGAACTTTTCCTATTTTTTACACAGTTTTGCACTTCTGTGCAATACAGGCATATTTGATGTACATGTAGATGATTTGCCTATCCGTTAATCTGTCCTAGGCGTGTAATGCTTGTACTGCAGGTGCAGTCAACAGTTAGTCATTACGATTCACTCCCGAGGCTATATCCTTGGGGGTTCCCTATTGGGCAGGACTGCAAATCATTTCAAGATCATACTGTATCCGAAAGTTGGGGAAATTTTTAATGTTTGTTTTGTTACAAACTAAATGTTTGTTGATGACTTTCTGAATATAGGTATTATGAACCAGACCTACCTAGTTTGTTTTGACAATCAACACTATCCGTGCCTTTACAGGCGAGACATTACACACTTCAGCATTGGTGTATAATTTAATATCAAATATTTACATTTGATCTGGTAAACTACTTTTTATTATCCCTTTAACAGTCAAATTTGATCAAGAAAATCAAAATATTTGATAGTGTCCATTTGCAGGCCAAGAGAGAACTATTTTTGAAAATTTACCACTGGAGTAACTGGCTCGGTTATCGAGCCAGGCAGTCCAGTGGTAAAATTTCCAAAATTGTCTTATCTTGGCCTGCAAATGGCCATTCCTCAAGACCACTGCAGAGCCCGGTTTTGGACAGCTTGACCACTACAGCGTTATGCAGACAAACCTGATTATAATGGACATTTGCTATTGAGAACAAATGTGTTGTTTTTTAGCCATTAGAACCTCACATGACTGACCAGATATACATGTCAGACATAGTTAATATTGTGTTAAATATTTAGAAATTAATTTTACTGGGAGCGGGAACAACAGGCTCCTGGCCAATTAGTTTCACATTATTCAACAGCTTTCCTGTATAGCTTTTTTGAAATTAAACACCATAATTTTGAGGGTTATTGGGTTAAGATAACCGCTGATAAGATCACCGATATTAAAAAACCAAAATACTTCAACCACCTGTCTAGAGTGACCACTCCTTGATGGTAATACAGTGGTCATTATTGTTAGACGTAACGTTTTAATTGTAAAGATTGATCATGAAGATTTATTGAGATTTTTGCTTAGCGAATGTTAATTTTCAGGCCAAGAGATGACTAATTAAAAAATTTATCACTGGAATGACTGGCTCAATTATGGAGCCAGTCATTCCAGTAATGGATTTTAAGAAATATTCTTCTCTTGGCCTGCAAATGAACATTCCTCAAGACTTTAGAGTGCTATAGCAGCCACTTTGGCCGCTTTGGCCGCTTTGGCCGACTTGACCATTAACCTTTTAACACTCACGATGACTAAAAACGGCATTTGTTGTGGTCTTGGGAAATGTCCATTTGCAGACAAAGATAATATTTAAAAAAAACTTACCACTGGAATGGCTGGCTCGATAACAGAGCCAGGCATTCCAGTGATAAATTAAAAAAAATAATCTCTTGGTCTGCAAATGGACATTTTCTATAAGAAAGATTACATTTTCTTGAACAAATTTGATGGTTAAAGGTTTGCAAAGGTTAACTGTACATGAAACAAACACTGGTGTTTTACTTACATGTGGCTAGATTCAGAATATGTTAACCAATAATTCCACATATCTCAAATTCAAGACAATGATCCAGGAAAGCTGAGGAAGAATTCAAAATTAATATGATTGGAAGCTGTTGCTGCATTAGACAGTCATAATTCACTTAAAAAATTCAACCGAATACGCTATGAATCAGAAAGAAATGACTTTCCAGGACTTGTTGGTGAAAAGGTTAATACATGTTTTCATGATTATACATCGAAGGCCTCTTTTTCATTCCCTAATCATGTTTAAACTATTTCGTGTACCATGGAGGTTAACATATTGCCAATATATCTGTTTGCATTCACACTGGTGGAAGATAATCCTGGACTAGATAGTACTGCTACCTGATGGAGAGTGAGATTAAAAGTTGATGGGAACGCTGCCTGGCAAATTTTTATGGATTACGTGTAGGTTGCATTCACATAGGGAAGGAATAACGATATATATATATCGGAAGATAAACCGCCGATTTTGTGAGATTAATGTTCTGAAATAAGTGACATGTCACTACATTTATTCCGAACAAGTGGCAGTCCACTGAGAACAAAGCTATCCGATATATCTGTTATTTACCAAAATATCGGCTGTATGAGAACAAGGCCTTAGACTATAAGGCTAATTGGACTGTTTTCTGTTGAAATACATGTATATGTATATAATTTTTTTTTAATTGAAAGTTATCAAACGCTATTCTATACACTGCATCTTCTCTTGCCATCTTTTTACTAGTTTGCATGGAAATCCTCTGCATGATGTTGGTGTCAAAACACTATGTGAAGCCTTACTCCTCCATCCCAATGTGACGTCTGTAGACTTTGGTGACTGTAGATTTGGCGATGCTGGCCTCCATGCAGTTTGCACACTTCTCAAGAGCCGAGGCGCTAAGCTAGGTGAGATATATCTCTGTCATGTGTCAGTCTGTAAGCATGTGTTATGAACTGCATCACAGTGAAGGCAGCCATTTCTAGTTATGACCCGCCATTTCTAGCTAAGCTCCACCCATTTTTTTTATGCATGTTAGAATCGATTTTAAACTTTAAAAACTTAATTCCCAGAATCAAAATTTAGGTAACTATATATTACAGATACACTGTTTAATATTTTGAAACTAATTTGACTGAAGGCTGTTGCTGCCTATGGCAGCAGCAGCTCCAAGTCAAGTACAATTTTTATAAAGTTGTAAATTCATCAATGATATACAATTTGTACACTTGTAACAGACTTTTCAAATTTCATCACAGAGCTCTGTCAATTTAGATTTGATGTCAGCTAACGTACATGTTGCATATTGGATTATGATGTCAGATACTCCTGAGTGACAGATCAGATCCCTCTAGAAATTGTTTATTATATAAAAATTGTCACCCACAGCCATCACCCCTTCGTACTAAAATACCTCAACTTACACCACTTTATAGTAAGTGTCCGCACCTTGAGCCTTTTGATCTGCTGTGACCGTGCTATGGTATTTGACATAGGGCTACTGAGCCAATCAATGTGGAATGCAATGTTATTTAGCCCATCAATATTTTGGACTGCCAAACAGATTTCACTGTATGTCGCTCTCTTTTATCGCGGGGATATTGCAAGCACCTCCATCCATCAATCCTTTTCTCTAATCTCTACATTGTATCCGGCTATCTCCTCGGAAAGCATTTGCCCGAATTCGACCAAATTTTAGGCAGCAATGACTTACTAACAAGTTATGTCCAAATATTCAACAGTAAGTTTTATTTTGTTTTGGAAACATGTTACATTATTACTGAGCTGTTCTGTAATTAACCTTTCCAAGTTTATCCATCCATCATGTGATGTTATATGACATCATAATCGATTAAGTGACATGTATGATGACATCATAAATGATTCGAAATAGTCCATCTTTAGCGCTTAATAGTCTGACACGTTGTACGAATTGTATGTCTTTACCATTTAATAAACATTCTGTTGAATGTTTTTGAAACTAATTTGACTGGATGCTGTTGCTGCCATAGGCTGCAACAGCGTCCAGTCAAATTAGTTTCAAAATATTTAACAGCTTAGTTTTATGGAACTTGATAGTCATGGGATTCAGTGATCGATCGATAGCAACACGAGCGAGTAGTGGGTGGAGATTAGATAAAGATGGGTTGGGCATAGTTAAACTGGAAAGGTCCAGTGCTATTGCATAATTATGTTCTAGGCTTGGAGGAACTAGTCTTAAGCGCTAACCCAGATATCACATCCAGAGGATGGGCACAATTCAGCATGGCACTTGCCACCAAGGCTTCATTACTGCGTGCCCTATATATGGACTATAATGTACTTGGTGATTATAGCGCTGGGTGTTTGGCTACCGCTCTCGCTGGCAATCAGACATTAGAGGTGCTGGATTTAGAGGGAACACAGATAACAGAACTCTCCGCTAAGGTAGGTACATAGATGTTTCTGCTGCGGATAACAGAACATGGTACAATTATCTAATGCTACATGTGTGTGTGTTTGTGTGTTCATGCATGTACGCATGTTTGGTGTACGTCTACGTGGATATGATTTTCTTGTCTGCACCACCCCCATAGGCATAGGTCTACCCATACCACGCCCGTGTGGACCTCTAAATGACATTTGTGTGAGCATGCAATGGACCGTTCCAGTTTTAGCTATGCCCCGCCCATCACTAGTTTAGCTAAGCTCCACCCACACTTCAGTCATGGTGGGATCGATCAATCCCTGAACTCCCTGACTATCAATTTCCAGAAAACTATACAGGTAAGCTGTTGAATATTTTGAAGCTAATTTGAAATGATACCCATTTCCAGTCAAATTAGTTTCAAAATATTCACCAGAATGTTTATTAAATAGCAATTACATACAATTCGTACAATGTGTCAGACTATTATGCGTTAAAGTCTGACTATTTCGAATCATTCATGACGTCCTGATTATGACATCATCTTACACGTCATGTAGCTGATTATGATGTCATATGATGGATGGATAAATTTTGAAAGGTCTTAATATATGTATCAGATTGACATGAAGAACCGAAGTCCCAAGTACTTGAACAACGATGTTCAGTGTTAAAATCTGTCATTTAGATAATTAGTATGAAGTTGAATTGATCCTAATCACTAAACTGTGCCGTTCACTTTAGGCCAAAATGCATGTAATTGAATACAATCCTCTCTTTGGATGTGGTGTAAATTAACTTAAAGTGATTTATTATCAAGCCTATAGTGAATCGGAGGATCTTGACATAGCGATCCAAATGGAGTCGAATGTCTGTCGTACACCACAGATTAGGTAAAAGTTTGTTAATGGACATTTAATTCATCAAGGATTATCCGATCTTAATAAAACTACAAATTTGATTTATACCATCATTGCGTCCAGTCTCCATCATAATTGAAATGATTTTCAAATATTTGTCATAGTTTTATGGGATTTGGACTTAGTTAATTTTGCACCAAGAATTAGGTACGTGTTAAAGGTAGTTAATTTTGCACCAAGAATTAGGTACGTGTTAAAGGTTTTCAATGGATATTTAATTCATCCAGGGCATACCCGATCACATTAAAACTTTACAGATTTGTTCTATGCCATCATTGTATCCAGTATACACCATAATGAAAATTTGAAATTTTATTTTTTTTAACATTTTTTCAACAGTTATTCCTTCACCTGATCAAGACATATCCTGTGCCTTTGCGTACCCTTGTGCTAACTGAGAATAAGGTCAGGAAAAGTACAGTTGAACATATCAGAACATTGCTCTGTTCACCAAGTAACATGGAAACTGCACTCGCTAATGACACGAATGAAAACTCACGGACAACTGATAACGGTGATAGCAAACAGTCTCATGTTCGTGATTTAAAACTGAAGCCATTGTCATATGGTTTCAGCGAGAATGATGAAAGCTTTCCAGATATTGGAACTTTGACCTCTGACCTACCGAATGGGAAATCAACTGCCAGGGATAGAACATCCAAAGCTGCTATGCATTATAATCATACAGATAAAAATAGAGTTACTGAAACTGAGACATGCGTCATTAATAGTATTAATCAACGGCCGCAATACCCTCCAAGAGCTAAAACACGGAAACATGTCAAGAAAAGACAAACCCAACATCATTCCCATGGTGCAATAGGGACGAACATTAATGACGTCGATGATGATAATAATGATGATCTAGGCGAGGAGTTGCCTGAAATTCCCGCATGACAGTTAACCACACCCATTTCCACTCACACTTCACAAACCTGGGTATCATTTCTTAATCATACATGTACATACTGAGCCTCGAATGATTATGATTTTACGCCTTTAATTGTCAAGCTGGATAAAAATGACCTCTGCAGTGGTCTTGAGGAATGTCCATTTTCAGGCAAAAAGAAGACTACTCTTGAAAACGTACCAATAGAATGACTGGCTTACTGATCTAACCAGGCATTCCAGTGGTAAATTGTCAAAAATAGTCTACTTTGTTCGCAAATTTTCTTGACTAAATTTGACCATTAAAGAGTTAAAGGTGTATGTTCACAGCAGAATGACTGAAAATAACACTGTTAAAGTTGTATACTTTTAGAGGCTTACATCGTGTACTTCAATGTAAGAAATCAAAATAAATCTTAAAATATGATGATTTCATTCCATAAATTAATATAATTTTTTAATTGCGAAGTTGAATTAGGGACTCATGTCTCTAATTCAATTTCGCAACTTAAAAAAAAATTATATTAATTTATACACAATGAAATCATCATATGGTAAGAGTTCTTTCTTTTCATTGCTTCTAAGAACACAATTTAAGCCTCTAAAAGTATATATTTTTGATAATTTTATTCTGCTGTGAATATGTGCCTCTAACTCCTGAAATTCCAATGTCTCAATTACAAGGCAGTTACAAGGAAACTTTTACAAATTTGTTTCAAAATATTCAACAGAAAAATCTCGCACCATGATTGCAGAGGCTGGTTTCAGCCGGCTTGACCATTAAATGGTTCAAGCCAGCCAAAATAGCTTCAGCAATTTAGCCTTAAAAATGTTGTTTTATGGAATGATCAATTCATGAGTCCAGTTTCTCAGTCAATCATATGACGTCATAATCAAGTACGTGACGTGTAGGTTGACGTCTTAGTGAATTATGTGATGAATGACTCTATTTAGTCCGTCTTATGTGCTTAGATTAATTGTCAGATTGTACAAATTGTATGTCGACTATTTAATAAACAGGCTGTTGAATATTTTGAAACGAATTTGGCTGGGCGTATGGCAGCAGCAGCACAGAGTCAAATTAGTTTCAAAATATTCAACAGCTTATCTGTATAGTTTTCTAGAAATTGAGATTCAAAGAGTGCAGCGATCAATTGATCCCAAGTCCCAACACGGTCAAAGCGTGGGTGGAGCTTAGCTAGAGATGGGTGGGGCATAGCTAAAACTGGATTCATCCATCGGATCTGCAATCGAACCAATCATTCCATTAACAGTTTATCCCTTACCACTCCGATGACAAATTTTCATACCCTGCCAAAAAATTTGGTGGGGTATTATGTAATGGCGCTGTCCATCCGGGCGTGCGGGCGGCAGAGTGGTTTCCGGATGGTAACTCTGTTGCCATTTGTCGGATCGCATTGAAACTTCATAGGCTGGTTGGACTAAGTGTTGGGAAGAAACCTATCGAAACTGACGATGATCTGAAATCCAAGATGGCCGACAGCCACCGGTGGCTATCTTAAAAATTGGTTTCCGGATGATAACTCCATTACCGTTTGTCGGATCGTATTGAAACTTGAGAGGGTGGTGGGACTAGGCCTGGGGAAGAAACCTATCAAAATCAACGATGATCCGAAATCCAAGATGGCCGCCGGCCCAAAAATTGGTTTCCGGCTGATAACTCCGTTACTGTTTATCGGATCACTTTGAAACTTCATGGAGTGGTTGGACTAGGACTGGGGAAGAAACCTATCGAAATTGACAATGATCCGAAATCCAATATGGCCACCAACCACCGGTAGCCATGTTATATTTCAGGATTGCTTAACCCTAATGGAACACAATTTGATTGCTTATACCAAGAAGATACAGGATGATGACATGTAGGTCAAAGGTCAAGGCCATTCTATTGCTATTTGACCTCTGCTTTTTCAACCATAAGTCTTTCCATTCAGCAAATCAATTATATTTCAGGATTGGTTAATCCTATTGGAACTAAAATTGAATACATGGCTACCTATGTTTGGAAGCAGCATAATAACATGGAGGTCACAAGGTCAAACGTCAATGCCACTGTGACAAACAGGAGACAGGCGAAACATTTAATTCCATGGAATTCTTGTTATAGTGATGTCAGCTAATTAGTGATGTAAAATATTATTACATCGGATACTTGAGTGACAGATCAGATCTCTTTATTATGTATTTATTGTAATGCTATTCTAAAGCTCCGGCATAAAAAGATATTATGTTACTCATTGTTAATTACTTTCTTTGTTCTAATCTCTTAATTTAGTCAATAGAAACTTGTACTGACAATACCTATTGCATGATTCTAGTCTATATATTCATTGCTTATCAGGCCATCCTTAAATTTGTTCAATTGGGTTAACCCTACTGACCCTAAAAGATCCTGCCTATGTAAAAGATTTTGGGTTGGCATTTCATAAAATTAGTTTTTATATCCCATCAGCATTTCATAAAATCCTTTTAAGTCCCAATAAACTGAACATTTTTCTTCATTTGAACATGAAATTCAGGCGTTTAACATGTTTGACAAAATGTTTGATTGAAAAATCAGCAACAGAAATTTAAAAAAAAGAATTTGCCTAGCCTACCTAACAAATTTCAAAACATTGAGTTCAACGCGACCCAAACCAACAGTATCTTAGTCCAGTCGTCTTGCGGTAGTGTTGCGAAATGTCCATTTGCAGACCAAGAGATTATCTTTGAAAATTGACCACTGGAATGACTGGCTCGATAACCAAGCCAGTCATTCCAGTGATAAATTTGAAAAAATAGTCTTCTCTTGGTCTGCAAATGGACATTTTCAATGAAAAAAATTGAAATTTTTAAAAACAGATTCCAGGGTTAAAGGGTTTAAGGATAGTTTATTATAAGCAATGGTTGTAAATCTTATACACATTTTTACATGTCATTTATTTACTTCTGTTTAAATAAATAACTAGAGTTGTTTGTTGTTTTGTTTTTAGATGAATTGTTTGTTAATAATTGATGTCCAGCACATCGGTTATGTCAGTAGGTAATATATATTTAGCTGACATGGCCATTCTGGCCAAGTGAGCTTATGCCGTGGCGACCGTCCATCGTCTGTCCAGCCGTCAACTTCTTTAAACGACTTCTCGAGAACTGCTGGGCCGATTTGAATCATATTTGGCAGGAAGCATCCTTAGGGCATACAGATCTAAGTTTGTTCAAAGGAAGTCGATCAGCCAATTTTGCCGGTGGCCGTCTTGGATTTTGGCCGGTTTTTAGAAACCTCTTTAAAAATCTTCTCCGAAACTGCTTGTTGGATCGATTCAAAACTCACGAAATATCATATAGGGCAAGAGCTGGACCAAGTTTGTTCGAAGGAACTTGATTGGCCAAATGGTTCGGCGGCCATCTTGGATGACCTAGTTTTCGTGAAAACTACCTGCTGAACAGATTGGGCTGAAATTTTGGGGATATGATTATGGACTAAGGGCCATTAAAGATTGTTCATGGGAAGTTGATAGGTAAAAACATGGCTGTCGTGGACCAATCAAATTTTTGCGTGTTTGGCTGGCATATTCAATTTTTTTTACTTGATGAATTTTTCAGCCAAAATTGGTTTTCTTAACTCAGTTTGTCAATCAGCTGTCGTATAGCGATGATCCTGTCCGTCTTCTGTATGTCCGTCCATCCATCTGTCTGTCCGTCACCAACAATGGTGGCTCATTTTGTTATTTCTTGACGGATTGACACCAAACTTGGTCACAATGTTAATGTCGGCATCTAATATCTGTGTTGTGAAAATGAAACTGATAGGACGTCAAATGCCAGAGTTATCAACCCGTAAGTATTTCCAGTCTCACTTTCATAGGGCAAATACAGGTTTGTTCCCACCGTCCATGTCAGATTTTATTGCCAAAGTAGATTAAACTCCAATTAACAGATTAACCTTTCCATCGCTGACATCTATGCTCTTAAAAATATTTTGAAATGTATTTGATTGAAAGTTGTTGTGGCATAAGGCAGAAATGACTTTGTCAAATTATTTTCTAAATCAACTCCAACTCACCCTACCCCTGCTGCTAACTTGGTGATTCAGTCAGATGCGCATGTGTTAAATGGATTGTGTGGTGGTGGGGAATAACCGGCTATAAAGACCACCTACTTGCCTTTAGAGACCATTTTCTTCAATTGTATTTAAACCTCTAGTAACTGTCTGACTGCTGAGCTTTTGCAGACAACATATTCCAAAGGTTATATCTCTGAACCTGATAAATATTTTGAAAACAATTGGACTGAAAGTTGTCGGTGTCTAAGGCGCCAACAACTTTCAGTCCAATTGTTTTCAAAATAATCAACAAGTCAAGAACTTTTGAAAATTGAAATTATTGGCTGCACTGTTTTGCAGCAGTGAGACAGTTAAGAAACCAGCTGTTGTTAGCACTGATATCATCTATTTTCGCTTAAACATTGTTCAAAAGCACTAATGCAAATAAACAGTCCAGAGATTGTTGTCAATATCTCGAAATCATTTGACTGAAAGCCATTGGAAGTGACACCGATAGATGTAAAACTTAATTAAGTTGAAATGCCAATGTTCCAGGTGAGCGATACATACCCATTATTATTCAAAATAAAATAAAAATTAAAAGATGAACTTATGTACATTTTTCAACAAATTTGGTGGAAGATGGTGCTGTCGAAGACAACAACATCATCCACCAAAATTGTTGAAAAATGTACACCAGATTCTTCGGTGTTGACATGGTAAAAGATAGACTATTGACATTAGAGTGGTACGGGTTAACCCTTACGGACCAGGAATTTTTTGTGTATGGCACCAACATGTTCCAGGAGCCGATGGAGGATTATTTACCCTAAAATGGCCAAAAGGTTTGAGTTCTTCCTAGGGGTGAAAAGTATGCAGATTAAAAAAGGTTTGTTACAAAAATCTGCACAGGCATTTTCGAGTAAAACGCATACGAATTACCCTACCCATGTATAAATTCTGATAAGTTTTCAGTCCAATTTGTTTAGTTTCGCTTTAATTCATTATCTTGCATACTTACCGATAATTAATATTGTTATCATAGGTATAGATATCATTCTAAAGGACATATAATTGTGTTTCGAACGGCGTATATCATAAAGAGATATGACAAAACATTTGAAGAATATTACGATGTTAATGGTATGTACCCAAAGCAAAAGTTATTTGAAACACTATATTGTATTATGTCACATTTAAACATTTCTATTATGACAACAAAACTTCTGATCTATATAATCTATATCACTGCAAAGCAAATTCAAGCATCCTAAAATCTAAAGGCATTTAATTACAAGTCACTATGCATGGATGTTAGGCCTGTCTATTAAGATAATTGTTATACAACAGACTTTCCAGTTTATCTTTCAAATTATACATGTATGACATCATATGTCTTAATCAACTACGTGATGTGTAGGATGACGCCATAATCAATGACATCATGAATGACGTAGATAAGTTCATCAAGAACGCATAATTGGTGACGGACTAAGCGTTATTGTACGAATTGTGACTACTATTTAATAAACATGTGGTTGAATATTTTGAAACTAATTTGACTGAGGCTCTGTTGCTGCCATAGCAACAGCACCTCAGTCAGATTAGTTTCAAAATATTCAACAGCTTACCTGTGTGTATGATTACTGTATTCTGCGGCTGTAGTAGTATAAACATCATACACCTGGAATCAGTCCTTCTTCGTTTTTGCCTACTGTGTCTTATCCTCAGCCGAAATCCTTAGTTTCCTCAGGTCCATTCTTGACTTGAGTGTACCTGTATAGTTTTCTGGAAACTGATAGTCAGGGAGTTCAGGGATCGATCGATCCCAACATGAGTGAGGTGTGGATGGAGGTTAGCTAGAGATGGGCGGGGCATAGCTAAAACAGGAAAGGCCCACCCACTTTAGTATATGTCTTGACCATTGGAGCTGAGACAAAGTACTGCCCATACCAATATATTGCTAAAGCTTCTAATTTGTAACAAACTATTAATAATAATTGTAATGTTAACACTGATCACATGCCTGATATTAATAATGAATACTTCTAAAGAGACGACAAACTAACATGAAATGAGACAACCGTTG
This sequence comes from Chaetoderma sp. LZ-2023a, assembly GCA_034401795.1. Classification (NCBI taxonomy): domain Eukaryota; kingdom Metazoa; phylum Mollusca; class Caudofoveata; order Chaetodermatida; family Chaetodermatidae; genus Chaetoderma; species Chaetoderma sp. LZ-2023a. The sequence goes on from CM067373.1 coordinate 71,628,011, forward strand.
GCACCGCTGAACATAATAGAACGTTAGACATTGACATTCTTATTCAGGGTTCCAAGCACTTTATCAAAACAAAATTCCCAGAATTTTCCCTGAGAAATTTCTAAAATTCCATGAGCTTCAACAAAGCATCTAAGATTCTGATCATATATACAACAGAGTTGTAGCCTGTGCATACAATAATTTTAATTTATTTCCATTTCCAGTCAATGGACACAACTTGGACACATGACACAGGACGCACATATGACAAACTGGCAAAGTGTGAAACCTCTTTTGGGTCACTGTCAAATTCCCTGAGTGTCTCCTGATTTCTGGTGGATTTTTCAAATTCCCTGAGTGGAAAAATGGAAACTCTTTCAAGGTTTTCCCTGATTTCCAGAGTGGCTGGGAACACTATTAGCGAAATGAAATAATTGTCTCATTTTATATACCACCTGTATATGATACTGTTAATATCACAAGATCCCTAGACGAATTACGATAAATTAAACAAATTGAAAACAAAAGGATGTTCGTTATATTTTTGGTGACTTTAATGCAGAAATTTTAAACCCGACCAGATTTTATATACAGTACATATTTCCTTTACCAATAATAACAAATTCAATAAGAATGGACCTTTCCAGTTTATCCATCCATCGTATGATGTCATAATCAACTATATCACGTGTAGGATGACATCATAATCAATGACATCATGAATTACGTAGATAAATATGTCACGAACGCATAATTGGTGACGGGCTAAGTGTTGTACGAATTGTATGTCTACTATTTAATAAATATGCTGTTGAATATTTTGAAACGAATTTGACTGGGCACTGTTGCTTGTATGATGTCATAATCAGCTCAGCACATGTATGATGTCGTCACAATCGATATGTCACAAAGGGTTTCCATCTAGACCATCATCAAATCTCAAATAGTCCGACGCGTTGTATAAATTGTATGTCTTTGTAATTCTTTGCTATTTAATAGGCAGCAACAGCACCCAGTCAAATTAGTTTCAAAATATTCAACAGCTTACCTGTATAGTTTTATAGAAATTGATAGTCAGGGCATTCGGTGATCGATCGATCCCACCAACACGAACATGGTGTGGGTGGCGCGTAGCTACAAATGGGCTAAAGCTGGAAAGGTCCATAGCGACTATCATGGACAATATCATGATGAGAACAATCATTTTCAACATAAAACAGGACATTTGACAAATTATTCCTGAGGAAAAAAATCTAACTAAAGATTTTTCAAAGAAAACTACATGGATATATTTTGGCAGCAACAGCCTTGATCAATTTAAATGTATGCTTGAAATTGGAATGACACATACAATCTTGCCATGCATTCTCAATAAAATACAAACGATACTAGTAAACCTGAATGTATGATTGTATTTAAAGCTGCCTGTCACAAAACAAGATTCTCCGTGTACACATGCAATTTATGTCATCTAAATAAATATAGCAATCCACCTTTTAAAACAATATAGAAATAGACTAAAGCAAATCATTAGAACAGCTAAGATAAAATTTTATAAATGCAATCTTGGTGTATTATTATAATAAATTATAATCATTGCTGCCGTTAGTGCCTCTACCGCTAGTGGTACTACTGTCCTTGTATGTCTTTCTGTTTCGTCCAATCCATATCTCGAAGGGTTTTGAACCAACACTTACAATATTTAAAGGGGGAGGGGGTGGGTGTGTGTGTGTGGGGTGGTGAGCATGTGTGTTACAGTGTCATAATTTCATTTCAGTGAATTCCATCCTTTTTCGAGTTATCTCCCTGAAACTCTTACAGTTCATCAGAATTTTCTTGCGCGATCCAGGTCTACGACGGTTGTGAACCTATATATACAATATTCTATAGACGAAGTGTCATGATTTAGTTTAGCCAAAATCCCCTGATATCCTCCAGGTATCTCTCTTGAAAGATTTACAATTTGTCAAAAACTTCTTGTCCTATTATCCGATGCATATCTTAGAGACTATTGTATTATGCTTGCATTGTTTTTCAGATGGTCTATTAGGGATTGACGAAGCGTCATGATCTCACTTCGGCAAAATCTGCCCATATTTTCACACATCTCCATTGAAAGACATAAAGTTTGTAACAAATTTCTTTTCTTGGAGAGTTTGGGACTTACACTTGTAATTCTTTTTCAGTGGATCTAGTTTATTTTTGGTAAAATTACCCCATACCCCAGTTATCTCCCTTGAAAGATGTCAAATTTATCAAAAGTTTCTTGTCCTATCCATATCTCGGAGAGTTTTGAACTTATACTCACAATGTTTTTAAGGCAATATATGAGAGGAAAATGTAGTGTCGTGATTTCTTCTCAGTGAAGTCTGTTCATATTCCCCAAAGCTATCTCCCATAAAAAACTTAAAATGTGCCAACATTTTCTTCTCCGATGCAGATCGATGAGAGTTTTGAATGTACACAAGCATAATGATTTGGTTTTGGCGAAATCTGTCCATATTCTATAAAGTTCTCTCCCTTGAGAAACTAAATTCATTGAAACAATTGCTTCTGCTGGAAAACCTGAAAGTTCATGCTAGACACATTTAGTATGTTAAAATTGTGTACATAGACAAACATGTAACAAGATGTCATCCATCATACAGTTGTAACAAGGTTTCAGTGTTATTTCTCCTAACTGCCTAAAATACTCAGATTCACAAAAACTAACTATTCACTTTATTATTCCACAAACAAGAATGTTTGCGAGCAGATGTTGAGATTCAATAAAATTCCTCTTTAAATATAAATTTAAATATGAATTTGTGCACAAGAACTTATTTTGAGAATAATTCCGCCACTGGAAAGAGCAATTTCACAAAGGGCGTTGCATGTAGTCTGTTTAAGATTGTTTAGCTTAGCCATTCTTGAATTTCTATGTTCGCGTCACAAACCATGGCTTGTATGAACCAGGATCAGGTGCTGGAAACTGTAACAGAGAAATGATATGTATATATAGCACCTACAGGATAATTTGTGTTGCAGCCAATCACACGCACACACTGAGCGTATGCAATGCATGCAGTGCACACACACATGCACGCGCGCAATGACACACGCACGCACGCACGCATGCACGCACGCACGCACGCACACAGGTTGTTTGTATTCATAATAATCTGAACAATTTAACTATGACTTGGTACACATCAGATACGACATATATTTTCTAACTAAATACATAAGTATCAGAAAAGCATGATTCACTATCCCAAATTAATCCTAACCTAATCCTAATGTGATTAAAGAAACTGACAATGAAATGGACATTATGCAAGTGAAATGGACATTGTGCAGTCAACCGCTAGTGGTCTACTCATGCTTGCCAGGATTGAGCCTGACATGTGCAGGCTGCTGACATTAAGTGACACGTTTTCCCCACAGAAATCAATAGAATTTCTTTTCTCGTTTCATTTTAAGGAATTAACTAAATCTCTTTGTGCAATAATTCTGCGCAGACATCATCTGAGTGATCTGGAGCTTTCTACTGCAAGGCAACTGGATGCAATAAAGGGTAGTTACTGCCCTTGGAGTCAATCAGAGTGTAATCTCCAGGGATAGGAACTGGTATCAGGAGAATGGTTGAGTGAACAGACGTTGTGATGAAGGATGTGCAGGGACTACCACCTAATCACAGGACAGGTTCCTTGTCATCTCTGCCTGCCAAAACTGAACCACTAATACAACAGTATTGTGAAACCACTAACAGCCAGGAATAGACATATCCAGTTCTAGCTATGCCCTGCCTATCTCTAACTAAGCTCCGCCCACACTTCGCCTATGTTGGGATCGATCGATCCCTGAGCTCCCTGGATATCAATTTCCAGAAAACTACAGGTTAACTGTTGAATATTTTGAAACTAATTTGACTGGGTACTGTTGCTGCCATAGGCAGCAACCAACAGCGTCCAGTCAAATTAGTTTCAAAATATTCAACAGCATGTTTATTAAATAGTAGACATACAATTTGTACAATGTGGTGCACTATTAAGTGTTTAAAACAGACTAAATCGGGTCATTCATGCTGTAATTGATTAGTGACATCCTATATGTCACATAGTAGATTATGATGTCATATGGTGGATGGATAAACAAGAAAGCTCCATTGGGTTGAGGATATCCACCCAACCAGCTAGAAACAGACTGCATGCCAGTGGTATTGAAGGCCCGTGGACATACTGTGAGGGTACCCTTGTGCGAGAGGCACTGTCAAGCGAGACTGGAATGGACTAGAGAACATATCAATTTGTCTTCTGCAGTGCCGCTCAATGGGAACCTCTCTTGTTGACAAACAAGACATGATTCTGCTTGGACTTTCACAATGGATGTGTTCATGGTGTGGGGTAGTATTTGCGCTGGTGGGCCTACATACCACGACTGCTTCCACACACTGACTGATGTGAGGTATAGCTATGATGTTCACCATCCTTTTGTCCAGCCCTATGCTGGTGCAATACAGGATGTGGTCATTCGGATGGATAGGGTGGCTAACCTTTAAAAGGAAGACGAGTGTATCGGGAAAATGGAGAGTCCAGTTCTGTCTCCAGACTTGAATCCCACTGAGCATGTTTGGCACCTGAAGATAACCATTTCAGCTCGACCAGTCCAACCCACCATCATCGAGAAGCTTTGGAAGGCTTTGGCAGAGGACTGGACCAACGTACCACAAATTCGGTTCAGATCTTTGATCTGCAGGCTATAATCAGTGCTAGCTGTGGCCATGCACCCTACTGCGTAGCCAGGAAACCTTGCCTGTTGCACTGTCATCGATACATGACTGTATGTAATTCCTCCACAGTATGCTTGTGCTTGTTATGCTTGGTTGCACAATGCCTGTCATTTATCACAAACTATCAACTGATCCATAACAATAAGAAACACTGAATTACTAGTACAAACAAGGGGCCTGTATTGCTCACCGGAGCATAGACATTTCAACTAGAAAGGTCATCACCATAAGTAGCACCTTAAGGTGTGGCCAGCACTGCAACAAAAACAACTCAACTTGGTTAAAATTTGTCCAGTCGTTCTAAAGAAGACATTTTAAATTTCTCATTGTTTTACTATGGGAGCTTTTGGTGGGGGAAAATAAAGATGGCCAACAACCTGTTTATCCGACAGTTTCGAAAGTGGAAAATTTGAAATCACCATACCCAAAAATCTATATAAAACAAATTTCGGCTTCAAAAGCCATAAAAAAAACAAGTATGACCGCCTCACACTGATTGGTCAATGGCAGCCATGTTTTTTAACGTACTAACTCTATTTGAACAATGATGAATGGCCCTTTGTCCCTAATCCTATATCCCAAATTTATGTTCAATCACTGGTTCGGAAGTCATTTTCGCGAAATCTAGGTCATTCAAGATGGCTGTTAAACCATTTGGCTGATCAACTTCCTTTGAACAAACTTAGTTTAGCCATTTCCCTAGATAATGTTTCATGAGTTTTGAATCAATCCGCCAAACGGTTTTGGGGAAGATTTTTAAAGATGTTTCTGAAAATCGGTTAAAATCCTAGATGGCTGCCAGCCAAATTGGGCAATCCACTTCCTTTGAACAAACTTGTGTTTCTCTAGCCTAAGGATGCTTCTTGCCAAAGATAATTGAAATCAGCCCAGCGGTTCTCGAGAAGATGCCATTTTAAATTTCTATTGCCTAAGTATGGGAGTTTTTGGTCTGAAGATGATCCAAGATGACCACCAAACCGTTTATCCGACGGTTTCGAAAGTGGCTAATTTTAAATCAGCAGACCGAAAAACTAATATAAAACCAATTTGAGCTTCAAAATCCATCAAATAATTAAAAATCAACTATGGCCACCAAACACGCTACATTTCACGGCAGCCATGGTTTTATGTATCAAATTCCCTTGAGCAAACATTAATGGAACCTAGTCCCTAAACATATTGCCCATATTTCGATATGATCTGCTCACCGGCCCTGGAGAAGTCGCTTTCATCAAGGCTAGGTCATCCAAGATGGCTGCTAAAGCATTTGTTCAATCAGGTTCCGTTGAGCAGACTATTCAACCATTGCCATAGATCAATTACCCAAGAAGTTTTGGAGAATATTTTTGAAGACGTTTCTATAAATTAGCCAAATTCCAAGATGATCATGGGCAAAATTGGCAGATCAGCTTTGTTTGAACAAACTTGGATCTCTATGCCCTTTGGATTCTTCCTGCCAAATATAATTGAAATCAACCAGGTGAGCTAATTAAAACATAAATGAATCTTGTCAATGATTGAGAATACAATTTCGAATCAGCAGTAGGTGTATCTAAACATTATTTTGTATTATTGGAATACTTTAAAATTTTAATTTACCTTCTCAGTGAACTGATCGGCACATGCCATACGGATTCGCTCAGGAGTAGCAGGACTGAGCAGTGGAAAATTCCCCTCAAATCCAGCATTAGATCTTGCAGATTTGATAGCATCTTTTATAGCAAAGAGTACAGTACTAGCCAGGGACAATGGCGGTTCACCCACTGCCTGCGAAAAATTATGATAATGATTATATGTATTATACGATTAACACTACTCATATCAATTCAGTGAAATAACCCTATAATGATTAATTATAGGTTTTGCAGGCCAAGAGATAAAAATTATAGGTTTTGTAGGCCAAGAGAGGAAAATTATAGGTTTTGTAGGCCAAGAGAGGAAAATTATAGGTTTTGTAGGCCAAGAGAGGAAAATTATAGGTTTTGTAGGCCAAGAGAGGAAAATTATAGGTTTTGTAGGCCAAGAGAGGAAAATTATAGGTTTTGTAGGTCAAGAGAAAACTGGGCAATTCCATGAGAAGTGAAACCAGAGACGTGAAAACTAAAAGTTGTTTGTTTTCAACTGTTGTATTCATTATTATTGAACTAATAGCTAACAATAGGAGACAACTCTATTTCCCTTGCTCATCTGATATAACTTTCACTGGTCTTAATTCATGATGTTAGGGGAGATAACTAATATTTAGTTACCGCCATCGCCATTCACATTGTAATGAGTGACTTCCCTTGCTTGGCGTATAGTCTGATGTGTAAAACCAGTTGAAATGATTTTCCCCAAGAGTGTCAACGTGCTAACATCAATAAAGTTTAATAAAAGTTTAATTTAAATGTATGTATCATGTTGTCTTTGCCATTCTACCTAGAGCTAACCTACTCACCGACACAACACTGTTGGCGCCATTTGAAAGAGTGAACTCTCTAGTTTCAGAAAATGTATTCAGTTTAATGATATCTTTACTACGGTCTATGAAGGTACAGTAATCTCTTTAAGGGTACCCGCGATCATAGCTTTTTGAAATTTCTTTTTTTTTATCAATAATGTCTGAAAATTAAAATACAATTTTGTTGAACTAATTATATCATATTTAGCTTTGTTTAGAGCACATATCGATAAACTCAGAATGAAAAGAATTAATGCTATATACCAGCGGTATTGAAGGCCCGTAGACATACTGTGAGGGTACCCTTGCGCGAGAGGCACTGTCAAGTGTATGAGCAGGCAAATTAATTAAGCTGATCTTGACCAGTGAAATAACCCTTTAATGGTCAATATCTTACGAAAATTATAGGTTTTGCAGGCCAAGAGAGGACTATTTCTTTTGTAAATTTAACAAAATAGCTTTCCATTATCCTACAAATAGACACTACTCAAGAGTCTATAGACTAATGCAGAGTCCGCTTTGCTCATCAAATGGTTAATGAACAGAGGAGTCAAGTTTATGCATAGCCACTCAATTAGCTGGCCAAGAGAACAGTATTTTTCTTAAAGACTTACAAGTGGACAGCGAATAAGCATATGCTGTAATCTGCCCATTAAAGGTGGAAAATAACACCAAAATGTTTGAAAATAAAATTGTTAAAATTATGTACCTAAATGTAATGAGACAAAATAACTTGAATCAATAAATATAATCTTTTTAATTAATTTTTAACTTTCTTTAAATAATCTTGACCATTAAGTGGTTAATTGTTATGAGCAGCGTTTTGAGTGCTTTTAGGCGATGTTGACACACTACAAGGTTAAGGGGTTGTATGTGCATATATTTGTCTATGTGTTATCACGATAAATAATGTACAATCTACAGTTTAGCAAAAAACCCAAAAAACGTATTATGTTTCAAAAACGGAAACATGTTAGTTATAGTAAGAAATGTTCTGTTGAATATTTTGAACATAACTAGATTAGAAGACATTGCTGCCTTAGCCCTTTCACAGACAAATCCCTGAAAAAGTATATTTATAACGATATAAAACTTATTCTGTTGAATAATTTGAAGTTAATTTGACTGGAAGCCGTTGCTGCCTCAGGCAGCAACGTCTTCCAGTCAAATTAATTTCAAAATATTCAACAGTTTACATGTATAAATAACGTTCAGAATTATATATCGGGAATTCATCAGTGAAAGCGTTAAGCAGCAATGTCTTCCAATCCAATTATGTTCAAAATATTCAACAGTAGAGGTACGTTTTATTTAGTTTTGGAAGAATGATAACTTAATTTCTGGGCTGTACTGTACATACCTTGGATGAGTAAACGGCCCTGGGATTCGGGTTACTTTTTAGGAGCGAGACGTTGAACTCTCTAGGAATATTCTGCACTGATGGAATCGTATATGTACGTGCTCCAAGGGAGAGTATGCCCCCTGATGGTGTGAATTTCTGTTGTTCTAGGCACATCATACCATAGCCCTGAAAGTTTAAATTATAATACATTAGATTGATTTGAAAATAGGAATTATATAGTAATCACTGCATCTGTCCGCCCGTCTATCCGTCCACAATATCTCGTACACAACATATTATACAGAACTACTTGAGATATTTTAATGAAACTTGGTTTATACATCAGTTATGTTACGCAGATGTGCCTTTAATGTCCAAGATTTTGGGTGAAAATTAACCTTTTAATGCAAAAACTCACGATTTTGTCAATTTTCTCGTAGACCGTATCATACGGAATCGCTTAAAATGATTTAATAAAACTTGGCAGGTTGCTTCTTCGTGATGGTTAGATGTGCCTTTTCAAGGATGCACCTTTATAGGTCCACGATTGTTGTCAATGTTCTCGTTAACAGCATACTATACGGAACCACTTCAGATATTTTAATGAAACTTGGCATATGACTGAGCTATGAGCCTCAGATGTGCCTTTTGAAGAAATCAACTTTAGAGGTCCTAGACCGGGCGTGAAAATGGGCATTTTAATGCAAAAACTCATGTTTTTTGTCGATTTTCTCGTAAACACATGTCATACAGAATCGCTTAAAATAATTTAATGAAGCTTAGCACATGGCTTATTTATGATGGGTAGATGTACCTTTTGAAGGATTTACCGTTATAGGTCCAAGATTTTGTGTGAAAATTGGCTTTTTACTGCAAAGACTTCAAGATTTGTGTGGATTTTCTCCTTTATTTATTTTGATACCGGTTGAAAGGTTGAAAGCCAGACCGGCGAAAGGGGATTTTTCCTCTGGATGCGGGTCTGGTGGTAGAGCACTCGCCTTCCAAACGCTAGGCGAAATTGCCATGGAGTTGTCAGGTTCGAACCCCACTCAGGTCGAAAAAATTGAAAAAGGTAAAATTACATTCCAGATGATGAATGAGCTAGATTCTAGTTGTATTTCTGTTTTAAAATCATTGATTAAATGCTAATGTACTGATAAGGTAACTAAAACTATTAAAGGGATGCTAATCTGATCTCAAACGTATTGCACTGATAGATTATCGTTTATAGAGTCCATGCCAGTCATATCCTGTCAGATTCCCTTATCTGTATCACAATTATCTGCTTTGTAATATTGCGTAGATGTTGAGCAATGACTGCCACCATTTTGTCTCCTCAAGCAATAGTGTGTGATGTCACGTCATGCATTACATTCTTATGTTATAAACATCTTGTTGACTATTTTGACTGGAAGATGTTGCTGCATAATGCAGCAACAACTTCCAGTCAAATTAGTTTCAAAATATTCAACAGCTTACCTGTATGGTTGCTTTTATACAACATTCTCAAGCTATAGATGGCTGTAATGGCACCTTTATGACTGAGCGCATATGCCGAGGCAGGCACGCTAGGCTTTTTCTGACTGGTTGAAAAGTAAATCATGACAGCCATCATAAGCTGTAGAAATGTAGCAACATTTAGCTGCTAAATCCTGAATATCTTTCTTTGACGGGATGATAAAAAGCTTAAAATTCCAAGCATAGTTTATGAGTTACCTATTAGATCATCTGTATTGCTATAATGAGATGAGGTTAGTTATCCTTTAATACGTTTAAAATACGAGATTGGCATGTTATTGTCATTGACAATGTCGCACATGTTTGCAATAAAACGATATAGATGCGATATATTACAACTTAGTGGGCTGCTGCGGCAGGTGGTATCTCAATCGTGATCATAGAGGGCTCCGATCAGTCACTCACGTATCTGATCTCATAATCAAATCGCGTATTAGCTGACATCACAATCACTTATGACGTAGCCCCCTCACGAATTTGGAAAAGGTACTCAAGAACGTTTTATGTACGAATAAAACCTATGTCTTTGATCAATTTACAATTTCATAAACATTCTGTCGAATATTTTTGAAGTAGATATTCAACACCTTACTTGTATAAGTTACCTTGCATTTAGATTCTCTGAAATTAAGATTTTAAAGTTTCAAATCGATTCTAACGCGCGTAAAAAAGTGGACGGAGCTTAGCTAAAATGGGCGTGATATAGCTAGAAATGGATCCTGTTGGTTTGAATTTTTTATGATTATGACAGTTTAACATAACAATCATACCTGCATAAAGCCACCTTCAATCTGGCCTATGTCTATAGCTGGATTCAGGCTGGTACCCACGTCCATCACAATGTCCGTTCTTAAGATCTACACAAATTACAAGTAATAAAACGTGAATATAATTATGGTACTTTAGATGGACAATGGACCGTTCCAGTTTTAGCTACGCCCCGACCATCCCTAGTTAAGCTCAACCCACTCTTCGCCCGTGTTGGAATCGATCTATACCCGAACGCTCTGACTCAATTTCCAGAAAACTATACAGGTAAGGTGTTGAATATTTTGAAACTAATTTGACTGGGCGCTGTTGCTGTCTATAGCAGCAACAGCTCCCAGTCAAATTAGTTTCAAAATATTCAACAGACTTAAAATAGTAAAGACAACATTTTTATTAAACTGAATAAAACTAGTCATTCATGCGTGAATTGATTATGGCGTCATCCTACACATCACGTAGTTAATTAGGACGTCATCTGATGGATGGATAAACTGCGACCGTCAATACGTCTCAATGCCCGCTGCGTCGTATCAGATAACGACGACGGCAGCGCCGCGGATCATGATGATGATGATGAAAACGTAAAAGTTATACTAATAAGGTCGACTAAAAAACGGATTCCAGACGCTTCCAGACAGATACTCTGAACAAAATGAATTTCTAAAGGCTATATTAATCATACCTGGCTGTCGCCAGTCAAACAATCTATCTGCACCTCAGAACATGCCACACCGTGACAGTGGTAGTTATACTTCCTCCCTAGGTTCTTCTCGGCGTCAAAGTATAACTCAGGTACCCTGTTTCAAACGAATTAAAAGTTGCGTAGCCGTGTCCATGAATTGACAATGGTACGGAAATACCAATAACCTTTAACTGTCCGACTGCTGCAAGCCACCCGCCAATAAATTCAATGTGCAATAACTCTGGACCTGCTGAATATTTTGAAACCGATTTGACTGAAAGTTGTTGGTGGCTTAGCCACCAACAACTTTCAGTCAAATAGTTTTCAAAATATTCAGCATGTCCAGAGTTAAACCAAATAGAATATGTAGTCTGCAGAAATTCAGCGGGCAGACAGTTAAAGACTAACTTTATAAATTTTTGAAAATTTTTGCGCTTCATCGGTTTCATATTGTATATTGGTCATCAGGACCGGTTTCAAACAAAAAAAGGAGACCCCATTTCTTGGATATCAGTTCAGCATAGGCTATATAAGGTGCAAGGCTATCATTGAATATTGGTCTGTATACGATATTTGGTTGCTAAAGTTTCCACGTGGTACAAGAGTAAGCTAAAAGAGGGGGTTATTTTTAGCCATGCTCCGCCCACTTCTAGCTAAGCTCCGCCCACATTTTTACACGTTTTGAAATCGATTACAAATTTTGAAAGCTAAAGTCCCAGATTCTGAATTTCAAGAAAAGCTGTTGTATATTTAGCAACACGAGTTCCCAGTAAGATTAGTTTCAAACTATTAAATAAAATGTTTATTAAAATTGTAAATTCATCAAAGACATATGCCTACAAACCATACACTTTCGTTACAGACTTTTGGATTTTTGTGATGGTGCTACACCATTTTGCTTGTGATTTCAGCTAGCATGCATGTCACGATCTGGCGTATTAGACTATGACGTCAGATACTTGAGTGACAGATCAGATCCTTCCATTAACCCTTGTCGCCATTCAAAATTCTGTAATAGATGAATCCACTTCTAGCTAAGCTCTTCCCATCTCTAGCTAAGCTCCGCCCATCTCTAGCTAAGCTCCGCCCATCTCTAGCTAAGCTCCGCCAAGCACCTTTTGCCCGTGTTAGACTAGATCGAACCCTGAACTCCATGAATCTCAATCTCCAGAAAATTATACAGGTAAGCTGTTGAATATTTTGAAATAATCTGACTGAGTGCATAGGTAGCAATAGCGCCGAGTTAAATTAGTTTCAAAATATACAACAAAATGTTTATTAAGTAGTAAAGGCTTATATTGTATATTGGTCATCAGGAACACATGGAGGATTATTAAGAGTTCCTGACAGACATAGCCGTATTCTCGCTACAGACTTAATCAGGAATAATGCCATATGGCGTTATTCCCGATTAACTCTCTAGCGAGAACACGCCATTAGATACGTCATTCAGGAGATATTTTAAATTTGTGACGTCATACTCCCTGTGACACTCTGGATCCCTCTATTAACACACAGTGCTCTTACATGCACATCCGAGATATTGCAGTTAGAGCTCCCGCCGTCGCCTTATATTATATTAACCTATATTATTGGGTTTTTTCCAAAACACGATAAGGCTACGCGTTATGAATTTAGTTGAATGAACGTATATCTGAGCTAATGAACAAAGCAAAATATGAACAGCCCCGAGTTATAGTTATATTTATTAAACCCTACTGCCATGAGACAATAGACTTCATCTATAGGCCTATCGCTTCCTGGGGGTATATGGGATATTAATTCACCTTTTGATCCCAAAAGCCAAATACGAAAAACTATTCTATTGAATATTTTGAAGCCAATATGACTGGAAGCTGTTTTTTGCCTAAGACAGGTTCTTGTTCAATTAGCTTAAAAATATCCAACAGTGTACCGTATTTCAGGGAATTCAGGGTTCAAAATACTCTTGCCCTTGGTTGCAACAAACAAATTACTATAACAGAATCTTGATCAATTAAAAAATGTTTATGTTGAATATAAACACAAAATTTATGGCAACTTTGTAAGTAAATAGACAGCTTTGCTACACAAGAGTTAATTAGATTGGAAGGTCGATGACAAGCCAACGCACCACCCCACCCCACCCCGTTCACCTATTTGACATTTGACCCACCCACTCACCGCCATCCGCTCCACTGTGGGTCGGTGGGATGGGGAGTCAAATGCAAATATCCTCCAGCAATCACATACGTAACTCGCATACTAGATTTGCTTGAATTCCATCCAAAGGTTTTGGAGGGGGTGCGTTACAATCAATTTCCGCACGGACAGATGGACGGATGGGCGGGATGACATAATACCAACCTTTCTTCGAAGAATTTGGGGGATGATAATGCTACTATGTACTAGGAAATATAAGGATATAATTCAGGTCAAAGGGCCGAGTATATGGCATGGGCGTTTCCAGTTTTAGCTATGCCCCGCCCATCACTAGCTAAGCTCCACCCACACATCGCTCGTGTTGAGATCTATCGATACCTGAACTCCCTAACTCAATTTCCAGAAAAACGATACAGGTAAGCTGTTGAATATTTTGAAACTAATTTGACTTGGCCCAGTGAAATTAGTTTCAAGATATTCAACAGTATGTTTATTAAATAGTAACGACATAGGGCCCACAATTCTTGCAACCTGATGTACTGTTAAGCGTTTAAGACGGACTAAACCGAGTCATCCATGACGTAATGATTATGACGTCATCCTACATGTCATATGATTGATGTATAAACTGGAAAGGCTCTTTGATGAACATATTGATAATACATACTTGTAGAATCCAGTTGCAGACAAACTGACTTCATCCAGATAGGCAGCCTTCACCTAGAAAAATTAATAATATCACTAAGCAGTTATTTTTAATATTGTCTAATCACCCAGCAGTTAATACAATACTATATAACACATTTTTTATGCTGTAAGAATACTGTTGTTGAATATTTTGAAAACAATTTGAATTAATGGGTGCATATTCACACGAAAATGCTTGAAAATAAAATTTTGAAAATATCTACTTTTAGAGGCTTAAAATGTGTGCCCAACTGTAAAGAAAAGAAATAAAACGATAGTATGATAGTTTCAATCCCCATAAATTAATTCATTGAATTAGGGACTAGTGTCACTAATTTAATTTCACAACTTAAAAATTGTATTAATTTATACATAATGAAATCAACATATGTTAAGATTTATTTCGTTTCATTACATCTAGGCCTCTAAATTTAAGCCTCTAAACCATACAATTTTAACAATATTATCTTCAAGCATCTTCATGAGAATATGCACCTTTAAAGGTTATGGGGCCTACCAACGGTTTCCGTCCAAATCTTTTAACTAGTCAACCGCTTACCCGTTATGGATGGATACACATATTCAACATAATGTATATTCAATTGTAAATTCATCAAAGATGTACAATTCACTTATATATTTTAGTGACAGACACTTTAAATTTCGTGACGGAGCTGCATCATCTTTGCTTGTGACGTCAGATAACCTGTGACGTATTTGATTATTGGATACTTGAATGACAGGCCGGATCCATCCATTGTTTAGGGTAGTGGGATTTCAGAGTATTAATTGGGTTGAAGTGCGTATTCACATCGGAATGCCTGAAATTGTTAAAATTGTATACTTTCAGAGGCTTAAATCGTGTGACTACTAGATCCAATGAAACGAAATAAATCTAATATAATTTTTTAGTTCTCAATTTGAATTAGGGACTCGTGTCTCTAATTCTATTTCACAACTGAAATTTTTTAAATTAATTTACATGGAATGAAATCATCATATGTTAAGATTTATTTCGTTTCATTACATCTACGCACACGATTTAACCCTTTCACTATCAAATCCCTGAAAAAGTAAATTCTTTACGATATAAAACTTATTCGGTTGAATAGTTAGAAATTAATGTGACTGGAAGTACAGTCAAATAAATTTCTAAACATTCAACTGTTTTCCTCTACGTTTGCTAGCATACGATTGTAACAATTTTATTTTCAGACATTCTGGTGTGAATGTGCGTCTTTAATGCTATAATGATGTAAGTTCTACGCATCATGCATCGTCTTATCTCACGGTCTCGTCCTCCCACTAATTCTCTCGTATCGAGTCTCGTGCTTGCACGCTTTTGATGTCTACGCTAAGTTCGTGAAATTTCATAAATGAGGCCAGTCAACTCCCGCCCAATAAAATTGCTCGTTTGTTATCATCCTACTAATATACTCACAAAGATTGGCATTCGTGTCTCGCGAGATCGCCATCGATACTGGTACGAAGCTACACGTTTCTACTTTTTTTTGTTGTAGATTTATAGCGAGATTGAAGTAGGCAGAACTCTAATTGGCTACCTGAAAACTGGCAGTCAACATAGCGAGAAATTGCGGGTTTGCGAGTACGGCCTCGAACAGCGAAGCGATGTGATTGGGGCGTATGTTAGTACGATGCATATCACGATGAGAAGATAATCACTCGAAGAACTGAATAGTAATACCGAATGGAGAAATCCAGTTTTAGCTATGTCCAGCTCATCTCTAGCTAAGCTCCACCCACACGGTGTGTCCGTATTGGGATCGATCAGTCCCTGAACCCTATGAATCTCAATTTCCAGAAAGCTATACAGGTAAACTGTTGAATATTTTGAAACTAATTTAAATAGTAAATATATACAATTCGTACAAGCTGACGGACGATTAAGTGTTTAAGACGGACTAAATCGAGTCATTCATGACGTAATTGATTATGACGTCAGCCTATAAGTCACTAATTGATTATGACGTCATACGATTGATTGAGAATCTTCCATTCTCTGAATCTGTTATTTAGTCTGGTTTTGCTTATACATTGGACATACACAGCGCTCAACAAAATAGCCTAGATAGGTATGTTGGCAAATCAAAGATATGCCTATATGCTAGAATCTTTCTTTAACATACACGTGTTTTCGTACTGGAGTCATGAGATTAATTTAATCCATATTTGTGTGTGATTAACCCTTGAATACACACGCACGCAGGGCACGAGAAGCCTATTTAAAAAAAATTTACCACTGGAACGACTGTCTCGGAGCCAGTCATTTCAATGGTAAAAATTTAAAAAATAGTCTTCTCTTGGTCTGTAAATAGACACAGGCTAAGCAAAACTTTCGATTTTCTTGATCATTAGCATTACTTCATTCGGAATAATGAAACACACACACTCTCTCTCTCTCTCTCTCTCTCTCTCTCTCACGCACGCACGCACACGTTCGCTCGCACTCACGGACACACGTTGAAACAAGAAGGGTTAAATCTACAATCTAACGTAGACCTACTTCTTATTTCGTTTCGAAATTACATACTGAAGTATTTCATGGATTTGATATTATGATCCTTTTTAACCCAATATATATATATTCATCTGACATCCGTGTGTAATGGGGGACAATAATTATGCTACTTACCCAATCTCCCCACTGTCCATCAGTACTGGCTGTCTTGTATGGTTCCAATCTTTCCACTATTGTTGTACATGCGCGCTGCGTGTAACATATTAGTCTGTCATTGTCATTACAATAATTCATTTTATTTAAAAGTACCAATCTCATGTTTTTTAACAGGGCTAAATAATAATAAAAAAAATTGCTGAAGATTTGGACATTATGTATTTTTGGACTTCTCCCCTCTTTCTCTCACTCTCCCCCTCCCCCCCCCCCCCCCGCCTCTCCCCACCCTCTCTCTCTCTCTCCATCGGTCTCTGACCCTCTGTCCCCCCCTCTCTCTCCCCCTCTCTCTCACCCCTCCCCCCTCTCCCCCGCTCTCTCCTCTCTCTTTCTCTCTCCCTCGCCCCTCTCGCCCATCTCTCTTCCCCTCTATATCCCCCTCTCTCACCACCTCTCCCGCTTCCCCTCTATCTCTCCCCATCTCACTCTCTCCCCTCTCCCTCTTCCCCCTCTCCCTCTTCCCCCTCTCCCTCTCCCCCTTTCGTCCGCTACCTCTCCCCCCCTTCCCCCCTCCCTCATTGCTCTCTCCCCCGTCTCCCTCTCCCAGCCCCCTCTCCCTCTCCTCCAGCTCCCCCTTCCCCTCTCCCCCTGACCCTATGACAGATATTTGAACAGCCAGACTGACGGGGCGCGTTCGTCTGTCCAACTATCTGTCATAGGTCCTGTTGAGAGTCGGAGCAGATTCAGACTAATGGCAAATCATGAATCCATTTCCTCAGTCAACCACATGATGTCATAATCAACTAAGTGACGTGTAGAATGACGTCATAACCATTACATCATGAATAACTCGACCACCTCCTTTCCCCTCTCCCTCCCCCTCTCCCCTCGTACTCTCCCCCGCTCCCTCTCCACCTCCCTCTCCCCCCCCCCCCCCCCCTTTCCTATCCCTCTCCCTCTATCCTCCTTCTTCTCCTCTCACGCTCTCCCCCTCTCCCACCCCTCTCCATCTCATCAACTCTCCCCCCCCCTCGCCGCCCCTACCGCTATCCTCCCTCTCCCACTTTCCCTTCTTCCCCCGACCCTATGACATATGTTTTAACAGCCAGACTGACTGGGCGCGTTCGTCTGTCCAACTATCTGTCATAGGTCCTATTGAGAGTCGGAGCAGATTCAGACTAATGGCAAATCATGAATCCATTTCCTCAGTCATAATCAACTAAGTGACGTGTAGATTGACGTCATAATCATTACGTCATGAATAAATCGATTTAGTTCGTCTTAAACGCTTAATAGTCCGTCACGTTGTATGAATTGTATGTCTTCACTATTTAATAAACATGCTGTTGAATATTTTGAAACTAATTTGACTGGGCGCTGTTTCCGCGATTGGCAGCAACAGCACCTAGTTAAATTAGTTTCAAAATATTCAACAGCTTACCTGTATAGTTTTCTGAAAATTGACAATCAGGGATTTAGGGATCAATCGATCCCAACACGTGCGAAGGATGCGTGGAGCTTAACTAGGGATGGGCAGGGCATAGCTAAAACTGGAAAGGTCCATTGACTTGCATTAAGAAACACTCAATCGCTAGCAACTATATTTTGAGCGTTATCAAGTTCCACAATACTAGATCTCCTCAACGTCCCATATTGTTGTCAATAATGAGGAAATTTAAACAAAACACTATTTGTTTATCACAGTCAGCGAGGCCGTAATGGACGAATGCAGTTTTAGCTATGCCCCGCCCATCTGTAGGGCCTACCTAAGCTCCACCACGCTTCGCCCACGTATCTCAATTTCAAGAAAACTGTACTGGTAAGTTGTTGAATATTTTGAAACTAGTTTGACTGGGTGCTGTTCCTGCTTATGGCAGCAGCACCGCCCAGTTAAATTAGCTTCAAACTATTCAACAGAATGTTTATTAAATAGTAGACATACAATTCGTTCAACTTGACGAACTATTAAGCATTTGTGACAGAGTATATCGCGCCAATCATGACGTAATGGACCTTTCCAGTTTTAGCTATTCCCCGCCCATCTCTAACTAAGATCCACCTACATATCCATCATGTTGACAATCAATTTCCAGAAAACTATACACGTTAGCAGTTAACTATTTTGAGACCAATTTGACTGGGCACTGTTGCTATCTATGGCAGCAACCGCTCCCCGTCAAATTAGTTTCAAAATATTCAACAGAATGTTTATTAAATGGTAAAGACATACAATCCATTCAACGTGTCTGACTATTAAGCGTTAAATACGCTTTATTACGTCATCCTACACGTCACGTAGTTGATTATAACGTCATATGATGGATGGGTAAACTTGGAAAGGTCCATTGATTATGACGTCGGCCTACATGTGACACTGTTGATTATGGCGTCATAAGATTGACTGAGAAACTGGAATCCTCAATTAAATGTCCTAAAATATGTCACAAATTTGTCTCACTCACCAGAACTGCCATTCCATTCAGGTCAGAGCTCACAGATGATGCTGTTGGAGACGTGTTTGGAACAGTGTTTGTACCTGTTTCAGAAATATGAATTTTATCTGTTGGAATCTGCAGTACACGACTTGCAACCTGTAATTAGAGGCGATGTAATATTGGTAGTTATCCAATACGTATGTTATTACATTCGCAGGGTTTAGAGTGGTTCTTGAAAGTGTTTAACCCTTACCACTCTGATGTCAATATTATATATTTTACTGTGTCAATGGCAAAGAAACGGGTGGACACTTCTAAAATAATTTTGGTGGACGATGTTGCTGTCTACGACAGCTACATCATCCACCAAATTGTTGAAAAATGAACACCAATTCATCTTTTAATTTAATTTGAAGATCTATAATTTTGTCTTCAGAGGGATAAGGGTTAAGGTGCTTGTATCCAGAATTTATTTTTCAAGGCCCTTGAAAGTGCTTGCTTTTAAATTTCATGAAGTTGATTTCCCTGTTCGATATTAAGCTAAACTGACCATTGACCTTCAAGATGTTCAGTATATTCAACATCATACCTCCATAGTTTTCTGAAAATTGATAGTCAGGGAGCTCAGGGATCGATCGATCCCAATACGGTCGAAGTGTGGATGGAGCTTAGCTAGAGATGGGTGGGGCATAGCTAAAACAGGTAATGCCCATTGGACCATGAAAGGTCTGTAATCGATTATATCCCATTGGTAAGGGTATAGAAAATACAAAATTGTAAACTTCTCAGTTGGACAATTAAGAATTTCTAGACACCTATGTTAAACTTTCGAACTTGATTTAATTAATTGTTCGTTTATTTCAACATCGCACACAATTTGGTTATTGTGGTCAAGACATTGCTTCAACAAAAGAAACTCATGTGGGCCAGTACTTAAACATTGCTTCTCATTCTCAAGACCTCTTCTCAGACTCGTTCCAAAACTTGTTTTTTTCTACATTCATTATCACCTCATTGAAATCTCTTATTTAAAGAATACTAGTTACAGATTTCACTTACTATGTGTCACAAGTAAATATGACGAAATGCAATGCGTGCACATTCACATGCATGCACGCATTCACAAACTGGCTCATGCAGGTAGGCATGCAAGCACGCATGCATGCACGGCCGCACGCATACATACTGCATGCATACGTGCGCGTACGCACGTAAGCACGCACAGCATAAACGTGCACATGCATTCACACACTCACTCATACACGTGCGTACGTGTACGCGCGCGTGTTGTGGTGCATGTGCGAATGAGTGCGTGTGTGCATGCGTGCGCGCGTGTGTGTGCGCGGATGAGTGCATGCGTATGGTATGGGTATAAGGTGCAATATATATTACCATGATCATTGCTAATGTAGGAGCTTAGCCGTACTATCGCGATGTATATATACTATTGTATCTAATTGTTCTACCACTGGCTGATTTTAACAATAATAATAATAATAATAATAATAATAATAATAATAATAATAATAATAATAATAATAATAATAATAATTAATCACGCTGCCGCCTGTGTGTGCGCGCGTGCGTGCTTGCGTGCCTGTCTACATGCGTGAGTGCATGCATGCGCGCGCGCGCGTGTGTCAGTTTATCGTAGGCATATCTCGGAAATCATGAGGTAGAATCACCAAATTTGGTACATACATTAACATTATGAGTGGCTAGAAAATATATTAGGTGGGCGTCAAAAGGTTAAAAATCGAGGCCACGGTGTCACTTAGTGCATCCAGAAATACAAATTTCTAGCCATAAATAAGGAACGCAGGTCGGTAGAATCACCAAACTCGGCACATACATTGATATTATAAGTGACTAGGAAATGTTTGAAATCAAAAGGTCAAAACCGAAGTCACATGGTCACTTCGTGCATACCGGAATACAGATTTTCGTCAATAACTCTGCAGTGCAAGAATGTAGATTTACCAAATCGGTAACATACATTCATCTTGTGGTTGGCTAGATCACTCGTCAATCATCCAAATTTCTAGGTCACGGGGTCACTAAGTGCCTCCCAAAATACAAATTTTTCGACATAAATCGGGGGCGCAAGTAGGTAGAATCACAACATTTGCCCCATATTATAATTGGATAGTAGTTCTATTATAATTTCAGGACAAAGTATCAAATATCTAGGTCACAGGGTCACAAAGTGCATACTGGTATACACACTTCTGGCTATGATTCTGGAAAGCGAGGTCGAACAACCAGATTTAGCGCACGCATTCATATTGTGACAGCTTATGCTGATTGCTTTGAGTTTGAGGTCATGGGGTCACTAAGCGCATTGTCAAGACAGAGCGCAAAGGTGTGAGTCAGCATCTCCATTGAGTGCATTCTAGATTTAGTAATATCATGTTGTTGTTTCGTTTATTACTCTCAAATCTACCTGAATCATTTTCGTATGGAGTCCCTGTCCCATCTCTACACCTCCATGAGTGAGAAGCACGGATCCATCCGTGTACACTTGCACCAATGCGCCAGCCTGGTTAAGGAAGCCGACATCAAGTGAAGCGCCGAACTTTGTAGGACACACCGATATTCCCCGCTTTGTCCAACGATTTTCTCTGAAAAGATGTCATATTCTAAGATCAGCCAACTGAGGGATCCGAACTATCACTCGATCATGTATCTCGTGTCCTAATCAATAACGTCACATGTAGGCATATTTCAATCATTACATAAGATAGTACTTAACCCTTTCATGACGAAGCCAGCCAAAATAAGCCTCTGTAATAGTATTAAGGAATGCCCGTTTACAAGCCAAGAGAAGACTATTTTTGAAAATGTACCACTGAAATGACTGGCTCGGTAACCGAGCCAGTCATTCCACTGGTAAATTTTAAAAAATAGTCTTATCTTGGCGTGCAAATGCGCATTCAACTAGCAAATATTTTTACTTTCTTAAATAAATGTTCAATGATCACAACAAGTATGCAATGACATGTGTATAGACCCGGTATCGGCCCAGTAGGCTACGTTATCGCGTGTATATACCTGTTGTATCGTTTGATGTCTTCCTGTCGTTTGGAAAAGTCACTTTGTTGTAAGCAATCCGTCCAGCATCTACGGACTGTGCAGTATTCCATTATCTGTCTGTATGGAGTTATGTCGCCATCTTTGTACAGGTTCATCTCACGGACCTGGAAACGTAGTCCAATATTTCTAAGCGATTTTAGGCCTACATTATAGAAATGGTTTCAACTCATATATAAAGAATAGGAATCAGAGATTGCAGATACCCGCCCTCCCGTTTTGTCACATTGCAAAAGGTTTGAGGATATTCCAGATTTTTTCAGATCATGCCAAAAGTTGGGGGAATCCTACCGTGCGGTTATACACTTTCGTGTGTTAAAATTTGATTCAATAGGGACCAGTATAGTTTCAGAGATTTTCATAGATCCTGAATTTTATTAGATCTGGATCCTTGTTCTTTTATCCGGATCACGAACAACGCCTGTGAATCAGCTTGCACAGCAAGTCTCTTTATTGTATTACAGTTTGATCAATATCGGATCAGCATATTTCGAGATACAACTCCGGACACACAGGTACGCGTGCACGCACAGACAGAGGCAGGCATCCAGACGGACAGGCGAGCAGGCAGACAGACAGACGGACCCGATCGCAATACCCTCTCCCCTTACGAACGATGGTAATAACATTATGTTTGACCATGTAGTACAACGATTGACTGCTATTATTTGACTATGTACGCATGAGATATATATATATATATATATATATGACATTAACTACAGCAATGGAATGATCAGATCGGTGACAGTGTCACTTAACCATTTAATGCCCAAATTTATTTAAGAAGGTAAAACGAATTACTAATTGAATTCCCATTTGCAGGCCAAGATAAGACTATTTTTGAAAATTTACCCGTGGAATGGCTGGCTCGGTTTTCTCGGTACATTTTCAAAGACAGTCTTCTCTTGGCCTGTAAATAGACATGCCTCAAGAGTACTACAGAGGCTGGTTTTGGCCGGCTTCATCATGTAAGGGTTAAGTCCTACCTTATTTCATGATTGAAATATGCCATTGGTTGGTTAGCGCACGTCACAAGCAAAATGATATAATTCCGTCACGAAATGGGGGAAAATATCACTTTATGTCATGAAAGTGTCTGAATTCTATGTATTTGATGAATTTACAATTTAATAAACATTCCATAGGCAGAAACAGTTCTCAGTCAAATTAGTTTCAAAATATTCAACAGTTTACCTTTATTAATAGCTAACTTGAAATTGATATTCTGGGATTATATGATTCAAATTATTAAATTAGATTCAAACGCGTACATCGTGGGCGGAGATTACCTAGAAATGAGCGTGTCATAGCTAGAAATGGGCGTGGCATAGCTAGAAATAGATCACTCTATTAGTCAGTCCTATCTATGCCCATCATAGCTGACGTTAGATGTAAACGTATTTAACCCCTCAACACTCAAGCTGGCCAAAAACCGCTTCTGCAGTGATCTTAAGAACTATTCATTTGCGGACGAAGAGAAGCCTATTTAAAAAAAATTTTACCACTAGAATGACTGGCTCGATAACAGAGCCGGTCCTTCCAGTGGTAAATCTTCAAGGAAAAATTTCTTTTAGTCTGCAAATTTTCTATGAGAAATTTGAAATCTTCTTGAAACATATTAAAGGTGTATATTCACAGCAGAATGCTTGAAAATAAAGTGGTTAAAATTGTATACGTTTAGAGGCTTAAATTGTGTGCCTAGACGTAGAGAAACGAAATAAATCTTAGCATATGATGATTTCATTCTATAAAACAATTTTAAGTTGTGAAATTGAAATAGTGACTCGTGTCTCTAATTCAGTTTCACAACTTAAAAAAAATTATAATAATTTCTACACGTAACGTTTACTACATCTAGGCACACAAATTAAGCCTCTAAATGTATACCATTTTAACATTTTTATTATCAGGCATTCTGGAGTTAATATGCACCTTTAACCCTCAAAGTTGTTCAAGAAAATTGCAATTTTCTCATACAAAATGTAAATTTGCAGACCAAGAGAAGAGTATTTTTGAAAATTTACAACTGGAATGACTGGCTCGGTTACCGAGCCAGTCATTCCAGTGTAAATTTTCAAAAATACTCTTCTCTTGGTCTGCAAATGAACATTCCACAAGAGCACTGCAGAAGGCGTTTTTGGCTGATATGAGGGTTAAAGGGTTAATGAATAATAGCTACCTGTAGCGGGTTCAGGGAAAATGTCGTAGAAATGTCCTCCATCATGTTCTCGCATAACAAAACAGCTTGTGTTGTACCGAGGCCACGGAATGCTGTGCTACTCGGCGTGTTCGTTTTAGACGCATAACCAGTGACGCGAAAATTTGGAAAATAATAGCAATTTTCAGCATGCTTCATTAATTTACTAAGAAGCTGTAATAATAATAATAACAATAATAATAATAATAATAATAATAATAATAATAATAATAATAATAATAATAATAATAATAAATAATAATAATAATAATAATAATAATAATAATAATAATAATTAAAAAAAATATAGCCGCAAGCGGCGATGCATCGGGGGTCAAGTGACTAGCATCCCGGTCGCTAAGACGAGAACATTATCTGAGGCAGCTTCTATAGGTGGCTTAGAGCCTAAATAGCCTCTTAGATTTGATCAAGTTGGATTAATGCTGTCAATTTTATTGAATCATGTGAGAAGGTTACAGTAGGAATCTTCTTTATCCGACCAGTCTACCCATCATTGAATGTGGTTTTGAAAAACAAACAATCGTGTGTCAACAATGGCAGTAAAAGTAATATAAATGAAATCGGCCCAGTTCTTCTTGAGAAGACAATTCAATTCTCCAATTGCTTTAGTATTGGCAATTTTGGTGGGAAAACGATCCAAGATGGCCGCAGAAGAAGTCGTTTTCAGGAAAACTAGGTCATTCAAGATGGCTACCCAAGTTTCAGCCAATCAAATACCCTTGAAACAGCTTGGTTCAGCGGCTACCCTAGATGGTATTTCATGAGTTTTGAATCAATCAGCCAAGTGGTTTCGGAGTAGAAGATTTTTAAAAACGTTTCCCGAAATACTACAAAAACCAAAATGGCCGCCGGCCTAATAGGCCGACCAGCGTTGTTTGAACAAAATCAGGTCTCTATTACCTAACGATGCTTTCTGCAAAAAATAATTGAAATCAATTAAAAATTTCCAATTGCTTTATTATGGGGAATTTGGCGGGAAAACGATCCAAGATAGCGGTCAGACCGGTCATCCCACAGTGTTGAAAATGGCAAATTTGGAATCAAAAGACCCAAAAACCTATGTAAAACCAATTTCGGCATCAGATTTCAACAAATAAAAAAATTCAAAATGGTTGCCAATCATGCTGAATATTGATTGGTCGATGGCGGCCATATTTTTGGCGTATCAATTTCTCTTGAACAAACTCTAATGCCCCTCAGTCCCTAATCATATCAGCCAAATCTCGGCCTGATCCGTTCAGTGGTTCTGGAGAAGAAGTCGTTTTCATGAAAACTACGTCATTCAAGATGACCACCCAAGTTTTCGGCCAATCAAATACCCTTGAAGAAACTTGTTTCAGCAGATGCCCTAGATGATATGTCATGAGGTTTGAATGAATTCGCCAAGTGATTTCGGAGAGAAGATTTTAAAAAACGTTTCCAGAAATACTCCAAAATCCAAAATGGCCGACCAGCATTGTTTGAACAAAATCAGATCTCTATTACCGAACGATGTTGACTGCAAAATACAATTGAAATCCACCCAGAGGTTTCCGAGGAGAAGGCATTTTAACTTTCCAATTGCTTTACTATGGGGAATTGGGTGTGTGGGGGGGGGGGGTGGGGGTGGGGGTGGTGGGAAACGAATCCAAAATGGCAGCCAAACCGCCGATCGAACAAATTCGAAAATGCCAAATTTGAATTTCTCGACCCCAAAAACCTATATAGGCCCAATGTGGGCAGCAAAATCCATTTAATAAAAAATTCAACATGGCCGCCAGAAAGCTTGATGCTGATTGGTCCATACGGAAATCCATGGTTTTAGAGATATTAACTTCTCTTGAACAAACTTAATAGGGACCCACTCTCCACTGCTTCTGACCAAATTTAACCTCATTCCGTTCAGTGATTCTGATGAAGAAGATTTTTAAAAACGCTGTAAAATTTTCCGCCAACCTATCTAGAGAATCTTATCTATTCACACGGAAAACGTTTACTCTAATAAGGCCCTCTTGCCATGCCAAGCTTGAATTTCACCAGCATTTTTGTCTTCGCGCTATCCGCGAACAAAAATAACGGCGGAATATTAATTTTCCCATTGGTTTACTATGGGAGATTTTGTCGGGAAATGAATCCAAGATGGCGGCCAAACCGTTAAGCCGACAGATTCTAAAATGCCAGATTTGAATTTCTCGACCCCAAAAACCCACTCTCCGATGATTTTCACTAAATTTCAGCTCATTCCCTTCAGTGGTTCTGGAGAAGATTTTTAAAACACAGGAAAATTTTCCGGAAATCCAAGATGGCCACCAACCTATCTAGAAATCATATACATTAACACGTAAAAAGTTTGCTCTAATAAGGCCCTCTTGCCATGCAAAGCTTGAATTTCATCGGCATTTTTGACTTCGCGCTCTTCGCGAACAAATAAAAGCACGGAATAATAAAATAAATAATAATAAACAGAACAAAAACAATATGGGCCCCCTAATAATAATAATAACAAGAGCTCCGCAAACGGCGCATAATACCCCGCCATGACGACAAACCAATGAATGAGAGCTATCAGAAAATATTGATTTCTTCCTCAGACCCAGACCAGTCATCCTTATGAAGTGTCAAAGCGATCCGTTAAACGGTCAAGGAGGTGTCGTCCATAAACCAATTTTCAAGACGGCCGCCGCTGACTGGCAGTCAAATTGGATTTTGGATTATCATAAACTTCGATAAGTTTCTTCACCAGACATATTCCAGCGACCCTATGAAGTGATCCGATAAGTGGTAACAGAGATATCATCCAGAAATCAACTTTCAGGATGGCAGCCCATGACTGGCGGCCATCTTGGAGTTCGGATAATCGTCAATTTCGAGAGGTTTCTTCTCCAGACCTAGTCCAACCACGCTATGAAGTTTCAAAGCCATCCGATAAATGGTAATGGAGTTATCATCTGGAAACCAATTTTCAAGATGCCCTGTGGCTGGTGGCCATTTTGGATTTTGGATCATTGTCAGTTTCGATAGGTTTCTTCCCCAGAGGTAGTCGAACCATCCTATTGAAGTTTCATAGTGATCCGATAAACGATAAGAGTTATTATCTGGAAGCCAATTTTCAGGATGGCCACCGGTGGCTGGCGGCCATCTTGGACTTCAGATCATTGTCGATTTCGATAGGTTTCTTCCCCCGACCTAGTTCAATCAATCTCTTAAGTCTCAAAGCGATCCGATAAACGGTAACGGAGTTATCATCCTGAAACCAATTTTCAAGATGGCCGCCGGTGGCATTTAATTGAAACTTGCTATTCAGAAGTAAAAGGGTTAATTGAGTACTGTAATTCAGCAGTAAAAAGATTAATTTAGCTTAGTGCTTCAGTAGTAAAAGGGTTAATTGACACTTGTTATTCAGCACTAAAAGGGTTAATTGACACTTGTTATTCAGAATAAAAGGGTTAATTGAGCACTGTAATTCAGCAATAAAAGGGTTAACGTAGACTTGTGATTCAGTGGTAAAAGAGTTAATTGAGACTTGTAATTCAGCGGTAAAAGGGTTAATCCAGATTTGTAATTCAATGAGTGGTCATTCAGCAGTAAATAGGTATGTTTCTGCCAAAACCCTCTCAAACTAATTAGTATTTAGCAATCATACACGATTTTCAGGGGCCCCATGGGACTTACTGCCACAAGTTTTGGACGCCCCAAGTTGTATTTTGGGAGTATATACACTCAAAAGGACGCTTATGAGAATCCCTGGGTGATGGTGGTGGCGGCGATGCTGCTGGTGGTGGTGGTGAAAATGAGGTTGGTGGTGGTGATTGTGGCCGTCGTTTTCGTCGTCACCATCATAAATCGATGTAGCCTAATGCCAAACAATGCCTGGGAATTTATGAATTATAAACATCGCCGACGCATGAAAACGTGCACACTTATCTGTAGCCAATTAGCACGTAATCCTGTAGAAGATACCCACTATGTATTCTTGACCCAGTAACCCTCGAATACGTTTAAGAAAATTTCAATTTTCTCATAGAAAAAATGTGAATTTGCAGACCGAGAAAAGACTATTTTAGAAAATGTAGCCCTTGAATAACTGGTTCGGTTATCAAAAATAGTCTTCTCTTAGTCTGCAAATGGGCATTTCTCAAGACCACTGCAGAAGCCGTTTTTGGCTGATATCAATATAAAATGGTTAAAGATGCATATTCACACCAGACTGCTTGAATATAGTTGTTAAAATTGTATACTTTTAGAGGCTTACATTGTGCACCTAGATGTAATGAAACGATATAAATCTTAACTTATGATGACTTTACTCCAAATTAATAAAATATAAATTTGTTAGTTATGAAATTGAATTAGAGAACGATTCCTTGACTCAAATTCACAACCAAAATAATTATATTAATTTAAATGGATAGAAATCATCATATGTTAAAGTAAATATCACCTTATCTTATACTAACCATTCAGGTGATAGAATTTGCCACCCATAATCCATCCCTGGTAGTTTAGCTTTTTATCATGCTGACAACGAAAGATATTCAGGCTTTAGTAGCTAAATGTTGATACATTTCTACAGCCTATAATGGGCTGTCATGATTTACTTTTCAATTAATCAGGAAAAACCTAGCTTGCCTGCCTCGGTATATGTTCTCAGTCATAGAGGTGCCATCCATAGTTTGGTAATGTGGTATAAAACAATCATACAGGTAAGCTGTTAAATAATTTGAAACTAATTTAACTGGAAGTTGTTGTTGCCATAGGCAGCAACAACTTCCAGTCAAATTATGTTCAAAATAGTCAACTAGATAAGTATTACATAATAAAAAATGTAATACATTGGCACTTACATGACATCACACACTATCGCTCGAGGGGACAAAATGGTGGCGAACACTATTCAAAACTTACGCGATATTACAAAGCAGATACTTGCGATACAGATAAGGGAATGAGCCTCGGACACTATACTAGTGAGAAAACCATGAAATGAATGAACCTATCCTCTCGTATAGATATCAGATAGACAGATTGTTACATGTCAACACATGTAATGCGAATAACTCGGTGCTCATCAACAGATGTGAAGCGACCCAAATTCCTGAATTTAGTATTGCTGTTTAAACTACGAATCTCTAAATGAGGTAAATCAGGTAATCGGATTAAAGGATTACTTCATTCAAAAGTAACAAAAACGACAATCAAAGATTGCTAAAGTATGCCCACCCCCATTCTGCCAAGCAATCGCCCACCCAAGATTGGTCACAGTGACCTTGGCCTTTGACACAAAAAAGGAAAGGGCTCTTCGAAACACCAGGTACAACCTCCCACCAAAAATTAGTAATTACCCTTTCAACCCAACTCGAGTTATCATCCGGAAACGCAATATTGCATAATTAATTAGGTCACAGTGACCGTGGCCATTGACACCAACATCGATAGTGTTCTTCGGACCACCAAGGACAAGCTCCCATGCCAGATTGGTAGCGATCCGTCAATAGAACTCGAGTTATCATCTGGAAATGAAAGACCGAATGGAGGGACAAAGCAAACGCTATATATTTATGTGTGTGTGCGTGTGTGCGTGTGTGCGTGCGTGTGTGCGTGCGTGCGTGCGTGCGTGCGTGCGTGCGTGCGTGCGTGCGTGCGTGCGTGCGTGCGTGCGTGCGTAAAATGACGAAGTTGCCAAAAAGCAGCTTAAATTTGCACTTCCCTAAGCATTTACTGAATTTTCGTTGATATAATGTGCCGTACTGGCATATACACCCGCATGAATTTGGCCATATTCAACGTGTATCAAAATGTGTAGTTCATAGTTCAAAATCTGTTGGTATTCGTCAGTGTACCATACAATCTGACACCGAATTAAGACATTGCACATGCGTGCCCAATGTAGCTGTTAGGCTGTACATATTTTAAGTCAAATAACGTTCTTGAATGAGTTTTAATCTGACATAATTCCATTTTCGAAAATGGTTTTGTCTTTCGCAATGGGATGGATTCCAATCCGAATCTTCTGATACAAATTCCATTTGTAGCTTATAAATACGACACATTTACCATGAGAAACTAAAACAGCAAATGTATCTACCACATTACATTTATGCGAAGGTTATATCTGGAATAGTGAATATACATATACATATTCATTTAACCCATACCACTCTGATTTCAAAATTTTTAATTTTCAAATTAAGTTAAAACTGGTGTTCATTTTTCAACAAATTTGTTGGATTATGTTGCGGTCTTACTACTTGTCTGTGGCAGTGGCTGATGTGACTTTAAAAGAACGTTAGTTAGCTATGTTGGACTGTAGGCCCTATACAGACGGTAAAACAGGATTCATATATAGTACCTTTTAAACCCTTTCATGACGAAATCTGCTAAAAACGCCCTTTATCGTAGTCTTAGGGAATGTCCATTTCCAGACCACGAGAAGACTATTATTGAGGGTTTACCGCGGGGATGATTGGTTTGGTTATTGAGCCAGTCATTCCGGTGGTAAAATTTCAGGAGTAGTCTTCTCTTGGCCTGCACATGGGCATTCCTAAAAAAGGCTACAGTTGGCCGTCTTCGGTATGAAAGGGTTAAGAGATCCATGTCCGCATCGTGTTTGTTGCATAAATAATGATAATGTAACTAAACTATATAATCTGTGGTATATAGGTAAATGAATACTGGTAAACATATATATATATATAATTTAAAAAATCGATCGTATACGATGCTGCTTTTAAATTTTATCGATTTAAAATTTTTTCCATATTTTTATCATGTCTGAACACATCTGTTTTTTAATATCGGAGAATCCCCTGTGAGTACAAATGTCACAAAAAAATGCTTAAGTGGACAGGACGCTAACGCCGACAATTCCAAACCCCCTTCCAAGATTTCTCTTTTTCCCTTCGTAAAAGCGAGATACAAAAGTACAACTCTTGTGAGCGCCTCTTTATGCCAGCTAACTATACATAGTTACCACTGGGGAATAGTCTGTAGACCATCCGGCATTGATGTAGATGTTGATGTCAGCAGCTTTCATCTTTCCCTCCTTGGTGAGACCAACCTGTCACATATCAGACATTGAGCGTAATATATTATGGGTTTGCTATGATTCAATAAATGGAGAAACCTGTGATAACGCAGGTTATTGGGCCGGTACGGGTCAGTACCTGGCCGGTATTGGTGCAATCCTGGCCCGGTAACCTGCATTATCGGCATCTGGTAAGTAAAATCTAATAACGGGATCCATTTCTAGCTATGCCCCGCCCATTTCTACCTAAGCTCGATCGAATCCTGAATTACCAGAATCCCAATATCAAGGGTACGATAAGGTAAACTGTTGAATATTTTGAAACTAATTTGACTGGGTGCTGTTGCTGCCATCAGCGCCCAATCAAATTAGTTTCAAAATACTCAACAGAATGTTTATTAAGTAGTGAATCCATTAAAGACATACAATGGACCTGTCCAGTTTATCATATGACGTCATAATCAACTACGTGACGTGTAGGATGATGTCATAATTAATTGCGTCATGAATGACGTAGATAAGTTGGTCACGAACGCTTAATTGATGATGGACTAAACGCTGTTGTACGAATTGTATGTTTTTTACGATATAATAAACATGTTGTTGAATATTTTGAAATTAATATAAGGCAGCAACATCACCCAGTCAAATTAGTTTCAAAATATTCAACAGTTTACTTTATAGCATTTTTGGAAATTCATAGTCAGGCAGTTCACGGATCGATCGATCCCAACACGACGAAGCGTGGGTGGCGCTTAGGTACAGATGGTCGGGGCATACAAATATAGATAAAACTCGATTCCTCCATTTTTACACTTGCTGGACTATTGCACATTTATAACAGAGTATTTATGTCGATATGATTGTGACGTCAGCCTACATATGACGTACATTATTATGGCGTCATATAATTGAGTGACAAACTGGATTCATCAACAGCGTACGGATAGAGCATAGAGGACAAAGCAACATAGGCCTACGCACAGTTGTTTGCACATATCTCAATATGGCGTTAGTGATCATACAATCTTAAGGGTTTTTATATAGAGGTTATCTTTATACATAATAATCTATACATCGAGCTTAGAGCAATCCTATTCATTAATATGTTCGGAGTTATGTACCTTGTATGTATTATATACAGGATCCCTGGCTCCAGAAAACAATATGTCTACATCTCTGTCCAGCACCAAACGAACAGGGCGGTGAAGTCTGAAAGGAAGAAAACAGCCAATGGATGCTCCGCCCATTTCCAGCCAAGCTCCAACCCCCCCCCCCACCACACACACACACCCACCCAACACCCCCCCCCCCCTTGTACCCGTGTTGGTGTTAATTTATATATTTTAAACCCTGAATTCGTAGATTCAAATTTCAAGTTCATTTTATATGTAAGCTGTTAAATATTTGGAAACTAGTTTGACTGAGCTCTGTTGATGCCGATGACAGCAACAGCTCGCGGTCAAATTGGTGTCAAAATATTAAACAAAATATTTAATAAATTATAAATTCATCACAGATATATAGGCCTACAATTCGTACACCTTCATCATGGGAGTTTTCGAGTTTCGTGATGAGGGTATGTCATTTTGATTATGACGTCAACTAACAAGTAAACGTCACTGATTATGAAGTCAGATACCTGAGTGCCAGCTAAGATCTCTCCTTTCACCGTGTAAATATGGGATTGTCAAGTGGAAAGTCATGACTCCATGAGATATCTTATATTTCACGTAAGACCTAAAGTCAAAATTAAGATTTGAAAATACCAGGTGAGCTAAATGACCAGGTGAGCTAAAAATGGATGCCATTGTATAGTTGCATCAATGATATATATGCATTTATGTTTGAAAGTTATGATGTGTAGTAACTATTAGGTACATGGCTGAGTCGACCACCTGTTGTTTATAAACATGTTAATCAAAGGAAAGGTGGAGTCGATCAGTCAGGTTCATCTCTTTATATGTAGTAATGCGTACTAATGTTAAATAGATAGGGATACAATTTATAGCACTTTATAACCAGCAGATGAAATTAACCTTTTTGCTATGATTGTAATAGAATAAGAAGTTTAGTTAGGCGGCTCCATGTTTGCGAGTTGATGTGTATTTGAGAACAATTTAGTTGAAGGTTGTTGCTGCTTAGCAGGCAACTACTTTTAGTATAGTCAGCAGTCATTAGTAGTGATAGTTTAGGAATAAAATAACATTCAGCAGTTATTGATTGGGATCATGTAATTACAATATAATTGAACGTGCCTAACTGACACAGTTGATGGCATAAGCAGATTGGTATTTGTCCTGAGCTAGAACAACACCATCTGGTAATGAATCATCCAGCACGTGTGCCTAGCACCCTATAATCCCCGAGACGTCTCTATTGATCCAGAATGGACAGGACGTGGACATTTGAGTATTTTATAAGTATTCATAAAAGAATCGAAATTTATTGATAAAGCATATGCCACTCATTTTATGGTATGCACAAACACAGCATACCATAATGTTGTTAGCTGACAGATCATGTCAAACTGGAACTGGTTCTCACTGCTTTAAAGAATTGAGCAGAACATGATTGGTCAGAATGACGTCATAACCAATCAAAATCATTCAGACTCTGCAATAAAGGATTATACAGAATAAAGTCCTATTCAATAGCAAGTGATGGAACGATTACTGATTGGTTGAAAGGACCAATTAGTTATCAGGTCACAACTTCTAGGAAGGGATAAGCGGGAATTGATTGGGTGACTTTATTGTGGGCCAATCAAAGTGCACATATCGCCTACCTAGAAGAGATTATAAGAATGTACTCTGAGAGCAGTTCTGTAATTCTGGGAAAAGACCAGAGTACTGCGATGCCATAATCTGTAGGTATAAAGGATGATACTTCTCTCAGAAAGCATCACTTTGGTCCGCCACTCAGATCAGATCGTACACCTTCCGACGGTGTAATTTCTCAAGCTGTGGCTATATAGCCTAATGTTAGCTTGCCAGAAGTGTAGGATAGGCTAGGGTAGATTAGTTAGAGTAAATCTTGTGTGTACAAGAAATTGTACAAGTTCTATTTGTATGAGCGATTCTGTTCGATCATTCGTAAAGTTTGTAATTAGTGTAAATAAAACTTATCATCTTACGTATATGTAAGACACTGGTTTGTTCGTTAATAGAAACCTAAGCCAAGCTGGCAGTCCTTACCTAGAATCAAGAACCAGTCAGATAGGCCCAGCAATTCAGTAAAAATATCATCCATTCACCATCTGTCAGATGAGGAGAGCGAATTGCATTCGTTCTTACTTGCTACCAATCGACGTTGTTGCAGCAACCTAGAAAAGTCCAGGTAGTAAGACGGGTCAGTTTATTGTGGGTGAAGATCGCACCACTCTCAGTTTTGACGAAATATCTCATTTCATCACCACGAATTTCGTATCAGCAAATGAGAAAGAGGGCATTATGTATGATCTCGATGCTGTAAAGCAGAGGCCTGGAGAGACGATAATCACATTTAATCGTCGCTATCGGGAACTGACTTCTTTGTCATAATTGTCAGATTCTCGTAAGTCGTAATCATCAGTTCATCATCCCTGCCGGGGACAGGGTTCACAAATGTGCAATCGCGAGCCTGCCATGATCCATTTAGGTTCATTTTATGGATTCATATTATTCTGCACAGGAGTGCAGATCAGTGAAAAGTGCATGTCGTCATGAACAATCCATCTGAAAAAGAAGCTATTTCCGGTTTGACTGATTTGAACGACAGAGTAACCTCCATTGTAGATTTTGTTAAATTGACAGATAACCCCAAAGTAATTCAACATCGTGAATTCCGAGAGAACTGTATCATACGTGTCACAAAGGATGTTAGGTGTGAGCAGCAACCTCGGTTGATACATATCGTTGTCCAACTGTACTACGAATAGGCAGAATCAGGACCCTCAAGTAGATCATCTATGAAGCTTTAAGTATTCATAACCACTATACAATGGCAAATTCTACCACTACACAGAGCACCTTAGATGTGGTGAATGCTGTCAGCATGAGGATCGCCGGCACTGTTTCCAAAGAAGAATAATAAGAGAGAGAGAGAAAGAGAGAGAGAGAGAGAGAGGGAGAGAGAGAGAGAGAGAGAGAGAGAGAGAGATCGGGTGCATCGTCAGGAGGATCGCGAACTTATGCATAGAATCCAACCATGTGATGGTTTAATTCCTGAAGAGGAAAGCCAGTTTCCAGATGAGTGCAGCCACGTGGTACAAGCGATGCACGGGACATTGACAGGAATTCCCATATACATCATGACATGCGCATCCAGAGAATCATTGTGCAAGGCATTCGATCAGTTTCTTGTGGGTAAAGATCGCACCACTCTCAGTTTTGACGAAATATCTCATTTCATGACCACGAATTTCGTATCAGCAAATGAGTAAGAGGGCATTAAGTATGATCTCGATGCTGTAAAGCAGAGGCCTGGAGAGACAATAATCACATTTAATCGTCGCTACCGGGAACTGGCGAAAAGGGCGTATCCAACATCAAACGCGGATACGACACGAATCGTGCTCTCGGCATACATCCGCACATTAAACGATAAGAAGTTAGGAAGGCGAATAGTTCACAAGTGAATCATGTGCTGTGATGACGCTATGAAGATGATGGAAGAGGACAGCTACAATGACCTACTACAGGCCATGCAGATGACAAGAGCTAGGTAAGAGGAGATGGAGGTAGATGTGATTCACATTACGGAGGGGAGGGATATTTGGCAAATAATCCGTGAGATGAAAAGCCAAACAGAGCAGCAAAGCAAGATGATAACCAAGCTGGGTACCATAATTAAGAACCTCCAGGCCACACTTCAGCTATGACAACAGCACGCTGGTCCAAAACCAGTGCAGAAGAAATGGGAGCCACCCACATGCTTAAACTGTGGAAGAGTGGGGCATTTAAAGAAGGACGGCAGATCTCTGCAACAACCACCATGAAACGAGGGTCAGCAGCAACGAACTCAGCAAGCACAGAGAGCTGCTCGGCCAATAAAGTGTTTTACATGTGGAAAATTAGGACATATGGCGTCCGAATGTTATTCAAAGCTAGCTAATTCACCAACATGCGTGAACACTTGTTTTAAGTGCCAAAGACCTGGACATTACCAAGCTCAGTGTCCATTGAACGAGCCACCATGAAGGGCTGCAAAACGACCATATCAGCATGGCAATGGCGATCGATATAACAAGCCCATTGAAGTGGATCAAATAGACAATTCACAATATGGTAGATGATCACCATCTAGGCAAGAAGAACAGTTTAGTCAGGATGGCATAGAGTTTCATGGCGAATAATCCATGAGATGAAAAGCCAAATAGTGTAGCAAACCAAGATGATAACCAAGCTGTGTACCATAATCAAGAACCTCCAGGCCACACCTCAGCCATGACAACAGCAATGAACTCAGCAAGCACCAAGAGATGCTCAGCCAATAAAGTGTTTTACATGTGGAAAATTAGGACATATGGCATCGAATGTTATTCAAAGCCAGCTAATACAATCAACGCAAGTGGACACTTGTTTTAAGTGCCAAAGACCTGGACATTACCAAGCTCAGTGTCCGTTGAAGAAGCCACCACGAAGGGCTGCAAAACGACCATATCAGCATGGCAATGGCGATCGATATAACAAGCCCATTGAAGTGGATCAAATAGACAATTCACAATATGGTAGATGATCACCATCTAGGCAAGAAGAACAGTTTAGTCAGGATGGCATAGAGTTTCATGGCGAATAATCCATGAGATGAAAAGCCAAATAGTGTAGCAAACCAAGATGATAACCAAGCTGTATACCATAATCAAGAACCTCCAGGCCACGCCTCAACCATGACAACAGCAATGAACTCAGCAAGCACCAAGAGATGCTCGGCCAATAAAGTGTTTTACATGTGGAAAATTAGTACATATGGCATCGAATGTTATTCAAAGCCAGCTAATACAATCAACGCAAGTGGACACTTGTTTTAAGTGCCAAAGACCTGGACATTACCAAGCTCAGTGTCCGTTGAAGAAGCCACCACGAAGGGCTGCAAAAAGACCATATCAGCACGGCAATGGTGATCGATACAACGAGCCCATAGAAGTGGATTAAAAGACCATCCACAATATGGTAGCCGATCACCATCTAGGCAAGAAGAACAGTTTAGTCAGGATGACATAGAGTTTCATGATTCGGAGTGCAATGTTACCCCTCATACTTGTTCAAGGAATGTGAGGAAAGTGATTCCAAACTATGTTCACCGTGATGATGAGTATCTAGACCTTGATGGATTCATATTAACAGATAACCAACGTTATTCTTATGGTGTCATAGGAGCCTTGTCGGATGTAAACAGGTGACATTCGTATGTAGAAGCAGTTGACAACACTTGTTAAATGCCTACAGAGGGAGCCAGTGATCAAAAGGTTCCTCATCCAGTTAGAAGTAGAAATGAGTGGTCGAGTAAACGACAGGGGTAAGTACCTAGATGCTTTAATAGACACTGGTTCTAGTCCTTCTCTTGTCAAGAAAGCCTAGTACTTTTTTAGCCATAAATGGTTCACCGATAAACATATTAGGCAAAACTCATGTGAAGTTTCAATATGCCAGGCCAATTCCAAGTATGCTTGTGGAAAGGATGACACATGAATGTTTGATTGGTGTGAATGCTTTGCATATGGGTAAGGTAAAAATTGATTATGGGAAGAGGGAAGTGGTATAGTTTTGGAAAATATATCTTTTAAGATACCTTTCAGACCTCAAAATGGTTACGTATATGTTAGTTGCGAGGAAATGGCCAGATATGCAGTTATTGACAAAGTACTTAGTTACTTTGCCAATAATTTTGATATTGCTCGTCAAAAACCAGGTTAAGGAAATGTTAGATGCAGGCGTCATAAGACCATCATCATCACCTTTGGCATCACCTATCACCTTGGTACCCAAGAAAGATGGTGATACCCGCTTTTGTGTGCATTTTAGGAAATTGTATTCTGTGTGTTGTAAGGACAGCTATCCATTGCCTAATATTTCTGAGATTTTTGATTCCATGAAAGGCACGACCTTGTTTTCTACAATGGTTTTGAAGTCTGGCTATTGACAAATACACATGGCTAGCCAAGACATTAAGAATACAGCTTTCGTCTGTACCAAAGGTCTTTTTGAGTGGACCCATATGCCCTTTGGTTTTTGCTACTCAGGTGCAGTTTTCAATGTGCAATGAATGATATTTTTCATGAGTTTGTAGGAAAATTTGTGCATGTTTTCATCGATGACATAGTTGTGTATTCGAGAAATCCGGACGAACATGCACATCATTTACGTCTTGTAATGGGCAAAATTAAGGAGTACAATCTCCAATAGAAGAAAAAGAAATGTGACTTTGCGAGTGAGACGGCAACGAGATGGCAAGATCACGAGAACACCATCACGAACAAATCAACAAATGAGCTAATGCTGGTGAATATAAAGTAGGTGACTCAGTAGTTGAGTATGAGATTTTCAAAATTAATGGACCCGTGGCTCATGTCCGACATCAAAGGTTTGGGAAAGTACGTGTTTTGAATATTTCAAAGTTATGCGTAGTTGACTCAGAAATGTGCTGGGACAAGATGAGACCATGCCCTATTAGGAATCCAGCTAAGGGAACTAAGCTAAGTCATGTTCCAAGGTTACCACCACCACCTGAACCAACCTCACCACCTAAAACGGCAGTAGTTCCTGAGGTACGACGAGTACCAGAAATGGTACCTGAAGTAGGATTACCTGGTAAGGGATTTGAAATGGACATTGATCAAACTGGTATGAGTAACGATCCTGATTATGAGTCACTGATGGATGTGTCAGAACCTGTGCATAGTCCAATGGATGTGTCAGAGCCTACACACAGATATAACCTGTGCAAGCACAGTCATAATTCTTATTCTGAGTCAGACAGTAAACACTCTAAAATCAGTGCATTTGATTGGTCTAGATTTGCTGACTTTGTTTAGCATGTTAATGCTGTTATAAGTCGACACAATGAAAGGATTTAGTTAGCATTCTCGGAGTAGGCATCACATAATATGAGTAGCAAACATGTTTATTGTACGCTTTAGTATCATGTTGATCTTGATTAATAGTGTTGTAGGACAATATGAAAATTCGAATAATCACACAGTGCAGAACTGTGTGATGATCACTGATCATCAACAAATTTCAGTAATACGAGCCGAATGGACTGTAGTGGTATCGATAAACCATCCATATCTACCA
The DNA here is from genome assembly GCA_034401795.1 of Chaetoderma sp. LZ-2023a. Taxonomy (NCBI): domain Eukaryota; kingdom Metazoa; phylum Mollusca; class Caudofoveata; order Chaetodermatida; family Chaetodermatidae; genus Chaetoderma; species Chaetoderma sp. LZ-2023a. Next base: position 71,667,997 of record CM067373.1, read on the forward strand.
CCTAGTTTCATTAACAAGTTAGACGGTATCCGACTTCTTGTTGTTAATATAGGCCATAAGACTTCACTTAGTAATAATGATATTTTTGGGCTTCAAGTTAGAATTAGCATCATTAAAAATATCGCTATACGAATACAGCGAACAATGTGATGTAGGGGTGAAACATACTTTCGAGGAGATTAATGTCAACGCTAATAGGGTAAATGAGATTACGGATGCCTTGGTCAGCTTGACCAAGAATGTTAGTAGTGCACTTAATCAACAAGCTACACGCCAAGCGGAACTGTATGCATTGATGCGTTTGGAACATATAATCGATTCAGTGGAAAATGTGGTGTACAGCTACCAGAAACTAGCTGCACAGTTTCATAGACAGACTACTTCTCTAGAACTAGGTAGATTAACAGAGGATTATTTAGTCCTTCAGACTTAGCCGGAGTTGTGAATCAGTTCAGTGTAGGATTTGAGTTGGTATGGCCATATCAGTGGTATTATCGAAATGTGATTGTTTCCCCACTATGGAAAGACGACACACAACTGCATTGCATTACTACATTGCCATTGATTGACGGTGCAAATTATATTGAGTATGGAATGCATTCTTGGCCAGAACCTTTTATGTAGTAGGACACTATATGCAAGTAACGATAGCTCTGGCTAGCATAGGATTGGAAACGAAAACTGGTTGGTATTTTACTCCATCCGAATATCGAGGAGTTAACCCTCATGTGTGCCACAGACAGTTACGGGTCGATATGACTCATGCACCGTGTATTGTAAGTCTGTTGACAAATTCTACCAATGATAAATGCAACGTCAAGTTATTGCAATCCAATGATACTGCTAGTAAGTTGTTTGTGCACAAAGTGATTGGGGTGGTAATGCAAACGTTTGGTGAACGTGTGGAATTACATTGTGGAGGGAAACTGACTGAACACTGTGATTTAATGAATGGAGTGTATGCTTTAACGTCGAGCAAGTGTGATTACTGTGGTGCTGGATGGAAGTTCAGGCCTATCAGAACATACAAACAAACATATGCTCAGATTGGTTTAGCCATCGATGTACCGAGATTTGATGTGACTGGCATTCTTAACCAATCATTAATAATTAACCACTTGAAAGTGAAGAAATGGAGACATTTGCAGAAAACAAAGTATGTTCCTTTAGCACCATTGTCTGAGATTGACACAGCGATTGTCAAAATCATCAGTATGAAATCCATGTTGTTATATTTGGTGGCATCTGCCATCACACTCATTGTGTTAACGTTTATATTATATAAGTGCGGGGTCGTACACCATGTTTAGAAGTGCATAACATGAAAACCACACATGGAAAAGGCTCTCGCCATCTAGACATTTCTGGTCACATTGGTCATGCTGACCAGGTGTGATGCCTAATTCCAGGGACACACCGACTGATTTCTATGGCATGCCATCACCTGACCAGATGGGTATGGAGATAGGGGATTTGGAGAACATTCTAGATCTGTCTGCTATGCCACCCTATTAATACACTGTGCTATGGTGTATTGTTCTGTACAGTAATATTCTACTTTGAACATTGTTTTTTTTATTTCTTTTCACTCAATCAGGGTGGACAATATGTATTTTATGGTATATTTATGTTGCGACATTTGGTCTGATGCATTGTATTGTTGTGATTTACTGTTGATCTATTATCGTGTATTGCTTGTTTTTGATTGTGTTGATATTAGATTAGTAGTCAAGGGGTCCGCTGTGTGCCATTGTTATGCAAATGAGATCTTGACATATTTAAATACTGCGTTCTGATTGGTTGTTCTAAATGAGTGTGTGGATGCTATTGTTCTAAATGAGCGGGTAGACGCTGTTGTTCAAAAGTGTAGGGTACACGCTGTTGTTCTGCATGTTATTGTTCATAAGTGATGGTTGTGCGCTATTGTTCATAAGTTACCGCTGTAGGCTATTGTTCATGCAGGTGGTCGCTGGTATTTAATGAATATTTTGAAACTAGTGTGAATTGTAGCTTCCTATGTCAAATTAATATCAACAAATATTTGCATGCCTGAGCTGGGGCGGGGCGGTGTCTCCCAGTCATTTAATTTTCAAAAGATTCAGAGTGAAGTACACCGTTAAATGGGTAATATATATATGTAAACTAAGCAATGTTGTATCTATAATACAATAGATAATAATCATGGATCTATCGTATTTAAGGAGATATATGTCTTTAAAATGGCAGTCATTTAACTATAAAATTTTCAAAAAACTGTTGCGGCTGCAATTTTATACAGGCGGCTGCACATTAATACATGCAGCAATATGTGCATGTACAGTCCTGGACACAGTAATTTTTTCCTAGTTTTATTACTATTTTTTTAAACCACTGTTGATCGCTGTTGAATGTTTTTCATAAAATACGTCTTTCATATCACATACTATAGAATACATTAATTATACTGCATGAGTGTGTGCAGCTTCCCGTGATGGAGTCGAGTGTTAGCACTTGATTATTTGAGTGCACTCACATACATAAAAACACATTCTGGTGAACAAATGACATGAGATTGATATTTGGCAAGATATTACAATGTCGTCGCTGGGAGTAGTTTAAAAAAAAATCGATAATAATGTGTGAACCCACTCACTGGCCCTGGTTGTTTAAAGATTAACACATTTTTAATTCACGGTGTTCGTACATAAGTGCATTGTGGGGAGTTGGTTGGAGACCGAATGCCTTATCATTCATGACATTACATTTCAACAATTAAAAGACACATTACGAGCATAGTAGCATAATCATAGATGGTCATTTACTACAAGTCAAATATAAATATATCCTTTTGGGCTACACAGCAGTGATATGTTATAATCATGCTTTTTACTATATAATTCAGTCAAACCTGCCCTAAGCGACCACCTCATGTTACACCATTACATGGGCGCTATAGACTTTCTTAACCCTTTAACCCTCGAATTTCTTCAAGAGAATTTCAATTTTCTCATAGAAAATGTCCATTTGCAGACCAAGAGAAGACTATTTTTTTTAATGTATCATTGGAATGACTGGCTCTGCTGGCTATCCATTTGTCCAGACATTGCCCGAGCAAACACCCTCCACCAACCACCTACACCAACCAACACCACCACCACCACCACCACCACCACCACCACCACCACCACCACCACCATCATCATCATCACCACTAACACACACTACCAGAATCAACACCACCGCCACTAGCACCACCACAAGAACCACTACCACCAGTACCGACAAAAATCACCAACCAGTAAGCACCACCACCACCACCACTACCACATACACCCAACACCATGCATTAACCCCACCCCACCACCAACACCAACCCACCCACCAACCCCAATCGAATTTCTTCATATTCATATTTGCAGACATATAGAAGACTATTTTTGAAAATTTATCATTGGAATGAGTGACTCGGATGGCTATCCATTTGTCTAGACATTGTGGTCGGAATTTGTTAGAGCGTGGTGTGTGTAAAATGGCATATAGGTTGGAGATGGTATGTCAATGAGGGTTTAATAAAGGTCTCGCTTATATGCACACGTGCCTATGTCAGCATGAATGCATTATGAGTACCTAGTCAATGAGGCCCCAACAACAAAAATAATATAGCTGGCTATCCATTGTCTAGACATTGTGGCCCCAACCCCCTACTACCAACACCCACCAAGATCACCACCACCAACACCATCACCACCACCAGCATGAACACCACCACCCACCGCCTTCACCACAACCGCCACTAGCACCACCACCACCACTAACAGCCACCACCAACCACAAAACACCAACACCCACCACCAAGCATTAACCCACCACCGCCACCATCCACCACCACCCATCCACCACCACCACCACCCACTACTTCCACCAACCACCAATCCCACTGCCACCACCAACATCAACAGCACCCACTCCGATTTGTATATTGAGGGATGTGGGGGACCCGGCTGGATATATAGCTACACTCATCAGATCAACATGTACATAAAGAACCAATGTTTTATTTGTATCCATATTTTTACATTGAAGAACATATTACATACGATAAAACATATAGTTTCTGTAGCATAAACAAATAGTCAATGTTCTGGAGATCCATTTATCAATGGGTAGACTGATTCCTTATGGATCAGATCCATCACCACCAGAATCATCATCATTATCGTCAGCATCTAGATTGTTCCTTATGTACTTCTTGATCAGAAACTCTCCTTTTCGAAAAGCTGAGAAGACTGCTTCATCATATACGTACCCCTCAGTTATAAAATCTTTAGTTTCCCGATGAATTATTTTAATGAGCATAGAGTTCTGTAATCTTCTCTACTGGAACATTATGTCTATACACTTTGCAACTAAGGCATCAGCATATACGGAAATAGACACATTGCCTACACCATTTGGGTCTGTGTTCACCTCACCATCCTCATCTTCTAAACCTGATTGTTCAGCGTCTAAGACCTGCTTAATATTTTGGAATATGGTGAATACGTCCTGATTGCCCATGGCTTCTTTTTCATCTTCACCTTCATCTTCACTCTCAGACTCCACTGAGTCATCACCGTCTTCACTCTCTGACTATATTGGCTCATTATCTTCACTCTTCATCTCTATCATTTCTTCATATTCACTGTCTAGATTTTCACTATCTTCATCGTTATGGAATCAGATCTTATGCCGCTTCAGGTCATTTGACCTATCAAAAGTCGAATCACATTCAAAACATTTATGTCTCGGCATATTGATTATAGGATAAATCTAGCAAGCAATAAAGTTACAAGGTTCTTCAAAGAATTCCTCTGACTGCCTAAGTCTACCTAACTACTCCGCAGTTAAAATACATGTCCAACCACTTTGTGATGTTTAAACTGGAGTGAGAAAAGGGATTGAATTTGAACCGTTTTATAGGATTATATGTACATGCAGTCACAAATCTGCACATGCGTGCATGCATTTTGGCGTGCATGTACATGCACATGTTGCCGCATGTATAATGTGCAGCCGCCTGTATAAAATTGTGGCCGCAACATTTTTTTGAAAATTTAATAATTAAATGACTGCCACTTTAAAGACATATATCTTCTTCAATACGGTAGATACATGATTATTATCTATATAATATTATACATACAACATTGCTTAGTTTACCTATATATTACCTGTGTAAAGCTGTACTTCACTCTGATCTTTTTGAAAATTAAATGACTGGGAGACGTCGCCCTGGCCCCATCTCAGGCAAGCAAATATTTTTTGATACTAATTTGACATAGGAAGCTACAATTTATGCTAGTTTCAAAATATTCACCAGATACCAGAGACCACCTGCATGAACAATATCGCACAGCGGTCACTTATGAACAATAGTGCACACCCCTCACTTATGAACAATAGCATGCAGATGCACATTTGGAATAACAGTGTGTAGCCAACACTTTTGAACAATACCGTCTACCCGCTCATTTAGAACAATAGCGTCTACCCACTCATTTAGAACAATACCGTCTACACACTCATTTAGAACAACCAATCAGAGCGCAGTATTTAAATAGGTCAAGAGCTCATTTGCATAACAATAGCACACAGCGGGGCCCCTTGACCACTTAGATTGTATTTCTTTATTGTTGATTTGATTGATTATTTTACTATTCGTTTTTAAATTCAATTTATTTCAGCATTGTCCATTTTTTGCTGTTTGATAATTGTTCTTGTTGTAGGATATGTTATGCGTCATCTGGGGTGGCCCTGGTATAAGTGTTTATAGTTGTTGATAGAATACAATGAGTTAATTAGCAATTTCTTAGGCGCCTAAGAAGATGGTTAATTAAGTTTGCTTGGTGGGCATGTGTAAATATGGCATTGTGAAGTGGGAAGTCATGACCCCATGAGATATCTTATATTTCACGTAAGACCTAAAGTCAAAATTAAGATTTGAAAATACCAGATGAGCTAAATGACCAGGTGAGCTAAAGATGGATGCCATTGTATAGTTGCATCAATGATATATATATATATATATATATATATATATATATATATATATATATATATATATATATATATATATATATATATATATATATATATGCATTTATGTTTGAAAGTTATGATGCGTAATAATTATTTGGTACATGACTGAGTCGACCACCTGTTGTTTATAAATATGCCAATCAAAGGAAGGATGGTGTCGATCAGTCAGGTTCAACTCTTTATATGTAGTAATGCATACTAATGTTAAATAGATAGGGATACAATTTATAGCACTTTATAACCAGCAGATGAAATTAACCATTCTGCTATGATGGTAATAGAATAAGAAGTTAAGTTTGGCGGTTCCATGGTTGCGAGTTGATGTGTATTTGAGAAGAATTTAGTTGAAGGTTGTTGCTGCTTAGCAAGCAACTACTTTTAGCGTATTCAGCAGTCATTAGTAGTCGTAGTTTAGAAATAAAATAACATTCAGCAGTTATTGATTGGGATCATGGAATTACAATATAATTGAACGTGACTAACTGACACAGTTGATGGCGTAAGCAGATTGGTATTTGTCGTGGGCTAGAACAACACCATCTGGTAATGAATCATCCAGCACATGTGCCTAGCACTCTATAATCCTCGAGACTTCTCTATTGATACAGAATGGACATGACGTGGACATTGGAGCGTTTTATATGTATTTATACCAGAATCGAAATTTATTGATAAAGCATATGCCACTCATTTTATGGTATGCACAAACACAGCATACCATAATGTTGTTAGTTAGCTGTCAGATCACGTCAAACTGGAACTGGTTCTCACTGCTTTAAGTGTGTTGGACACAATCTTCTTGGAAGAATTGGACAGAGCATGATTGGTCAGAATGACTTCATAACCAATCAAAATCATTCAGACTGCAATAAAGGATTATACAGAATGAAGTCATATTCAGTAGCAAGTGATGGAGCAATTACTGATTGGTTGAAAGGACCAATTAGTTATCAGGTCACAACTTCTAGGAATGGATAAGTGGGAATTGATTGGGTGACTTTATTGTGGGCCAATCAAAGTGTACTTATCGGCTACCTAGAAGAGATTATAAGAATATACTCTGAGAGCAGTTCTGTAATTCTGGGAAAAGACCAGAGTACTGCGATGTCATAATCTGTATGTATAAATAAAGGATGATATTTCTCTCAGAAAGCATCACTTTGGTCCGCCGCTCCGATCATGTCGAGCATCTTCCGACGGTGTAATTTCTCAAGCTGTGGCTATATAGCCTAACGTTAGCTTGCCAGTAGTGTAGGATAGGTTAGGGTAGATTAGTTAGAGTAAATCTTGTGTGTACAAGAAATTGTACAAGTTCTATTTGTATGAGCGATTCTGCTCGATCATTCTTAAAGTTTGTAAATAGTATAAATAAAACTTATCATCTTACGTATATGTAAGACACTTGTTTGTTCGTTAAATGAACCTAAACCGAGCTGGGAGAAACACTCAGTCCTTACCTAGAATCAAGAACCAGTCAGATAGGCCCAGCAGTTCAGTATAAATATCATCCATTCACCATCTGCTGGATGAGGCGAGCAAATTGCGTTCGCTCCTACTTACTACCAATCGACGTTGTCACAGCAACCTAGAAAAGTCCAGGTAGTAAGACGGAGTGACTTCTTTAGATTCTCGTAAGTCGTAATCATCAGTTCGTCATCCCTGCCGGGGGTGGGGTCCGCAAATCTTCAACCTGACCCAACAAATTCCGAAACCTATATATTATACACACTTAGGATAACGGTGATATCTAAGACAAGAACATTTCAAATTAGAGTAGCCTAATTGTGCTTAAAATCAGATAATATTTACTTATTAGCAGCTACTGCCGTAATAGCTGCCACCAAGCTACTTCGGGTACATTTTCCACCAAAGCCACCTCCTGTTGAAATAATAAAAAAAAACCCTGTGAAACCCTACAATCAATGCTTATATTACAATTTGCATATGTTAAAAAACCTCTCGTCTACCCAATCACAAAATGGAGAAATCCAGTTTTAGCTATGTTTCCCCCATCTCTAGCTAAGCTCCACCAACCCTTTGCGTGTTTTGCTATCGATCGATCTCTATACTCCCTGAATCTCAATTTCCAGAAAGCTATACAAGTAAGTTGTTGAATATTTTGAAACTAATTTGACTGGGTGCCGTTGCTGTCTATGGCAGCAACTGCCGCCCAGTCAAATTAGTTTCGAAATATTCAACAAAATGTTTATTAAAGAGTAAAGACACAATTTGTACAACTTGACGGACTATTCATCGTTTCTGACGGACTTAATTGCGTTATTCATGACGTAATGGATTATGACGTCAGCCTACACGTGCCCTAGTTGATTATGACGTCATATGATTGACCGATAAACTGGATTTATCCATTTGACTATAAATCTACTGAAAGAGATGGTACATTCTGTGCTATGTTGTCGTCCGCGAACAAGCTAAGCCCAGGTTAATTAATTAATTATTTTCAGCCAGGTTAATAGACTAATGTAATTGCAACAAAGCTCATTTTACTAGCTATGATCTCAAGAATTCCTGAATAGTTAAATTGCATGAACATATTAAATACAAATTTATCAACAGCGTTCGTTGGTTCTTTCATGTATGTCTAATCAAACAAGGAAAAAAAGCTCGCACGAGGTATGATCCGAAACGTTCCACATCTTTGAGAGATTAACAATTTTATGGTGCCTTTATAAAACCGAACACGACAGTGGACTGAAAAACGGCTGCCGCTATGATGTTAAGTGTTATCCGTAAAATATCCCTTTCAGGTTTTATCGAGATCCGTTCATCAGTAACGGATGAGTAGCGATTTTAAAATTTACGGGTTTGTGAGGGGGGGGGGGCGGGTAGTGGTGTGCCCTTAGAGAAGTAAAAAGCAACAAAATGTCCACAGCAACAAGAAGGAGGGGGGGGGGGAAGAAGAGGAGGAAAGCGAAGAAGTGGAGGAAGAAGACGAAGAGAAAAACGAAGAAGAAGAAGAAGAAGAAGAAGAAGAACAACAACAACAACAACAACAACAACAACAACAACAACAACAACATGGGAAAACATTAGAAATCCGTTTCGGATCTAAATATATTTTTATTAAGCGTCAGTAATACTCAATGAATACAAAGATTTGGCAACTTACCAATCCGTTTTACACGCGCCACTATGCGATTGCGCGGCACCCCTAGCGCTGTAGCTACCCAATTCTATCGCAAAACAAAGTAAAAACAATATGTATTATGCTGTGCATTTGAAATGGTACTTAGTTAAATTGGCCATGATGAAGTGGAGGGATCAAATTTTAACTATGCCACGCCTATTTCTAGCTAAGCTCCGCCCACTTTTTTACGCGTGATAAAATCTATTGAAACTATGAAATCTAAATTTACACAATATAAATTTCAAGGTAATTATGCAGGTAAGCTGCTGAATATTTTGAAACTAATTTGACTGGGCGCTGTTACTGCCTAGGCAGCAAAAGCCCCCAGTTAAAATTCTATCAAAATATTCTACAAAATGTTTATTAAATTGTAACTCCTCAAAGATATACAATGGAGGAATCCAGTTTTATCTTATTTCTCAGTCAATCACATGACGTCATAATCAACTACCTCACATGTAGGCTGACGTCATAATTAATTACGTCATGAATGATGCGATTTAGTCCGGCTTAATAATCCGTCAGGTTGTACGAATTGTATGTCTTTATTACTTAATAAACATTCCGTTGAATATTTTGAAACTAATTTGACTAGGGCCTGTTACTACCGTAGACAGCAACAGTTCCGAGTTAAATTAGTATCAAAATATTCGACAGAATGATTATTAAATTGTAATTGCTCAAAGACATACAATGGAGGAATCAAGTTTTAGCCACACCCCGCCCATCTCTAGCTAAGTTCGACCCATGCTTTGCCCGTGTTGGGATCGATCGAACCACTGAATCTCAATTTCCAGAAAACTATACAGGTAAGCTGTTGAATATTTTGACTGGGTGCTGTTGCTGCCATAGGTGCTGTTGCTGCCTACAGCGGCCAGTCAAAGTAGTCTAAAAATATTCGACAGAATGTTTATTAAATAATAAAGACATACAATTCGTACGTGTCGGACTATTAAGTGCTTAAGACGGAATAAATCGAGTCATTCATGACGTAATGATTAGGACGTCATCCTACACGCCACGTAGTTGTTTATGATGGCATATGATGGGTGGATAAACTGCATAGGTCCATTGAGTATGACGTCAGATAATCGAATGACGGATCGGACCCTCTATTAGCATATTACAGAAATTGAGCAATATGTTAGGGACCACACACCGGATACAATACTCACCTCAGCTCAAACATGCAGTTGTACATTCTTGTATGTGATTTTTATGAGATTTGTTCGTATATACTGTCGGCGGTAAGTTTAAAATAATGTACACATTTTAGTTTCAAAATATTCAACAGCTTACCCTATATAGCTACCTTGAAATTTAGATTTTTGGGAATTCAGTCTTCAAGGTTTCAAGTCGATTCCAAACCGGCGTAAAAAGTGGGCGGTGCTTAGCTAGAAACGGGCGGGGTATAGCTCGAAATGGATCCCCGCTAATACATATTAAGATCATGTACCATACTCAGAGGTGAATTATGCCTAGTTGGGGCCCAGAAATAATTAGTGGGAGTAACTGCTGCAGCTGCTGTTACTACTACTACTACTACTACTACTACTACTACTACTACTACTACTACTACTACTACTACTACTACTACTACTACTACTACTACTACTACTACTACTACTACTACTACTACTACGAGGGCCAGACATAATAAAAGCGTTATGTATGTGTCAGAATCCGTTTAAATATTTTGAAACTAATTCGACTGAGAGCTGGTGCTACCTAAGGCAGCATCATCTACCAGTCAAATTGGTTTAAAAATATTCAACAGCTTACGTATATCATGACTGTAAAGGGACACTGTACTGGGATTACAGGTTCAAATGTGTAAAATGCGATAAATGTTTTTGATTTTGGGGTCCCTTATCTTTCAGGCCCAGGCGTAGGACCCATTAGCTCTTCCCTTAATTAACCCTTTAACACTCAAATTTGTTCAAGAAAATTTCAATCTTCTCATAGAAAATGTCAATTTGCAGGCCAAAAGAAGACTGCTTTTGAAAATTTGCCACTAGAATGACTGGCTCAGTTATCGAGCCAGTCATTCTAGTGGTAAACTTTAAAAAAAATAGTCTTCTCTTGGTATGCAAATGGCCATTTCTCAAGACCACTGCGGAAGCCGTTTTTGGCTGATATGAAGCTTAAAGGGTTAATCTGTCTCTGACAATACCTGGGCAGTAGTTGGGTCTTGCGTGCTGGAAAATACTTCCATCTCCCCATCTTCGTTTTTGGGTAAGGCAATGCAGCATTGAGGTTCAAAATAAAAGTGTTCCTGTCCTTCCATTGAGTAACTACCCTCCAGAATATGATCTGACTCGGCAAACCCTGCTTCTATGTCACCAGTTTCCAGTATTTCCGGTGTACCATGGTAGGATGATTTCTGTATTGCTTCCTGCGATATATAGGATTATTTTGTTTAATTCATATTGCATAGCCTATTAAACTCTTTAATGCCCATATTTGTTCAGGAAAATTAAAATATTTCCTTATTGAATATCCATTTTGAGGCCAAATGAGGACTAATATTTACCGAGCCAGTCATTCCAGCGGGAAATCTTCAAAAATAGCTTTCTCTTGGTATCCAAATGGACATTATTCAGGCGCAACGCATATGCCGGTTTTGGCCCGCTTCGTCATGAAAGGATAAATATTTCAGGACATTAGCGCTATCGTAGTAATGTTGTTGCTTCCGTTGTAATGCATTTATCGTAAGCAATACATCTGGCTGTGTAAATACATTGTCAATATACAACGCAGCACTTCATCTTGGAGAAATACATCTAACCCCACCTTAGACCGGTATATATTTAGAAACGCTAAAATGACAATTTAGAAATGTGATTGGTTTATAAAAATAAAATGCAGCTAAAAAAAATATCAGTAAATTGAGGTAAACGGTTTATAGGCATACATATGGCAACGCGTCTGACTGCTGCAAGTCACGGGACAATAATATCAATGTGCAAGAACTCAGGACCTGCTAGATATTTTGACAATAATTTGTCTGAAAATTGTTGGTGGCAAAGCCACCACCAACTTTCAGTAATATTATTTTCAAATTATTCAGCATATCCAGAATTAAACCCCGTGGAAAATGTAGTAGACATATACAGAAATTCAGTAGACAGAGTCAGTAATGTAGCTATGGTGATGAGTGATTGTTTTCTTCGGCTAAAGTGAGTGGCAATTTCTTTAAGCTACAATCTGGTTTCTTGAATCGTCTCCCTTGCGAGCAAACCAACTCCCAAGCTCGTTAGGTTACACAAATTACAGAAACAAAGTTCATACCTGATTGGTTATTATGTGCTCGAGCTCCTCATACTGGACTTTGACCACTCTTGCAGCTTTCTGCGCGTGAACGTGAGAATCTGCTATTATCATACCGATAACCTGGCCCTGAGCATAGACCTATAACAAAATACAGGAATCCATTTCAAGCATTTCAAAGCCGATTTCTAGCTTTATACGTGTTGTGATCGATTTATATACGTTGAACACTGAATTGTCAGAATCCCAATTTCAAGGTAACTATGTAAGTAAGCTGGTAAATATTTTGAAACTAATTTGACTGGGGAATGTTGCTGCCTATGTTAGCAACAGAGCCCAGTCGAATTAGTTTTACAATATTCAATGTTCAGCATGTTTGTTAAATAGTAAACCCACCAAAGACATAAAATTGGCATAACACTTGACGGCTATTCCAGCCTTACTATTGTGAGGTCGGCATACATGTGATGTAATTGAGTATGACATTATATACTTGAGCGGCAGATCTTATTCATCCATTAAGTGATTAAAATGATACTATTTCCATCTAAATTGTTTGTATTGTACGAGTAGATTATGGTATATAGATTACATATCATTCAGTTCCTGTCGCATTTCTTTATCTGTATCACAATTATTCGCACTTTAACATCGTGTTAATGTTGAACTGTAGTCACCGCCATTTTGTCTCCTATAGCGAGTGTGTGACGTCATGGAAGTCCCAATACAACACATTCTTTAGTATGTAATAATTTTCACTTTGAATATCTAAAAAGGTAATGTGGTTGGAAGGCAGTAGTAACGGCTTGCAGGAAAATTAGTTAAAACTATTCACCAGCTTAAACTTGAATGGTTGCCTTGACACTGCGCTATTCCAAGTTATAAATGGCACGTCAATTATTGAAAGTATTCGCCAAGACAGCTGAACTATGTGTTTTCTGAGTGGTTGAAAAGTAAATCCTGGCAGCTTTCAAACACTTTGTAAATGTATCAATATTTAGCTACTAAAGCCTGAATATCTTTCTTTGACGGTATGACAAAAAGTTCAAAATGGCATGCATTGATTATTTGTGGCACACCGTATATCATGAGTGCATAGTATAAGATATCATGAGATATGTTTCTCTGTAAAACTTCCATCAGTTTGTGTATCTACTTTTGGCACGCAGAGCCTGTTTTATGAGTTTGAATCATTTGGAAAAATACCAATACTTGTTTACTTTTAAAATATCTAATGGACTCTTCTTTCAATAAAAGATTAACCATTTATTAAAATAGAGATAGATCTTCCATCTTAATATATTGTGCCCTATTAATGTCACCCATTTCTCTATTGTCAAATTGTGTCCATTTTTGTGACCGAATTGCTATATTTTCATACCATATCTGTGGCAAACATCTCTTCATCCATAACGACAGTGCCACATATATTGCGTCCAGTGATGTCATTATGGCCGACATAGTCCACAACTCCTGGCATGGTAAGTGCTTCAGACGGATCCACATTTAGCAGCTTGGCATGAGCTTTACTGCTTAATACCACAGCAGCGTGTAACTCTCCTGAATGACAATTGGGTATTCATGTAATTTCAGCATTTAGTATTATGTGGCAATACACCTTTCCAGTATTTACATCATTATGATGGGATTCCTATAAATCAACGGACAGAGCGTGGTTGCTGGCTGATAACGTACTAGGCGAATGGCTGGACCGCATTCAGTTAGCATCACATTAAAATACACCACAATTTAAACAGTTCCGATCATAAACTACAATCAAAATATTATTGAAGTCATACATCATTGGAAAGATCATTCAATTCTTTAAACAATTATATATATTTTTTCATTTGTGAAAATTGTTCACTGAGTTCTTTTTGCATAGGTTATATAAAACACACGATTGTACATATATTTAGTAGAGCAGGTGTATCATAACATTATGATTAGGTGGTCACTTCTTTAAACAATTTAAAAGCTAATAGAGAAATGTATAGAAAATGGCTTACCTTTACTTTTATGTATGACGTCAAAAATATTGTTATCATATCTTGATATAAATGGCTTAACGTGGGTTGCATCTGAGTCTATAGTAAATTCATACTGTTTGCGCTTCGCACATGTACCAGCAAAAAGGGTTGTGAGCGATGCATTGTGGGAAGATATTTTCCCTAAATACGCCAATGTAGGAAAGGTGTATTAATACTTGTTAATGGAGTGATCTTATCTGACACTCGACTATCTGACGTCATAATCAAATATGTAACGTTTTAGCTGACGTCACAGTCAAAATGACGTAGCTCCATCAGGAAAATCGAGGTCTGTTATGAAAGTTTACAAATTGTATGTGTTTGATGAATTTACGAATTGAATAAATATTATGTTGAATATTTTGAAACTGATTTGACTGGGAGCTGCTGTACCCGCATATCAACGGATAGAGCATACTCGCGAGATGTGGCATTTGGTTGGGTATTTGTGCGTTTACTAAATGCAATAAATATATCGAAAAATAAGTAGTAAAATAGTAGAAATAGTTTCTACTCGAATGTTAATATTTCTACTCGAGTGGTAATATGTCTACTCCATTTGAAATAATTTCTACTCGTGTTGAAATAGTTTCCACTAGAGTTGAAATAGTTTCTACTAGAGTGGTAATTAATAAAGAAACCAATTGAATATACAATATCTATGAATGTCTCTTATCGGCCACTGTACTAACACTCATGAAATGAAAATGCAATCTGAGTAGAAGTAGTTTCGACTCGAGTGGTACGATTTCTACTCGAGTGGTAATATTTCTACTCCAGTCGAAATAATTTCTATTCGAGTTGTAATAGATTTCACTAGAGTTGGAATAATGTTTACTCTAGCGGATATAGTATCGACTCGATTGCTAATTATAAAAAAAGATAATTGAATATTAACAAATATATTAATGACTCTTGTGAGCCGCCGTAGCTTAGACTGTGTACATTAACTACATTGGAGTTTTGAGTTTTCTAAACCGTTGGACATGAACTGCTGGTGAAATAGTTTCTACTGGAGTGGAAATAGTTTCCAGTCGAGTAGTAATTATAAAAAAATTATTGAATAAAAAGAAATCTGTATGCCATTTATCAGGCACAGTGTTTAAGCCATGTCAGAATATGTGTCATACTGATGGCTTAAAATATGAAGTACATATATTTGTGCTGAGATAGTAAATGATATGAGCCTTTTTACAAAAGAAAATCAGCAAAACAAAATAATTTGACAGCCAACTAATTGTCCATATTGACCTCCAGAAGTGCAGGAGATGCATTCTGCGGGCAGCTAAATTTCACAATGTTTTAACTTATTAACATTCTTATCATCTAAAAACGACTTCTGCAGTGGTCTTGAGAAATGTCCATTAGCAGACCAGGAGTAGACTATTCTTTTTGAAAATTTACCACTGTAATGACTGGCTCTATAACCGAGCCAGTCATTCCAGTTGTAAAATCTAAAAAATAGTCTTCTCTTAATATGCAAATAGACGTTTTCTATGAGAAACAAATTCGAGAGTTAAAGGGTTAATTAATGGAGGACACCGTTAAGCACATGCTTCGACTTGTGGGAGGGGACAAATCTGGGGCAACCCTCTCCTGAGCACACCGTATGTACGGTTCCAAGTTCTTACATCCTGCATAAACTGGAACACAGTCATATTGGATGGTCTATTATTTTAATAAACACATTTTCGAATGTAACAACGCCTCGGGGATACTGACCTTCAATTCGTGGCATATCATCTACGTAAACTGCTTCTCCTGTGGCATGGTTTTCAATAGATATGGTCTTACATGGTCGGCCTACAGGATCCTGAGAGAGTTGTCCTGGTGCCACTTCCTCAAATACTTGACAGCTCTGTGATGGCACTGCCGCTGGGGTGGTGAAAGCTGACCTATATGTGCTCTTAGTGGAAGTCTCTGACTGATAAAAATAAGAGTATATTATATACCCAGATAACGCAGCTTACTGGGCCGATAACGAGCCGATATCGTGCCGATACTTTCAGTATCGGCCCAGCATCGGCCCAGTAAGCTGTATAAGGGTATAGGAATGACTTTGACACATTTCAGTTAATTTTTCTCATTGAGAATCTTTAGTATTTCATCGATGTTAGATTAACAATGCTATACTTTGTTAATTTTAAAATGTTCTTCCAATACACGTGTAAAATATCCTATTCTACTTACCTGTGAATCTATTTTATCTCGCACCATGAGATAAAACTTGAAGAAAAAGCTCAGAGACAGAGTTCGTCTGTACTCTGCCATCCCTCCTGGAGCTTCTGGAGATAATGGTAAATCATCTGGAAGAAGTTGGCTAACCCGATCCAGCAGACCGTCATTCCAGCGCCTATTGAATAGTACAGATACTAATATAAGTATGTTTTAAAAAGCCAATGGCAATACAATAAAGGCTACAACTACAAAATTTGCTAAAACCTATAATCCTTGGACAATCTAAGAGCAAGTCCTAAAGAATGAATCCGATCAAGTATATGACGTCATAATCAATTATGGTACATGTAGGCTGACGTCACAATCATAATTGACAGGAATACCACGTCATGGAGATGGAATAGTCCGTCAAGTGTTTATCCAATTAGTTTCAAAATATTCAACGGCCTACCTGCATAGTTACCTTAATATTGGAATTCTTGGATTTCATGGTTTGATCGATCCCAACACGGGCAAAGCGTTAGCAGAGCCTATGTCGATCACAACACTGGCAAAGCGTGGGCGGAGCCTAGGTCGAAATTGGCGGAGCATAACTAGAAATTGATCCGTCTTATCATTTAGAACAAAAATCATTCCTATGAAAACTGTGTTGCATTAACATCTTGCATTCGTTTGCAGCCACGTTTTATTATCATGAGTCTGACTGGAATCGATTTAAATACTTTGAACCCCAAGTTCCAATTGTCCTAATTTCAAGGTAATGGACCTTTCCATTTTTAGCTATGCACCACCCATCACGAGCTAAGCTCCACCCACACCTCGCCGTGTTGGGATTGATCGTCCCCAAATGTCCTAGCTATCAATTTCCTGAAAACTATACAGGGATGCTGTTGAATATTTTGTAACTAATTTGACTGGATGCTGTTGCTGCCTATGGCATCAACAGCGCCCAGTCAAATTAGTTTCAAAATATTCAACAGAATATTTATTAAATAGTAAAAGCAAACAATTCTTCAAATATGCGTTCGTGACGTACTTATCGACGTCATTCATTATGATGTCAGTGTACACATCACGCAGTTCATTATGACATCATATGATGGGTGGGTACTTTGGAAAGGTGAATTAAACAGGAAAGAATATGTATTAAACCATAAATTCATTAAAGACATACAATTCGTACACTTTCGTGACATACTTTTAGATTCCTCTGACAGGGCTATGTCATTTTGATTGTGACATCATCTAACACGTGACTTATTTGATCATGACGTTAGATACTTGAGTGACAGATAGGATAACACTATTGAGAAATATCACCTCTCTGGTATATGCTGATATCAATATTCTATCATTTACTGTGTAAGTAGCAAAGAAATTGGTGTACATTTTAAAACAAGTATGGTGGACGATGTTGCTGTCATATTCCACCGAATTTGTTGAAAAATTAATACCAGTTTATCTTTTAATTTATTGTTAAATTTTAAACTCTTTAATCAGAGTGGTAATTGTTAATAACTTTACATAGCCTTACATTCCAACCATGTACTGCATTGTGTTTGTGACCAGGACAGTTGTAGCAGCCATACCACCAAAGCTAAGAATAATGTTCTCAACAACATCAGAGTCAGGTTTAAACTGTACAGACATCCCAGCATTCACTATGGCGATGTCATTCCAACGACGATGTGATTGCTTGTAACCGCATACGTACTCATGCTGTGTATAATTAAAACACAGACATGCAAAACATAATGTTATATCGATAACAGGGGTTTGTATGGATAAAACAAGTATTACATTGTACCGCGATGGAAATATGACAGGTCTCAAGTTTAAAGGGATGCTAATCTCATCTCAAATGTTGTATTGCACTGATAGAGTATGAGATTCCATATCATTCATACCGTGTCGCATGCCTTTATCTGTATCGCATGCATCTGCTTTGTAATATCGCGTAAATGTTGAATAGTGATCGCCACCATTTTGTCTCCTCTAGCGATGGTGTGTAATGTCATGTATGTGCCAACGCATTAAATTCTTTATTATGTAATAATCATCTAGTTGGATATTTTGAAACTAATTTGACAGGAAGTTGTAGTTTCAAAATATTCAACAGCTTAACTGTAGGGTTGCATTTATACCACATTGTTAAGCTATAATTGGCACCTCTATGACTGAGCGATATACCGAGGGAGACACGCTAACCTTTTTCTGATTGGTTGAAAAGTAAATCATGACAGCCATCATAAGCTGTAGAAATCTACCAGCATTTAGCTACTAAAACCTGAATATCTTTCTTTGACGGGATGATAGAAAGCTTAAAATCCCAAACATAGTTTATGAGTGGCCTATTAGATCATGTGTATAGATATCACAAAATGAGGTTAGTTATCCTTTAATATCTAGCCAGTCATTCCAGTGAGAAATTTTCAAAGCGAGTCTTCTCCTGACCTGCAAATGAACATTCACATTCAAGACAAAATGAAGAAGTATTTATATATATATTTGAATGAAGCATACTCTTCCGAATTCTAGCACTGTCTACGAATAATAAATTCACAAGGATCTTTTTAATAATACATCCACTGATGCGGACCGACATAATCACATAAACGCCCAATGGACGGATCGAATCTACCACTCACGTACATGACGCCATATTCAATTGCGTCACGTGTAGGCTGACGTAAAAATACATAGTCATGATCATGCGTACGCTTTGTAAGGCTCTACTATTTAATTGAGGATTCGCTTCTTCGAAGCAACTGCCGAGTCAGTAGAGCTACTCCGTTATGAATGCTAAGCATGGACAATAACAACCAAACTCCATACTTTGGACTTAAGCAAGCGAGCACGCAAGCAGGCAAGCAAGCAAGCAAGCAAGCAAGCAAGCAAGCAAGCAAGCAAGCAACTATTTAAATATTGTGTTGAATAATTCGAAACTAATTTGGGTGCTGTTGTAGCACCTAGTCAAATTAGTCTCAAAATATTCAACAGTTTACCTGCATAATTACCTTCAAATTGGGATTATGCGAATTTAGGATTAAAAGTATAAAAATTGATCCCAACATCTGGAAAAAGATGGGCGGAGCTTAGGTAGAAATGGGCGGGACATAGATAGAAATGGATTCCTCTATTGTCTATTCTTAATTTACTCAAGCTGAGTGATTCATTTATTTATGGCTACGCCATTGATTATGACGTCAACCTACACGAGAGGTGATTGATTATGACGTCATATGATTGATCGATAGACTGGATTCATCTATTGAATATCATTTTTGAGACACGTGTAGTATCGCAAAAAATGTGGATCCTGTCTTCCATGGATGTTTAGAGCCGCGAATCCACAGGTTCCAGACAGACTGGAAAGTAATACTTCCTGTTTCATAATGATTTGCAATGTTTTTTGAAGTGCAGAGAGGTGAACCTAAGATTCTGTTCTCCCCCCCCCCCCCCCCCCACCCCCAACCCCCCCCCCCCCCCCACTGACTTCTCCTCGGTCCGAAGTAAGATACGTTCATCACTGTCTCCTATGTATCGGACAGGTATGCATGTGTGAACTTCGCTTTAGCTTCATTCATAAAGAGGTTTGTGGTTTTAATTTGTTTTCTAGCTATTGTTCTTCAGGGGGGGGGGGGGCATTTTCCTCATCGATCAAATTAACCCTTTAACACTCCCCTGAAGTGGTCTTGAAAAATGTCCATTTGCAGACCAAGAGAAGAATATTTTTGAAAATTTACCATTGGAATCACTGGCTCGGTTATCGAGCCAGTCATTCCATTGGTAAATTTTCAAAAATACTCTTCTCTTGGTCTGCAAATTGACACTTTCTATGAGAATCTCGGAATTTTCTTGAACAAATTCGAGGGTTAAAGGGTTAATTTCATCAGCATCATCCATTTCTAGGGCCATGGCTAGCTTTGAGAATTGAGTGTTTGGCATTGTCGAATGTTCTTGAACAGGTAGTAAAGCTGCGGTGAGTGAGTAAGTGAAGAGCACTGGTGATAAAATCTCATTGTGCTGATCCTATTGATGTGTTAATTAATTTTTGTGGGAAAGTATTGATTTGCCACGAATATTGATGACTTAGATAGCTTATATGTGTAAACACCCCCCCCCCCACACACACACCGACTGACAGACCTGACGATCTCAACGATTTTGCAAAGGTTTTTGATATGCAACGTGAAAACATTTATGAAACTTAGTGGGAATGTTAATCACTTGTCAGAGCACAACAGTAGCCCGCCCGGTAGACAGAGCCGTGTTAAGCCTATCTGGGGACCAGGCCTAATTAGTTGTTGAGGCCCATTATCGGGTGGGTCAAGGAAGGAATAACTACGACTAACTACTACTACTACTACTACTACTACTACTACTACTACTACTACTACTACTACTACTACTACTACTACTACTACTACTACTACTGCTACTGCTACTACTACTACTACTCCAAATATAATACATACATTATGTATGTGTCAAAATTATGTTAAATATTTTGAAACTAATTTGACTGGAAATTGGTGTTGCATAAGGCAACGCCAGCTTTCAGTCAAATTGGTTTCAAAATATTATACAGATTGCGTATATTATGGCTGTAAGAGTGAGATACTATGATCACAGGCCTAAATTGGTAAAATGCAAAACTTTTTTGGTTTGGGGCTCCTTATTTTCGTGGCCCCATGGGCTGTAGTCCCATTACCCACTGCCTTAATCTGGTTCTGTCGATCGTAGTTTAATTTATTCATACCGCGTTTGAGTACGGTATGGTGATGCTGATGACAACGTCTTCTGGCTTGAGTACTGTTTTCCGAAACCCCGTGAAGAAATCGGCATCTATTTTAACAGCTCGCCTATCACCATCTGAAAAAAAAAAATCAAATATCTTCCATACATGACTGACTGATAGGATCCTTCCATTCCCCGCATACGCCTATTATGAGATGGTGGTTCTTTAAGGTCGTTCAACCAGACAAAGGCCAGTTGTCACTCAAACAGGTTTGAATGTAAGTGCAACATATCTTACATCTTACATACATTAAGGTTGTGACGCAATAACATTCTAGTCACCAATGATTACATATATCAGAAATGACAAATTCATTGCTATTCTGCTGAATATTTTGAAAACTAATTCGACTGGAAGCTGTTCTTGCTTATGAAATAACAAGGTTTCTGTGAAATGAATTCCAAAATATTCAACAAATTCTCTGTATGGTTGTGCTGCAGTCGAGACACTGCCATTTCGAGAGTTAAAGCGTTTAAAGTAATGGATGAATCCAGTTTTAGCTATGCCCCGCCCATCTCTAGCTAATCTTCACCCACACTTCGCCTGTGACGGGATCAATTGGTCCATGAACTCCCTGACTATCTATTTCCAGACAATTATCCAGGTACGGTATTGAATATTTTGGAACGAATTTCACTGGGCGCTGTTGCTGCCTATGGCTGCAACAACGACCAGTCAAATTAGTTTCAAAATATTCAACAGCATATTTATTAAATAGTAAAGACATACAATTCGTACAGCAATGCTTATCCCGTCATCAATTAAACGTTCGTGAAGAACCTCACTACGCCATTCATTACGTAAGTGATAATGACGTCAGCCTACACGCCACGTACATGATTATGACGTCATATGATTGATGGATAAACTGGAAAGGTCCATTATGTTAAAATTATTCACACTGACAGAATTCGCATCCACATTATTGTTATGCAATCAATTTGCTTTTGATGAAAAATATCTTCTCTAACATCACTTCCAAAACTGCATCAAAACTTTCACGACGAAGCCGACCAAACGCGTCCTCTGAAGTGGTCTACAGGGATGCTCATTTGGAGGACAAGAGAAGACTGTTTTTGAAAATTTACCACTGGAATGACCGGCTCGGTAACAGAGCCAGCCATTCCTGTGTTAAAATTTAAAAAATTGTATTTTATTAGCCTGCTAATGGATTACTAAATAAGGAAATATTTTGATTTACTTGACCAAATTTGCATGTGGTGAGGACGTGTGCATGCCCTCACGTGCCAAATTTAAATTATCAAACAACACTAACTAGAGATTGCAGACCATCGCCATCCCGTTTGTCTGTCATATTGATTTTTTTTCTTTTGCTTTTCCATGTTTTTTAATCCCGGCCAAGGTTAGGGGAATCCTAGTCTACGATTACACCCTTTCCGGTTGACTGGGAATCGAACTCACAGCCGGGGAGAACCGGTCAACTCCAAAATTTAAGTACAATGTTTATATAGGGGAAGGCGGGTCAAAGGGGCTACGAGCGGCAAAAAGGGACAGATTCCGTTTCCACACAGCGTATGGATAATGCCATCTGCCAAATCATTTTAGGAATGCTTTATGTATGATTACTGTATTCCGCAGCTATGGTAGTAGAAACATCATACAGCAGCGATCAGTCCTTCTTCGCATTTGGCCCCCGTTTCTTGTCCTCGGCCAAAATCTTTAGTTTCCTCATGGTCCATTCTTGATCTGAGTACAAGGCGGGACCAGTGTCCCATTATGTCCCAATAAGAAATTATCAAATATTACCAATGTATGCATTACTACTACTACTACTACTACTACTACTACTACTACTACTACTACTACTACTACTACTACTACTACTACTACTACTACTACTACTACTACTACTACTACTACTACTACTACAACAACATAATGTGTTTTCTCACTGGGGTAAAAACGAACACTCTGTCACATTTTGCCCCAAGCGTGAGCTTAAAAAATTACTTTAAAAAAATTTTCTTTGCATTTTTTGTCGAAAGTATATTTCTTCAAACTCGTTTTTAGATATTCCTCTATACCACCTAGTCTAAAGTCTAAACCGTGATTAACCATACTTTAAAAGAGCATGTGTTTGAAACCTTAAGAAATATATGGGTTCGTTCTTAGGTGGCCCGTTTTGCCCTGCTTTCCTCTATGTATCATACTCTTAGGCCGCGTTCTCACTAGAGATTTAATCCGGAATAACGCCATACTGAAGTATGGCGTTATTCCCGATTAGCTATCTAGCGAGAACACGGCCTTACTCTCACCTTTAGACTGAACTACTGCCGATGTCCTTGTCGCCATGAACAACGTGTTCAGATCAGAAACAGGACTAACCGTGATGAGACTGCCACCTATTGTCTGTGGATTAAACAGATACAGTAATCCAGTTACGTCATTGGATGTGAAGAGATACAAGCTTCGTCCTTGTTACACGTACTTCCTTACACACACTCTTTGCTATGCATGCTATGTTCTGTTGCAAGCGTGTTTGGTCCGGCGTGTTTGGTCAGTCCGGCCTATGTCGGGTGACTATTTTTGGAAACAACCAAAAACTTGTAAATGACAAATAAATTTGTAACTGAGACCGTGCAAACGTACAAATACATTTTATGCATCTTATTCACAAAAATCAATATAATTTTAAAAAGGCTGCATTACTTCACCCAGTTTAAAAAATGAAAGCATACGTACAGCAACGTTTCGTATTTGAGGTCCAGCAAATAGATCAAGCATGTCATGAATGGCACGTAATGTCCGAGTCTCGTGCTCTGGCAAAGAAATATAGATTATAAAATTAAAAATTAAAGTCTAACTAAGATATTGATGGTTTCTTATACATATTGGATAAACAGTGTAATACTGGTTATATAATAGCGCATCTATAACGGTCTTGGTAATTCAAACAATGATGTACGTGATTTTGCCCTTTCAGGACGAAGCCGGCCAAAACCGGCCTCCGTTGTGATATTGGGGAATGTCAATTTGCAGGCAAAGACTATTTTTGAAAATGTACCACTGGAATGACTGGCTCGATAACCGAGCCAGTCATTCTAGTGTGAATTTTCAAAAATATTGTTCTCCTGGTCGGCAAATGTTCATTCTATAAGTACATATTTTTATTTTTATTATTATTATTATTATTATTATTATTATTATAGCGAGCGTTATCGCGCAGAAACGTTATTATATATGGTAATTAATGTGAGTCTATGACGCCAAATGAAGGTAATACGTGTTTACTATGCCACTCAGCACCCGAGGACAGGAATCACATCATCACAATATGTACGGCATTGGTGCTTTGCCCTGTAGGTGGAGCTTAGCATACACCTTCCGTATCCTCTGCGTGTCGTAAGAGGCGACTAAAGGAAGTAAGGGTGAGGTAACCCTGACAGAAACCTCGAGTGCTTAAGACGGAGGTTCCAGGCCGCACGGCGCACTCTAATACACCATGGATCCACGCACTTAACGCACATGATCATGTCGATAGTCACTTACAGGACTGGCGGTATGATCAGCGAACGAAAAGAAGAAGAAGGTGCAGTCAAGAAAAACATATTTGAAGAATATTTCCATTACCCTGTACCTAGAAAATGACCCAGTCATCATCATCAACACATTAGTAGCTGATCCTGAAAATACGACTCAGCTGATACTTGATCATACAATTATGATATCCAGGTTGAACATTAAGCTGTCCCCAGCAAATTCTCTCAAAATTGTGAAAAACTCGAACGTATAGAATTGATTGAGGCGATCTCTGTATAAATACCTCAATGGACACTAATCAAAGTAAATCAAACAAAATTAAAAATTATCTATTCCATTCCGTCTTCTACAAATTATAAATGTTACTAATAGAACTTTCTCATTAATGTGCATATATTTGAATGACAACTCTGTAAATAATTTTAGTCAGAGTAAGTTTCGTGTACTCGTGTATTTAATACTTTTAGTGTTCGCATTTCGTATTCGTAATGCTAAACTATGATGTCAACGGGCGGGCATTAATACTCAATAACCGCCCGACGTTGACGTCACGAATTGCGTGCCCGTGAACACAGCTGATTCATGTGTCCATTGAGAACATTAGTCATACGAGTGTTTTGCACAGACTTATGTCATATTATAGTCATCAAAATGTTGTACATTTCATCACGACGACGCTAGAATATTAATCAGCAAACATCATCTATCATCTTTCAGCGTGACGAGCGTGTCAAATACTAAAATCAACATATCGATATGAAATTGATTACTCATAGCTTTCATTATAGTAGAACGGCTTCTTTAATTAAAGGAATAATTTCAGTCAATAATTACAGCCACATAGAGAATACTGGTAACACTTTATTGAATACTTTAGACGCAAGTAAAAAATTGAAGCGGTTGACCCCCTTCTTGTGTGACTGAAGCCCGTTTGAAAATGAAAATGTCGGCCGTCAATCACACAAGTCGGGCCTCAAACGTCCATACTGCCCAACAAAACAGCGTTGTTATTATTATATTAATCCAACCTATATGGATGATTTCTAATATAGTGACATATTTAATATAATTGTTACAAAGGTTGGGATAGGCATCTGAGATTTATTCAAGAAACTGACAGATATATTGAGTTTATAGAAATATTATGCTAACTATAGTCATGAATCTATTTCGCAGTATATAGTGAAGACTGCCATGTATCAAAAACCACAAGAACACTCATGGCGGGAGTACATCGCTCAGCACTGTAAACCTAATAGGATGTCTAACGAGCAGGCAGCAAAAGATACGATAGTACTACTGTGGTGAAGAAAGTTCCTGTACACCGATGGCATGGATGGAAGGTGTAAACAACCCGATCACAAGCGGGGGTTGTCAGATGCGAAGGAAGATACAAAACAAAGTTTCACGGTGCTGGGTACGTCAGCCAGCTCTGAAGACGCACCGGGCAGAGTTTACTTGCTGCGGTGGAAAGTCAGAAGAACCCACACGATATTAGTGCAGGGACGGTTGAAATACCACTTTTAGGCGTGGCCGGCAGTCAGCCATCAAAGAACATCCTGCCTCTACATCTGTAGACTCACATATTCAGGCCGTATAGGCCTCACCACAAATTAATGTTCCGAAGTAGATATTGATATTCGTGAACAATAATCAGAAAGTTCCAAATTACTCCCGTAAGTAGGGAGTTACAAAATTGTTTTAGTGCGGTGGGTTGGGCAACTGCCAGCTACTGGAGAAAAACCCGACACATAGCAAAGTAATATGTGTATTGTCTGTCGCGCTGATAGTAGCTGGTACAGATCCAACCTGTTCGGCCCCTGGCCGAGGATGCTCTCGATCTCTGGATCGCACCTCCTTTTATGCTCCTCGTGACGTCACAGGCGCAGGCTCCAACCAATCATCGTTCGAGCAACAGCCAATCAGCGCGTGGCTAATAATAGAGCAGCCGAATGTTCTAGAACATTCTAGAAGTTCTGCGTCCACGTGGTTATGACGTCACGGCGAATATTTTGAAGATAATCAAGAAGGGTTTTCCGTAGATAACTCGGCCATTTCTTAACTGATTTTGAAATGGTTTACGGATTTAAAAAGCCCGTTGAATTCTAGTCTTGACCAATGCCAGATTTAACGGGAACAGGCAATCAATAAGGATTACATGGTACCATCTCGGTACACTAAAAGCGCCATCCTATCTTGGTCGTGACTACACTCTCTATCAAAACAACAACTTGACGCGTGCATGCGCATCATGCGTTTTAACGAACTTAGTCGTTTTCGCAACGTGATCTTTCCCACAGACTTTTATACGCTTATGGCTCTACCCAGGATGGCGTGTTCAGGAAACGAATCCAGGACGGGCGGCGCATACCCAGCTTAGCTGGTACGGCCGGTATCCGACCGGTCGATCCGAACTACAGCATCATGGACTGGTGCCTGAATGGTTGATTCTGGTGGTGACGTATGTGTCTCAGTCTGAATGGGCTTTGCCTTCTCAACAGCATGTATGATGGATGCTTTGTGTGCTGGGATAAGGAGTGATCAATCTGTGGCAAACATTGAGCTCGGTGTTACCGCCATCTTGTAATCGCCAATGGTTGCAGGCAGGTGAGGAACTAGCTCTGGGCGCGACTGTTGAATGACGAGGAAGCGGGCAAAGAGCGGTCTCTCTTTTCGGAGCTTGGTGACCTTTTCTCCTACACTGACATGCGTCTTCGCCATCCATGTTTTAAAGGTCTTGAGCTTCATCTTCTTCATTGTGTCACACACAGACATGGGTGCGGTAGGTACAAGATGATTCTGAGCAAACGTTCGCTAACCCTCCAGTCCCTTTTCATTCTGGCTGAGTATGTCCTCCTTGGAACCTTCCGGAATCAGCACTGATGGCACACGGATCTTTACTGGTGTCCCCACAATGAAGGGGTTACCTTCGCAGTGGATCCGCATGGAATCCCTCAGCTTCAGCGCATTCCTGGTTGATCGTAGAGCGATATCACCAGAAAGTTGATAATGTTCACCTGAAGAGGGGCAGGCAGCTGAGAAGCGGGGAAATCCACACAGCCAATCACTGACGATAGAGGTGATGTGGGGCAATGTGGTGATAACACGGTCAAGTGAGACGTCATCTTGCGTAATACCCATAAGATGCCGAACCCATTTCAACTCCTTGATCTTCTGTTCAAGAGCCTGATCTGCAAAGAGTGCAGTGAAGGTGGCGACAGACTTTTTATACAGAAGTTGTCCTCCTTTAGTGCCTTCCACGTTGTCTGGTCATCGCTTTCAAGCTGGTTCATTTGGGCCAGGTGGATAGGCATAAGGCGTGCGTAGTGGTACAGGTTATGGACGAAAAAGTACTGGATCTGATTGTCCAGTGCAGCAGGCAGATACGCCTCCCAGTCGCCCAGACGGCATGCACTGATGATGTGCAGTAGACACTTGACCTGTTTCATGTAGTTTGTCAAGAATCGGGCCAGCTCTCCAGCATCCATACCAGTAATTATAGATTCTATCTGATCCGTATAATGCGATAAAAAGTCGTTGTAGATGTCTGTAACGTTCTCAATCCTCTGGTGAATGCTGGATTCGAGTTGCTCGCACTTTTTCTGGAGAGGCACATCAGGAGATATGTCTTCCAGTACTGCATCAGACCAGAAGATGAACCAGGCAAGCACATTCATGAGATGATATTCAACTCCTCTCTTGAACGCCTTTGCTGTGGCTTATTTACAATTTTCTTACGAAAATCTAAATGATATCTAATGTCCTCTAGCTCAGGCTGGAATAAACTAAAAAGATAATCTGATAGGGTCTCAAATTAGTTTCCCATAGGTCTGCCAAGCGTTTTGCATAGTATAATACATCACATATCTGTTTAATATCATGATCAGAAACCCGGTTTTTAGAGTCACTTCTGCACACGATGCACACACGTATGTTTGATTTCTATATATAATCTGGATCATTTTGAGCACAAGTACTTCGATTTGACTTAACTGGACTTGATGGAATCGGGAAACTGAACGAGATAATAATATGGCGATTATTAAAGTGCCTGTTTCGATATACATGTTAGACTTTATTGTAGGCTTTCAGATATGCCTGACTATTTGGAATATGTTTCAGATAAATATTAACAGAGAATATTGTTATTATGATCTTGACCTTGCTGCACGACCTTGACTTCCAATAGACCTGAAACATATTGCAAATCATCAGGCATGTCTGAAAACCCTGCAGTAGAATCTAACACCATGCAAATTGATCAATTAACACGAGAGGTGTTCACATTTCTACACCGAGAATCTAAAATTGTCTGTAACCGAGACCTTGCTCTGTGATCTGGACCCATTATCGAGATAAAACCCATTCCAAATGATCGGGCATGTTTGAAAACCCAGCAATAGAGGCTAACATCATACAAATTGATCAATTAACTTCAGAGATACTCATATTTCTGCAGCCACACAATAAGTTGACCTTGACTTTGTCATGGCCTTGGCCGCCTGTCGACCTGAAACCAGTTCCAGATGATCGGGTATATTTGAAAACCATAAAACGGACTCTAACATCATTGAAATTGGTCAAGTGGTGCTAGAGATATGCCATTCTCTGTAGTACCCATGAGCGATTGCGGCGATTTTGGATTTTTTGTACCCTACAGGGGTCACGGTTGTCGAAAAAATTGTTACCTAAAATTTTCTTCATTTCATACCCTAATGAAGTGAAATCAACCACTATTTCACTTTGTGCATCCAATTCCAACGGAAAGTACATCCCAGTCTACACTACTAAGCCATCGTGTGTCAATAGCTCACCAAACCGCTCATAATGATACTCATAGCCAAGTAACACTTTCAAGAAAATTTTACTTATTGCAGACCACGAGAACATTGGCAGTGCCCATCAGAGGCCACCAGTAGAGTTCACGTAACCGTTGTTTAGTTCTTACAATCCCCGAATGAACTTCATGTGCAAGACACATTAGTCGACTTTGTAGAGCCGCGCGTACCAACATACGGTTATTAGCACGCACTACACAACCATTCCAATCACACAATACACCCCGAATTGCAAAGTAGGGTGTCAGTGACACATCTAGTTGATGTTTAGTAGGCTAACCATTCTGAATGAAATGTTGCACATTTTGTAGGGTGATCATTAACTGTAAGCTGTGGTCATTTCGTTCATGGCAGGGCTCGATTTTAACACTAACCCGTTATCACGAGGAGGTAGTATTTCATACGGATTAGTAAAAATACACCGGCACTAACCCGTCTGGGTTATTAATTCTCTCAAAAGAGGAAATACGAAAAAACACTTATGATGTCATTATGTTCAGTACCCACCAAAGATTTACAAAAGAGCAGATTTCTGCTACATTCATGAATATTTTGAAATGAATTTGTCCAGAAAGCCGTTGGTGCTTTAGGCAGCAACGGCTTTCCGGACAAATTCATTTCAAAATATTCAACAGCTGCTCTGTATGGTTTCGTTGGAAATGAGTTTTATAGGGATCCATCGGTGAATGGATTAAAGAAGTGATCAGCTTTGAGCTTACAAACATTGGATTAGTGAAATCTGCTGCTGGATAGTAAAATCAATGATGCACTATTCCGTCTGGGTTAGTAGAAAAAATCCTTAAAATCTACCCCTGCATGATAATTGCGGAATTATCACCATGCAGTGTTGAAATGATTTCATCAGCATTCACAACTTCAGCAGGGTCATATGGTACCGCTAATCTCGATAGCGCATCAGCTGGCGAATTTTCTTTTCCCGACCTATCGGTCGTAGGATTAAATTCCAGATTATTAGATTAAGTCTGCGCTACTGTCGGTGCTAAAATTAGATTTGCTAGATGGGCAGATAACCACACGGCATCTGGGGAGATGAGAGAGGAAGGGAGAGACTTGTGAAGGAGAGATGGACATGTATAAACGATATAATAGTTTAAGAATATTAATAGTTAATAAGAATATTATTGAATAATTGTGTTATACGATTTATATCTACTGACATATTAGCCCCGTAGCTACAACAGCATTTAAAACTATTAAAATAACACTAATAACTACCACTAGAGGGAAGAACCATTTTTAGCTATGCCCCGCCCATTTTTAGCTAAGCGCCGCCCACTTTTTCATGCGATGTGGGTCTGCTCGATGTGAAACTTAAGTTCTTAGAATCTGCATTTCAAGCTAACTATACAGGTAAGCTGCTGTGCAGCTTGAAATAAATTTGACTGGGGGATGTTGCTTCCTATGGCAACAACAGTCCCCATCCACCCAAGTCGAGTTACTTTCAAGGTATTCACCAAACTGTTTATTAAAGTGCAATTTCATCAAAGAAATGCAATGGAGAAATGCAGTTTTAGCAATCCCCCGCCCATGTAAGCTCCACCCACACTTCGCCCGTGTTGGGATCGATCGACACCTGCACTCTCTGAATCACAATTTCCAGTAAACTATACCGGTAAGCTGTTGAATGTTTGACTGGGTGGTGTTGCTGCCTATCAACAGCGCCCAGTCCAATTAGTTTCAAAATATTCTACAGCATGCTTATTAAACTATAAATACATAGAATTCGCACAACAACGTTTAGTCAGTCATTAATTAAGCGAACTTAAATACGTCATTCGTGATGTAATTGATTATGCTGTCATTATACACGTCACGTAGTTGATTATGAGGCAATTATGATTGATGAGTAAACTGGAAAGGTCCATTCTTAACGGAGTGTGACGTAGGGGGCCTAACTGATTATGACGTAATATACTTGAGTGACAGGTCGAACCAGTCCATTTGACAATGGACTGGTTCGACCTGACAATGGACTGATTCGACCTGACAATGGACTGGTTCGACCAGTCACTCAAGTATCTTACGTCATAATCAGTTACGTCACACTCCGTTAAGAATTGACCATTCCAGTAATAGCAATAGAAAAAGTTCATACCAGGCATTGCATCAGTTAATTCTTTCAGTGTTTCCTGTACACGTGAAATGGTTACCGATGCTCCGAAACTCACTCCAGTCTCTCCTTGTTCTATCAAGCTTAGCTCAGGCACGTGACTCCTTGCTATCATGATTGGATTGTTTGTAGTGTACAACATTTTATCCATACCTATAAAAAGATTTATTTTTTAAACCGTTGAAGCATTGAGTGCAACATCAATCAGATATAGCTAACCCCCCATACTCCCGTTTTTTGTTGCATCGTAAAAAGTTTTCGAATTTTCCAGATTTATTCGGATTTTCTGGATCACGGCTAAACGTTTAGGAATCATTGTAAATGGCCATATCATTTCTTGTTTTAATATATGAGCCAAATCGGACACGTATTTTCCCGAGATATCCATAGATCTAGGATTTGATTAGATCCGTGGAGACAACACTAACTCGAATATAATACCATCTTTCCTTTACCGAGCGAGGGACGAAGACTTTATATTACTGTATTTTGTCTTCAAATACAGGTCAATCTAGCTAATTGATATTCAAATGAGCTGGGAGCATAGGTCATCTAGCTTGCCATATTCATTGTTATCAGAAATTGTACTGTGTGGTACACAGTATGCGTAACTCAAATAAATATAGCATAAAAATACAACCATCCACCTGTCCAAGTAATAATGATATTTTATACTGCTATGTACATTCTTATCCCTTTCACCATTTATGGCTAAATTTGGTAAAGAATATCAAAATAGTTGCTTGTTGAATGTCCATCTGCAGGCCAAGAGATGGATATTTATGAATACCGTCATTCCAGTGGTAAAAAATTATAAATAGTCTTCTCTTGGCCTACAAATGGCCGACATTCCACTGCAGAGGCATCCTCCTATCGCGCGGTCTCGCCCTCCCACTAACGCTCTCGTATCGAGTCCCGTGCTTGCACGCTTTTGATGTTTGCGCTAAGTTCACAAAACTTCATAAATGAGGTCAGTCAACTACCGCCCAATACAACTGCCCAGTTATTGTCATCCTACTAATATACGCCCAATCACATCGCTTCACATTCGTGTCTCGCGAGCTCTCCATCGATATTGGCGCGAAGCCACGCCTCTATTTTTAGATTGATAGCTAGATTGAAGTAGGCATAAATCTGATTGACTGCCTTCAACCCACCAGCGTAATGTTACTTCACGTAGTATAAGATCAAAGGTCTGCAAGAAGGCCTCGAACGGCGAAGCTAAGTGAGTGGGCGTATGTTGGTACGATGCTGCTGAGGCCGGTTTTGACTAGGCTTCGCCATGAAAGGGTCGCGGAGGTCCCATAATCTCAATTTTAAAATGCTCACACATGAAAGCATTTACATATTTTAGGGGCATTTATTGACGCCATAATCAGCAATCAGCAACAGTTCCAAGTAAAATAAGTTTCAAAATATTCAACAAACCGTTTCTTACATCATAAATGATTATTTATGTATTTCGGTATCAAAAGGGCAATTCATCTTTCCAGAGTATCCATCTATCATCTGACGCCATATAACGTCATAATCAGCTAAGCGGCGTGTAGGATAATAATAATAATAATAATAATAATAATAATAATAATAATAATAATAATAATAATAATAATAACGTAATCTCATTACGTCATAATGATTACGTCATAAATGATTCTATTTTGCCTGTATTTAAGTCTTAATAGTCCGACACGTTGTACGAATTGTATGTCTTTACTATTTAATAAACACTCTGTCGAATATTTTGAAACTAATTTGATAGGGCGCTGTTGCTGCCTATGGCAGCAACAGAACCCAGTCAAATTAGTTTCAAAATATTCAACAGCTTGCTTATATGTATAGCTTTCTGGAAATTGATAGTCAGGGAGTTCAGTGCTCGATCGATCACAACATGGATATGGTGTGGGTGGAGCGGAGATTGGGATGGGCGGGGCATAGCTAAAGGTGGAAAGGTCCAGTAACATACCAATGTCCATTAATCTAGCCTGCGGATACTGCGTCTTTAGCTTCAGCAGATGCTCCAGGGTAACGGGTCTTATCCAGGTGACCTTCTCACCAACAAACACAAGACTCTCTTTGTCATATGATGACGTCATCTAATAAATATCATCACGTATTAATACAATGTTATGAATATTGAACTCTGAAACTATGATATTGACGTGTTTGTAATTTCCAAACATATGCCCAAAGCATGTATTATGCCATGCGTACCCGGATGTTACAATAACAGAAGCACATATAATGGTCGTATTCGACTGGAACTTTTCCGTAGAGTAAATTTACTCGCGAAGCTGCGAAAATCTGCTCTACGCAAACGTACCAGTCGAATACAAAAAAACATAGCGGTATGGAAGGTGCAGAAACCGACTAAATCGCCTAAATCTTACTATCTTGTAAATAAAATGCACCTTTCAGCGTTGTTTTCAGACATAGTGAATGCTGAATAATAGTAGAATTCAGCTCCTAAGTCCCGCATTTTCAGATTTTGCATCACCTGACATACATCACGAAACATGGCACACGTTTTGGCCCTGGCTTGTTTCGTGCTCTATTTTTCTCCAGGAAATACCAGTCGAATAAAAAATATACTCTATGGAGCCAATCTACTCTAACATTTCGCCCAGTCGAATACAGTCAATATCATTGAAAACATTAAGAAAAAAGCTCAGACAAGTAGTTTGGAGTTTTTTACCTGAATATAGAGTAATGTAAAACTTTGACTTGTGCAATATATGAATCGTGTTCCTATTTAGAAATCGACGATCTCTAGGAAGATTGCGTGGTTTCACCAGAATTTGCACAAACAACTTTACCGCACGATACTTACGTATGCAAATTTCTAGCAGAAATTAGTATAGACTGATTAAATTATTCGTGGAAAAGATTGTTGTTACCTGTAGCTCAGGTGGGAAAATCGTCTCCTGACTCTGATCGAAAGGAGTGAATTCCGAGTCATCAAACAGTTCCGGAGATACCTGCAATATAGTGATATATCCGTATCTATTCCCACCTATTACTAGCTAAGCTCCGCCCACTTTGTATGCGTTTGAATCAATTTAGGTACAATGAATTCCCAGAATCTCAATTTCAGATACCGGGCTGATACTGAAAGTATCGGCACGGCATCGGCCCAGCGTCGACCAGTAAGCTGTGTTAACGTGGAATCTATTTTTATGTTGACTTCTGATTGTAGTCCGACTTGGCTCTGACCCTTCTAAACCGGCCCTGTGGCAGATATTTGAAAAGAAATGACTGGCCTACCAGGCCCGTGATTCTATCCAAGTATCTGTTATAGGGCCGATTCCGCGAAATAGTCTGATACTCGAGTGACAGATCGGATCCATCTGTATAACAATGACCCACTATAACCGCGGTGAACTAATTTAGATCCTGGGAATTCAGGTTTCAAAGTTTCAAATCCATTCCACCACACGTAAAATACTCCTAGAAATGTCCGGGAATAGCTGGAAATGGGCGGGAATAGCTGGAAATGCCGGGGAATATCTAGAAATAGCCGGAATGACTAGAAATGGCGGGGAATAGCTGGAAATGGTCGATAATGGCTAGAAATGGGCAGGAATGGCTCGAAATGGCCGGGAATAGCTAGAAATGGGTGATAATGGCTAGAAATGGGCGACAATGGCTAGAAATGTCCGGGAATAGCTAGAAATGGACCCATCTACTGCACCATAGATACGATGCTGATGTTTAGACTAAACTGAGTCATAATAACAAGTCGGGAATGACTATAAATGGCCGGGAATTAGTAGAAATGACCAGGAATATTGAGAAGTGGCCGGGAATGGCTAAAAA
The DNA here is from genome assembly GCA_034401795.1 of Chaetoderma sp. LZ-2023a. NCBI lineage: Eukaryota > Metazoa > Mollusca > Caudofoveata > Chaetodermatida > Chaetodermatidae > Chaetoderma > Chaetoderma sp. LZ-2023a. Next base: position 71,703,767 of record CM067373.1, read on the forward strand.
TGAGTGAATTCTGAGTCATCAAACAGTTCCGGAGATACCTGCAATATAGCGATATATCCGTATCTATTCCCGCCTATTACTAGCTAAGCTCCGCCCACTTTGTACGCATTTGAATCAATTTAGGTACAATGAATTCCCAGAATCTCAATTTCAAGGTAGCTATATAGGTAAGCTATTGAATATTTTGAAACTAATTTAACTGGGTGCTGTTACTGTCTATGTCTATGCAGATGCCCGACCATTTCTAGCTAAGCTTCACTCACACTTTGCTGGTGTTGGAATCAATCTATCCCTGCACTCTATAAATCTCAATTTCCAGAAAACTATGCAGGTAAGATTTTGAATATTTTGAAACTAATTTGACTGGGCGATGTTGCTGAACAGCGCCCAAGCAATAGGCATACAATTCGTACACCTTCGCCTTCATCAATTATGCGTTCGTGACGAAGTTAACTACATTCATGACGCAATTGATTATGACGTCATCCTACATATCATGTAGTTGATTATGTCGTCAAATGATTGATGGATAAACTGGAATCCTCCATTCCGACTGTTACTACCCGACCTGTGCCCTTTTCCTGTCACATCTATGCAATCTGATTGACGTCAATAAACAAGTAACCCTGATAACACAGCTTATTGGCCGATGCTGGGCAGATACCGGGCTGATACTGAAAGTATAGGCGTGGCATCGGCCCAGCGTCGACCAGTAAGCTGTGTTAACGTGGAATCTATTTTTATGTTGACTTCTGATTGTAGTCCGACTTGGCTCTGACCCTTCTAAACCGGCCCTGTGGCAGATATTTGAAAAGAAATGACTGGCCTACCAGGCCCGTGATTCTATCCAAATATCTGTTATAGGGCTGATTCCGCGAAATAGTCTGATACTCGAGTGACAGATCGGATCCATCTGTGTAATAATGACCCACTATAACCGCGGTGAACGTTGGCTTTAACAAAACACCCGGCGAACCCAAAGATGTGCCATTAAAACACATAAGAGCAGGTTGTTTGATATAGGAAATTGTTTTAGGGTGACCCGATTAAGACGTGCTTACCTGCACCTACCTGATGGACAGATCAGATTCATCTAATAGGCAGCGTTGCCAAAATGTAAAAAATTAGACAGACCAACAAACAGACAGACAGACTGCCCCCCAAACCAACTTATACGAATTGCGAGTCGCAACTAAAAATGACAGATATTTTCACAAGATCAGGGATATTATATACTCTGCCCTGATTCTTGCCTATACATACTGTGAATATGAGATTTATGGATTAGCTACCCGCGAACCCCACCGGCTACCTTTTGGTACCCGGGTAAAATTTGCAGTTGACCTATTGACACTGTGTACGTCAGATATGTTTTGCGTCACGTCCTCAGTCGTGAATATTCAAAACATCGTCATCACATCACGTCACTGTTTTAGGACCAACTATAGCGGTTGCTATAGACAGTGGATAAGTATAAACACGTCATCAGCAATAGGACCAATTATTTGGGTCGCTATCTATAGTAAAGCAAGTAGGAACATTCTAGTAGGTTAATAGTAGGGTTCACTATGTATTTTCGTTCAGAATTTTTGGGGATTTGTAACACTATATATTTTTGGAAAGCATTTTATATGCCAATTTAAAAACCCAATGTTTGCATTTGCATAAATGTCTTCATGGCGGCCATCTTGAGTTTTAAAAATGGCCGCCATCTAAATCCTTCGAAATCCAATATATCTGCAACCATGTACCCTAAATTCACAATTTTGATGTCTATATCTAGGTTTTCTGGGTCAACGAATGCATTGGTAACATTTATAATAAACTTCAAGTGCCAGAAATAATGTTTTGGTTGATAATTCCCAAAATAATAAGCAATTCTCACACAACATCTGCAAATGTCGCACCTTTTTTCTAAATCAATATTTGTTACAATATTTAACGGTAACAGTAGCCCATAGTAATCCTATAGAGGGGATAGAATGACGATATAGCCCAATGGCCTGTTATCTACGTAATCACATTGTCATCATGTTTATTAATAAACATATTATGACAGAGTATGTATATGGTGAGCGGCGTGTCACAATTTTACAATAATGGATGGCCCAGGGTAATTTTCAAATTCACCAGTAAAAGTAAACTGAAAGAAAATTTTTGCAGAAAAGTTGTTCAAATGATCGTCTGCTCATAGATTTGCAATAAGCATAATCAGACAGCAATAATCTTCAGGATCATCGCTTGTAATCTTGCAATAAGCATTGATCAAATACATTTTGTCATCAAATTTGAGTAAATCATGAGCGATGTACAGCTTGATGCAACACAGGAGTTACCAAACTGGAAGCTATGCATTTTATGCCAGACAGATGCTACTGTTAAAGGACCAATGGTGCAGCATCCAAGAATAGACTCAGTTACCAATTTGTTGCGAGCAGTCGAAGAGAGAGCAACATTGAAAGATGGTTCATACATTGAAATTCAGAAAAGACTTAGACTTTGCACATATGGTGACCTATCTTCACATAAAGCGGGTTGGCATCGCAGTTGTTACTCTACTGCCACTAACAAAGAAGAAATACGACGTGCACGAAATCGCATAGAGGATCTAGTGGGTCTTACATTACTAAGAAATGTGGGATAAAGAGGAAAAGTGCTATTGATGAAGCATCGACATCAACTTCAGTATTTACACGTTCCTCGACAATCCCACTGTGTAAGGAACTGTGTTTCTTCTGCCAGACAGACGATCATAATCAGCAGTTGTTCAAATTACGAACTCATAATGCTGGTAAAGCCCTAAGAGATGCATTGGAAATAGCACAAGATACAGCATTACTTACTAGATTAAATACCTCGCTTTTCCCCGTGTGATGCACATGCAATTGATGTCCGGTATCACAAGCCACGCTGGAGGAAGCATGTTTTCCACATTTTACGAGATTCAGATACTACAAGAAATGCTGAGAATGATCTCTCCCGGCAAATGGCATGTCTGATTGAAATTATCCAAATTGTTGATACACACACCCGAAATGGGGCTTATCTGTCTATGGCTGACATAGAAATACCATATATAAACATGTTTGACACCTACATTTAGTAGGCAGTGGCTGAAAGAGAAAATCCTTTCTGAGCTAAATCATGTAAGATCTGTCCTTCAAAAGGACAGGCGCAAGTGTGCCGTTCTGTACTGGCTAGAAGCATGTGAGGAAGAAATGGTTCATTCTGCGATGTGTGAAGATGATGGTATGGAAGGCATGAAGGCGATCTATAGGGCAGCACAGATTGTTCGAAAAAGCATCACAACATTCACTAAGAATGATGGTGAACCTGGTTCAGTCCTTGTTTCCAGCAATATGGATGACATCCCATGTGAACTATACACACTGATACGATGGATAATGGTTGGACCTGTAGATAGTTTGGATAGCAAAACCAGAGAGTGTCTCGTTGATAGAGCAGTGCTTACATCTTGTCAAACCCTCATGTTTGGACTTAAATCGGATAGGCAAGTGATGCATAAACCTAAAGCTGCCTCTTCTGAAAAATTCAGATCCCAGCAAAGAAGAGAAAATTCTCAGGTTCTAGGATTGGCATTATCTGTGCATCACAACACCAGGAAAAAGACGATTGTGAATCTTCTTCATGCACAGAACTGTTGCATATCACACCACCGTACCATGCTTCTAGAAACAGCAATAGCTAACTCGGTTGTCGAAAACATGAGACAATTCAATAATCTGTATGTACCACCATTTCTAAAGAAAGGGACATTTGTTTTCTTTGCTGTGGACAACACCGATTTTGCTGAGGATACCATTGATGGTAAAGGTACTACACATGGAACAATTGTTGCGGTCTATCCAAAAGCTTCTGCACCCGGGGAATCCATTGCACCACCTTTAAACATTGGTGATGCAAAGAGCTTATCCATTACACCACAACACACATCTATGTTGCCATGCGTCAAACCAAAGGCTCAACATGGAATGCAAAGTAATTTTGTGTTGAGTAAAACCGGTGTTGCAGACTCTTATCAGCTGACCTATATGGGTTGGGTCATAGCATCTGTTGTTGCGAGGATGGATGAAAGGAAAGAGATGTGTTTGGTTCCTGGGTGGGCTGGGTATAATTCACTCCTGTCATCAAGTAGATCTCTAACCAATGTTGGTGCATTGCCTCGTCTCCCAGAGCTGGCTCATGAATGGTCAACGCTAATGACTGTAATTAAACAAGCACAAACATTGAAGGAGATGGCTGTTGGTAAAGACCATCTAACAGTCATTACATTTGACATGGCCCTGTATGAGAAAGCAGTGCAGCTTGTAGATGTCAACGCCAATTTAAAGAGTGGTGTTATCCCAAGACTTGGTGAACTCCATGTCGTCATGGCTGCATTGAGAGCTCTCGGTACTTCTATTGAGAATTCCGGAATAGACGATGCATGGATCGAGGCTGATGTCTTTAGCTCTACCACAACGACACAAATCCTGAAATGCAAGCACTACTCACGTTCTCTTCATGCTCATATCTACTCTTACATCGCATTGTATGAACTGGTCTTTGACGAATTCTTCAAAGAGTATCCAAATCTAAGGGATGCATGCATATCAGCTACAGATGACATAGAAGAGGCATGCAGTAAATCAAACCAAGCCAGCCGGGCAGAATCAGTGATGCCGGCTCATAGCAATCTTCTCCAAGTGCTGTCTAATATTGATATGCTGAATCTCTTTCAGACATGGGTGACAAAGAGGTCCCAACATGCGATGTTCAAGTCATTAATAAACTATCTGCACCGTGTGGAAACAATCCCTTTCTTTGTCGCAGCATCCCGAAATACTGATCTGACCCTTCATCTTGAAGCTGGAGAAGCACTGAGCAAGTTATTCTTTGCTTTTGATAGAATCAAATACAAACATCTTAGGCCAAGATACATAGCAGATATGTATGCACTCAAGCAGAATCATCCAGACACATGGCAAGAATTTGAAACTGAAAACATTGCAGTGACTAAGAATGACATTCCATTCACTTCAATTGGTGCGGATCATGCATGTGAGCATCTGAACAAAATGATGAATGTGCACTCAGGACTAATTGGAATATCTAACAATGCAAATGCGAGACAGCGATTTTTCCTCGCTGCTCCAGAACTGTCACGGTTATCCCGGGAATTCAAGTGTCAATTTGATTTGCAAGAAGACAAGGTCAGAGATCACCATGGCATTGGAGCAAGTGCTGTTAAACACGAACACACCACAATCGACAAGATAAAGGCTGCCATACTGACTCATGGTAATCCTTTCGCTGCTGAAGGTGACATGATCTACAACATTATCTCACTTGCTTATGTACCACAAGAGTCGGCACCACAAATCCTGGATGTAGATGAAAGAGGACAGACATTATATGAAGAGTATGTGAAAGAGCGCATTAATGGAGAGGTAAGCCTGTGGGAACCAGTGAAGCGTGAGAAAAACAAGATGTATACATCTGGAAACAAAAAGACAACAGTACGTAATCGTGACAAAGCTGTTGATCTCAAGGAAACTAAAGATCTATATGCTAGGCTGATGATTCTTGCAAAGTCGAGTCGAGACATTGATTTGAAGTATTCGATCGGCAACTTTGAATTCACACTGACACCGAGGGCGCTGTTTGCTCCGTGTGGCTCTGTCCTACAGTGCACTGACAAGTCGAAGTTAATCAAGCTTCTGACTGACCCACCACACACCGAGAGCACAGAGGATTCACTCTTATTAGGTGCAACAGAAGCAACTGCCGTCGCAACTGCCGTCGCAACTAAGGAATCTAGTAGGAGAATCGCAGTTGTGGATGGAATGGTTCTTGTCCAGAAGCTGGCAAAGAAACCAGCAACTATTGTGACAGTCAACGACCTTAGTAAATGTTTTAATGACAGGTTAATGAGTCTGACAGCAGGATATGATGAGATCATTCTTGTATTTGATACATATCAAGCAGATTCCCTGAAAAACACGACCAGAGAGAAACAACGACATGGGAAGGATCCAATTAGATATCAAGTCAAAGATGATACCAGTATCAAGCATATCCCTATGACAAGATTTTTGTCTCATGACCAAACAAAGAATGACCTTGCACAGTATCTGGCAGAGAAGACTATTGAGTACAATAAAGACTCATCTACCTTGGTCATAGCATCAGCATCAGGCCAGACGATAAGTAATAGAAGGCTACATTTTGAGAACAACACTCATGAGGAAGCTGATACATTAATGATCTATCATGCCATATGTGCAACACAGCGAAATCTTGATACAGCAGAGTTGGTGATTTTCTCTCCAGACACTGATGTCTTAGTGCTGGCAATAGCATATTATGACAATCTACCTAAGAATACGTCTATCTCAATGGTTTCTGGTACCATTAAGCTACGGCCTATATGGAAAACTCTGGGCATGGAGAAAGTAAGAGCATTACACGCATTCCATGCCTTTACTGGAGCAGACAATATTGGCAGGTTCTCTAGGATAGGTAAATCAACATGGTTAAAGCTTTTCCTAAAGGCAGACAGCGATGTAATCGACGCTCTGATAAATTTATCGAGAAGCACCGAGGTCACAGATGAGCTACTTTCAACTCTGGCAAAATTTGTGTGTGCTGCATACTGTCCAAAGTCTATTAGAATCGAGAACATCCCAGAGTTACGTTGGCATTTATTCTGTAAGCAGCTTGCTGATAGTGAAAGTCTACCGCCTACTATTGGTGCTTTGAAACAGCATGTCCTTAGAGTACAAGTCCAGGCAAATGTGTGGGGTCAGGCAGACATTTCAGATCATGTGTTTCTGGATCCACTACAGCATGGATACTACAAGGAGACAGGTGGCCAACTAAAGGCAAAAACAACAGATGTTTTACCAGCTCCAACGTCTCTCATTGAGATGGTTAGGTGTCAATGCAAATCGAATTGTTCCTCTCATCGATGCTCGTGAAAATCCAAAGACTTACCATGCACTGAGCTTTGTCAATGCAGCGCAAAGTGTGAAAATGATGATGACTCAATCGTTGATGTCTCTATATCAGATGATGAAGATGACGCCAATGTTGCTAGGTAGACAGCAACTGATGCAGCACATTGATTGTTGCTTGAATACTTAGATTAAATTGGTGAGATAACTCGGTTATATGCCAAATAAAATTCACCATTGCAACATTATCACAAAAAGTTACAAATTTGCAGATGCTGTCTGTAAATTACATATTAAGTCAGGACTTATCTACCAAAACATGATTTCTGTTATTTGAAGTTTATTATAAATGTTACCAATGCATTCACTGACCCAGAAAACATAGATATAGACATCAAAATTATTAATCTAGGTCATATGGTTGCAGATATATTGGATTTCAAAGATTTTCGATGGCGGCCATTTTGAAGTTCAAGATGGCCGCAATGAAGACTTTTGTGCAAATGCAAACATTGGTTTTTGAAATTGACACATTAAAAGCTTTCAGAAAATATATAGTTTTACAAATCCCCAAAAATTCTGAACGAAAATTTTTTTTTTTACACTGTGACCCTGACTATAATATAACATGAGATGAGTGGTGTAATATTTATGTAGTATTTATTTATATCCATGTCGGTGATATCCGATTACACCACTGCTATTATTATTATTATTATTATTATTATTATTATTATTATTATTATTATTATTATTATTCTACACGTTGCCTACTGATGATATATATTATGTTAACGTTTAGGGGAGTTATAAATTGATAATTATAATCCCTGGTGATAGACAAATTAGTTTAACCATATTTGGTTTATGTATGATTAAGATTGGTTAATGCAATCAATCTAGTTTTGTCATTTTCATAATCAGGATTTAAATCGGATAAATTAGGTGAATATTTCACCCACGCACGCTGACGTCATACCCGTCATAATCATAATCTGTGCGAGATACTGAACTGAATCTTTAACCCTTGGATGGACTAGAAACTGGTTCCGTTACCGTAAATCAAGTTATAGATACTGTGACGGGAAGACGTGGTTGGATTAAGATCGAGATAGATCTTAGGATGATTTCTGGATACTTAATACAACATGGTCTTACAGGATGGCTAATTAAGATGGATATTTACGCGATTCGGAGAAGCCAGTCAGATAGCCGAAATGGTGTATACAAATCCAGTTATATGATTCAGCACTGTGTGGGAATCCCGTGATGTATGCGTATTTCTGGTAATAACCCAGAATAGACATGACAGGTCAGAGATCACCTAGGCATACGTCATGACATCCCATAACTGTTAGCCACTGTAGCTAAATGTTATGCACTAATGTTAAAGTGATCCTGTTAGGTTAACTACTTGAATGGTTAACGCTCTTGTTACAATAAAGCCAGTGAGTAATAAGCACTGGGTATGCAAGGAATGGATGCTTGACGAGTCTTGTAAAGCAAGTTTTGTATACATAATCCGTCAAGGGGCATCACTTGCATACCAGTCCTGACCGGTTCAATCCGACCGTCCTTCGAGCGTGGGTTGAAGAATGTTAACCAATCAAAGTAGTTAGATGTTGGAAATCACCAGGGAATCCCTACAAATACGTCATTACGACGACGTCATGCTCGAATCCACTTTTATTGTATATAAGGAGGAGCATGATGTCCAAATCTTTAATCTTCCGATTGCACTCCACTCAAGCGGACATCAGCAGTTGATCATTCATTTTTGATAAGTAGAATCTTTTGTTAGAAACAGAAATTAGTTAGATATTCGAAGTTTAGTACAAGTTTGTAAAGTATCATTTGAAATTGTATATAGCCTGCAATACGGCTTTGGCTTTTTGTTATAAGTTAATAAAGTGTTATTTTAATATTATTCAAAATTTGCAAGAGGGTTTAGTTGTGTTTGTTATAAGAAGATTTGCTTGCGAAAGGAATACCACCTTTCCCGAATCCCAGACAACTCCTGAGGAATCGTGAATAGGAGACTGATTAGACGTACCCCGAAATTTTCAATACGTCTGTCTAAACTTAACTAACTAGCATACTTATTTGCTTGGATATCATCCACATTTTCATCAAACATGTCGATCCGCCGAGTAGGCTAATCTTCATCTAAACAATGACCGTGATAACGCAGCTTACTGGGCCTATACCTAGCCAATACATGTCAGTATTGGTCATGTACTGGCCCAGTAATCTGCGTTATCGTGGGACATTCGTATTATGGAATAATAGTGTTTCGTGAACATGTAACAATCAACGATTAGCATCATAGCGAATAGATACGACTTTTACCTTTGAGAGCACATGTATTAGAGGTCTATATGTAGGCCTACACTATCATAGCGAGGTGCATTAACATTCAAAAACCGCTTACATCATCACCGGATTATATGACCATAGATACATTGCTGCTGTGTCTCATTTGCGCGCGCATGCATGCGTGTCCTTGTGTCATCTTCTACGATTGAGCTATGTGGCGCAGAATCAGAGAAATACACGTGGACGCGCAACACCCATGAAAGTCGCCAGAACATGATCGCATACAATCTCTAAGGATGCTAAAATATAGTTAGCGCTGTTCAATCTCCTAGGCAAATAATGCCACGTAACCCTTCTTATGCCAACAGCGATTCAAAGTGCTGAAAAGTAAATTTTCCAAGCCTGGCCAAGACAAAACTATTTTTTGAAAATTTACCATTGAAATTTACAATTATAGTTTTATGTTGTCCTGCAAATGGACATTCCTCAAGATCAATGCTTGAGTTAATAGACTACTGATCAAGAAACTTAAGTCTTCGCCTAGTCAGTGTTTGTTACCAGGCCAATAAAAGATTATTTTAGAAAATTTACCACTGGAATAACTGGCTCGGTTACCGACCCAGTCATTCCAGTGGTAAATTTTCAAAAATAGTTTTCTCTTTTTTTTCTGCAAATGAGCCTTCCTCAAGACCACCGCAGATGCCCTTTTGGCCAGGCCGACCTTTACAGGGTTAAGTTGACATAGGAACGGTTAATAACATATACTCAGACTGATCAGTATTATTACCTTGTTGTTCTGAACATCACCTGAGGTTATTGCATTATTACGACAACACTTGTCTCCCATCGCACAGCTTTCCTAGAAGAATATGTAATGGTGATTAGTGAGATAAGAGATACAGCAAATTAAACTACACGTCTTCAGCGACACATTAAACCCACTCGTGTCAACTTAACCCTTTAATGGTCAAGTGGGTCAAATACGAGCTCTGAGTCTGATTGCTTGAGAAATGTCCATTTGTAGGCTTAGAGAAGAATATTTTGGAAAATTTACCACTGGCATGACTGGCTCGGTAACCGAGGCAGTCATTCCGGTGGAAAAATGTCCAAAAATACACTTTTTCGTCTGCAATTGGACACTGGCTAAGCAGAAAGGTTAATTATCCTGACCATTACACTTTTGTCGACTGTCCATTTGAAGCATAACAGAAATCTTTTTTTTTGTAAATTTTCGTTATAAATTTAGAAAAATACTCTTTTTGACTGCAAAAATCAAAATTTCTTTGAAAAATATTGGCTATTAAATGGTTAAGTGAAATAAATATGATTCTGAGCGCTTTAATGCGCTGTTGACACACGAGTGGTTAATGAAGCCATTAACTAGTTACAGTAAGAAAGATAAAAAGATAAGTAGTCGGGTCACTAAAGACAGGCTACAAAAACGATAGCCTCTTAACCATTCAACACACGAATTTGTTCAAGAAAATTTAAATTTTCCCATAGAAAGTTACAATTTGCCGACCAATGAAGACTTTTTTGAAATTTTACCACTGGAATGACTGGCTCGGTTATCGAGCCAGTCATTCCAGTGGTAAATTTTCAGAAATAGTGATCTCTTGGTCGGCAAACTGACATTTCTCAAGACCACTGCAGAAGCCTTTTTTGGCTGAAAAAGGGTTAATACAGGTGCGTATACCTAATGGATTAGGCTTCAGACACTGTTTAAATTCGGCTCTATCTTTTGCAGCGATCTGATAGTGAAAGATAAAACCATTCTCTGTTTTATTACGCAGATGTTAGGACCAATGCGCAACGGGGAAAAGAGTGACAAGTCTTTTCTGTTAGAGGGATGCAATATGTCACTCAGGTATCTGCCCCCCCCCCATGATCAAATACGCCAGTCACATGTTAGATGCCGTCCAAATCAAAATTACGTTGCGCCGGCACGAAAATAGAAATGTCCGTCACGAAAATGTACGAGTTATCTTTCTTTTGATGACTTTACAATTTAATAAAAATGCTGTTGAATACTTTGTAATTAAATCTGACTGGAAGCTAGGCCTCTAGGCAAATTAGTTTCAAAATATGTAACAGCTTTCCACCATAGTTACCCTAATTTAGATCCTGGGAATTCAGGTTTCAAAGTTTCAAATCCATTCCACAACACGTAAAATACGAGTGGAGCTTAGCTAGAAATGTCCGAGAATAGCTGGAAAAGGCCGGGAATAGGTGGAAATGCCGAGGAATAGCTAGAAATAGCCGGAAATGACTAGAAAAGGCGGGGAATAGCTGGAAATGGTCGATAATGGTTAGAAATGGGCAGGAATGGCTCGAAATGGCCGGGAATAGCTAGAAATGGGCGATAATGGCTAGAAATTGGCGATAGTGGCTAGAAATGGCCGGGAATAGCTAGAAATGTACACATCTACTGCACCATAGATACGATGCTGATGTTTAGACTAAACTGAGTCATAATAACAAGTCGGGAATGAATATAAATGGCCGGGAATTAGTAGAAATGACCAGGAGTATCGAGAAGTGGCCGGGAATGGCTAAAATTGGACAGGAATGGCAAGGAATTGCTAGAAATTGCATGGAATGGCTAGAAATGGTTGGGAATAGTTAGAAATGGGGGATAATGGCTAGAAATGGTTGGGAATAGCTAGAAATGGGGGATAATGGCTAGAAATGGTTGGGAATAGCTAGAAATGGGGGATAATGGCTAGAAATGGTTGGGAATAGCTTGAAATGGGGGATAATGGCTAGAAATGGCAGGGAATAGCTAGAAGTGGGGGGTGGGGGTAATGACTAGAAATGGTCGGCAATAGCTAGAAATGGCCGGGAATAGCTAGAAATGACCGGGAATAGCTAGAAATGGCCGGGAATAGCTAGAAATGGACCCATCGACTGCATCATAGATACGATGCTGATAACAAGTTTACGAGAAGGCTGAGCTGATGAGGCAATTGCATGCGGGCGTTTGGACACTATTGCATTGAAAATAAACTGCAAAATGATTATTATTTTACTCAAAGGTATCTAATAGGAAGGAAAATGTAAATCAGCTATTATGGATAAATAGCCTAATTTTGAAGATAACGGTTGTTTGAAATATTGATGATTAGATACTTCTAGAGAAGTTGAATGGTCGATGGATGAACTAATACATCGGATTTAAATTATTATTATTATTATTATTATTATTATTATTATTATTATTATTATTATTTCATACCTTGGTGAATGTCTTATACCCTTCCAATATCGGCCTATATCCCGTACAACGACACAGATTCCCTGAAAATAATACATTTGGTGAGGTCTTGATGTTACTAACTTCCAGTCAAGAACAGCTTCCATTAAAAATAGTTTGAAAACATTCAACTTCTCATATAGCAGTCTTGATATTGAGACTCCAGAATTTGAAGGTTTAACTACTTTTAAACGAAGATCACTCATATGAATAGCAATCTGTCAAAATTATAATGCATTGTGTTTTATAGTGTTACCATCAAAAGCCTGTTCCAGTTGCATAGCAGATGGGAGAGGATTGTTCCTCAGTAGTGTATACATGGTCATCACCATTCCTGGAGTGCAGAATCCACACTGAGATCCATGGGACTTGGCAAGACGCTCCTGGAGGAACAATTGTCAATATGTCGCTATGTTATTGGGTCAAATACCAATTTACCTGGAACACACTAATATAACATGGATTTTTTGGCTTATTGAAACCACTCGATTTTTTCACTACCATAAATTTGCCTCGAATTGTTCATCATGATTTGTTCCGCTGCCATGTCATTTTCTTTAATAGTCAGTAAGTAGACAATTCTAGAGAAATAGCGTGGAATGTTCGCTTCCTTAAGGCAGCGAACATTCCACGCGATTTCGCTAGAATTGTATACTTACTGAGTATTAAAGAAAATGACATGGCAGCGGAATAAAGTTTAGCTAGGATGTGTATCGTTTATGAATAGATGAGATCGTTAACGGCCCTTTATGAATACACCTTCGTGAACGCAGCTACTTTTGTGAACGAAGCTACCTTTGCGAACGCAGCTACCTTTGTGAATGTAGCTATGTTTGTGAATGCAGTTGCCTTTGTGAATGCAGTTACCTTTTTGAATGTGGTTACCTTTGTGAATGTGGTTACATTTGTGAATGTGGTTACATTTGTGAATGTGGTTACATTTGTGAATGTGGTTACCCTTGTGAATGTGGTTACATTTGTGAGTGTGGTTACCTTTGTGAATGCAGTTACATTTATGAATGTGGTTACCTTTGTGAATGTGGTTACCTTTGTGAATGCAGTTACATTTATGAATGTGGTTACCTTTGTGAATGTGGTTACCTTTGTGAATGTGGTTACCTTTGTGAATGTAGCTATGTTTGTGAATGTGGTTACATTTGTGAATGTGGTTACCTTTGTGAATGTAGCTATGTTTGTGAATGTGGTTACCTTTGTGAATGCAGTTACCTTTGTGAATGTGGTTACCTTTGTAAATGTGGCTACCTTTGTGAATGCAGTTACATTTGTGAATGTGGTTACCTTTGTGAATGTGGTTACCTTTGTGAATGCAGTTACATTTGTGAATGTAGTTAGATTTGTGAATGTGGTTACCTTTGTGAATGCAGTTACCTTTGTGAATGCAGTTACCTTTGTGAATGTGGTTACCTTTGTGAATGCAGTTACATTTGTGAATGCAGTTACATTTGTGAATGTGGTTACCTTTGTGAATGCAGTTACCTTTGTGAATGCAGTTACCTTTGTGAATGTAGCTATGTTTGTGAATGTGGTTACCTTTGTGAATGCAGTTACATTTGTGAATGCAGTTACATTTGTGAATGTGGTTACCTTTGTGAATGTGGTTACCTTTGTGAATGCAGTTACCTTTGTGAATGTAGCTATGTTTGTGAATGTGGTTACCTTTGTGAATGCAGTTACATTTGTGAATGCAGTTACATTTGTGAATGCAGTTACATTTGTGAATGTAGTTACATTTGTGAATGTGGTTACCTTTGTGAATGTGGCTACCTTTGTGAATGCAGTTACCTTTGTGAATGTGGCTACCTTTGTGAATGTGATTACCTTTGTAAATGTGGTTACCTTTGTAAATGTGGCTACCTTTGTGAATGTGATTACCTTTGTAAATGTGGTTACCTTTGTAAATGTGGTTACCTTTGTGAATGTGGTTACCTTTGTGAATGCGGATGTCTTTGTGAATGTAGTTACATTTGTGAATGTGGTTACCTTTGTGAATGTGGCTACCTTTGTGAATGTGATTACCTTTGTGAATGTGATTACCTTTGTGAATGCAGTTACCTTTGTGAATGTGGTTACCTTTGTGAATGTGGTTACCTTTGTGAATGTGGCTACCTTTGTGAATGTGATTACCTTTGTGAATGTGATTACCTTTGTAAATGTGGTTACCTTTGTGAATGTGGTTACCTTTGCGAATGCGGATGTCTTTGTGAATGTAGTTACATTTGTGAATGTGGTTACCTTTGTGAATGTAGCTACCTTTGTGAATGTGGTTACCTTTGTGAATGTGGTTACCTTTGTGAATGTGGTTACCTTCGTGAATGTGCTTACCTATGTGAATGTGGTTACCTTTGTGAATGCAGTTACCATTGTGAATGTGATTACCTTTGTAAATGTAGTTACATTTGTGAATGTGGTTACCTTTGTGAATGTGGCTCCCTTTGTGGATGCAGTTACCTTTGTGAATGTGGCTACCTTTGTGAATGTGATTACCTTTGTAAATGTGGTTACCTTTGTGAATGCGGATGTTTTTGTGAATGTAGTTACATTTGTGAATGTGGTTACCTTTGTGAATGTGGTTACCTTTGTGAATGTGGTTACCTTTGTGAATGCAGTTACCATTGTGAATGTGATTACCTTTGTAAATGTGGTTACCTTTGTAAATGTGATTACCTTTGTAGATGTGGTTACCTTTGTGAATGTGGTTACCTTTGTGAATGTGGTTACCTTTGTGAATGCAGTTACCATTGTGAATGTGATTACCTTTGTAAATGTGGTTACCTTTGTAAATGTGATTACCTTTGTGAATGTGGTTACCTTTGTGAATGTGGTTACCTTTGTGAATGCGGTTACCTTTGTGAATGTGGTTACCTTTGTGAATGTGGTTACGTTTGTGAATGCAGTTACCTTTGTGAATGTGGTTACCATTGTGAATGCGGTTGCCATTGTGAATGCGGTTGCCTTTGTGAATGTAGTTACATTTGTGAATGTGGTTACCTTTGTGAATGTAGTTACCTTTGTGAATGCGGTTGCCTTTGTGAATGTGGTTACCATTGTGAATGCGGTTGCCTTTGTGAATGTAGTTACATTTGTGAATGTGGTTACCTTTGTGAATGTAGTTACCTTTGTGAATGCGGTTGCCTTTGTGAATGTAGTTACATTTGTGAATGTTATTACCTTTGTGAATGTGGTTACGTTTGTGAATGCAGTTACCTTTGTGAATGTGGTTACCTTTGTGAATGTAGTTACCTTTGTGAATGCGGTTGCCTTTGTGAATGTAGTTACCTTTGTGAATGTGGTTACCTTTATGAATGTGGTTACCTTTATGAATGTGGTTACATTTGTGAATGTGGTTACCTTTGTGAATGTAGCTACCTTTGTAAATGTGGTTACCTTTGTGAATGTGTTTACCTTTGTGAATGTAGTTACATTTGTGAATGCGGTTACCTTTGTGAATGCGATTTCTCTAGAATTGTATACTTACTGACTATTAAAGAAAATGGCATGGCAGCGGAATAAAGTTTGGCTAGGATGTGTATCTGTTATGAATAGATGAGATCGTTAACGGCCCTTTATGAATACACCTTCGTGAACGCAGCTACTTTTGTGAATGTAGCTACCATTGTGAATGTGGTTACCTTTGTAAATGTGGTTACCTTTGTGAATGTGGTTACCTTTGCAAATGTAGCTACCTTTGTGAATGTAGATACCTTTGTGAATGTGGTTAGCTTTGTGAATGTAGTTGCCTTTGTGAATGCGGTTGCCTTTGTGAATGTGGTTACCTTTGTGAA
The DNA here is from genome assembly GCA_034401795.1 of Chaetoderma sp. LZ-2023a. Classification (NCBI taxonomy): domain Eukaryota; kingdom Metazoa; phylum Mollusca; class Caudofoveata; order Chaetodermatida; family Chaetodermatidae; genus Chaetoderma; species Chaetoderma sp. LZ-2023a. The sequence continues at coordinate 71,720,095 of CM067373.1, forward strand.
TGTGGTTACCTTTGTAAATGTAGCTACCTTTGTGAATGTAGATACCTTTGTGAATGTGGTTAGCTTTGTAAATGTAGTTGCCTTTGTGAATGCGGTTGCCTTTGTGAATGCGGTTGCCTTTGTGAATGTGGTTGCCTTTGTGAATGCAGTTGCCTTTCTGAATGTAGCAACCTTTGTGAATGTAGTTACCTTTGTGAATGTAGTTCCCTTTGTGAATGCAGTTACCTTTGTGAATGTTATTACCTTTGTGAATGTGGTTACCTTTGTGAATGCATTTACCTTTCTGAATGTAGCAACCTTTGTGAATGTAGTTACCTTTGTGAATGTAGTTCCCTTTGTGAATGCAGTTACCTTTGTGAATGTTATTACCTTTGTGAATGTGGTTACCGTTATTACCTTTGTGAATGTACTTACCTTTGTGAATGTTGTTACATTTGTGAATGTAATTGCCCTTCTGAATTCAGGTAACTGGCTTGAGAAACCCTATACTTTTCGATGTGTAAAGCTATTGGTAAATGACGATTCAAATGGATAGCTATCACATGATATCGGTTCCTATGCACTTGTAAAATACCACCTGCATTTACTGATTATTTTGCTGATTCTAAAGAGAGCTGCTTAGCACGTGTTTGATTGTAAGCAACGATTGGGAGTGTTGCCATTGCTAATATGGGTCTACTGACCTGAACGGGATGAAGGCCTTTACTAATACTGCCTATTCCTTCCACAGTGGTGACTGATAAACCATGCATAGAACATAGCGGGGCAATACATGCGTTGACTGTGAAATGTCTGTAATACATTATAGAAAGGTTAATACAGGTGATAATCTATTTGCCTATAAACTCTGATATATTATTATACCAGAATCTGACCCGTCTTGATTTGACATAATGCTAATGATGAACATGTATGGGTAAGCCAATTAAATGCCTGTATGATAATGGCACAAGTTTGTTAAATGCCTATAGGTCGGTCGGTCGGGTAAGTAGCCAGTCACAAAAGCGTGCCCTTGGCTGCCCCTTCGCACTTTTGTTCAATACAGTAATCAAACTGTGTGTAGACTAGTAGGCCGCGAAAATTACACGTTCCTGCAGTCTGGGGCAATCACATTTTACTGCAGGACAACCTAGAAAATGTATTTTCATGATCTGCATAAGTACTCACGGTTTAACACTCAAATTTGTTCAAGAAATTTTCAATTTTCTCATACAAAATGTCCATTTGCAGACCATGAGAGGACTTTGGACTATTTAAAAAAATTACCACTAGATGACTGTGTGACTGCTCGTCGAATCAGTCATTCCAGTGATACAATTTAAAAAAATAGTCTTCTCTTGACCTCCAAAAGGACATTTCTCAAGACCAGTGCAGAAGCCGTTTTTGCTGATATGAGTGTTAAACGGTTAAATGGTTGAGTTGGTATTTACAAGGATTCCGTAGCCGAATTAGATTTAGAGAAATGGGCCAACCTTGAAATACAGTCAGGCAACCTAATTTAAATGGTGTTCTTGCCCCTTGAGGCAACACAATATTTTTCTAATTTTCGACGTGACCAGTCTGGATGACATACCTTTCACGCTCCATCCACTGCTACTGAGATTCTGTCAACCGTGTTACTTAAAGTAACTAATGACATGGATTGATGCTCTTGCGCAATTGAGAATAACTCTGATAGTGGAGATTGTTTTCGTAACATGCCTGTGCGTGTGTGCGTTCACGCGTGTGTGCAGGTATGTGGGTGCGTATGTGTGCGCGCGTGGTGGGTGCGCGCATGATGGGAAACAGAAACACTGTAATGCAATGATTTTTTTAACCAAATGAACGCTATCATCTAGAAACACCCCGATGCTAGAATAAGACATTTTTATCGTCATATCTTTTTACTTGAAATATTCACCCTTTGACTCCTGAATTCACAGTATTTCAATGTCAAGAAAAGCATACAGGCAAACTGTTGGATAGTTTGACGTTAATTTGACAGGAACATGTTGCGGTCACAGCTCTCAGTCAAATTAACATCAAAATATTCAACATAATAATTCTTGCATTGTAGATAATTTTCCGTATTGAGCCTTGAGACCGAAAGGTTAATACAGTATAATAATTTAATGCATTTATATAATAGCCAATTTGTGTCATATATTCTAGTATTTACCTGATGTTATTTGTTTCTCTATTCAGTCTGGACACCATTACAGTACAGGCTCCACACCCACCCTCTCCACACACCAACTTGGTTCCACGAAGACATACTGATATCGGTTAGGAAACTAACAATTTACTATATCGAACAAGTACAAGTGCATTGACGCTCAGCTGGATAGTACTTAAACATCTTGAGCTTACCCTGGTAGCACAGGTTACTATGTCTGTTCTGGGCCAATACCGGGCCGTAATGGCCCAGTATAGGCCCAATACTGACGCAGTAAGCTGCGTTATCAGAGGACGCGTGCTTAATTCCCAAGCGGTTTCAACATATTTTGTCTAAATAACTCAAAATAATGTTGTTTTATAATGTTTTATTGGGTAGGAGAAAAGTAACCATTGACCTATTTCTGCAGAAACTGGACCAGGCTGACCCCGTGTTTATATGGATGGTTACTTATGACCAAATATATCACAATTTCGAGGTCAATATCTTTAAATATGACGAAAAGCGACACCAAATTATTTTATATCCCAATTCGCTCTAATACATATGAACATTTCCAAGGGCCATAATTCGGATGTTTGACACCAGATAAACGCCATGTGCACAATGTTAATTTTAGATGTCGATACGATCATCTTGACCTGATTTGGTATAGGCCACGCCAAAGATGACAAAGTGCTGACTTAATAAGTTACTATCGTTTCAAGGCCAAAATTCACAGTTGACCTATACCATATCGCAAGTACGCCAGCAGGTTATTCTCAAAGGAACCGACCCACCAGGTTCTAAGTCAATAACTTCAAATATATGCCAAAACGTCGTACCAAAGTACTTACTGAATAATTTCCTATGGATTAAAAACAGCAACTTGATATTTGACCTATATTATCTAGTAGGTCAGACTGATCTAGTTGTTATCTGGCTATGGGTGGGTGGGCTTATTCGCAAAGATATTCATCCACCAACTTAGAAGTCAATAACTTTAAATATGGCAATGCGTGTCGCCAAAATATTATTTTTCCCATTAGCTCAAAATATATAGGAGAACGTTATAGGATATTATTGACCAAGTTTAATACTGATGGCTCAAAAGATGGCAAACCTACTATTGATTTACATGACACAAGTTCATCATTGACCAATATTATTCAGAAACGGGGCCAGGCAAATCTAGTTCTTATATGGATGGCAGCTTCAAAGGTACGCAACCAATAACTCTAAATATGACGAAATGTGCCGCTAGTATAACATCTTTCCCCATCTGGCGCATTCTTGAGAACATATTCAAGGGTCTCTAGTGTTTTTCATCGAATGAGCTATTTTCACAACGCTTATAGTGTCTACTCGATTGCACGTTCGTGATCTCAATCTGTCTAGAAATAACGAAATGTGTCAAACGAACTGATGATGCACATGCCAGACAGACGGACAGCCACACGAACACCGGAAGGACGTGGGATGTGGTGGTGGTGGTGGTGGTGGTGGTGCGGATGGTAGTAGTGAGGAGTGGAGTACGGGTGGTCCATACAGCCCAGTCATCTGCATCTGCACATTTGAGAAAGGATACGTTTCTCGCGTAGATATTGAAGCAGAGTCACCTCAGGGTCTGCGTTTGCCTCCACAATCTGAAATTATTTGTAACAACGGTCAACGAAACATGCTGATTACAAGAAATAAAATATAGATTAAATATACCGGGACTCAAGATGATTTTCAAATTGTCTACTTTAATATGTCAGTGCAATAGGCAACATATCAAAACTTTAACAGTAACTATGCCAACTGGTTAAGACTATATCAATGCCTAGACAGTAATGGAGAAATCCAGTCTTACATATGCCCCACCCATCTTTAGCTAAGCTCCGCCCACACTTCGGCGTGTATTGATCGATCCTGAACTGCCTGACTATCAATTTCCAGAAAACTATACAGGTAAGCTGTTGAATATTTTAAAACCAATTTGACTGAGTGCTGTTGCTGCCTATGGCAGCAACAGCGCCCAGTCAAATTAGTTTCAAAATGTACAATAGCGTCGTTAATAGTAAAGACATACAATTCGTACATCAACGCTTAGTCCGTCATCAATTAAGCGTTTGTGACGAGCTTATCTACGTCATTCATGACGTCATTTATTATGACGTTATCCTACATGCCACTTAGTCGATTATGACGTCATAAGATTGATGGATCAACTGAGCCGTGAAGTCAATGGATTAAAACTGATATAAGAAAATGTGTATCGTTAATTTTATACTATGCATATCCGAAGCAACAGCCCAATAGGAGGAACCTGATCCGTTACTCTAGTCTCTGACGTCATAATCACAATACGTCACTCGCTAGCAGCCGCCAAATCAAAATGACGTAATTTATTACTGTTAGTACGTCGCGAAGTTGAAAAGTCCGTCATGAAAGTGTATGAATTGTATTTCTTTGGTGAATTTGATCAACATTATATTGAATATTTTGAAACTAATTTAGCTGGGAGCTGTTGCCTATTAAACTAGAAATGAGCGGGACATAGCTAGAAATGGATCTATCTATTATTGCACACACATGAATGTACACCCGTTTTCGGGCATTATGGTGCGAGTATGTGCCTTAAATAATAGCGTGTAGGTCCTACATCGCAAATGATAATCTACTAAGAGGAGTACAAACTTGTCTAAACGGTCTCTCTCTCTCTCTCTCTCTCTCTCTCTCTCTCTCTCATTATTATTGGAAAATTGTGTAAACAGATCATTGCTAGTTAATTGCATTTATTTATTAGATGCCATTAATATTACTGTTGGGGAAAGGTCTAACTAAGTTGCAAGAACTTGTACCCGATCCCTTTGTAAAAAAGACTACAATGAAATATGTTTAAATCAAATCACAAGGACGCACTTTTATGCCTGCCTTTTGAAACTCAGAACTTGTATCCAAATTCATCCTCAGCATAGCCTAAGCCCTAAGGCCTCTACGTACCTTCCTGCCATTGACGAAAAACACAAGGACACTATACTCCTGTGGCGGCTTTCCTGATTCACGTGACATTTCTGCAGATCAAGCAACTGACAATAGAAAAACAATCCGTATCTTAACGACGATAGTGTGGGCAATAGTGACAATGCCAGCATCGACTATTCTTCAATCTTGGATTCAGGGGCCAGTGAGGTGGATATAATTGTATATGGGGTGCATATCCTAGGCCCTTGAATAGATTTTAAATTATCTAAATACTTAATAAAGACATATTAGTTATCTCTCCGGGATGTAGAAATTGTTTGAGTGTAGCTTTCGTGACCATCTCGGTCACTTCTCCAGCACTAACTGACCTTCGTAGTAGGGCAGATATGTGAAAAAGATGTTCCATTCTGGCAGAAAGCATCACATTTGGCATATAGGTGGTTTACGGTATCCTGATCATAATTAGATCTGGTGCCACGTGATTCTACCAAGGGAACCCATTCAAAATGGCGGATTCAAAATGCCCACCTTCCCAGCGGAAAATTCGCATTACTCAAGCTCTAGACGGAGTAGAGAGATGGGATTAATGTCAAATTATGGGTTTCATGGGTCAATCGTTATAATTCTACTCACTACAATACTCTAAATATGTAAATATCAATCCTTCCATAGCGACCACCTGTGTTTGATGTCAAAAGACGGTGGCTCTTTAAGATGTGTTATCTAAAAGATCCATCTCTTGAGAACAAAAGCAATATAGCATCCAGAAATAGTTTAAATTACTTGATTTCTTAATATCGAACCAAGTAATAGTCGTTATAGATACGTTCAATTATCCTATTAGGGTATGCAAGGATATACATGATGCTGTTGATTGTTGAATCATGATTCACAGACGTCACACGCACTGTGCACCGCATGCGCACAACTGTGTACAAGGTAAGTTGGATTTATAGCATTTGCATCTGCCAGTGCAATTACTTTTGCAAGCACATTTCACACGAGTTCCCGGCATGTCTTAGGTGCGTCTGCAAACAAAATCCATTGCAGTGACCAAGTGTGTCCATCTCTGACTCAACCCCAGTCAGCTGGCGATGGCGTTTTTGCATTTGCGTGGAGTGATTGGCCCCAAAGATGACCTGCCTGGAACGCAGCACGTTTGGTGTGTTGCAGCAGAGCTGCACTGGTCGGAGGAATGTTTTCTAGCTGCCTATTGCCAAAAGCGAAAAGCCGTTTTCGTGCCTCATTAACCTTTGCCAATGTACAGTAGTACGACAAACCTCTCCAGCGTTTCCATGTCATTGTCACACAGAGACGCCGGGGCATCAGACAGTCTCCTAAATAATGACTTGAATAGATCTGAAGTCCTCCAAACTTCACATGCTGTCTTCTTGCCAATCCCACAAAATGCAGACACAGTGTCACACCCAGAGAAAGCATGCATAAATAGCAGTCCTTGTGACGCTTCTGCACCCAAAACTGTTGCAATGCCATGAGCTGATACATAGCGGAAGGTCTTCCCATGGCCAAATGCGACCCAGAGATCACACCCATGAAGAAAGTTTGCTGTCCGTATGGCTAGGACTACGACGTCTGTATCTGTAGCATGAATCATTATTGTTCGATAACCTTGGTGATATGCATGGAAGGCGTGGAGCAACATTCTACCATCTGCTTCATCTTGCATGCATGGCGCGAGTTGTGAGACGTCATGCTCTGGCCTCATCAGCACGTTTTCCTCACATGTTGTGACGAGTATCTTTCCTTCTGGTAGCTCAAATGACTCCAATGTATGTGCGAGAAAGGTGAAGAGGCCTGTTTTGTTTGCATTAACTCGTAGGAAAGTTTTCCAATTTTGAGGGAGTCTTGTACTCGATGCAACACGAAGAGCTTCACCATGTCCCCGTAATTCTCTAGCGTGTGTCTTCAAGCTGCCCGCCTTATACACGTCCCATACAACATCCAATCTTTTAACCGTCTGTAGTTGTCTAGCAATGTGTGGGAGGAATACGTGCTCTGCAAAATCTCCAAATGTGTTCACAACCACGTTTGATTTCTTGGGATCTAGATTATGCATCATAGCTGCTCCGCCAATGACCTTCACTTCAACCTCTGGACAAGCAGCTGCACGAGCTACTAATGCTTCCAAACATCCCATTAAATCTGATTTGCTGCCTTGGCGCATTGCGTTGCTCTCAGCAAGTGACGGGGGCCATGGACGATTCTCATGCTCAAAGAATAAATCAAGGTCTCCATCTCTGGATTGGCAGGAAATGTACGGTCTAGAGAATAACTGTACATCTCTCTTTATTGCAACACGCTTCTTGTTGGTTCTGGTACTCTTCCTCTGTTTTGATTTGAACAAAGCCAAATTGTTCTTTTGGATTGGGTCATATACCGATTTTGATGATACAGATAGTCGATCTGCGACGAATGTGTGGTGCTGTCTGATGCCTAGTTCTTCTGCTGTTCGGATCGCATTCACTACATACTCAGCCATAATGACTTTGGTATCTAGAGTCACTAAGTCAAAACTGTCATCTAAAAATGGGTTTCCCATTTCCTCGAGTGCATCAATAAGACAAATTGTGTTTAAAGCAAACAATTTCTGCTTACTCGGAATCTGCTCATCGTGACAGTTATCATTGATATTTCTGTGTGTATGTTTCACTTCGTACTCGCTGATCATCCCTCCTATTTCTGGGCCTGACACCATCCATCGTTTCAAAGCAGCTTCATTTTCTGTGATTCCGATAGTTCAACCATCGCCCTTCAGAATAGCATTTTGCTGCTCGTGGATTTGATCATATGCCTAGGCTGAGAACTTGTGAGCCGTTTTCTGAGTAACGAAGTTTCCTTCAACAAATTTCCTATGTACAAGTGGGCATCGGTTCTCAAGGTGCAACAGATCAGCCACATGGATGCTGAGCCATCGTGCATAGTGTACATGATCCAGGCTAAACATCCACGGGATAATCTTGCCCAATGTCTTTACATACAACGGGAAATTGGCCTCTCACTGATCTCTCATGAATTGAAGAAACAGCAGCTCTAATTTCAAGACAGAATTCCATTACTTAAACTGTGGGTGGTCTATTTCCTTCTGCTGACACCAGTATTCGAATGGCAGTGTGTCCTCTGAGGCAGCATATGCACCTTTCTGCAATACATAGAGAGCAGCGGATGTCACCTGGTGTGCCAGGCTATAGCCTATCTATTCTCCTGATATATTTAAATAGTCCGTGTGAATTTAGGAAACTACAATAATTATATGGAAATCCGCAACGAAACAATGCTTAGCGAAAACTTGTTTCTAAAATGTTCCGCCCGGAACATGTGTGTACAAACGTTTAGCAATAATACTACTAATTTACAAATGTTAGAACAACAACGACGACGACGACGATAATAATAATAATAATAATAATAATAATAATAATAATAATAATAATAAAAATAATAATAATAATAATAATAATAATAATAATAATAATAATAATAATATATTTTTCAGCATGTTTATCTATTTAGAGTATTGTAATGGATAAGATCATAACCAGTGACCCAAGAAACCCTTAATTTGACATCAATTCCAGCCCTCTACTCCATCTAGAACTTGAGTAATGCAGATTTTCCGCTGTGAAGGCGGCCATTTTGAATCCGCCATTTTGAATGGGTTCCCTTGGTAGAATCACGTGGCACCGCATCTAATTATGTTCAGCATGCCTTAAACCACCTATATGCCAAATTTCATGCTTTCTGCCAGAATGGAACATCTTACCTCAAATGTGTTATATATCCGCCCCACTATCGCTGAAAACGTGACTCTGGTCAGTTGTTGTGGAGTCATGTGGCAGCATGGACTGGTAGGCTGCTGGTATACAGCAGCGCTCGTCTCCGTTCATGGTTGCTTGATGTTTATAGATTTCTATGGCCTCTTTGACCTGTGACGTTGCCAGCGACCGTCAGTTAGTGCTAAGAAGTGGCCGAGATGGTGACGAAAGCTACACTCAAACAATCTCTGCATATTTCTTTATTATGAATCATCCTGGGATGGGACAACACTTTTTCAACATAATATTTCTTATTAACGAACATATTTCTGTCTTTGTTTTGGAAAACTGTTAGCCTAGTTATAAGCTGTATTGTATATACCTATTCTCTGATGGTGCGTGCGTGCGTGCGTGCGTGCGTGCGTGCGTGCGTGCGTGCGTGCGTGCGTGCGTGCATTATGTACGAATGCGCCGTCGCCTGGAAACGTACGACCCATAGGTCTACTACGACAGGACTCATTGCCACTCCGTACCCTTAAATTTCATCGACTTTCTCACCAACCCTCTCGAATGTTTCATCTCTTCCAAGTGGCAGTTTATCACACGTCCTCTCATACTGTTCTAATCCGATTATGCTTTATGGACTTTGGGGTGTGTGCAAACATAAGCCTTGCATAAAGCTGCATAGACGCGTCTACAAGATTATTCTAGGATCGAAGGCTTCGACGCATTCGGTACTGGTTTATGGAGAACTTGGACAATTACCTCTTAGAATTAAGATAAATGTGAGAATGATTACATATTGGGAAAAAATAATTAGTGGAAAGGAAATCAAGATTGCATGCATACAGACGTTACAATTTAATATTTCAATTGCACTCTAAGAATGAGTATTATTTGCTATGGCTAACCCACATAAAGAATCTATTATGTAAATTCAGAACGTGCAAGTGTGCAACCACAAATTACCAGTATAGGTGGTAAAGTATGTTCAAGTGACACCCAGGCATAAACGTATGTGCCCTATATACGATAAAATTCAAATGGGAGATGAATTCCACTATTTGTGTGAATGCTCAATACTCGCTGGAGAACGGAAAAAGCTTATAGACAAATATTTTCGTCTTCATCCAAATACATTTAAAATGAGTAAGTCCCGACTTATAAGTCGAACTTCTCTTGTGCCGTGCCCGGGGGCGCCGGAAGCAAATTTTAGGGGCGGGGGCAGGTTCCACAAAAAGGTCACAAAGATCTGAAATGGGTCTTTCCCTCTCACAGAACTTGAAGGGTGTTCGGGGATACCAACCCACCTACCCAAGCACCACAAGAAACGGCATTGAATGATGCAAGCTGACTGAAAATCTATTTCCTGCATTCTGAGTTACCTATGAGCCATACATAAATGCTAGAGAAATGATGAGTAAACGTATGTATTCTTTGGCCCCTTGTAGCTATTCTCAATTTCCATTATATAGTGGGCAATATTATCCTCTGATGCCTGTTTCTAGTCAATTGGAAACTGTGACTAAGCGATAACTCGCCATCTCCCTAGGTGTGCACGCATGGCACATGCATACGTGCGTCTGTGCGTACGTGCGTGCGTGCGTGCGTGCGTGCGTGCGTGTGTGCGTGCGTGCGTGCGTGCGTGTGTATGTAAGAGTAAGTGAGCGAGCGAGTGAGAGACTGAGAGAGCGGGTGGGCGTGGGTGGACTGTGGGGTCTGGTGTGATGGGTGTGAGTGAGCCGGCGGATGGGTCATTGTGTCCGTAAGTGGGTACCAGTGTAAACGATGGGGGAGTTACAAATAATAGACTGCAATATAAACCAGTCTAGATAGGCGTGAATGGAACCTGGAATCAAGGAACTCGATAGACGCTAATCAAACCAATAACTTCTAAACACTCAGCCAGCAGTTGAGTTAATATTGCGCTAAAGGACACCGCGTCTCAAAACGTTCCTAAACTACAATGCTAGAATTATTGGAGCCATGTACCATTGCAATGCTCATCCAATTTTCTAAACATTTATGTATTATTTTTTTGTGTTTTTGTAAAATTTCCCTGAGTTATTTGCATATAAAAAATACAACATTGTCCCTAGATTTAATAAAGCAATATGGTGCATTAAAAAATTATAATTAGCTTGACAACATTTAAAAAAAAAAAAAAAAAAATGCATAAATGACACTTCAATAATAATAATAATAATAATAATATGCTTATCTAATTATACTCATTCATAGAAATGGTTTAAGTGCTTTGTATCTTAACCTAATAGCGATTAGCGAAGTAATACTATTAGATCATCGCAGAATTTTTGCGAGCGACGCATTGTAAGGTATTTTCTCAAAATACGTCAATCTGGGAAAGGTGTATTGTGGCCTAATCTCTTCAGCGGTTTCAGAGAAAAGGTGTGTTTTGTGAAAACTAGGTTATCCAAGAGAGCCGCAAGTCTAATCGACCAATCTTCTGAACATGTGAAGATCCGTTGATCCGACCCTATGGATCATTCCTCCCCAGTTGTTCTTATGACTCGCTTAAAGAAAAAAGTGGACAGATGCTGGATGGACAGATGACGGACGGCCGACATAAAATAAGTTGATTGCTAGCATGTACGGATTGAGTGATTGAAATTATGATTTCGCAGCCGCTTAAAGAGCCATATTGGCGTGGGGGTGTCTGAGGGACACCTGCTACAGGCTCAGACTAATCAAAGAAGGCCTTCAAATGTCGTATTTTGTTTTCGTGTGGGCGGTGGTATCATCGCTTATCTCTAGAACTAAAAAAGCTTGATGTGGCTAAACATGTGTATCATGACCGTACGAGTTGATAAGGCGGGATGGGATGAGGTGGGGTGTGGTGGGGTGGGGTGGGTGGGGTGGGGTGGGGTGGGGTGGGGCTGGATTGGGTGGGGTTGGGTGCTCATAGTCATACAAATGGTACAGCATTCAAAAGTCCAAGAGGATGATATTTATTACTTAGAATGCAGGAAATGTGGTCTAGGCGCATCTAATGTTCACATTCGTCCGAGGGAGCCACAACTCCCCCACCACACACACACCAAAGACCACACCCTCCTTCCATTCTGCAGGAGTGGAACAACAAATCCTAGACACGTTCCTCAACTGTCCCACCGACGTCGAGCCCGTATTACGGCCATGTATATACACATTATTTCTACCTCTGCATAAGAAGCTAATGGGCTTTGCCAGGCCTAGAATCTGATTGGCTAATGCCAGTGACGTCACCAATGACGTCACAAAAAACAATAACAAAAAAATTTACCCGTTGTAAAATCTGAATTATGAAAAGTGCAGATTTTTTGATATAAAAGATTACTCTGCATTCTGATTTTGAATTCAGGATTTGAAGGGCTACAGGGTCAAGCCGTGGTCACAACCATTACATCGGCTGCCTTTGTTGGCGTATAACAAAGGTCAGTCAACATAATGGCTGGACATTTACTGATAGTAGAGACCATTGATGTTATCGTTGAAACGAACACTGCACAAATTAGTCTTGAATCATAATGGCCGTTAACGGTTATAATGGCGCTCGAGTGCATGGATCGGTCAACAAGATGACATCAATGGATTCTAGCACAGATTTAGGAATGGTGGTATGCCGGGCCAGGATTGGCTGAGGTGAGGGTTGATGAGCATGCTATATATTTGCATGTCTTGTACAAACGGGATCTACTTTTGAGATCACTCTTTAGATCACTTTTTGGTTCACTTTTCGGTCCACCTTTTTATAGTATAAACATGAATGTTTGATATTAGTTAGAAGTTTTAGTCAGATTATAGTTATGATTGTTACAGAGAATAAATCCACAGTATGATACAAGTTTGAAGTTGCTATTTGTCGATACAAGTATTAATAGTTGGATTGATGCAACAAGACCAGAGAGAAACACTTTGGCACGAATCTAAGAATCTTCGAGAAATCAGATGGCCTGGGGATGGATATAAATGTTTGATCACAGAATCAAAGGCGAGCCGCATCCCCCCACACCCCCCCCCAGAATTAAGATAAATTTGAAAACCAATGAGTTGCTGCTGGTCCAGAATTTATAATGGCGAGCCAGCCAGGAGTTGAACAGCATCACAATGGAAGTACAGCAGGACGGCATAGCGAACATTGCAATCGCAAACAGTGAGTAATAATTTTCTGAACAATATTAAGAACAGTAACATAAGCAGAGACAGATTCTAAAATGGCAGAAAGAACCATTAAAGTAAATGATTTGCAAAACATTGCTGACGGTGTGATTAATCTGGTTAACAGTGTCAGGACAGAACATGCTGCCTCTGAACGAATTAGATTGGAGCGTGAGAATCTAAGAGATTACACAGCAACTATACTGAGGCGTGATGGGTTGGTACCCGCGGAAGTGAGGGCGTGGCTAGACGAGTGTGAACTGGTTATAGGGGCGCTCAGAGACGTAAAGGGCAGTGCCGCACACATTGCCGAATGGATATCAACTGGCAGTCTCCATCGTGAGATTGAATTATTTCTAAAAGACAGAGATCATTGCACAATACCATGAGAAGACATTTGTGGACACATTATCGTAGCGTTTGTATCTGCCATTGAAGATGAACGCTTAAAATGCGAGTTAGAGGCTTTAAAACGACGTCCAGATGAAGCAATCACCACATTTAATAGAAGATTTTGCAAATTAGCTCGTCGTGCATACGTGACTGAATCTTAAGACGCAAAAAGAACGATTTTAAGAACATACATTAAATCCCTCAGTGATACTAAATTAGCTAGAAAAATTGTGCTCAGCAGGAAAAAGACAACAGAAGAAGCAATGAACTTTGTAGAAGAACAAGCTGCTAGCTTAGAACTGTTAAACATTATGACCATTTCGGAGCGTGATCGTCACTACGAACCCATGGATGTTGATTCAGCATGTGATCCAATGATGAAGTGTAGAGACGAATTGGAAAAACGGTTATGTAAGCAAAATGAAAGGATGCTCACTAAGATAGCTAAGATAGAGACAGTTGAACAAACAATGACAGCAAGAGGATTTCCAGAGACAGGCGCAACATGTAAGTAACCAAGCATAAACACACGCGGCACACAAACAATCAGGGTGCTATTGGTCAGGGCGACAGGGTAGAAAGACTAACGTTTTTTCAATGTGGGAAATCTTGGCACATTAAAGCTAGATGCCCAAACCAGGCACTACAAGAGCAAAGAAGCCGACAAACGTAGACATTCGGAAAACGAGAATGGGCCGAGATTTTTCAATCTACGGGGAGGTTCTTGGTCCGACTAAAGATTCAAGGGAAATGTGTAACCTGTCTCGTGAACAGGTGCACGTGCACATCCACGTCTTTGATTCGCAGTGATATATGGAAACGATTGTTAGGGACACATCCACTACAGAAAGCCAGAACTGTATTAGCAGGTAACGGTACTCCAATAAAAGTGTTGGATAGGCCTGAGGTAAAGTTCGATAGCACGTGCCCAATAACCATCATGGTAGTGCCTTCAGAGATGGCGCATGAAGGACTGATTGGAGCAGCTGCATTGCGAATGGGTAAAGCGAACTTGGACTACGAAAGAGGTAGGATGGTGTGGTATGGACAATCATATAACTTAGCGGAGATATTTCATTATGACAATATAGCTAGTATCAAAGAAACAACGGGCTACCAAGTCATAGACGATGTATTAGATTCATTTGCAGGTGTGTTTGATACAACAAAATGGGGTAGCACTGGAAGACACCCAAAGGTTAGATGCACCATCCCAACAGGAGACTACCCTCCAATAAGGCAGCAGCGTGCATACTATTTGCCATTAACTAAGAGACACATCGTGAATGAACAAATCAAAGAGATGTTGGAGGTGGGTGTCATCCATCCTTCAAACTCACTTTGGTCTTCTCCTATCACATTAGTGCCCAAGAAAGATGGGTCATTGAGATTTTGCATGGATTACAGATCCCTGAATTCCATAGTACATAAGCAGAATTATCCACTTCCGTTGATTTAAGATATTTTTGCTTCTATGGGAGGGGCGGCTGTATTTTCCAGCATGGATTTAAAATCTGGCAATTGACAAATTCCCATGGCTGATGAGGTTATTGAGAAAACTTCATGTGTACAGAAGACAATTTTGAATGGCTGTCGATGCCATTTGGGTATTCGAACTCAGCAAGTTTCTTCCAGCACGCCATGAATGATGTGTTTCAAGATTATATAGGCCATTTTGTTTATGTATGTGTTGATGATATTGCAGTATACTCTGAGTGCATAGAAGACCACGCCGAACATTTAAGGCTTGTAATGCAAAGGCTTGAGGACTATAACCCGCAACTTAAGAGAAAGAAATGTGAGTTTTATCGGTTTACAGAATATCCAGAGATGGGGTTTCTCCACAAAAACAAAAGGTTCAAGTAATCGAAGAAATGTAACCCCCAAGAAATGCCAGTGGCATACGTTCTCTGATGGGGATGGCTGGTTATTATAGAAATTGCATTCCAAATTTTGCTAAAATAACCAAACCCCTAGTAGCTCATACCCGCAAAAGTGTTAGATTTCTATGTGGACCACCCCAGCTTGATGCTTTTGAACAATTAAAAGACTTAATTATGCAGTGACACCGTTTTGGCCTATCCTGACTTGAATACACCTTACAAATTATACACTGACGCATCAGCATATGCTGTGGGCGCCATTTTGGTTCAAGACGATGACGAGGGTACTGAAAGGGTTATTCAATATATATCATCGACTCTAAAAGACAGTCAACTTAACTGGCCCACAATCGAGAAAGAGGCCTATGCAGTGGTATATGCGCTTAAGAAATTAAGACCATATTTGTATGGCGCGAAATTCACTGTATACACCGACCATAAACCTTTGAAAAGCTTGTTTATTGACGAAGTACAAAATACAAAGGTCCAACGATGGGCTGTTCTGATCGCTGAATATGGCAGTGACATTCAGTACATCAAAGGCACTAAGAATATAAGGGCTGATATGTTGTCTAGATTGCAAAGACCATCAGAAATGGCCCTGTTCGACACAGGAGATTATGCAATTCCTGAGGTAGAGGACGGAGCTTTGCCTCACATACCACTGGAGGCATATAATATTGAACTACCCATGGACAACAATCAGAATTTAATGAAATGTTTAAAGAAGTGCCTGAGGGATGTGCAATACATAGTGGGGTGGCATACTCTACAAAGTGTCCATCTGCATTAGATGCTGCCTCCCTGAGGGTAAATCTGCCATCAAAATTTAGAAACAATGTATTGCAATCAGCGCATGAATGGTCAGGTCATCAAGGTCTTCATAAGACATTAAGTTTAATTAGGGATTCCTTTGTCTGGGAAGGAATACGTAAATACATTATCCAGGTGGTCGATAGGTTCCCAACTTGTCAAGTAAATCGAAGAGTAAAAACGCGTCCTACATACACTAAAATGTCCCTTGCGAGATACCCAGGGCAAATTATTGGTATGGACCTTATTGGCCCGCTAACATGGTCGACCGAAGATAACACGTACATATTGATTATTGTAGATCATTGCTCTGCATGGGCTGAAGCTTACCCCCATCCCATCCACGTATGCATGTTGCGTAGGGGAGAAATTCTTTAACGAATATTGCACGCATTATGGCATGCCTGAGATAGTAATCACTGATTTGGGGAGGGAATTCAATGCCAACAAAATGCGAGATAAATATGTAGCCCTAGGTATCGATCACCACAGAACAACATCGTATCATCCACAGATGAATGGAAAGACAGAACATTTTAACAAGATAATTAAAGAGATTCTACAAAAACTGGTTAATAACTAGTCAAGATTATGGGAAAATGAGCTCAGTGCAGCGCTAATGGCGTACAGGAACACTAGCCATTCAACTACTGGATATACATCATTCTATTTGATGTACGGCAGGTGTGGAAGATTGCCGTTATCATTGCCTATGTATGCGTCTCAAGATCTAGAGGATCGCTTAACAAACTTGAGCAATACCTTGCAGCATGCGAGGGCGAACACAGAGAAATCTCATGTTTATCACAGAGTGCAGATCAACAAGACAGCGAACGCTGGCGAGTTTAAAGTCGGCGATTCTGTGGTCGTGAAAGCTGAATAACAGATTAAATTGACTGGACACTGCGACCCCCAGTACGAAATATAGAGAATCAATGGTCCAGTGGCACACATAACACATTAAAGATCAGGAAAAACGAGGGTGCTAAACATCAGGAAGCTGTGTGTCGTCGATCCAGAGATTGTGTGGGATCAAGTTAGACCATGCTCAATACGAAATCCGATAATTGGTACGAGGAAGAGCTTGATAAGAGGAGAGCTTGCACTGTTCGAACAACCAACCTTGGAGGAACACGAGCAAGGTGACAGAATGATAAATGAACCACCAGTGACGCTAGAGCCGGAGGTGCCAGAGCCAGCTATGCTAGAACCAAGGGACAGTTCAATGGCGCATGAGGAGCCAATGGAAATGGACGTGGACGGTGATGAATCACAGCCACAATCAGATACCGTGATTGGCCAAACACAATTACCCAATGACCGAGGTATATATAATGTTCCCTGGCTAGGCATAGCTCAAAATAAATGGCAATGAATGTGTGCAGTTTGTTTTCGTGCTAATTTAGGCATAAGCTCCGATGAGCAACAACGTGGATATGGGTTGAGATATCTAGAGACTAGCGTGTAGCATAATTATCGGTCCGAAACTAATCAAAATGTTGTTTTTGTTTCTATGTATTATTGGCATTAACGCTCAACCTCATATTAAAACCTTACCGAATGGAGTTATGATAACTGGACAAAAAGTGATTCACATGGTATGCGCAGAATGGACTGTGGTGGTCAGCATAACGCCTCCCAAATTTCTATTAGGATTTATTAAGCGCGTGAGTATTCTAGAAGGTGCAGTGGCTGAATCCATATCTCAGAAAAGGTTATGGACTGATGATGTACCCGACTGGAAATAAATTAACGAACTATCAATCAACAGACAACGAATCAACCATTTGTCTGAGGTCATGGAAAATGTAACAAATAAAGTAAATGACTTAATGGAATTAGATGAGAAATCTCAACAATGGTGGTGACAGGTCGTATTATTAATATAATTTGAATATTTAATTGACGCGTTAGAAGGGGCAATCCATACTTATCAAGAGGCCTGGGTCAAATATTGGCGTCAAATCGCATCATTGGAGCTAGGTCGTCCTACGGAAGAGTTGTTTGGACCCCAAGCAAGTTATGACCGAAATGCGCCTAATTCACCGGTATCAGTTGTATTACCAGAATGTTATAATTCATCCATTATGGAAGGACCCAGAAAGCCTGAATTAAGTCGCTACGATCCAATTAATTGATGATGGCACATATGTTGAATATGGCCTACATTCTTGGTCCATGCCATTACGCGAGCCTGGACACTTTGTCCAAATCTTATTATCCGCAATTAGCATAGGACTGAACACCAGAACTGGTTGGTATTTCATGCCCCGACAATTCCATGGCAATGACCCGAGGGTATATATATGTAATGGCAATCTGTTGTTAGGACCGACGCATATACCCTGCATAACAAGCCTATTATCAGAGTCGACGAATAAGGCGTGCACGATCAAGTTGATACGATGACAGCAGCAGCAAGGTATTCGAATTAGACAATGCAGGAATAATATTGCAAACTTTTGGGGAGACGGCTGACATTCATTGTGATGGTCAGGGAACTCAAAAGCAATATGTGTCGGCAGGGCTTTATGCCCTCAACCCAGAGAATTGTACTCCCGCAGATATCATTTAATGGCTAATGTCATGAATATAACATCATTTCACATCCCTAAACTCTTAAATGAAACCCGGGTGAGAGAACATTTGAGAAGGGAACCATGGTTGAAATTGAAAAAGATTAAATATGTTCCATTGAGGCGACTTGAGGGAGTAAATATTGAAACAATTGAAACTCTTGAGATGAACAATTTAATGAGTTATATGATTACTTCAATATTGATAATTATCTTCGTGATGTTTGTATTGTACAGGCTGAATATGCATTATAATATTTTTAAATATTGTGCAGGAAAACGTCAGGGGTCACATATATCCATTGTAAACATACCTAAATCCAAGCGAACAGAGACTATAGAGATGGTTCGCGTGAGTAAAATGACGCCGAAACTCAGAACGGATTTCCTATCCGGTTCCGATATAAATTAAACATTTAAATTAGACCAAATTTGGATATTGTCGTGATCGGAATTTAGCATTGCGCCATGGCCAGGCTCAATGCAATGAATTATGTACACCGTGTCTTGTATGGTTCTAGAATTGTTTCAGGAAACGTTTGAAAACACAGCATCTCTCTAATTAGTTTCCTCTTATACACGCTCCTGTGCACATACACACACGCGCGCACATCACACGAGAGACCCAAAGGAAATGTTATTTTATGCTAATTTAGAACCATATTAATCAGGTATGATGTACAGTGTGACGTGTTCTGCCTAATTATGATGTAACATCACGATCTGTTACTACTAATAATGATAATGATGATAATGGCAATGATAATAAGGATACTAATAATAGTAGTAATATATGATGATGATGTATAGTATATTTAGAGTTTTATAGATGTGTCACAGACTGGTCGTGGTGTAAAAAGGTGTATTGGCAGAACATTTATTGTTAACGTACAAGCTAATGGTCTGGCAAGTTGGATATTGTCATTTCTGCTTAGCGAAAGCATCGCTTGAAATAAGCAGCTGCAAACTGCGGCCATGACGAAATTTGTTATAGGCAAAACGTCATTGCCTGCAAAGTTAACCACTATTGAGTTGCAATCGATGTGTAAATAAAATTAGTAGATGATGGAGGGAAGGCTGATATGCTCGGTGGGAGAAGCTGTGTTGACACGCTTAATAGTTTCTCTCTATATATTTGTTATCCTTATAGAGACACCATGGTTTCAAGTCTAAAAGTCAAATCGATTATTTAGAGAAACTGACCAATGAATATGCGGGTATATAATCATATATGATTGTGAGATCATCATAATAAGGAATGGCAGAGGGGAACTGCATGCAGACAAAAACAATTTAGTGCAGCAATGGCGGTGTCATAATGATTGTTTCGTTTTGAAGTTCTGCAGACCAAGTCAGAGATATGCAATTATGCACTTATAAATAAACTATAGCTATAGTTCATTTAGACTATGGTGATAACTATTTTGGAAATATATAATGGAATGTCAGATCATAATGAACGGTACTACAAGGTGAAGTCATAAATTCACGTAATGAGTCAATAAACTTTTGGTCACATCAAAAGCTGCAAATATGCAGCTGTGCAATTAATGCATTGCTAGTTTGTGTGGCCTTCTAACAATGGCAATAGGTTTTGGCAAAATTATTTTGAATTATGGAGACATGTAATTCTGAGGCATGCAACGAAATGTCGGTTGGCACTCCATGTCATAGCTATCAATGACGAATTTGGACAGTCCCATTGCGAAACATGTACAAAATTCTTACTGTTTATCAGTCGTAGAATAAATGATAAGTATAAAATAAAAACGAATAGCGTAATATGCATTTCTTATGAGTTCTGGATGTTGTGAAAATAGAGGTAGAGTGATAAGAAATTGACCATTGGAACGGCCTGAAATTCCAAACTAGTGATTCTGAATACATCGCAATGGCAGTTTGCTCTAAGCATGAGTGATGATAGTCAAATTCTTCTTGTCATAGCGAAGATTAAGAGCTATTAGGAACTTGAGTGTAATCTACCTTGGAATGAGTTAAAATCACATTCTAGTGAATGTATATTTTAACTTTCCAGTGTGGGAGGTATGTAAAATCTGAATTATTCAAAGTGCAGATTTTTTGATATAAAAGATTACTCTGCATTCTGATTTTGAATTCAGGATGGGAAGGGCTATAGGGTCAAGCCGTGCCCACAACCATTACGTCAGTTGCCTTTGGTGCCGTACAACAAAGGTCAGTCACCATAATGGCTGGACATTTACTGATGGTAGAGACCATTGATGTTATCGTTGAAACGAACACTGCACAAATTAGTCTTGAATCATTATGGCCATTAAAGGTCATTATGGCGCTCAAGTGCACGGATTGGTCAATAAGATGGCATCAGTGATTTCTACCGTACAGTTAGGAATGATGTTATGCCAGGCCAGGACTGGCTGAAATGAGGGTTGATGCCCATGCTATATATTTGCATGTCTTGTGCAAACGGGATCTATCTTTTTGGAAGATCAATTTTGGTTCACTTTTTGGTCCACGTTTTTTTATAGCATAAACATGAATGTTAGATATTAGTTAGAAGGTTTAGTCAGATATAGCTATGATTATTACAGAGAATAAATTCACTGTATGATACAAGTTTGAAGTTGCTGTTTGTCGATACACGTATTATAGCTAGAGTGATGCAACAAGACCAAAGCAAAACACTTTGGCACAAATCCAAGAATCTTCGATAAGTCAGATGGCCCGGGACGGATATAAATATTTGATCACAGAATCAAAGGCGAGTCACGTCCCCCCACTTGAATTCAGATAAATTTGAAAACCAATGAGCTGCTGCTGGTCCAGAATATGTAACATGTAAACTACCACTATATAAATAGCAACTTATAGCGGTGTGAGTTGAAAATGGAAACCAGGGCCCAGTGAGCTTCACCATTAAACTCGTGAGGTGAAACTGAACACCTGGGTAAACATAGCAATTCCACGTCGTTATTAGACTTCTGAGTAGAAAGTGATAGCCTTGGTGGGGAAATGATGGCATGGTATTTGTCTACATGTCTCAACCTTCGGGGAGAGAAATGTCTTAGTTTTTATCTCTGGTGTATAACCATTTTATGCCGGAAAAAGATATCTCCAACCTATAAGCACTCCCATATTACACTAAGGGCTGAATGCCAAAACAAGTTACAACCAAGCTTTAAAGGTGCATATTCACAACAAAATGCTTCAAAATAAATTCTTTGAAATTATATACTTTTAGAGGCTTAAATTGTGTACCTCAATGTAATGAAACGAAATAGATGCGATGTGATGATTTCATTCCATATCAATAAATTTCGTAATTTTAGTTGTGAATTTGAGTTAGGGACTCGTGCCTCTAATTCAGTTTGACAACTTAAAAAAATATATTAATTTATACATAATGAAATCATCATATGCTAAGATTTATTTCGTTTCAGTACATCTAGGCACACAAATTAAGCCACTAAATGTATATAATTTTAACAATTTTATTTTGAACCATTCTGCTGTGAATATGCACCTTTAATACAACTGCTCTGTTTGCTGTGAATATTCACAAAATCTTTTTTGAAGTTCTAAACTAAAGGTTTTTTTAATAGAAATGGGTGAAGGGCACAGCTGCCCCCGCCACCCCATGCCCAAAGGGCAGTGGGGGCAGCTGCCCCCACCCCCTTGCCCCGTGCTTCCGGCGCCCCTGGCCGTGCCAGCTAAATCTGCCTAAAAATGACAGATACAATCATATATAAACACTATATAAATCAACCAGTCATCATTAGCGCGGCGCGACAGAAAATTTGACTTATAAAACGGCCTTACGGTTCAGTTATACTTCTACGTTTTTTGCCGCGCAGCATGCCACGCGGCAGTTCTCTTTGCGCATCGAAGACGGACGTTGAGTGAGAAATGTTGTGTGCAAATATACCAAGCGCGAGATGACCATGCATAAATTTGCATTATAATGCCCGCAGCAATTCTCCGTGCAGTAAGCATGTTGTTTCGAAGTAATCTTGTAACATTGTCTATGATCCGGTTCAACATCAGCCATGGATGAACAAAAATCTTTAGTCGAAGTAGAGAAATATGAATTTCCTATAATTCTACCTTAGGGCAACATAGTGATAAGGAATGCGTGATAAATGCGTAGCAGGAGATAGCAAACACCCTAGGAAGTGACTGGAAGGAGTGTAGAGCTCTGTGGAAAAAGTTGCGAGATGCGTACGTGAGGGTACAGAAGACCAACAAAGGTTGCAGTGGCGCTCCTGGCAAGAAAAGTAAATGGAAACATTATGACTCCATGTCCTTCCTATCCAACCATATTAAACATCGTGCGACCGGTAACAATATCAGGTATGAAGGATCACAAACATAAATGACGCGCACACACACGCACATACACGCACGCGCGCACGCACACTCATGCGCGCGCACACCCACATAGACAGGCAGACAACAGAAACAGACAGATCAAACCAACCACAATATCCACTTCGCCCAACCAATGGAAGCCATACCCACACTACTCACACACATAGTGATCCATATCAATCAGTGACCTTGCTCTATACAACCCATACACATAGTGATCCATATCAATGGTGACGCTCCCCTATACTATCCATACACATAGTGACCCATATCAATGGTGACGCTCCCCTATACTACCCATACACATAGTGACCCATATCGATGGTAATCATAGCCTACACTACCCATATACATAGTGATCCATTTTAATGGTGACCCTACTTTACTCTACCTATGAACATAGTGATCCAAATCAATGTCGTCGCTACCATACATAGCCATGCACATAGTGAGCCTTATCAATGGTGAGACCATGCCACACTACCCACACACACACGCGCACGCACGCACGCACGCACGCACGCACACACACACACGCCGCGATCCATCTCAATGGTGACCATTCCCTACACCACTCAAAAACATAATGATCCATATCAATGGTAACCCTCCACCATATCATTCATACATATTCACTACCTAGGCCTATACACATAGTGAGCCATATCAATGGTGATCCTAAACTACACTACCCATACGCTTAGTGATCTATATCAATGGAGACCCTACCCTACACTATAAATACATTTAACGAGCCTTATTAATCTTGACACTACCGTACACTACCTATTCACTTTATGATCAATAGTTACCCTACACCATACTACCCACGCATATGCTGGTCCATATATATATATATATATATATATATATATATATATATATATATATATATATATATATATATATATATATATATATATATATATATATATATATATATATATATATATATATATATATATATATAGTGTATGTTATATTAAAATATCTATATACCAATAGCCATATTGAACCGTATCCATACTAAATGGAATCTATTGTGATGGTGAATATAGGTATGGTCTCTCGGCATATAGCCTAGTTGTCATTATTTGCTCACCTGGCCAAGTGAGCATATGCTGTGTTGATCGTCCGTCGTGTGTAGGTCGTCCCCTCGTCCGTCCGTCAACATTTTATCCCAACGCCTTTCGAAGAAAGAGTGCGCATTATGCTGTGCTGCACGCGTGCGTGCGTGCGTGCGTGCGTGCGTGCGTGCGTGTACCGTCTGGGACACTTTCGATTATGGTATAACGCCTTCTACATCCTATAAGATAGAAACTTGAAACTTTGAGAACCATTAGATCGATGGCCAGAGATGTCCATGCCACTTTTAGAATTTTGATATTGACCCAGGGACTTGGCCAGAGGTGGGTACTGGCATGGGCAAAAGTATAATATGTTCAAAGGTGGTTATGTCTCATATCATTTTGATGCCCATGATTAGTAGACGACATTACCAAAAAATTATTTTGATGTTGCATTACTGAATTATGTGATGGTCAAGGTGTAGTCAACTTTAGAATATGCCTATACAATGTCTATACACCTGTGCAAAAGTTAAGCACCACCCTATTTTTACGCACATGCGAGGGTATATTCATGTGCTATGAAGAAAGCAATAGCATAAACATTTATGTACCCATCCATCTTAGTGCAAGAGGTAGTAATGCAACTAGAGGAATGCTGATTATGATGGTGGGGAAACACTGTATGGTTTTTTTTTAACTTGAAAACGAGGCCTGAATATGGTTACGTTGACACAACTGACAACTATTGCCCTACAGTTGACACACGTGGCTAGATTGTCATTAATGGTGTCTGAAAACGAAGTTTAACATCTGTGCACGAGTTTGAGACTGTCATTATTAATACCGAGTATATCCACCTTGTGCCTGGATGACGGCCTGGACACGACGTCTCATGCTGGTCACCAACCGACTGATACGCCATTGTGGTATTCGTTGCCATTCAAGATGGAGTGCGTCTGTTAATTCCTGTAGGTTCTGCACAGGAGGATCCCTCCTTCTCACCATGTTTCCCAGAATGTCCCAGATATGCTCAATAGGGTTCATGTCAGGGCTCCTTGCTGGCCATGGTAGGGTTTCGATGGCATTCTGGCGGAGGTATTCATGCACAGCTCTAGCACGATGTGGTCGGGCGTTGTCATCCATGAATATAGGGTGGGTTACAGGTGCATGATTTACAAAATGAGGGACCACAACTCTATCCAGTATGGAATCTTGATATCTTTGTCCATTTAGTGTTCCAGGTACAGTCAACAGATCCAGCTTACAATCAAATGAGATGCACCCCCATATCATAACGGAACCTCCACCAAATGGAACTTCTTCCATGATGTTACGTTGGTCGTACGCCGTGCGTCTGGACCTCCATACACGAGTTCGACCATCTGTGGCATGAAGCAGGAACCGACTTTCATCGGACCAGTGTACCCGTCTCCAGGATCTCATGTTCCAGTGTCTTCTTTCGTTGCACCACCTCAGACGCTCCTCTTTGTGGTGTGCAGTGAGGAGAGGACGTCTGACAGGTCTCCTAGCTTTCATGCCAGCAGCATACAGTCTCCTTTTGACGGTAGACATTGACACTCTATTGCGCGTTTCCCATTGCTGGCTGTTGGTGAATGGAGATCTCCTAACAAGGCGTACTAGGGCTCGATCATCACGGGCAGTAGTCTTCTTCGGTCTTCCAGATCTAGGCCTGTCCTTCACCTCGTTAGTTTGCCCATGTTTTGCAATCAAACGACTGATTACAGTATGGTTAATGTTCAGCTGTCTGCCAATCTCTCAGCATGACATACCAGTGGTATGCATGCCTATGATTTGCCATTTCACACGATCACTTAACCTTCGTCTTGCCATAGCGGTTCACAATCAAGAGCTAATTCTCTCTGTACAAATAAACCACGGTCATGAACACAAAATTCCTAATCTTGTCGCCTAAATCTGTATGTAATGTTCTACACCTCAAACTGGACTTTTACATAACTGAACACGTGTGCTGTTTCCCGCCACGCACGGACATCAAGCGGCGTGAAGTTATGCATGCATGTGCATTTCGTACTTGGAATTATGTCAGCTAACGCGGGGACAAAAAGTATGGCAGCCTAGTTGTACCATCATGTTTCTACGTTCTATTGTTTTTGCTGGTGCTTAACTTTTGCACAGGTGTATATATTCAACCGATCCTGTCTAGAACGACCACTTTAGGGACATGCTAAAAGTATTGACTAAAATAAGCATAGCGTTTGTATCCAGGTGATGGTAGCGCCTTAAGGGTGGGGATGGCGGTGGTAGGGGTGCAAGACCATCCCATCTTAAAGAACCTCCACCATTCATCTACGAAATCAAATGGTCGTTAATGGCGGATTTGGTACATGTAGATATTTAATGAAAATAGAACAACTCCAATTCTCCTGCTTATAATATTTTTTATTTAAACAAATTGCAATGTTTGTAACTATGCTGACGCACAAAATGTCGTGATTGCGAATTCAGGGTACGATGAATTGGATACTAGTGTAACCAGTGTGGAGAGTGGATCTATGGCTGATGAGATATCGAGGCCAGGCTCTTCGTGTTCGCACGTATCGTGCACAGTATTAAGATATCACACTTTCCTAGTCGGCCTAAATATTCTACTTGGCCTCAATAAATCTTGCTAATATTTAACAAATCGAGTCAGTAGTTTCCGGGATACAGCTGCGGACAGACATGCATACGATCAGACAGACAAAGCCACCCAATTGTAATACCGCCTGACATCACCATAGAAAACACTTCATACAACAAATTACTTGCTTTTATAAAAAGAATATATTGATCTTTATGATAATCGGCTATGGCTATCTTATCAAAATGGCACAGTGGGTACTAGTGACACGGCATGGGAAATATTTATTTGCAATATACTACACTGTTAAAATACAAATTCCTAAGGCACTGTCAATGGTAACGGTATTGTTTCTAACCTATTTTACGACAGCATCATTGAAGCTGTTAAGATTTTGACAATATGGCACTGTGTGATTGCATCTGCGAGATTTCCTGATATAAAATGAGGAATAATTGTCATTAAACTGTGTTATTCTTTTCAGAACATCGATTCTTTATCATATTTTCAGGAGAAGTCTGCGACCGTTGATAGTACCAGAAATAAACTTAAAAGGGACAAAGTGGAAGATGCGTTTCTCGACACATTAAAGCAGTTTCGCGAGAAACAAGAAGATGTCCAGGACGACCTATCAGATTTTGGGAGTGCCATCGCGTCGGCATTGCGTAAACTCAGAAGACGAACACAATGTATTACCATTTAAAGTCTACTCAGAGCATCTAATGTTCCATTTTCTCATGCGGAGAACGTCTGGATCTTCTTAGACGTTTATTTGTCATTTACGAGTAGATAAAATAGCAACACACTGCCTGGATTGAAATTATATAAATCCGCAATTTAAACTTCAAAGGTGAATAGTTTGAGACAAAAATATATAAATACTATCCACTGGATACTATATATAGAATTTTGTTTTAAAATATACTCTTTTGAAGTTTAAATAGAGAAATTTTATAATTTCTAATGGTAGAAACAGCAAATAGAGGCCAAATAAGTTTCAAATATGATATTGATGGAGCGCCCTGGCCAACTACCCAGGCTGCTCTGTCATAAATCTGGCCCTGAATGATCTGACTTATTTCTGAACAGCATTAGTTATTCTTTACTTTAACTAGGTCTACTTACACTGATAATCAACAAAAAAAGGTTCTGTTATATAACTAAAGTGATACTAGAGTCCTCTGCACCAGAATACGAAAACTAAAATATGTACGAATACGTTTCAATATGAAGTAAATAGGCATACATTGCATAGTAACATATGACTATAGGTTACATTTCGTAACATCGTTATCCTGGTTTGATGATATATACACATAACGGTTCATGTTTATGCTACAACCTGATTGATAACACATTACATGGGAATATCGGGTGGATTGTCTTTGTTAATTGAACCTCTGTTGATAATGTTATTCTGCCATGGTACCTTCCCTTGTGGCAGCTGAAAGTATTGTTTGAAGTTATCACGAGTCTCATGGCCAATTGCAAATGACGTGTGTGATGCCAATCTGGATGTCTCAGTCAGGATGTTTTCTGATGCAATGATTTTGTGATAATCACCGCATATAACGTTGCCTGTGTGCTCCTCATGATCCGCAAATCCATGGGGATTATAACGGACGCCTGGGGGTTAATGTCATCCGTATCTTTGATATAGTTGTGCAGAGCAACAGTGGCTTTTATTATAAAATCTACCTTATCTGATTGACTCTCTATAGGTCGTCTATAGATGCGCCAACGGGCTGACAATATCCCAAATGCATTCTCCACATTCCTACGCGCTCGACTCAGATGATAATTAAAAATGGCTGATTCAGATTCTAAGCCTTGCCCTAAGAACAGACAAAAAATATTGTTACTCATACATGTATTAAATCTATTCATTATTCTATTGTGTAATGTGGACTAGTATAGATGCCATAACGCTATCCATAGTAGCAAAATCATTAAGAAACAGACATTGCAACTGTTGACACACCACCACCACCACCACCACCACCACCACCACCACCACCACCACCACCACCACCACCACCATTACCACTACGACTACTACCACTACCACTACCACTACCCCCACCACTACTACTACTACTGCTACTGCTACTGTAACTGCTACTGCTACTGCTACTGCTACTACTACTACTACTACTACTACTACTACTACTACTACTACTTAATGTAAAATAATCATAACATATTGCTTACTTTAACATCGTCGTGTCGTG